>CM046881.1:37426164-38767007 GCA_025667525.1 Glebionis coronaria
ACAGTAAATCCCATTTAACAATCGGCTTCATGAAAAATTACATATTTGTAAAATATATCCCTAACAAATATATCATCCTAATTATCTACAATCGTAAGAGTTCTATTATGATATTCTTTGGTAGATGATAAACAAAATACGTATTTTGTGAAATATATCCCTAACATTTTTCATCATTATTCAATCCCACTAAACAATAGGCTTCAATATTAATGATCATAACAATATTAATGATCATCAACAATATTAATAGATCCGTGTTTTGTTTAGTCTTTACCCACAATGATCATAACATGCATTTACAAACAATTGTTCATCCTTATTAATAGATAACATGCATCAATAAATATTAATGATCAAATAATAACCGACTTACCTTTACCCTTGTTCATCCTTAATGATTCATTACTGTATCAAAGATCTGTTAGGTTTTGAGTCTGGAAGTTTTAGTGTGTGTTTGGTGAAGAAAATAATTCTATTGCGGTAACTTCTTAATTAAACCGTATAAATAGTTAATGGGTTGGTTTAACGGGTTTAATGTAGGGCACTTGGACGGGTTTAATAATTGTGAAGAAAATAATCGTAAGTGTATAAGAAAAAACTGGTGCTCCTGAATCACAAGACCAAGATCCTAGCACACTGGTAAGATACCCCATTCCTCCAACGAGAGGTCAAGGTTTCGAAGTCGGGCTAGGGGAGTTTTTTGCTAACCTTTTTTAAGTGTTACAAGAAAGAAAAAAAAGGGAACCACAAGGGTTCGAACACTCGACTTCTTGACCAACCCCTTTTATCAACACCTCAACACACCACACACAAACCAACTGCCCTAGGGTCTTTTTCGTTTATGACTTTGCAATATTTGATATTTAATATCAATTGAGCTGGGTGTTTCAAAATAGAAGCCGTGAGTTAAATACCCAAATTAGGTCATTTTCATTTTTCAACACGTTTTTCGGTTTTTCGGTTTTTCGCTTTTTCGGTTTTAATTAAAAATGTGTTTTTCAACTGAAGAATTTATTCGAAAAATGAGTTTATGTATTTATTTCTCAATCTAACAATCTAACAAACCTTAAATTGCATTTAAGTTTCATCAAAAGAATAAAAAGTTGATCAGTCGATTTATATAAGTTGATCATTTTAAGTATTTATTCATGTTAGGTGTTTATGTATTGAATTTTCAAGCTAACCATATTGACTTGCAAATATATATATGGTTTATGAATTATCCATAATTTGATTAGAAAAGAAAATGGGTGATTCAAAAAATGAGTTTTTGGTGTATTTGGTTTACATAGACAAAGCATACGGTGTATCTCTTAATAAAAACATAACATACGATGAGCTAGTTGCGGTTGTGAAGAATAGATTCAAGTTTAACGAATTCTCCGTAGTGTTATTTACTTACGAAGTAGGTTCAAAGTGTGTGTACGTTGAGAACGATGCCGATTTGAATTTTTTTCGTTCGATCATCATGCAAGTCACAAGGTACAACAAATACTCTTAATATAAAAAAAATAGATCAGTGGTTAGATTCTAAACCTACTTCATCTAAGCATCAAGATTCAAAATTATTTAGTTCTAAACCGACTTGTTCTAAGAAATTAGATTTTGATCTTAACTTTTCTTTGCATCCTAACGGTCTTTTGCCACCACTAGAAGATACATACAAAAAAAGTGCAAAACAAGAGTATGAAGATAATTGGGAAACGAACACGTTAAATTTTTTTTTCCAAACACCACCCGAAAAACCCGTTTTTAAAACACCAAAAAATAATAACGTATATGCTGCAAGGGTTGTGAAACCAGGTGATAAATTTGATAGTAAAAAATTATGTAAGTATGAACTAGGTTATAAAGCGATTCTAGAAGGTTATGAGTTTAAGCCTATGAAAACAGATAAATATAGGTACGAGGTAGTATGTGTGGATAAAGAATGTAATTGGAAAATAACATCAGCTAAGAGTGATTATAGTGATGAATGGGTAATAAAAAAGGTAAACAACCACCACACTTGTGAAAAAAGACAAATAGGTATGTATCACCGTAATGCTAAATCCAAGTTGTTGGGTCATTTAATTACACCTAAGTTCAAAGACAACCATCGCATTTACAAGGGAAAAGAAATACAACATGACATAAACCTGCAGTACAACCTAAACATTACATACAAACAAGCATGGAGAACAAAGAATGTTGCGTTGGTTGAGACATCCGGTTGCGCAATAAAATCATTTGCGCAATTGCCTTTTTATTGTCATAATTTGGAATTGACAAATGATGGGACTATTACATATATTGACACGGATGATGAAGGTCGTTTTAAGATGGTTTTTGTAGCTTTTGGTGTTGTGGTAAGTATTTGTATAATAATTAATAACATATATTTAAATCTGTTGTACGCTTTACCTAATTAAATGTTTTATTACCCGTTAGGTCGAAAGCTTTAGGTACCATATGCGACCATAGATAATAATAGATGCGGCGCATCTAAAAGGCACTTACCTAGGTACAAATTTGGTGGCAGTTGGAATAGATGGAAACAATCAAATCGTTACGATAGCAACCGGAATAACTCAGGGTGAGACACTCGCTTCATGGTCATGGTTTTTGTCCAAGTTGAAAGATTGCATAGGGGAAAACCCTGAATTGGCTATCATATCTGATAGGCGCGTAGCAATATTATCAGTTGTACAAGCTATTTTCCCAAATGCATTCCATGGCTATTGTTGCAGACACATGATGATGAATTGTAAAATCAAGGCTAAAAAGCTAAAGGTAATATATTGGAAGATGTGCAAAGCCTACACCGTAGAAGTTTTTGATGAAGCAATAGGGGAACTTAGAGCAAAAGCACCAAATGCACACAAGAAACTGATAGAGGCGGGTGTTGAGAAGTGGTCTCGAGCTCACTGCCCAAGTAATCGTTACAATTACATGACGTCTAATAGCGTTGAGTCAATCAATTCATTAACAAAAGATGTGCGCAAACTACCGGTAACTAGCCTACTGGATTGGTTTAGAGGTCTTGTACAGGAAAGGTATTGCGAGCGACGGGAAATTTATGCAGGTAAGTTATGGTCATCCAGATATATTCCATGGATGTTAAATAATAAACTTAAATAACTTTCAATAATTTTGTAGATGCAAAAGCAGATGAATTAAGTCCTTGGGCAACCAGGAAAATTAGAATGCGGATGAACAAGAGTTTAAACTGGCATGTGGCAGGAGTTGAGATGTACAGAATTTATCAAGTAGATGATGGACGCAAAACCCGTATAGTGGAGTTGTGTAATTATAAATGTACATGTCGCGTATGGCAAATTTCAGGTCTGCCTTGTGCTCATGCACTAGCGGTTTGTAGGTGTCTTGGATTGACCGATTTCAGTCAATTGGCACAAGGTTGGTTCAGGACAACGACGCTTAAAGCAACGTACCAAGGATTGGTATATCCTGTGGGAGAGATTTCGGGTTGGCAGCGTCCTAATTACTTACAACGAGTAAAGCCACCAATAATCATAAGGCCATCTGGACGACCAAAGGGGACTAATCGTCTTTTATCCCAAAATGAAGACCCTGTACAAGTAAGTTGTGGCAGGTGTGGAAGTCGTGGCCACATTCGGAATGCTTGTAGACAAGCAATACCAACTCCACCCAAAAAAGTAAGTAAGAGTTTGCCTAATTTTCTAAACATACGTATCTATAGATCAATTGTTGAATTCTATGACACATTGTATAGGCAAGAAGATGGGCAACGCAAGAAGATGGATGAACACACAACCAACGCATGGATATTCACAGCCATTCCATTGGGATGCTGTAAACTTGAACGACCCTTAGAATTCAAACACGTAAGAAGAATATTTAACTATTTTTTTGTAAAACTATTTTCCTTCCAAACACTCGCCTACTTGGTTATGCTATTAAGTATTTTCCTTCCTATGAATCTGTCTACTTGGTGATACTAGCATACAATAATTCAAAAGCTTATTCAATCTTACAACTAACTTAAAATTATAATTAATTCAAAAGCTTACTAATTATAAAATGAAACTGAAAAGGATAAAGAATGTACTCTGAATCCAGGCCCTTAGCTATGAACTTGCTTGTGATGAATTCATTTCTTGATCAAACAATCCTTATTAGTAGCCAGCCTCAAACAAATGCTTATCAATTGCAGGTCATACAAATAAAAAAGGTTTATAAACACATCACAATCATAATTTCATAGAAATGTCATAGAAATGTCATAGAAATGCAATTGAAAATTAATACATTGTTCAACCAAGAATTGTAGGCATATTTCAAGAAGTGTGAGACCCATAACATCAGGTTACAATTGTTTACAAAATATATGCCTACAATTCATAAAATGTTAACAAAAGATATGACAATGACATACAAACTAAACAATGATCTTGTGCTGGAAGTAGAATCGGATCATTTTCTCTCGGTATGCCAACGCGGTTTGTATTGGGTCTTCAACATCCAATGGGATCCCGTGTGTCAACCTATATACATAATAAGACATGAGAACAAGACATATCAAAAATATTTAGTTAAATAGTTAATTAATTTAAAACTTATTACCTGTATAGAAATAAGCAGACAAATACACCACAATCGCCAAATACACCTCCCTGCTGGGGGGACGTTGACATCATGTCTAAACTTAATACTATACTCAGTTGGATCAATTCTTTTGCTAGCAAACACACCGGCATCTTGTAGAACCACAGGCAGCTTAGTCTCTAGACACTTCCCTATGTTAACATACCATGGACGGATTTCTTCTCCATATGTCTCTAGACTTTCTGGCACTAGACTATCATAGAATGTCACATTACCGGTTCTGATTTCAAACTGTGCAAGAGACCAGTGTGTCTTTGGTTCATTTATCAGAATGAAGACCTACAAAGTTTTATACATTTATAATTAACCTATTTCAATAACAAAAAAAATTTACAAAACTGTGCATCCAAAATTTACCTACTCAACATCAGTCCATGCCATAGGGTATATTTCGTTGGTTGCATAAAACAAAGGAATCGAGTAACCTAATAGAAGCGTAAGAAAGTAACAACTAACAATTGACCAGTCATGAGAAGATTTCCTAAACCGCCAGATGTACCACGGCCATAAATCAATGTGATGTATGGCAATCAAAAACACTTTGTCAAAAAAACATACCTACATAATACTAATGGCAATAAACTGTGTACAGTTTTTGAGAATGTAGATTACCTCGTCAAGACACCAACCTACACGATTTTCATCCTCCCCAATAAAACTGTCCCAGAAACTACGGTTGACCACAATGTCATTGGACCAAGGGAACTTGCAATTCTGCCAGCCATTGGTAATCAAAAACTTCTCGACATAGTAATCACAATAAACTTTGTCAGTAGATTTGTATGGTCGCTTGTGATTCTGAACAACATAAATAAAACCAATTATTATAAGTAAATGGTAACAAAAACAAATACAAATAAAGTAGTCCTAAACTCATACCTCTATCCAAGGTTCAAGTGCTTGACATCTGTCAAGCATTTCTGTATCAGCATATTCTTTTGATTTTTCAGTGTATCAAAGCTTGGGACTTTGTGGACTGAATCATCTATAAACAGTGGCCTGCGGACATTAACATACCGCCTCTTGTTTGTTCCACATTTCTGTAAGGCAAGTTTAATGTGATTGCGTGTATCTGAATAGATACTTTTCATGCATTTTTGTTCTTCCAACAAACTTTTGTTCCTCACTCTCTTAACCTCAGCAAGCCTGTTATGTTCAGCAACTAGCTTCTCAGCTTTCAAACATTCATCCGTTGATTGTGACCGTTCAACATCACCTTTCTGTGTGTAAAAATTTCACTTACAAATATAAGTGGTCAATAAAAATTACAATTTTGGAAATTCACAAGGTAGATCGTTCACTAACCGTGCCAACAAAATCATCCAAATGATCAACCAAATCATTAAAGACACTATCTTTGTCACTCAAATACTTAGCAGCCAGATCACATTCCTTATCAACGCTTTCAGCTGTCTCCTGTAAAAAAAGTAAATTAAAAATGAAAACTGGTTTTAGGTCTCTACTACTAAGTTTTGCTTTCTTACTATCCCAAACACCAGTTAATGTAGAAGGGTGTTGATAAAATAATACGGGAATTACCTTGGCCTTCTGAACAACGGGGTTCTGTTTACGTTTCATGATTAAATTAAGGATAGTCTCAAGCTTGTAAATCCGGGCCTTCAAACTTTTTATCTCTTTGGGTAGAATCATCAGAATCTCACATAAACTCTCCAACGCAATAACTCGGTTAACTAGTGGCCCATCTTTACTAAAACTCTGGCTGGCTTGATACTCTTCACTAGCCAAGCGAGATGCTTTCAATTTTTCCAGATACTCACCAAAAAGACCTCCAAATTCAAGAGGCGGCGCTCTAGGTGTATACCACTTGAAAAAATGATTGCTGCATGTATACCACTCTGACTGGGCCTCTGCTCTTGTAGGGTATAGGTCACTGTTGGGTTTTAGGCCTAACAAAAACACCATTATTAAACGGGCCCTTATTAAACGTGTGATATATACAGTAAACATGATACTAGAATATGGTTGTTGGTTAAACGGTGGGTTATAGACCATATAAGTTAGAAATACCTACTGTGTGGACGTAATATATCTTACACATTTGTTGGTTTAGTAAGATGATACGGTGAGTTTGAGTATCTAACTATAACTACAAAAAGTAACCTAAAATCTAATACCAGATAATCTACGCCTACCCTATCCTATATTCTAACAGGCACAAACACCATTAAGCTGTTAACCAAGTCTAACAACTTTGTGTCACCCAAAAGCTAATCCTGCCTAAAACCAAACACCCCTTTATACTAACTGTTATGAATTTTAACACAAACACTTGTTATGTAACAATACCCAAAAGAAAATGCTTATACCTGTGGAAAAAGTTCGCCAAAATACTCCCAGTGTTGAAAAATTGAGTGCTTTGACCAGAAACGGCCTCTCGGGATCTCTTGAGAAGTTTTCTTAAACCAGCGATCACACACACTTGAAGACTCTAGAATCTAGATCTAAAAAGTATAAAAATTATATATCAACATAAAAGAAACAATAATTCTTTAAATATCAATATAACTGTTTATGTAAAAATACTAACCTTGAAACACAAAAGAAATCCAGATAAAGTATATGACGAAATAAAGTTTGGGTTTTGTTGCAAGGCTTTCATGTGCGAATCTTGATTATTTGAGTGCAAATTTCTGATGGAAGCATATAACTCACGCCAGATGTATTCACCCCAATTAAAAGCGTTCCACTCATCCAGATTCTCAACCATTCTAAGGAAAACATCGTCAACAGCTGATTTTAGCTCATGACCCATAAATATCACTTCCAAAGATAAAAGTAGACAAACTCGTATAGAGTCTTCATCAGACAACTTGGAATAAAGCTCTTCATCCTCAATCAGTCCTAAAAGGTCTATGATCTTAACATACTCCCCTATCTTTTCAGGGAATACTCGATCACGGAAACTGATGTCACCCTCCCTAAACTTACGGAAGCTAAATGTCCCAAATTTAAAGCCGGTAATGAGACAAAATTCACGACGACCAAAATGTAGGGTATGTCCGTTGACATTATAAATGAGTGGCAAATCATAGTGATGACTATCAGAGAACTTTTGCTTCTGTATCATATAATGTATGATACCTTCCTCGTTGTCAACATAAGTTAAATCCAACCAACGACCAAAGCATGTGGAACGAAATAATTCACTACGATCAATTCCTAGCCTATCCTTAATTAGAGGGAAATAATGGAGCTTGCTCCTAGCGTGCACCGTAGCGTGATACTCCTAAATCACATAAGAATTAGAAAAACGGTCAAAAGTTTGTCATATAAAATCGATGGAACAACAAACTCTATTCATTTACCCTTTTTTATGTAAAGAGTTCTTATTTTACAACTCACTTCACAAGAAAGTTAGTTCATGACACACTTAGCTATAAAACAAGAGAAACAACCTAATCAATAATTGTAATCCTACTTAGCTGAAATGACAGTATCAATGATGTCTCAAAGAGATATATCTTGCCAATAAACCATACTTAGATCAACCAAACGAAGTGTTATAGAAATGAGCTATAATATTCCTCAAACAAATGATGCAGTCACACTTAACTTCTAATGATGAGATCTTTACAAACGAATTAAGTTAAGCCAATTTCTAGACTTAAAAAATGAAGACCAGCAGAGATTTTAACACCACATTGAAAGTAAATAACAAAAGTACTCACTACAAGCAGCCCTAAAAATGGAGACCAGCTGGGAATTAGTACTCACTACTAAACCGCCAACAATCTTACCTTAGAGTGATGATAGCCCTAAAAACTTCATTGACTATCCAAGGCAAATCTTACACTAATTCAAAAAAAATTA
Source organism: Glebionis coronaria (assembly GCA_025667525.1). Taxonomy (NCBI): domain Eukaryota; kingdom Viridiplantae; phylum Streptophyta; class Magnoliopsida; order Asterales; family Asteraceae; genus Glebionis; species Glebionis coronaria. The sequence goes on from CM046881.1 coordinate 37,434,625, forward strand.
TTTACAAAATAATATTTATCGATCATTCTATTAACCAATCAATTAAATTAAAAAAATTATTTAATATTTACCAATCAATTAAATTAAAAAAAATTATTTACCAATCAATTAAATTAAAAAAAATTTAACAACTTCATTCTATTAAAAACCTTAATCAGTATAAAGAAAAATCATTCTATTCAATCAAGTATAAAGAAAAATAAAACTGTAAATTAGTCATTAAACCTTAATCATGAATCTATTAAAACAATAATCAATTAATCAATAATCAATTAATCATGAATCAATTAGTTAAGAAACGAGTGGATGAGATTATGAAAAAAAAATTACCAAAGGAATCATGATAGAAAAATGAATTCAAAAACATATAATCTAAGTCTAATATAAACAAGTATAGTTCACATATAAACATTTAAAAAAAAAGGACAGAAACAAGTACGATCAAAAGAATAAACACAAGATTTAAGAAAAAAAATTAATGTTCCTTTCCTAGAAAAAAGTACTTTTGGTTGATCAAAAGTGGTTGATCAGCCGTCGGTTGATCAGTAGGTGGGGACAAGTGTAGGTCAAACCTCGGGAAAAAATATTAATAAAAAAGTACTGTGATTGATCAAAAGTGGTTGATCAGCCGTCGGTTTATCAGTGGGTGGGGACATGTATAGGTCAAACCTTGAGAGAAAATATTAATAAAATAAAAGAAAGTGGGTTGATCAAATGGACACGTGGCACACAACAAACCTACTTGGGACAACACCATGTACTTTTTGTCTCATTTTGTACTTAGCCCTTTAAGAAAATACTAGATTTATAAAAGTTTATAAATAAACTTTCACGAAATAGCTTGTTATTAATTGTTAAATTCATCTCAAAATTGTTGTTTAATATTTTATTTTAGTTTGTCCAAAAATAATTGTTCATTTCTAAAATAGATAAGGATTTTGTTCTAGTTTATCATATTATTTTCACTTATATCGTTATAACAAATATTAAAAAAGTTTTAAAATTAATTAATTAAGGATAAAACTATTATTTTGTAAAAATATAAAAAAAATAAAAATGTAGTAACTATGTTTTTTCTAAATTGTACTGTTATTTTTGTTTAGTATAATAATTTTAAGACAAACAAGCTAACATTTTTTTTAATTACGTAACTTTTTTTCTAACTTTTAACAAATGCACGGCAAATTCCTATGAAAAAATCTTTTACAAACATTTTGTGATCCTTTTTGAGAATAACAATGTGTGTGTGGACGGGAAACTTTGTAGTTCAAGTCAATGTTTTGAAACCCGGGCGAGCGATCTGGTCATCGGTTCAACCGGTCAGACCGTTGGGTCAACCCGGTTTTTTATAAAAAAAAGTTATATATATTTTTTTAATATTACAAAAAATATTTAATATGAAAATCACGAATATTTCATATATTTGGTCTAAAACCTATTTACTAACAAATATAACATGTAAAACCAAAGTTACGTTGCAAATACATTAATTAAATCGCAAAAAACACAAAAAAAATTGAAAAAGATCAAAACTCGGCCGGGTCTCAACGAACCGGGTCGACCCGGGTCGCTTCAAACCCGGCGGGTCACACTGGGTTTCTAATATATAAGACCCGGGTCAATTTGACTCGTTTTTTTGGCCGGAACCGGTTCAACCGGTTGAACCGGTCGGGTCGACCCGGGTTTCAAAACATTGATTCAAGTAAGAGCAAAGGGTATTATGGCGGTCGATGCCTCCCGAGCTGAAGCGTCACTCTCACCGGAGCTCGCCGTCACACCGACCTTTTTTCTCCGCGTTTTCATTGTTGCGTCGGCAAACTACCAAAGAGAAAAAATGTCATTTTTCTTTTTTCTTTTTCTTTTTCTTTTTTTATTTTTCTGGATTTATATTTAGTGTGTGTTTTTGTCTCGAAAAAAAAGAAAATTTTATCATATATATATGTATACATTTTTAAAATATTTTATTTACAAATTTTACTCTTAATGTTCGGTGTTTATCATTTTTTGGTTTAAATTTTTAAATTTTTATAATTTTTTAAAACGTGTTTAGTTTATGATTGTATTTGTATTTTTGTAGTGTATTTATATTTAAGTATTTTGTAAGTTTTATTTAAATATTTGTTATTTTTATTTTAGTATATATAATTTTTATTTGAATGAAATAAAATTTAATTTGTGTGAAAATGAAAATAAAAAATTTAAAGATAATGGTGGAGCTAAAATAGAGAGAGATTGGCTCTCCAATATTATTTCGTGCTGCTATCACGCTGTCAGCAGCTGTGAGGACAAAGTAAAAAAAAAAGCCTCTCTATGATACCCCATGTAAGAAACATTTATCAGTTATCAGCATAATTTGAATGTTAGTTGAGAAAATCAGCTAAAATAGTACATCCGGCTCTTATCACTTTTTCTTTCCAACTTTTTGATCTCAACTTTGTGTATCTTAGAGCAAGGGGAGAAGCGACTGTTGGTTGTGCTGTTAACCCCTTGGCACCACCTTCTTGTTGACGCACCGTTTCCTTGATGGCGCCAAAGGTGCTCGCGCCAACCGCACCAGCCAGCGCCAAAGCCATTTTTTTAAGTTATAAAGTGGGTATTTGTGGGCTTATTATACCCCTTTGGCACAACTTTTTCTCGTGTCAACCACTCCCCCACAAATGTGGTGCCAAAGCCCCAAAATCCTACGTGGCGGCTTTGGCACCACCTTCTCGTGCCAACGGTTCCAGCTCTCTTAGAGAGAAAGGTACCACGGGGAGTGGGTATTCGTCGATCCCACGTGGAGGCTCGCCGACCCTCGCCGTGCCCCTTCACCACACCCACCCCCTTCTTCGCCGTGACATAGCCGTTGACGAAATCTAAACGACGAGCCCGTCCCAAAATATAACCGTGGACATAGCCGTTGGCTTTTTTTTCTAAATATTCTTAATCTTTAATAACTGGATTTTACTCAGTTAAAAAGTTCTTTGTCGTATGTCTAATCGAATTGACTATTGGTTTAAGTGTGACTTAGTCGTCTTTTGGTGAAAAAGAAATAGATTGGTCGTTGTTGTAAAATAAAATTGCAAAACTTTAAAGTAAAAGACAAGTTAAATAAAGCTATAAATGACTGAAAAGTAAATGACGAAAAATTAAAACAAATAACTAAATAATAAAGGAGTGAAACGAATAAATAAAACGTAAATTAAAACAAAACAATTAATAAAAATAAAACTAAACGAAGAAATTAACTTTTAACTGAAAAATAAAGTTTACTTAATGAAAAAGGAGAGAATAAAATTAAAATGATACTTTAAAGCTAAACGAGGCAAAACCTAAAGCGGGTACTAAATAAAAGATAAAACTTGAACTTTACGAAAAAAAATTAATTTTAAAAATAGATGAAAAATTCAACTAAAAATACGTAACTTTCAGAAATAAAACTGGAACAACTTTCAGATTAAACTAAACAATTACGGAACAATGCTAAAAACTAAACAAGCTAACAGGCTAGCTGCTGGAAGCAGCCAGGCTAGCTGCTCATTTAGGCGCCAAAACCTCCAAGCACACGAGCTGCCACGTCAATTATTTCGGAAAACAGTGTTCTTCAGAAAAAATTTCGCAATATTGATTTCTTCGGGAAAATAGTTTTTTCGCAAAAACAACTTCTTCGGAATATTGTTTTTTTCGGAATAATGACTTTTCAGAGAAACTAATTTCTTCGGAATAAAACTTTTTCAGAGATTTCTTCGGAATAAAACTTTTCACAACTTTCTTCGGAATATTGATTTTTTCGGAATAATGACTAAATTCAGTAAAATGAATAATTTCGGAAAAATTAAGAAATTCAGAGAAAGGGAAAATTCGGAAAAAGAGGCAATTTTCAGAGAAATGACAAATTCATAGAAATGACAAATTCAGAGAAATGACAAACTTCAGAATAATAAACCCTAATCCGAAAACAATAAAACATATACAGTACTATTAAAAAGCAGAAAAATAAGCTACAAATAAGCTAAAATCAAATAAGCAAATAACCAAAACTTAATTTAAAACACTTTTAAGAAAAATTAATTAAACCACAAATTAAAAACTTGAAAAACACTAATAAATCTAAAAATTAAAAATCAACTTTTAATAAAATAAACTGATAAAAACACTTAACTAAAATCAAATCAAACACACAAAAAGCTATAAAATCAATAAGCTAACACAATCAAACACATAAAAACATAACAATTAATCAAATAAGCATGACAATAAGATAATAAGCATAAAGATTAACAAAAACAAGAAAGGTAGAAGGAGATATTAATATAAAACTTGATTAAAATTAAGGATTCAACAATAAAAGTAAAAGCATGAATTAAAGAAACTTACAAATTTAAGGTGCAAGACAACGTAATTAAATGACAATTAAGTAAATGACAATATGAAAGTGCTTGAAAAATAAAATGGAAAGACTAATGTGTCAAATTAGCTAACACCTCCTAATAACACATTAGGAGGGTATTTGTAGTGATTAGGGAAGGTTAAGCATGTGTTGCTTCTTTCTTTCTTTTCTCGACTTCTCGTCTTCTAAATTCTTCGACTTTTTCGACTTTGTCTCGGGATTATTTGAACTCGTCTTATAATTTCTTCATTAATTTATACTTGAGTTCTTCGGCTTTATTAAACTTTCGTCTTTAGACGTTTTCTTCGATAAATCTTCAGAATATGCCTTGGACTTCCGTTCTTTTTGCACTCTTGATCTTTTGACTTCGTCTTTTGTCTTTTTCTTCGATAAAAGCCCGTGAAAGCCCATGTTTTCTTCCCTTTTCACATTTTGATCCTAAATCACAACAAAAACACAAACCACGCATAATTCCGACATTTACGACATAAAATAGACGTTTTGGCTTGGTTATTATTATAGTTAAGTGGTAAAGGATGGGTGTTTTCACACCTATCAATCTTTATATAAACTCTTCTCATTTAACAGTTTTAACAATCATATTCATTTCCCAAAATAAAAAAAAATACTAGAATTGCTTGCTCAGCTCCACACACTTATGATCAAATCAAAACATTGGTTGCTAACCTAATTAAAGAAGACAACGTTCCGCAGAAAGAGATTATGGATTTAGCCCTCAAATTTGAAAGTGCAGCCTCTTCAAAATTTGAACTGCAGGAAGCATGTGAAAAATGCAATGATATTCCAAAAGACTAGTGTGATAAGATAATCGAATTTTTGAAAAAAGAATCAAACAAAGATGATGCAATACATGATGCTTTGGTTGATGAAGACGTTAAAATCGAAAGATAAATGGAATTTAAAAAAGAATGGATTAGAGAATTTTAATTTTCGTGTTCTAGTTCTAATTTAAATAATGTTATTTTAATTTTAGTAATGTTATTTTATTTTCTATGTTGTAATTTTAATTTCAGTAATGAGTTTTCCAACGGCTATGTTTAACTTTGAATTTTTCAACGGCTATAAATTGAACATGGGTTCCAACGGCTATATTTTCTTTATAAATACTACTTCCATTTAGTTTTTTTTTTCTCACACAAAACAATACTCTCAAACATGTCTCAAGAAAACACTTCTGCAAACAAGAAACAAAACAAACGAAAAGCTACTCGAAGCAACCTATCGACACCAGAAAAGGTACCAGAGAAAATCCCTCAACAACCTTACCCTCCACAACCTTACCCAAACACGATGGGTGAATCATCAGTTCCTACTGTTGATCAACTAGAGAGCCCTGTTGAAGAATACGAGGTACCTGCTGAGTTTCGTCTTACTGATGAACAAGAACATCAACTGCTTAATGATGAAGAAGCATTACGTGAAGCATTAGCAGAAGAAGAAATGGAGAAACAAGAGTTGGAGAAGCAAATCAAGTGGGAAAAGACTGTCGAATTCATCAAGAATTCTTGGGGTATTTCATCGGAATCTGATTCGGATCCCGAAACCGATTAAATTCTGTCGAACCGTACCGTATCGTGTCGTTTTTAATTCTTTTCCGTATTTGTAATTTTTATTTTTGTATTTGTAAGGCTAGGCACAACGCTAATAGGTCACGACCTAGTTTTTTCATCCGGCGACCTAGTGCGACCTATTTGCCACAACCCGACGACCTAGTGCGACCTAATTCAATTTTTATTTTTTTAATAAAAATAACATTTTATATTCAATAAAAATAACATTTTGTTCCAAAAAAAAAACATTTTATTCCATACAACACACATTACACTAAAAAAATATTACATAAACTAAAAAACATTACGAAACATTAGAAGTAAAGAGGGTATAATGCATTAGCTAAAACTAACTCCAAAAATTGTCAAATTAATATATGTTGTGAGGAATTAAACAAAGCTCAATATATTAAAATTTGGAATTTTTTAAATAATTAAAACATGTTAAATTTAGAAAAAAATAAAAGAATTATAAAACACACAAACACAACACAAAAACATGCAGACCGAATATCACCAAACAATCGTGCCTGAGGTCGATTTGCATGTGACCGATTCCGGCGACCGATCGCCGCAACGGGGCGACTCGGTCGCGACCGACTCTCGACCGAAATATTCAGGCAGCGTTGTGCCTAGCCTAATGTTTTAATTTGAATGAAATAAGGATCCGTTTGGTGTAAAGTAAAATTTTACTGTTGGTTTAGATTTATAAATGACTACTTTAGGATTAAAGTTGATGGTTTAAAAAATGATGTTTGGTTCTTTCAAGAAATATGAGCAAATATTATTTTTAAATAGAAACTCATTTATGACTAGGAAAAGACAAAAAGAAAAAAGAGTAAGTATAGGTCTCAATAAAAGCTGATGAAATCAATTTCAAAAGTCATCTATAAGGTGGGATTTTCACAGCCCCTCATTTAAGGGTTTTTATATCCAAAGCAAATCCTATCCCTGTATACCAAATAACATTTTTTGATTGAAAAGTCAGATCAAAAGCCAAAACAGAGCAACCAAACGGGCCCTAAATTTTATTTTGTGTGAAAATGAAAAAAAGAAAAAGAAAAGATAGTGGTAGGGCCACAGTGGTGAAGGGTTGAGTGTGTTGTGAGTGATGGGTATTCTTGTTAGTTGTGTTGGTGTGATATGACGCTGAGTTGACAGCTGACTAGGCAAAATTTTGAAAGATTACCTTGTCATAGTACCCCTCTCTCTTATACTCTAAACTCGTAAGAGTTTTTATGTGCATCAAAATTCAAAATGAGTAAACTCTATTCTATTGTACGTGCAAGACACCACGAGGGTTTAGTAAAGCCCACAAATTCGTGCTAGATTCAACGCAATAGGCAAGAAGGCTGACATGAAGGCTTTCATCGAAAGCGAAGCGATGAGAAACAATATATGTTATCAATGTCACAAATAAAAACTATTAAGCTCTCGCAATTGAAGTCGACTTGATGTCAAATGCCTGTCACCTACATTACTTATAATCCAGTTAGTCAGTGTCATTTGCATACTTGGACTCCATTACTCAACCTAACTAACCTAACATGTTCATTATGTATAATTGTAATCACAAATTTCAACTCATTTTAATAAAAATCATATTCTACCCAACTTAAGTATCTACAGGGGCGGAGATCGCAAGGAGTCCCATAGGTCACGTAACCTTTTAGTAAAAGAAATTGTATTGTAAAATTTATAAAATATCTAGCTTTTTTTATAACTTATTTCTTTTTAAAGTTATTTTGTAATGTAGTTTAAAAATTATCGAAATATGACCCTCGAGCAAATTTTTTAGCTCCGCCCATACAGCTTCAGTTCATTAGTACTTGCCTGTTTGTTTTTCCGAAATGGATCATCTGGTTTAAGGCTGGTGGGAGTGGGTGAAAACTCACTCACCGCCACCTTAGCGTCATCTCAGCTTTTTACCAAACTCATCAAAACTCACTCAAACTCATCACAGGAGGTAATGACACTCACCAAACTCACTCCACATCACCCTACTTTTTATTAAATAGTTTTTATTCATACATTTTATTAAAACACGGGTACATAGAAAATTAAAACACAGTACGAAATTAAAAGACGATACATAGGAAATTTAAAAACAATATTTAAAAAAAACATAAATATAAAAAAAACTTAATAAATTAAGCATTGGCATACAAATGCTCGACCAAATCTGCTCGAAGATTGAGATGTTCTTGCGCGGAGCTGATATGCCGCATAACTTGTAGCATGTGTTCTTGGGTTTGAAACACATCGTTCGGTTGAATTTCTTCTTCTGGGAACCATTTAGGAGATATTGATTTTTTTTGAACTTTCGAACCATATTATGTAATATGATGCATGTGTACATCATATTCATGATTCTTTCTTTCCGTAAAGGTCGTGCAGGATTGGCTAATATGGCTCATTTCTTCTTCAAAACACCAAAAGCTCTTTCAATATCTTTTCTTGCGGATTTTTGTTTCTGCTTATATAAAATCCTCTTATGGTCACTGGATGATGGTTCGGGAATTGTTTTAACAAGTGTTGCCAATTCCGGATATATTCCGTCCGTAAGATAGTATCCCCATGAATAGTGTACACCGTTAGCCACAAACTCCACCTCAGGTGCTCGTCTGGTTTACAAATCATTAAATAAAGGGGACTGATATAAAACGTTGATGTCGTTGTTCGACCTAGAAACACCAAAAAATGCATGTCGTATCCACAAGTCCTGCGACGCAACAACTTCAAGTAAAATGAATGGATTCGGTCCATGATCTCGTCTAACATATTGCCCTTTAAAGGCAGTTGGACAACCGAACCACTCCCAGTCTGTACAATCAAGACTTCCTATCATCCCTGGAAACCCGTGCTTTGCTTCATGATGCGCATAAAGTTTCTGAACATTAGTATACGTGGGTTTTCTCATATACTCAGCCTCAAATATTTTCATAATAGCACTACATAAATGATCAAGTGATTCTCGAGAAGTTCTTACGCTCATTTGCAGACACTCATCTAGAAAATCAGGAACGACGTCGTATGCCAATTGACGAATTGCCGAGGTGCACTTTAACAACGGCGAAATACCTTCTTTTCCGTTACAATCAACATTATTACGAAAGTATGCAGAATGGCGAGTCACTTCACTAACTATTCAGTTGAAAAGGGTGCCCCATTCGAAAAACATTTTTGAACTCTTTCGCATTGTATCTTGGGTTCGCCGAAAAGAAGACGCAACTAACCGATCATGAGCACCTATTCGGTCTCGAGTTATGACGTTTCTTGGTACTCGATTAGCAATACGCCGTCTCTTAATAAACTGCAACGCTTGTTTAATAAATGCCCACTTGCGTTTCGTTGCGACTTCCGGATTTTCAGTGGCAAAAAATAACTCGTATTCGTCGATATTTTTCACTTTTTTAGTGATTTGAGGAGAATGTGTGAAATGTGTATGGAATTTGAATGTGTGTTTGAAAAATAAGAGTTTTTTTTAGGTATTTATAAATAAAAAGGGGTATTGGAAAAAGTTTTTTTTTAGTTTTAAAAAGTAACGATATAATAAAAATGTAGGACCCATTTGTATAAACTTACCCAGGTGAGTTTAGCCTTGTTTTGTTGGTTCTAGCTACAAGCTCGCGCACGAGTTATATTGAGGTGGAGGGCTGCGCGTGAGTTTAGTCAAGTCGCAGGTGGCTTCATGTCCACTCCCATCAGCCTAAGAATGCTTCTTGTGTCTTAAACCTTAAGAAACCTCTTTGTCTTTTAAAAGGCATTTGGATAATAAAGTAGAATAATTATTCATTTCACTTGGCCTTGTATGCACGTACTAATAGGGTGTCATTCGGTTCGGTTCCCGGGTTGTTCGGTTTATTCGGTTCGGGTTATTTGGTTAATTTTTTTTTCTGAGTCAACCCGAAAATCGAACCGAACCGAAATAGATTTCAACCGAACTGAACCGAAAACCGAATTTGAATTCGGTTCGGTTTTCGGGTTGACCCGAATAACCCGAATTTTCTGAATTTTTCAAAAAAAATATATAATTATATAAATATTTACAAAAAAAAAGGTTATTTCAAGTATAAAATGATATTTTTATATTAAAATTATGTTTTAATAACTAGTTTGCATATATTAGGATTAAATTAAATTTTAATAACTATTATATATACATAAATTTATAAAAAATATATATATATTTATAAACTTTCGGTTTTCGGTTCGGTTCTCGGTTCCGACGGCCAAACCCATACCCAACCCGAAAATCGTATTTGTAGTTCGGTTCGGTTCGGTTATGACTCAAAACCCGAATTCTATTTTCGGTTCGGTTCTAGTTCGGGTTCGGTTCGGTTCGGTTTTCGGTTTTTGTGGGTCAAACCCGAATTATGGACACCCCTACGTACTAATATAATTTTGTTGTCAAGTCTAGCAATATAATGCATGGACTTATTAGTACCATTTTGACTACAGTCCAATTTAATAGAGACAAATGCAACAAAGTGTACACCTAAGATTGCATACATTGCAAATTGTAGTTGTTATGGGACCACATGTACGATCTAGAAGAAGCATTAATCATGGGGCCAAGGTTTGCCCCGCACGTGGTTTAGGACTTGGTTTTAACTTGATGCGAGAAAACAACACATGGGTGTAGACCCTGGTTCGACCAAAGGTCCAGTAGGTAGTGCAGCCAACGGAGCAAAGGGTCCGATTTGCCGCCACCGACGGGTTGAGTGAGAAAAAACTGGTTTATGATCTAATCCGGAAAAAAAAACTGGTTTTTAGAAAGACCGATTTTCTTTAAATTAATCCGACGATTCGTAACCGGCTTAATAAAATGGCCAAGATTGATTCAAAAACCGGTGAAAAACCATCAAAAACAAACCTATCCGGTTAAAACTAACTCGGTCCGGTTAAAAACTCGATAAAATCTAAATTAAAACTGATTTCAAACCAATCTGATTTTAAGTCAAACTGATTTTTGATCGGTTGACTTATATCGACCCGATTTATTAACCAATTTGATGTAAAAGAAAAACATTTTACCCACCTCTCTACCGATGCTATCGACAAAGCGCTCTATAAGTTTGAATGAGATAATATTCACTACGTGCTGCTTATATCTTGATAAGGACTTTAATGAATATCTTTGACTAAAAGCTCAACTTTTGAAATAAAAACAAATTGTCTTCTAGATATAAAAGACATAGAAACAAATTGTCTTCTAGATATAAAAGACATAGGCTGTGTTTGTTAACACGAGCAGTAGCTGTGGATAGTAGCTGTGAGTAGTAATAGTGGACGGTAGCTGTAACAATAGCAATGAGCGGTAACTGTGAGCAGAAACTGTGACAGCTCACCGCTCATTTGCCACAGCTTCTTAAAACAAGCATTGAAAAAATAGTCTTCCTAAAAAATAGCACCACCCCAAAATGTTCACCGCTCATATTGCCAAACGAACGCTAAAAATTAAAAAACTCACAGCTCCTTTTACCAAACATATAATAAATTTTAAAAAGCTCTCACTCACCGCTCATTACTCCAAAATGCTCTCTCACTGCTTCTCGCCAAACACAGCCATAAATTGCATAATAAGATAGTGAGATAATATTGCTCAAAATAGAAAACTGTAACGAAATAATCAATATACCGAGAAGGCGAGAATTAAAAAATATTGCTACACGTATCTGACATGTCGAGAATGACCGATAAGTTTTTCTTCTACATGATTGATAACCGTTCGTATATCATATTATTCTCTTACATAATGAGCTCTCCTCGACAAAATTTAAGGCATTTTCAATATAAAATTTAGATAAAATGATGTAAGGTTACGTTTGGTAAATGTAAAAATAATATCAAAACCAATCAGATCAAGATCTAATCACTCAACCAACCATCCCTTAGTGATTACTTTTATTAAAACAATATACACAAGTAGATGAGTCCCTAATACAAGTGCTCATCAAACGAATACAATCAGAAAATCAAGATAGTCCCCACTAGGTGTATCATATCTACTATACATTCACTCACGCGTACAAAACCTAACCAAACTATATTAAAACAAGATCAAGAAGATCTTAACAGAAACCCAGATGAAACCAAGATGAAACCCCAAAGTCGTAAGCGAACTATTAAGAGAGATATGTGTGTGAGATGAGAATGAATGAATGAACCAACCACCAGCTTTCCAGCTTAAATACTCAAGCCCAAAACATAATGGCACTTAAGTCCCTACACATCACAAAAGAACCAAAACTTGCACAGAATAAAAAAGTTACAATTAAACCCCTCAACTTACAACCTTGCCACAAAAAGATATCAAACTTTCAACACCCTCCCTCAAGCTTGTAAACCAAATAGGTTAACCATACCAATTTTTTTCACCAAGAAGGCATGCTGATATGAACCCAAAGCTTTAGTTAAAATGTCTGCAAGTTGATTTTTAGAATCAACCTTCACAGTTCTAATAAGTCTAGAGTTCACCTTCTTTCTAACAAGATGAACATCAATATCAAAGTATTTGGTTTTTTTCATGCATAACAGGATTAGCAGCTATCTGAATAGCAGACTTATTGTCACAACATAAGCTCACTGGAAGTAACTGTGTTATACCAAACTCACTTAAAAGTTTAATAACCCACATAACTTTACAAGTAGCAACTTTCATGCCTATATTCAGCTTCATCTGAAGATTTAGACAAGATAACTTGCTTATTGCTTTTCCAGATAATCAGATTACCATTCACATAAACACAATAGCCAGAATCAGATCTTCTAGTAACAGGACACTTAGCCCAATCAGAATCTAAATAGGCAATAATTTTGTATCCTTCAGAACTTTTATTGAAACTAATACCACTTTTAGGTGCAAGTTTCAAATACTTAAGCACTCTCAAACCAAAATCAAAATATGACTGTAAAGGAGCATGCATATATTGGCTTAAACAATGTACTGCATAAGAAATATCAGGTCTAGTTAAAGTTAAGTAAATTAACTTTCCTACCAACTTTTGATAGTTAGTAATATTAATCAAATAACTATCACCATCAGATTCCTTATGAGCAAGTACAATATTTTCTGGCAAAGGTGTTACAACAGGTCTACAAGCCAACAAACCATACTCATTTAGCAGTTCTAAACAATACTTTTATTTGACTTAAATACACTTCTTTCTCACTTTTAAGAACTTCAATTCCCAAAAAATATTTAAGTTCTCCAAGATCTTTGATTTTAAATCTATTATTCAAAAACTTTTTGAAATTATCAATCTCAACTTCAGAATTGCCAGTTAATACAAGATCATCCACATAGACAAGCAAGAACAACTTTATTTTGCCATCAGTTTTGATATACAAAGAATGATCATTTTTAGATTGAACAAAACCAGCATCAAGCAATGTTTCAGAAAGTTTGTTATTCCATTGTCTAAGAGCTTGCTTAAGACCATATAAAGACTTCTTAAGCCTACAAACTTTGTTATCTCCAGGCTCAGAATAACCTGGAGGTGGAATCATAAAGACTTCTTCACTCAAGTCTCCATACAGAAAAGCATTATTAACATCCATATGATAGAGATTCCAACCATTTTGAACAGATAAATCAATCAAACACCTAACAGTACTCATTTTAACTACTGGACTAAAAGTTTCCTCTAGTCTATACCCTCCCTTTGATTACAACCCTTAGCCACAAGTCTTGCATTATATCTTTCAATTTCACCAGTTGAAAGATATTTTATTCTATACACCCATTTAGACTTGATAGGCTTTCTACCCATAGGAAGGTCAACATGATCTCAAGTACCATTTTCATATAAAGCTTGCATTTCAAGATTCATAGCATTAATCCAGTTTTGATCACTACAAGCATCTTCATAACAAGTAGGTTCATAATTCTTATTAAGATTAGATGTAAAACCAAAATTCTTGATATCAAGCATAGCAATATAGCATGATTACAAAACTTATACAAACCATATCTCAGAGAAGTATTAAGCACATAATCATTTAGTTTAGCAGGAAACTTATTTACCCTATTGGACTTCCTCTGTCCAACCTCCCTTGTATCACTATTAAACAAATTTTCAAGAACCTTATTATATAAATCAAAATTACCCTCAGAACTATCTGTTTCTCATATGGGAGTTGCAGTTAAAGTACCACTACTACTTGGTAAGCTAGTAACTAAGTCATCTCCAGCATGTTGAAAAACAACATCTGGTTGATTATTATGGTTAGCAACCATCTCCTCAGTAGTAGAGTTACCATCCTCTCTACACAAAGGAGTATCTCCTTCCTCATCATCATTGGGTCTTGAAGATTTGGATGTATTTTCAGACTCAAAATAATAAAAAAATTAAAGTAGAAATTTTACTAGAAGACTAAAAAACAACATCATCATCATTCATTTTGTAAGGAGAAACATTTTCATAAAATTTAACATCTCCAGAGTATATAATTCCTCTATTTTCAAGACCAAACAACTTATAAGCCTTATTTCCACTAGCATACCCAAGTAAAACACATTTTTCAGATTTTTTAGAAAACTTATCATTTCCTTTTAAAATAGTAGCATAACACAAAAATCCAAAACTTCTTAAGTGAGAAATGTTAGGTTCTCTACCATACACAAGACAGAAAGGAGATTTACCATTTAAAACAGAGGAAGGAAGCCTGTTAATCAAATAAGCAGCAGTCAAAACACAATCAGACCAAAACATAAGAGGAATTCCCCTTGAAACATAAGACTCCTTGCTACATTAAGCAAATGCCTATATTTCTTTTCAGCAATACCATTCTGTCGTGGAGTATATGCATAAGTAGTTTGATGAACAATTCCCATAATATTAAAAAATCATCTATATTCTTATTCAAAAATTCAGTACCATTATCAAATCTTACAATCTTAATCTTTTTATTAAACTGAGTTAAAACCAAGTTGTAAAATGTAACAAACATTTGAAAAACTTCATCTTTAGATTTGAGCATATACACCCACACAGACCTACTAAAGTCATCAACAATGGTCAAAAAATACTTAAACCCATCCCTGTTAACCACCTTATAAGGTCCCTAAACATCAAGATGAATAAGTTCACCAAAACAATTAGATTTATGTTCACTTATAGGAAAAGATTCTCTAATATGTTTTGACTTCTGACAAACACCACAAGGTAAATCTTTATTAACATGTTTAATTCCAAAGAATATTTTAATAATTTCAATACTTTGTTAGCAGGATGACCCAATCTATTATGCCAAACATCTTTAGACACAAAACAGGTAAAATATTCATAATTGCTAACAGCATAAATACTATCAGCTTTATCAAACAAATACAGACCAGCAAATTCACTACCAGTCCCCAAGACTGTTACTTGGTTTAATTCCTGAATATAGCATTTAAATTCATTAAGACTAACTTTTAGTTTGCTATCTTTAATAATCTTATTAACAGATAACAAACTAACACAATACTCAGGAACAACCAGAACATCAAACAAAATCGCCCCATTGTTAAGTTTCAAGTTACCAACATGAGTAATTTTAGCCAATGTATCATTAGGTGACCAACAGTTAATTTTAAATTAGAAACATCAACCAGATTAAACATGTGTTCCGAATTATTGTTCATATGTTGATTAGCACCATAATCAATGATCCACCCAAAATGATAACTAACTCCTTCAATTTTAATAGCAGCACAATAAAACTTATAGAAATGCTGATTAAAAAACACATTGCAGTTAAAAAAAATGAGCAATTTCCATTACCTGCCATATTGGCTTGAGCATGTGAAGAAGAACCATTATCATTAAGTAGACTTATTAATTTGAGCATCTGCTCATTACTCAAAGAAAGGGAATTAGAACCAGTATTATTGTTATTCTTAATAACATCAACATTATTACTTTTCGTATTGTTAAAAATAGTTGAAGTTTTCAAATTAGGATTCTTTTTAAATCCTGGAGGATAACCAATAATTTCAAAACACCTCTCAATTGTATGCCCCTTCAACCCACAATGTTTACACAATAAAGAGTCATAATTTCCCTTACTAGTACCAGCGTTTCCATTAGACCAATTACCAAACATCTTCTTATTATCAACAGTTTTAGACACAACAGCAGTTATTTGAGGTTTTTTAACCTTAACAGAACTAGAAGGAATCCCCCTATGAGATTCTTCTCTAGAAATAACAAGAAAAGCATCCTTGACTTCAGGAAGAACTTCCATAGTCAGAATGCTACTCCTTATAGGCTGATATATATCATCAAGTCCCATAAGAAACTGTATTAACCTTAACAATTTACCATGATCAAAAAGTTCATTTCTAGCCTCACAAACACAATCAGGTAATTTAGTTAAGATGTCAAACTCTCTCTAATAAGAATTTAATTTATGATAATACTCAGACACAAGCAAACCACCTTGCTTAAAAGAGTTAATTTTATGAAGCAAATTGAACACAATAGAACCATCAATCCTATCATAAGTTTCTTTAAGTTCAGACCAAACACTAGCAGCATTATCAGAAAACACATGACCAAGATACACATCTTGAGTCAAAGAAGCAAGAATCCAATCAAGAACAACAACATTACATTTATCCCACTAAGCAAGAAACACAGGACTAGCAAGATAAGTCTCTCTAACACAAGTACCATCTACAATACCTAATTTACCCTTAATCTACAAAGCAAGTTTCATGGCACAAGCCCATATTCTATAATTTTCCACACCAGACAGTTTAACAGACACAATAGAAGCACAATTAGAATCACCAGGATGCAAATGAAGAGGATTACTCTGATCTAAAGAGTTAATAAGAATAGACATGACAAACAAAACAGAATAAACTAAACCAAACAACCAAAAAACAGATCGGATAAAAAACCAAACTAAAACAAATAACAACCAAGAAACAAACTAAAACAGATAAACAGATAGAAAAATATTACAAAAACAAGAAACAACAACTAAAAACTAACGCACACCCAAGCTCCTCAAATCCTGTCAACGATAATGAGACTGACCAGAGAAGGTATCCAAACCACTCAAAAGGTGGCAGGTCAAGATGTTAATCAACCTGTTTGCTCCCCGTTGACAAAGAATGAATCACTTTAGAGTAAAGAAGACATACAGAGCAATATAGCAGCGTAATACCAAGTTCAACAAAAATGATCCCCAATTAACCACTGATCAAGAAACCCTAAAAATAAAAATTAGGGTTTCTTCAAATTGACCCCTAGAAATGAACAAGAACCACGTTAATCGACGATTAACCAACCAAGAATCACCAGAAATCACCAATTAATCAAAACCCTCAAAAATTAGGGTTTAAGATAAAACCCTAATAATAAGGATCACCACTAATCGAGCTCCAAGAGTCAACCTAGGGCTCTGATACCATGTAAAAATGATATTAAAACCAACCAGATCAAGATCTAATCACTCAACCAACCACCCCTTAGTGATTGCTTTTATTAAAATAATATACACAAGTAGATGAGTCCCTAACACAGGTGCTCACCAAACGAATACAATCAGAAAATCAAGATAGTCCCCACTAGGTGGATCCTATCTACTATACATTTACTCACGCGTATAAAATCTAACCAAACTATACTAAAACAAGATCAAGAAGATCTTAACTGTAAACCAGATGAAACCCATATGAAACTAAGATGAAACCCCAAGGTCGTAACCGGACGATTGAGAGAGATATGCGTGTGAGATGAGAATGAATGAATGAACCAACCACCAACTTTCCAGCTTAAATACTCAAGCCCAAAACATAATTGCACTTAAGTCCCTGCACATCACAAAAGAACCAAAACTTGCACAGAATAAAAAAGTTACAATTAAACCCCTCAACTTACAAGCTTGTCACAAAAGGATATCAAACTTTCAACAGTAAATTTAGTTGTAAGCTGTTAATTGTAAGCTGTAAGTTGTTAACTGTTTATTAAAAAGTTGTTAACAAGAGTTATAAGCTATATTTTTTTAATAAAAGTATTTGGTATATTAGTTGTTAACTGTAAAATTAAAATGTAAAATGACTTAAAAGGACATATTTAAATAAATTATAATATAGTTGGAGGGTATATCAGTAATTTACAATTTTAACAGCTCTTGATAATTTAAAAAGCTTTATGAATCAGCTTTTTATTTAAGAGCTACTTGGTGAAAATAAAAAGCTAACAACTCTTAAAAATTGTTGTACCAAACAGAGCTATTAGATTATTTTTTTAACAAAAAACCTAACAGCTCTAAAAAAATTAAAAAAAACTTTTACCAAACATAGCCTAAGTTCTTAAAGTTGTTAAAATGATAAATAATAAAAAATGAGTAAAGGTCATATTTATTGATTAGTTTTGGTTCGTTTATGAGTTTTTGGTTCGTGTATGCGTTTTTTTGAAACTTTTTGTTCTTGTACGAGTAGTTTGTCCACAATTTTTAATACTAATAGTTTTTCGTGTATCACTTGTTTATCATAATTTAGCAATTCTTTGCTAACTCAAATGTAATTTTTGATAGTGTATCACTGAATTTATGAATAAAACAATTTTTTGTTCTAATAATATTTTGTGAAGTAAAACTATGTATCAGATATAAATTTTTCCGTATCAAAATTTTAGTTCTTTTTATATTAATTTTTATATATACGAATTATTGTTTATTAGAAACACAAACCAGGCTTGTGACTAGGGGTGTCAAAAAAGTTGACCCGACCCGAACCCGACCCGAACCCGAACCCGAATAATCATATTCGGGTCGGGTCACTCGGGTCCAAAAGCGTATTCGGGTCAATTCGGGTTGACCCGAATTGACCCGAGTTTTAATTAGGCTCGGGTTCGGGTTATATATTTTTACCCTTGACCCGACTTGACCCGACCCGAGTTGACCCGAACCCGACCAACCCGACTAGACCCGACTAAAATTAGACTTTTTACATTGTTTTAGTACAAAATTAGGCCACTTTTTACACTTTTTCCTCAAATTCGGGTTGACCCGAACCCGAGTTAACCCGATCCAAGTTGACCCGACCCGAATTGACCCGAACCCGAGTGACCCGAGTTCTAATTAGGCTCGGGTTCGGGTTATATATTTTTTACCTTTGACCCGACTTGACTCGACCCGAGTTGACCCGAACCCGACCGGGTCAACCCGAATCACACCCCTACTTGTGACTCTAATAGGTTTGTGCCTCTAATATTGTTTTGTATCTATTCTATTTTAATAAATTTTAAACTATCATACTATAATAACCAACTATTGATTTTGTCCATTTTGAAATGATATATCATTATATCCTATTCGATTTTTAGCTTTATGACCTACTTTTGGGGTAAAGAATATGATTCTTTTAAGGATGAGGCTGATTGTGACAAATCAGAGCAAGAAATTACCAAAGGTAAAATTTGGCCCCACTTTTTACCATTAAGGTTGATTGGGGCATCATTGTTACTTTTTTCTTGTTAAATCTTCTTCATGAATATTTGTTTATGGGCTTTTGAGTTTTTGACCCTTAAAAGGCTTGGGGGGCCATAAAAGATTAAAAGGTCTTAAACATGGATTTTAGAGCATAAAGCTAAAGGCATCCTATTGATTCTATTCTTTTTTTATATCTACTTTTTCTTTTCTTTATGTGTTGTTGAATAATTGAGCAGAAACGTATGATTTTCATTATTATCCACTTTTTCTTCATTGTAAATTTGTAAATAATTGAATTTAAGAGACTGGATTAGGTGAAAACAATCAATATTAAAAAGTGGATGTCTAGCTCATGTTTCACCTACTGTGCGTTATGATATTTTGTCACATCTATATTGTCGATTTTGATTACTACTAGTAGGAGTATTAAATAACAAAGAGAGCGACGTGGTTTTGGTCGGTGTGAATGTGTGTTACACCCAAGTTGCATTTAGTTAATGGCTAGTGATATGTACACGGAGCCTTTTGATTGGTACACAGAAAATTTATATGTATTGACTAATATGCCCTTAAATCCTTTACCATATTCTTTAACCCTGCCACATTAAAACACTACGCCAAACTGTTTCACCTTTTTACGTCATCTCTTTATTCTCCTTACGCTAATTTTCACCGAACGACATGGACATAATACCGGTGGTTTTCCACCATTGTGCTATTAATACCGCAAAGAGGTGTCAAATCTATTGGTGACAATGAGAGAAACCGTAATTTCACGACATAATTTCTGTATAATTATAAAAATATTGCCATAAACATGTTCAAAACTGACTTTGGATTCTTTGATTTGCTAAATGTAGAATAAAAAATTTCAATGTTAAGTGAGCGTTTGTATCTGCTATGGGAATTTAAGGTTTAAAAAAATCTGGGTAATCAAATTATGTACAAATATGCAACAAGCAAATATAAGAAGTCTAATTTTTTTTATCATCTTATTTGTTTACTATCCCAATGAATATCCAGAATGAACAAAGCAGCAATTTTGTATCACCTTCATTAAACTACACGCATACAGTCATTAGTTTGTGATCTATGGGTTTTAAATTGCTTATTCTCATGCATTATTTAACAGTAAACAATATAGATATGAGGATTAGGATATCAAAAACGGAATGGAATGACGGGTGTTCAGCGAAACTGAGAAACGGATGAGGAATTGTTAAACATTAAAGATGTAGGTAATTGGAGAGAATGGTTAAAGTTGTAAAGGGGTAAAATAGACAATGTATTGTAATTGTATGTGTGCGGATCAAAAAGATCCGTGTACATATCAATACCCTTAGTTAATTCAAACCATTTTTTTTTTAATTTTTTTTGGAACTGTGATTTCTGACTCATTGGCCGACTATTCCACGGGGTTTGAGCCCACCGCCACACAGACTCAAACCATTACTCTTTTTGTCTCTAAATAAATATCGATTGTTGATTTTTAGAGTCATTTTTTTCTATTTTAACCTTAAATTATATTATTTTTATTATATAATATTTGATTAAAATTATTTCATTGAAAATACAGTTAAAAATCAATCAGAGAAGATAATTTGCATCAAATATTATATAGAGTAATCAAAATAATTTAAATTCAAAGTTTAAAATGATTGATTTTAAAAATTAATAGTGAATATTTATTTAAGGACGGGAGTATATTATTACTTTCGTTTCAAAATAATTTTCTACTTTTAACTTTTAAAATTTTTCTTTTAAAATATTGACTGTAATTATTTTTATATGTTATATAATACTTAATACAAAATATATTAATGGATCACGTTTTTAAATGTATGTTCATGGATATAATTTTTATCAATATTATATAACACGGATATACAAATTTACGGTCAAACTTTTGAAAAAAAAACTTAAAAAGTTAAAAGTAAACATTTATTTTGGAACGGATGGAGTATAAGCTAATAGACTTAACAATAAGGTGTTAAGAAAACTGAGAAACCGATGAACCGAGCAAAACCGTTTAATCCGAAACCAAAAAAGCCGTAACCAAAACTGAAAACCTCGTATATCACGGTTAGGTTTCGATTTTTACTTTTAAACATTCGCTCTTAAATGAACAGAACGCTACATATTATACGTGATTTTTTTTAACTTAATATTCAAATTGAATAATCGTACAAGTATTGGCCTATATTGTTGTATACTATTACTAGTTATAATACCCGTGCACGCACGGTTTTTTTTAAACTTATTTATTTACGTATTGTTATCGATAAACCCCGCTGTTATCGATAACCCCCATATTTCATTCTTCCTCGTATCTCGATTCGTCTAATTGTTTGGTTAATCGTATTCCATTTCTTAAGCGAGTTCAAACAAATTATTATACCAAGTAATAAATGGTTTAAAAAATGAAACTAAATAATATGTATTGTATGAGATTTTTGTTTTAGCATCGTATATACACTCAGAAATCATGTGTTCTCTCATCTTGATGGACATAAAGACCACATCTAATGAGAAATGCGCCTTGACCTTAAATACATAAGGCGCAGAACTGTTATACACTGAATCATCTACCTCGATCGGCTCGGCCACCTCTATACAACACGGGCTATTTTTAGGTTATCATTTGTAAGCATTTCCCTTTAGACGCTCCACGCACCAGAAGTAGAGGCACGACAATACTCACAGACCTGATTGCAGTCTCCTAAACTTATGTTTTCTAAAGCTGTATAAAACCAGTAATAATATACTTTCACTAAAACAATTGAATACTTTATGGATAGATAATGGCATATATGCACAGAGGAATATAGTATTTCTCATATGCGCAACACATTGTCACGTACTATCAGAAGATGAGGCGCACTTTCGAGGATTGGAGCGTTTGACTTTTCTTTCTTCCCTATATTTCAAACTTATGGGTGTAGATAAGACGGCATATGTACGTGAAGGTCGTGGCACAATGGAAACCAACATAGACTCGTACACAGATGATATTGCTTTTACGTAATTATTTTTCAATACAACCTGATAATTTATTCAAAGTACACATTATTAACAGGGTAATGATTTGAGCAGTAGTAAGAGCTATACTGATTCGAGTCCTACCGCTCTTAGAAGTTCTGTTTGAACACGATCTTTAAAACTTTTTGGTAACCATAAACTCATTTGATCCATGTGATGGAATCCCACAAGAGCAGTATGTAGCCGTAGCCTAATATAAATCTAATGTTCCATTATCACATATATTGTAAGTCAAACTATGGATTATATAGGTACTACGTAGTATAGTAATAACAAAAAATTAACAATAATACCACAAGAACAGTACTACTGTACTACCACGAGAGCAGGATCCATTTGACTCACTCGTTTAGTCCTAATAATCTATCTGGTAAATTGGGGAAGCACAGCTCCTCCTAAAAACTTTTTTCGCTCATTCGTCGTCTTCCTAAAGAGGCCTTCCACTCGTACTGATTGGCTAACAAAATGAAATAATCGTAATTGATGAGTTATAACAATGAAAACCAGGTAACAATTTAGCATGTATTGGAGATTAGAGTTGATGAGTAATAGTAAGTATTGGATTTGCGTTTTGTAGCGTATAATCGTGTCCAAAATGCACACCCAAACACCCCTTTAGTCAGGGACATTAATAAGGTTTTGCCCCTTAGTCTCACAGTAGCATCGAGTTTATAAAGTATTTGAAATCTAAAATGGGTCACCAGCTATAAAACAAAATACGAAAAACATAAGATATACTGATTTAGGTTGTTCCATCTCACGCCTGTGCAATGCATCCTAGTGGTTCTAAAATCATCTTCAAATGCTCAGGACTCATGAGCTCTAAAATGCAATCCCACAAAAAAGGTTGTAATCTATAATTTGAAGCTTTGGGAAGTCCTTCAGTAACATCGTCAAGCCCTCCGACAGTAGTAGATATGCCACTGTTTGTAAATGTTTCCAGGCTTGGTTTTCCTACTCTTAGAATAGAGGAAACTAACATGTCAAGTGGGTCTTTAACTGGTAAGTGTTGGTTGCATATGTAGTCTTCTTCGTTCAACTCTTATTGATTATAGGAAAATATTGTGTTTATGATACCGGGTTTTCAATTGCTTTCTTATATAATTAAATTCTATATATGCAGATAGACAATCCAGAAAAATTGAATTTTTGTGGCTGTAATTTATATTTTATACTCTAGTTGAAGTGGTACACGGTTGACTAAGTGGAAAAGGCAAGGCATGTCTGTTCTAGTAAGACATTCATTTAGTACTTTTGTATCTGTATTTCAAAGTAGAATCTAAATTTCTCTCTTTGGCGTTTGTTGTGTATTTTCAGTTGAGAAACAGATAGCAAAGACAACAATCAGCTGACAGTTACTTCTGTATTTTATTTCTTTTTCTTTCTTATTTGTATACTATTCTATTTAAGAATTGGCGCCCCTTGTCTGACGTGGCTATCTCATAAAGGCTGGAAAGAGGTGCTTTATCGAACTTAAAGTTTTCTTCTTTATTCTCTGAGTCTGAATAAGGTTTGGAGGCCATCATTGATTCACTGGGCATATACTAAGTGTTTATTTAGCTCATCAGTGGAGAACCTTGCTTGTCTTTCTTTTGGTATACTCCTTCCGAAAATGTCATCTACGTTCTCAACAATTTGGAATACTTACCTCCACGGCAGATGCATTGTTTTCCCACTACATATTTTTGGTTATTTTGTTTCAAAACTACAGCTAATACGAATAAAGATTTTAAACTATGCATTTGCATACCTATTGCATGTTTTCTTCCATCACAATGGTCGGGCTTCTCAAGATTTTTGTGTCTCCTACCACCGCTCATCTATGCTCAATCAATGAATTAAATAACGGACCAAAAGTATATTGTCGTGTAAATTGTTTTTCTAAAACTCTGGTAAACTTAGTTTACTTCAATATAATGCAATCCAACCCCCCCACAGGTACATGAAACTGAACTTATAAATCAGAATCATGTACAAATATTATACATATACCCACAGTTAAACCCATGCGGGATTTAACAAATGATCAAAGCACCAATTAAACCGCAAGGAATTATAAAATTAAAGACGCAACTAAACATGTATGCATAGCTGTGCAATTTTGTAGTAGCAGTTAATTAAAACAACACCAATCCTCTCCAGCCTTCATCTTCTATTAAATCAAAGTTTCAATAAAACCCTAAATTGTTCTCCACAAATTGAAACAAAATCAACAGAAAAATATAAACCTTTGTAGAGTATAACTAAAAGGTCTATATCAAATCAAACAAAATCAAAAAATAAGACATTAATAATCATACCTTTAGGCCACAGTAATAATATATGTTCTTCCGCGAATGAATTAATTATCTTCGAATTCACTGAAGCAACAGTAATAACATTCATTCATGTTTTCTCAATTACTTTTCAAATCGCCCGATCTTTTTTAAAGATACGACTTGCAACTAACTATTAGGTTGAATAAAAACTGAGTGGAAGTTCATCAGATTTTTTTTTTATCGTTTCCTTTTTCTTAGTTTTTACTTTTAGCCCCTCCTCTAGTCTTGTAGATAGCCCGCGCTTTTTAAGTTTTATTTTCATACTTTTGACACATATATTTTTGGCCGAAGTTTTTTAAGAAAAAACGAATTTTAACCTCTTTTACCAAATTAAGAAATAGTTATCTTTTTTATTAATGAAAATTAACAACAAAAGGAATAAATAAAAACGATTATTTCTTATTAAAGAAAGAATCTCTGGGAAAAGTCTCTACTTTTAGTTTTGCTTTATAAAGAAAAAGATTCTATAACGACTTGTTAGCTTTCATTGTAAGCATTTCTAAAACCTACACGTGAAAAGTTACTAAACGTGATTGTAATTTATAAACGACGAATGAAATTTTCTTTTGATACATTCGGTATGAATATATGAATGAAATTATTTTAATGAGATAACTTTTATATGATAGTTATTTATTAAATGTCATTTGATTTTATTAGCATGACACTTTAGTTTTAGATCATGTTATTGTTTAAACGGTTAAACATGATTAAACATAAAAATGGTTAATCCTGACTTGAACTGCGAGTAATCGCTCACTTTGGGTACTTGTATGTTCGGTTATCCTTCTCGTACAATTCAATATCAAATAGCAAAATAAATTTCCCACTCCACAGCAAATAGTTTAAATCTTACCACTAATCGTACCAAACCGCCTTACGAACACCCTTACTTAATAATAGTTATCAAAACTTGTCATAATTAAAAGCGTGCAAGTAGTAAACTACAGCAAAAATTCTTCCAAATTAAGCAAGTTATAAAAATACTTCAAAGCATCATAATTTTAATATAAGTTTGTCGTCTAAATACATAGATACCTGGTTTTGGTTCATGTACTAATCAAATTACGTATTTTGAAAGAAAAATGCTGTCCTGGTTCCTATTAGTTTTGTAAGTTAAAGCAATTTCATTTCGTAATATAGATTAGTTAATTTAAATTAACCTATTGAATTGTTTCTCAAGTTGTAATTCACATATCAATGGGAATGTAACTAGTCATTTTTTTTGAAAGATGGATTTATTATATAAGAAAACATAGGCCACAAGCCAGTACACGCGAGTTAATCTCAGTACAACATCAAACACCGCCTATAACAACCATCCTACAATAACGAATCAACAAAAACCATGTGCCAAAAACTACATCTAGAAAACATTAATGAACGAAGGGAGATGCGTCGATTGATGACAAAACCCACCAGCTCGAAAACATTCAGCACTCTCAAATCACCTCAACTGACTCACTCTTCCTTCCATAAAGATAGAGGAGATGTTCTATAAACCCCATCTTTAGCCAACTTATCAGCATCCGAGTTACCTTCCCGATGAACATGAATAATCGAATGACTTGCACCGCTTGACAAAAACATGTCTACCTCGTAAAAGTGAGGTAATAATCTCCATGGTCTCTTGATTGGAGTATGAGCCCATGAAACAACATTCAAAGAATCGTTTTCGATGACGATCTTTATCGAGTTGAGTGAAGGTTTATAGAGTTCATAACAATTATTTGAAACCCTAATATGGATCAAAGAGCGCATAGCGGAAGCGATTAACAAGATCATTAATTTAACACAATTATATTAATCAAGATTAGGGTTACATACCTTTATCCTAGCAAGATCCACAAGACGACGGAACGAACGGCAACTAGGGTTTATCAAGAACACCACCAAGAATATAATCTAAAGGAAGATTATATCACGCTCTTGTACACACACGTAATACGGCGAGTTAACCGTGAGTCTAGCACGAACAAACCGAGCTTCAACACTTATGGATTATCTACCCAATAACCCTAGAGAGGGATTAGGACTAGATATTTAGCTAAATCGAAAACCAAACAAAAACCATAAGGTTGTTGTTGGCCGGCGATCGCAAGAAGAGAGGGAGAGGGATAGATGAAAAATTATGAAGGCCTTGGGTGTTTATATAGACTTGACAAAACTTGGTCTCCAAGTAAAACACCAATTAGGAAAGAAAATCTTTCCTCCCTTCCTTTTTCCTCCTTAGGCCGACGCCCCATCAAGCCCACCAAGGGCTTCCGGAACTTTCTCGTTTTCCTTCTTTTAGCTTCTATTTAATTCTATAACGATCGTTATAACTTAACTTTTATTTATTGACGATCGTTAGTTAAGCTTTGGTTTGATTTAATAAATATATATAAAATATATTTAATAAATAAATTAACCCTTTACGTTATGTGTGCAATCCCGTGATCCCGAGTTCGATCCTATCTCACGACTATTAATTTTAAGTCCATAAACTTTCAGCTCCCACTTGGACAAAATTCTAATATCGTGATCACATTGACTAGCGTCTAGTTACACTAGCAATGTCACTAGTACAAAGCGGGTAAGGCCTCCTGGACAAGAACCTTTTAATGATTGTATCATTATTATTATCCTTTCGTTTCAAATACATCGTTAATAAGGATATGGATCTCAGTCATTCCTTCATTAACTATTTTGTTTCTCGTTTACGGATATAGCAAGATTACCAAATCAAATTTGGGTGTGGCCACACAAACATCTTACTACTCCCCCGAGGGGCCCAGTTGTATTTATACTTCAAATATAATTTGAAAGAAACGAATCCCATTTCGACTACAAGCAAAACACATGAACTTTGCAACACTTCTGAAAATAACCCTTATAACTACCAGTTACGTTTAGCGTTAGGTTATCTCACAGAAATGCACTACATTCAATGCAGTTTTCTGGTATCTCAGGTCTAAGGATAACTATTTATGATTTACTTAATGACAAAGATCCATAAAGTAAAATCACATAGTTGGGATAAGTCCAATATTTGATCCATCAAATATCATCCAAAATTGACCAATATACTTTCAAGTATACTCTGTCACTATTTTGAATTGTCTTAGTTTAATAATACTCCCATATTATTAATCGACAACGGATATTTAGAAACATCAAAATGCTCACGGATTAAAACATGTAAAATAGGATACAAAATCAAATAACAGAAAAATAAACGAAATCCAATCTTTATTTCATCAATTCAATAATGTCTTACATCCTTTATCCAAATACTAACCAACAGATTTATTGCATGAATTCGCTAGCTAGTTGCAGCCCAATTACCTTGGCATGCTTAACTACCTTTGGCCTAGATAAAGCCTTAGTAAAAGGATCAGCTACGTTATCATATGTGTGAACTTTTATCAATTTTATTTCTCGAGCTTCCACTTTTTCTCGAACGTAGTGATATCTACGTTTAAAGTGTCTGGCGCCTTTCATAACTCCAGGGTCATTGGCGAATATTATTGCCGCAGAATTGTCGCAATATATATCAATAGGTTCTTTAATTGAAGGCATCACTCCAAGATCTCCAATAAACTTCCTAATCCAAACAGCTTCCATTGCGGCTTCTGAAGCAGCCATGTACTCAGATTGAGTCGCATGCATAGCAATGGTTTTCTGCTTATTGCTCTTCCAGTCAACTGCTCCTCCATTGATGACAAACACGTAACCCGTCTGAGACTTCGTATCGTCTTTATCACATTGCCAGGACGCATCACAGAATCCTGTTACATTCAGTTCTGTGTCTGGTTTACCCCCGAATACCAAAAACATATCTTTCGTACTCCTCAAATATTTTAGAATATGTTTAACAGCAGTCCAATGGAACTTTCATGGATTCTGTTGGTATCTACTGACCAAGTTCTGAACAAACGCCACATCAGGCCTTGTGCATCTTACAGCATACATAATAGATCCTACTGCCAAACCATAAGGCACCTTCTGCATGTAAGCCACCTCTTCAGGTGATGATGCATCTTTCTCATGACTTAACTCATGCTTAACCTCCATCGGTAAGAAACCTTTCTTAGAGTTATGCATGTTATATTTCTTCAATATCTTATCAATATAAGCATCTTGGCTAAGACCAATTAACCGTCTACTCCTATCTCGATAGATTTTAATTCCCAGAATATATGCAGCATCTCCCAAATCTTTCATAGAAAAACATTTACCAAGATAATCCTTAACTTCCTTAAGTCTTGGAATGTTACTTCCCATGATCAATATGTCATCGACATATAGAATTAGGAACACTACATTACTCCCATTAGCTTTGCGGTACACACATGGCTCATCACGATGTTGAACAAATCCGAACCTTTTGATTTCTTCATCAAATCGCTTATTCCATTGACGTGATGCTTGCTTCAAACCATAAATAGATCTTTGAAGTTTGCACACGTGCTTTGGATATTTAGGATCAACGTACCCTTCCGGTTGTTGCATATAGATATCTTCATCTAAGCGACCGTTCAAGAAGGCAGTTTTAACATCTATTTTCCATATCTCATAGTCATAGTATGCTGCTATAGCTATGAGAATCCTAATAGCTCGTAAGTCTGCTACAAGAGAAAAGGTCTCCTCGTAGTCTATGCTAAAAGTTTGAGTAAAACCTTTAGCCACTAAACGTGCTTTATAGGATTGTATATCACCATCCATGTCAGTTTTCTTCTTATAGATCCACCTTTTTTCACTACTTTAGCATTTTTAGGTGCGTCTACAAGAATCCAAACATCATTGATTTCCATGGATTTCATTTCCTCATTCATCACAACTATCCATTTTAACTTTTCTGGATTAGACATTGCGGATCGATAGTTAGCAGGTTCACCAAGAACCCCTACTTCCTCCTCATCATCCTCTATGTATAGACATAGTTTGTCCAGCGCACGTATAGTCCTTTGAGACCTACGTGAAGGAATTAATTCCGGTGGAACACTCAGACTTTCTGGTTCTACAGGAATTTCTTCGCTAGTATTTTCAGAAGGCAATGTATCTTCTTGAATTTCTTCAAGATCATAATTTCTCCCACTGAATTCTTGATTTACAAGATCATTTTCAAGGAAGTCTCCATACCGAGCCACAACTATTTTGTTCTCAGCCGGATAATAAAAGTAGTAACCCATAGTTTCCTTAGGGTAACCTACAAAGATACATTTTACTGAGCGTTGTTGAAGTTTATCTTCAGAGTCACGTTTCACATATGCCTCACAACCTCAGACTTTCAAATAAGACAAATATGGCTTCTTGCCATGCCATAGTTCATATGGTGTCTTATCAACCTTCTTCGTGGGAACCATATTCGGAATACGAACAACAGATTCAAGAGCATAATCCCAAAAAGATAATGGTAAAGTTGTAAGATTAAACATAGATCGTACCATATCTAATAATGTATGATTTCTTCTTTCAGATACACCATTTTGTTGTGGAGTATACGGAGAAGTAATTTTCTCAACAATTCCATTCTTACTTAAATAATCTTTAAACTCTTGACTTAAATATTCACCACCATGATCAGAACGAAGAGCTTTAATCTTCTTTCCTAGTTGTAACTCTACTTCGGCTTTAAACGTTTTGAATGTTTCAAATACCTCATGTTTATGCTTAAATAAATAAACATAACCATAACGGCTATAATCATCTGTAAACGTCAAGAAGTAGCTAGCACCTTTCTTTGACACATGTCTAAGTGGTCTACACACATCAATATGTATCAAACCAAGTAGTTCAGTAGCCCTTTCAATATTGTTGTTAAAAGGTTTCTTGGTCATCTTTCCAGAGATACAAGATTCACATTGATCAAATGATTCATCATTGATACTTTCCAAAAGCCCATCACGTTGAAGCTTTTGTATGTGAGTCTTCCCAATATGGGCAAGCCTACAATGCCAAAGATAAGAAAAGTTCTTGTCTAACTTACTCTTCTTATTCATGCTAAAAACAGAATTATTTTTCCTCTTGGAATTTTTATCATGCATGTTAATTTCAAAAACACCATTCACAGAAATTGCATCAAAATAGAATAAACCATCTTTGAAAACAGAAATTCTATTATTATCAACCGTGTGAGTAAATCCAAGATCCAACATACAAGAAAATGAAATGACACCCCTAACAATTGTAGGTGCATAATGACAATTATTTAAAAACAGTACTAAACCCGAAGGTAAATCTAATTTAAATATTCCTATAGCTTCAACCGCTGCTTGTGCGCCATTGCCCACTTGTAGAAATTGTTCCCCATAGGTAAGCCTCCTTTTCAACTCAAATCCCTGCAGGGTATTACAAATATTAATACC
This sequence comes from Glebionis coronaria, assembly GCA_025667525.1. Lineage (NCBI taxonomy): Eukaryota > Viridiplantae > Streptophyta > Magnoliopsida > Asterales > Asteraceae > Glebionis > Glebionis coronaria. The sequence goes on from CM046881.1 coordinate 37,465,706, forward strand.
ACATCCCGTATCATATACCCAGGAGTTTGATTTGTATGAAAGATTAAATAACTCTATCATAAATAAGTTACCAGAAGATGGTGCTGCAGCAGCTTGCTCAGCCTTCTTCTTATGTTCTGCCATTTCATGGAGATAGAGAGAGCAATTCCTCTTCCAGTGTCCAGTCATCTTACAGTAGTGACAAGTCTCATCTTTCAGAGATTTCTTAGCAAAGTTCTGCTTCTGCTTCTTATTCACTTGCGGTTTTTGTTTCGACACTCTACCCTTTTGTACATGAAGTACTTGAGGAGTAGCAGTGTGTTAATGCAAGTAATGCCTAAAATCATTATTAGTGTTAACTAATCTTTCTTAGTTTTGATCACAACAAACCATACAACATATTTAGTGTAGAAACACAAAATGAATTATTTAACTAACACTATCATCAAGGTAATAATCATATCACTAACCTTTCTTAATCATACTTAGTGATCATCAAAATGATTATCCTTAAAACTCACTTTTGTTAATAAGACAAAAGACTTTTTAATAAACTTTCTTTTTTAGAAAATGTTTTATTAAAATGGAAAATGAAAATTTGAAAATGGCATATTCTAAATGCTGTTAAAATATCCTTTGAATGGTTCAAATACCTCAAATATTCCCACCCCACTAAAAGACAAAAAACGGGGCGGAGTCTAGTGGCGGTACCTTAAGTACCTACGCGGTACCTTAGCGATATGGTACCGCGGGGTGAGATAAGGTACCGCGCACAGTAGCCGTTATAGATCCGTTGTAACTTTGTCTCCTTTAAATAGTGGGTCAAATCTCATTTTCCAGCAAGCCTCTTGGACGTTTTTCTCAGCCCTTTTTCTATTTTCTATAGCATAATCATTAGTAAATGATCACTTAATTTGTTAAGGATGTTTACATATGATTATCCTCTTGATCCCCTCCTTTACCATGTCCAATGAGAAGATCACTCACTCACTAGTGTAGTGATAAAGATGAATTTATGAGCTAGTCATATTCATCATGATACCTTTGTGTTTTAGGTCAATCCAATGTATTTATGAATACTTGGACTAGTTGTGTTCATCCAAGTTATTTGTGAATACTTGGATTTGTTGTGTACATCCATTGCATATGTGTTTGCTTGGATTTGTGTTGTGTAAATCCAAGCTACATGTGTGTACTTGGATAAGTCTAGTTGAGTTGTAATAGATTTGATTATTATGGAAACCTTGGTTTCCGGATCTTTTAAGCAACTAGGAATGCACCATGTTCATATGATTATACAATCAAAGCGGAATTAGAACACGACACATTAACAAGGTGTTTAGGCACGAATAACATGAATTAAAACAATAGGGTTGCTTATTATATTAATAATAAACAACCACTAGACGTGTATACATTGAATCCCACGTCTATTCGACACACACTTTAGGTTTACATTGTGAATGAATTGAATGAATAAAAACCTAAGACTCTTGTTCCTTTTATAGTGGAAGGAACAGAATCTACAAGAGATAAAATCAAATAAACATCTAAATCTTCTATTTAGATAAACTATATATTGTGTATATCATAAATAATATACTCAATATATTCCCCAAATAGAATTCTCCATCAAATCCATCAGCGTTGACTTTTGTTGACTTCTATCAACGCCTACATTGCTCTTGTCAACGTCTATATTACTCTTGTCAACGCTTGAGTAAATGTCCTTCGATTTTGAGTTTCTGCCACATCAACTTTTTGACCCAACAATCTTCCCCTAGTTGATAGTGGCAAAACTCTATGTGTATCTCTTGTAAGTTGTACATGATCTTCAAATTGCTTCCCCTCAAGTGTAGCATGTATTTCTTCCCCTTTTTGTCACATCTACAAGGAAGTAAACAATGTATGCAATCTTTGAAGATTCTCCAAATGTAGCTCTATGTAATGATCTTGAAGAACAATTAATATGATATTTTTGATGTAGAAGTAGAATAACTCAACCTTGTGTTCCATGTCTTGTATTATCCACGTGATGAAGAACTTATAGAGGAAATATAAGTAGACCTCGATCCCTTGTCAATATTCTCATCCTTTGTGAGACAATGAGCACGATAATGTAACTTCTTCAAGTGTTATGACAAGTCTTCGTCACCAAACATGTAAAGCACGAACAAGTTACCTTTAAAGTCTATGACTGGGAGTCCACAACTTTAAGATATGATAGAACACAAACTCGCGAAAATCTTCTTCAATCAGCAAACTTACCATAAGAATTCTTCCCCTTAAGCTAACTCCTCTTCATGACAAATCTTTATGAAATAATATATCATATGTAAAAGTTGATTTTAGGATAACTCTTTTACAAGGCTAACCCGATTACATACTTTAAATATCCATCAAATTCGCACGAATAGTTGCCAACTCGCATTAAGATCATTAATTCCTTTCAAAATATCCGAGCCATAAATATCATCATGATATTCTAAATTAAAACAGAGATTCCATGTACCTTCGTGTGTAAACAACTCCTTTTTGTGTGCTTAAAACGTCCAATTTTCTCAAACAACAGCAATCAGTGTGTTACCCGAGATCCTCCTTTGTCCAATATCCTTCCATGTGTATTGTCTGATATCGGACAACACGTATCAGCGTTTGAACAGCTATATCTCGGACAACACTGTCAACGTTGACTTATTCCATCAGCGTCAAATTCCTTCCTGTCAGTGTCTTCCTCACTTTTGTCAGCGTCTTATACTGCTGACGTCATCTAGGACAACAATCCTCTTTTATTACTTGGACTTTTTCTTTGCAACTTCGTCCATCCAAAAGCCCAAGTGTATGCTCACGTTTCAAAGTAATAGGGATATCTTTTATTCCCTTGAGGATTATATCAAACATAATATAAGAGATATACAATATCCCTGAAAACTAGCAATGTAAACTATTCTTTCCAAAAACCCCTGTCTGCTTTAGCCAATAGCAATCTACGTCCAAAATAGATGACAACCAACTTGGACCAATCAACCAATTTGGACCAATATTTACGGACCAATCATGACAAATCAACCGTGTGAACATACCTTTAGTACACGATTGTACCATATATACTCTTTTTCAATGTGTCAATCTGGGACCACACGTTTTGCACAGCACCATGTTTTTCATTATGTTTCAATTGGGAGTTGGGACCCTTGACAAACAAGTGATAAGATATAAGCAGTATGCAAATACGAACCTCAATGAAGTACAGTTTGTGAATACTCCAAACTTTGTAATCATGTACCCGTCGTATAAGTTGATTGTCCCACTTCTATCTCTTGGCCAGCCATTCACGAGTTGACTTTACATCTTGAATAATATCATGTATTATGATGATCATAGCAACAACAGAACGTCTTTTTCCTTTTTGGACAATATTAATGATCATCACAACAACAGCTTTTCCGTTTTATACTCAATCTAGGGTTTATAATTTATGCACCAAAACCCTAACATAGGGTTTGTTAAAACAACCTAGTTTGAGTCTTGGATTACAACAGCCACAAACATTATAAACTTCTGCTTTGTATGTCGATTTAGGGTTGAAAGAAACCCTAGTTCATGATATCATGTGAAAAGCAAAAACATTAATACCTTTAAACAGTGAACTTCGACCTTGAATAACGTCTTCATTAGAGCTCAGATCAAAAATCCCTTCGGTGAGATTCAAGACACATGTGCCAAGAATCTACAGTTCAAGAATCACGAAGATCCAACGGTTAATGAAGAAGAGATCGTGTTTTGAACATGGCTGTCCACAGAAAACTACATATACCCTGCTGCTGACTTTGACGCTTAATAACTTTTTCCTGGGGATAAAACTCAACGATCCCTCCGGTGGTTGTTTAGATCTATGTATGTAGAACACACATATAAATCTTCGTGACGATCCAATGGTTCAATCAAAAGTTATGACCTTCTGAATACTGCTGCGCACACAAAAACGTCCAGAAAAACCCTAGACGGATTTTTCTTTTCTTCTCGAAACACGAACACCTTGTTGGTCCTAGCATCACGAGCCACGAGGCTCTGATACCAATTGTGGAAACCTTGGTTTCCGGATCTTTTAAGCAACTAGGAATGCACCATGTTCATATGATTATACAATCAAAGCGGAATTAGAACACGACACATTAACAAGGTGTTTAGGCACGAATAACATGAATTAAAACAATAGGGTTGCTCATTATATTAATAATAAACAACCACTAGACGTGTATACATTGAATCCCACGTCTAGTCGACACACACTTTAGGTTTACATTGTGAATGAATTGAATGAATAAAAACCTAAGACTCTTGTTCCTTTTATAGTGGAAGGAACAGAATCTACAAGAGATAAAATCAAATAAACATCTAAATCTTCTATTTAGATAAACTATATATTGTGTATATCATAAATAATATACTCAATATATTCCCCAAATAGAATTCTTCATCAAATCCATCAGCGTTGACTTTTGTTGACTGCGTTTGACTTTTGTTGACTTTTATCAACGCCTACATTGCTCTTGTCAACGTCTATATTACTCTTGTCAACGCTTGAGTAAATGTCCTTCGATTTTGAGCTTCTACCACATCCACTTTTTGACCCAACAATTAGGAGTTCTCACTAAACTATAAAGTGATGTGGTTGTGTCTTGTGAGTTCTCACTAAACTTTAAAGTGATTAGTAGTTGTGTTGTGTGAAGTTCTCACTTAGCTTCAAAGTGAAGAGTCGTGAAGATTGGTTCTAGCTTTCGATTAGAACTCGACATCTAGCCTTGTGTCGTAAAATGGTAAAGTAGGCAACGTCGTGAAGATTGGTTCTACCTTAAGATTAGAACTCGACATCTAGCCTTGTGTCGTTAAATTGTGAAGTAGGCAACGTCGTGTAGATTGGTCCTAGCTAAAGATTAGGTCTCGACATTTAGCTTAGTGTCGGAAAATAATGTAAGCAACGATGTAAGGTTTTCTCCGCCGAGAAGGGAGCTTGTGGATATAGTGGAAATCTCGAGTAGGTGTACTCGAGGAGTGGAGTAGAAACGAGGATAGAGCCTCGTTGTCGAACCACTATAAATCTTGGTGTCTTCCCACTAGGTTGTCTCCTTCCTTGCTCTTTACTTATTTCATTATCATTATACTTGCTTATTATTCTTGCTAGTGCATTTCAATTGAACCTAATCATTATGCAACTTAGCTTTAAGTAAAAGATAGTTTTGATACAAACCAAATTGAAAGCAATTTTAATTTGGTCACCAATCGAAGAGAAACTATTCAACCCCCCTTTTAGTTTCTACAATTGGTATCAGAGCGATGGTCACTCAAGATCTTTGAAGTATATTGTACTTTAAAACTTGGATCGATCCATTGTCTCCTCAAATTAGAAGGTCTAGTTGTACTAAAGTTTCTCTTTGATCAAAACTATGTTTTTCTTTGAAAAATAGGTATTTTAATTGATAATATTGCATCCCACTTAAGATTAGTAGCCTTTATGCATTTTAGATATACTCTTGAAATGTATCTACTAGTTTGCATCTTGCTTTGTTTAGGTACTCATGAAGATCAATCACTTAATTGGTTATGGATTGAGTTACTTGCACTTGTAGAAGAATCATCTTCATTGATCTTTAACATCTTTGAATGATGATACCAAGATGATTGGGAATGATACTAGTCCTTGAAGACTTAGTACTCATCATAGTCATTGATTGGGCATAGCACTTATTCCTTCATGGATTGCTCTTTGTGGCCAAGGTACGCTTTCGTTCTTCCACACGCCCTTTGATCATTCTTTTGATCATTACTTGACTATGTGCTTGTTCTCGGCATCCTTGCCTTGACATTTAATTGTGGTTTGTGCTTCTTTTCCTTTATCCTCTCAAACCTTCATTGCTTGGATACTTGACTCACTATGATGATGTAGAGTGAGTTAGTAGAAGCTTAAAGTATCAAGCATGATTTCTATGGTTTGCACCAATACGGTTAGTAGGCCCTTTGTGGGAGAGAAAGTGAATTAATACCTTGCTCATATTTTGGTTTAGACTAAGACTATTATTGAAAGTGATCTTAGTCTATATTTGAATAATTGCTTTGTGCTTATTCATTACCAAAGCCGTTTAACGTTTCGCCGGAAAGGCACGTCTTAAACCACTATATATGACACAAGCTCCTCGTTACCACTATTTGAAGATTGTTATTAATCCCTTGAGCATTGATCCTAGTCTTGATTCACTTCCCTTGATTTCTCTCCACTTAGTCGTTTTGCTACGAGTAGTCGTTTGTCCGTTTCGGTTCTTTTCGATCTTGATTTAACTCGTAATCCTTCGTTAAGGCATATTGCTTAGTGTTATGATGATCCATTTATATTCTAAAAGGCTCATGATTTAATTTTAAGTATTTTAGAAAAACTGGATTTTCAAAATTTGGCGTTCTTCAGAGATAGAAACCTGCCTCTGTAGGCGGTTCCTTATCTACGCGGCTCAAACCCGCGGTTCCTTATCGATAAGGTACCGCGGGCAGTAACTTTTGTCAGAGCGCCAGTTTGTGTTTTTTATTCTTTTTCAAACCAAACTCTCCCTCTCCCAAAAACACACAGCCAACGGGTTTTACTTTTTCCACCATTGTTGAAGCTTCCAAAACCTTCAATCACTCAAATTAATTGATTCCAAGTTGTGGGTTTCACTCATCCTTCATCTAGCATCAATTAATTGTAAGTATTTTCTTTCAATTTCATCTATTTTGTTCTAGGGTTCATCCTTTCATAATTGGGGATTTTTAAAATTGAAATTGAATTAAAACCTTAATAGGAATGTGGGTTGACATGGTAATCTTACTATGATTTCTTAGGTTGATATTCATTAAGATTTCACTAAAACCCACTTGTAGAACAAATCCGAATTTAGGCTAAATGATTTTGGTTGAATTATGGATTTGAGATGAACCCATGAACAAGTAGGTAATGACATTGTTAATGCTTACCTAAAAACCTTGTTTTGAAAAACCAATGTTCTAATCCATTGTTGATATAACATAGATCATGTGTTCTTGGTCAATGATGGAATAGACACATTGTGAACATGAAAATGATATGGATTCAATCCTATGTTTGTCAAGAAATTGATATAACACATTTTTATTTTCCTTTTTTGATTTTCATATGAGTGATTGGAGAAATATTGTCTTGTGTTTGTATTTAGGTACTTAATCATGCCTTCTCAATATCAAAAAGATCATCAATTCACTAAAGTTTATATGCCCGACATCTCCCAAACCTATGCTTCCCCCCAACTTCAAAACGCGTTTCCATCCCTTTCCACTCGTTGTTTCCATGAGGGTAGAGTCGTTGACAAGGAAATAACGGGCTATGTCTATATCCTTTCTATGTTTGAGCTTTCGGGGTTTGATTGCTTGCTCAACATAGAAGAAGATATTTACCCCTTATTCCTTCTTGAATTCTTTAGCACCTACTCCATGATTGAATACAATGGAGAAATCTTCATTCGTTTCGTATTGAATGATCAATTAATTCAATACTCTCTTGAAGACTTTGGTCAAATTCTCGGTGTGCCTTATGAAGACACTTGTCGTTTTACGGATAAATGGAGACTTGATGCTCTCTCGGAATCCTTTGATAAACCTCCAAATGACCACACCGAAATTGATCTAGAGTTCATTCTTGAAATCGTCTCGAAAGAGCGTGATGGTAACGTTGTGAGAAGCCTTCATTCAAATGTACGAAATGTGAATCAATATGAAGTGCTCTCTAGCGACCTTAAGGATTTTATGGTTCAATGGGCCAATATCCTTAGGGAGAATGTCTTTTGTCTTGGTGGAAACCGAGATCATATCCCGGCGTGTATGGTGCATATGTTGAGTTGCATCTTTACATCCACCAAGTACAACTTGGCATTCTATATCGCTCGACGAATCAATTATGCCCTTTCGAAGCCCAAGACAAACCTTCCCTATGCTATGCTTCTAACTCGCCTTTTCAAAAGGGTTGCTCATGATTTTCCCCACCTTGATCTTTCTCGCTTCTACCCGGTTCATCGGGTTATGTTGCCCATTCAAGAGGCATATGCTAGAAAGACAAGAAGTGATCGAGGATCGAGAAAATCTGTTCATCAAGAGATGGATGATGAGGACATGAACATGCCAACAAGTGATGGTGATGGCATAGGTACTAGTTCTCATTTCCACTCTTCGAGTAATTCCCATCCATCCTCAAACCCATTCGAGGATGAATTTGAAGACTTAGCTCCTCCTCCTCATCATTCTAGTGAAGTACCGGAAGATCTCAATATGGAGCATCTTTACCGCGAAAACCATAGAACTCGAGGGGAATTGCACGAACACCGGGTTGAATCAAGAAAATGTTTCAAGTTCTTGGGGAATATGATCAAGGGATTGGGGAAGAAGAGAAGGTGAAAGCATTGAAGTTTTTCAAAGAATACATGTTGGTAAACATGTATTGTTGAACAATTTTACTTTATCTTGGATATGGATTAACTTGTGATTGCATGTTAGAATTATCATTTATCTTGATCCTTAATGTTAATTATGCCTTCATGTTTATGTTTTACATAGCTTTGTGCATGCCTTTTGATAGTTAGCTTATTAGATATGATCTGTAGTTAACTTTGGCTTGTGAAACTTTTGGAAAAATCTGGGTTTATCAAAAACTGGGATGGGAAATTTTTGAAAACCTTCTGGTCGCGGTTCCATATCGACCCGCGGTTCCTTATCGATAAGGTACCGCCGGTCCTAGATAAGGAACCGCCGGCCACTGTGCACGACAGCATCTTTGCTTTACACTGTTTTCTTAATTTTGTGTAAACCTTGCATGATTTCCAGTAATAAACTGCACATTTCCTAAACTAGGGTATCTAAATTCATTATTCACCTAAAATGATTTTAACCCATTACTAGTTTGGATCATCCCCTCAACCATTTAAACCCACCTTGTTTGCCATGTTCTTTACACATCAAACATACTTCCCTAAACTTTAAACCACCCTAATCAACCATGGTGTGTACCAAAACCTCAAACACTTCCAAGACCTCCACCCCAAGAAAAACACTCAAAATAAGGGTTAAGGTAGCTAAGCTTAACTCTTCACCTTTCCTCACACCTAAGAATGAGAATGTTCCTATCCTCATTTCTTCATCACCTTCCCCACCTCTTGCACCATGCAAGACTTCTTCCACCCATGGTACTAACCACTGCATTGGTTCTACCTCCTCTTCATTCAATTCTAGAATGAATGAGCTTTCTTCACCCTTCACTCCAAGTGCACCCTTGGAAGTGACCACACAACCTCAACCAATCCAAAGCATTCCTTTTGGGAATGACTTTGATGACATTTTGGTGACTTCACCATTTACCCCTCACAACTCACCAATTTCACCAACCTTGGAGAATTTTCCTCCACACTCACCCATTTCCCCTTTGAGGAACATGCCTCCACTTTCACCCACTTCACCCTTGGAGAACTTGCCTCCTCCACCTCCACCCAACTCAAACATCCCAATTTTGGGTGGCCCTCTTTCCCTCCTCTTGGGTGATCCTTACTTTGGGTTTCAACAAACTCATGGTACTAGATGTCCATGTTGTCTCTACAACCACTTCCTCATCCAAAACCTAAGGATGGATATGTATGGACTACATAGGGGTTTGCAAGATTTCTTGCTTGCTTTGTTCTCCATGCCTCCTCCTAGGAGATGAATGATGGAGTTCTTTTAATAAAGATTTTCAACAACAAGCCAAAGAAAACCACCTATCTAGATTTAATGATAAGCTAGCTATGTATTAGTTAGTTTTATTTATCTTTGTACTTGTTTCACTAATGAATGTTTCATGTTGTTGACTTATGGATTTAGCTTTGTGTGATTCTATCCTTTTGTGCACACTAATCAACTTTAATTTGAGATTAAAATTGAACCTAAATCTATCCAACCCCTAAACTTGACTAAAATTGGTTCAAAATGATATCTAAATTATTTTGTCATCCTTTGTCAAGACATTCTTTGTGAATGTGTTGCTTTATGCAACCGTAGCATATTTTGGTACTAATAGAGGTAAAATTCCAAGATTTGCAACTTTTTGAAAAAATCTTAGTTTTTCCCAAAACCCAAGAAAAACATGGTTTAAAGTCCACTGGACGCGGTTCCTTAAGAACCCGCGGTTCTTTAGTGATATGGAACCGCCGGCCCATATAAGGTACGGCGGCCAGAATGTGGCTTTTGACGATTTTTTGGTCAAAACTTATAAAACCCTATTCCCAGTCAAGATTCCTTGTTTACTCAAATTGACTAAACATTCCTTGACACTACACATTTTGCATTCAAATTCTTACCTTGATTACAATTTACTTATACCTCAACCTTGAGATTTCATTCTCACACCTTCCCAACCTTGAGAATTCATTCTCACACAACCTTGAGAATTCATTCTCAGATAACCTTGAGATATCATTCTCACACTCTCACAATGCCTAACTCCTACATTCCTAACCTTGACATTTCTTTGTCACAACCCCACTCACCCAAAGCTTCCTCATCCAAGATTTCAAAGAAACCGAAAATCTCGGTTCGACCCGTTTGGGTTAAGAAGAATGAACCATCTTCGTCCAAACCACCCAGAAACCCTACCTTCTCTCCAATCAAGTATTGGAATGAGACTTATACCATAAACCCCATCACCGGAGCAAAAGAAAATGTTCCACCACCACCACAATCCTTCAATACCCCCCAACTCAATGACCTTTCCACCTTCCCAAACCTCACAAGGCATTGTGAAAACACTCCCAAACCCTTTACCCCACCACCACCAAACCCTAAGTTTGATGCCATACCCCCATCAAACGATTTTGTGTTGCATCATGGATCCTCGTGTGATTGTTGTCGATTTCAACAAATTGAACTTGCTCATGTGTATGAGAAGTTAAATTTTCTTGAATTCCTCCTCACTCGACCTCCTATTCAAGTTTTCGTTCCGGTGGACAAAACTTCAAATGATGCATTGTCGTCCTTTTAGTTTTATTTTATTTTTATCAATCTTGGAAAATATTACTATTAGACTAGCTTATGCTTAGTGGTTTATTTTCCATATTTATTGCTTTTAGATACTCATACTATGTGTATGACTATCTTCTTTGTTGTATATTTTTTGTAACCTTTGTGTTATTTGTGTGCTATCTAATTAGTTCTATTTTGAGTTGATCTTGGTTAAATTTTTACAATTGCTTATGGGTGATTCCATCAATTCTAAAGCTTTAACCCATTGACAAGCTTATCATCTTCATTATATTGAAGTTTGATTTTGTCAATTACCTCTTTAGACATACTTAGCAAAATACTTGCTTCTAATTTGAGATTTCTTCTCTTTCTCTCTCTCAAGTTACTTAGTAGGTAGTGATCATATATACATTGGTGTTTCTTTCCTTTCTACTAACCTTTGTGTAGCATGTCACCTTAGCTCACAAACTTGGTGCCCCAAGCAAGGGGGAGCAACCACCAAGGGGGAGCTACTAGCAAAGTTCGATGCACTTCAAAGACTTATGCTAACCTTTTTGCTACGACAAAGGGGAAGAAATAATAGTGATAAACTAGTTAATAATTCCATAGTTTGTGTTTCTACGTAAATGAGTTTATCGTTTGTCGTAATCAAAAAGGGGGAGATTGTTAATGCAAGTAATGCCTAAAAACATTATTAGTGTTAACTAATCTTTCTTAGTTTTGATCACAACAAACCATACAACACATTTAGTGTAGAAACACAAAATGAATTATTTAACTAACACTATCATCAAGGTAATAATCATATCACTAACCTTTCTTAATCATACTTAGTGATCATCAAAATGATTATCCTTAAAACTCACTTTTATTAATAAGACAAAAGACTTTTTAATAAACTTTCTTTTTTAGAAAATGTTTTATTAAAATAGAAAATGAAAATTTGAAAATGGCATATTCCAAATGCTGTTAGAATATCCTTTGAAGGGTTCAAATACCTCAGATATTCCCACCCCACTAAAAGACAAAAAACAGAGCGGAGTCTAGTGGCGGTACCTTAAGTACCTACGCGGTACCTTAGCGATATGGTTCCGCGGAGTGAGATAAGGTACCGCGCACAGTAGCCGTTATAGATCCGTTGTAACTTTGTCTCCTTTAAATAGTGGGTCAAATCTCACTTTCCAGCAGGCCTCTTGGACGTTTTTCTCAGCCCTTTTTCTATTTTCTATAGCATAATCATTAGTAAATGATCACTTAATTTGTTAAGGATGTTTACATATGATTATCCTCTTGATCCCCTCCTTTACCATGTCCAATGAGAAGATCACTCACTCACTAGTGTAGTGATAAAGATGAATTTATGAGCTAGTCATATTCATCATGATACCTTTGTGTTTTAGGTCAATCCAATGTATTTATGAATACTTAGACTAGTTGTGTTCATCCAAGTTATTTGTGAATACTTGGATTTGTTGTGTACATCCATTGCATATGTGTTTGCTTGGATTTGTGTTGTGTAAATCTAAGCTACATGTGTGTACTTGGATAAGTCTAGTTGAGTTGTAATAGATTTGATTAGGAGTTCTCACTAAACTATAAAGTGATGTGGTTGTATCTTGTGAGTTCTCACTAAACTTTAAAGTGATTAGTAGTTGTGTTGTGTGAAGTTCTCACTTAGCTTCAAAGTGAAGAGTCGTGAAGATTGGTTCTAGCTTTCGATTAGAACTCGACATCTAGCCTTGTGTCGTAAAATGGTGAAGTAGGCAACATCGTGAAGATTGGTTCTACCTTAAGATTAGAACTCGACATCTAGCCTTGTGTCGTTAAATTGTGAAGTAGGCAACGTCGTGTAGATTGGTCCTAGCTAAAGATTAGGTCTCGACATTTAGCTTAGTTTCGGAAAATAATGTAAGCAACGATGTAAGGTTTTCTCCGCCGAGAAGGGAGCTTGTGGATATAGTGGAAATCTCGAGTGGGTGTACTCGAGGAGTGGAGTAGAAACGAGGATAGAGCCTCGTTGTCGAACCACTATAATCTTGGTGTCTTCCCACTAGGTTGTCTCCTTCCTTGCTCTTTACTTATTTCATTATCATTATACTTGCTTATTATTCTTGCTAGTGCATTTCAATTGAACCTAATCATTATGCAACTTAGCTTTAAGTAAAAGATAGTTTTGATACAAACCAAATTGAAAGCAATTTTAATTTGGTCACCAATCGAAGAGAAACTATTCAACCCCCCCTTCTAGTTTCTACACAGTGGACGCCTTATCTTTCAAACCCTTTTCGAATTCAATGAGCATTGCATGCAAATCATTAACTGTCTTCCCCGTGCAATGCATATTATAGTTACGAACGAAATCATTGAAGTCTTTATTAAGGGACCTATTGATCAAGTTAATAGCCATATTATGATCAAAGGGTTGTCCTAGTGCGATGAGTTGTTCCATATAACCCCTCATCTCCATATAATGAGCACTTACGGACTTTCTAGGAGCTTGCTTGCAACTATGTAGAACATCAACCAGATCATAGATCTCTACAGCTTGGGGCGTTTCATACACAGCCTTGAGTTCATCAAGCATTTGCTGAGGTGAAGCTAGCTCATACTTCCTTTGAAGTGATGGAGCCATTCTTCCTAACATTACAGCAGCCACCTCATGGTGCTTCTTAACGTTAGCAGTGTGTTGAAGCCTTTCCGCATCAGTTGCTCATTCAGCAAGATCCTCCGGAAAAGGAGTTTCCAAGATATTGATAGTACCCGCTGCTCTCAGAACAATTCTTAGTGAGCGGTACCAATCATTGAAATTAAGGCTAGTAAGTTCAGGCCGTTCAAAGAAAGCTTTGAACGCCGAGCTTATTGTCAGATTATTTTCGGGTTGAGCCATTTCTACAGAAATAAGTTCAAACATTAGTATTTTCGATAATACAATTCAAGAAAATAAAATTACCCCGGTATTAAAACCATAGTATTTTCCTTGAAAAACTAGAATCCATATTGACATAGATTTATCACATCAGTTGATCTGCTAGTGACAAATGTAATCAACACAGTAACTTGTCGAAAAATAATTGCCAAACAAATTGCAATTTCTAGATATGTCAGGGATTTACATTGCCAAAATCATTTGCATTGTAAACATGTTTTATCCCTTCTTTATGCCTTAAGTTTCCAGTTCTCACTGAGTAACTCAATTAAGTCGACTAATCTAAAGAACGTAAAACCTTCATGTGCAATCTTATTCAGTCATGAAGTTTTCTCTCCATTACAACATCGTCCGATATCTTATATGACGACAATTGTAACTTCAAGTGTTTGTCAATTAGAGGGCATATGACTTAAATTTTAGGGTATAGATTTTGGTGTCAAAATCATGTATGGAGAAGCATGCATACATCTCCATAACATAAGTTTAATAAAAACATTTAGTAAACTTTTTGGTGAGACTAAAAGTTCATCATATACTTATTGGTTAAACCAATTAAAGATTTTACACACAACTAAATTCACACCGTACTTTTTCTAGAACTATAGTTATACCACAAAGCAATAACCTTATTCATTATGTTTCGGATGTGAATTAATGTAGTCAAATCAACCTTAAAGAATTGTACCAATAACAACCGTAGGTAATTCCAATTTGACGTATAGGCGAGCCGGGAATTTGGTCAGCGCTGAAGCATAACACCTCATTCCTTAACTGGGTACATGACCAGCGGTGCGTTATACCCACTTTATAGTTTGCCAAATTGAATAGCCATTAAGTTGCTATTGCAATTCTAATCAACGCAAATCATATGTATTTTACATCTCAAAACAATTCATTAATTTTGATAAGATTTAGTCCATATTATTTTTCTTGGAAAAAATTACCCTTGTTTACAACATACAATATAGAAAACGTATGAAAACAAGTAGTACAAAAAAAAACTAAATCAAATAGCCACATGCATAACAATTTATTCAAAGAACATCAAATCTAGGGTTTTTATGAACATAAAAAGTCTTCCCTAATTTTAAAACTTTGAATCAAATAAAGCAAATAGCAATCAAAATTATATGATCCGTAAGAAACATGCATGTTTATTACGGATCTCCCACATTCTCTTAACCATTAAAAAACTACGGATCGTAACCACACATGACATAACAATTAATTCATGGAAAACATCTAATGTTAATTACCATGTAATTTTAGGGTTTACAAAAAAAAAAATTTTTTTTATAAAAAATTCGGCAATAGCCGATTTTTAAAACAATAAAAAAACAAAACCCTAATTTTTATAAAACCTAAAAAACAACATGTAATTTTTAACACAAATCAATATTAGTTAAAAAACTTTAGATCTTGATAATTATAATCATGTTAAAACGTCTCCAATACCAGTGAAGGTTTATAGAGTTCATAACAATTATTGAAACCCTAATATGGATCAAAGAGCGCATAGCGGAAGCGATTAACAAGATCATTAATTTAACACAATTATATTAATCAAGATTAGGGTTACATACATTTATCCTAGCAAGATCCACAAGACGGCGGAACGAACGACAACTAGGGTTTATCACGAACACCACCAAGAATATAATCTAAAGGAAGATTATATCACGCTCTTGTACACACGTAATACGGCGAGTTAACCGTGAGTCTAGCACGAACAAACCGAACTTCAACGCTTATGAATTATCTACCCAATAACCCTAGAGAGGGATCAAGACTAGATATTTAGCTAAATCGAAAACCAAACAAAAACCTTAAGGTTGTTGTTGGCCGGCGATCGCAAGAAGAGAGGGAGAGGGATAGATGAAAAAATATGAAGGCCTTGGGTGTTTATATAGACTTGACAAAACTTGGTCTCCAAGTAAAACACCAATTAGGAAAGAAAATCTTTCCTCCCTTCCTTTTTCCTCCTTAGGCCGACGCCCCATCAAGCCCACCAAGGGCTTCCGGAACTTTCCCGTTTTCCTTCTTTTAGCTTCTATTTAATTCCATAACGATCGTTATAACTTAACTTTTATTTATTGACGATCGTTAGTTAAGCTTTGGTTTGATTTAATAAATATATATAAAATATATTTAATAAATAAATTAACCCTTTACGTTATGTGTGCAATCCCGTGATCCCGAGTTCGATCCTATCTCACGACTATTAATTTTAAGTCCATAAACTTTCATTGAGCTCAACCTTTTTGTTTAACATCTTGCACGCTTCATTAATGGCCAACACTTCTGCATCATTAGAATCCATAACACCGACCGAGACAGAAAACAAAGCAACTACAACACCCTCACTATTGCGTAATAAACCCCCTACCTGCCAAGCCCGGTTTACCTTTTGCCGAACCGTCAACGTTAAATTTTAATGACCCCTCTTTAGGTGGACACCACCGAAAAGGCCTTTCAACCTTGTACACATCACCAAACAACTTGAAATTGAAAATATATTCACAAATAAATCCAATTAAGAATATGAGCACGCCGGAAAAAAGCTTTGATCTAAGCCCCGGTTCTAAGTTTTACTAAATCTATCATCTGACTCGAAGAAACTTCTTTATCTGAAAAAATTGCATTGTTTCGAGCTTCCAAAATATGCCATAAAACAGAAAAGAACGACATTAACCAAACTTCTTTACATTTGATATCTTTAGCCATATCATTCCACCATACGAACAAGTCCATTATGCTTCGAGGGATAACGCACTTGCAACCCCAGCCCTCAACTAGATCCCACCAAATAGCAAGCGAAATTCGACAATGAACAAAAAGATGATCAATTGACTCCACATTAGAGTTACAGAGTGGACATTCCATATGATTCTCGGGAATAACACCAATTCTTGATAAAAGATCTCTAGTTGGCAACTTACCTGACAATACTTGCCAACAAATGAGACGCGCCTTAGGGGGAGCCTTGAGTTTCCAAATCGATGTAAGAATTGGGTTACCCTGGTAATTCACCCTTTCCACTTCATCGCAAAACGATTTCAACGAAAACTTACCCGACGATTCGTAAGACCAGATAGCTTTGTCGTCATACGATGCCACTAGCATAACTGAATAAAGAATTGAAGAGAACGCTTGAAATTGATCCACCTCCCAATCAAATAATCTTTTTCTAAATTTAATGTCCCATTTCCATTGACCATCCTCCCAAGATCCAAAGTCGGAAATTGGGCCAGATTTGTGAATTGCCAATGCGAACATCCTTGGAAAATAAATTTTTAAGATATGACCTTCTACCCAATGTTTTTAAGATATGACCATCCTCCCAAGATCCAAAGTCGGAATGTAACTAGTCATGCTCCAATGTTTTAAAGAAGCGTGCTTGTACATAGACGGGACTATGAATTTTCGCGATTGTCTGGAAATTTTATAAATATTTTTAATTTAGTATTAATTTTTAATAAAAACATAAGCTTTTACTAAATTTATATTAAATGCATCTTCTTTAAAATATCTTATTATAAACATAATTAATTTTTTTTTTGTATATTCAACGATCTTTAGTCATAGTTCTATCCTTATCCTTAATCATGGTTCTATCCCTATGCTTGTATACAACCTTATTATTTTTAAAAAGTCTAAATGCCTGAAAATAGCAAAGTCATAATATTGTTGTTTTTTAATTTCAATTAGCATCATTAATAAATAATCATTAGCTTTACTTTATAACAAAATGAAAACATTTGGCACTTTTTATAATTATAAACAAATAAATCAAAAGAGTAGGTTCGACTAGTCAATAGCAGGTGGTTTTATGCTATCATTGACCAAGTATTAACGTTAAACTAATCTTACGATACATTAATGGTTGCACGCAAATCCGTTGATTGCTGACTAATACAATCTCCAAAATTGGTCCTTCAACTATATATCTATACAGTTACAAATTAAGGGTTTAGATGTTTACCTAAAATATCTTTTATCTAGCAAAAGATAATCTAAAGTAGAGATTTTGTATATCAAAATAAGAGTTTTGCTAACCACCACCATAGGGTGGTTTTTAAATATTTCGTAATTAAAAAGTTAACTATTAATGAATCTCAAATATATCATATTTAACATACTTACTAATTAATATATATACTATATTAAAACTTACTTACCATAAATATATGTGTTATAATCATGCAATTATAGAAATAAGTACTTCACATTTGAAAATTTATTTAATTATGAAAGATTAAAAAACATTTGTTAGCAAAACCCTTAAAATAAAAACGGGCACAATAAAAGATTATAATTAAATGGTTATCAACTTAAAAAGACAATCTTTATAAATGTGGACATGATTTTTTATAAAATTAACTTGATAGACAATCAACACCGTACAAATAATCAAAACATTAAGTTATCAAATGCACAAAATTTTAAAAAAAACTTACGTAATACATAACTTAATTATAGACATGGTTCACTTAAAAAAAATCCTAACTTTTAGCAAATATATACCGAATGTGTTACAATAGTAAATCAATCAAGTTAATCAAACTTAAACGTAATAAAATATCTGATTTTCTCATCTCTAATTCTTAAGGAGCCAACACCCGCTAAAAGTGGTGCCCTATCTCGATACTACCCAAAAGGGTCGTATCAATTGATACTTTCATTGAGAGCCCTCAACTCGTTGAGGGTTTTTGATTTAGGGTCCCAATCCCAATCGAAAAAAAAAGTTACTATTAATCGTGTCGACACTGTTCATCCGACATTATTCATACGTGGTACTGTTCATCCGACATTGTTCAACAGGTACTGTTCATACGTCGCACTGTTCATCCGAAAAAATATTTTTTTAATTGTTTTTCGATTTGCTATGGCATCGAGAAACAACGATCGGGACACACTATCTAAGCTCTTGCATAAGGGCACGGTCGTCGTATATGAAAGCGAGTTTGTGATACTTGCAAATCGAGCAACAGAGATCTCTGAAGATTTACTTCAATGTTATTATACATCTGGGCTTAAACCGGCTTTATAATATGCACTCTTAAGGTTAAAGGCCTATAACTTTAAAAGAAGCATTTTCCTTATCCCGTTTAATAGAGGCTCGTTTTGAAGCACTTACGGAGAAAAATCTTAACATTGAAGACAAATTAGATGTTGTTTTATCATGGCCAAATGAACTGTAACCTAATGGTGATCCACAACCAATTATTGGTGAATCGTAGTCTTTTGTTGCTGAAAGAATCGCAACTTATTATATGTGCATCGCATCTTATTGTTGGTGAATCGAAGCCGCCTATGGTTGGTGAATCGCAAATTGAGGTTAATAAATCACGACTGCTTGTTGATGAATCGTCCAAGAGTGCCATTATTTGTTCCATTCGAATGAAAAGAGTGTAGAGTAGCAATCTAGAAATTGTTACTACTCAAGCTCGAAAACAAGTTGAAGATGAACGTGCAAATACTTAGTAAACGTCTCAAAATTTGAGACCTGGAAATCAATAGTTCTTTTCAAGACTTCACCTTGAGGGCAAGGTGAATTCGAAGGAGTGGGGAATGAAACGACCAAGATATCTTTCACTTATTTACAATATATGTGTTTTAGACAATTTTATGTTTATTTAGGAATGTGTATCGTGCGGAATAATGTCTTTATGTTTGGTTTGTTTAACAAGATAGTTTATTCGGTTATATATACCGAATGTGTTAGAATAATAAATCAATCAATCAAGTTAATCAAAGTTAAACGCAATAAAATGTCTAGTCTTCTCATCTCTAATTCTTAAGGAGTCAGCACCCGTTAAAAATGATGCCCTATCCCAATACTACCCGAAGAGGTCGTATTAATTGAAAGATATCTTGGTCGTATCAAAATACCTCTAAATTCTCGTGCACTCTCGAAAACTCTCAAACTCCGCCCCTGATCAACATGATCATGCCTGTGATGTAATAGTCACAAACACGTCTTAGTATATGTCAGGGTAACACACACGATCATGACCATACCACCCACTACGATAGGTTTAAGGAAACAAATAATGGTTAATTTCTCTAATTTAATCGTTTAAGCACTTTACAGAAAAAAAATACATTCAGTTTTTCTCGAGTTACTCATAATATTTTAGATTTTTTTAGATTTTGTGAACAAAATTAAATAAATAAACAAGTCAGTAACGTCTGGCACGAGATTTGTAAGGGCTTACAAAGATTTAAACTTTTAAAATAAATTTCGTTTGTCACATAAGTTTAGGCTTTTATAAGCCATAAGGTTTAGTATGACCTAGCCAATTGAAAATGGCTTATGAGGGCTTATAGTTAATCGTATTCTTTAAATACGGTTCAAAATATAACGCATTATATCGCAATAGCTCTATATTTAATTTAATGAATTTTATACGATTTTATATAAATAAAACTAGTTTTAATGTCCGTGCACGTACGAGATTTGAAAATAAAAGATAAATGAGATAATTATTTCATTATTACGATTTTATGTATTTATATATGTTTTTACCTGATTTTTCATTACTGTATATGATAATATTAATTGATATTTTCTTTGAGTAAATATTACTACGTAATTGATATTTTGTATTAGTATTTATTGCATAAAAGATTTGAATTTGTTTAAATGAAATTTTAGCTATTTTTTTTAGACATTTTGTGTTTAATAACACATAACGACATTGAATAAATATATTTTTGTTGTAATATGTAGAATCTCGTTTATTTATTTTCATCTAACATCGATATATGGGGTCTTGCATTCATTTTACTAATTATATTCATGTTAATAATAATTTACGTATATTGCATTGTTGATTTTGTTAAGTGTCAATATATAAATAAACAATAATTTGTGTTTTTATTTGAATATTAATAATCATGTGATTTGATATTTTTTTAGTATTACATATATGTTATATTTTTAAAATATAAAATTTAGATGGTATAAAGTTTAAGGGGGTATTTTGTTTATTTTATAATGTTACTAAAAAATATAGCAAAATATAAGTTTGCACTTAATTCTATCTAACTTATTTAAAATTCAACCATTAAAGTTTTAATTAATCCTCTCCTCTTTTTTTAAGTTTTTATTTTCACAAATTTGACACATATATCTTTTTGTGTTTTTATCAAATTCTCAAACATTTAATTTTGACTAAATTTTATTCAGTTTTGACCTTTTTAGGCCAATCATATTACTTGATTTTGGTTATGTGTCAAAATCAAGCCATTTTATTGGTCTAATTATTTTTTTTACAACCTCCACTTTTCACTAAACTCTGAAAAAATCTAATTTTTTTATTATATAAAAAATTTAAATCTGACCAATTCATCAAATAACTTATAAAAATAAAACTTTAACTTTCAGCTTACAATATAAACTCTAGCCATAGCTTCATCTATAAATTCGACTTTGGCTTCAACCTATTTCATCAAAGATACCCCCAAATATTTAACCTAAGACTACTCCTTTTATTCTATTTTTATTATCTATATTACTTTTCACATATTTTTTGTTATTCACTACTAAAAATAGATTAGAAAGTTTGATGAAATATATTATATCACTTGACTTGAAATTATTGTTATAAAATTTGATTTTATGAATTAATAAACTAAAAATAAACGTATTTTTTTTTTAATTATATGCTTTTTAAACTAAAATAATTTTAAAATAGAAAAAATAATAGTTAAGCATAGGGATAAGCTCGTGATCAATCTTGTTCCGAATCCGTCCCGATTTAATGCTCTCGATCTAAAAATTTATGTACTGATCTCGTGCCAAATGAGATTTAGGTATCGGTACCGGTAACGAGAAATCGAGATTTTCTCTTTTTTCGTAAATTTCCCGATCTGGTACCGATCCTGTGCCGAATTATTAGTCCTGAATTTTTTTTACTTTATTTCGTAGTCTCAGTACTGTACCGAACGAGATTCGAGTACCGAAAATTAATACGGTTTTGAGTTTAAATTCGTAATTCGAGTCGAAATGCTCGTACTAGTTAAGCCTCTTGAATGTCCAAATTACATTAGCTAAATTTAAATACTTTTTGTAATATGTGAACAAGATTTAAGAAATAGACAAGAATATAAATTCCATTTTTATTTAACCTAAAATAAAAATTTGTCATTTGTCATTTGTCACCCAGAAAAAGTAAACCACAAACACAAACAAAAAAAGTCAAAAACACAAACACACAGAGAGATCCTTAACTCACTCTGATCTTTTTTAGATACACTCTTTGTACTTTTTTTTTTTTAGTTTTTTCTCTCTCACACACTAAAAAAACACACACATACACAACACCATCGTCATGCCATCACGTCTCCCACCGTCACAACCACCACTACCACCGGAAAATCACCTCCACGTCATCCCTCCGGTGACCATCGCCTTCTCATTCCTACTCGCCCTCACTTTCTGCTTCCGTAGATTCACCTCCCCACGCCAAAAACAACGCACTGCCCCATCAGAAACCACCCCCGGAAAAAACCCACCTCAGAAACTCTCCTACGCTTCCCTACGCGCCGCCACGTCGTCTTTTTCCCCAGACCTTCGTCTCGGTCAAGGCGGGTTCGGTTCTGTGTACCGTGGCACGTTGACTAATGGAGTTAACGTGGCTGTGAAGGTGATGGACTCTGGTTCTTTACAAGGAGAACGTGAGTTTCAAAACGAGCTTTTGTTCGCCGGAAAAGTGGATTCCGATAAGGTGTTGTCGGTGTTAGGGTTTTCTGCTGATAAGAAACGACGGAGGATGGTGCTGGTGTATGAGCTTATGGTGAACGGGAGCTTACAGGATTGTTTGTTGCATAGGAAGTGTAGTGAGCTGAAGATATGGAGTAAACGAAGGATGGTGATGATAGATATCGCGAAAGGGTTGGAGTATTTGCATCATTGTTGTGATCCTGTTATAATTCATGGTGATATTAAGCCTAGTAATATTTTGTTAGATGAGAATTTTGGTGCGAAGATAGGGGATTTTGGGTTAGCTAGGTTTAAGCCTGAAGAAAACGAGTGTCGAATTGATTTGAGTGGGAAGGTGGAGGAAGGGAAGAAGATGGTGGTTGAGGATAATGGGTCTGTTTTTGAGGAGACTGAGAGTTTGGCTACCACGACTGTTTGTGACGAGTTTAGTGTGGTCCCGGATCAGTCTCCTGAGAGCTTTGTAACTGCGCCGGTTGCGGGGATGTCTCCGGATATGGAGACGGTTACGCTGTCTCCAAGGACGGCTGGGGCTGGGGATGGGGATGTTGACGCGGTGAGTGTGGAGAGTGGGAGTGGGAGTGTGAAGAGAAGTGGGAGGAGGAAAAAGGGTGTTTCTGGGACCGGGAAGGATTGGTGGTGGAAGCAAGATAACGGGATGTCGGAATCAGGGAGGGTGAAGGATTATGTGATGGAGTGGATTGGGAGTGAGATTAAGAAGGAGAGGCCCAAGAGTGAGTGGATTACGGCTGGTGCGTCGTCTAGTGCGGTGCAGACGGGGAAATCGGAGAAGAAGAAGAGTAAGAAGCGGTTGGATTGGTGGATGTCGTTGGACGAGGAGAAGAATGTGAAGAAACCGAAGAGAAGGCCGGCTAGGGAGTGGTGGAAGGAGGAGTATTGTGACGAACTTGCGAGAAAGAAAAAGAAGAATAAGAAGAAGCAAGGAAAAGAATCGAGTACTAATGATGATTGGTGGCAAAAAGATGATGAGATGTATGTCGATAATAGGAAGAAGAAGAGTAGGAGCAGGAGTAGGGGTAGTAGAGGTAGCGTTGATTGGTGGTTGGATGGATTTAGTGGCGAGCTTTGGCGGGCCCGACACAATAGTCATGATTCTGTGAGCGGTGATATACCCAAAAGTGGGGCTATGAGTAGCACACCAAGTATGAGGGGAACTGTTTGTTATGTTGCTCCTGAGTATTCATGTGGTGGGGATCTTTCGGAAAAGTGTGATGTTTATAGCTTCGGGGTTCTATTGTTAGTTGTCATTGCTGGACGACGGCCACTCCAAGTGAGTGGATCGCCCATGTCAGAATTTCAACGAGCGAATCTTTTATCTTGGACGCGTCATCTTGCTCGTGCAGGGAAACTTATTGATCTTGTAGATCAGTCTATTCAGGATTTGGATAAGGAACAAGCTTTAGTTTGTATTACAGTGGCTCTTTTATGCCTGCAGAAAAACCCTGCACTTCGGCCTTCAATGAAAGAAATAGTGGCAATGCTATCTGGTGATCTCGAGCCACCTCCATTACCAGTGGAGTATTCCCCTTCGCCCACATCTCGTTTCAGGTCCCATAGAAAAGCACGGTTAGTTTCTTAATGGTTTTGATATACGTATTAATTTTTACTATTAACATTTGTATACAGATATAGGTAACAGTTTGTTGGAGCATATTTGTAGATTTTTTAATGTAAGCAATGATAATTATAACAATGACTTCCTTTTTATTTTGATACAAGTGTTTACTGTTGACTGTTTTGTTCCCTTTTCTAATCGACCAATTGTCCGATAAAGAACCACAACCCTAGCTTTATTGTAATGAGCCCATAGCGCGTTAGATATGATCTTGTAATGAACCCTTCTTCATTTCCATATTCAAGAGATCTTGCTTATGTTGTCCAACTGTCTGTGATCAAAAGAAAGCATATATTTATGATTGACGGGACTTGAAATGTATTGGGTATCATGTATCGTTCCAAACTAGTCTAAAATAGTTGCCTGATCTCATAAGTTCCATTTTCATCTTGTTTGCAAAGCATGAAACTAGTCTCTCAGGTAGCTGTTGTTTTTGTTGTTGAAAATGGATCAGCTTGTTTTATGGGTCAATTGATCAATATTTTTGACCCAATCAGATGAATGGATTAGATATAGATAGATCAAGGCCCGGTCCATCAGAGCATATTAGTGGGAGCAAGAAATTCCTGCTATACCTGTCTCTTGCTGTATCAGTTTAACCATGTCTCTTACTGAATATAGAAGCAAATTTCCTGTTATCATTCGCATATAGCGCACATCTCATAGGCTTTAGTCACATCTCTGGCTAGTATAGCATGACCAAATCACCTTTAGCATGCAAATTGCTATTTACAAATGTAATAATGAATGCATCCGATTGCCCAGTATTTGAAGCTGCTGCCGAACAGCGTAATTGGAGGGTATAAACTATAAAGAAACTTGCTCGATTTCCAAAACAGCATATAACACTCAACGTTTCACAACCTTTAGCGTGTACAAAGAAATACAATTGTGACATGACATGATGAGTACAACGGGATCGAATAGAGCAATACATATTTCGTTCAATTATGTGGGCTCGTCTTTGTGCACACTAGCATCTACTTTTTAAAAACAAATCTTGATAAAATTTTATATTCAAGCAATACTGAGAACACATTCTTTGATTGACTTCCAGTTCGTTTTAATATGGTACGAAGTGTGGTAGACTTAAACACGCAATATGTTCTTCGAGAACACATTCTTTGATTGACTTCCAGTTCGTTTTAATATGGTACGAAGTGTGGTAGACTTAAACACGCAATATGTTCTTCGCATTCTTCTCTGTAAGTTCTTGAAAAATTGGAGTGATCACTAATTGTCATCGGAGTGTAGCTTGGCTTTTTTTTTTCTTTTATCCGTGTCTCCTTGAAGTAGAATAGATAACATCATTACAAACTATCGGTGTGCTTAAGAAAAAAAAAACTAGCAGTAGCGAGTAGCAGTATGCGATCCAGTCAATCAAGGCTCTCAAGTCTATTCATAAGTGATAATTGGGATAGTTTCAAAGTAATATTGCTGTATCAGTATATGGAAGTTTTAAAACGGGCCTCAAAGAACAAGTAGTTTTAGGGCCTGTCTTGAGCATAGGTCTGTTTGTGCAGTGCAGCTAGTGTTTTTCTTTTTTCTTCAGGTTTTTGGAACCTGCTATTGTGACTTCTTTAGATGTTACACCATCTGCAATAGGAGACTCAAGGCCGCGGTTTTCCCGCAATGAAAACGTGTCTTCATTGTTATAGCCTCCCCACAACAGGTGCATGTCTTGGATGGTAAAAATCAGAGACTCGGTTGTTCAAATGATCGAGTCGTAAGATGTTTGTTGCATGGTTGTCAAGATCCCGATTCCGATCCTGATTTTAGGATTTTACGCAAAGAAAAAATGATTCAGATCTTACATAGGATCTTTGCATGCTTAAGATTTTATAAGATTCCGTTGTTGATCATAGGATTATAAAATCTATTACGATCCGATCTTACTACAAATTTACAGGTTTTATTTTGTATAATTAAAAAAAACATCGTGTTAATATTTTTACACATGTCATAATCATAATTTAAAACTATATTTTTGTGAAATATTTGCATATTTGTTTACCATGTATATTAATTTATAGATTTATAAAATATTACAAAGATTAATAAGAAAATTACATTATAGTATTACCTAAATAAGTTGGCCGAACCGATATGCCTTTATTAATTAACTAATAAATTAAACTAAAATTGTACAAAATAGTTATCTACTCTTTCTTATATACTGTAGTAATATTTATTTTCCCTTTTTACATCCTGTGCATTATACAATTAAAAAAAAAGACTGAACTGCAAATATCATCAACGTAGTTTGTCAAATTTGGCGCTAATCATCTCTGTCGAAAACTGTTAGCAAATATCATCTTTGAGCAGTCAAATGTTTCGCATTTTACAACGCTAGAGGGATGATTTTAAAAAAAAAAATGTTAAAACATTTTGCAAAAAATATCTACAATGAGGACGATTTTTGCCATATATTTGACTTGCAGGGATGATATTTGCTACTAGTTTTTGAAATGGATGATCAATGCTGCCGTTGATTTGTACACTCTAAATATTTATTTGCACACTCCAAATATGTGTGTTATGTCATTTATATCTTTGGTATTTGCATACTCCACTAAATAATGTAAGGGTATAAATGGCAATACAATAAACATTTTGTGTGTGCAAATAAATATATAAAATGTGCAAATCATTAGCTATTGCTAAAATTGACAAACTATATGAATAATTTTTGTACTTTACTCTTTAAAAGATAAAAAGATCATTTTCATATTTATATCATTTTGCTAGAGATAAAAACTCTTTCCTTCTAAAAAAATCAAAACATCAATAGAAAATCATGTTGCATGGCAAGGATAAGATGGTCCAACATTTATAGGGTGGTTGCCAACTTCCATTCCTTTGTGCTTTATAAAAAGAATTTGCAGAGCTATGTGGTCATTTGGAATAAAGACAAGAGAGTATATATGTAGAACCTTCGTATTTGCTAAACAAATGCAATAAAATCATCTAAAATCCGTATAAAGCTTCAATATCAAATTATCAATTACTAAAATTGGCAAGTGGTCTTAATAATTGTGTGGGTGTGTCCAACATAGGAGCTGGAAAACCTTAGACTAACAACTCCCTCTCACATGCATATATATATAAACATAGACTTATAAACTAGCTACTGTATTTAAGATATAAAGTTTTCCAGTTGGCATGGTGCACCAGACCCACGATCGCTGGAATTTTATGAGCCAAATCTTCATATAGGGACACATGCTGGTCTGATTTGAGACATCACTTCAAAGATATACTGTATTATCTACGTATTTTATTGTTTGTAACAACAATACTTTTAAGTGAGAATAATATATAAAAACTTATTTTTATTTTGTTTATCTATTTTTGGTTAGGATCAAATGAGAAGAATAATTAAAATGAAATAGATGAGAATAAACCATAACCATATATACAGTGGCGGACGCAGGATATTCAAGTGCGGGGGGCAAAATTTTTTTTTGACAATAGCAAAGCGAAAAAAACAAAAATCCGAATAAAAAATCGAGTATTTTAACTTAAAACGGAAGATTTTTAAGTTTTCGAGTGTTAAATGTTTGGACTTAAATGTGTGAGTGGGGGGCAAATTGTATTTCTAGTGGGGGGCATTTAAAAAAAACTATCGAAATTGAACAAAAAATACACTGTAATCTCGTCGTTTTAGTCGAGCTATGGGGGGCGCCGCCACCCCCGACCCAACAAGTACATCCGCCCCTATCGGATGCACCTACAGATAGATCTCCTTTTTAAAATTCTCGCTTCTATTTTAAATATCTGGTCATAAATCATTTTTATTCTTCTCATTTTAATTTTTTCTTCTTCTCATTTTAATTTTTTTTGCTGGATCCTTACTCTCTATTTTTAAACGTGGACTATTAATTTGGGACGTGTAAAAATTGTAAAATAGACTATAATATCGAGACGGAAGGAGACTTCATCATGTTAAGGAGATGGAAAATGATTTATCCTCCTACTTGATATGCCTATATATTTTCCTACTTTTATGATTATAACAAATGAATTGATCAATAGATGAAATTAAGAAAGAGAATTAGTGGATTATACATGTTTTAGTTTGATATGCGTAGAAGGATAAATAAAAGGATAATGTATGAGGTTTTAGCATTGCTCTAAGGAGATTGTATGAGGTTTATAGAGCTTATTGCCATAACTTACTGAATTTGTTACATTCTTTTTTGTATTAAGTACATCAATAACACCTCACTGAATGCTTAAGTTTTTTTATTTACTTAGTGACCTGTTTAAGGTTATTGGCACTTAGGTTGATTCTTATCTAAATCCCCAAGACAAAAATCATTGTGCAACTAATTGTCCCAACAACTTTTTCTACTGAGAGAGTCATTATAACCAACTTTTTCTACTGAAAATGTTAAAGATATAAATATGATACTATTAAATTTAGTAAATATTCTTTCAATATAGCTAAATCGATCTTTTTATTTATTTACTTACAGCATATGTTTTGTCAAAAAATAAAAATAATAATTAAATTGGACATGATAAGATAATTGGACTGTAATGCCTGGATCATATGGCATGACAATTGGGCCACATTTATCATTTGTAGTATTTATTATGATCACCCTTGTGAGAAGTGTCAAAATCTTGAAAAAAATTCAATACCAAAAGAAGTTGGAAGTTGATTGTTTTTTACTGAGTAATAATGAACAAAAAACAAAATATATTTCCTTCGTATATCTACGATTCTATAAACTTCTATAAGGTGACTATATCATAAACGCGTTTACCTTCTGACCAAATACAAATGGTACCACACTCATCAAGAGCAATAAATTGTGCATTTTTTCGAATATGACAAAAACA
Source organism: Glebionis coronaria (assembly GCA_025667525.1). Lineage (NCBI taxonomy): Eukaryota > Viridiplantae > Streptophyta > Magnoliopsida > Asterales > Asteraceae > Glebionis > Glebionis coronaria. The sequence goes on from CM046881.1 coordinate 37,494,863, forward strand.
GGCGATTTCTTTTTTGTTTTTTAACAATAATCATATCGATACAACTTTTTAGCCAACTAATACTTGTTGATCACATTCACAGAGGAGATGCACGAGGGCTCTAGTCTTTTCACGGGGTTTCTCCTCATCAGTATTTGGTTTCCCCATATCAGTTTACGGGATTTGAATCTATCACCGCACATGATTGAACCATGTAAAAGTTAAACAGGTTTATTTTTTTATTCAACATACTAAGTTCTAAACACGTTAGATATATTGTAGCAAACTATAATTAAGATATATATGGCACTACAAGTCTACAACATATTTGTATAAGACAAAAGTTATTTTGGATCCTTGTTTTTTCTGTAATCTAAAGAACAGATTCAAACCATTTATTTAAAGTTGATCTGATGGTAGAAATTATTCTAGTATTTAATTTAATTAAACCTTATTTTCTGTACCTATATGAAGTTTTTTTTATTCCCTCATTTGCTTTATTTTTTACAAACACTTATATGTTTTTCTCTTAACGCTCTCCCCCATTCCTCTATCAATCGGTTGCACCTATAATCAAATAGTTCATCATCATCATAGTCATTAATTGACCCTATCGCATATTAAGTGTTCATAATAAAATATTCCTACAAAATCAGGCAAGTTATCTTAATAATTGTGTGGGTGTGTCCAACATAGGAGTCGGAGAACCTTGGACTAACAACTCCCACTCACATGCATACACATATAATATAGACTTATAAACTAACTCAGGACGAAATCAAAACACAAAACGATCAAATGTATTTATAATAAACTAAACAATAATTTTAAAACAATTTTTAGGACCATGTGCATTTATCAAAAATCTAACAAATATTAAAGAAATTTTTTAACAAATTTAAAACTACGAAATAAAAATCCATAGGTATTCCGAGACCCCCAAAACTCACCCTGATCACGTCCGTGAACTAGCTACTGTATTTAAGATATAAAGTTTTCTAGTTGGCATGGTGCACCAAATCACCACGAGCGCTGAAATTTTATGAGCCAAATCTTCATGTAGAGACACATGCTGGTCGGATTTGAGACATCACTTCTAAGATATAGTATTATCTACTAGTATTTTATTAGATACCGGCCAACTAATTAGGCGCGCCTAGGGTCATCTCCACTAGAAAATCATTAAAGCACAAGCTTAATCAACTCCTTTGCATTGTATTCTATTGATAGTGCTAGGATTTTGGTACGAACGGGTACACGTGTTGTGCGTGTGATACTATGTGCTTTGATAGTACTAATAAGAGGCTAGGGTACGATAAACAAATTGTGGCGTTTTCACGACGCAACACCAAAACGCCAGGACCACACTCTCACTCGTTGTTGGAAATTTGACTTACACATCCTAAGGGTATTTTGATAAGTTGGTACTAAAGGCAGTTTAGTTATTTCGCTAGTAACTTCATATGTAGGAAACATGTAGGTGTAGGTCGGTTTCTCTCTTATAAAACATGATGTATATGTACATTTGTATTTGGAGCTTTGATAATAAAATGATCAGATTATTTTGCTCCCAAACACCCTTATTTCTGATCATATGTTCTGATTGATTGCTGCCATATTTTGATGTTTGTTTGCTAATTTGCCTTTAGTAATCACCCCCTAATCCTAACACTCGCGTTTTCGGGTTTGGCGCCGCACCGCAACCCAAATGATCTCGAAAAACGCGGCAAAAAATCATTGTGCAACTTAAATGCCCCAATAATAGTGCAATTTACCGGGTTTAAAAGATGTTTACTTTTCTCTTAATAGAATAAAATGTGGGCCCAAACTAAAACCCTTACGGGTTGTTTCACCCATTTTAAGGGTTTTGTTGTATTTAAATCTCAAATCAACCAAAAATCGTGTTTGGTAAAAAAAAGTGTTTATATGTTTAGGGCCACAAAAAGTATTGGTTTATCAATACATCGAGTTAGAAGTGGAATTAAAATGTGGGGGTTGTTTTGGTTAAAAAAGACAATATTGTCCACATATAAAACAAAAGTACAAACTCTTTTACTCTTTTCATCTTGTTACCATGATTTTATTTAATCCTGCAACTCTCATTTTACAAGATCTATCCATTGCTTCTACCAAATATAAAATGAATTTCATTGTTACAAGTTAGGTAAGGATTTTTTTTAATTTCTTAAGAATTAAATGTTAACGATTGAACTTAAAAAGTGAGCCTCGTTAATAAATTTTTTACATCATTATTTTTTGTTGTTCCCAGCTTGGGTAGACTCGAACTTGTGGATTGATTCACTAAAAAGGTGATTATGTTGTATGTGTATCTCATTGCATCTCTTATGTTTGTAAAACGAGGGTGATTAAGTCATTTGGTATTATTTATGCTATAAATTTGTAACCACAAGTTTGTCAACCAAATAAGAGATGGTATCTAATTCATGGTGTTCTTAACCCGTGTTATGTTAATTAACAAGTAGTTTATGAATACATAGTTTTAAAATTTACGAACCAAATTGTTGGGAATTATTTGTAAAGAACCAAGTACCGTTAGTACAAGTACAAGTACTGTTAGTGTTGACAAGTAACGTTAGTGTTAACGTGGTACATAGCAAGTACTGTTAGTTATAATGTAAGTACTGCTATATTGATTAGGACGAATATATCTTTAGAAAAGATATGTCATAGTTATAGTTAGGGTATATCTTATGTGATATACTTAATAGTTTAGAATATTGATAATATATCGTATGTGATATACTTATCATAATAGAATATTCTAAGGTTTCTAGGCTTCCTTACACTATAAAAGGGACATAGGTATGATGAGTTTATTGTACCTCATTGAAAGTCGATTAATAGAAGATCGAATAGTTTAAAGTAATTATGTTCTTCTTTGCTTTATAAGTTAGATTCCGCATAACTTATTTGGTTGAGTAAGAGTTCTCAAGTTCTCTAGTTTGATTACAAGCTATTGTACAAATTCTTAACATAATATAGATCCATTCAAAGGGATCCACAAGTGGTATCAGAGCTTGTTGAGAAAATCTGAATAAGAAGAACACAACCCTAAATCTCCACTCACAAAAATCCAATGTCTCAATCCAGTGATAATCCTCACTTGGAAGAAATTCTAATACCTGATCCCATACCACAGGGACAACCTCAAATCGTGCATCCTGCACCTGGAAATACGCCTACACAAGGTGCACAAGCCACATATACTGTAGTTACTCATACAACTACACCTTCTTCCCATACTCTTTCTGCGGTGAAACTCCCTGTTCTCAAAAGTTATAATTATGAGACATGGGCAATGTAGATGGAACATTACTTGAATCACACAGATTACACTCTGTGGGAGGTCATCAAGAATGTGAATACTCCTAAGAAGTTGTATTGGTTACCTGATGGTACATGTTATGCTTTCCCTTCTGTCACTGCTGAAGAGGTACAAGCAGAGATCAGAGAAAGAAAGGCAAGAACTGCTTTAGCTATGTCACTTTCAGAAGACATTCTACCTAGCTTTCATCACTTCAAGTATTAAAAGGCTATGTGGGTAGCTATCAACCTTAGATTTAGAGGCAATGACAAGTCTAAGAAGATGAAAAATATTGTTTTGAAACAAGAATTTGATAATTTCTCAATTTCCAGTACAGAAGGAATCAATAGTGGTTATGGAAGGTTCAGTAAATTGTTCATTCAATTAGCAGTTCATGGACTAGTAATTCCTCATGAATAAAATAATCTAAAATTCTTGAGAAGTGTTCCATAAGAGTGGAAGGCAATGGCCATGCACTTCATCACAAGGGATGATCTAGATTCAACTCCTTTTGATCATCTCTATAACAATCTTAGAGTTTATGAGATGGATGTTAAAGGCATTGAAGTAACCAAAGCAGCAGCACCACCAAAGTCTAACTTGGTTTTTGTGTCAGAAGGAAGCAGCGGTCTTTACTCTTAAAATACCGCTGGAGGACTAACTAGCAGTACTTATTCTCAAGGTACTGAAGGCAATCCATTAACGTCTCATAATTCATAAGGAAGATCCTCATCACTGTTTAGTGACAATGATGCCTTCTCATTCTTTGTTGGACAAGACAACAGACCAAGGTTGACCCTCAATGACTTATTACAAATGGATGATGCTGACATTAAAGAGATGGATCTCAAGTGACAAGCTGTTATGGTCTCTGTTAGATCCAATAGACTCTTCAAAAGGACTGGAAGAAAGATGCATGTTGATCCTAATGAACCATTAGGATATGAAAAATCCAAAGTTGAATGCTACAGCTGTGGAAGGAATGGACACTTTGCAAGGGAGTGCAATAGGGACAAGGCTGAAGGAAGCAGTCAGAAGTCCAAGAACAGCTATAGAACCAGCTCAAGAGTCTCTGAAAGCTTTCCAAAAGGAGATAACAACATTCCCAATGGAACTAAAGCATTGGTTACAGTAGATGGAGTGGTTAACTGGACTGAAGAAGAAGAAGAAGAAGAAGAGCTTGGTTTGATGGCTCTCTCTCATGAAGATACTGAGGTACATCCTTGTTCTAAAGATTATGTTCTTAAGTTTAATAGTATAAAAGTAGAACTTGATGAACAATATCAAAAAGTAAACACATGTACTATAGAAGCAAATGCTTTTAAACAAGGTGTTGCTAAGTTAGAAGCAAATATAGTTTTGTATAAAAAGGGTCAACAAAACTATGATGAGAAAATTAGAATATCAACTCTTCAAATGAGAGAAAAAGATGTGGCTATTAAAGCTTTTGAAAAACAACTTATGAAAACAATATCATAAAATGAAGTTTTAAAAGCTAGTCTTTTTAATAAAAGAGAAGTGACTAATCAATGGCAAAAATCCTCAAAAGGAATGTATAAGCTAATTAACTGACAAATGGGGTACTATGATAAAACAGGCCTAGGATATATGGAGGACCAACCTGGGATAACCCTAACTGACAAGGACTTATCAAAGGGGATTTTTGATAGTTCTAATGAGTCAGTTGATACTCTTGAAAATTATAGGTATGCTGAAGGAATGAAAGCAGTTCCTCCACCTTTATCAGGAATTTTCATGCCCCTAATAATGATATATGCATAGAGTTAGATGAGTCAAAAGCTGTTGATAAGTCTAATGATTCAAAGTCAAGCTCTAGTACCTTGACCCAAGATAAGCTTGTTGTGATCAAAAACATTATTTATCCACCTTTGATGAGCACCTTTGTGCCTGAAGGACATGTGCCTACAACTAGTTCTGTTCCCAAGCAGGTGAAAACTCCTATTAAGGCATTAGATAATAATACAAAACATCATAGTAATACCAAGAGGGGTGGGCTAGGTTTTAAGAAAACTAAGTCATAACAACCTTTTGAGTCTTCTTTGAGAAGAAAAGGATGTTATGTTCGTGGTAATCTAAATCAATTTATTAAAGATTGCACTTTACATGAAGATAAAATTGCAAAGTTAGAGGCTGCACAAAAGGTCACAAAGAAAGGAAATGAGAAAAATGCACAGGTAAAAAGACAATTGGTAACTAAAGATGACAAACCTAAGTTTGATCATACTAAAAGGGTAATTAAGCCTAATAGGATCAATAAGGAAAGTCACCCTCTCAAAACCAATGACTTTGTTTCAAGAGCAGTACTTATGAAACAAGGTCTAGTACCTTTGAAGTCTAGCAAGTCAAGTACCGGCAAGCCTGGAACTGCAAGTACTGCTAGACCAAAAACAAATACTGCTGGTCAAAAGTCAAACAAACCATTGTCTCACAAATCTGCTAGGGATTTATTTAAGCTTGTAAAACCACCTAGAAGTAAGCCTCAAAACAAACCAGTGCAAATGTGGACAAACATCATATGTTCAACCTAGTACTGCTAAACCAGTACTTAAGTCAAAGAAGCCTAAGCATATAAAGTCACCTTATGTTTTTGACTATATAACTGGAACCATGAAATATAAGAGTGTGTGTAGTCTTACTGGAAAACCTACTTATCAAACTCTTAAGTATGTAGGTCCCACAAGATCTAAGCCAAATGTGTCTTGGGTCCTTATTAAAAACTAATGAGTTTTGTGTATGTGCAGGGGAATCTAATTGATGAACTGAAAGATAAATGTATTTTAGATAGTGGATGCTCAAGGCACATAACAGGGAACAGAGATTTCCTTGCTGAATTTGAAGAATTAAGAGGTGGACCAGTAGCCTTTGGTGGAAGTAAAGGAATGATTACTGGAAAAGGAATAATCAACAGAGGAAAGTTGGAATTTGAAGATGTGTTCTTTGTAAAAGAACTGAATGAGTTCAATCTCTTCTCTGTATCACATATGTGTGATAAAAAGAACAAGGTGCTTTTTATAGATACAGACTGCTTGGTGCTCTCCAAAGACTTTGAGATGCCAAAGGAATCTCAAGTAATGCTTAAGGTACCCAGGCAAGAAAATATGTACATCTTCAATCTTCTTACTATTACTCCAACAAGTGGCATTACATATTTGTTAGCTAAATCTTATAATGATGAGTCTAATTTATGGCACAGGAGGTTAGGTCATGTGAATTTTAAGAACCTAAATAAATTGGTTAATGGAAATTTGGTTAGGGGGGTTACCTAACAAATCTTTTCAAAATGATCTAACATGTACTGCTTGTCAAAAAGGTTAGCAACATAGAGCCTCTTGTAAGACCAGACTGTCAATTCTGTGACTAAGCCTTTGCAACTCTTACATATGGACTTGTTTGGTCCAGTTTCTATTAGGAGTATTAGTCACAAGACCTTTTGCCTAGTTATAACTGATGATTTTAGTAGATTCAGTTGGGTTTTATTTTTAGCACACAAGAATGAAACCAATGAATTACTTAAGGACTTTGCCACTTTAGTTGAAAAACAGTTCACTAAACAAGTCTTGATCATTAGGACAAATAATAGGACAAAATTTAAGAATGCTAAATTTGATGAATTTTGTAGGTCCAAAGGTATCAATAGACAATTTAGTAATCCTTGAACTCCACAACAAAATGGAGTAGCTGAAAGGAAAAATAAGATACTTATTGTAGCTGCTAGGATTATGCTAGCTTATTCTCTTTTGCCAAACACCTTTTGGGCAAAAGCAATCAATACTGCATGTTATGTGCTAAATAGAGTTTTAGTGACCAAGCCTCAAAACAAAACACCTTATGAAATTTTGACTGGTGTTAAGCCAACCATAATTAATTTGAAAGCTTTTGGGTGTCATGTGTCTATTTTGAATACTCTTGATCAATTAAGGAAGTTTGATGGAAAATCTGATTCAGGATATCTAGTAGGATATTCTTTGCAAAGTAAAGCATATAGGGTTTATAATTTGGCATCTAGAAAGGTTGAAGAAAATGCCCATGTAAATTTCTTAGAGAATAAGCCCAATGTCTCAGGAATAGGTTATGATTGAACGTTTGATTTGGATTATCTAACTAACTCAATGGATTACTATTCTGTGCAAAAAGATTGTCAAACTAACAATGCAGGTAAAGAGACTGGTACAACAACTTTAGGTACTCAGGAAGGACCTTCTTCATCAGACTCTCAAGATGATGATGTTCATATTTATGTACCCAATATGCCTAATTTCTCTCCTATGGTTGCCAGCCCCCAACAAAAGCAACCACTTCCATCTAATGATGATCAAGTCTCACAAGAGCTGCAGAGGCTTAAAGATCTAGAGAAGAATGCTACAGCTAATAATAAGAAATTAGGAGAAAAAACTTTGGAATCAGAACACTCAGCAGTACATATTCAACCTAGTGGTACTTCATCTGCAAGTACTGCTAAGCCAAGTTCTACAAAGTTTGCTGATTCATTAGAAGATGTTCTACAAGCAATGGACAGTGAAGATGCCTATACTAGTCCAAATGAAGGAATCTTCTACAAAGATTCCTATGATGAGTAGGGTGCAGTAACTGATTTCAATAATTTGGAAACTAAAATACCAATCAGTTCTATTCCCACCCTTACTGTCAATAACAACCATCCTACATCTCAAATCATTGGAGACCCAAAGTCTGTTGTGCAAACCTGAAGACAACTTCAAGCTAGTAATGAAACTCATGTACTTGTGAGCTATGTCAAACAATAACAGAGAACTAATCATAAAGATACTCAGCATTGTTTGTTTGCTTGTTTCTTATCACAAGTAGAGCCTAAGAATATTTCTCAAACTTTTGATGAAAAGTTGGGTAGATGCTATGCAAGAAGAATTAATGCAATTTGAACTACAAAAGGTTTGGATTCTTGTAGATCTTCCTAATAGAAAAAGAGTTATTGGTACTAGGTGGGTTTTCAGGAATAAAAAGGATGATAGAGGTGTTGTTGGGAGGAACAAAGCTAGGCTTGTTGCTCAAGGCTATAGACAAGAAGAAGGGATAAACTATGATGAGGTTTTTGCACCAGTGGCAAGGATAGAAGCCATTAGGTTATTTTTGGCCTTTGCATCATATATGGATTTTATAGTCTATCAAATGGATGTGAAAAGTGCCTTTCTTTATGGTACTATTTCTGAGGAGGTATATGTTTCACAACCTTCAGGTTTTGTAGATCCTAAGTTCCTCAACAGAGTCTACAAAGTTATTAAAGCTCTTTATGGTCTACATCAAGCTCCAAAGGCTTGGTATGCAACTTTATCCAATTTCCTCTTGGAACATGGATATAGGAGAGGGACCATTGACAAAACTCTTTTCATCAAAAATAATGCTAAGGATATTATCCTAGTTCAGGTCTATGTTGATGACATTATTTTTGGTTCAACCAAGAAATAATGGTGTGAGGAGTTTGAAGCTTTAATGAAAGGAAGATTTCAGATGAGTTCTATGGGAGAACGTAACTTCTTTTTAGGACTTCAAGTCAAATAAAGAAAGGATGGAATATTTATCAGCCAAGATATATATATATATATATGTTGCTGAAGTCTTAAAGAAATTTTCAAGTATGGATACAAGGAGTACAAGCACACCTTTGAAGCCAAGAAGTCTTTGTCAAAAGATGAACATGGTGAAAATGTTGATATTCACCTACATAGATCAATCATTGGTTCATTGATATATCTTACTGCTTCAAGACCAGATATTATGTTTGATGTATGTGCCTGTTCAAGATTTCAAGTCAATCCAAAGGTGTCACATCTACATGCTGTGAAAAGGATTTTTAAGTATCTTAAAAGTTAGCCCAACTTAGGATTATGGTATCCTAGAGATTCTACATTTGATTTAGAAGCTTACTCAGATAGTAATTATGCTGGAGCTAATCATGATAGAAAATCCACAACAGGAGGTTGTCAATTCCTAGGCATAAGACTCATATCATGGCAGTGTAAGAAGCAAACCATTGTTGCTACTTCTACAACTGAAGCTGAATATGTAGCTGCTGCTCATTGCCGTGGACAAGTACTTTGGATCCAAAATCAGTTGTTAGACTATGGTTTCAACTTCATGAACACCAAGATCTACATTGATAATGAAAGTACTATTCATTGTCAAGAATTTAGTCTTTCACTCCAAAACAAAGTATATTGAAATAAGACATCACTTTATAAGAGATGCTTATGAAAAAAAGCTAATTCAAGTTTTAAAGATCCATACAGATAATAATGTAGCTGATTTATTAACAAGGAAATTGATGCAAAGAGATTTGAGTTCTTGGTAACACATATTGGTATGCTCAACCAATACCTACTACATATGTTAAGGGGAGGTAACAGTTGTATAATTTTTATGCTAATTATTATTGTATAGTGTTTGTTTGTGTTTTTGATGTGATTGCAGGTAATTAGATTGAGATAAAATAGGTTACAATGATATCGGAATGCATGAACCAGTGTAATTTTTGAGGTACCGTTTTGGAACCAAGTACCGCTAGGAAAATTTGAAGTACCGTGTATGTTCCATGTACCGCTACATAGCCGTTGTACCGTTGAGGGTCTCTTTTGTAAATTTGGCGGTTCTTCACGCTTGTGTTTGTTATTCATATAAATACTAACCCCAATTATACAATTGATTCACCTAATCTTTTACTTTTATACCTCGATTCTATAACCTTCTCTCTAATTTTCGATCATAAAAAGTTCTAATGGCTGCTCTAAAAGTGATCTCTAAGCACAACTAGGTTGCTAATCTTACTCAGAATGATGATTCTCTTGGTTTTCATGAGATACTTGAATTTCTCTCTCGATGTCATGTACGTTTTGCACTTACTGTAAGTCATGTTGTCTCTATTCCTCTTGTTACACAATTTTGGAATACTGCTGTCTTAGGTACTCGTCATAATCAACCTTACATAAGGGCTAGGGTTAATAATAGAAATATTTATGTGATTGAAGTACTGCTTAGGGCTAGTTTAAGACTGGATGATGCAAATGGAAATAGTACGATGACTAACACTGAGATAAATGATGGCCTTGCGGCCATGGGTTATGAGGGTGGTAAGGAAAGTCTTACTTTCTTTAAAGGTTTATTTTCACAACAATGGAAATTACTTTTCCATGCTATAATTCACTGTTTAAGCTTAAAAAGTATATCTTTTGATCCAATTCCTGCTGCTTTGTCATTACCTGGTATTTGTCTAGCAAACAACATAGTTTTTAACTTTTCAAGATTAATTTTTAAAGGCATGACTAGGAATTTAGATGGGTCTAAAAAGTTTTTAATGTATCCAAGGTTCATTCAAGCTTTAGTTAATGACCAAATCCCAAACCTACCAGAATTAACAAATACTTAGGATGTCCCCTCTTTTACCAAGAGAACCTTTTCTTTCTTGATAAAGAATGGTAGCTCTTTTTCTGGGACAACAACACCATTATTTGCTAGCATGTTAGCCCAAACAGCTAATCAAGAAGGTGAGGAACCTAGCTCAGCTAGTGCTTCTCAGCAAACTCCTTCTAACCAGAGCCCCCAACCATATGAAGATTCACAATCTTCTTCTCATCATGATGGTAATCACCCAAATTCCGATGAGATGATCCACACACCTGCTGCTTCAATTGCTGCTAGTGGTTCTCCACAGGCAACAGCAACAGAGGTGGTGGATTTTGCAAATTTAATTGCTTTGTGCACAAGCTTGTCCAAACAGGTACTGGTCTTGCAAAAAGAGAAGCTTACTTAGGATAAACGAATTGCTGAATTGGAAGCCAATTTGATAAAGCTAAGGACTAAAGTCACTCCTTAGATGAGGCACCATAGAGTAATTCAGAGAGTTGCTCTTAAGAAGCAAAAGTTTAGACACTTCAAGAAGAAGCAACTGAATGCACCCAAACAAGGGAGGAATAATGAAGAACAAGGACCTTATTTAGATATTCATACAAGGATCTCTGGAAATAACATCAATTTTGAAGTTGATGATGGCATTGAAAATTTTGAAGTTAATGATGGCATAGAGAATGATGTGGATAATGCAAGTTTGGAGCATACATATATGAAGCTTCAACATGAAGAACCACAACCATCTAATCATGAGGAACCACAATCATTTGTTGATGAAGACATGGTGGTAAGTCAACCACAATCTCAATCACCAAAACTACAAGCAAATTGGAGTAGTTTTTATGAGAAGCTAGATGAAATAACTATTAAGTTTCCCGTGTCTACAACTCCACCACAAAGACAATTTTGGTTTCATGAGAAACAGTCTTTCTAAGTACTGCCAAGATCAAGAATTAATGTAGAATCAGACACAAATAAGGAGTTAGATATTGAGAAGACAACTTCCAAAGGAGAAAAAGTATCTGGAGATACTTTGGTGATATAAGAAAGAAGTGTGTCTATAACTGGTGAAGTAAATACTGCTGAAGAACCAAGTACGGCCCAGCCAACTGCAAGTACCGTTAGTGAAAAAGCTTCACTACCATCTTCTAAAGAAAGCCAAACTCCATCTTTTGGAGAAGATGAGACATTAGCACAAGTGCTGCTTGATCTCAAAGAGAAGAGCTCAGCTGAGAAAGCAAGGCTAGCAAAAGAATAGGTGAAGACACAACAAGAAAATCTTGCCAGTAAAGATAAGGACAAAGGTAAGAAAGTTCAATCTTCACAGCCCACTACAAAAGGTATTATCATTCAGCAACAATCTAATGAAGATGAAGAAAGAAGATCTTCAAGGTTATTGAAGAAATTACCTATGATAAATCCAAAGGATAAGGGCAAAAAGAAATTACAATCTGAATCTAAAGATGAAAGTAATTCAGATGATGATATAAGCAAAGTCATGAACAAGTTTCATCAATTGGAGCATGATGAAGAGGTAGCTCTTAGACTACAAGCATAAATGCGTGAAGATGAGTTACAAGAAGAACTTGCAACCAAGCAACAATTGCTTGAAGCTCAAAGAGTGCAGCAAGAATGGAACATAGCAGAGTATGATAGAATTCAGGCTGAGCTGAAGGCAAGTGAACTTCTTGCAGAATCCCTAATAGCTGAAAAAAGAGATTCTTATGATGAGGAGGAAAAAGATAAATTGATTGATGATTTGGTAAGGGATCAACATAGATTCTTTGCAGAAAAGAGAAGAAGAGAAAGAGTTAAGCCTCCAACTACTATGAAAATCAGGAATCAGGTGATGTCTTATCTAAAAAAGGTTAAGCATTTCACCCATGCTAAATTAGTCAGAAAGACTTTCGATGAAATAAAGACTTTGTATGAGCAACACAAGAGTAACAAACTAAACTTTGTTGAGATTGGATTTGAAAAAGACAAAAAGGATATTGAAGATGTCAAGAAACGTCTGCAACAACAAAGACAATTTGGAAGTACCCCCAGACTTGATGCAAGTACTACTGGACAGAAAGAAGCATCTCCACCTATCAAGACTACATATGCTAGAAAGAAGAAAAGGGTGAAGGAAGTTTCAAAACAAGAAAAGACTGATCAAGGGATATGTAGCTCAAAGTGTTGAAGAGACTGAAAATGTACAAGCAGTACATACACAGTCAACATTACTTGAAGAATCGGTACATACTGATTTGGAGGAGGGATCCATTGAGATTGAAGGAACCTCCAAAGGTAAATGAAGAGATCAACCAAGAAAAAACAAGAAGCCAATAAAAAGGCAAAATCTACAGATCAAGATAGTGATGATGATGAAAGTTGTAGAAAGCACTTGAAGATAGTCAAATTTGAAGATCAATGTATTGATACAGAAATATTTGGAAAGAAGTCATCAATCATAAGATGGACAGGTGCTATGAAACAAGTATTAGAATTTCATGGAATAACAAGAACATATGGTACATTCAGAATGTTCAGGTTACTAGAAGATCTTCTTCATATCCTTGACAGACAAGACATTCAAGACCTCAACAGATTTGTTCAATGAGGAAGCGCAGGTCAAGAAGAAACATCAATATTGAGAAATGAATTGAAGTTTATGTATGAGCCATACAATTGTGATCAACAAATGTTGAAGGATTTAGAGAATCAGGTTCCTACTTACTAGAGATATTATAGATTGTTAGCCTCAAAATATTGAGCCAAACAAGAATGCTCGGTCATATGTTTATTATGTATCGTATTTTAGAACGTTGTAATAGGTAGTATATTAGTCGTGTTATACGGGCTTAACTTTAGGCTAAAGTTCATTAATAAGTAACTAAAGCCCAAAAGGAAAGCCCGGCCCAAACCATATAGTCCATAAAGAAGCCCGCATGTGGGTGGACTATATATACTACCCTCCTAGCATGTTAGGAGGGTTGGTGATTCATTTTTTCTCTTAATCTAATATTCTACAAGTTAATCCTCTCTACTTTCTCTCTCTAGGAATCCATCTCTTTTCATCTTTCTTCTATCTCTAATCATCTAAATATTTGGGACAACAATTGGTATCAATCGCCACGGGGTAGATTTGTGATTGGTTGTTGTTATTATATTTGATTCGAATGATTTAATCCATAAATCATCTCGGATTCAAATTTTTTTTTTGTGTTTTCCGTGCTCTACTTCTTCATCTACATCTTCTACATAGTTGTAGTAGTGATTTGGTATATTTACTTTGGCTAAAAACACAAAATTTTTGGGTGTTTTGATCATTTTTGGCTTAAAATCACGTATTGGTTGTGTTTTGTCCGAGAAAAGTGGGATATATTCCGATCAGTGCAATCGGAAAAGGGTTTTAACATTCCTATCTGTATTCCGATTAGACTTTCCGATCAAGGGTTATTCAACAACATTCCGACCAGCTTTTTCCGATCATCATTTCGACAACACATTCCGATTAGGACATTCCGACAAGTGTATTCTGATTAGGACATTCCGATTTGGGTATTCCGATTAGCACATTCCGATTTGGGTATTCCGATTAGGACATTCCGATTTTGGTATTCCGATTAGCACATTCCGATTTGGGTATTCCGATTAAGCCATTCCGATTTGGGTATTCCGATTAGGTCATTCCGACAAGGTTATTCCGATTAGAGCTCTTTCCGATGACATGTTTAGCTAAATTTTTGTTTGAGTATTTTTTAGACTTAGCCACCAACTAGACTAGTTTCGGAATATCGTTTACACGAAGATCAAAAAAAAAAAAAAGTTAAAATTTTTAGGTCAAGTAAAATCAAATTTTTTCCATACTAGTTTTAGGACATTTCTAGCTCAATTTCAAAATTTGGTGATTACAAATTTTTTAGGTCTACCGTTTTGTCGGACTGAGGAATTTATTGTCGGTCTGAGAAAAAAATCGCAATTTTTGGAATTTCAACAACCAAACAATCACAACACAACTAATTAAGATCCACATTCGATTCATCATTTCAGAGAATTTTGAGATGGATTCTACTGCTGAATATCGTGTGACGAACAACAACATAATGGTGGCAGGTAAAAAAGAAAGACCACCAATGCTTGTGTCGGGTCGATATGATCAATGGCAATCCCGTTTTATACGTTACCTTGACACAAAACCTAACGGTGATGCTTTAAGGCAATGTATTTTGGAAGGACCCTATAAACTCTCAAGGATTCAAGTTCCTGCAGTACCAGCCACAGACACAAGTGACGCACAACCCGCATATGAACGTGATGAAAAGAGGACCGACCTCACCCTAGATAACCGTGCGTGGTTTGATGCAGAGAAGGAAGCAATCTACTTAATTCTCAGTGGCATTGGAGATGAAATTTACTCTACGGTTGACGCATGTCCTACTGCTCAAGAAATGTGGACGGCCATTGAAAGATTGCAACAAGGTGAATCACTTAACAAACAAGATGTGAAAACTAAGATGTTTTGGAACTTCGGCAAGTTTACATCAAAGGATGGGGAATTAATTGATTCTTATTACTCCCGATTCTACAAGATGATGAATGATATGACCCGAAACAACTTGCAAGTTTCGACCATGCAAGTCAATGTCCAATTTCTACAGCAACTTCAACCAGAGTGGACACGGTTTGTCACCTTGGTGAAACAACAACAAAAGTTAGACGAAGTTTCATATCACAAGCTCTTTGACATCTTGAAACAATTTCAAAATGAGGCAAATGAACTTCGAGCTGAACGAGTTGCAAAGATTTCCAATCCACTTGCTTTGGTGTCTACCACTCAACATTACCCAGATTATCACTCCCGTACTTCAAAGACCTACTCTACTCAATCATCATCACCACGATCATCCATTGTCTCCAAGTCACATGTTCCAACACGATCCCGAGGCAAAGAAGTTGCAAGAGCACCATCACCCACACCTGAGCAATCATCCGAAGAAGACAGTGATGAAGAAATAGCTCAAAAGGATAGGGAATTCAAGCAACAAATGGCTTTCGTTATGAAGCAATATAAGAAAATCTACAAACCCACCAACAACAACCTTCGAACATCTTCAAACTCGAGGAACACCCATGCACAGAGTCCTCTAAGGTATGACACACGAAGACGTGCTGAGAGTCCTCCAAAGTATGATCGACAACCTAAGTATGATAATCAGAGGGTGGCTACTGTTGTTGGAAATAGGGAAACTGTTGGTACTCAAGTTGTGCAACAAAGTGGGATTCAGTGTTATAACTGCAGAGGTTTTGGGCATTTGGCTAGGGAATGCAGGCAGCCAAAGAGGGTTAAAGATTATGGTTATCATAAGGAAAAGATGCTGCTGTGTAAGAAAATGGAAGCTGGAATCAAGTTGTCAGCTGAGGAAGGAGAAATGCTTGACGACACAGATGATGAACTCTCCGACCAAGAACTCGAGGCACATTATTCATACATGGCAAAGATTCATGAGGTCCTTAACGTCACTGAAGATGACAATGGTCCTATCTTTGATACCGAGCTAATTGATAAGGTACAAGATGATGCTGAATATAATGTGTTTGGTGATACACATGAGCATAGTGATCTACCAACAACAATTACTGACACGTGTATGATGGAAACGGTTGATAGCAATACCACACCCGATTCATCAGACATGTGCAATAATGAGTTTGAGGATGATCAACATGCAAATGAGTATGATGACGAGGAGTGTGTCGCGCTTGCTAATTTAATTGCTATTTTACAAAAAGATGTCAATGAAAATAGAAAGAATCAAAAGCAATTAAAGAAGGCAAACGCAGTGCTCACTCAAAACTTTGAAGAATGCAAAGCCGCTCTTATAAAATCTAGTGAGACTATTGATAGTTATAGGGCTGAGCTTCTTCAAAAGACCAACGAGCTTGAGGGGTACAAAAGTCGTGTCATCAACGTTAAAAAAGACGATTTTGAAAATAAATACAATGAAGCTCTTGCTTTGTTAACTAAAGAAAAACGTCAATTTAATGTTTTATTAAGTGATGAACGTCAAAAAACGTACCTTGCCACTACAAAAGTTAATGAACTTGAACAGAGGCTTTCTATGAACACCACCGATTCTGCTAAAATTCTTGACGAGAAGAAACAAGAGGTTGAAACATTAAAACAAGATTTCAAAAATAGACAAAGCAAAGATACCGAAAAAGTAAAGGATCTCGAAGAACAAGTCGATTTTTTGAAAAAAGTTGTTTATAATACACATGACTCTATTCAAACCGTAAGAATGATAGCACCTCGGTCATTTTTCAAGGGTCAACCTAGCTTTGCCACCCCCAAGTACCTCGAACAAGCTCAAGCTGCGAACCCTCACTTATATCTTGATGAGTCCAAATTGACTGATAATGAATGCCCAGTAGCTAACATCGATAGTGAAGAGACGTCCCTTTGGGATGACGAGAGTAGATCACCGGTCAATAAAGATTTTGTGAAACCATATAACTGTGCTTATGAAAACAGTCTTTATGGTCTTTTCACTCCACAAAAACAGAAGTCTCGTGAGGAATTATTTTTAGAATGCAAACAAAAAAGAATTCAATGGAAAAAAGCTTTTGCCACTAAGAGGATAACTAATGTTTTTAAATATATTATCTATTTGCCTCTAGATGCTTCTAAAAGCAAAAGTAGAAAAATACTTGGTTTTCTTAAACACCACGTTAATAATGTTCAATCAATTGTTGCAAGCGATTGGGAGAAACGTCAAAAGGATAAGTGGAAAACCGAGATTCCTCACGACATAACTGTGCTTGTGAAAGAACTTTTAATACCAAATACGAAGATAATAAAAGAACATGTTCTTGAGTTTGAAAATTTAATTCAGTCTGAAATGTTTGATGATTTGAAATATGTTGAGTCTCTTGAAAAAGAAATTGATGACCTTCAAAATGACAAATTAGAATTTTCAAACGAATATGATCTACTCTTAGAAGAATGTCTCTCCAAAGATATTTTGTGTGTTACTCTTCAATCTTGTGCTGATATCGATGAATATTCTGATGTTGCATGCAAATATCTTGATAAAATCAAAGAGTGTGAGCGTCTTGAAGTTGAGCTTTCGAAACATAAAGAAAATGTTGATAAAAAGGCTTTTGAGTTACTTCAACACAAAACTGATTTCCTTCAAAAACATTGTCATTCTCTTGAACTTGCTTTGCAAAAAGATGTTGGTAGTTTTCCACATGATAATAAATTGCAAGAAAAACTTTCCCAAACATTTCGAGAAATGAACGAATAGAATTTGGATATTAAAGGGTTGAAAGCTCAGTTACAAGACAGGGACAGAGCGATAGCAGAGTTGCAGAAACTCGTTGCTAAGATGGGTGGGAAGATTGTAGAACCTAGTGTTAAGAAACCTGTTGTAAGACAACCCAATGCTCAAAAAGTGACTAGACCCTCTGTCTTGGGAAAACCATCTGTTTTCTCTAATTCTGCATTTGCAAGACCTGCGTTTTCTCCCAAGACGGATGGGAAGGATAGGTTACCACAAAACACTCCCAAAACACATATTCGATCACAAAGCATTAAGAACACAAATGTGGTTAAACCAGGGATGTATAGATTGGCCACTAAACCCACACAAGACAAAGAAAGTCAATCACCTCAGACTTCTAGAAACACTAATAGACGTGTGTCTTTTACTACAGGAGTAATCCCCACTGCTAGTGTTAGCCGGCCCCAGCTTAAGAGCACTCGCATGAATGAAAAGGTCTGGCAAAACAAAAGTCAAGGGAAGATGAAGGAAGTAGAAGACCACCCTAGGATTTTCAATGTTTCTAAGAATAAAATGTCTGTAATCGCGTGTAATGACGATTTGAATGATTCGACTTTAAATGCTATGAAAGTTAAGTTTGTTTGTGTGAAATGTGGAAAGTGTGCTAATGCTAATCATGCTATGTGTGTTTCGAATAATGCCAAAGGCGTAGAAACTAGAACTAAGAAGCAAACTGTGATGCCTACTAGTGCTAGAAAACCCAAACGCAAAGTGAACCATTCTGGTGCAACCCCCCCCCCCCCCCTAAGAAAAGTATTGCATCAGACTCCACCACTAAGAACCCTAGAAGCAGAATAAGGGAATTATATGAATCTGCTAGCAAGCCTTAGAAATGGTGGTTTGCTAATCAATGTCCTCCATGATATAAATGGATGCCTAAGGTTAGGACAGAAAATGTGACTACGAGCGTTAGTATGCCTCTAAGTGATGAAACTAGGGAAACTAATGAATCAGAAATCACAACTAACATGGAATCCAATTTAGCAACTACTCCATCGTGTTCTAATTCTTCTGTAGGTGATCGAAATAATTCTCTTCATACTGGACTCCGGATGCACGAAGCACATGACGGGGAATCTCAAGCTTCTAATTAACTTCGTGGAGAAGTTCCTGGGTATAGTCCGATTCGAAAATGATCAATTTGCACCGATCCTAGGATATGGAGACTTGGTTCAGGGGAATGTCACTATCAAAAGGGTTTACTACGTCGAAGGGCTCAATCACAATCTTTTCTCGGTTGGTCAATTCTGTGATGCGGATTTGGAGGTTGCTTTTAGAAAGAAGACATGTTTTGTTCGTGATTATGATGGGAATGACTTACTTACCGGAACACGGGGTACTGATCTCTACACTATTTCACTACAAGACTCCACATCTTCAACTCCAATCTGTTTCATGGCTAAAGCTTCAACGACTCAAGCTTGGTTATGGCATCAACGTTTATCTCATCTTAACTTTGATACCATCAACTTGCTTTCCAAGAAAGATATTGTGCGAGGCCTTCCTAACTTGAAATTCATCAAAGATCATCTTTGTTCTTCTTGTGAGCTTTGTAAAGCTAAACGGAGTAGTTTCAAGACAAAGACTACACCAAGCTCTAAAGGACGGTTAGATCTTCTTCATATAGATTTGTGTGGTCCCATGCGTGTTCAAAGTATCAATGGGAAGAAATACGTTATGGTAATTGTCGATGACTACTCAAGGTACACATGGACTCACTTCTTGAGTTCCAAGGATGAAACACCCGATGTTCTCATCAGCTTCCTTAAAGTGATACAACGTGGTCTTCAAGCTCAAGTTAAAGTGGTTCGTACTGACAGAGGTACAGAATTTTTGAATTCAAAATTGAGAAATTATTTTGAAGCCGAAGGAATTGAACATGAAACATCTATTGCTCGAACACCCGAACAAAACGACGTTGTTGAAAGACGAAACCGTACTTTAGTTGAGGCTGCTCAAACATTATTATCCGCTTCAAATCTTCCACTATACTTTTGGGCCGAAGCCGTGTCAACCGCATGCTACACACAAAACCGCTCCTTAGTTATCCCAAGACACGAAAAGACACCATATCACATAATTAATGATCGCAAACCTTCACTCAAACACCTTCATGTTTTTGGATGTACGTGTTACATTATTCGAGATGGTGAAAATCTGGACAAGATGAAAGAGAAAGGTGATGCATGCATTTTAGTGGGATATGCAACTCAGTCTAAGGGATACAGAGTATACAACAAGAGAACAAAATTGATAGTCGAGACTATTCATATCAGATTTGATGAACGTCAAAAAACGTACCTTGCCACTACAAAAGTTAATGAACTTGAACAGAGGCTTTCTATGACACCACCGATTCTGCTAAAATTCTTGACGAGAAGAAACAAGAGGTTGAAACATTAAAACAAGATTTCAAAAATAGACAAAGCAAAGATACCGAAAAAGTAAAGGATCTCGAAGAACAAGTCAATTTTTTGAAAAAAGTTGTTTATAATACACATGACTCTATTAAAACCGTAAGAATGATAACACCTCGGTCATTTTTCAAGGGTCAACCTAGCTTTGCCACCCCCAAGTACCTCGAACAAGCTCAAGCTGCGAACCCTCACTTATATCTTGATGAGTCCGAATGGACTGATAATGACTGCCCAGTAGCTAACATCGATAGTGAAGAGACTTCCCTTTGGGATGACGAGAGTAGATCACCGGTCAATAAAGATTTTGTGAAACCATATAACTATGCTTATGAAAACAGTCTTTATGGTCTTTTCACTCCACAAAAACAAAAGTCTCGTGAGGAATTATTTTTAGAATGCAAACAAAAAAGAATTCAATGGAAAAAAGCTTTTGCCACTAAGAGGATAACTAATGTTTTTAAATATATTATCTATTTGCCTCTAGATGCTTCTAAAAGCAAAAGTAGAAAAATAGTTGGTTTTCTTAAACACCACGTTAATAATGTTCAATCAATTGTTGCAAGCGATTGGGAGAAACGTCAAAAGGATAAGTGGAAAACCGAGATTCCTCACGACATAACTGTGCTTGTGAAAGAACTCTTAATACCAAATACGAAGATAATAAAAGAACATGTTCTTGAGTTTGAAAATTTAATTCAGTCTGAAATGTTTGATGATTTGAAATATGTTGAGTCTCTTGAAAAGAAATTGATGACCTTCAAAATGACAAATTAGAATTTTCAAACGAATATGATCTACTCTTAGAAGAATGTCTCTCCAAAGATATTTTGTGTGTTACTCTTCAATCTTGTGCTGATATCGATGAATATTCTGACGTTGCATGCAAATATCTTGATAAAATCAAAGAGTGTGAGCGTCTTGAAGTTGAGCTTTCGAAACATAAAGAAAATGTTGATAAAAAGGCTTTTGAGTTACTTCAACACAAAACTGATTTCCTTCAAAAACATTGTCATTCTCTTGAAATTGCTTTGCAAAAAGATGTTGGTAGTTTTCCACATGATAATAAATTGCAAGAAAAACTTTCCCAAACATTTCGAGAAATGAACGAACAGAATTTGGATATTAAAGGGTTGAAAGCTCAGTTACAAGACAGGGACAGAGCGATAGCAGAGTTGCAGAAACTCGTTGCTAAGATGGGTGGGAAGATTGTGGAACCTAGTGTTAAGAAACCTGTTGTAAGACAACCCAATGCTCAAAAAGTGACTAGACCCTCTGTCTTGGGAAAACCATCTGTTTTCTCTAATTCTGCATTTGCAAAACCTGCGTTTTCTCCCAAGACGGATGGGAAGGATAGGTTACCACAAAACACTCCCAAAACACATATTCGATCACAAAGCATTAAAAACACAAATGTGGTTAAACCAGGGATGTATAGAATGGCCACTAAACCCATACAAAACAAAGAAAGTCAATCACCTCATACTTCTAGAAACACTAATAGACGTGTGTCTTTTACTACAGGAGTAATTCCCACTGCTAGTGTTAGCCGGCCCCAGCTTAAGAGCACTCACATGTATGAAAAGGTCTGGCAAAACAAAAGTCAAGGGAAGATGAAGGAAGTAGAAGACCACCCTAGGATTTTCAATGTTTCTAAGAATAAAACGTCTGTAATCGCGTGTAATGACGATTTGAATGATTCGACTTTGAATGCTATGAAAGTTAAGTTTGTTTGTGTGAAATGTGGAAAGTGTGCTAATGTTAATCATGCTATGTGTGTTTCGAATAATGCCAAAGGCGTAGGAACTAGAACTAAGAAGCAAACTGTGATGCCTATTAGTGCTAGAAAACCCAAACGCAAAGTAAACCATTCTGGTGCAACCCCCTCCTAAGAAAAGTATTGCATCAGACTCCACCACTAAGAACCCTAGAAGTAGAATAAGAGAATTATATGAATCTGCTAGCAAGCCTTGGAAATGGTGGTTTGCTAATCAATGTCCTCCAGGATATAAATGGATGCCTAAGGTTAGGACAGAAAATGTGACTACGAGCGTTAGTATGCCTCTAAGTGATGAAACTAGGGAAACTAATGAATCAGAAATCACAACTAACATGGAATCCAATTTAGCAACTGCTCCATCGTGTTCTAATTCTTCTGCAGGTGATCGAAATAATTCTCTTTATACTGGACTCCGGATGCACGAAGCACATGACGGGGAATCTCAAGCTTCTAATTAACTTCGTGGAGAAGTTCCTGGGTATGGTCCGATTCGGAAATGATCAATTTGCACCGATCCTAGGATATGGAGACTTGGTTCAGGGAAATGTCACTATAAAAAGGGTTTACTACGCCGAAGGGCTCAATCACAATCTTTTCTCGGTTGGTCAATTCTGTGATGCGGATTTGGAGGTTGCTTTTAGAAAGAAGACATGTTTTGTTCGTGATTATGATGGGAATGACTTACTTACCGGAACACGGGGTACTGATCTCTACACTATTTCACTACAAGACTCCACATCTTCAACTCCAATCTGTTTCATGGCTAAAGCTTCAACGACTCAAGCTTGGTTATGGCATCAACGTTTATCTCATCTTAACTTTGATACCATCAACTTGCTTTCCAAGAAAGATATTGTGCGAGGCCTTCCTAACTTGAAATTCATCAAAGATCATCTTTGTTCTTCTTGTGAGCTTTGTAAAGCTAAACGGAGTAGTTTCAAGACAAAGACTACACCAAGCTCTAAAGGACGGTTAGATCTTCTTTATATAGATTTGTGTGGTCCCATACGTGTTCAAAGTATCAATGGGAAGAAATACGTTATGGTAATTTTCGATGACTACTCAAGGTACACATGGACTCACTTCTTGAGGTCCAAGGATGAAACACCCGATGTTCTCATCAGCTTCCTTAAAGTGATACAACATGGTCTTCAAGCTCAAGTTAAAGTGGTTCGTACTGACAGAGGTACAGAATTTTTGAATTCAAAACTGAGAAATTATTTTGAAGCCGAAGGAATTGAACATGAAACATCTATTGCTCGAACACCCGAACAAAACGACGTTGTTGAAAGACGAAACCGTACTTTAGTTGAGGCTGCTCGAACATTATTATCCGCTTCAAATCTTCCACTATACTTTTGGGCCGAAGCCGTGTCAACCGCATGCTACACACAAAACCGCTCCTTATTTATCCCAAGACACGAAAAGACACCATATCACATAATTAATGATCGCAAACCTTCACTCAAACACCTTCATGTTTTTGGATGTACGTGTTACATTATTCGAGATGGTGAAAATCTGGACAAGATGAAAGAGAAAGGTGATGCATGCATTTTAGTGGGATATGCAACTCAGTCTAAGGGATACAGAGTATACAACAAGAGAACAAAATTGATAGTCGAGACTATTCATATCAGATTTGATGGATTACAAGAGATGGCACTTGAAAAAAGCAGTTTAAGTCCCGATCCACAACGAAAAACGACTTCCGTTCACAACCGCACGGAACTCGGAACTCAAGACCACAGCAATGAACCGTCAAGTTCAAAGCTGGTTCCTGAACATGTTCCTAGAGCAGATATGACAGTGGACACGACACTTGAAGAGTTGGAAATGTTATATGGACCAATGTATGATGAATATTTCACGGGGGAGAAACAAGTTGCATCGAAGTCTTCCGCTGTCACTCATGATAAGAATGATGATACCGATCATCATCAATAAATGGATACAACTTCATCTACTTCAACACGGGTTGTTGCAGATTTAGCTCCTCAGAATATCACTTCAACAATCGATCCTACAACATCCACAACTACTGTCGTTGCTCCAGAGAACACAAATCAAGCAGACAGTGCATTATCTGACGATGATGATTTTCACAACCCATTCGGTACACCGGTACACGAAACTGGAGAGTCTTCTACTCGCCATGTTGATTCGTCAAATATGCATACGTTCTATCAACGACATCCTTCAACACATCATTGGACACGAGATTATCCTTTGGTTCACGTAATTGGAAACCCTTCACAGCCCGTTCGTACTAGACGACAACTAGCCACCGATGGCGATGTTTGTATGTTCGCACTCGCCGTGAGTACAGCTGAACCGAAAAACATCAAAAAAGCCATGGCTGATCATGCTTGGATTGAATCGATGACGGATGAACTTCAACAATTTGAAAGACTTAAAGTCTGGGAACTTGTTGACAGACCATACGATGTGACTCCATTAAATCTTCGTTGGATCTGGAAAAACAAGATGGATGACAAGAAACCATTCTCAAAGCCAAGAAGGCACAAAGTGACCATGATAGTTCCTCGGATAGCGATGACGAGGAGTATGCATTGGCGGTGAGAGATTTCAAGAAGTTCTTCAAGAGACGAGGTCAACACGTTAGGCAACCCAACAATGACAAGAAACCATTCTCAAAAAATCGGTTTGTCAAGAACGAAAAAGGTGATAGGAATTTCTTTAGATGTGGTGATCCAAATCACTTCATTGGTGATTGTCCAAAGCCCTCTCGTGATAAGAATCACACGGTGTTTGTTAGTGGCTCTTGGAGCGATAGCGGTGAAGATGATGATGACAACCCCAAAGAGGAGAAATGTCTTATGGCTCACACTTCTAAAGAGGTACATTCCGAAACCGAATATTATAGCAATGATAGCTCCACCTTTGATGATATTGAATTTGAAGGTAAATATGATAGTTTACACAAACTTAGTCTTAAATTCATAGAAAATAATAAAACCTTAAAATCAACCAAAACTAAGCTTGAAAATGAGATCAATGAACTTAGGGAGAAATTGGCAAAACTTGAGAAAAATAAAGAAGTTGATTTAGGTTGCTTAAGTTGTGAGAAACTTAGATTAGAGAATGAAAATCTAAAGAGCACCTCCATTAAATTGGAAAAGTTCATGAAAGGTACTAGTGCTCTTGATGATATGTTAAACAAACAAGTTCATTCAAAGGAAAGACTTGGTGTAGGTTTTAACTCAAATGAAGCCTCAACTAGTGAACCTAAACAAGTCAGATTTTCACAAAAATCACCCACTGTACGCGGTCCCAGATTGTATGGGGCGGTTCCTTATCACTATGGAACCGCCGCCATAGATAAGGTACCGCGGCCAGAAGAAGAGTTTGGTGAAAATCATGAACTTTCTGAAAAGTCAAAGTTAGGTGAAAAACCAAAGCATCTTATTGTTAATAAGGTAAAATTACCCATACTTGACGACAATGCTATTGATAAGTTCTACAAGCCATTAAGTAAACCTCTCATGGGAAATAGAAGTTTATCAAGACCATCTTATACTCCACCTAGAGTACGGAATGAGTCTAAGCCTAGAAGTAGAACGACAACGCCTAGAAGAGATAATTAAAACAATTCACAATATAGAAGTAAAACCCCAACACCTAGAAGAAATGATCATAACTCTAAACCTAGATCAAATACACCCAGGAGAAATAACGAACAACAAAATGGTTATATGAATTACCATCGTCCATAACTTCTCGGCTCCTCGTACTCCACAGTCAAATGGGGCAGTTGAAAGAAAGAATAGCACACTCCAAGAGATGAGTAGGACGATGTTAAGCGAGCAATCTTTGCCTCAAAAGTTTTGGTGCAATGCCGTGGACACATCGACTTATATTCTCAACCAAATTCTTATTCGACCTTTCCTAGGAAAGACCCCCTATGAGATTCTTAAAGGTAAGAAACCCTCATTGGAATATTTTAGGGTGTTTGGAAGCAAGTGCTTTATCCTCAACACCAAATACCACCTTACCAAGTTTGACCCCAAGTCTTACGAAGGTATCCTCTTAGGTTATTCCCAAACTAGCAAAGCCTACATTGTCCTAAACAGAACCATGGGGGTTATTAAAGAATCACTTAACGTAACCTTTGATGAAACCCCTCCTTCACCCAAAACACCACCATTGGTTGATGATGACTTAGATGAATTAGAAGTAGTTAAAGCCAAAGAGGTTAGAAAAATAGGAGTTGAAGACCTTAATGTTGATAAGGAAGTAAACATTAAGGAGTCTAGGGATCATACTCTCAATAATATCATTGGTGACTTAAATCAAAGGACCCTAAGATCTCAAGTCCAAAACCAAAGCAACTTCTTTTGTTTCGTCTCCTTGATTGAACCAAAGAATGTTAAAGAAGCTTTGACGGATGAAAGTTGGGTCATTGCGATGCAAGAAGAATTGAATCAATTCGTTGCCAATGATGTTTGGGAACTTGTTCCTCCACCTAGAAGTTCTACCATTATTGGAACCAAATGGGTCTTTAGGAATAAATTAGATGAAAATGGTGTTGTGTCTCGTAACAAGGCTAGACTTGTAGCTCAAGGCTATAATCAACAAGAAGGTATTGATTATGATGAGACATATGCACCGGTAGCAAGATTAGAATCCATTAGAATCCTTTTAGCCTACGCTTGTGCCTTAGACTTTAAGCTTCAACAAATGGATGTAAAGAGTGTGTTTCTTAACGGTTTGATCAATGAGGAGGTATATGTGGCTCAACCTCCCGGCTTCATTGATTTTGAGAAACCGGATCATGTTTACAAGCTTAAGAAGGCACTTTATGGTCTCAAACAAGCACCCAAAGCTTGGTATGATAGACTTAAAGCGTTTTTTTGTTAAACATGAGTATACCATGGGGATGGTAGACAATACACTCTTTACAAAGAAGAAAGGTACTCACCTCATAATCGTACAAATATATGTTGATGACATTATATTTGGCTCAACTTGTCAAGAATTATGTGATGACTTTGCCAAAATCATGCATGATGAGTTTGAAATGAGTATGATGGGAGAACTTAACTTCTTTTAGGACTCCAAATTAAACAAATGGATGATGGTATTTTCTTTAGTCAATCTAAGTATGCTAAAGAAATGCTAAAGAAATTTGGATTAGAAGAATCTAGACAAATGAAGACCCCAATGGCCTCGGATACTAAACTCACCGTAGATGATGAATGTGAGTCGGTAGACAACACCAAATATAGAGGTATGATTGGTAGTTTGTTGTACCTAACGACAAGTCGACCGGATATCATGTTTAGTGTTTGCCTTTGTGCTCGCTTCCAAGAGGCTCCCAAAACCTCTCATCTCGAAGCGGTTAAGCGTATCTTCCGATACATTAAAGGCACTATAAATTTAGGATTATGGTATCCTAAAGGGACCGACGTAGAAACCATTGTCTACGTGGACTCGGATCATGCGGGAGACTATGTGGACCGGAAAAGCACTAGTGGAGTTTGTACCTTCATGGGTTGTTGTTTAACTTCTTGGTTCTCCACGAAACAAACCGCTCTTGCAATATCCACCACGGAAACCGAGTATGTGAGTGCCGGAAAAGCATGCCAACAAGCTCTATGAATGAAGCAAGCGCTTGTTGATTACGGGATTTCTCTTAATGATGTTCCCATCATGTGCGATAATAAAGGTGCTATAGACCTTAGCAAGAATCCCGTGCAACATTCGCGAACCAAACACATAGAAATTCGACACCATTTCCTTTGGGATAATGTTCAAAAGGGGAACATTTCAATTGAGAAGGTACCCTCCGAAGACAACTTAGCCGACATCTTCACTAAGCCACTTAAGAGGGAACCTTTTAATTACTTGCGTCTAGGTCTAGGATTAATGGAACATCTTCCTTAATTACCTTCTTTTCTTTTTGTGTGTTTCCTTTTCTTTATTACCACTTTGAGTCATTGAGTCTTCCAAACTCCTTTTGAAAAACCCTCTCTTCTCTGTCACACCCCCAATTTATCAGAGTAAGAAAACACAATGGGGTGCGACGGTCATGACTATCACAAGACATAAATACAAAGAACGACTATTTAAAAGCCATTTTAATTTAATTAAAAGCATAAAACTTGTTTCGGAAGCGAATTACACAAGAGCATATCAAAACATCGTTTCAAAAGACTTTAACATTGATCCAAATATCCATAC
The DNA here is from genome assembly GCA_025667525.1 of Glebionis coronaria. Classification (NCBI taxonomy): domain Eukaryota; kingdom Viridiplantae; phylum Streptophyta; class Magnoliopsida; order Asterales; family Asteraceae; genus Glebionis; species Glebionis coronaria. The sequence continues at coordinate 37,523,294 of CM046881.1, forward strand.
GCTAGTCACGACCATTTTTATTAAAAATCTCCCATGCATAACCACGTCACTCCTCCGTCTTGATACCTGAGAAAAACATTGCTAAAGTGTCAACACAAAGGTTGGTGAGTTCATAGGTTTAAGTTTAAGTAAGTGTGATGAACCATAAGATTTAATCAAGCAACCGACATATAACCAAACAAGGTTATAATCAAAATAGTATACGTTTGTATTCCTACGCCTAAGCTCGTGAAACCGAAGCGTTAACCAACCAACAAGATATAATGAGAGCCCGAGCAAATGCCTATCCCAAAACATTCGTAACGACTCAAATGTAAGTGTATCTAATTTGGTCACACAACCAACATTAGATAGGGATGTCAGTCCCAATAGATCTATCCATAACATTCGCGCTTACACAAAGTAATTAACGGTTCACGATAGTGGGCTAAAGCATCTAGGGATATCGCTACTTAGACATCATGTAGGCAAACGTATCAAGTTTTAGCACTTATGTTCATCCGTAAAAATAAGCAATGTTCTCATCCCAAAAATATATCAAAACATGTAAAAAGTGGGGCTATGAAACTCACCTCAAGTAATAGCAACGGTTAAAATAGTACAATGTACACATGGAGAAATAATAGCTTCAAACAATCCGTAACCTAAGTTAAATAAGATATGTATTACTTATACAAGAACACGAAAATAAATGTAGCATTCAGTCCCCTAGTATGTGCTTGAGTTTATTTTAATAAATCGACAATTTTTACCACTTGCGAATGTTTAACATTGTAATAAAAGTGTAGTCATTTAATCGGAATATATTTAACGAAATTGGGCACTTCGCTGTCGAGACAGTTTATTAGTCAGGTCGCTTAATGGCAAATATCCTAAATATATGTTATATTTTTATTACAAAAGAATTATATTAAATAATTAAACTAAATAAACTTGATAAATATATTAATTATAAATTAAATTGTTTTAAAAAATACCATGTCTCTTTTAAGGAGACAAATGTGTCGTGTGAGGGGAAACAGAGAGTACATAAAATGTTGTTACAAATCAATCTGAAAACATGCACGTCGTCTATACTCTCGACGTAAAAGGGATAATCTCGATAGTTTTTCGATGAAGATAACGGGTTCAATAGTAGCTCGCGGGGTAAACAGCAAGTACCATCGGGTAGCTATCCGGGTGGTCGATAAGCAGGTGTTTTAAGTTTTATAAACCGATGTCGTTTGATAGGTTAAAACCGGGTTCGGAGTAAGGGTCGTGAAGCCAATTTAAAGGAGAAAGTGTTTAACGAGTCATTTTCGATCTCGTTTACGGTTCTCAGTACCGACTTTTGCATCAAACCAAAAGTAGCCTCGTGTAGACGGCATTGCCGTCTACAACTTTCATTGTTTAACCGTCGCGGGGCGAGGTCGTTTTGATGGTCAAAAGTGGATCGTAATCGGTCGAGTGAAGAGTAGTTTAAAGCTTTATAAAAAAAAGGAGTTTGCCACTGTTGGAAAAATCTTTGCCATGGTTGGAAATCTTGCCAATGTCAATTGTATATAAAAGTATCACGTTTCACAGCCCTGTTTTTCAAGGGTTGTCCCGGCCTCGATACTCGACGATATTACGTAATTCTTTTTGCATTTAAAACTATATACTAGCGACTATGTATCGAGCTATCAATCTCGACCCATAACTGACCGTGTCGTCTTATATTAACGTTCAAAAATGGTCCTTTTATTCGGAATAGTTTTTACATCTTCAAATGATTTACAATTTATGTTTTTAAAGGCTCAGTATCTTCCTCATTTATATATCAACTCCCTTCGTTCCTTTTTGCTACCCAGCCTCGACACTATGGATTTCAACACATGATAGTTAGTCTAAGCTATTAGTCATTATCCTAGTCGTAACCTTCCCTAAAAGATTTTAGGTGGATGGTTCACAATAAATCGAACTCATATTCATAGTATACAAAGATAATGTTTCAAAACGTTTCTCAAGCACATGGTGTTCAAGGGACTAAAATGCATTATGTGTAAATGAAAAGAGAGCATATACTCACAAGCAAGGATGAACGAGAAGTGTGGTTCGAAAATCCGACGAGATAGAATCCAAACGATTTAACATCCCATCTTCTCAATATCACCAATGAACTAAAAAGAGTGTTTATTCCTTTCTCTTGCCCACGTCAGCCTTATCATGGAAAAGAAGGAAATAAAGAAAGTGTTCAGAGATTTCTTGGTTCCTTGTGTCTGCTACCAAGGAGGAAGGAGAAAGAGTTGTGTGTTTTTCAAATGTGTTAAGGAGAAAGGAGAAAGAGTTGTACGTTTTTCAAATGTGTTAAGTGGTAAAATGTCTCTAGTTAGGTTTTATCTAGTTTAGTTAGGATGAAACCATTGTTTAACCATGGAAGTACCATGGATAAGTGCAAAGAAAAATTGGGAAGGGAGAAAGAGGCGTAGTACGCATAGGGAAGAAGAAGAGAACACAATTATGAGAATAGGTGAAGAGTACATAAAACGTGTAAAGTAAATGAAGAAGAGGGGGCCGGCTTTATTTTTATTTAGGTAGTATTTTGGTAAGAAAATAATGTGTTAATATATCTAGTTAAAAGTATTTTGTAGACAATGAAAAATACAAGTGTTTAAATATAAAGTGTTGGTAATTGAATGAATGTTTGTGTTAAGGAAAATTCAAGTGGTAGTTGTTTCAATAGGTTTGGCTTGAGGAAAAACATGAGGAATTTCTAAGTGTGTCGAATTCATATTGGGTAGATGACTCAGTATGCATATCGAACTTAATTAACAGAATTACGTTGATGTAAATAATGTTGACCCCTAAAATAGAGTTTCCTAGCACGTAACGTAAACGAATAGTAGTCATTCATGTAGTAATTTTTCATGATTGTCATTCATAGAAATTTTAAATTCTTACACAAATACGCGTAACCAATCGGGAACATCAATAGACAGGCAAGTCTAACCCGAACTATCGCGTTTTACATAAATTAAATAGATTCAAAATTCACGTGTGTGACATTCGTAATTCCTTAAATTGAGTTTTGTCCTCAAAACTAACACGTCGATGTCGTTGTCAAAACAAGAGGCCAGTTAAATTTTTATCTTCTTTCATGGTGTTCAATGCGTTCGTTTTCCTTTAGTTTGTTGCTAAGATTAAAATTACTATAATATTGTTAGGATTAAAACGGACGAAAATTTCTTCCGACTTGTACATGGTTCTATAGCGTTTCCTAAGTCTTTTCTTGTATGTCAAGTTTTTCTCGGCGACGTCGGTTTTCTTTAGTGGGTTTTCTCATTATTAACTTTTGCGTCGTCCCGCGTATTACTTTCACTTTAAAGTGTTCCGTATTGTCATTTTTCTCCTAGATGACTATATATCGCACATTTGAAAATCGTTCCACATTGTTTGATTAATCCCGTTCACATTAACCGTCTACTTGGTAGTGATAAGTAGCGTATGCGTCACGGTTTCTTGAATTGGTTCCCAAAAATCTAGAACAATTGAGCGTCCTAACACATGGTGGCAAGACGTTTCTTCCTTTTATGTGACATTCAATATTAGATAATTTCGTTAATTAATCAATTTAGTTTGTGTTCCTCCTCGTTTATCTCCTTTTTTATGGAGAGGAAAACGGGTGCATAATTTATAATAATTTAAATCATAGTTCGTTCGGATTCCTACTATGAGGAAAGTATATAATATTTCTTAAGCCTATGAGTATGGAGTGATGCTCAAACATCGTTAGGTAAAATGATTTTGTCCGACTGGTTTCGGTATTCCAGTTATATTCAAAAGCATGCTTATCTTGACCCAATTGTTCTTTAACATGGGTTATGTTACGGCGAGTTCTGAATATCCGTTAAATTAGGGTTTACTCAAATGACGTTCTGTTCTTCTCACTATTATTTAAAATTTGTTTTCGATTTTCCAACTCTAATCTATTTGAGTTTAATTGTCGTAAAAAAAAACAAGTGGTGCTCTTAGTATTTGCGTGTCATATACGTTTTTGTATGTAATAGTGGCCAAAAAAATGATTATACTAGGTTTACTCGTATCGCGTACTCGACGTTCTTACTTAAGACGGTAGAAAAATGTTTAACGTTCATAGCACATAATAAATTTTTCTTTGACGAATAGGGTAACTTGAATATATTCTAATAATACTAATATAAATCATTTTTACGATGACTACTATGAGCATGCTCGCGTTCGACCACGATCACACGTAGTTGATCAGGCTACGTACGTCTCGGGACCAACAGTTGCATCCTTCTTTTCATCATAATTGAACTCTTTGAGGTTGTAATTTATATATTGGTAGTCCATAGTTCATTTCGTTCGTTACCATCAATCACTTTCACAATCAACAAGTTAGTCAATAGTTCTTTTTTTTTGTTATCATTGCTCATTTTTAACGATCAATAAAAAAATTCGCATACTTATTTGTACTAGTTCTCGTCAAGTTTATCAATAGTTTACGTCTTCCCAATCAAGTTGTTCGAAAAAATAGATTTTCCCAAAACTTTACATGGTAGTCCTTACTAAAAAATGTTTCAACATTAGTCGCGGTGTTTTATACATTAAGTTGGTCGTCAAGCCAGGTTTTTACAAAACTTTGCTTGATAATCTATACCAAAATATTTCGTCATCAATCGTGGCTTTTTTATCAGTAATACCTTTACTGATTTTACCAAAACATTTTATCAAAATTCCTTACGTACTTACTAATAAAGTTCTCAGGGATAGTTCCTTCAAAGTAATTTTTTTTTCTATAATGTTTTCCAAAAATATTTTATAAAACTCCTTTTTGAATAAAAATTTTGATTAATTTTTCTCCGACATATATAAAAATATTGTAGGATAAAATAATTTCTTAAGTAAAAGCTTCACAAGATATAGGAGATAATTTTTAAAAATAATTGAAAACAATTAAATAAAAATTTATAAAGTACGATTACGTAACCAAATTCTTGTTGGTGGTGATATCGACGGATGTCGAGTCATTTGATCTTCATAAAAATAAATTATTTAATATTTCACATCAGCCACTCAATTCTATCACATAATTTTCCAGAGCTTTAATGATGCTTTATTACATCTCAAACACTTTGGTCAATTTGTTTTTATCCCAAAATTATTCAATTTGTTTAATCCGATCAACTAGTTAATTCCATCACAAGAATTTTCATCACAAAGGTTGTTCATTTTATTTTTATCTGCCGTTTGTTCATAATCATTTTATAGACTGTTTATGTTCGACACGCGCTATTAGGGTTTCTAAGAAGTGACCACAATTCAAATCGAGGGTTCTCAAGCTTTGTGACATGCGATAACCCTTTGAATTTAAAATATGACACAATCCTCATATAATTGAGTTATTCCTTTAATATTAGTTGTTATATCATACTTCATAAATTTATAATAGCAACTTAGTTGCAAACCAGTGTACTAGAACCTTTAGATCCATCTTTGTACATTTTCTCCACCATAAATTTCTCCTTGACGTGCATTCGACTTACACGTCGCCATATTTCTGGTTAGTTTTCATATTTTCATTATACTAATATATGTTTGTTCCTTATGATATAGTACTTTGTGGAGTATTACAGGAGTAATACTTTGTGTTGAGTGTTTATCGTTGTATGTTGTATAAAAATAGTGACGACGACTTTCATTATTTTAGTGTTCGCACATCATCCCAAACTAACGGTACTAATATACCATACTAGTCAAACATCAATGAGGTAATCACCTTGTCAGATCATGTAAGTCTTATCCATCCCCGAGGAAATTCACTAAAAATCTTAAGCTGCGTTACAACTGGTACTTGACTAAGCCTCGCAACCCAATCAAACAAGAACAGCCTTGAGGTCTAGTCAAGTATTAGTCGATAAACTTCTTAATATCTTTGGTGAATTTACTCGTATTTAGATATTACTCGCACAATTTAACATCGATTAAACCTACACAAAACTCATCAAATACGTTATAACTTAACGATCAACTAATCACGCAACATGTAAATTCATGAGCCTTACCCATCCTCAAGAAAACTCATCAAAAACCCTAAGTTGTATAACGACTGGCACTTAACTTAGTCTCGCAACCCAATCAAACAAGAACAGCCTTGAGACCCTGCTAAGTATCGTTATACCTCTTAACTTTTATGATGCTTTGTCTTGGCTTTAGGTTTACTCACGACTTATCATCAACCATTACTAAATCTCACCGCACCCAAGTACTGTTTTGGCGTATATTTTTAATTCGGCGTATATCGATATAGGGTAACATAGAAACACACAAGTGTTTAAATAGTTCATAGTAGTCCAGTGGACTGTTTTTAACAAAATACGTAATAGCATAAATATGTGTATGTTTCACTTCCAATAAACATGGAACAAATCATCTTAGTTCGATTTAAACATGGCACAAACCATCTTAGTTCGATTAAACATGACACACACCATTTTAGTAGCGCAACAATCCAAACAAGGATGTTAGTTACTTCAAAATATAAGAAAAATCGTCTTAGTACACATTCCTATAAGTACATCCTACATAAGGATCATTCAAACAAGGCATGAAATACTTAGTGCTAATAACACGTAGCAATCAAGTTTAAACTAACGTGGAAAATCACATGGAATAATTGAAGTCACAACTTACTTTTATCGACGACGCGGAGTGAAGTGGTTCTTGGAGATTTTTGAGTTAGTTATAGTCTAGAATTATTTTTCCCAAAATTAAATTTTTGACTCACGTTTATAAAAATCATTTTGTAAAATAACCTAGTTCTCTATAACTACAGCTCTGATACCAATCTGTCACAACCCCAATTTATCATAGTAAGAAAACACAATGGGGTGCGACGGTCATGACTATCACAAGACATAGATACAAAGAACGACTATTTAAAAGCCGTTTTAATTTAATTAAAAGCATAAAACTTGTTTCGGAAGCGAATTACACAAGATCATATCAAAACATCGTTTCAAAAGACTTTAACATTGATCCAAATATCCATACGCTAGTCACGACCATTTTTATTAAAAATCTCCCATGCATAACCACGTCACTCCTCCGTCTTGATACCTGAGAAAAACATTGCTAAAGTGTCAACACAAAGGTTGGTGAGTTCATAGGTTTAAGTTTAAGTAAGTGTGATGAACCATAAGATTTAATCAAGCAACCGGCATATAACCAAAAAAAGGTTATAATCAAAATAGTATACGTTTGTATTCCTACGCCTAAGCTCGTGAAACCGAAGCGTTAACCAACCAACAAGATATAATGAGAGCTCGAGCAAATGCCTATCCCAAAACATTCGTAACGACTCAAATGTAAGTGTATCTAATTTGGTCACACAACCAACATTAGATAGGGATGTCAGTCCCAATAGATCTATCCATAACATTCGCGCTTACACAAAGTAATTAACGATTCACGATAGTGGGCTAAAGCATCTAGGGATATCGCTACTTAGACATCATGTAGGCAAACGTATCAAGTTTTAGCACTTATGTTCATCCGTAAAAATAAGCAATGTTCTCATCCCAAAAATATATCAAAACATGTAAAAAGTGGGGCTATGAAACTCACCTCAAGTAATAGCAACGGTTAAAATAGTACAATGTAAACATGGAGAAATAATAGCTTCAAACAATCCGTAACCTAAGTTAAATAAGATATGTATTACTTATACATGAACACGAAAATAAATGTAGCATTCAGTCCCCTAGTATGTGCTTGAGTTTATTTTAATAAATCGACAATTTTTACCACTTGCGAATGTTTAACATTGTAATAAAAGTGTAGTCATTTAATCGGAATATATTTAGCGAAATTGGCCACTTCGCTGTCGAGACAGTTAGTCGGGTCGCTTAATGGCAAATATCCTAAATATATGTTATATTTTTATTACAAAAGAATTATATTAAATAATTAAACTAAATAAACTTGATAAATATATTAATTATAAATTAAATTGTTATAAAAAAATACCATGTCTCTTTTAAGGAGACAAATGTGTCGTGTGAGGGGAAACAGAGAGTATATAAAATGTTGTTACAAATCAATCTGAAAACATGCACGTCGTCTATACTCTCGACGTAAAAGGGATAATCTCGATAGTTTTTCGATGAAGATAACGGGTTCAATAGTAGCTCGCGGGGTAAACAGCAAGTACCATCGGGTAGCTATCCGGGTGGTCGATAAGCAGGTGTTTTAAGTTTTATAAACCGATGTCGTTTGATAGGTTAAAACCGGGTTTGGAGTAAGGGTCTTGAAGCCAATTTAAAGGAGAAAGTGTTTAACGAGTCATTTTCGATCTCGTTTACGGTTCTCAGTACCGACTTTTGCGTCAAACCAAAAGTAGCCTCGTGTAGACGGCATTGCCGTCTACAACTTTCATTGTTTAACCGTCGCGGGGCGAGGTCGTTTTGATGGTCAAAAGTGGATCGTAATCGGTCGAGTGAAGAGTAGTTTAAAGCTTTATAAAAAAAAGGAGTTTGCCACTGTTGGAAAAATCTTTGCCATGGTTGGAAACCTTGCCAATGTCAATTGTATAGAAAAGTATCACGTTTCACAGCCCTGTTTTTCAAGGGTTGTCCCGGCCTCGATACTCGACGATATTACGTAATTCTTTTTGCATTTAAAACTATATACTAGCGGCTATGTATCGAGCTATCAATCTCGACCCATAACTGACCGTGTAGTCTTATATTAACGTTCAAAAATGGTTCTTTTATTCGGAATAGTTTTTACATCTTCAAATGATTTACAATTTATGTTTTTAAAGGCTCAGTATCTTCCTCATTTATATATCAACTCCCTTCGTTCCTTTTTGCTACCCAGCCTCGACACTATGGATTTCAACACATGATAGTTAGTCTAAGCTATTAGTCATTATCCTAGTCGTAACCTTCCCTAAAAGATTTTAGGTGGATGGTTCACAATAAATCGAACTCATATTCATAGTATACAAAGATAATGTTTCAAAACATTTCTCAAGCACATGGTGTTCAAGGGACTAAAATGCATTATGTGTAAATGAAAAGAGAGCATATACTCACAAGCAAGGATGAACGAGAAGTGTGGTTCGAAAAGCTGACGAGATAGAATCCAAACGATTTAACATCCCATCTTCTCAATATCACCAATGAACTAAAAAGAGTGTTTATTCCTTTCTCTTGCCCACGTCAGCCTTATCATGGAAAAGAAGGAAATAAAGAAAGTGTTCAGAGATTTCTTGGTTCCTTGTGTCTGCTACCAAGGAGGAAGGAGAAAGAGTTGTGTGTTTTTCAAATGTGTTAAGGAGAAAGGAGAAAGAGTTGTGTGTTTTTCAAATGTGTTAAGTGGTAAAATAGTTACTCTATATATAGGGAAAGAAACTAGTTAGGAGTAAAATGTCTCTAGTTAGGTTTTATCTAGTTTAGTTAGGTTTTATCTAGTTTTGTTAGGATGAAACCATTGTTTAACCATGGAAGTACCATGGATAAGTGCAAAGAAAAATAGGGAAGGGAGAAAGAGGCGTAGTATGCATAGGGAAGAAGAAGATAGTTTCCCAAGGCTTGACTTGTTAAAGATATGTTGGGTAAGAGTATTGTTTGGTAGTTATTGTGGTAGAGAAGAGAACACAATTATGAGAATAGGTGAAGAGTACATAAAACGTGTAAAGTAAATGAAGAAGAGGGGGCCGGCTTTATTTTTATTTAGGTAGTATTTTGGTAAGAAAATAATGTGTTAATATATCTAGTTAAAAGTATTTTGTAGACAATGAAAAATACAAGTGTTTAAATATAAAGTGTTGGTAATTGAATGAATGTTTGTGTTAAGGAAAATTCAAGTGGTAGTTGTTTCAATAGGTTTGGCTTGAGGAAAAACATGAGGAATTTCTAAGTGTGTCGAATTCATATTGGGTAGATGACTCAGTATGCGTATCGAACTTAATTAACAGAATTACGTTGATGTAAATAATGTTGACCCCTAAAATAGAGTTTCCTAGCACGTAACGTAAACGAATAGTAGTCATTCATGTAGTAATTTTTCATGATTGTCATTCATAGAAATTTTAAATTCTTACACAAATACGCGTAACCAATCGGGAACATCAATAGACAGGCAAGTCTAACCCGAACTATCGCGTTTTACATAAATTAAATAGATTCAAAATTCACGTGTGTGACATTCGTAATTCCTTAAATTGAGTTTTGTCCTCAAAACTAACACGTCGATGTCGTTGTCAAAACAAGAGGCCAGTTAAATTTTTATCTTCTTTCATGGTGTTCAATGCGTTCGTTTTCCTTTAGTTTGTTGCTAAGATTAAAATTACTATAATATTGTTAGGATTAAAACGGACGAAAATTTCTTACGACTTGTACATGGTTCTATAGCGTTTCCTAAGTCTTTTCTTGTATGTCAAGTTTTCTCGGCGACGTCGGTTTTCTTTAGTGGGTTTTCTCATTATTAACTTTTGCGTCGTCCCGCGTATTACTTTCACTTTAAAGTGTTCCGTATTGTCATTTTTCTCCTAGATGACTATATATCGCACATTTGAAAATCGTTCCACATTGTTTGATTAATCCCGTTCACATTAACCGTCTACTTGGTAGTGATAAGTAGCGTATGCGTCACGGTTTCTTGAATTGGTTCCCAAAAATCTAGAACAATTGAGCGTCCTAACACATGGTGGTCAAGACGTTTCTTCCTTTTATGTGACATTCAATATTAGATAATTTCGTTAATTAATCAATTTAGTTTGTGTTCCTCCTCGTTTATCTCCTTTTTTATGGAGAGGAAAACGGGTGCATAATTTATAATAATTTAAATCATAGTTCGTTCGGATTCCTACTATGAGGAAAGTATATAATATTTCTTAAGCCTATGAGTATGGAGTGATGCTCAAACATCGTTAGGTAAAATGATTTTGTCCAACTGGTTTCGGTATTCCAGTTATATTCAAAAGCCTGCTTATCTTGACCCAATTGTTCTTTAACATGGGTTATGTTACGGCGAGTTCTGAATATCCGTTAAATTAGGGTTTACTCAAATGACGTTCTGTTCTTCTCACTATTATTTAAAATTTGTTTTCGATTTTCCAACTCTAATCTATTTGAGTTTAATTGTCGTAAAAAAAACAAGTGGTGCTCTTAGTATTTGCGTGTCATATACGTTTTTGTATATAATAGTGGCCAAAAAAATGATTATACTAGGTTTACTCGTATCGCGTACTCGACGTTCTTACTTAAGACGGTAGAAAAATGTTTAACGTTCATAGCACATAATAAATTTTTCTTTGACGAATAGGGTAACTTGAATATATTCTAATAATACTAATATAAATCATTTTTACGATGACTACTATGAGCATGCTCGCGTTCGACCACGATCACACGTAGTTGATCAGGCTACGTACGTCTCGGGACCAACAGTTGCATCCTTCTTTTCATCATAATTGAACTCTTTGAGGTTGTATTTATATATTGGTAGTCCATAGTTCATTTCGTTCGTTACCATCAATCACTTTCACAATCAACAAGTTAGTCAATAGTTCTTTTTTTTTGTTATCATTGCTCATTTTTAACGATCAATAAAAATAATTCGCATACTTATTTGTACTAGTTCTCATCAAGTTTATCAATAGTTTACGTCTTCCCAATCAAGTTGTTCGAAAAAATAGATTTTCCCAAAACTTTACATGGTAGTCCTTACTAAAAAATGTTTCAACATTAGTCGCGGTGTTTTATACATTAAGTTGGTCGTCAAGCCAGGTTTTTACAAAACTTTGCTTGATAATCTATACCAAAATATTTCGTCATCAATCGTGGCATTTTTATCAGTAATACCTTTACTGATTTTACCAAAACATTTTATCAAAATTCCTTACGTACTTACTAATAAAGTTCTCGGGGATAGTTCCTTCAAAGGAGTTTGCCACTGTTGGAAAAATCTTTGCCATGGTTGGAAACCTTGCCAATGTCAATTGTATATAAAAGTATCACGTTTCACAGCCCTGTTTTTCAAGGGTTGTCCCGGCCTCGATACTCGACGATATTACGTAATTCTTTTTGCATTTAAAACTATATACTAGCGGCTATGTATCGAGCTATCAATCTCGACCCATAACTGACCGTGTCGTCTTATATTAACGTTCAAAAATTGTCCTTTTATTCGGAATAGTTTTTACATCTTCAAATGATTTACAATTTATGTTTTTAAAGGCTCAGTATCTTCCTCATTTATATATCAACTCCCTTCGTTCCTTTTTGCTACCCAGCCTCGACACTATGGATTTCAACACATGATAGTTAGTCTAAGCTATTAGTCATTATCCTAGTCGTAACCTTCCCTAAAAGATTTTAGGTGGATGGTTCACAATAAATCGAACTCATATTCATAGTATACAAAGATAATGTTTCTAAACGTTTCTCAAGCACATGGTGTTCAAGGAACTAAAATGCATTATGTGTAAATGAAAAGAGAGCATATACTCACAAGCAAGGATGAACGAGAAGTGTGGTTCAAAAAGCCGACGAGATAGAATCCAAATGATTTAACATCCCATCTTCTCAATATCACCAATGAACTAAAAAGAGTGTTTATTCCTTTCTCTTGCCCACGTCAGCCTTATCATGGAAAAGAAGGAAATAAAGAAAGTGTTCAGAGATTTCTTGGTTCCTTGTGTCTGCTACCAAGGAGGAAGGAGAAAGAGTTGTGTGTTTTTCAAATGTGTTAAGGAGAAAGGAGAAAGAGTTGTGTGTTTTTCAAATGTGTTAAGTGGTAAAATAGTTACTCTATATATAGGGAAAGAAACTAGTTAGGAGTAAAATGTCTCTAGTTAGGTTTTATCTAGTTTAGTTAGGATGAAACCATTGTTTAACCATGGAAGTACCATGGATAAGTGCAAAGAAAAATAGGGAAGGGAGAAAGAGGCGTAGTACGCATAGGGAAGAAGAAGATAGTTTCCCAAGGCTTGACTTGTTAAAGATATATTGGGTAAGAGTATTGTTTGGTAGTTATTGTGGTAGAGAAGAGAACACAATTATGAGAATAGGTGAAGAGTACATAAAACGTGTAAAGTAAATGAAGAAGAGGGGGCCGACTTTATTTTTATTTAGGTAGTATTTTGGTAAGAAAATAATGTGTTAATATATCTAGTTAAAAGTATTTTGTAGACAATGAAAAATACAAGTGTTTAAATATAAAGTGTTGGTAATTGAATGAATGTTTGTGTTAAGGAAAATTCAAGTGGTAGTTGTTTCAATAGGTTTGGCTTGAGGAAAAACATGAGGAATTTCTAAGTGTGTCGAATTCATATTGGGTAGATGACTCAGTATGCGTATCGAACTTAATTAACAGAATTACGTTGATGTAAATAATGTTGACCCCTAAAATAGAGTTTCCTAGCACGTAACGTAAACGAATAGTAGTCGTTCATGTAGTAATTTTTCATGATTGTCATTCATAGAAATTTTAAATTATTACACAAATACGCGTAACCAATCGGGAACATCAATAGACAGGCAAGTCTAACCCGAACTATCGCATTTTACATAAATTAAATAGATTCAAAATTCACGTGTGTGACATTCTCCTTTTCAAAATTCTCAAAGTCTCTTTCGAAAATGGTCGAGAAATACGTTTGACATTGTTAATACATTCTAAAAACGGTTTTTCATAGGTTCTCGCTATTAATCTAGAGCTTACATAATTCATATGTATGATTCTCTCAAACATAGCAAGAACAAGATAGAATCATGGAGGATCATTGTGTCATGACTTAAGGTCTTGTCTTACACACCTCCTACATCGATTTTTTAATCCATGTATTTTGGTCAAATCTCTATTTGGTAAGTTTGCATATGTTTTCTTTGTCTATCTTTGCTTTTAAGCATATCCCTATGATAAGTTAGACTAGAAAAATAAGATTTGCTGAAAAATCTCCCTCCAAACACCAAACACAGCCTCTGCAGGCGGTTCCATATGTGAACCGCGGTGCCTTAGTGATAAGGCACCACCAGTCGTGATAAGGAACCGCCTACATTGCCTTCCTTTTTCGGGTTTTTGTCTGAAACTCCAGATTTGCTCCAACATTTTTGATAATCTTTGTTTCAAACCCTTTGACCACCCCAAAAATACCCTAAGCCTTCCCTATTTAAACCATAAGCATTTTGCCATACTTCACATCTCAAAATGTCTTATTCTCCTAATGAAAGCCTTGAATCTCCTCCATTTTATCCAATTGCTTTTAATCCCAACTCACCCAAAACCCATTACAATCCAAACTCACCCAAGAACACTCTTAATTTGTGGAACATCTTTTCTTCCACCACCACCCTTTAGTGTTCTTCCTCCTTCTCATGATAATGTCATGCATCATGGAACATATTGTCATTGTTGTCAATATCAACATCTTGCTATGGCACACATCTATGAGGAGTTGAGCTACATCAAGAGTCTCTTAATCAAGCCTCCTCTTCACTATGATTATGAGATCTCTAATAAGCCACCACCACCACCCTCCGCCATTACCTTGTCTTTCATATAAGAATTGATTGCTTATCCACAAGACACTAAATTCAAGCAAATCTTATAATTCTAGAATAACTAGGATTAGATTTATGCTTTTGGCTTGTTTCTTTTTCCATACATCTTTGTATGATGTTTTTTTTAGTAACCTATCTTGGATCTTTGTCTTTTTGTTTTCTTCTCTTTTATTTTGTGACCTATTGCTATATCTTGTTGGTTGTTTCTTTTGTTAAACTAACCCTTCTATGTAGCTTGTCACCATATCTCGATTCCTCGGTGCCCCAAGCTAGGGGGAGTAAGCCCCAATGAGAGTCTTTGCAAAGTCCGTCTCTTCAACACCGACTTGTGCAACCTTTTTGCTTCGACAAAGGGGGAGAAATGAATAAACTCGTCTTCGAAAATCTTGTTTTTTGTGTGATTGAGTTTATGTATTGTCGGAATCAAAAAGAGGGAGATTGTTAATGCAATGATGCCTAAAAACGTTACTTGCATTTTTCGGACTCTCTTAGTTTTGATTACGACAATATGTAAAAACAAGCATTTACGAAAACAACGAAAAACGAATTCTTGAGTTCAAGTATTTTTCATTTTACCCATTTTAACTTAAGGTATGAATAAACAAGTACTAACCTTAATCAAGTGATCAAGTGATTTAATCTTTTCTTAAAACTCACTTTTTATTAAGTGTGACAAGTTTTTATTAAAGTTTCTTTTTAAGAAAATGTTTTATTAAATTAATTATTTGAAAATTTGAAAATGGCATATTCTTATTTGGTTAGGAATATTCTATGAGGATATTTTAAACCAGATATGACCTCCACCACTAAAGGACAAAAAGGGAGCGGAGTCTAGTCCAGCGATTCCTTAGCTCCTAGGCGGTTCCTTATCGATAAGGTACCGCGGGCTAAGATAAGGAACCGCGGGCAGATATAGCCGTTGGCCCTTTGTGTAACACCCCCAAATTTACACAATTCAATACAGCGGAAGACTCGTTGGTGTTACGGTATAGCACATTACTCACATCATAGACAACGCTAAAAAAAGCGTCGTTTAATAATAAAGCATTTCCATTCATAAATATCAAATTTACATAGGTCCCAAGTCATAGTCATTTCATATAATTTTACAAAAGATTTGAATGGAAATTGTTATTTAAGTGCGGGCCATGAATTCTTGTTATCTTCCCGAGAATTACCTTCAAGTACCTGAGACAAAACATGTTAAAAGAAAAGGTCAGCGAAAACGCCGAGTGAATTCATAGAATTTAATGAAATCCATCAATATAACATCGATATAAAATTATTATCGAAATTTATTTTGTACAAATCTTTGTAATAGGCCATAAAATAGCCAAAGTCATTTTATACAAATCCTTATCAAAAATCATAATATAGGCGTTTGCCTTCAAAATTATTATACGAACCATTGTCGTAAAAACATCATACAATACGTTTTATAACGTTGTATAAAATTAGATAAAAACCGTTATATGAATATGGTTTATGAAAAACCAAAACACGAACATAAAATCAATAATAAGACCCCGTATCGCTAGTCAGGCAATATATCGTAATTCAATGCGTATAGCAGTATTTTCGTTATTTGGATTATTATAAGCCGCATGACATTGTTATCTTACTACAACAAACAACGGGTAGCTAACCCGAAACTCAATTTGCCCATCTAAAACAGCGTGTCGTCACAATAATCACGCTTATAAATCTTCTCATACATAAATTCGCTTACCAATCAATGTGGCACGACGGGGATCAACCGTCAAGGCGCGAACTGGGGTGATCGTCCCCAAATAGTACTATTATATGCATAAGCATCTACCAAATCCCGGTAGTTCACAATTCATGCTAATGGGACTTTTAGTGACATAACCTAACTTTAATAATCCATTTCATTTCACACATCGGGTCACATAATCATTCATCGGGTCATACAATCATTCGGGTCCAAATCAATAAACAAACAATCGGGACAACTACTGTCCTATTTCATAAAAACTAACATGTTATCCCTCTCGCGGGTTTATAAAACATTTCATAAAAACATTTAAAAGAGTGCGAGGCTATGAACTCACGTTGATTTGGGAAAGCGGGTTATCGGCAATTCGGATGTACGGTACGTGCTTCAATCACGGGAAACCTAGACAAATAATACTCGTCTTAGACTCTTGTCCAATGACTTTATAAAAATAATAATTATGTATACATATGATGATTTTATAAATATGATGATGATCAAGTGGGATTGTACATTCTCATTTACTCATTTTAGTGTTATGTGTTGACAACTTTTATACTTGTTTCACTAGTCATCTTCTTTACTTGTCAAGGCCCATTAGGCCCATTATAAGTCCATTACCTTATATTGATCCATTTTACACCTTTAATATCAGTATTATACTTTACATGTTGGGCCCAAATGGGTTAAGCCCAATAAGTAAGTTTATAAGTGTTTTATCAACTAGTCGGGTTTATAGTCCAATAAGGCTACTTTGGCCTGTTAATGTCTATATGTTGTAAAGCTCGGGTTTTATCGGTTTTTACTTGTTATATATGTTTATACATCAGTATGTGAGTTTATAAAAGTTTACATTAGACGGGTCCGACCGCCTAAGTTTTATTTGACAAAAACGTTAATATTTCGGTACTAGCCGAAAAGACGTAAACTTTAGGTATATAGTTTTATAAATTTGGAAAAACATCTATATTTATAATTTATATAACATATCCCATTTTAATATCAATATTTATATAACTCTTTTATTATAATTATTATCAACTAGTGGGTTATATATATATATATATATATATATATATATATATATATATATATATATATATATATATATATATATATATATATATATATATATATATTTTATATATATAAATTTTGAGTGTTTATATTATATATTATTTATACAAAATCAGTCCTAAAAATCTAGTTTACTAAAATGGTCATATCTAGAGTTATACATGGAGATAGAACCCCAAATTTTTACCACAGAAACTACATGATATGTGCTTCATTTTATTCCTTTATAGCTACTGATGAATAAGCTTCTAAGTATTTTATAAAATTCGTCCAAAACAGTATAGGCAGATTTGTACTCTAAACTTGTTTTGATCATATCTCACTCATTATAATGATTCCATTGTATGGCCAACTCTCACATGTGTACAAGACTCATAGCTTACTGTATATTAATTTATCCAAGCCATTTTATCAGTTTATCATAAGATTCTTTACTATTTTATACAGCCTCCTAATTTAGCCATGATTTTAACATCCTTTTATGTAGCTTTTAATCTTTTTAAACAAATCTATCAACACCAAATTCCCACATAATATTTTTAATCATCATTCATCATCATATACATATACATAAGTAAAAGAAAATACAAGATTATATAATCAAAATAACAAGAAGGATAGGAAGAATGATCCTTATACCACCATAGTGATGAAAAGGTGAGCTTGATGAACAAGGCTTGGATTTTGATGGCAAAACTTGTGATATACCAATATCAACTTCAAGATCACCTATCTTCATGAACATCTTGTGGAAAATCAGCCCCAAGACACCAACAAATCTCCTCCTTGGATGTTAAAATCACCACCAATCAACAAAGCTTCAAAGGGGCATCATCATATGTGTAAATAACATATGAGTTATGGTTGAATCAAGATCAAATAGGGGTTGTTTTGGGTGAATATGGGACGGAAATAAGAGAGCGAAGAGAGAGAGATTGTGAGTTTGAGAGGTTTTGCATGAATGAGAAATTGTTTTGGTTTTTGCTAGTTTTGTGTTAAGTGGTTTGTAAGGCGCTAAGGACATGTGTCCATGGAGTATATGTAAAGTTGACACCACACATGGTGTTGGCTACTTGTCTTGGACGTTTATTAGTGGGGGTGGGACAAGTGTCCCACTTGTCTCATCTCCACTAATTTACGGGTACTCCTCGATTCTAGTTTCCTTGATTTACGTGCCCTCGGGTCTTTTTACGAAAAACGTTTTTATAAATTATGAATCAACGACACAAAATGAATCTAATAAAAATTGTCTCATCAAAAACGGAGTTCAAAAACGTAAATACGTAATCCTAAGGTTTCCGGTTTAGTCGTAAAGGACGTTAAATTATAATTGTAAGTCCTAATCTCTTCTCGTAAATTTGTGAGTTTATGAAACAACACAAATTTAAAATCTCAAAATAATATTCACGGATAAATTTATTTCCTGAAATGTCGGACTGTTACCAAAACGGTGTATGTAAACGTAAGCACGTAACGTAGAATCCTCCGGTTTAGACGTAGTCGATGCTACTTCAAGACGTAAATCCAAATTTCTTCCCAAAAATAAGTGAGTTTATAATATAACATTAAAATAATGTTTTTAAATAATATTTGAGAATAAAATATAAATCATAAATTGACGGATTGTCACAGCATTTACCCCTAAACAGGATCTTTGTCCTCAAAGATCATTTTATATTACTACTCGCTTCTTATAGAGTTAAAACCATGTGGGTATTTCCTCCACATTCGGTCTTTTCTCATAAGTGTAATCCATTACAATACGCGAGTTTCATCAAACATAACTATGGGAATAAGATCAGGCTAAATGTTGACTTACATTCTCTATCCATGATGTTCACGGGTTTCTGATGAATGCAACTTTTCGCCTATCTAAACTTCATAAAGAATTAATCAGATTTTCACTTGATAGATATTTATCAAGTTCGATATACGAACATAATTCACGCAGCCCTTGAAGTCCTAGGGTAGATCCATCTTATATGCCTTTCATGCCAACTTTTACATCATCTCAATGGTCCCACTCAACGGGGACTTATTTTCCATGATCTTTCAGATCATCTATTCATTTTACCAAGGTGAAA
This sequence comes from Glebionis coronaria, assembly GCA_025667525.1. Lineage (NCBI taxonomy): Eukaryota > Viridiplantae > Streptophyta > Magnoliopsida > Asterales > Asteraceae > Glebionis > Glebionis coronaria. Next base: position 37,542,739 of record CM046881.1, read on the forward strand.
ATTTTTGGCATCACTTTGCTACCCATCTGGCACTTCAAGATCTACACTTCATATTCACATAACCTCCTGCCCACTAATGGCAGTCAATAATCAGATCCTAATTTCAACATTCATTTCAGGTTTCGCGGGTCGGGTATTTTGTAAGGTTAGGTTTGTCATCATAGGCAACCTTAAACCTAAAAGACATGTTCAACTCACAATGGGTGTATGTCGGGTGTCTTCATCCCAACTCCTGCTTATAGATGCTCTAATATTTAGATCCACACAAGATTCGATCTTGATCCTAATACGATAATTATCAATGATAATCTCTCCAAAGGAAAACGATTTTACAGTTTATTACTAAAGGTCAATCATTCAAGCATAAAACAGCACTTATAGTATTTTGTATCGTTACTTTACCTCGTCCCTTCGATTGGGGTGGTAAACAGTACTCTCATCAAGGTTCATTCCCAATGACTTCTGAGCAAATCTCTAGAATTTCGATGCGAAGCGAGGATCTTGATAGAGATGATCGATACAGGCACACTATGTTTACACAACTCCTTTAAATACAAAAGAGTCAATTTCTTCATCAAGAATCTATCATTAACATGAATGATATTAGCAGATTTGGTCAGTCTGTCGACGATGACCCAAATCGAATCAAATTCAGATGATGACCTTTGCAATAGCTAGACGTTTACTAATGCATGAGGCGGTGTCTGCCTTCATAATTTGCCATCAGTACAACTTCTTCTGATAATGATACATTAAATCAGGAATGACAAGAATAGAATACTTATACTTACGGGATTCCAACATGACTACATCTCGAAATCCTCCATATTTAGGCAACCACAAGTGGCCTTTAAAACATTTAACGCCATCGACTTCTCAAATCTATTGGCTCACATTAGCCGCGAACCCCCTTTTATTATTTATATTATCCTTCTTACAAGCATCAATTATTTTTAAATTGTTTGACATTTTATTTTGCACAGTCATTACTAATAATTAAATAATAAATATTTAATTTTATGAAACGTAAACGTAAAAAGTTTATGTTTTTTTTTTCGCTTCGTCCAATTATAGGAAAATGTTCAAAAGAATAAATTTGAATTTAATTAACACGATTTTTGTTGATTTCCCAAAAATAATTAATAAGATTCGTAAATGTTCGAAAAATCTTTGTTTATACTTTGGTCAAAATTTTCTTAGTTGACAAGCAAAAATTGTCGTTTTAAATTTCAAGTCATGGTTTCCTCAATCCCTCTTAGGTTGTCTTGAGGTATACACAAAACATTTACCCCTAAACAGGAGTTTAGTTAAATGTTCTGGGTATAAGGGAATAATCCCTCAAAAGTTCTTTTTGATGAAACATTTGTCAAAACATATTTGCACTTTCTTTTTGGTAAAACCCAAAGTCTTAAATGGCTCTAATTTTTGAAGAGTCAATATATATATATCTTACCATCATTAATCAAACTGTCATTTTATGTAAAGGATCAAACCTTAAATCACATGTTAAAAATTCAAGGTACAGGTTTTTTTTTCCGGTCAATTCAGGGCAATCTATAAATAATTATTAACTCCTTCTTATTCTTATAAACAAACAAATGGTCCTTAATTATCACAAGCATGAATTTATCAATTTACAGCCTACACACGTGATTTACCAAATTTATGGATGCTACATGTGTATTAATCAATCCAAACGACATATCATGAAACTCATAATGGTCATTACAAGTTCTGGATGTAGTGATTGGAATAGATAATCTTTTTCGCAGATGCGAAGTTGATGATAACCATGCCATGGATCAAATCTTTAGAACATACGCTAGAACCTTGTAAATGATCGAACAAATCTATCATCTTGGGTAGTGGATATAGATTTTGATCATCAATTTACCTAGTTCACGTTAATTCAACAAATGTAAAGAATGATAACACCATAGCTCTTCATGATGACGAGATCGGTAGAATAAAAGCTTTCTCCGACAACACTCTCAGTTGTACGGTAATTCTTTTAATTCAGATGGTGCTGACGCATAGTGCACAAGCCACATGTGCAGCACCAGGAATATAATCAATACCAATTTCAACTTGCCTTAATGGCAAAGGTCTAGGTAATTTACCAACAAATACCTCCCAAAGTTTCAAATAACATGAACATCTTTTAATAAATTCATATTAGGTTCTTTCTAGATTATAATATCTATGACTAATTCAAAACCATTCACAGTATAATTTCAAGTCTAAATGCAGGATATAATCATCCATCAAGAATTATTTAGATCACTTTTGATAATCAACATCTTATCTTTTAGGGGAATTCTACTCGAGTTCCCATCAATTAAGACAATGTAGTCATGTCATAATCAATCAATCCATTCTACTGGCATTATCAACTTTTCAGTTTTATTGCCGTTGATAAGATGTGAACTTCTCAAAAGACTAATAATAACTCATAATCCTTCACAAACTCAAGGATATATGGAGACACAACTACCATTAAAAGAGTAAGGTCAACGCATAATCTACGCGAGAGAATTTCAAATCAGATACAGACGAAAACATTAACGAATATGAATATATCCCATGTTTTCATAATTTGAGTACGCATTCGAAAGCTCCTCGGATCGTTACCCAGGTCATTCAAATGATATCTAATCAAAAGAAATGATAGGAACGTCGATACATCCAGTCGGGTATCAACACTCGATAATTAGATACTTTTCCTAAGAATCTCACTACGAGAGAATTGGACAAGAAGGAGTTGTCAATTGTCAGTTAAGACAATTCCCACAGATGATTAATTTTGGTTCAGAAGAATAAATAGTACGGGCACATATGTAGGTGTCCTTATCAATATGTCCCTATTTTCGCACTTCTTGCAGATCTCACAAAATTTCAATCCTTCACAATCTTCAAAGAAAATTTAGTGTTTATTAACAATTTTTATGGTGACTACTAATCAGCCTTGCATGGTCCCTTCCAAATTGTATGTAGGCGCGCAACTATATACAATTTCAAGATTAACGATGCAATACTCAGTTCGTCAAAATTTTATCATCATGTTTATAATAAAAACATTTTCATGCTTAATTCTTAAATAAGAATCAAAAATATATTTACAAAGATTTTCTTTGTTATGGAAACAATTAAGTTTCCAAAGTGTTTTATAAACAACTTCATTTCGATAACGATCACTTATAAATATCACTTTGAATAATCCTTATAGTGATGAAAATTCAATTTTTCTCAAGGGATACTGTTTTATCTTATAAAAACAATGAGTGATCTGCAAAAGAGTGATGAAAAATTGTTCACCAAGAACTAACTACAATATGATAGGAAACGAGCTTTAGTCAAATAATCATGAGGTTCATGACCTTGATGGCACTCAAAAAGAATAATACACAACGCAACTCAAATCGAGATGAGTACTTGTTCAATGGTTGCATCACTAATGCGAACATTAGGAAGAAGCAAGAAAAGATAGATAACATCGATACACGTAGAATTTAGCAATAAAAGGTAGTCTTTTCATTAATCACAAACAAGTCAGAATTGTACCGTAACACATTATGTGTCACTATGTCATACAATTCCATGAACTCATCCTACCAACTGATGTCTCAGTTAAGTTAGGGATTATTTTTAAAAGATACCGCAATGAATACTAATCTACAAGAGTCGTTAGGTGTTCGACATGTCCCAGAAGATCCATCGGTCCCAATTCAGAAGAAGATTTCTTCAATTTATTTATTGGACACTGGGCATCCTCATCATTGGACAATGGCCTAGGAACAACACTTAACATTAATCAACAATCAATTAAAACCTTATAATTCAATCACAGGACTTAACGACTTCCTCTTAACAATCTTATATTCCATACGGGTTAAATATTATTTTTATTCAAGTTTCAATCAACTTATACTCAATGCGATATCCTACCTCATTCTCCAATACTTTCAACCTTATTCTTAGACCTTCAAAGTGCAATAAAAGCTCGATATGATCAACACTTAATTTCCAATCTTATAGCTCTTACAACAATGGTTATCAAATGAGTCACTAGTATGAAATGACTCATACATTCGATTAGACTTCTGGGAAAGGTACTAGTGGCATGAGGATTTTGGGTAATGGTTCCATTGACATCCTCAAGTGCAACATTCACCCTTTCGATTCTCAAACTTAAGAATTGGGTGACAACGAATCAGATGACACCTTTCCAGGTGGTAATGTTTTGTCAAACTCCACTCTATAAGGAAAGATCGTCATGACATCGATATCAGATTTAATCTCGCAAATTCTTCTTTAATATCACAATCAACTAATATCAACATTTCTACGAATATCAACCATTTGTTGGTATCATAAATATCCACAACTTGGTTTAAATCTAGGATAGCTAGAATTCCTACGAGAATAGCTTCGATTAATTTACTAGGGGATTTGGGGTTCCTTGTGACAATCTACGTCGTATAAATACCTCGTATAAATATCAAAATAATCATCAAACAATCATGTAATAAAATTACATCATATATATATATATATATATATATATATATATATAATCCAAGTTATATATATATATATTAAAATAACACTTCTCAGTCTGGCCTTGTCGGTAACTCGGGAATTCTTCGGCACCGTTATAGTCAAAAGATTTTTAGACATTTTGATAAAAATGTTTATAGTTAAAAGATTTTGAAATGTTTTATTCAAAACCTTGGTTTTAAAAATCTTTTGTTCTCTATAACGAGAGCTCTGATACCAAACTGTAACACCCCCAAATTTACACAATTCAATACAGCGGAAGACTCGTTGGTGTTACGGGATAACACATTGCTCACATCATAGACAACGCTAAAAAATCGCGTCGTTTAATAATAAAGCATTTCCATTCACAAATATCAAATTTACATAGGTCCCAAGTCATAGTCATTTCATACAATTTTACAAAAGATTTGAATGGAAATTGATATTTAAGTGCGGGCCATGAATTCTTGTTGTCTTCCCGAGAATTACCTTCAAGTACCTGAGACAAAACATGTTAAAAGAAAAGGTCAGCGAAAACGCCGAGTGAATTCATAGAGTTTAATGAAATCCATCAATATAACATCGGTATAAAATTATTACCGAAAATCATTTTGTACAAATCTTTATAATATGCCATAAAATAGCCAAAGTCATTTTATACAAATCCTTATCAAAAATCATAATATAGGCGTTTGCCTTCAAAATTATTATACGAACCATTGTCGTAAAAACATCATACAATACGTTTTATAACGTTGTATAAAATTAGATAAAAACCGTTATATGAATATGGTTTATGAAAAACCAAAACACGAACATAAAATCAATAATAAGACCCCGTATTGCTAGTCAGGCAATATATCGTAATTCAATGCGTATAGTAGTATTTTCGTTATTTGGATTATTATAAGACGCATGACATTGTTACCTTACTACAACAAACAACGGGTAGCTAACCGGAAACTCAATTTGCCCATCTAAAACAGCGTGTCATCACAATAATCACGCTTATAAATCTTCTCATACATAAATTCGCTTACCAATCAATGTGGCACGACGAGGATCAACCGTCAAGGCGCGAACTGGGGTGATCGTCCCCAAATAGTAATATTATATGCATAAGCATCTACCAAATCCTGGTAGTTCATAATTCATGCTAATGGGACTTTTAGTGACATAACCTAACTTTAATAATCCATTTCATTTCACACATCGGGTCACATAATCATTCATCGGGTCATACAATCATTCGGGTCCAAATCAATAAACAAACAATCGGGACAATTAGTGTCCTATTTCATAAAAACTAACATGTTATCCCCCTCGCGGGTTTATAAAACATTTTATAAAAACAATTAAAAGAGTGCGAGGCTATGAACTCACGTTGATGTGGGAAAGCGGGTTATCGACAATTCGGATGTACGGTACGTGCTTCAATCACGGGAAACCTAGACAAATAATACTCGTCTTAGACTCTTGTCCAATGACTTTATAAAAATTACAATTATGTATACATATGATGATTTTATAAATATGATGATGATCATGTGGGATTGTACATTCTCATTTACTCATTTTAGTGTTATGTGTTGACAACATTTATACTTGTTTCACTAGTCATCTTCTTTACTTGTCAAGGCCCATTATAAGTCCATTACCTTATATTGATCCACTTTACACTTTTAATATCAGTATTATACTTTACATGTTGGGCCCAAATGGGTTAAGCCCAATAAGTAAGTTTATAAGTGTTTTACCAACTAGTCGGGTTTATAGTCCAATAAGGCTACTTTGGCCCGTTAATGTCTATATGTTGTAAAGCTCGGGTTTCATTGGTTTTTACTTGTTATATATGTTTATACATCAGTATGTGAGTTTATAAAAGTTTACATTAGACGGGTCCGACCGCCTAAGTTTTATTTGACAAAAACGTTAATCTTTTGGTACTAGCTGAAAAGACGTAAAATTTAGGTATATAGTATTATAACTTTGGAAAAACATTTATATTTATAATTTATATAACATATCCCATCTTAATATCAATATTTATATAACTCTTTTATTATAATTATTATCAACTAGTGGGTTATATATATATATATATATATATATATATATATATATATATATATATATATATATATATATATATATATATATATATATATATATATATATATATATATATATATATATATATATATATATATATATATATATATATATATATATATATTATATAAATTTTGAGTGCTTATATTATATATTATTTATACAAAATGAGTCCTAAAAATCTAGTTTACTAAAATGGTCATATCTAGAGTTCTACATGGAGATAGAACCCCAAATTTTTATCACAGAAACTACATGATATGTGCTTAATTTTATTCCGTTATAGCTACCGATGAATCAACTTCTAAGTATTTTATAAAATTCGTCCAAAACAGTGTAGTCAGATTTGCACTCTAAACTTGTTTTGATCATATCTCACTCATTATAATGATTCCATTGTATGGCCAACTCTCACATGTGTACAAGACTTATAGCTTACTGTATATTAATTTATCCAAGCCATTTTATCAGTGTATCATAATATTCTTTACTGTTTTATACAGTCTCCTAATTTAGCCATGATTTTAACATCCTTTTATGCAGCTTTTAATCTTTTTAATCAAATCTATCAACACCAAATCCCCACATAATATTTTTAATCATCATTCATCATCATATACATATACATAAGTAAAATAAAATACAAGATTACATAATCAAAATAACAAGAAGGATAGGAAGAATGATCCTTATACCACCATAGTGATGAAAAGGTGAGGTTGATGAACAAGGATTGGATTTTGATGGCAAAACTTGTGATATACCAATATCAACTTCAAGATCACCTATCTTCATGAACATCTTGTGGAAAATCAGCCCCAAGACACCAAAAAATCTCCTCCTTGGATGTTAAAATCACCACCAATCAACAAAGCTTCTAAGGGGCATCATCATATGTGTAAATAACATATGATTTATGGTTGAATCAAGATCAAATGGGGGTTGTTTTGGGTGAATATGGGACGGAAATAAGAGAGCCAAGAGAGAGAGAGAGATTGTGAGTTTGAGAGGTTTTGCATGAATGAGAAATGGTTTTGGTTTTTGCTAGTTTTGTGTTAAGTGGTTTGTAAGGCACTAAGGACATGTGTCCATGGAGTATATGTAAAGTTGACACCTCACATGGTGTTGGCTACTTGTCTTGGACGTTTATTAGTGGGGGTGGGACAAGTGTCCCACTTGTCTCATCTCCACTAATTTACGGGTACTCCTCGATTCTAGTTTCCTCGATTTACGTGCCCTCGGGTCAATTTACGAAAAACGTTTTTATAAATTTTGAATCAACGGCACAAAACGAATCTAATAAAAATTGTCTCATCAGAAACGGAGTTCAAAAACGTAGATACGTAATCCTAAGGTTTCCGGTTTAGTCGTAAAAGACGTTAAATTATAATCGTAAGTCCTAAATTCTTCTCGTAAATTTGTGAGTTTATGAACTAACACAAATTTATAATCTCAAAATAATATTCACGGACAAATTTATTTCCTGAAAGGTCGGACTGTTACCAAAACGGCGTATGTAAACGTAAGCACGTAGCGTAGAATCCTCCGGTTTAGACGTAGTCGATGCTACTTCAAGACGTAAATCCAAATTTCTTCCCAAAAATAAGAGAGTTCATAATATATCATTAAAATAATGTTTTTAAATAATATTTGAGAATAAAATATAAACCATAAATTGACGGATTGTCACACTTTGTCCTATAAATAGTGGACCATTCTCAGCTTTTCAATTCACCTCTTTTGCACATCTATTTCCAGATTCAATCACTCTTCTTTAATCACTCAAATCTTTGATCATTTGTTTGATTACTACTTGTTTAAGAAGTGAATCTTGTTCTTCCATCCCTTCCTCTCCAAGTGCAAAGAGAAGAACACTATCCTTGTGAATTGTTGAGTCCACCACCAAAGATCCATTGAAGATCTAATTTTATACATTTGTTGTTGTGTCATAGTTGTGAAGATCCAAGTAGTTGTGTCTATTTGGAAGTTGTGTATGTACTAAGTATAGTTGTGTAGATTGGTCCTAGCTACGATTAGGGCTCGACTTTTAGCTTAGAGTCGGAATTTGGTTAAGCGACGTGTACGATTTTCTTCACCATAAGGAGCTTGTTGTGTAGTGAACTCGCGAGTAAGGAGTACTCGAGGAGTGGAGTAGGAACGAGGAGTGAGCTTCGTTGCCGAACCACTATAAATCCTTGGTGTTCGGTTTGATCTTTCTTTACCCTTAACTATTTACATTCTTTATTCTTTGTGCATATATTTTTGTTAGTATTAGTTTAGTTACACTATCATTGTTCATATTGTGCATAAGAAGATTTCACATATTTCCTCAAGCCTAAGTTTTTGAAAAAGGATTTTTGAAAACCACCTTTTAACAAGTAAATATAAGAAACTATTCAACCCCCCTTCTAGTTTCTACAGGTATGATGAGTTTATTGTACCTCATTGAAAGTCGATTAATAGAAGATTGAATAGTTAAAAGTAATTCTATTCTTCTTTGCTTTATAAGTTAGATTCCACATAACTTTTTGGTTGAGTAAGAGTTCTCAAGTGCTCTAGTTTGATTACAAGCTATTGTACAAATTCTTAACAGAATATAGATCCATTCAAAGGGATCAACACAAATGGCTTCTTAATCTCTCTTGATGGAAAGAGTCATTATAAACCAACTTTTTCTACAAAAAAGACCAATACATAAATATGATACCATTAATTTTGGGTAAAGTGCAAATTTTGTTACTTTAACTATGCCAAATTTGCCAAAAAAAACTCTTGATCACAAAGGTGGTGCTTATTTACATCAAACTTATAATTTTTCTGCGAAAAAATCATCGAGTCCTTATTTTTTAACTTTCACCCGTTAATTCTAGTTAATTCCCTCACATGGCATGCACGTGAGGGTCTTTTCGTCATTTCAGATCATCTATCTCGCGTAAGCCCATACCCCACCCTTCGTTTCATGCGAAACTCGTCACCGAAAGCTTTTTCACACCCGACAACGTTTCTTTCCCAGTATAAAATTCGCTTTGAAGTTTAAATTTGTAATTTAAAGTATCCATAATTTATGTTATATATACATCATCTTATTTCCGTCCATCAATATGTATCTCACAAGAAGAACACCAATAAATAATAGATAAGTTTTGGCAAAATCTCTCTCACATTATGAAAATCCCCGATTTGGATCTCCTTTATGGTATGCTTCGGACTCCTTTAGGTCTTCTATATGGTAAGGGTAGTTTGGATATTCTCATTGACTATGTTAGTGCAAACATTACGATGTTTAGTCGATATAATCTCTTCATGTTTTGTTGATGACAAACGTATAACTCGTAATATATTATGTAAAATGTTAAGGTACTCGTAATCACTCAATCATACATTTGTATACTTCTCTCGACACCTCCAAGATCGCATTCTGCATGAATCACTCAAGTTATGAATAAACAAATCATTAACCTAACTAAGTGATCAAGGATTTAATTTTTCTTAAAACTCACCTTTTATTAAATGTGACAATTTTATTAAACTTTATTTTTAAGAAAATGTTTTATTAAAAAGAAAATTCAAAATTAAATTTAGAATATTCCAAAGAATATTTCATATTTTGAATTTGGCATATTCCAAATGGTCTAAGAATATACCCTTGAGGTATAAACTTTACCAGATGGCATTTCCCCAATAACGGACAAAAAATGCACGAACTCCAAGCCTGAGGTTCCTTAAATAACCCGCGGTTCGTTATTGATATGGACCCGCGGGGGAATTTAAGGAACCGCGAATATTTATAGCCGTTGCACTCTTGCCCTATAAATAGTGGACCATTTCCAGTTTTTAATCAACCCTTTTTGCACAAATCTTTCTGTTTTCTCATACACCTTAATCCTTGATTAGTTATTTGGTTAATCTTGTTTTAAGATGTGATTATCTCTTTCAATCATCTCATCCTCTCAAGTGCAAATAGAAGAACACTTTCATCCTTGAAGTGTTGTGTCTACCTCAAGATCTATTGAAAATCAAACATTATTTTTCATTAGTTGTGTAGTTGTGTAGATCCAAATTGTTGTGTCAGTTTGGAAGTTGTGTAGTCGTGTAGATCCAAATTGTTGTGTCAATTTGGAATTTGTGTAGTTGTGTAGATCCAAATTGTTGTGTCAATTTGGATATAGTGTTAGAGTCATAGATCTGAGTCTTGTGTACTTAGATCTATATGGTTTATGTGTTCATGCCATAAAACACAAGGTTTGTTATGTTGGGACATAAAACATATCTAGTGTGAAGATTGGTGTAGATGGGTGTAGATTGGTCCTACCTAAGATTAGGACTCGACATCTAGTCTTGTGTCGGAAAATGGTGAAGTAGGGACGTGTGTAGATTGGTCCTACCTAAGATTAGGACTCGACATCTAGCTTAGTGTCGGAAATATGTAAGCAACATGTATGGTTTTCTCCGCCTTGAAAGGAGCTTGTGGACCAGTGAAGTAACTCTCGAGTTGGGTTCTCGAGGAGTGGGGTAGGGCGAAGTGGTGCTTCGTGACCGAACCATTATAAATCATCGTGTCGGTACTTTCCTTTACATTTATGTCTTTACTCTTATTGATGCATTTATATGTTGCTGTGTGTTGTGTGCATCACATAATCTAAACATCTAAGTTGCAGAAAAGCTAAGGCTTAGTACGTGTGTGCTTCATGTTTAGATTATGGTCAAGTGTTCATCCCTTAGTCTAAACATCTTAGTTGTAGAAAAGCTAAGGCTTAGTACGTGTGTTCTTAATGTTTAGACTATTGCTTGATGTACTCTTGATTTGATGTGTGTGTGTGTGTGTTTACTTACTTGTAGTATATATCTTTCACTTACACATCTCATACTTAGTCAAACTTGATAAGAAATTTGATACAAAGGATTGTTTAAGTTTAACATGTATCAAATGGGTTATCCTACTATCGGTGGTTCCTTAAAGAACCGGCGATTCTTTATTGATAAAGAACCGCGACCATAATAAAGAACCGCACACAGTGGGTTTAACAAAATGTTTTGAAGATTAACTAGAAACTATTCAACACCCCCTTTCTAGTTTCTACAATTGGTATTAGAGAGAGGTTATTCAAGTTCTTTGAAGTATATTGCACATTAAAGCTTGGATCGATCTTTGCTCTTGTTTTCAAAACAAATGGTTTTTTAAAATAGAAACGGTTTTTTAAAATAGAGACGATATTTGTATCAAATTGTTCATGAAGAGTGATTACTTATGAAATGTGCTTTGTTGTTTCATTCGTACAAGTTTTGGTGTTAAATAAACTTTGTATAATAGCTTGATATTAAATTTTTTCATGTTTGGAAGTATAAAAATCTTTTGTGTCATAATTAACTCTTAAATACTAGTTCTATGTGTCTAAAATGATTTTTTAGAGTCCTAAGTCCTTCTAAAATGTTACCAAATGATTTTGGTCAAAAAGTCATTTTTTGTCAACTGTCCACGGTTCTTTAATTGTTCCCCGAGGTTCATTATCAATAAAGAACCGCAGTAAGTCCGACACAGATTTTTACAAACTTTGAAAAATCATATAAAATCAACCGTAAGTCCATAGAAGTCGTGCCACCCGCCATTTCGAAGGTAATTAAGTTTTCTTTCAGTTAAAGATACTTCAAAACCTTTATTCACACTTTAAGTTTTGGATGTTCTCTAAGTCCTATACTTTGTCCAGAGGTATTGAGTCTCGGTTTGTCGTAAAAAATGTTATTTACGCTTTTATATTAAGTTGGACATCTCTTGTTGATATATCTTTCAAAATTGATATATTTATAAAGTGTTGAACTTAATTAAATTTTGAAATGGGTTAAAAACTATTTTCAAATAAAATCAAGCTATGTATACTTTGTTGTATCTAACACTAGACAAATGCTTTTGTGTGTTTTCTTATGTGCTTCGGACATTGTTAAGTGATCATTACTATTGGTAGTAGTGTTATTTGCTTGTCTATTCTTTGTGTGTTGCATATAGGATCAACAACTCTTGGTTTACAAATGTTACATAAACATCTTGTATACCTTATTATGTTTATTTACACTCTTAGGTTTGAAAGCTTTGTGAGCTTGTCAAATCTATTGATGATGGTCGTCTTACTCGATCATTGTGTTATTAGTTCAAGTAGATTAATGTCTTGTAAAATCCATGATTTTACCATGAGAATAATGTAATAGAAATCTACTCAACGATCCTAGATCATTTCTCAACCTAGTAAAAGTAATGGAATTTCGAGGACGAAACTCAAGGTAGCATGTGGATGGTGTAAAACCCGAGATTTTTCGTTCATTAAATAGTAATGGAGTATGTTTCAAAAACCCTCTTTGAACCATACAAAAATCATCGGATTTGAGAATTTGACAAAAGCCATACAAACCGCGTACCGGTAATTCAATAATTTAACTGCATAAATTATTGTCGAGAAATACGTGATAAACAATTTGATTAACTTGTTTATTATTACTTTCATCTATGGAGGGATTAAATGAGAAGTATTTCTATTAAAATGACACTTACGTTATACAAACGATAAATGACAAATACTTGTCATTTAAATAAACAGACACGTTCTTCGTATTTATACGTCATATAAATACTCTATTTTATTGGAAAAATGATTCTAAGATCAATGACGTAGTTTTTGTAAAACGAAACTAATTTTATAAAATGTAAACGAGCCTCGAACCGCGTATTAACGAAAGTATAATATAAGTTACACTTTAGTCCCTACACTACTAGGAACCTTGCACTTTGTATTTAATTAATACATATAAAAGGGAGAATTAGGGTTCCACCCTCATTTCACTATAACCCTAACCATAATATTATACATACACTTCTCCCTTTTCCTTGGCAGCCACCACATTTTCCGGCCAACTTCCGGCCACCATAAAAATAATACGGTCGCCATCTTTGATTCATAGATCGAATGGATCTACATGCACATGCATCATCCGAACCACTATGATTCGTGTTGGCAAACCTCGTCACCATCCAGTAGCCGCCACCCATATTCGGACCATGCTACCACCCTCCAGCCGCCACTGTTCATCAGATTCGTGGCCACCAGCCACGTACTACCACTCCTGTTAAACGGCTTCAGCCACCCGACCACCCACGTGGCTACAACCTCCAACCGCCACTGTTGCCATCACCACAATAGCCTTCTGCTGCCGTCATCACCATCATAGTAGCCACCAACCGTGGCGTGTTCATCATCTCCAGCCGTGGCCACCACCATGCAGCCGCCACCAATAGTGGCCACCACAGCCACACGCAGCCACAACCGTGGCGCCATCGTCACCAGTCACCACAGCCGTGGTGTTTACCCACGTCACAACCCCAGCCGCCACTATACTACCACCCTCCAACCACCGCAGCCTCCTGCTGCCCTCCATCCGCGAGCCACCACCACTTTTGTGGCCACCAATCACCACAGCCCCGTCTCTATAGATCCACCGGGTCTATGACAGCAGCCACGACGACCACCACCATCAACAGATGGCTGCCGCCACTATTTAGGTATTAAGGGGTGTTTGCTTCTACGTATACAAGCCATCGGGGGCGTTTGGATCTGCTGATTAGCAGTCGTTTAAGGGGTGTTTGATTTTGGGTAGAAAACTATTAAGGGTGCGTTGAAATGGCATAGATCCATACGGATCTGTTTAGATCTAGTGTCGGGAGCGACATGCAAGACATTTGGGGCCAAGATCTGCTGCTATATAGTTTCAGGGGTGTTTGGATCTACTGATTAGGGAGTGTTTGGGACTGCAGAAAGCTTTAAAGGGCTGTTTGGGACTGCTGATAACATGCATGCTGATAAGGGGGCGTTTGGGACTGTTGATAACGACTAATGCATGTTAGATCCGGAGTTGTAACGATAGGGGTATACTTATGTTTATGTTGAAAGATGTATACATGCATGTAGTATTCCCACCGATAGTTGAAATGTTCCCACTGTTAGTATATATACACCAACTGACCATCTAAAAACTTACCACCGTTAATATCATACAAACTAACTTACCACTGTTAGTATTAAACCACCAACAGTTCCCACTGTTAGCTTTATAGTTCCCACTGTTAAGCTTAGCAGTTTCCACTGCTAGCTATGCAGTTACCACCGTTAGCTTTAAACTTACCCCTGTTCGTTTAAAGTGACCACTAACAACCTAACCTAGCCACTGTTTTCATATTATTCCCAATGTCTTTACAAAATAGCCACTATTGGTACACAAAAACCATTTTAATAAATTTTAAAATAAAAATATTATATTTTTATCAAACATGTTATAAATCAGGATTTAATTAATAATAATTTATTTATTATTTTTGAGTCTAATAAATTATTTAATAAAATTAATAATTTATTTTAAAGGCTATAATGTCATACACGTTTTATAAGCAAAGGGAATACACGGAAACAGTGGATAAACAACATGCACACCTAATAATCATCATAACAGTATTAATTAAAAATACGGTGATAACCAGAATAAACGTATGACCAAGTAGACTGCATGCATTTATTATTTATGCATTTACTGAGACATACTTAATTGCTTAGGTATTTGATGTACTGTGTGCTTAGCGATTATATACTTGATCATCCTCGAGCTGTATTATACAGGTGAGTTCATAGCCTCGCTTTTTAAATCTTTTATGATTTTTTTCAAACCCGCGAGGGGGAGACATGCTATTAAATAACTGCAACTTGCTTTGACTATATGACTATAATTTAATTATAGAATGTAAATTGAACTGTAACCTATTTTGACTATATGATTGATAGATATTTATTCTATAGAACGCAAATTGAATGGTACTCCTAATTACGATTGTCTATTGTTATTGAAACTGTTATATTGTTATAAATCGTCAAGAATGTTATAACTGGGTATATTCGGGATTGACCATCCCCATCTGCGTGAGTAGCGCTCACAGTGCCTTGGCCGAGGCAACAGATGTATACCTTGCTGGGAACTGGGAAACTGGGCGCCTTTTTGTAAGGCTATGGGGTTCTCATCGGTCGAGTACTATGGCAGGTTAAGTTTCATTTACGTTTAATAGAAAATGTAATTATCTTTTGTATATATATATATATATATATATATATATATATATATATATATATATATATATATATATATATATATATATATATATATATATATATATATATATATATATATATATATATATATATATATATATATATATATATATATATATATATATATATATATATATATATATATATATATATATATGTATACTTTGTGCATTGCTACTACCTATAAGGTTTACGTTACTAAACTTAATCATATGCTACTTAAGAAACACTAAAATGGGAATAATGGAAATGCTAAACTTGATCATTTTACAAAACTCTATGAATTCACCAACTTTATGTTGACGGTTTTAAGTATGTTTTTCTCAGGTTATTTAGCAAGATTATTTGAGCATGGATTGAGCATCATTTAGTAGCATAAAAATGACGGCGGATTATCTTTTACTGGGATATTCACAATAAATGTTATTCAACGATTTAAATGATTGTACCAATTCAATGTTTACATCAATTGTATTTCGAAAATCATATAATTATGATCTGTGCTTTGTAAGCTATTTACTCATCGATCTACCACTGTGATACCCGCTTTATGGGGGTGTTACAGAGAATGGTATCAGAGCTTTAGTTATAGCGAACCACATTAATTTTTAAATAAAATAAGAATAAAAATATTTTTCTTTTATTTAAAACTGGACTATAACTTTATAAAAATCTTTTGAGGATTTTTTTTGGGACATACTTAGAAAGCATATAGCATAGAGAGCATGCATAATTATATGATTTAAGTGCGAATTCAATATTCTATGCATTCGTAATTGTTGATTGTATTAGATGCTAACTTGTACGTATTTACATAATATAACTATTTAATATTTATTATAGAAATATTAAATACTCAAGATACTTAATAAAACAAATAAACATGCCATGTTAGTAGGGAGCTTTATACTAAAGATGTTTCATCTTGATATTAAGTTTTGACTGAGTGGTTGGGTTTACGATTTAAAGTGCCCTCGCTCTTCAAACGTTTATAGAATGGCTTCTTAAGTATGATGGCCCGAACAATACATTATAACCCCGAACAATCTAATACATAACAGACACATGGAAACATTTAAATGAAAATTTAAATAAGAACTTTGGGAATATTGGAAATCTAACAGAATCTCTAGAACCCATTAGAAAATCTAAGAATATTTTTAAGTCTCTAAAAAAAAATCTAAATAGACCTATCTATTTTACTCAATCTCAGGAAATCTTTAGTAAACTTAATTAGATTTTATAAATATTGAAAAATATAATAAAATGTTCGGAGAAATCTAAAATTTGATTTTATAAAATTTCTTTGGAGATCTTGAATTAACCGTTAAGAACCAATGAGCTTGTAAGGTTTCATAAACTTCACACCTAGATAAATGGTTAACTATTATTAATGGACTAGTTAAGCACAGGTAACAGTAACCCAAAACTTGAATAGGCCCTATAGGCCCAATACCATATAGTCGAACAATTAACTAAGCATATTAGGCCCATTTAACGCCTAGTAAGCCCACTTAGCAAACCTTGAATTATTAATGGACTAAAATATGTTTAGGCCTATTAGGAAGACCATTAGGCCGATTTATTGTCTTATGGACCTATGTAGTAAAACTCTAACATTGATGGATCTAAAACTATAATTAGGACTATTAAGAAATCCTTAGCTCATAAGAATTGATAATGGACCTTGTAAGCTCAATAAGGGTTAGGGAAGCCCATTAGCTCTTTTGGTGCACTTATTAAGCTCACATAGTGATTTTACACTTACGTAAAATTTTTATACCAAAGATATAACTATAAAAACTTTTAGACTAAGAACATTAGTTTATAAAACTTATGGATTAAAACCATGACAATTGAAACTTGTCTTGATAAAACATAAACTACAAGGACTAATATTGTAAATATTTGAAATTGTAGGGATTAATAAATGCCATTCGTGACTTATTAGACCTTAAGGACCACTTTTGTAAAATCTTGGAAGTTAGATTGTCATTTTATGACTCTAAGGACTAATGTTGTAATCGGCCGAAGTAATTAGAAGCCCTAAGCTTTAGTTCGCCACTTATTGAAAGTTATAAAACCTAATGTTGAACAGAGGGACTATTTTCACCATCCCCCAAAATACTAGAAACCCTAAGGACTAAAGCTGTTAAGAACTGGAAAGTGTACATTTGGTAAAATATAGAGGGCCTTGTTTTGCCAATAGCCGAAACTTAGGCAAACCCTAGAACCTTTATTTCATTTAAGGTATTAAAACTTGGGCATACCATCTTTACATAGTTATTCGATGAATAGGAACTGGTTAGTCTATTCTAACCACTAGGATAACACACATGCCACTTAATAAAAACGAATTTACAACAAACATACAAATTTGAATATTTAAAAACAGACTAGGAAGCATTACCTAGCGAAATACATTTCATTAAATGTTTGAATTTGTTGTTATGTGTATATATACATATATATATATATACCTTATTAGAAGGAACTATACGATATAATGTCTATGCTTATGATTGTAATATATTATTATATTATATTATACATATGAACTCCTTGTTTGATGCGTACTCTCGCGCATGTTATCTTGCGTCAACATGTATTTTCTCTCGCTTATGATTTTGCACGTATATCTACGGAACACGACTTATTAACGACTCATATACGCGTGCTTTTTATAAATATCATGTGGTATTATTTGGATAAATTTGCATCTTTAAATGATGCGGTGAGACCCAAAAATCAAGGTACTTATGATCCTATATTTTACATATGGGACCTAAGACTCTTGATCCTAAGTTAATTATGATTACGTCTTTAGACGGAATGGGACGTCTAAAGGTGATATCATGAGCCACCGGACCAGAAGTTTACTTATAAAATTCGTATCACGGTGGAATGGGACGCTTTAAGACGAAAGTTATAACTAAACGGGCTGTAAAGTATTCTAATAATATCTATTATCTTAGATGTTATATTTATCCTAATTAATAAGACTTGCCGGGAATATTTAGGTAAGGTGGGCTATGAAATCGTTATTGAAACAAGTAAGGACGCTTGTTCGTTTGAATAAAGAAATCATAGGTCACCTAATGAAGTTATAAATTTCACCTTACATGGATAAGGACGCTTATCAATGTAAATAGAAATTTATAATCACATGGGCTTAAATGTATTAGACATAACTCATTATTGATATTATTTTATGTATCCGACTATGTAACGTATCCCTCTTTGACACGCGATTTCCTCCAGTAATATCTGATCATTATTACATCATCATCATCATCATCTAGAAACCTAAGGAAGATTAGTATTCATCTCTTTTGGATCATAGCATTGTGCTCTTGATTTTTGGTTTATCCTTAGCCCAAATATCACTTCTGCTGCAGTTGACTCTTTTGGGAGTGTCCACTTTCCGCTGCATTCGACCCCTTAGGGGATGTCCATTTCCGTTGCATTTGATTCCTTTAAGAATGTCCATTTTCCGCTACATTTGAATCTTTTGAGGGTGCCTACTTTCCGCTGCATCTGACCCCTTTCAAGGAGAGTTCTTTTTCCGTTGTCTTTTGAACCCTTTTTGGAAGTGCCCACTTCCGTTTCATTTGACCCCTTTGGGGTGTCACAAAAAAGAGAGCTGGTTCATCTACAATTGAGAAATGAAACTTCGATCATTCGAGGTGATGGTAATACAGACTGTTTGACACTAGACTTAGTATCATCTCTTGTACCGAAGACCAGAAATACTTGGTAAGGGGATGCCCTATCTTCTTAACCCATATTTCTTAATTCGACGAGGAAGACAAACCCAAGCATAAAAGACATGCCAACTCCCAATGGGTGTATTTTGTAGGGTTATGTTTGTCATCACCCAAAAAGCATTATTTGATGTCCAAAACTCTTTTGGACAATCTTTTTCCTCTTCGGATCCAATTAGTTCGACAATACCATTGTCCAACTAGCCTTGAAATGAATGACTTCCCCCTTTTAGAAGTCAAAATTTGTGCAAATTTTAGACCACTTACATTGAACGCACAACCTTTCCAGCATCACACGAGATGCACACTTCTTTATTCTTGGTATCTTCTTTGATTTCCATCGTTTGAAGTACTTCTTCTCCATGCAACTTATGCCCCAACTCAGTCACAAATGAAGCAGATTCTTTGTAACTTCCTACCCAAGTAACACCAATAATAATCTTAGCCTTATCACTAAAGAGAAACTTGGTGTCAAACTAATGTTTGCTTTCCACAGGCTAGAAGTATATCGGGAATCACTTCGCGTGAAAAATTGTTGACGCAAGAGCGGTACCAGCCAAAGCTATATTTCCAACTTGACATCGCATCAACCTATTAAAGCTTAATAGACTTAAAAAATCTCTTGAAGAACTAGTAGTAACATTAATGAACTGTTATCCACGCTCATCAAGACACATTGGGGCCCTAGAGGCACATCTAAGAAAAACCAAGACTTAAGACGAATTTGTCCTAGTCAATCCAACCTTGTAAACTTAGAACTCGAGTTCACAAGATTACACGTCTAAGGAATAAGTGCCCTCACTTGTTCCCTGAACAAGTAACTTCATCTTTAGCTTCGAGAACAAAACTAAAGTAACGGGGTGGTGAAAAACCCCAAAAATTTAGGTTTCTACACACGTCACCGACTTCATTAGCGTTATCATTCATCGTACTATATTGTAATAAACTACCTTTACAATGTATCATCACAAGACTTACTGTGATTTGGCGAATGATTTCTTAAACTTCTAAGTGACTCGTGAATTGTGCATGATAGCATTACAACCCGAAAGCTTATCATGGTAAACAAAAGATCTAGTACATCTACTCAAATCTTGCCCAGCAGATATGCTAGATAGGGCTGGTACTGGTAGGGCTGATAAGGTTGTAGGTGCCGACAAGGTACTCTGCAATACCTCTATAAGCCAATCAGGACTCCTTAAGCAAACTGAGTACAATCAGCAACTGGGACCGCAGTCTGCCAACGACTCCTCGAAGGTAGGCGGTCTCTACTGCCACTCCATCATGACAAACAACTGCAGGATCAAAGAAGGAAGACAAGAATTGCCCTTGTGCAGTAAGAGAAGTGTGGGTCTTATGCTGAAGCTCCCCCCTCCAAGGTGTGATTATGCCGATGGAGGAAGTAGTTCTCCTCCAACAACCACTGCAAGGCCTCGTGGCCCAATAACCTCGTGCTATCTGACTATTTACCCATATGGTCCAAGAGAGAGAGAGTCTATGCGCTTATGCATGATAGTGTACTCCACCTGGACTGCTATTAACAGGTTGTGGACGTCCGTCATGTTCTGCTCCTGGCTCATAGCCAGAGCAGCAATCCGAACTTAAACAGGACCAACATGTCTAACTCCAGAACCCTCTCCAACCTCCAATCCTGGCTTGTAGGTTTTCCAAATGAACAAGCTATCGTCAAGAGATTAACCAACTAAGTATAGTTGACACCACATTGACTTTTTCTAGTTGACAACTTCCAAAGTTTGCCCTCTCTTAATTATCATTAATTGATCCGCGAGCTACTATCGCTATATCGGATTAAAGGTCAAACCTTAGGATAATACTATCCATCCATAGTAGTAGCAGCATCCAAATACTGCTCAATCGGATATATAGAGCAACCCTGATAAAGATCTCCTTATATTTCTTTGTATGCATCCGTAATGGTAGCATCACTCAGATATTGCCCAATCGGACTTATAGAGCAATCCGAATAACTATCTCCTTACATTGTTGGCACCACTTGTTTCTGAGCATGTCTAAGACGAACCTTTAGATCTATGACATCTATACCCTAACAGATGACAAAATTTTAATAGCTTCGAGGACAAAGCTAAAATAACGGGATGGTGCTGTAAAATCTATGATTTTACCATGAGAATAATGTAATAGAAATCTACTCAACGATCCTAGATCATTTCTCAACCTAGTAAAAGTAATGGAATTTCGAGGACGAAACTCAAGGTAGCATGTGGATGGTGTAAAACTCGAGATTTTTCGTTCATTAAATAGTAATGGAGTATGTTTCAAAAACCCTCTTTGAACCATACAAAAATCATCGGATTTGAGAATTTGACAAAAGCCATACAAACCGCGTACCGGTAATTCAATAATTTAACTACATAAATTATTGTCGAGAAATACGTGATAAATAATTTGATTAAGTTGTTTATTATTACTTTCATCTACGGAGGGATTAAACGAGAAGTATTTCTATTAAAATGACACTTACGTTATACAAACGATAAATGACAAATACTTGTCATTTAAATAAACGGACACGTTCTTCGTATTTATACGTCATAAAAGTACTCCATTTTATTGGAAAAATGATTCTAAGATCAATGACGTAGTTTTCGTAAAACGAAACTAATTTTATATAATGTAAACAAGCCTCGAACCGCGTATTAACGAAAGTATAATATAAGTTACACTTTAGTCCCTACACTACTAGGAACCTTGCACTTTGTATTTAATTAATACATATAAAAAGGAGAATTAGGGTTTCACCCTCATTTCACTATAACCCTAACCCTAATATTACACACGCACTTCTCCCTCTTCCTTGGCAGCCGCCACATTTTCCGGCCAACTTCCGGCCACCATAAAAATAATACGGCCGACATCTTTGATTCATAGATCGAATGGATATACATGCACATGCATCATCCGAACCACTATGATTCATGGTGGCAAACCTCGTCACCATCCAGTAGCCGCCACCCATCTTCGGACCATGCTACCTTTAACACCCCCAAATTTACAACGCAGCGGAATACAACATTGGGGTGCTACTTCATAATACAAGCTCACGAGTCACAGTAAACGTATTTTAAAAGAAACGTTTACCAATGATGATTTCATCAAAAGATCAGAGTTACAAGGTCCCAATAAATTAAGAAAACTTATTTTCAAATAAGTTGCAATATACAATTTTTAATCTTTTTAAAATAAAAGATTTTCATCCAATGTACAAAGTTCACCAAGTTCACTTCCTTCGATATCCGCATCCAATCCTATCCAAGCATGCCAATATAAACCTGAGATAAACATGCTTAAAAGTCAACAAAAATGTTGAGTGAATCCATAGAGTTTATAAACAATAACTTTAAACACAAGCTTAATAAACATTTTATTCATAGAACAATCAAACGATGCTAGAGCCACGAACCGAACCTTAACCGTGTGCCCAACCTGGAGTGAGACACTCCCAATACTAAATACACGATATCCTCGTATGCTCCTCGCAAGAAACATACTCTGGACATGTTGTTAGGCCAAAATAGATCTATTATTATTGTACAAGCGTTTACCAGTTATCGGTAATTAACGGTCCATGAAGGAAAGGCCACAACATAGCACTCATAGCAACGTCCACATAATAAAACTACTTGTGTTCAATTTTCTAAAACAAGCATGTATCCCCCTCGCGGGTTTGTAAAACATAAAAGGATTTAAATGCGAGGCTATGAACTCACCTTAGCGATAACGATATCAAACGAGGATACGATCACGATAATAGTGACAGTCACAAAACGATGAAATAGGATAAGACAGGAGGCTGCAAACTTCAACGCCAGCCTAAAATAAAGTGGCGCGTCTTAGAAATACATACGCTTTTTTTTATGAACACAGATACTTTTAAAATAACCAAATTATAACTTTAGGACTAGTTTTAAAATTACAAATTAAGAAGGGCCAAAAGTGTTATGTGGAAGATCTATAATATTCATTTATACTTAACTTAATAATCAAAGGACTAAATATATAAATATGTAAATTAATTGCATGAAAATGACTTTTAACATCTTCATTGTTGGAAATACGTTTTTACGTATTTAGGAAGATTCGGTCACTCCGACAATATATTAAGTAGTAGCTCGTAGTCTAGATATCTTTATTAAACAAACAAAGTCAAGCCCAGCCTACAACATGTGTAGTTGATGTAGAGTTTTTACCCCTTTAGGAAAAGGAAGGCAAAATAGTGGTAAGCGTTAAGTGTCGGTTTAGGAAAACCGAGCACTAATGACCCAATGAAGTTCAAGTTCGTTCTCGAGGAGGCAAGTGCGTTGTGTAATGAAATGATTTTCTTTGTGATTTTATTGTTACGAGAAGAGAAAATAGAAATGGGGTGAGAAGAGAATGACGATTACGACGACGGATTACACTAAGACGAAAAAGGTCGTTCACGTAAAACCGTAAAAAGTTACAAATTAAAAATTTTAAACCTAAAAATTAATTAAAAGTTAATAGTAAGTCTAAAATAGTATAAATAAGAATAAAAATCCAATAAAAATATTTTAAAACCTTTTATTAATTAAATATTCAATTTTAAATGCTAATTAAAGCACTAAAATTAAATATAATTAAAAAAATGTCCAAAATATTATTTTATTGGACAAATAACTCACTTATATTATTTAAAGAGTTAAAAGTACTTTTCCTAAATTTTAAAAACTATTTTTCTATTTTTAAAACACTAAAAACTATTTTTAAACTAAAATAATCATAAAAAATAATAAAATAACTCTAAAAATAATTTGACAATTTTAAAAATCCTAATTTATACTAAAGAACTGTAGAAAAATGAAAAAGTTTGAAAAATATAAAATTTTGCACTAAAAGACAAAAATAGTTTGAAATTAAACCCTAATTAAACTAAATTAATTTTTAAAAACAATTAAAAAGTGAACAGTAAAAAATTTTTAAACTAAAAATCTTAAAATCTTTTTCTAAATCTAAGAAAAATTTTAAAACTGAAAAATAATTATTTTTGTCCACTAAAAGACAAAAGACAGAATTTAAAAAGTAATTTAAAATAGCTATTTAATCTAAAAATTACTAAATGAACAGTAAAATAAAAATAATTAAACAGAAAAATCAAGATTTAAATAAGAAAAATAATGAAAAAAGTTTCAAAGTCTAATTCCTAATTTAGTCCACAAAAGACAAAAAAGTGCAAATCTGATAGTGACATGTGCTAGGACTTTGTCCTTTTGCTGAGCAGGGGTAACAAATGTGTTAGCAGGGGGAACTTTGTTCCCACTGTTAGTGTTAAAAATTGGTCAGTTGACCAATAAGCTTAGGAAAGCTTATTTAAGAGCTTATCTTGGGCAATAAGGCACTCCCACAACTAGTTGGGTTGTGGGAAGTCAAATAAACAAGAAAATCACACAATCACTTCACAAAATCAATCACAAAAGGCACAAGAGGTTGACTGTAATGCATATACCCTATCTGATGAACAATTTGCTGATTCAAAGTGCACAAGAGTGGATTTCAAAGCTTCAATTCTTGCACTCAATCCAACCAATTGACATAAAACTGATTACAAACCCTGCTTGGACCTATCTCCTAACAAACTATCAAGATTTGATGGCACAAATTTCACAAAACAGGCAGATAAAGGACCTTGCCGTTTTAACCAATCTTGAACATGCAAACTTGTTTTAAATTCAACCAACCTGAAATCCAAATACTGATTACCTAATAACAACCTAATGAGTGTGTTAAACAGGTTTTTAAGCAAGATTTATGTTATTTAACCCAACTTAAACCCTAATCCAAACATACCTTAAATTACTGAAAATGAAAATTAACAAAGTAAAGCTATTCAAAACTACACAAATCTGATTGACAAAGCTTCTAGCATGCATACAAACCTAAAGTGAGCATAATCTCACCATACAACAAGCACTTAAACAACTTGCACAAAAAATCCATCAAATCACATAAAACTGAAATTTTAAGAAACTTAAAATAAGGTACAAGCCAAGTTACCTTGTGGGACCTACAATCCAGGTCCCACAATGGCTGAAAAGCCACCTCCAAACAAGCCCGGGCTTGTGCTGAACCTTTTGTGCTTGATGTTGATAGTTTTGCAACCCTTTAGGAAAAGAGTGCAATAAAAAGGGCAAGTGAGCACGACGATTTAGGAAAACCGTGTGTGAATGACCCAATTAAGTTCGTTCTCAAGGAGGCTAGTGTGTTATGTGTGTAATGATTTGGATTAATTTGTGATTATATGTGAAAAAGAAGAATAGAACGGGGATTAGAAGAGAATGACGGTTATGAAGACGGATTAAACTAAGTCTAAAAAGGCGTACACGTAAAGTCGTAAAAACCACCAAAATTAAAATTTAACCCTAAAAATTCCTAAAAATCACCAAAAATCCTTAATAATAATCTAAGAGTTTACAAAAAATCAAAACTTGCAAAAACCTTTTAATTAATTAGATAATGACTTTTTAATGCTAATTAAAGCCCTAAAAATCAAAATTAATTATTAAAAAGCCCTAAACAAGATTTTCAAGTTTGTAAACCTCAAAAATACTCTAATTAAGCTAAAAACTATTTTTCAAAATTTTAAAACCAATTTAAACTATTTTTAACCAATTAAAAACTCCTAAAATCAATTAAATCTTAAATTAATTATAACAAATAATTAAAAGACCTAAAAAATATTTGGAAAGTTGCAAAAATCCTAATTAAGTATTTAGAACCTAGGAAAAATATAAAAACCTAGAAAATCAGACTTTTAATTTTTAATAATAAAATAATATTAAAATACCAAAATGATGTTGATAGTTTTGCAACACTTTAGGAAAAGAGTGCAATAAAAAGGGCAAGTGAGCACGACGATTTAGGAAAACCGTGTGTGAATGACCCAATTAAGTTCGTTCTCAAGGAGGCTAGTGTGTTATGTGTGTAATGATTTGGATTAATTTGTGATTATATGTGAAAAAGAAGAATAGAACGGGGATTAGAAGAGAATGACGGTTATGAAAACGGATTAAACTAAGTCTAAAAAGGCGTACACGTAAAGTCGTAAAAACCACCAAAATTAAAATTTAACCCTAAAAATTCCTAAAAATCACCAAAAATCCTTAATAATAATCTAAGAGTTTACAAAAAATCAAAACTTACAAAAACCTTTTAATTAATTAGATAATGACTTTTTAATGCTAATTAAAGCCCTAAAAATCAAAATTAATTATTAAAAAGCCCTAAACAAGATTTTCAAGTTTGTAAACCTCAAAAATACTCTAATTAAGCTAAAAACTATTTTTCAAAATTTTAAAACCAATTTAAACTATTTTTAACCAATTAAAAACTCCTAAAATAAATTAAATCTTAAATTAATTATAACAAATAATTAAAAGACCTAAAAAATATTTGGAAAGTTGAAAAAATCCTAATTAAGTATTTAGAACCTAGGAAAAATATAAAACCTAGAAAATCAGACTTTTAATTTTTAATAATAAAATAATATTAAAATAATATTAAAAATCCAAAAATTATAAAAAATTCTAAAAACTTGCAAACTAGCTTAATTTAACCTAAATAACTCAGAAATGAAAGTGAAATTACCTAAATACCCCTATTGGGCCTAGAAAATGGGCCAAACCCTAAACAGTCCCTTATTGGGCTTAATTAAGGCCCAATAAGAAAAAGTGCTCAAAATAAGCTCAAAAAGCACAGGTTGACTGAAAATTTGATTTTAAACAACTTTTTCCAAAGGCCCAAAAGCTGAAAATGTGAAATAAGCTAACTTATAATAAGCAGCTTATTCTTAATGGGCTTTTTGGCCCATTAAGCTATAAGCTGATGCCATAAGCTAAAATTTAACACACAACCTTCTTTTGACCTAACAAAGACTTCTGTAAAAAGAAATTTCAAATAAGACCACTCAATAAGCCAGAAACAAGTCAACATCTTATTCACAAAACGACAAAATAGTCGTTTTTATGATCTAGACCACCTCAGAAGCTGATTCAAGTTGCAAAATGTTTCTTTTGACAAAACTAAGCTTAAAAACCAAAGAACTTTCAAATAAGCACACTCAATAAGCTAGAAAATCAAATAAGCACTTATCTTAAAAGTCAAACAAGTTGGTTTTCTAGTGAAAAGTCAAAGTCAAAGTCTGATAAGCTCCAGTTCACTTAAATGGGTCAAATAATGAAGATCTATTACAAAAAATAGGTTGTTGCAAGTCAGAATAAGCTAGAATAGCTTATTGATAAGCTGATGATGAAATTGCACTAGCAGGGGCTAGTTTTGGATGTTGAGCAGTGGGAACTTTTCCCACTGCTTGACTATTTTGACTTGTTGTCTTTAGTGACTTTTTCTTGGATTCAGTTTTCACAAAGGCACCCAATTGATCTTTGGATCAAAAGGAGTCAATAACAAGCAAAATAACACAATCACAAACAGCCAATTGATACAGTTTAATCAATTTATCACCAGATATAGCATAGACATGAACAATGAGCAGTTTAGCATTCAAGAGCAATTTTAGAGCAATTCAGCCAACCAAATTCAACCAAATGCACACACAAGCTATAATAAACTCCAATAAGCAAGTCTAAACAGGTTTCATGCACTGGTTCAAAGAATTAAGCAAGATCCAAGCTATGACAGTTACTGATGAACACTACACAAGCAGATTTATACTTTTGCTGATGTATTTGACACACAAGCCAATTTCAACACCTCAAATCTTTCAAACAGGTTAATTTAACTTTGTTTAAACCACTTTTATCCCTAAGCATGCATACACACTAAGTGTTCCCAAAATCCTAGGTCAAAATAAGCAGAAACAAGGTCTTAATAGCAGATTGATCAATTCAAGTGTTCAAACCCAATAACTTGCAGCAAAACACTCTCAAACAAAGGTATATCAGATACAAAGCATAAACAACACTTTCCCTTAACACAAAATCAGATTACAAGCATAAATCAGTAGACCCAAACACCCCTTTAACTTTTTCAAATCAAGATTTTCAAAAGCAAAACAAGATTTCAGGCCAACCAAGCATCAATTAACACTCTAACAAGTCTAAATAACAGATTCAAGCAAGAACAAGCCACAAAATTCACAAGAACAACAGTTTCATACAAATATCACCAAAAATTACAATTTATGCAGATTTGGAGATTAAGTAAGCAAACCTCATGGATGTACATCCACACCCACGAATTTTGAGCTTATGTGCTAGCAAGAACAAGCACAAGCTTCCGCAAAAGCCTGCTAAGATTCAACAAGGGTTAGGCACAATAACAAAAAAAATCAGAAACCTGGAAAAATCTTGATTGATGCAAACTTGTTACCCCACACTTGATTATCCCCAAGTTATAAGCCTCACCACACCTTAACCAACTCAGTTAGGATGCTATGATCAGCCCTATAGCCCAAGAATTCCAAGGTTGGAACAAGACTTAGCAAAATATCAAGAAAATGAGGAAAATATGCAAACTTGTGCACACTCCTCTTTTGAAAACAGGTTTTAAACTTCAAAAGCAGTAAACTAAGAACATAAACAACAGAATAAAGATGGCACTTGGTCTTTCTTCAAATCACTTAACTCAAATTCATATAACTGAAAAAGGATTTACAAGTGTTTGAACAAAGGAAAAACCAAAAAGCAAACGTCTAATGAAGCACCCTAAGGCCTTTATATAGGCATACAAATGACTAAGGAACAGCTAAAAACTTAAAACCCTAGTGCTTGATCTTCCAAAAATGCCCTTGAGGTCTTTGTCTTCATTTTGAATCATGTGACTGACTTTGGACCCTTGTGAAGATAGCTGGCATGAAGTTGTGATCTAACGGCTCATAAGATGCTTAGAAAGTAAGCATGAATGTCAAACGTTGGATTGCTGCCACCTTTTTGGCAGTATGCATGGGTGTGGAGCAGGGGAGTCACAAGGAGACAAATGGGGTGGTGAGGTGTCAAGTTTTAAGGTTGGGTTGTGTTTATGATTAGCTTAATCATAAATCTGGAGCAGATTAGTGTCTAATTACAAGCCATAAATAAAAACCCAATTTGGATCAAGAACATGAATAGTGCATGTTTTAATCCGTTTAAGTTTTTAAACCAGGTGTTAGGCGCCATAATTAACTTAATAAATTAAGTTAGTTGTGAGTGGATGATGATGTGGAAGCAGGGAGAAATGTGATTGGTGGAGAGGTGGTAGTGGGGCACGTGTCACCAGCTGGTTGGTCTAGGTAAGTTTCCTGTCTGGCCCCTTTTGGTCCCTTATTTCCTTTCTTCTTGTCACTTGCAATCAAAACTCTGTCAGCGCCCAATTAAGCCTTTGTCAACTTTGGACTTTTTACATTTTTGGCCCATAAACTTTTGTAAAGTGAATTCAGGGGTATTTCTTGCCATATTTGAATTCTTCAAGGGCTGGTTTGGTATTTTCTTCAATGATAATGGTCTAGACTTGTATAATTGTCATTTTGGAGGACTGAATTTGCCAAGTCTTTATAAATGAGGGACCATTTTTGCCAATTGTTGAAAGTTGAGGGTCCTTTTTGTAATTTTGGATTTTTTCAAAGGACCAATCTTGTCATGATATATTTGACTTTGTGGATGATATTGATTGACAATTTAGCTTTGTTGAGGGGCTAAACTTGCCAATTCTTCAAAGTTAAGGGCCCTTTTGGTAATTTTGACAAACTTTAGGGACCAAACTTGTAATTATGAGGATACAAGGGTATAAAGTGTCAATTCTTCATAATTGGAGGACCCTTCTTCATAATTCTTCAAATTTTCAAGGGTTGATCTTGGGAAAGTCTTCACTAGGGCTTGGTTCATTGTGCGGCTTCGTTTCCCGTGTTCGTTTTTGTATGATTCTTGTGATCTTTTGTCATTATCTCAATATCCGTACCTAAAATACACAAGCAACAAACACAAGCATATATTTGGGTATTTTGATGATATTTAATGCATTTTAAGCCCTATTTGGAAGATGAGACTATGTATAAAAGCAGTCTCATCACTCCCCCATACTAAACCATTGCCGTGCCCTCACGCAATGCTAGAATAAAGTATCGTAGCATCTCCAAAATTTAATTTTATTCACTTTATTGAATGATAAACTAGCTACACTACTACTATTACTACTACTTGTGTTATAGACATAATGTATGATTTTCATCGCAAAATGGGACGTTTAGGTTCATAGAATAAGAACACGTGAATGCTTCGTTAGAAATAATTTCGTCATCCTCGATTTTCACTCCAATTCCACGCTAAGCGTTCAACGAGATCATTGTCATTATAAGTTAGTAATGCTAACACTACTCATATGCCCTAATCACGTACTTATCCTCCCATTATTCCTAAGTTGTATCTCTTATATTTTATGATGTCTTGAATGTTTCACGAGGATACATTGTTTGACTTATGCGATGATAGAGATTTAGGTCTAAAAATAGAGTCCTAACGGTGTAACTAAGACCATCAAATCAATAACCCCTCCTAATAGACGACGATGTTAAAAAATTAAGTTGACAAGAAGAATCGATAAACACGGTTTTATAACGGTTTTGAACATGAGACTTATTACCAAGACTTTTATACGCCCCCTAACGGAAGGGCCTTATTATCTTTGGTTTACCTCCATCTTTTATTCAACTTCGCCATGAAGCTTTTATTATGACTTCGGTCTTGCCTTGCCTTTTATTATCCGCCTCATCGGTGGTTTTATTAGCCAAAGACGTATATCCTCACGCTAAAGCGAATTTTGGATCTTTAAAGCTTCGAAGATTAAGGCTTGATTCACTTTCAATTTTGCATAGATTTTAGGCCTTGTGGGGCTTCAAATTGTTTGCTTGATTTAGGTGAGCACTTGAAATCTTATTATTGGGTGAAGCTTTCGATTATTAGGGTGCCAATACTTCAAAACCGTGACGCTGGCGATACCTTAATGTCTTCCCAATTTAATTACACGGAAGCTACTAGAAAAGACTAGAAACCCAACAATCCTAACTAAACCGCTAAGTCAATATTTATTAAGCAAAGAATATTTACATGCGAAGGGAGAATAAGCAAACAACGAGAACACATGAGTTTTTGAAAGAATACGAGTACTCTACGTTTAGCATAGTAACTTATAATTAACCCTATCATTTCTCGTCCTCATTTAAGAGACTTAGCCTAATGTGTAGTTAAGGAGTCAAAGCTAAGTGCTCAACACGCACGGTCGAGTCAAAAATTACTCTTATTCTCGCCATCGGAAAATCTACATTCGTGTCTTCAAACGCTTATAAAATATGAGAAAAATTTTAAATTTGGCCATTTTTAGCCTTATTCTTATTTTGCAACAAAAACGATAAACAAAACGATAAACTTTGGAAAGCGTGAAGGT
The DNA here is from genome assembly GCA_025667525.1 of Glebionis coronaria. NCBI lineage: Eukaryota > Viridiplantae > Streptophyta > Magnoliopsida > Asterales > Asteraceae > Glebionis > Glebionis coronaria. The sequence goes on from CM046881.1 coordinate 37,574,717, forward strand.
TTGGCAAGGCAAGTATCTATTCACCCCCCCATACTAAAGTTAAACATTGTCCTCAATGTTTCGAGTCTAGGGGTGCAAACATCCCCATACTAGAGACGTAGTCGAATGCCTAATCTAGCATGGAAAGGGTGTAACCATTAAATTAATAGCCGTTTATGAAGTGTGCTAAAAACCTAAGGTTAGAACAATAAAGGATATATCATGGATATTGAGAAATGTCTCCAAAGCAAACGATCGAGTGCTCCCATAAAACGAACACGAGAGGCTCCAATCATGAAGATCATGATCTAAAAATCACATATCACAAACAACGACGGAACAAAGGTTGGAAGGGCACAAATCCCCACACGTAAGCTACATTAGACTAAGAAAGCGATAATATGTACATAGGATAAGCATGGGACTCCCCCACGAGGCTCCTCGTTTTTGATTACCGAGTCATGAGCTCGACTCGATCCCCTCAACACTAATTATCATTGGGGAAGGTGACTTGGTCGAGGTAGTTCAAGGATGGAACTTCCCCACCGAAGTAGTGCTTCAACCTATGTCCATTCACCTTGAAGTTAGGACCATCATCTTGAGCTAGCTCGATGGTCCCATACGGAAACACTTGAGTCACGGTGAATGGACCGGACCAACGGGATTTCAATTTACCGGAAAATATTTTTAATCTTGAATTAAAAAGTAAAACTTGATCCCCAATGTTAAAAACCCGGTTTTTAATTTTTGAATCATGCAACTTTTTAGTTTTCTCTTTGTAAATCAATGAATTTTCATAAGCAATGTCTCTCAATTCATCCAATTCATTTAATTGCATTTTCCGGTGTTTTCCCGCGGTCTCCATGTCATCATTACAATGCTTTAGGGCCCAATAAGCCTTGTGTTCTAACTCGATAGGCAAATGACAATTCTTTCCATACACAAGCTTATAGGGAGTGCACCCAATGGGCGTCTTATGAGCGGTCCTAAAGGCCCATAAAGCATCGTCTAACTTATCCGACCAAGATTGTCGGTTTTCTCCCACGGATCTCTCCAAGATCCTCTTCAATGCTCGGTTTGAAACCTCGACTTGCCCACTCGTTTGTGGGTGATAAGCCGTAGAAAGACGATGTGTAACCCCATATTTCCTTAAGACTCTTTCGAATTGGTCATTACAAAAATGGGTTCCACGATCGCTTATGATCGCACGAGGGGTTCCAAACCTAGCAAACAAACTTTTCAAGAACTTAACTACCACACGAGCATCATTAGTGGGCAAGGCCCTCGCCTCCACCCACTTAGATAGGTAGTCAACCGCAACAAGGATGTACTTATTACCACGAGATGATGGGAACGGCCCCATAAAGTCTATACCCCAAACGTCAAAGATCTCACATACTTGAATGATATTTTGTGGCATTTCATCTTTTTGTGAGGCTTTTCCTTGTCGTTGGCATGAATCACAAGACTTCACAAGGATTTGTGCATCTCGGTAAATAGTAGGCCAAAAGAAGCCGGCATCAAACACCTTTTTAGCCGTGAGATTGGCACCGTGGTGACCACCCGTGGGTCCCTCATGGCAAGCTCTAAGGATGTTAGAAGCTTCGGTGCCAAATACACAACGGCGGATGATTTGATCCGCACAAGTTCGAAACAAATAAGGGTCGTTCCAAAAGTAGAACTTGACATCACGAAAGAATTTTCGTTTTTCTTGAGTTGTCATACCCTTAACGATGAAGTTACCCGCATGGTAATTTGCAAAATCCGCAAACCATGGGGTAGAAGAATCAAGCTTAGAATTCACTAAACCAAGTGTCTCGAGCGGAAATGTTTCGGTGATTTCCTTAGGCTCGTAAACACTTTGGTGAGGATCTTCCAAACGAGAGAGATGATCGGCCCCTAGATTCTCGGCTCCTTTTTTGTCAACGATGGTGTGATCAAATTCTTGAAGGAGGAGAATCCAACGAAGTAATCTCGGCTTTGCATCTTGTTTAGCCATGAGATACTTGATAGCCGAATGGTCCGTATACACTATGCATTTCGTCAAGACGAGGTAAGGTCGGAATTTCTCAAATGCATACACTACGGCAAGGAACTCCTTTTCCGTTGTAGTGTATTTAAGTTGAGCCTCGGTCATCGTCTTGCTAGCATAGTGAATAGGCAAGAAGTGCTTTTCATGACGTTGCCCCAAAACGGCCCCAATAGCGTAATCACTTGCATCACACATAAGTTCAAAGGGGAGGTTCCAATTTGGAGCAACAAGAATGGGAGCTTCGGTAAGTTTCCTCTTAAGGATCTCAAAGGCTCGTACACAATCTTCGTCAAAGACAAAACGTGCCTCTTTTTCAAGAAGATGTGTAATGGGTCGAGAAATCTTCGAGAAATCCTTGATGAATCGTCGATAAAAGCCCGCGTGGCCTAGGAAACTCCTAACTCCCTTGACGGTTTTGGGATGAGGTAATTTGGCGATGACGTCTACCTTAGCTTGATCTACCTCAATCCCCGCTTTCGAGACCTTGTGCCCTAAGACGATTCCACCCTTAACCATAAAATGACACTTTTCCCAATTGAGCACAAGGTTGGTTTCCTCACAACGTTTTAACATTCTCTCAAGGTTCGACAAACACGAAGTAAAGGAATCACCAAACACGGAAAAGTCATCCATAAAGACTTCCATCGTCTTCTCGATCATATCATGAAAAATAGCCATTATGCATCGTTGAAAAGTTCCCGGTGCATTGCAAAGTCCGAATGGCATTCTACGATAGGCAAACGTTCCATATGGACACGTAAACGTAGTTTTTTCTTGATCACGAGGATCGATGGGAATTTGGAAGTAACCGGAAAAACCATCTAAAAAGCAATAGAAATCGTTTCCCGCAAGACGCACCAACATTTGGTCCATGAAGGGCAAGGGAAAATGGTCTTTACGAGTGGCTTCATTCAACTTTCGATAGTCAATGCACACTCTCCATCCGGTCACGAGTCTTGTGGGAATTAACTCGTTGGCATCGTTTGGCACAACGGTCATCCCTCCCTTTTTAGGGACACAATGAATAGGACTCACCCAAGGGCTATCGGAAATAGGGTAAATCATTCCCGCGTCAAGGTGTTTAAGGACCTCCTTTTTGATGACGTCGTGAATTTTGGGGTTCACCCTCCTTTGACTTTGGATTGTTGGCTTGAAATCTTCCTCCATTAAGATTTTGTGGGTACAAAATTTGGGATCGATTCCCTTAATGTCGGATAACTTCCACGCAATCGCCCCTTTGTGATCCTTAAGAACATCGACAAGTGCGGTTTTTTCATCATTCGAAAGTTCCTTCGCAATAATAACCGGCAACTTGTCGTCCTCCTCCAAATAGACATACTCGAGGTGAGGAGGTAAATCTTTCAACTCGAGGATAGGTGGCTCCTCAACTGAAGATTTGGGCTCGATACTCATAACCTCCTCGGGTGGAGGAAATGGGAAATCGTTGAGAAAATCCTTGATAATCGAGAAGTCCTCATAGTTGTCGAGGTCTTCGTCACAAGTACGTGGAACATCGAATTCTTCCAACGTAAAACCACCACCTTCGAAAGGAGTGAAGGTTGGTGTCGAATTATCAAGAATTGGATCTAACATAGTGGGATTGCCACTAGTTTCTTCATCACCAAAACCTAGAACTTCTTGTGAAAATTCCTCGCAAACCACGTCGATCATATCCACGAGGTTTATGGTTGCAACGGAATAAACATGAGAAATTTGAGAGTTTTGAGTTGCGTTTATAACAAGTTCCTCGTCGTTGAAACGTAAGGTGATCTTTCTAGCATGCACATCGATCAAAGCCATAGACGTATCTAAAAACGAACGACCTAAAATGAGAGGAACTTGAGGATCCGTGGGGATGTCAACAACAATGAAGTCTACGGGATAGTAGAACTTCCCCACTTTCACAAAAACGTCTTCCGCCAAACCACATGCAAGAATCGTGGAATGGTCGGCCAACTCAATAGACATTCGTGAAGGAGTAAGATTAGGAAGATTGAGCGACTTTTAGATTGCAAGTGGCATCAAGTTAATGCTAGCACCAAGATCGGCCAAGGCGAAGCATTCTTCCATGTCTTGAATTGCACAAGGGATCAAAAATTTACCGGGATCACCGACTTTTTGAGGTATGCGATTAAGATAAACCGACGAACAACTAGACTTTTGGTGTAATTTCTCCTTGTTGTTCAACATAGTCTTAAAGTTAGCGGCAAATCGAGGCATCATGACCAAGGCATCGGCGAAACTCACATTAAAGTGCAAATCACGAAACATTTTCATAAAAAGCTCAAATTGATAGTTGTCGCGCTCTTGTCGTTTCTCCTTCCTAAGTCTCGATGGGTAAGGCAAGGGTGGTGTGGGTTGAGGCATAGGCATAGCCTTTGGAATCTCGGGTTCCAATGATGGTAATGGGTCAACCGTAGGTGTGGCATGAGCGGTACTTTGTGGGCTTGAAATATGCTCCTTTTCGACCACCACCTCGGGTTCTTCCTCAATTGCTTCCTCCGTAGGAGCAATTGGGTGAGGAATCGGCTCCTTAAGTGTCTTACCACTACGTGTGGTAATCACTTTTATCTCACCCTTAGGGTTGGATATGGTGTTACTAGGAAGACCACTTGACGACGGTTTACACATTATTGCCTCAAACATAGACGAGATTTTATCTTCAAAATTAGATTGCCTCAATACGGCTTCGGTTTGCCTTTTCTCGGCCTTAAGCATCTCTTGTTTAATCTCATGTTGCCCTTGTTCCATCTTTTGTTGGTTTTGTTGCAACCTAGTGACATTTCCTTCCATCTTGTTGGTGTGGATTTTAAGTTCATTAGCTAACTCATTTTTCAACTCTTTCTTCAAGTCGTTTTTGAACTCGGATCTTAGGCTAATTATTTCTCTTTGAATGTTGTCAAACCAAGCATCATTACCACTAGCATATTCAACAAACTCACTTAGAAGATCTTTCAATGTTTGCAAACTCTTGTTGTTATTTTGAAAATCATTTTTGTTTGAAACTTGATTATTAGCCCCTTGATTCCCTGAAATGTAGTATAATGCAAGTTCGTTTTCTCAGTTCTTAACCAATAGAAAGTCCAATCAATATCAGATTTATTATTGTTCTTGGTTGTTCAAGCTTGCTTGGTAATCTATTGCTAATTCAAACAACACTAATTAAAAATGAAAAATATTAGACTACTTATACGTAAAACAAGTTGCAAATTCCAAGTTTTTATTCAAACAAAATTAAAATTGCAAAATATAAAACTAAGAGGACTGAAAATGTAAATTCTAGGAAAATTAAATGCTTGAAAATTAAATTCTAACAACTTTAGGGACTAAAAATGCAAATCTGTTAACTATATGGACCAAACTTGTAAAATCTATAACAAACTTAACCAAAAATGTAACAAAATAACAACTTGATAACTGAAATTAAACAAACTTCAAAGTCCAGGGACTAACTCTATGCAAACCCTAAAAACTAGAAAGATTAGCCAAAGATTAAACTCTGAATGAAATGTAAGGACCAAAGTGCAATTAATCTAAATTTTTAACCAAAAACGGGACACTATGAAGAATAAGCTCGTTTGAGCTTATTACTCAACCAAATAAGCTGAAACAACTTGCAAAACTCTTAAAATCTAATTTAAGCAACGTGTGTTCAAGGATTCTTGCTAAAAGTCAAAAATAAGCAATTGAGTGCTTATTGATAAGAACAAAATAAGCTACAGCTTATTCCAATCAGTCACAACTTGATTTTTGTGATGAAACTGATTAAGCACTTGATTTAAAGAAGGGGAAATCAAACTAGAACCATTTTCATCAAGTAATGAATGAGAAATCTGAAATAAGCTCTTTTGAGCTTATGTTGACCAAGTTTGACCAGCTTTTTGCAAAAAGCTCAAAACTTCAAAACTTGATATTCAACACTAGTTAAATGTTTTTGTGAAAGAAAATCAAGACTTTTGTGAACTAGATTAAGAGAACCAAGAAAACAGTCATCAATTTATCTCAGAGAATGACAAATACTCAGTCATTGATCAATAAGCTATTTTCTAGCTTATTACCTAAAACTGTAGATTTTCCTCTTAGAGTCTAAAAGTTTAAGATATAAGCTATAACTAGAAACAAATTTGGGAGAATTTCATCAAGGAATGAAGGAGAACTAGGCAAATGAAAAAGGCAAGTTTCAAAGAACAAAGCTGAAATAAGGATGACCCAAACTATTTCTATGCCAATTGCCTGTTTGACTGTTTTTATGACTTGTAAAAGACTTAAATCCACTTGTTATCAACTAAGGACTGAAAATGAACACTAAAACACAAATTTCCAATACTTGAAATCTACTTTTAAGCTTCTACCAAACACTCCTTAATCTGTTATGAAAAAGATTTTACAAAGACTTATTGAGCATTGGTTTGAACTGATTAAAAAGCTTTAGCAAACTAATTTCAATGGACAAAATGAAGTGTTTAAAAGCTGTAAACAAACAACAACCAAGGCTAGAACTGAAAGTAAGCTATGAGGCTAACAAGTAACTGAATGTATGCAGAAACTACAAATCAGATCACAAGAATGCAAGAACTGAACTACTATCACTTAAATCTCAATCAAACAACAGCAACTAACAAATATATCATATAACCATCAAGATTAAACTAGAGAATTGAGCATGCAATTGACTGATTTAGAGGAACAAAAATCAAGAGCTATAGAACCTAAGGAAGAGATCCTTTGGGAAGAAGAGGAGCGCTGAGCTCTCTTGCACTAGTGATACCACCACCTATCACTAGTAATCAACTAAAATCAATCAACAATCAACTGCAATTCATCTGGAATCAACATTCTGCTACAATTCTTTAAGAACAATGGAAAAAAACTTGAATTCTGATCAAACAGCTTCGAAACTTCACCAATGTAAGCTATGATCAATGGTTGATCATAACAAACATCAAACAGCAACAATACTATCCAATAGCAACAAGAATCAACAGGAATTTGAAGAACAGAATTTGGCGGGAAAAAGGAAATTTGAATTTTATTGAGTGAATTCAGTTACAAAAGTGGTTACAAGCTACTAACTAACTAACTGACTCAAGAGTTTGTCAGGCTCTTGAGTAGTTAGGGGAAAAGTGAGGGAAAAATGGAAAGGAAAGATTGAACTAGGTGTTTTTACAATTTTAAGCTACCCTGAGAAATGAGGTACAAGCTATCTATTTATAGGCATGATAGGAGAATTAGTTGGGATTGGTGACGTGTCAGAACCAGTAATATCTTGCCACGTGGAAAAATTCTGCATTTGGCACTTGAAGGTATGAACAATGATTTGGGGGTTTTTGATCCACTCAATGGTTTGTTAATTGGATTGCACCGTTGAATTCCTCTCTTCAAAACGAGCAAAATTGATGTTTTGATCTTCTCATGAAACGCCCTCTATCAAAAACCCGATCCTGGAAATATTTCTTGTTAAAGAAGATGACACGTGTCATCTTCTTATTGGTTGAGGAGATGTGTTGCGGATTACACTGTTGAGATATGGTAATAAATGAAAGGCGGCAGTAGTGGGCTTATGTGGTGATCCGTGTGAGGTGTATTCTCCTCTCCCATTGGTTGAATTCTTTCCACTTGGATTAAACTTGCATTTCTTTTCAAACTTGGCAAAACAAACCCCTTGACTTGGCAGATTGCTATTTTAAGCTAGGATCTTCATTTCTTTGTCATTTTTGGTCCTTTAACTTTGATAACTTGTACAAAATGGCCCTTTGACTGAGTTGACTTGATAGTTGACCAGGTTTGACTTGAATCTTGACTTTTCATAATTTGCACTTTAAGTCCTTCAACTTCCATAATTTGTCAAGATAGGTCCTTGAACTTCAAAGTCTTGTCACTTTTGATCCTCTTTTGTCTTTTTCATCAATTTAAGCTTGGTTTTTCCTTGTTTGCTTGAAAATGTATCTTCTTACCTACAAAAGATCACACAAACACAACATACCACATAACACTGTTTTTTTACAAGATAAATGGGTATTTTTGCTTCATGTTTTAGGGTTATTTGTTGATAAAAGGATATGAGTTTAAGCTCATATCAAATTCCCCTACACTTGAGCATTGCCATGTCCTCATGCAATATTATATTTCAAGGATTAAAAAATTTACATTTCCCTCATAATTAATCCACCTTGGCCATATGAGATGCATCTACACTACTCTAAACTAGATGATGCATGATTTTGACTTTTAATAATGCAATGAATCAAAATACAATTCTATCTATATCTTTTTGATTTTTCTTGAAATGGTTTTGATGGAAATAACTCATAAAGAATTTAATGACTTAGATTAGGGCTTGGATACCATGAACATTTATCACCCTCAAGTTTCACTTTCCCCATACCAAGCTAATAAATGGAATCATTGCATTCACAAGTAAAAAGTGCATCAACTTATTCATGACAATTAAATGTGGAACCGGTTATTAATTGAGCAAATTGCTTATGGGCAAATTTGTCATTATTCAAGTGTGAAATATAAGAAGTGTAAAATCCAAAAATAAGGAAGCACGGTTTTAATCCTAAGTAATCTTCTCATCCATTACTTGAAAAACCGCTCACAATTAATACAAGTCCGTATTAAGAGTAATAAGTCATTCGCCTTATGTGTAAAATCCTCATGTCATGCTTTCATAAGTAACTACACACTCGCTAAGGAAAGAAAAATAAAACTCACGCAATAATTTACATCCGCATCTTTTTGAGATTTTGGATCTTCAACCCCGCAACCCGTCAAGGTAATATTGGATTGGAGCAATCTATTGAATCCCCGCAACCCGTCAAGGTAATATTGGAACTCAATAGTCACTATAATTAACACCACACTGCCCCTCTTGGGAGTCTTGCATTATTTATTTATTTTTTTTTTTTTCTAGCCACTCATTTTTTTTCATAAGCCGCTCTTATTTTTCTTTATTCCTCACCAAGAAATTTGAAAAGAAGAAAAGGAAAAAAACACCCGCTAAATATGGAGCATGACATAAGTCTAGTACACATAAAACGTGCTAACTTAGAATCTTAAGACGTACTCATATCAACCATAAATGATTAGCCAAAAATGCATAAGAGATTACAAACCAATTAAAACCGTACTTGATTATTTATTAACAATTATATACAAGCGAAGAAAATAGAGGTAGAGAAGAGAAGGGTTTAGCCACAAGTAATTGCCATGAAGTCTATCTAGCCCTTTTACACTTGCTTCAACTCTATCATTTCCCATTCTCCACAAATTTAAAATTTCAAAGAATGAAATTGGTGGAAGCTTAGCCTAACAGACCAATGAAGGACTACATGATTAAGGATACTAGCTAGAGAGTGCTAAAATAAGCAAACTCGGGTTGAGTCAAAATATCCATGGCGGGCCTAATATGTCAAAGAAGTCTAAATTTGTTAAAACCATGTTTTATTATATTTTTTTCCTTTTATATATTTTTGATGAAAAATAAAAGAAGAAATATATACAATGCAAATGTGTTATGCAAATGAAAAATGTTTGATGCAAAAATTATGAATGCATATTTTTGGTGGCCAAAGTAGATCAAAAATTTGAAAAAATGTTGAAAAGTCAATTTTCTCAATTATCATGCAAGACAATGACAAGTTCTAGGTAAGGTCACTTCGATAGAAGACCCCCCTACACTTAAGCGAAACATTGTCCTCGATGTTTAAGAGCATGGAAGTATAAAACTTCCCCTACACTTATGACAATGAATAGACTTTGCTTAACCCAAGTTAAGGAAAGGACTACTATTAGTGAAATCAAGTTTAAGCACAAGGTGTCAATGAAAAATCACTAAAGTAACGAAGTGAACCGGATACAAGGGCCTCCTCCATAAGCTCCAAAGCATGAGATGAGTGAGCAACCCTACAAACAAGCATGAAGACAAAAGAAGGTCTCCCCTACACTTATCTCCAAATCTATGCCTTTATTTCTAACCTACAACACTCTAAACCTAGTTATACGATGCTTGAGTTAATGAGTCTCTAGCTCGACTCGTCCCTCAATGAATTAATTCATGGGGAAAATGGGGACCTCTTGGACCATTTCAACGGAAATGTCCTCCCCAAAGTAATGTTTAACACGGTGACCATTCACTTTAAAATTTGGACCATCGGGTTGGGATAACTCAAGAGTTCCATATGGAAACACTTGAGCAATAGTGAATGGACCGGACCATCTCGACTTAAGCTTGCCCGCAAAAAGCTTCAATCTTGAGTTAAAGAGGAGAACCGGCTCTCCAACTTTGAACTCACGATTCTTAATCTTAGCATCATGCAATTTCTTAGTCTTTTCCTTGTAAAGCAAAGAATTCTCATAGGCATTGGCTCTCAACTCATCCATCTCATTGATTTGATCTTTCCTATGTGAACCGGCTTGGTTTAAATCAAAGTTAGCCCACTTGAGAGCCCAAGATGCCTTATGTTCTAACTCAAATGGGAGGTGGCACGCTTTTCCATAGACAAGCCTATAAGGAGTACAACCAATTGGTGTCTTAAAGGCTGTCCTAAACGCCCACAAAGCATCATCAAGCTTATCCGACCAAGAAGCTCTATGCTCTCCCACCGTTCTCTCTAAAATCCTCTTTAAACCACGATTTGTGACCTCGGTTTGACCATTTGTTTGAGGGTGATACGCGGTAGAAAGTCTATGATTCACTCCATATTTCTTCATAACTCTCGTGAATTGATCATTACAAAAGTGCGTACCACGATCACTTATGATGGCCCGAGGTACACCAAATCTAGCAAACAATTGTTTCAAAAACTTTACAACCACTCTAGCATCATTAGTAGGTAAGGCTTTAGCCTCCACCCACTTGGACACATAATCCACCGCCACAAGTATATACTTGTTTCCCTTAGAGGATGGAAAAGGTCCCATGAAATCTATTCCCCATACATCAAATATCTCACACTCTTGGATAAAATTTTGTGGCATCTCATCACGTTGTGTAATTTTTCCTTGTCTTTGACAAACATCACAAAATTTCACCATCTCTTGGGCATCCTTGTAAATGGAAGGCCAATAGTAACCCGAATCAAAGACTTTCTTGGCGGTGTAGTTAGGCCCAAAATGTCCACCCGTAGGTCCTTTATGACATGCTTCTAAGATTTTAAATGCCTCGGGCCCATCTACACACCGTCTAATGATTTGGTCCGCACATTGCCGAAAAAGATATGGATCATCCCAAAAGTAATACTTAACTTCCTTAAGAAACTTTTTCTTTTGTTGGTAAGTAAGACCCTCAATAAGCACATTGCCCACAAGATAGTTTGCTATATCCGCAAACCAAGGTGTGGCATCCTCTTGGGAAGAGATAGACATGAGCTCCTCTAGTGGAAAGGATTCATTGATTTCTTGATGTGGGAAATCTCCTTGAAAAGGATGCTCAAGTCTACTCAAATGATCCGCCGCCAAATTCTCGGCCCCTTTCTTATCACGAATCGCTATCTTAAACTCTTGAAGCAACAAAACCCATCTCAAAAGCCTAGGCTTAGCATCTTGTTTTGTCATAAGATACTTGAGAGCGGAATGATCCGTATACACTATGGTCTTGGAAAGCACAAGGTATGGTCTAAACTTCTCAAAAGCATATACTATAGCAAGCAACTCTTTTTCCGTGGTAGTGTAATGAAGTTATGCACCGGTCATGGTTTTACTCGCATAGTGTATAGGTTGAAAATGCTTATTAACTCTTTGTCCTAAGACGGCCCCCACCGCATAATCACTAGCGTCACACATAAGCTCAAAAGGTAATTCCCAATTTGGAGAAACCAAAACGGGAGCCTTAGTCAATTTTTCCTTAAGGGTCTCAAAAGAGTCTAAACAAGCTTGATCAAAAATGAAAGGAGCCTCTTTCACCAAGAGATGAGTCATCGGTCTAGCTATCTTAGAGAAATCTTGTATAAAGCGCCTATAAAAGCCCGCATGACCTAAGAAACTCCTCACACCTTTAACCGAGGTGGGTGGGGGAAGCTTAGCAATCACATCAATTTTGGCTCGATCAACTTCTAATCCCTTATTGGATATCTTGTGTCCTAAAACAATCCCCTCTTTCACCATAAAGTGACATTTCTCCCAATTAAGCACCAAACGTGTTTCCTCACAACGCTTAAGCATTCTCTCAAGATTTGTGAGACAAGAGCTAAAGGAGTTCCCAAATACGGAAAAATCATCCATAAAAACCTCCATGGTTTGCTCTATCATGTCATGAAAAATCGCCATCATGCACCTTTGAAACGTCCCCGGTGCATTACATAGGCCAAAAGGCATCCTCTTGTAAGCAAATGTACCGTATGGACAAGTGAATGTGGTCTTTTCTTGATCCTTAGGGTCAATGGGTATTTGAAAATAACCCGAAAAGCCATCAAGAAAACAATAGTACTCATTTCCCGCTAAGCGTTCAAGCATTTGATCCATAAAGGGAAGCGGGAAATGGTCTTTCCTAGTTGCCTCATTGAGTTTCCTATAATCAATGCAAACTCTCCAACCGGTTACAAGTCTCGTGGGAATAAGCTCATTGTTCTCATTAGGCACCACAGTGATTCCACCCTTCTTTGGAACACAATGAACCGGGCTAACCCATGGAGAATCGGAAATGGGGTAAATCATACCCGCATCTAAGAGTTTAATCACTTCCTTCTTAATAACCTCATGAATTTTTGGGTTAACTCTCCTTTGGTTTTGAATGGCGGGTTTATAATCATCCTCCATAAGGATTTTGTGAGTACAAAAATGTGGATCAATTCCCCTTATGTCGGATATTTTCCATGCTAAAGCTTTCTTATGTTTCTTAAGGACTTCAATAAGTTGCTCCTTTTCATCCTCTTTCAATTCCTTAGCAATAATCACCGGTAATTGGTCTTTTCCTTCTAAGAAAGCATATTCTAAGTGGGATGGAAGTCCTTAAGTTCAATGGGAGGTGGACTCTCTATGGAAGGTTTTACTATGGAAGGTTCCTCAATGGTAATCTCTTGTGGAATAGGTGAAGGAATAGGGTCCTCATTGAGCAACTTTTGGATTGTAAGAATATCTTCTTCCCAATTTATGGGAGAATCATCATCACCAAGAAAGTTGGACTCAAATTCCTCCAAAAGGAAATCACTCTCTCCAAAAGGTGTTAAAGAGGGAGCAATTGAGGCCACGGTTTCAACATGGGGTATCTCATCACTAGCATTCTTACAAGCATCATGAAAGTGTTCATTACACACTTCATCTAGCACATCCACAATGTTAATAGTCTCACAAGGTCTAGACTCCTTAACCTCTTTTCTATCACAAACTTTGCCTAACTTAAACACCACTTTCTCATCCTCTACTCTCATAATTAATTCTCCTTCCGCCACATCTATCAAGGTACGACCCGTTCTCAAAAACGGTCTACCAACAATCAAAGGCACTCTAGGATCCATATCATAATCGACCACCACAAAGTCGGCCGGAAAGGTAAACTTATCCACACCTACAAACACATCTTCCGCTATACCTACGGGGTGAGCTATGGTTCGGTTGGCTAGTTCAAGAGTCATCCTAGTGGGAGTGAGCTCGGGAAGAGATAGTTGTTTCCAAACCGATAAAGGCATGAGATTTATGCTTGCCCCTAAATCCGCCAAAGCCATGCAATTTTCAACACCGGGAAAATTACAAGGTATCAAGAAGCGCCCCGGATCTCCAAGTTTTGTTGGTAAGGTTTTAAGTAACACCGCGGAACAATTTTCATTAAGTGATGTGTTGGGCAAATCAACCAATTTTTCTTTGTTTGAGAGCAAATCCTTGAACATCTTAGCAAACTTTGGCATATAAGCAAGAGCTTCCGCAAAGGATATGTTGATATTGAGTTGCTTGAACATCCTTAAGAAATTGGAGACTTGTATGTCATCTTTGTTCTTTAACTTGTCCTTTTTCAACCTTGAAGGGTATGGAAGAGTAGGTTTTGGTGTAGGTGGAATAGGTGTTGTGGTGGAAGATTTGTCTTTGTTAGCCTCTTCATTGGGAAGTGTGGAAGGTAAAGGAGAAGTATGAGGTGGTTGAGAAGGTGTGTTTGAGTGAATAGGAGCACTTTGAGATGGTGAAGTAGAGGTAGAAGGCTTGTCACAAGTAGGAGCACAAGTGGATTGAACAATAGTAGGTTTAGGAGGTGAAGGATCCTTTGTTGTTGTTCCACTTCTTGTTGTAATGGCATTGACATTGGCCCTTGGATTTGTTTGTGTGTTGGAAGGTAAAGCCCCTTGTGGTCTTTGATTTAATGCCATCAAAAGCTTATTGAATTGGTCATTCATTTTCTTGTCTATAGCTTGGAATTTCCTTTCATTCTCTTGATTCATCTTTTGCAAAAGATCCATTGTGTTTAACTCTTGTGGCACATAACCTTGAAAACCTTGAGGTTGGAAAGGTAAAGGTTGGGAGTTAAATCCTTGATTTGGTGGATAAAAGGTATTTGCTTGAGGTTGAAATTGATTGGGTGCCTTGTAGTTATATCCTTGGTATGGTTGTCTTTGCCCTTGATTCCTTGCTAAAATTTGAGGAGGATTTTGTGGAATTTGGGTGGGTGGTTGGGGTGGGAAGCCGGGTGGAGTAAGGTAATTTTGGGATTTGTAAGAAAGGTTATTTGGATTGATGTTAGGCTTGAAGTGTTCACGGTGTTCCTCTTGGTAAGCATAGCATTCCCCTTGATACCCTTGCACCTTGTCACATTGTTCATAAGAGTGGGGACCTCCACAAGTAACACAAGAAATGGTGATGGCATTCACATTGTTTGAGGAATTGTTCAATGACAAGTTCTTAAAAGTTTGAAGCATTTCTTGTTGTACTTGCAAATGCCTCTCACTTTCTCTATCCATCCTTTGAAAAATGGCTTCTTGAAACTTGAGGAGTTGGTTGTCACAAGGGATTTGAGAAGTGTTTTGGATAACATGAACTCTTTCTTCAAATGGATCGTTTGTTTGAACCATTGCCTTAGTCTCAATAATGTTCAAAGCCTCATGGTATGTCTTGAAAAGAATACTCCCTCCCGCGGAAGCATTTAATGAATCTTGGTGGTGAGGTTTAAGGCCATTATAGAAGGTATTGATTTGGCCTAGATCATCCAATCCATGGTTAGGGCATCGCCTCAACAACTCACTATACTCTTCCCAAGCATCACCAAAGGATTGACTAGGTTTTTGTGTAAAGCCCATAATCAAATTTCTCAAAGCCATAGTCTTTTGTGGAGGAAAGAATTTGTTAAAAAACTTAGTGGTAAAATCATCCCATGTGGTGATACTATCGGGTGGTTGGGTGTCTAACCAATGCTTAGCACTCCCATCTAAGGAAAATGACACTAACATCAATCTAATGACCTCATGTGGAACCCCATTATGCTTAATGGTGTTGCAAAGTGAAAGGAATCTCTTAAGGTGAGCATGGGGATCCTCATTTTGTTTTCCAAAGAAAGGTGATGAAGAAACCATATTGATCATAGATGTATGTAGCTCAAATGTGTTAGCGGGAAAGTCAGGAATCTTAATGGCACTAACATATCCATGAATGTTGGATTGCATACGTTCATACAAAGTACGGTTATCAATAGCCATGGCTTCTTGTGATGGTGACAAAGCACGATTCTCGTGATCGGCTTGGTGGACGGTGGTGGTCTTACTCTTTCTCTTTTTCTTCCTTTTCGGAGGAAGAGGTTGTACACCAATCGGTATTTGTACACGCCCGCGAGTGAGCATGCAACTCAATACGAGGAATGAGAGAGAAGCTCTCGTGTGACTTTGAAGAGAAATGGATTATCCTCTTCGAGTTTCGATATTAAATATCCACAAGAAAATAACAATATATGTATTACTACTTTGGGTGCAAGACCCTCAATGAAGCTTTCCTTCTTAGAATACTCCCAAGTGAACGGGGGGTTAGGTGGCGCGAAGCACTTAAGTACCTATTGACCCTTAGATGGCATTTTATAGCACATCGCCTTTCTATTCACTTAAATGTTCGTATTCTTCGAATTGTTGCTTATTGAGAGTATTTATCTATTCTTGCTTTATTTTGTTTGATCGATACGCGTGTCAAGGACCGGAACGCCCCTCAACACGGTGTATTGCCTCGGCAATACTTATGGAAGATATGTAGATTGATTGTTCTTATACGTATACGTATTTACTTATAATAATATATGGAAAATATTTTTGTATTTATGAGTTTTTTTAAAGGAAAATACTATATGTACATAAAAACCGAGAGAATCCAATAATATATATTTTTGGGTGCAATCTCTTAGGAAAAAGATTGCTTTTTAGATTTTTTAATTTTTTTGGTCAATTCTTTAGGAAAAGAATTGTTTTGTTAATTTTTTAGTTTTTATATATTTTTATATTTTTGATTTTTTATTTGTTTTTGATTTATGATACGTAAAAATAACGTTCACAAAATGAACGGATCCCAAAAGCCAATGAAAACCGTCAATCGATAGTCTCTCGTGTAGTCAAAGAACCGGCAGCGGCGCCATTTGAAATGTAGTATAATGCAAGTTCGTTTTCTCAGTTCTTAACCAATAGAAAGTCCAATCAATATCAGATTTATTATTGTTCTTGGTTGTTCAAGCTTGCTTGGTAATCTATTGCTAATTCAAACAACACTAATTAAAAATGAAAAATATTAGACTACTTATACGTAAAACAAGTTGCAAATTCCAAGTTTTTATTCAAACAAAATTAAAATTGCAAAATATAAAACTAAGAGGACTGAAAATGTAAATTCTAGGAAAATTAAATGCTTGAAATTTAAATTCTAACAACTTTAGGGACTAAAAATGCAAATCTGTTAACTATAAGGACCAAACTTGTAAAATCTATAACAAACTTAACCAAAAATGTAACAAAATAACAACTTGATAACTGGAATTAAACAAACTTCAAAGTCCAGGGACTAACTCTATGCAAACCCTAAAAACTAGAAAGATTAGCCAAAGATTAAACTCTGAATGAAATGTAAGGACCAAAGTGCAATTAATCTAAATTTTTAACCAAAAACGGGACACTATGAAGAATAAGCTCGTTTGAGCTTATTACTCAACCAAATAAGCTGAAACAACTTGCAAAACTCTTAAAATCTAATTTAAGCAACGTGTGTTCAAGGATTCTTGCTAAAAGTCAAAAATAACTTATTGATAAGCACAAAATAAGCTACAGCTTATTCCAATCAGTCACAACTTGATTTTTATGATGAAACTGATTAAGCACTTGATTTAAAGAAGGGGAAATCAAACTAGAACCATTTTCATCAAGTAATGAATGAGAAATCTGAAATAAGCTCTTTTGAGCTTATGTTGACCAAGTTTGACCAGCTTTTTGCAAAAAGCTCAAAACTTCAAAACTTGATATTCAACACTAGTTAAATGTTTTTGTGAAAGAAAATCAAGACTTTTGTGAACTAGATTAAGAGAACCAAGAAAACAATCATCAATTTATCTCAGAGAATGACAAATACTCAGTCATTGATCAATAAGCTATTTTCTAGCTTATTACCTAAAACTGTAGATTTTCCTCTTAGAGTCTAAAAGTTTAAGATATAAGCTATAACTAGAAACAAATTTGGGAGAATTTCATCAAGGAATGAAGGAGAACTAGGCAAATGAAAAAGGCAAGTTTCAAAGAACAAAGCTGAAATAAGGATGACCCAAACTATTTCTATGCCAATTGCCTGTTTGACTGTTTTTATGACTTGTAAAAGACTTAAATCCACTTGTTATCAACTAAGGACTGAAAATGAACACTAAAACACAAATTTCCAATACTTGAAATCTACTTTTAAGCTTCTACCAAACACTCCTTAATCTGTTATGAAAAAGATTTTACAAAGACTTATTGAGCATTGGTTTGAACTGATTAAAAAGCTTTAGCAAACTAATTTCAATGGACAAAATGAAGTGTTTAAAAGCTGTAAACAAACAACAACCAAGGCTAGAACTGAAAGTAAGCTATGAGGCTAACAAGTAACTGAATGTATGCAGAAACTACAAATCAGATCACAAGAATGCAAGAACTGAACTACTATCACTTAAATCTCAATCAAACAACAGCAACTAACAAATATATCATATAACCATCAAGATTAAACTAGAGAATTGAGCATGCAATTGACTGATTTAGAGGAACAAAAATCAAGAGCTATAGAACCTAAGGAAGAGATCCTTTGGGAAGAAGAGGAGCGCTGAGCTCTCTTGCACTAGTGATACCACCACCTATCACTAGTAATCAACTAAAATCAATCAACAATCAACTGCAATTCATCTGGAATCAACATTCTGCTACAATTCTTTAAGAACAATGGAAAAAAACTTGAATTCTGATCAAACAGCTTCTAAACTTCACCAATGTAAGCTATGATCAATGGTTGATCATAACAAACATCAAACAGCAACAATACTATCCAATAGCAACAAGAATCAACAGGAATTTGAAGAACAGAATTTGGCGGGAAAAAGGAAATTTGAATTTTATTGAGTGAATTCAGTTACAAAAGTGGTTACAAGCTACTAACTAACTAACTGACTCAAGAGTTTGTCAGGCTCTTGAGTAGTTAGGGGAAAAGTGAGGGAAAAATGGAAAGGAAAGATTGAACTAGGTGTTTTTACAATTTTAAGCTACCCTGAGAAATGAGGTACAAGCTATCTATTTATAGGCATGATAGGAGAATTAGTTGGGATTGGTGACGTGTCAGAACCAGTAATATCTTGCCACGTGGAAAAATTCTGCATTTGGCACTTGAAGGTATGAACAATGATTTGGGGGTTTTTGATCCACTCAATGGTTTGTTAATTGGATTGCACCGTTGAATTCCTCTCTTCAAAACGAGCAAAATTGATGTTTTGATCTTCTCATGAAACGCCCTCTATCAAAAACCCGATCCTGGAAATATTTCTTGTTAAAGAAGATGACACGTGTCATCTTCTTATTGGTTGAGGAGATGTGTTGCGGATTACACTGTTGAGATATGGTAATAAATGAAAGGCGGCAGTAGTGGGCTTATGTGGTGATCCGTGTGAGGTGTATTCTCCT
Organism: Glebionis coronaria; assembly: GCA_025667525.1. NCBI lineage: Eukaryota > Viridiplantae > Streptophyta > Magnoliopsida > Asterales > Asteraceae > Glebionis > Glebionis coronaria. The sequence goes on from CM046881.1 coordinate 37,593,812, forward strand.
CTCCCATTGGTTGAATTCTTTCCACTTGGATTAAACTTGCATTTCTTTTCAAACTTGGCAAAACAAACCCCTTGACTTGGCAGATTGCTATTTTAAGCTAGGATCTTCATTTCTTTGTCATTTTTGGTCCTTTAACTTTGATAACTTGTACAAAATGGCCCTTTGACTGAGTTGACTTGATAGTTGACCAGGTTTGACTTGAATCTTGACTTTTCATAATTTGCACTTTAAGTCCTTCAACTTCCATAATTTGTCAAGATAGGTCCTTGAACTTCAAAGTCTTGTCACTTTTGATCCTCTTTTGTCTTTTTCATCAATTTAAGCTTGGTTTTTCCTTGTTTGCTTGAAAATGTATCTTCTTACCTACAAAAGATCACACAAACACAACATACCACATAACACTGTTTTTTTACAAGATAAATGGGTATTTTTGCTTCATGTTTTAGGGTTATTTGTTGATAAAAGGATATGAGTTTAAGCTCATATCATTCCCATAATTTCCCTTGTTATAATTGTTCTTAAAACCAACTTGATTGTTGCGATAGTTGTTAGCATTTTGATTTGATCCAAAACCCGGTGGAGTCATTTGATTAGAGCGGGAAACATGACCGTTTTGGTTGTAATTTCCCGTGGCCGCAAAGGCACTCGAAGTGTTACCACCGTTGGTAATGCACTCGGAAAAATCATGACCTCCACCACAATACATGCAAGAAACCTCAACCGCTTTAACCGTAGCGGGAGCACTTGGTTCACCAACTTTAAACTCAATCAAAAGTCCTTTCAACTTATCAAAAATCTTGTTTTCCAAGTTCGCCTCAATTTGGCAAGCATCGATGGTATTAGACAAAGAAGGTGAAGCCGAAGACGAAGCCTTACGAACACTAGACGTGCTACGAGGACTATACACCTTAGATCTATTTTCAATTATCACCAAAGCTTCCTCAACCGTTTTACACAAAAAATTACCACCCGCGGCGGCATTCAAATAATCCCTTTCATGATCATTAAGTCCATTGTAAAATGTGTCAATTTGATGCAAATCGGAAAAACCGTGATGAGGACATTCATGTAACATTTCCTTAAACCTATTCCAAGCCGTTGAAAAACTTTCATTAAATTCTTGTGAAAACTTTGAAATCTCGTTTTTCAAGTGCGTAGTCTTAGAGGGCGGAAAAAATTGGTTCACAAACTTAGACACGAGATCCTTCCACGTCAATATAGAATTCGGTGGCTCTTTCTCTAACCAAATTTTTGCGGGCCCCGCTAAGGAATACGGAAAAAGCATCATCTTAATCGAGTTGTTTGAAACATCCTTAAACTTGCAAGTAGCGGTAAGACGATTGAATTGGCGGATATGGTTGTGAGGATTGTCCTTCTCATCACCACGGAATTTGTTGTTTTGAATCATGGACAACAAACCCGTCTTAACCTCAAAATTCTCCGCAAGGATAGCGGGAATCACAATAGCCTCTCCATAACCCTCGGTGGGTGCTTGAAGTAACTCCATCATAGTTCGATTCGCCATGGTTGGTGCTTCTCTAACAATGGGTTCGTCAATAGGAGACTCCTCACTAGAATTGTTTGGAGTGATGGATTTGTTTTTTCGTTTACGAGCACGTCTTGCTTGATTTCGAGTTAGCATAAATGTCACGTACAACGAGGGGATGAGCAAAGAAGATTCTTTTTGGTGTTTTGTATTTTTTCAATTTTTTTTGTGGTTTTTGATTGTATTAACCTTTTTGGAACTTGGTGAATGTATTAGGTAGACAATGAGTCCACAAATCTCCTCACTAATCAAATCTCTTGATTAACGAAGCCTCAAGGAATGAAAATGAACACGTGGAGTGAACGCCTTCGATGACTTTAGAACGATGGTGGAACACCAAATCGTTCAAGAGGGTTTAATCAAATTGAAACCAAGAAAATATATATGATACTTAGTAATACTTTGGGCGGCAAAACCCTCGATTCACTCTCACAATCAAATACTCACAAGCAAGCGGGGAAACGAGGCGGCGCGAAGCACTTAAGAGCCTTTTTCCTTAGGATATATTTTATAATATCCGCCTTATACCCACCTTATAGTTTGTATTTTCAAGATTAAGCTTCACGAAAGTATTTATCTATTTTTGCCTTTTTTCTTTGGTTTGAGATTCGAATACAATGATTGGGTAATGACCTCCCAAGTCAAGGTTGTGATTGCTCACGTATTTGGAGTACTTGTGTATTTATTGTTCTACGTATACAATATAGTAATAATATTCACACAAAAAACCGAAAAACGATAATACGTATTAGTAGAGTGCTACTAATACAAATACTAATTATGGTTAGTATAAAAACAACAATGCCAAATCAAAACACAACACGCCTCCCCGGCAGCGGCGCCAAAATGATGTTGATAGTTTTGCAACCCTTTAGGAAAAGAGTGCAATAAAAAGGGCAAGTGAGCACGACGATTTAGGAAAACCGTGTGTGAATGACCCAATTAAGTTCGTTCTCAAGGAGGCTAGTGTGTTATGTGTGTAATGATTTGGATTAATTTGTGATTATATGTGAAAAAGAAGAATAGAACGGGGATTAGAAGAGAATGACGGTTATGAAGACGGATTAAACTAAGTCTAAAAAGGCGTACACGTAAAGTCGTAAAAACCACCAAAATTAAAATTTAACCCTAAAAATTCCTAAAAATCACCAAAAATCCTTAATAATAATCTAAGAGTTTACAAAAAATCAAAACTTGCAAAAACCTTTTAATTAATTAGATAATGACTTTTTAATGCTAATTAAAGCCCTAAAAATCAAAATTAATTATTAAAAAGCCCTAAACAAGATTTTCAAGTTTGTAAACCTCAAAAATACTCTAATTAAGCTAAAAACTATTTTTCAAAATTTTAAAACCAATTTAAACTATTTTTAACCAATTAAAAACTCCTAAAATCAATTAAATCTTAAATTAATTATAACAAATAATTAAAAGACCTAAAAAATATTTGGAAAGTTGCAAAAATCCTAATTAAGTATTTAGAACCTAGGAAAAATATAAAAACCTAGAAAATCAGACTTTTAATTTTTAATAATAAAATAATATTAAAATAATATTAAAAATCCAAAAATTATAAAAAATTCTAAAAACTTGCAAACTAGCTTAATTTAACCTAAATAACTCAGAAATGAAAGTGAAATTACCTAAATACCCCTATTGGGCCTAGAAAATGGGCCAAACCCTAAACAGTCCCTTATTGGGCTTAATTAAGGCCCAATAAGAAAAAGTGCTCAAAATAAGCTCAAAAAGCACAGGTTGACTCAAAATTTGATTTTAAACAACTTTTTCCAAAGGCCCAAAAGCTGAAAATGTGAAATAAGCTAACTTATAATAAGCAGCTTATTCTTAATGGGCTTTTTGGCCCATTAAGCTATAAGCTGATGCCATAAGCTAAAATTTAACACACAACCTTCTTTTGACCTAACAAAGACTTCTGTAAAAAGAAATTTCAAATAAGACCACTCAATAAGCCAGAAACAAGTCAACAACTTATTCACAAAACGACAAAATAGTCGTTTTTATGATCTAGACCACCTCAGAAGCTGATTCAAGTTGCAAAATGTTTCTTTTGACAAAACTAAGCTTAAAAACCAAAGAACTTTCAAATAAGCACACTCAATAAGCTGGAAAATCAAATAAGCACTTATCTTAAAAGTCAAACAAGTTGGTTTTCTAGTGAAAAGTCAAAGTCAAAGTCTGATAAGCTCCAGTTCACTTAAATGGGTCAAATAATGAAGATCTATTACAAAAAATAGGTTGTTGCAAGTCAGAATAAGCTAGAATAGCTTATTGATAAGCTGATGATGAAATTGCACTAGCAGGGGCTAGTTTTGGATGTTGAGCAGTGGGAACTTTTCCCACTGCTTGACTATTTTGACTTGTTGTCTTTAGTGACTTTTTCTTGGATTCAGTTTTCACAAAGGCACCCAATTGATCTTTGGATCAAAAGGAGTCAATAACAAGCAAAATAACACAATCACAAACAGCCAATTGATACAGTTTAATCAATTTATCACCAGATATAGCACAGACATGAACAATGAGCAGTTTAGCATTCAAGAGCAATTTTAGAGCAATTCAGCCAACCAAATTCAACCAAATGCACACACAAGCTATAATAAACTCCAATAAGCAAGTCTAAACAGGTTTCATGCACTGGTTCAAAGAATTAAGCAAGATCCAAGCTATGACAGTTACTGATGAACACTACACAAGCAGATTTATACTTTTGCTGATGTATTTGACACACAAGCCAATTTCAACACCTCAAATCTTTCAAACAGGTTAATTTAACTTTGTTTAAACCACTTTTATCCCTAAGCATGCATACACACTAAGTGTTCCCAAAATCCTAGGTCAAAATAAGCAGAAACAAGGTCTTAATAGCAGATTGATCAATTCAAGTGTTCAAACCCAATAACTTGCAGCAAAACACTCTCAAACAAAGGTATATCAGATACAAAGCATAAACAACACTTTCCCTTAACACAAAATCAGATTACAAGCATAAATCAGTAGACCCAAACACCCCTTTAACTTTTTCAAATCAAGATTTTCAAAAGCAAAACAAGATTTCAGGCCAACCAAGCATCAATTAACACTCTAACAAGTCTAAATAACAGATTCAAGCAAGAACAAGCCACAAAATTCACAAGAACAACAGTTTCATACAAATATCACCAAAAATCACAATTTATGCAGATTTGGAGATTAAGTAAGCAAACCTCATGGATGTACATCCACACCCACGAATTTTGAGCTTATGTGCTAGCAAGAACAAGCACAAGCTTCCGCAAAAGCCTGCTAAGATTCAACAAGGGTTAGGCACAATAACAAAAAAAATCAGAAACTTGGAAAAATCTTGATTGATGCAAACTTGTTACCCCACACTTGATTATCCCCAAGTTATAAGCCTCACCACACCTTAACCAACTCAGTTAGGATGCTATGATCAGCCCTATAGCCCAAGAATTCCAAGGTTGGAACAAGACTTAGCAAAATATCAAGAAAATGAGGAAAATATGCAAACTTGTGCACACTCCTCTTTTGAAAACAGGTTTTAAACTTCAAAAGCAGTAAACTAAGAACATAAACAACAGAATAAAGATGGCACTTGGTCTTTCTTCAAATCACTTAACTCAAATTCATATAACTGAAAAAGGATTTACAAGTGTTTGAACAAAGGAAAAACCAAAAAGCAAACGTCTAATGAAGCACCCTAAGGCCTTTATATAGGCATACAAATGACTAAGGAACAGCTAAAAACTTAAAACCCTAGTGCTTGATCTTCCAAAAATGCCCTTGAGGTCTTTGTCTTCATTTTGAATCATGTGACTGACTTTGGACCCTTGTGAAGATAGCTGGCATGAAGTTGTGATCTAACGTCTCATAAGATGCTTAGAAAGTAAGCATGAATGTCAAACGTTGGATTGCTGCCACCTTTTTGGCAGTATGCATGGGTGTGGAGCAGGGGAGTCACAAGGAGACAAATGGGGTGGTGAGGTGTCAAGTTTTAAGGTTGGGTTGTGTTTATGATTAGCTTAATCATAAATCTGGAGCAGATTAGTGTCTAATTACAAGCCATAAATAAAAACCCAATTTGGATCAAGAACATGAATAGTGCATGTTTTAATCCGTTTAAGTTTTTAAACCAGGTGTTAGGCGCCATAATTAACTTAATAAATTAAGTTAGTTGTGAGTGGATGATGATGTGGAAGCAGGGAGAAATGTGATTGGTGGAGAGGTGGTAGTGGGGCACGTGTCACCAGCTGGTTGGTCTAGGTAAGTTTCCTGTCTGGCCCCTTTTGGTCCCTTATTTCCTTTCTTCTTGTCACTTGCAATCAAAACTCTGTCAGCGCCCAATTAAGCCTTTGTCAACTTTGGACTTTTTACATTTTTGGCCCATAAACTTTTGTAAAGTGAATTCAGGGGTATTTCTTGCCATATTTGAATTCTTCAAGGGCTGGTTTGGTATTTTCTTCAATGATAATGGTCTAGACTTGTATAATTGTCATTTTGGAGGACTGAATTTGCCAAGTCTTTATAAATGAGGGACCATTTTTGCCAATTGTTGAAAGTTGAGGGTCCTTTTTGTAATTTTGGATTTTTTCAAAGGACCAATCTTGTCATGATATATTTGACTTTGTGGATGATATTGATTGACAATTTAGCTTTGTTGAGGGGCTAAACTTGCCAATTCTTCAAAGTTAAGGGCCCTTTTGGTAATTTTGACAAACTTTAGGGACCAAACTTGTAATTATGAGGATACAAGGGTATAAAGTGTCAATTCTTCATAATTGGAGGACCCTTCTTCATAATTCTTCAAATTTTCAAGGGTTGATCTTGGGAAAGTCTTCACTAGGGCTTGGTTCATTGTGCGGCTTCGTTTCCCGTGTTCGTTTTTGTATGATTCTTGTGATCTTTTGTCATTATCTCAATATCCGTACCTAAAATACACAAGCAACAAACACAAGCATATATTTGGGTATTTTGATGATATTTAATGCATTTTAAGCCCTATTTGGAAGATGAGACTATGTATAAAAGCAGTCTCATCAGTGCTGCTGAAAATGGAAATGGAATGAGGGACTTGCTTGTTTTTGTTCCTGCACAAGCACAACAAACAAGGAAACAACCTTCAAGCTATATAAGCTTAACCATAAGCTGTTGTCAGCAGCTTATGGTGAGCTTGTATAACAGTAAAAGTTAACTAAAAAAGGAAAATATGGAAAAACTAATTTTTCAACCAAAGCTATTTTGAAAAACTGATTTTTTTGAAACTTCTTTTTGGGACCTTTTAAACCAACAAACCTTGGAACCAATGACTTGGATTAGCTTTCACTTCACCAAGTCACCAATCCCAGACCTATGAAAAACGTTTTCAGAACACAAGCTTACAACACGAATTTCTGAAAAATCTTTAATGAGTGAAAACCTTGAATAACAAGAATTATGTGGAACTCAGATTATGCTAGACTTAATACCAACTTTTAATAAAGAAAAAGGAATTACATTTAGCACAAAATACCAACTTTTATTTAAGTAAAAAGGGATTACAAAAATACTAGCAAAATCTGGAACCAAGGGCCATACACAAACCGTATGCTCCTTTTATACTACTTAACAGATCTTTCTAGAAAATAAATAAAATAATAAAAAGCTAAAACCCTAGCTAAGGGATTTCCTGAAATGCCCTTTGAATGTTGATTGAGAATGGTTAATATGTGCCCATGTGATGATGCCATGATTTGGGTCCGGTTATTTGTGCGGCTTCGTTTCTCGTGTTCGTTTTTGATTGATTCTTGTGATCTTTTTGTCATTTCCTCAATATCCGTACCTAAAATACACAAGCAACAAACACGAGCATATATTTGGCAGTTTTAATGATATTTAATGCATTTTAAGCCCAAAATGGACGATGAGACTATGTATAAAAGCAGTCTCATCACTCCCCCATACTAAACCATTGCCGTGCCCTCACGCAATGCTAGAATAAAGTATCGTAGCACTTCCAAAATTCATTTTTATTCACTTTATTGAATGATAAACTAGCTACACTACTACTACTTGCGTTTTTAGACATAATGTATGATTTTCATCGCAAAATGGGACGTTTAGGTTCATAGAATAAGAACACGTGAATGCTTCGTTAGAAATAATTTCATCGTCCTCGATTTTCACCCCAATTCCATGCCAAGCGTGCAACGAGAGCATTGTCATTATAAGTGTGGAGTCCTATGATCGTTAGACTCAATGGTTAAGAACCATTCTATCTAGGATAATCAACATTCATATGATGTTAATCATAGCGGAATAGAACATTGATTAGTAACAAGATGTTATAAGAACAAAGATGAATTCTCCCAAAGTGCTTGTATTAAAAATTAACACAAACAACTCTAGGTGTGTATACATTGAATCCCACACCTAGAGATCGAACTTTAATTGTAGGTTTACATTGTGAATGAATGATGTGTAAAACCTACGGTCTATGTTTTCTTTATATACTAGAAAACATAGCTTACAAAGAAAGCTAATATAATTATAAAAAGACTCCACCAACTTGTAGAATTGCTTCTTGTACATTTTAGTCCTTGTCTTCTTATTTTGTTTATTTTGTCACATCAACTCAATATTTGACCCAACAATCTTCCCCTAGTTGATATGACAAAACAAACTGCTTTCTTTCATGACACTAGTTCTTCAAGTAGCCAGCTTCCCCGTAATTTATTACTTCTTCCCCTTTTTGTCACATCAACAAGGAAGTAGCAAAACGTAGACAATTATGAAGCATACAAGTACCATGTAAATGATGTAACTCTTAGAACAATAAGCTTCCCCTTATTACATGCGTTCACCAATTCTTTTGAACAAAAGTAAAAGTATCAACCATCAAAAGCAAACGAATAACAAACCACTTGCAGAAACGAATACTATGTAGTACCATCCATGATGAGAGCAGCACCAGAAATTAACATGTAGTGCTATCTTTAAATGACTAATAGTATACGTACCCCAGCAGTAGTATCTTTGAAAAGAGCAACTTCCAATGGTTGAATAGAACCAAATAAGATCAACTTTTGTCAAGTATCTTGAATCTCCAAATTCTGTAGGCTTTATGTAATGATCACATATGAAGAAATCTAATTATGACTTACTTGATGATGATGTAGAATAACCCGAACTTGCATTCCATGTCTTGTACTAAACATGTGACTCCAAAACTCACGGCTATAATGAGTAGACTATAAAACTCACGGCTATAATGAGTAGTCTCTTGACAAAAAGAGTTCTCTAGCAAATATGAGCATAGAGTGTCTTAAGTAAAATCTCATACCTTTGCTACATTTTTATCAAGTCCGTTGTCACAACTTAAAGCACCTACAAGTTACCTTCAAATGCTGACAAAATTTAAAGATATGATAGAACACCAATCCGCGAAAATCTACTTCGTCTTCAAACAAGTAATAAAAACTTTTCTTCGTAATCAATGAAAATAAAACGAGCCTTTATACCTTTAAGAACTAGTTGCTATGAATGAACCAAATTCCAAACCAAAATTCTCTCCAAAACTGACTGTGAATAACGCTGTCAGCGTCGTGTCAGTGCTTCTGTAAGCGACTAAATAACTCCCATCAGCGATATGACAATAAAGTGGTATCTCACTGTTATCCATTCGTAGCTTCTGCCTAATGTCAACGAAATATATACTTTCTTTATTAACTTGTATTCTTGTGTAATTGCCTTTCTCGTCGACATCACACAATTACTTTATTTGTTTCCTTTTGCCTTTCACGTGATGCATCACACAATTACCTTATTTATTTCCTTTTGCCTTTCACGTGATGCAATAAAAGAGAATCATGTGAATATGATCTAAAGATATCATTGCATATATGGAGAATATAATTCCCATAAGCAACCTCCAATATTCTCGTGTCCTATATCTCTTAATAATTTCTAAAAACCATGCAAGTAACAAAGCAAAAAGACTTACCCACGTCATGATTCAAGTCGTGTCATAATTCATTACTTCCATAACTTACGGAGTATATATTACGTCCAAAATATAGAGAAACGAATTTACTCCATAAATCTCGGATCACATAACAACTTCCAAAAATCACGCGTTTGACCATACCAACATATGTTACTTGAATCTGCTTGCAGTAAACACGACCACCATCAACACACCTTACTTGTCGAATTTATTTGCACCAATCTCTGACCACAACAGCTGCACGTCGCTTTATCTTTTGATCGCTTCGAAGTAACAAAGTGATATTAACCTTGATGCCCACTTCACACATCACAAAACAATCTTCTTTTAATGTAGCCTTCACGTGAAGCTTTGAATCATAGTACATGTTTTCTGTCGTTATACAGCATCATAACCAATAATCGGCAATAAACCTTTGTCTCTTTCTGCTGTCATAATTAGATCACATATAAAAACACACCAATATTAACACCTTCTGTTGTCCTTTCTTCGTTTTTGCTGTTCCTTGTGCACAAGTAATATACCGGACCACAATCACATTCATAATCAGCTCTTTGAACGTTCATCGTCAAGTCTGCTTTCACAGCCTTGCTACCTTCGACCTATCATTCTGTCATCAAGAACATGATTTGCTCACATCTTTTTAGTGCTAATTTATGTTCAAGATCATTCAATTTTACTGCTACAAGCATGTAACATCGGTTACTTCCCACATCCTGCTTCATCGATCTTCAGTAGACCTTGATCCCAAGCAGCAACAATCGTCCATAGATCTAGGGTTTTGTAAACCCAAAAAAAACATTCATTTAAAAAAACATGTTGCTAGGGTTCATCATCGATGAAAAATCGATTCCCCAAGGCTAGCAGCACATAAACTTGAAGACCCATATGAACTTAGGTTTATATAAAACCCTAAGAACGAATTTCTTATAATACACCTTTAGCAACAAATTATTTGTCACTAAACTGTCACAGATGTGACTACTCCTTCCTCCCATTCTTTTTGCGACACCAGATCTGTCACAAAAACGTTGCAAATCTGTCACAGATCTGACAGACCGTCGCTAAACCGTCACTAAAACTGTCGCTAATCCTGGACAGTGGCTTCACAGCAACATGACATGAACATAACACCTTGTATCTCCTAGATATCACGAGCCTTAGGCTCTGATACCAATTGTGGAGTCCTATGATCGTTAGACTCAATGGTTAAGAACCATTCTATCTAGGATAATCAACATTCATATGATGTTAATCATAGCGGAATAGAACATTGATTAGTAACAAGATGTTATAAGAACAAAGATGAATTCTCCCAAAGTGCTTGTATTAAAAATTAACATAAACAACTCTAGGTGTGTATACATTGAATCCCACACCTAGAGATCGAACTTTAATTGTAGGTTTACATTGTGAATGAATGATGTGTAAAACCTACGGTCTATGTTTTCTTTATATACTAGAAAACATAGCTTACAAAGAAAGCTAATATAATTATAAAAAGACTCCACCAGCTTGTAGAATTGCTTCTTGTACATTTTAGTTCTTGTCTTCTTATTTTGTTTATTTTGTCATCAACTCAATATTTGACCCAACAATAAGTTAGTAATGCTAACACTACTCATGTGCCCTAATCACGTACTTATTCTCCCATTATTCCTAAGTTGTATCTCTTATATTTTATTTTGTCTTGAATGTTTCACGAGGATACATTGTTTGACTTATGCGATAATAGAGATTTAGGTCTAAAAATAGAGTCCTAACGGTGTAACCAAGACCATCAAATCAATAACCCCTCCCAATAGACAACGATGTCAAAAAATTAAGTTGACAAGAAGAATCGATAAACACGTTTTTATAACGGTTTTGAACATGAGACTTATTACCAAGACTTTTATATGCCCCCTAATGGAAGGGCCTTATTATCTTTGGTTTACCTCCATCTTTTATTCAACTTCGCCATGAAGCTTTTATTATGACTTCGGTCTTGCCTTGCCTTTTATTATCCGCCTCATCGGTGGTTTTATTAGCCAAAGACGTATATCCTCACGCTAAGGCGAATTTTGGATCTTTAAAGCTTCGAAGATTAAGGCTTGATTCACTTTCAATTTTGCATAGATGTTTCGGCCTTGTGGGGCTTCAAATTGTTTGCTAGATTTAGGTGAGCACTTGAAATCTTATTATTGGGTGAAGCTTTTGATTATTCGGGTGCCAATACTTCAAAACCGTGACGCTGGAGATACCTTAATGTCTTTCCAATTTAATTACCCGGAAGCTACTAGAAAAGACTAGAAACCCAACAATCAAGACTAAACCGCTAAGTCAAAGTTTATTAAGCAAAAAATATTTACAAGCGAAGGGAGAATAAGCAAACAACGAGAACACATGAGTTTTTGAAAGAATACGAGTACTCTACGTTTAGCATAGTAACTTATAATTAACTCTATCATTTCTCGTCCTCATTTAAGAGACTTAGCCTAATGTGAAGTTAAGGAATCAAAGCTAAGTGCTCAACACGCACGGTCGAGTAAAAAATTACTCTTATTCTCGCCATCAGAAAACCTACATTCGTGTCTTCAAACACTTATAAAACATGAGAAAAATTTTAAAATTTGGCCATTTTAGCCTTATTTTGCAACAAAAACGATAAACAAAAAGATAAACTTTGGAAAGCGTGAAGGTTTGGCAAGGCAAGTATCTATTCACCCCCCATACTAAAGTTAAACATTGTCCTCAATGTTTCGAGTCTAGGGGTGCAAACACCCCCATACTAGAGACGTAGTCGAATGCCTAATCTAGCATGGAAAGGGTGTAACCAATAAATTAATAGCCGTTTATGAAGTGTGCTATAAACCTAAGGTTATAAAATCAAAGGATATATCATTTGGATATTGAGAAAGTCTTCAAAGCAAACGATCGAGTGCTCCCATAAAACGAACACGAGAGGCTCCAATCGTGAAGATCATGATCTAAAAACCACAATTCACAAACAACCACGGAACAAAGGTTGGAAGGGCACAAATCCCCTCACATTAAACTAATTAGAAAGCAATAATATGTACATGGATAAGCATGGGTTTCCCCCACGAGGCACCTTGTTTTTGATAACCGAGTCAAAAGCTCGACTCGAATCCCCATAAATGTGATCATTTAGGGATTATCTTGGTATGGTCAATTTTTAGTGGGGCTTACATGATGAACAAGGCCCAAAAACAACCGGTATTAAGGACTAAGTCCTTTGATGGTGCAAAATACCGGGATCGAAGATGGCGTTCTCGTTTTCATTAGAAAAACAAATCAACGCCGCTTCATCATGTGTCAACACAAACCCAAAGGGTTTCAAGAAAATAGATGAGAAGTAATAGAAGGGTGGGACAATGGGTAAGTCATAAAAACCATGAGCTACTCGAGGTAGACTCGCACCAATCAAATAGAAAGATTTTCCATTTATTGCATCGGTGGAAGACCGAGATTTCCCTTTATAAGCAATTCCGGGATCAAATATCTTGTCCTCGGTGGAGAAAGGGAAGGAAACATAAGGGGCTTCCCCCACACTAAGTCCACACAAAGCATCGTCAAAAGGAGAAGACGAGCTTGTAGTACTCAATACACGTGGTGATGACGGAGTTAGAGTTGTAGAAAAATCTTTAAATCCAATTTAAAATCTTTTCCTTTTTCATCTTTTAAACTCTCCTTATGAAAACCCGACTTAATTATGTCAAAAATATTTGGTGTTTCTAAAGCAGTGTTAGTCACACTAAAAATTATCACATTTGAAAACCGTTTTGGTAAAGGTGGTGGTAAGTTCTCAAAACGTTTGTCAACAAAGAAAACTTCCCCATCGGGGTCAACATATTCATCATCCGAAGAATCATTCGTGATTGGAATCGTAGGCTTAACACTCTTAACCTCCATCGACGGAGGGGACGGAAAATCGTTTTTATCATCAACTTCTAAAACTCTTTCGAAATCTTTTTGCAAATGTTTTTGATGGGACTAACATTGTTCAAAGACGTGATAGAATACACATGAGAAAGTGTGGAGTTTTGAGTTGCATTAATGACGAGTTCTTCCTCATTGAAACGAAGAGTGATTTTCCTAGCATGCACATCGATAAGTGCTCTCGAAGTATCCCAAAATGATCGACCTAAAATTAGAGGAACTTTAGGATCGATGGGAATGTCAACAACAATAAAGTCTAAGTGATAGTAGAACTTTCCAACTTTCACGAAGACGTCCTCGGCTACTCCACAAGCTAGAATCGTAGAATGATCGGCCATCTCGATTGACATTCTTGAAGGAGTGAGATTGGGAAGATTGAGCGACTTAAAAATCTCAAGAGGTATCAAATTAATACTAGCACCAAGATCGGCCAAGGCGTAGCATTCTTCCATATCTTGTATAGCACATGGGATTAAAAACTTGCCGGGGTCACCGACTTTTTGAGGTATGCGGCTAAGAAAAACCTATGAATAACTGGACGATTTTTGCAATTTCTCTTTGTTATTCAACATACTTTTGAAGTTCGCGGCAAATCGAGGCATCATGACCAAGGCGTCGGCAAAACTTATATTAAAATGAAAGTCACGAAACATTTTCATAAAAAGTTCAAATTGATAATTATTTCGTTCTTGTGCCTTTTCCTTGTCTCGTCTTGAAGGGTAAGGTAAGGGTGGTGTGGGTTGGGGCATAGGCATCAGCCTTGGAATCTCGGGTTCCATGATTGGTATTGGTTCAACCGTAGGTGTGGTTTGAGCGGTACTTCGTGGGCTTGGAATTTTCTCCTTTTCTACCACCACCTCGGGTTCTTTCTCTTTTTCCTTCTCTGTAGAAGTACTTGGACGAGAAGTGGGTTCTTTGAAAGTTTTACCACTACGAGTAGTAATAACCTTCAATTCTCCTTTCGGGTTCACGATGGTATCACTAGGAAGACCACCCGAAGAAGAAGGTTTACACATGATAGCTTCAAACATTTTTCCCATTCGATCTTCAAACTTAGATTGCCTAGCATTCGCTTTTAACAACTCTTGCTTAATCTCATGTTGACCTTGCTCCATTTTTTTGTTGATTTTGTTGGAGTCGTTGAACATTTCCTTCCATTTTATTAGCATGAGTCTTAAGTTCATTAGCAAGTTCGTTTTTAAGCTCGTTTTTCAACTCGGATCTTAAGCTAACCATTTCACGTTGCATATTATCAAACTTAGCATCGTTTGCTTTAGCATAATTCAAAAATTCTCCTTGAAGATTTTTGGTGTGATCATTTTGAAAACCTTGTGTGGTATTTTGAAAATCACGGTTTGGTTTTGGTTTGAAATTTGCCCATTTCCACTTTGATAATTACCCTTGTTGTAGTTACGTTGATTTCCTTGATAAGCACCACTTTGATTGTTGTTTCGATAGTTATTAGCATTTTGATTTTGTGGAGCTTGATTTTGGCTGGAACCTTGACCGTTTTGGTTATAAGTTCCCGTGGCTACATAAGCATTCGAAGTGTTACCATCCGCGGTAATGCACTCGGAAAAATCATGAGCTCCACCACACGAAATACAACTCTTGGCAACCGCCTTAACCGATGCGGAATTCAAAGCATCTTGTGCTTTCCAATGAGTCATAAGAGTCGAAAACCTATCGAAAAACCGATTCTCCTCACTTGCTTCATCTTGCAAGGCATTAATGCTACGAGACGATGACGAACCCAAATTGGCAACACTCGGTGTGTTACGAGGGCTATAAACCTTAGACCTATTTTCAATGATTTTCAAAGCCTCTTCGGTTGTTTTGCACAAAAAATTACCACCCGCGGCGGCATTTAAGTAATCTCGTTCATGATCATTAAGCCCATTATAAAAAGTGTCAATTTGATGCAATTCGGAAAAATCATGGTGTGGACATTCATGTAGCATTTCTTTAAACCTTTCCCAAGCCATTGAAAAACTTTCATTAGATCTTTGTGTAAATCGTGAAATCTCGTTTTTCAAATGTGTTGTTTTAGATGGTGGAAAAAATTGATTCACAAACTTAGAAACGAGATCAGCCCACGTCAAAATCGAATTTAGGGGTTATTTCTCGAGCCATATCTTGGCGGGTCCATCTAACGAGTATGGAAACAACATCATCTTAATGGAATCGTGTGGTACATCCTTAAACTTGCTTGTCGCGGTGAGATGATTAAATTGCCTAATGTGATAATGTGGGTTGTCTTTTTCGTGTCCGCGAAACTTGTTTGCTTGAAGCATAGACATTAAACCCGTCTTGATCTCGAAGTTCTCCGCAAGGATGGCGGGAATCACAATGGCCTCTCCAAAACCCTCGGTGGGTGCTTGAAGCAACTCCATCATAATACGATTAGCCATGATAGCTTCTTGTTCTACAATTGGTTCCTCACTTGGAGTCTCTTCACTAGAAAAATTAGGAGTAGGTGTTGCCTCCTTTCGGTTTCTACGTTTACGTACACGTTTTGCTTGATTGCGAGTAAGCATAAACGTCATGTACAACGAGAGGATGAGCAAAGAAGATTCTTTTTGGTGTTTTTAACTTTTTCAATTTTTTTGGATTTTTGATTGTTTTTACTTTTTTTGGATTTTGGAATTGTATTAGGTAGACAATAATCTACAAATCTCCTCCTTAATCAAATCTCTTGATTAAAGAAGCCTCAAGGAATGAAAACGATCACGTGAAGTGAATGCCTTCGATGACTTTAGAACGATGGTGGAACACCAAATCGTTCAAGAGGGTTTAATCAAAGAAACCAAGAAAATATATATGATACTTAATAATACTTTGGGCGGCAAAACCCTCGATTAGCTTTCAAAATCAAATACTCACAAGCAAGCGGGGAAACGAGGCGGCGCGAAGCACTTAAGAGCCTTTTTCCATAGGATATATTTTATAATATCCGCCTTATACCCACCTTATAGTTTGTATTTTCAAAATCGAGCTACTCGAAAGTATTTATCTATTTTTGCCTTTTTTCTTTGGTTTGAGATTCGAATACAATGATTGGGTAATGACCTCCCAAGTCAAGGTTGTGATTTCACACGTATTTGGAGTACTTGTGAGTTTATTGTTCTACGTATACAATATAGTAATAGTATTCAAACAAAAACCGAAAACCGATAATACGTATTAGTAAAGTGCTACTAATACAAATACTTATTATGGCTATATAAAAACAACAATTGTTCAAATCAAAACACAACACGCCTCCCCGACAGCGGTGCCAAAATTTGATGTAGAGTTTTTACCCCTTTAGGAAAAGGAAGGCAAAATAGTGGTAAGCGTTAACTGTCGGTTTAGGAAAACCGAGCACTAATGACCCAATGAAGTTCAAGTTTGTTCTCGAGGAGGCAAGTACGTTGTGTAATGAAATGATTTTCTTTGTGATTTTATTGTTATGAGAAGAGAAAATAGAAATGGGGTGAGAAGAGAATGACAGTTACGACGACGGATTACACTAAGACGAAAAAGGTCGTTCACGTAAAACCGTAGAAAGTTACAAATTAAAAATTTTAAACCTAAAAATTAATTAAAAGTTAAAAGTAAGTCTAAAATAATATAAATAAGAATAAAAATCCAATAAAAATATTTTAAAACCTTTTATTGATTAAATATTCAATTTTAAATGCTAATTAAAGCCCTAAAATTAAATATAATTAACAAAATGTCCAAAATATTATTTTATTGGACAAATAACTCACTTATATTATTTAAAGACAAAAAATTACTTTTCCTAAATTTCAAAAACTATTTTTCTATTTTTAAAACACTAAAAACTATTTTTAAACTAAAATAATCATAAAAAATAATAAAATAATGCTAAAAATAATTTGACAATTTTAAAAATCCTAATTTATACTAAAGAACAGTAGAAAAATGAGAAAGTTTGAAAAATATAAAATTTTGCACTAAAAGACAAAAACAGTTTGAAATTAAACCCTAATTAAACTAAATTAATTTTATAAAATAATTAAAAAGTGAACAGTAAAAACTTTTTAAACTAAAAATCTTAAAATCTTTTTCTAAATCTAAGAAAAATTTTAAAACCGAAAAATAATTATTTTTGTCCACTAAAAGACAAAAGACAGAATTTAAAAAGTAATTTAAAATAGCTATTTAATCTAAAAATTACTAAATGAACAGTAAAATAAAAGATAATTAAACAGAAAAATCAAGATTTAAATAAGAAAAATAATGAAAAAAGTTTCAAAGTCTAATTCCTAATTTAGTCCACAAAAGACAAAAAAGTGCAAATCTGATAGTGACATGTGCTAGGACTTTGTCCTTTTGCTGAGCAGGGGTAACAAATGTGTTAGCAGGGGGAACTTTGTTCCCACTGTTAGTGTTCAAAATTGGTCAGTTGACCAATAAGCTTAGGAAAGCTTATTTAAGAGCTTATCTTGGGCAATAAGGCACTCCCACAACCAGTTGGGTTGTGGGAAGTCAAATAAACAAGAAAATCACACAATCACTTCACAAAATCAATCACAAAAGGCACAAGAGGGTGACTATAATGCATATACCCTATCTGATGAACAATTTGCTGATTCAAAGTGCACAAGAGTGGATTTCAAAGCTTCAATTCTTGCACTCAATCCAACCAATTGACATAAAACTGATTACAAACCCTGTTTGGACCTATCTCCTAACAAACTATCAAGATTTGATGGCACAAATTTCACAAAATAGGCAGATAAAGGACCTTGCTGTTTTAACCAATCTTGAACATGCAAACTTGTTTTAAATTCAACCAACCTGAAATCCAAATACTGATATTACCTAATAACAACCTAATGAGTGTGTTAAACAGGTTTTTAAGCAAGATTTATGTTATTTAACCCAACTTAAACCCTAATCCAAACACACCTTAAATTACTGAAAATGAAAATTAACAAAGTAAAGCTATTCAAAACTACACAAATCTGATTGACAAAGCTTCTAGCATGCATACAAACCTAAAGTGAGCATAATGTCACCATACAACAAGCACTTAAACAACTTGCACAAAAAATCCATCAAATCACATAAAACTGAAATTTTAAGAAACTTAAAATAAGGTACAAGCCAAGTTACCGTGTGGGACCTACAATCCAGGTCCCACAATGGCTGAAAAGCCACCTCCAAACAAGCCCGGGCTTGTGCTGAACCTTTTGGGCTGCTGAAAATGGAAATGGAATGAGGGACTTGCTTGTTTTTGTTCCTGCACAAGCACAACAAACAAGGAAACAACCTTCAAGCTATATAAGCTTAACCATAAGTTGTTGTCAGCAGCTTATGGTGAGCTTGTATAACAGTAAAAATTAACTAAAAAAGGAAAATATAGATAAACTGATTTTTCAACCAAAGCTATTTTGAAAAACTGATTTTTTTTAAACTTCTTTTTGGGACCTTTTAAACCAACAAACCTTGGAACCAATGACTTGGATTATCTTTCACTTCACCAAGTCACCAATCCCAGACCTATGAAAAACTTTTTCAGAACACAAGCTTACAACACGAATTTCTGAAAAATCTTTAATGAGTGAAAACCTTGAATAACAAGAATTATGTGGAACTCAGATTATGCTAGACTTAATACCAACTTTTAATAAAGAAAAAGGAATTACATTTATCACAAAATACCAACTTTTATTTAAGTAAAAAGGGATTACAAAAATACTAGCAAAATCTGGAACCAAGGGCCATACACAAACCGTATGCTCCTTTTATACTACTTAACAGATCTTTCTAGAAAATAAATAAAATAATAAAAAGCTAAAACCCTAGCTAAGGGATTTCCTGAAATGCCCTTTGAATGTTGACTGAGAATGGTCAATATGTGCCCATGTGATGATGCCAGGTGGAATCTTCAATCTAGAGCGTTTATCTTAGCTTTGGGATGAAGGAATACATGTGGGATGTTGATTTGGTCGGGTTTTTGGGGTTTGGGTGAAAAGGACTTTGCAGGGGAGGTACAAGGGGGGGTCCACAAGGTCATGGGGAAAGAATCTGGGTGGTGGGTTTTGTTTAGGGGGTGATCAATCAAGGTTCTGGAAGCAATCATCCAAAACCCCTTTGGTTTAGTAGGTAAATCAGATTAGGGTTTATGGGTATTGAGTTTAAGCAGGTTGGGTGTTTTAATCTGATTTGGGGGTAAATTCGTTTTAAAAACATGTTTTAGTGGGAATATTTACTTAATAACTGATTAAGTTATTAAGGTGTGGGTGGAAAGCAGACGTGGAGGGGAAAAGGAGTGTGATTGGTGGATGGTGGTGACGTGCATGACGTGTCAAGCAGAGAGTGGTGGGTGAAGTTTGCTTGTCTGGGCAGAAAAAGTCCCCATATTTCCCTTCTTTGTTCACTTAGCAATAAACAGCAAAAACCCCCATTTCCTTTGTTAATATCTTTGGGCTGATTGTCAAATTTGGCACATCATTGTAAAAAGTTATAACAAGGACTTTAAATGCAATTTCTTCAATTCCCAAGGGCTTAACTTGTCATTTCTTCATTCTTCAAGGATCATTCTTGCATAACTTGATTTCTACAAGGACCAATCTTGATAAATCTTCAAAAATTAAGGGACCAAAGTTGTCAAGTCTTCAAACTTCAAGGGTGCTTTTGGAAATTCTTGATTCGGGTCCGGTTCATTGTGCGGCTTCGTTTCCCGTGTTCGTTTTTGATTGATTCTTGTGATCTTTTTGTCATTTCCTCAATATCCGTACCTAAAATACACAAGCAACAAACACGAGCATATATTTGGCAGTTTTAATGATATTTAATGCATTTTAAGCCTAAAATGGACGATGAGACTATGTATAAAAGCAGTCTCATCAGTAGGCCGGCCCAACATTGTAAGCCCAAGCCCATCACAAGGCCTGGGTATATAAACCCTCTCCTTTGATGGAGAGGGTGTGTGTTCCTCATTTTTACACATAGTGAGAAAGTGTTTTTCTTTCACTTTCTCTCTCTAAGTGTGAGTGTTCTCACCATCTCTCTATCTCTTTCTCTCTCTAAAAACATAAGAAAGATTTACATATCCTACAAATGGTATCAAGAGCCATGGGATGATTGTATTGTTCATGTGTTTGTGTTCTTGATTCATACGCCATTTTTGATCCATTTTCACACGTCCAATTTTTTTTTTGTGTTTTTATGGTTTTTTCTTGATACAAATCTTCTACATAGTTGTGGTAGGGATTTGGTATAGTTACTTTGGCTAAAAACACAAATTTTTTGGGTGTTTTGATCATTTTTTGGCTTAAAATCACGAATTGGTTGAGTTTTGTCCGAGAAAAGTGGGAATTATTCCGATCAGGTCATCGGAAAGGGGTTTATAGGACATTCCGATCAGTATAATCGGAATAGGGTTTAGGGATTCCGATTTTGGTACTTTCCGATTAGGTATTCCGATCAAGGTATTCCGATTTGGTATTCAGATTTGATATTCCGATTTGGTATTCAGATTTGATATTCTAATTTGTGCATTCCTATAAGGACATTCCGATTTGATCTTCCGATCAAGGTATTCCGATCAGGGTATTCCGATCAGCATTCAGATAATCACATTCCGATCAGCATTCAGATAATCACATTCCGATCAACATTCCTATAAAGTATTCCGATAGGACATTCCGATCAGCATTCAGATCACCATTCCGATCAACATTGCGATAATCACAAATTTTTCCATAAAAAATTTCGATCAACATTCCGTGTGTAATTTTGACTTGGAATTTTTGGTTTATCGAGGACGTATTTTAGGGGATTTTAACATTGTTTCTCGACTTCAACTCACAACAACAAACACATTTACTTTCTTTCATTGATCGATCAAAGTTTGTAAATCTTCACTTATTGAAATGGAGTACACATCTCTTACGGATAAGTCCATCCTCTCGGGTACGGATAATCGTCCACCAATGTTTGTGAAGACTATGTATGAGGAATGGGCTTCCCGAATGGAACTTTATATGTTGAACAAGGAGAATGGACATCTCATTTAGGCATCGGTGCTCAATGGACCATTAGATTATGGTACAGTGACGGAAGGTACAACTACTCGTCCTCGCACAACGGGTGAGTTGACTGGAGATATGAAGATTCAAGACAAATGTGATAAGTATGCTACAAACATCATTCTCCAAGCCCTTCCTCCAGATGTCTACAAACTCGTCAGCAAACATAAAGTTGCCAAAGAGTTATGGGATAGAATTCGTGTTCTCATGCAAGGCACCTTGTTAACTAAACAAGAACGAGAGTGTAAGCTTTATGATACTTTTGATAAGTTTGCCTATGTGCTAGGGGAGACTCTCAATGATTACTATCTGAGATTTACCCTATTGTTGAATGAGCTCAATATCTATGGCATGACAATTCCTACCTTTCAATTAAACACCAAGTATTTGAACACTCTTCCTTCAGAATGGAAAAAATACGTGACGGATGTTAAATTGGCTAAGGACTTGCATAACACCAATGTGGATCAACTTCAAGCTTTTCTTCAACAACACGAATGCCATGTGATCAAGGCTCGGTTTTCTACACCTCAAGTTCATGATCCACTTGCAATGTATGCTTCTCAACAAAACATGGCTTATACTTATCAACAACCATCATACTTGCAGCAACCACCACCACACACCTATCAGCAACCATCTTATCAACCACCGATGATGCCACAGCAAGCATATCAACAAAGTGTTCATCAACAATCTTTTCTACAGCAACCACCAAATCAGACATCACCATCACAAGCCAACACTTCTCTAATGGGCTATACTCTTTAGCAAGGATATTTTCCAATAGAAGCACAACCACCACAAGCTTTCTACTCCAATGAACTTCCACCAATCCAAGCACCGGTCTTTACTCCAAATGATATGCTAGCTGATGTTCTAAACCATCTCACAGCCTACTTGTCAAAACTTGTTGCAACTAGAGGATTTCCACCAACAAACAATCAGCTCCGCACCTCATCAAATCCTCGACAACAAGCCACTGTTCAAGATGGTCAAGTGACGGTGCAACCTATTCAGGGAAGGCAAAATTCATATGGACCTCCTACAAGGACTGGGAACAATCAAGCTGTGAATTCTCAAGCTAGTGTAAATGGGAGTCCTATTGGTCCTAAGAAGGTTGTGACTTGCTACAATTGACGAGGACAAGGTGATATGGCTAGGGAATGCACTCAGCCGAAAAGGAGGAGGGATGATGCATGGTTTCGTGAGAAGATGTATTTGGTTGATGCTCAGTCTAAGGGGAAGATTTTGGATTCAGAGGAGTTAGCATTTCTTGTAGACCCAGGGGCAGCAGATACTGAAGGCATTGCAATCGTTTCTACTTCTAATGCAGCTTATCAAGCAGATGATCTTGACGCATATGATTCAGATTGTGATGACATTCACTCTGCCCAAGCTGCTCTCGTTGCTAATCTCTCTCACTGCGGTTCTAATGTCATCAGTGAGGTACCAACCACATCTAATAATATTGATGATAACCAACATCAAGTTGGGCATGCAAATGACAACCTCGAACAGCATTCGGGAACTAGTAACTCAAATGATGGGGTACCCAATCCTACACATTTGAGTGAACCTCAACCAAATGCTACGACGGGTATGGAATCTTATGCTCAACATGATTTGGTCATGGTGCCTAAACATATTATTGATCAAATGCATATGGCTCTCAGAAAATCCGTAGATACGAATTCCACCCTAACTGCTGAGCTTGCGTTGCATAAAGAAAAGGTCAAAGCTTTTGAAATGGTCCCTCAAGAAGAGAAAATAACATGTTCTGAATTTGACCAATTTCGTTTTGAAAAGATTGAACACTTGAAAGAAATAGAATCATTAAAAGCTAATCTTTCTAATGAATTAAAAGAAAAGGAGTCGGTTGTCAATGATTTTCAGAAACTTAAAATGGATTTCGAAACTCTCGAGTCTAAAAAGGTTGAATCAGAAATTAATGCTAAAACTTCTTAAATTCAAAGAACAACAGCTTTTAAAACAATACGCTTCCACAGAAAAGGTTCATCTTTTAACTAAATCATTTAAAGAACTCGAACTTAAGCGTCTTCAAGATTTACCACCTAATCCCGGTTATGTAAAACAAGCTCAGGAATATATTCCTGGTCTTTATGATATGACCATAATTGGCAAATCGAAAGAAGCACCTTTTGTTCGTAGTACTGAGGAGAGACAATCACGTGCGGATGAAACTCATTCTAAAATGCTTTCAAAATTCCATACAATTGATTATGATCAACATAACAAAGATCAATTTTCGAAAAAGACACGCATTCGCTTACAAAAGGAATTAGCAGAATTGACAGTTCTTGTGCCCCAAAGTTTGTCAAATGAAAACCTTCCTAGTACGTCTCCTACACTTGTCAAAACGGATTTAACAAAGTTAATTCCACCGGTAAGCAAGGCGTCCGTTAACTTAAATGCGGTTCACCAACACTTAGCCGATTTTGACAAGGTCATTTTGGAACGTACGACGGCTTCGGCCATAACGGAAGGTGAATGGAACTATGAGCACACTAGAGCTGCGTTCCGAAATGAAATCGTTCCGTTTGTAGACAATGTCAAGGCTTGTCTTAGTAATCTTGATCAAGATTTGCTTTTCGAAATAGAAGAAGTTAGACGTGTTTTCAATGAAATGAATGATGCTTATGAAAACAGTTTACTTGAAATAGAACGGGTTTCACACCATAATGATCTGCTTCTGAATCAAGTGATGTCTCATGATATAGTTTCTGTCTGTGTGAATACAAGTGTTGATAATGATTCTATTGTGCATAATGTTGAATTTGTGGATAATGTGGTAGATAGTACTTGTCACGAATCTGACGCTGAATTTTTAAAGCTTCAAGATTCATATTCTTCGCTTTCAAAACGTTTTGATGAGATTCAAACACATTTTATTTCGCTTGAATGCAAGCAACAATTTATTCAAGAAATCTTTGAAACGTCATTCGTAGGTGTTAATATCGATGACGTAAACTTTGAAAAGAATTTTCGATTGAATTTACAATCAAAACAGCGTCAGCCAAGTGACAAAGTTGCTAAATCTTTGCCGATAGAAATAGAGAAATCTAAGGAGCTTAACTGTGTGAACGTACTTGAGGCCGCTAAGAATCTTAAACTTGAAATAGATAATCGAGTTTTCAAGATTTTGTCCAAAGTTGATAACTTAAAACAGAAAAATACACGACTCTTCGATTCAGTAAAGCCCGCATGTGCTAATACCACTGCACAGAATCAATCCTTGATTGAACAATTGAATCGAAACTCAGTGGAAATATCTTATTTGAGGGAACAAATTTGTGATAAAAATCTAGTCTTGGCTGAGTTAAAGGAAACACTTCGTACTCTAAAAGGTAAGAATGTTGTGGATAACGCAGCCACTGTCTCAGCATCGTCCTCTAGTGCAATCAAAAGGAACCTTATAGCCGTCACACCACTTAACAAGGGCCCTAGGACTAAACCATCTCAAACTTTGGTCCCTAAAGATAAGGCAGAATCAAAACCAGCTTCTAATATTCCCGTGTTGCCTTCTACAGGAGTAAGCACCGCTACTAAGGCTCAAAGATCTAAGCTTAAAAGAAACAAGAAGAATGATAGGATCTTGCCCCCATCTAGTAGTCAAGTGAAGAAAAAAGTAGAAGCCCATCCTAGGAATGTTATTTCTGTTTTGAATAAAAAGAATCATGTAGCTAAACCTAAAGGCGCTGCGGTTGTGTAGCGCTCTAAGCCTAGTGTGAATTCTAATTTGAAATGTTGGAATTGCAATGAATGTATGTTTTCTAGTCGTCATGATTCTTGCCTTATTGACCATGTGAATGAGATGTATGCCCGGAAAAATGGATTAGAATGGAAACCAACTGGGAAAGTGTTAACCCAAGTTGGTTGGATGTGGCGCCCCACTGGTAGAACTTTCACTATAGTAGGAAATACGTGCCCTTTGACTAGGATCACTCCCAATAAAGCGAAGAAAGCGTGCCCTTTAACTAGGAGTACCAAGGCTACCAAAACACAAGCGTGTCCTTTAACTAGGAACACCGACACTACTGTAGGAACCAAGTGCCCTTTAAATAGGTCTACTCCCACTGTAGTGCCCGCGGATAATCCAAAACCTAAGAAAGTTGGAACAGTAAAACCTGTTAGTGCTAAAACTCACATTAGAAAACGCAGGAAATCTAAGGGTCACAAACATGTTAGCGATTCTGATAATCTTATATATGTCTCTGCTAACACTCAGGAACCAATAGTTTCCAATGCATTGTCTACTATTGTTATTGAAAACAGGTGGTCTAAATTGTTCTCTGGTATTTGGACTCTGGTTGCTCCAAGCATATGACCGGAGATCGCTCTCAGCTCAGAAATTTCGTCAGCAAGTTTCTTGGTACTGTTCAATTTGGAAATGATCATATTGCAAAGATAATGGGTTACGGTGAATATCATATTGGGAATGTTATAATTTCAAGAGTGTATTACGTGGAAGGTCTTGGTCACAACTTATTTTCTGTGGGACAATTTTGTGATGCAAACCTAGAAGTTGCTTTTCGAGAGCATACCTGCTTCATTTGTAATTTGGAAGGGGTTGATTTATTGAAAGGTACTCGAGGGAATAATTTGTATACTTTGTCTCTACAAGACATGATGGCCGCTTCTCCCGTATGTCTTCTCTCCAAAGCATCGAAGACTAAGTCATGGTTATGGCATCGACGGTTATCTCATCTTAACTTTGACGCTATTAATCACTTGGCGAAAAACGAACTTGTTCGTGGTCTTCCTAAACTATCATTTCACAAGGATCATTTGTGTTCTGCGTGTACAATGGGTAAAAGCACTAAGAAATCATACAAACCCAAGACGGAAGACACCAACTAAGAGAAACTTTATCTTTTGCATATGGATCTTTGTGGGCCAATGCGTGTTGAAAGTCTTAGTGGCAAAAAGTACATCCTCGTCATTGTCGATGATTACTCTCGGTTTACATGGGTGAAATTTCTTAAAGCAAAAAATGAGGCCCCTAAATTCATCATCGGATTTCTCAAGATGATTCAAGTGCGTCTCAACACTACTGTCCGACGCATTCGTACAGATAATGGAACCGAATTTGTTAATCAAATCTTGCGTGATTATTATGAAGAAGTTGGCATATCTCATGAAACATCCGTTGCACGCACTCCACAACAAAACGGTGTCGTTGAAAGGAGAAATCGCACACTTATGGAAGCTGCTCGAACGATGTTAATTTACGCAAAGGCTCCATTGTTTTTATGGGCAGAAGCAGTATCTACAGCAGTGTACACCCAAAACCGGTCACTAATTCGTAAACGCCATGGTAAAACACCTTATGAGCTTCTCCATGGAAAAGTACCAGATTTATCATATCTTCATGTATTTGGTTCTCTATGCTATCCACATAATGATGGTGACAATTTGGGAAAACTTCAACCAAAGGTTGATATTGGTATTTTCATTGGTTACGCGCCTGCAAAGAAGGCATACCGAATATACAATCGTAACTCTCGCAAGATCCTTGAAACTATGAATGTTGATTTTGATGAGCTGACAACAATGGCTTCTGAGCAAAGCAGCTCTGAACCTGCACTTCATGAAATGGGACCCAGTAATATTAGTTCTGGTCTTGTCCCAATCAACCCTCCTTCATCATCATTTACACCACCTTCTAGGACTGAATGGGATACGTTGTTTCAACCGTTCTTTGATGAATTATTTACTCCTCCCAGTATTGTTGCTCCAGAACCTGAGGTAATAGCTCCGGTAATCGAAGTTGTCGCTCCAGCAACCGTTGCACAATCAGACACATCTGCACCTACAATTGGTCAAGATATACCTTCAACGAGTAATTCTTAACCAACACATGTAACAACTACCCATGTCATGCCTATTGATGATGAAGAGGATGATGATGATCACGATTTGGAATTCGCTCAAATGCATGAACTTCCATTCTTTGGTGTACCAATTCCCGACCCTAATCAAGCCGGGTCGTCCACCTCAGAGGAAGCTCCTTCTACAGTTTACTCCAATCCACGGATTCGTGAACATGACAGCAAGTGGACAAAGGATCATCCTATAGATTCTATTATTGGTGACCCTAATCGTCTGGTATCCACACGAAGTCAGTTACAAGAAAGTGCAATGTTTTGTCACTTTGATGCTTTTCTCACTGAAGTTGAACCTAAGACATGGCAACAAGCTTTTACTCAATCATGTTGGATAGAAGCTATGCAAGAAGAACTTAATGAATTTATACGTCTTGAAGTATGGGAACTTTTCCCATGCCCGGATCAAGTGCAGTTACTCACTTTGAAATGGGTTTAGAAGGTGAAACTCGATGATTTAGGCGGAATATTGAAGAGCAAAGCTCGACTAGTAGCTCGTGGATACAAGCAATTATTGGGCATCGACTTTATGGAATCCTTTGCACCTGTTGCCCGTTTGGAAGCTATTAGACTATTCCTCTCTTATGCTGCCCATATGAATATGATCGTCTATCAGATGGATGTGAAGACGGCATTTCTTAATGGTGAACTCAAGGAAGAGGTCTATGTTCAACAATCGGATGGTTTTGTGAATCCTAATTATCCTAATCATGTGTACAAACTTAAGAAGGCTCTCTATGGGTTGAAGCAAGCTCCTCGCGCATGGTATGATCTTTTGTCACAATTCCTCATTACGCAAGGCTTCGCTAAAGGTAAGGTGGATCCCACGCTGTTCATTCAGAAACGAGGTAAAGATATGATTATGGTACAAATATATGTTGATGATATTATATTTGCAGCCTCGACCCAAACTTTATCTGACGAGTTTAGGACACTCATGTCTTCCAAGTTTAAGATGTCAATGATGGGCAAGGTATCATTCTTCTTAGGTCTTCAGATATCTCAGAGTCCCAGAGGCATTTTTATCAATCAATCCAAGTATGCCCTTGAATCGCTTAAAAAGTATAAGATGGAATCTTGTGACCCCGTGGATACTCCAATGGTGGAAAAATCTAAGCTTGATGCAGATCCACATGGAGTTGCCGTTGATCCGACACTTTATCGTGGAATGATAGGTACTCTTCTGTATATCACAGCCAGTCGACCTGATCTTCAGTTTGCTATATGTATGTGTGCCAGGTATCAAACTAGTCCTACTGAGTTACACTTAGCTACTGTTAAAAGGATCTTTCGATATCTTAAAGGAACCATTAATCGGGGACTTTGGTATTCGAAGGACTCTTCTATTGCACTAATGGCATATGCAGATGCGGATCACGTGGGTTGTCAAGATACAAGGCGTAGCACGAGTGGAACTTTGCAACTACTAGGAGATCGACTAATCAGTTGGGCATCGAAAAGGCAGAAAAGCGCTGCAATTTCAAGTACGGAAGCAGAATACATAGCTATGTCCGGTTGCTGTGCTCAAATTCTTTGGATGAGATCGCAAGTAACCGACTATGGTCTAGGTTTCAATAAGATTCCGATGTACTGTGACAACAAGAGTGCAATTGCCTTATGCTGCAACAATGTTCAATTCTCCCGGTCGAAGCATATCGACATTCGCTACCATTTCATCAAGGAGCAAGTGGAAAATGGAGTGATCGAGCTTTACTTTGTCCGATATGAGTATCAATTGGAGGATATTTTCACGAAGGCTTTAGATCACGCTCGAATTGAATTTTTGGCCGACAAGCTAGGAATGAGAACTTTCTCGCCTGAGATTCTAAAGGAACTAGCAGATGAAGCGAAAGAATAGTCTTGGTAAAACTATTCTCCGTATCCTTGGTGATCATTTGTATATATTGTTTATATCTTTATCCACAAAAGCAAAATACAAAAATATAAAACCATATAAAAACCATAAAAATTGAAAAATCTAGAAAAATCCAAAAATATTTTTACCTTATTTTTCAAAGGCATGTCTTTTAGTACGATAATATATACGGCCTTAGAAATGTTGATTAATATCGACACGGCGCCATAAATAGAGTTCGTACAAAAGTTGTAAATATTTCATAAAACATGCCTAAATGGCTTGTAGTTATTTCTGACTGCAACCCAGTTTTCATATTAAAGTCAAGTATTTCTTATGAAAGCTTTGGATCACAACGGGAATTAATTTTCTCGGGCAAGGTTTACTTTAAAACCTTGTAAGAGATCAAGTTTACTTTATAACTTGGTCTTACACAAATCTATGTACGTTTCAGTGCATTTATTTGTTAAAACAAGAGAAGTCTTGTTTTTATGAAACTATCATCTCTACAACCATGCTATCTACAATTGGTATCTACATACTCGACGATGCGACTACTCAACCGACGACTACCTCTCTTTCAATAGAACACGGGTCAACAATTGAGGGGGAGCAATTGTCAATCATTCAGAATCTTCGATGCCGAAAGTGCCAAGTTCACAAACTGGTGTCAAGACAACAATACCAATCGTACACGTGGTGTCAAGAGATGACTTCAGACGTGACGAGGCGACCAACATATGCTGACAAGAACCATTTGATCTTATCATATGATGTTCTCATCTATCAGGTCTAACCTTGTCAATTGTTTTTTAATATGGTGAATATGTGATCATGTTACAAATCGGTATCATATCTCATGCGTTTGATATCATGAAGATAAACCGGACTTGCATTTTTCTTCCCAAAATCTTTGTTAAAACTACATTAAATCAATTGATTTTAAAAACATCGACTGGGTTAATATTTTTAATATGGGGGAGAAAGTGTGATTTAATATGGGATATTATCACAAATGGTTTGACTTAATGTGTTGGCTCATCCCGACATGTGCGAAATGTTTTCAAATATTATGGCATATGTTAA
Organism: Glebionis coronaria; assembly: GCA_025667525.1. Taxonomy (NCBI): domain Eukaryota; kingdom Viridiplantae; phylum Streptophyta; class Magnoliopsida; order Asterales; family Asteraceae; genus Glebionis; species Glebionis coronaria. The sequence goes on from CM046881.1 coordinate 37,624,194, forward strand.
AGGGGAGCAAAACGGATTTGCATATCAAAATGGATTTTCATGGTGACATATACTTACCCGAAACCCATTTATTTCACGACGATGAAGATTGTGGTGACATAAGGATGGTAGGATAGGTTAAGTCCTATGATTCTTCCAGAACCGGAGGAATCTTCCCAAGGACATTCCATAGCTAGAAATAATAGTCCTTAGGAAAGTTGGAGAAAGATTGTGAACGTAGCTGAATGCCGACCCAGTACTTAATTTAGCACTGGAACAATCACAACATGTGACAAATCTAACATTTTCAGGTAGTTAAATATTTTCTCGTATAATATTTTGAAACTTATTTTTATGTTGGTTGACGAACTCACAATTTACGGATTTAAATTTGGGCTTACGTGCATAATTTGGCGTCTTTTACGACTAAACCGGAAACCTTAGGATTACGTATTTACGTTTTTGAACTCCGTTTTTGATGAGACAATTTTTATTGGATTCGTTTTGTGACGGTGATTCATAATTTATAAAAACGTTTTTCGTAAAACGACCCGAGGGCACGCAAATCGAGAAAACTAGAATCGAGAAATACCCGTAAACTAGTGAGATGGGACAAAACACTTTGCCCCATCCCACTAGCTTACATGGGACGGCCAAAAACACCTCACCACCATAGGTGGCACTAACTTAACTTGTTTAAGAACAAGTGTAAGCCTTAGCTTACACTTTAGGCTAAACTACCACCAAACTTTACAAAACCAACAATGGTTTTCACTTAACCATTTTACACATGCAATTTACTCTCAAACTCTCTCTACTTCACCATCTATGCCGTCCCATATCAAGCCATAAACACCATTTTTGATCTCTTCCAACTACAAACCACATGTTTACTAGTCCTATTAAGGTGTTTCCTTGAAACCTTGATCATTTGGTGGCCATATAACCAACTTTGGAGGTGATTTGCTTGTGTCCTAGGGCTGATTTTCCAACATATGATCTTGCTATTTGATGGTCTTGGAGATACTTGTTGTGTTCATCAAGTTCTTGCCTTCCTAAAACAAGAAATCCACTTGGATTGGTAAAGAAGATCATCCTCTACATTTTTCTCTTATTATTTTGTAAAGAACAAATGTATTTTCTTTCATTTTGTATATGTATATGATGTATATATGATGATAAAAATGTTGTGTGGGGATCAAGTGTTGATAAACATGCTTAAAAATGATGATAACCATAAGAAATGAAGCTAAAATCATGTCTAAATAGTTGGCTGTATAAAAACAGTAGATAACTAAATGAAGAACTGATAAAAATGCATGGTTTGATCTATTTACAGTAAAGTAGATGATGTTATACACATGTGAGAGTTGGCCATGCAATGGAATCAAAATAATGAGTGAGATATGATCAAAACAAGTTAGGTGGTACAATCTGAATAAGCAGTTTTGTAGGGACTGTTAAGGCAACTTAAACTTAAAATGGGCAGTAGCTATAACTAAGTTATATTTAGCACATATCATGAAGAAGTTGTCATTTAAAAATGAGCTTCTAAGTCATTGTAGAACTCTAGATATGATAAAAATGGTGAATGTGAAGTTAAAAATCAGATTTTGGAAATAATGTTTATTATTATTATATAAGCACTCACTTTATAATTTATAAAATGTAAAGTATAAACCCACTAACTTGTAAAACTTAATTATATAAATGTATAAAAGGTTAATTAAATGGGTAAAATATATAAATGGTGATAAAAGTAATATTTATAAGTAATAAAAACTATAAACTTTATTTTTACGACTTTTTCGGCTATCGCCGTAAAATTAACGTTTTTCATCAAATAAAACTTAGACGACCAAACCCGTCTAATGTAAAGTTTATAAAAGATATATACTGATGTATAAGTAACTAAGACAAGTAAAAACCGATAAAACCCGAACTATAAGAATTACGGACATTTACGAGCTAACTAAACCTATTAGACTAATAATTGGACTTAATAAGATAAATACTTGTAAAAAGAATTATTTGGGCTTAACCCAATAGGGCCCAACATGAAAAGTATATATACTGATCTTATAAGTATAAAATGGGTAAAAACAAGTAAAAGAACTTATAAAAGACTTAATGAACTTAAAATAAGTAAAATCGGTAAAACTAGTGAACTAGTAAGACGATACTAAAACGTAAACACTAAAATGAGTAAATGAGGATTTATAAACCCACTTGATCATCATCATATGTACAATAATCATATATATGTATATTGTTATTTTGATAAAAGTCATTGGACCGAGTCTAAGACCGATTATTATTTATATAGGTTTCCGTGACCGAAGCACGCCCGTAGCCGATAATCCGCCTTTCATTAACAACGTGAGTACATAGCCTCGCACTCTTTTAAATGTTTTATAAAATGATTTGTAAACCCGCGAGGGAGATAACATGCTAGATTTTTATAAAAATAGAACACAAGTAGTCCCGATTGTATGCTTAATGAGATGGACCCGAATGATGCTATGACCCTATATTCGAGACTAAAAGGATTATTAGTAGTTAGGTTATGTCACTTAAAGTCCCATTAGCATGAATTGTGAACTACCGGGATTTGGTAGACGCTTATGCATTTGATAGTACTATTTGGGGACGATCACCCCAGTTCGCGCCTTGACGGTTGATCCCCGTCGTACCACATTGATTGGTAAGCGAATTTATGTATGAGAAGATTCCATAGCGTGATTTTTGTGACGACACGCTAACTTAGATGGGCAAATTGTTTGTCGGGTTCGCGGCCCGCTGTTTTCACAGTAAGGTAACAATGTCATGCGGCTAATAATAATCCTGTACAACCTAATACAATAATAAACGATAACGACGCTATTACGATGAATATATTACCTATCATGGTAATATAGAGACTGCGGTCTCATGGACGGTTTCAGATGTATGCTTGATTTATATATTGCCTGACTAGCAATATGTGGACTTACTTCCGATATTATACTTGTGTTCTGATTTTAAATGATTGTAAATGATTGTTTTATATAACGGTTTTCATTAAACTCTATGAATTCACTCAGCATTCGCTGATATGATTTTTGCATGTTTTCTATCTCAGGTGCTTGAAGGTAATCCGGATGGAGATCGACTCTGATGGCCCACACTTAATATTAAAAATGTTCATTCGATTTGTGTTTTGTAAACTTAATGACCTGTATAATTTGGGACCTGTTGTACACTTTTAAACCTTTTTATCGAATGAATGTTTGTTAAACCTTGTACAACCATTTTTATGTGTTGTCTATGATTGGAGTTATTGTGCTATCCCGTAACACTCTGAAAGACCCTTCCGCTGTACCGATATGAAAAATGAGAGTGTTACAGTTTGGTATCAGAGCTCTCGTTGTAGAGAACAAAAGATTTTTAAAAACCAAGGTTTTGAACAAAACTTTTCAAAATCTTTTGACAATGAACATTTGAGAAAATATTTGAAAAATCTTTTGACTATAACGGTGCCAGAGATCTCCGACTTTACCAACAAGCCTTATTGAGAAGATATATATTTTGATATATATAATTTAATTTATATATATGTATATATCGTGATTTCATTACGTAATTGTTTAACTAGTATGTTATCCTAATACGAGATAAATATATATAAATGCAGATTGTCATGGCTGACCCTAATATTCCTGTAGAAAACCATGCTATTCCCGAACCTAATATAGAAGATGATCCTTATTTAGACTTAGTAGATTTTGATATTGATGACGAGGAGGAACCATTTGAGGATCCCGAGCCCGAGTTAGGACTAGGAGATCAGATTGCCCCTCAGGTTGACTTAGTAGAGAATGAGATTGAGAATGTGGGTAATGAGGACGTGGATATTGAGAATGCTGATATTGAGAATGAGAATGAGATTGGGTTAGATGAGTTAGATGATGAGATAGACGACGAGGATGTCGAGGAGGATGTAGGTATAGAGGTTGAGGTTGATGACGATGAGGAAGCTGAGCTTATATATCCGTATGATGTTCCAGAGGGCGAGCCTTTGCCCCCACCAGTTTGTTTGTCTGATTCCGAGGATGAGTTACCTAGGGATGAAATGTCTGAATCGTCTGAATCTGATTCTGAATCAGAGGAGGATGAGGATGACGATGCACCTGACGGTACCGACGGTATTGCTGCTCGTAGACGTGAGATAGGAGAGTCGTCTAGTACTCGAGAGGCTACTCATATTGATGGTCTTGCACCATGGGCCTTGAGACGTGATCTAGATGCTTCCCGTGTTAAGAGTTGTGTGACAGAGGTTGGATTAGGTGTTGTTCAGACTCAGGTTGCTTATTTGGAGTCGAAGGCAAAGATTGGAGAGAAAGAGCGAGAATTGCTTAGTTTGGATTTGAGTGATGTAGAACGTGGTTTGAATGAGGCTTTTAGGAGGTTATCGGTGTTGGAAAATGGTGAGTATGCTGCTATGAAGAGAAAGGTGAATTCTTTGGAGATTCAGTTGAGTGTGGCTCGTGCGATGCGTGAGAAAGCCGAAAAGGAGTTGAATGTATCCGTGGGTTGGAACAGTAGATTTTATGCCGACATGGTTGAAAGAGGAGTAATCCGTAAGCGCCCGGCTGAAGATGAGTCTAGTGATCGTCCGGCGAAGATCCAGAAGACGATGGATGATGGACCATCTGGCGGTTCTCAGTAGACCAGTCTGTGTTTAGTAGTGACCTTTAGATCTTTTGTGTTTATAGCTTTGACTGAACCGACTTGTTAGTAATAGACTTGGCACGAATTTTGAGTGTATATAGTGTTAGGACTTTGATATGGATGTACTAAGACAATACTTTTGTTTCAGATCGAATGAAATATGTATCTTGTATTGAATTCCATATTGTGCCTTATTTGTATCTTGATTATGAATTCGATCCATATTATATGAATCCTTTGTTGGATGAATGCTTAATACTTTGAAATTGTGGAATTATAGAACTATGCCGCCCAAGAAGGCTGTGACTGAGGATGATGTACGTAGGATTATTACGGAGCAAGTTACCGCATCTATGACTGAATTTATGGCAAATGCTAGAAATGAAGCTGGCGGTAGTGGAGCTGGCGGTAGTGGAGCTGGCGGTAGTGGAGCTGGCGGTAGTGGAGCTGGCGGTAGTGGAATTGGCGGTACTAATGTGAATGTGAATGCTAATAATGTGAATGCTAATGCTGGAGGAAATGTAGGAGGACTTGGAACGAATGCACCTGAAGTTGGTGGCTGTACTTATGTGACGTTCATGAAGTGTGAACCTCTACCTTTTAATGGAACTGAAGGTGCTGTAGGACTAAGTCAGTGGATCGAGAAGATTGAATCGGTGTTTAGGATTAGTAAGTGTAAGGAGGAAGATAAGGTGACTTTTGCTATGGCTACTCTTAAAGGTCGTGCGTTGACTTGGTGGAACGGGAGAATTGCTTTCATGGGTCTTGATGCTGCTAATGCTACTCCTTGGGCTGAAATCAAGAAGTGGATGACTTTGGAGTTTTGTCCTCGTAGTGTGATCATTAGGTTAGAACAGGAGTTGATTCATCTGAGAATGAAGGGTGTGGACATTGATAGTTACACGAATCGATTCCATGAGTTGGCCTTGCTATGTCCTCGATTGGTTGAACCCGAAGAGATCCGAATTGAGCAATATGTGAAAGGGTTAACCAGGAATATCCGGGGGGACGTGACATCATCGAAACCACTTACCATTGATGATGCTGTTCGAATGGCTTACCAACTCATTGGACAGATAATTCAGGATAAGGAAGATGAAGCCCGTGTAGGTGAGAAAAGAAAGGGAGACGGTGATCGTGTAGATAGAGGTGATAATAGGAAGAATTTCAATCGCCGTCAGAACCAGAGAAAGGGGAATGCAAATGCTATTACCAACAATGCACCGCGCAACGATGATAGATGTCCTAAGTGTGGCAACAAGAGGCATCCTGGCGACTGCTGGAAGTGCTGAAATTGCGGAAAGCTTGGACACAAGGTTGAAAGGTGTAAGAAGGGAACGATTTGCTTCAACTGTAATGAAGAAGGTCATAGGAAATCGGAATGCCCCAAGTTGAAAGCGATTGTACCTGGAAGAAACCCCCAGGGTGGTATCTACCAACTTGGAACAATTGAGGTGAAGAAAGAGGATCCGAATGTCGTTACCGGTACGTTTTTACTCAACAATCATTATGCTGTTGCTTTATTCGATTCGGATGCCGATAGGAGCTTTGTATCCACTAAATTTAGTGCCCTTATTGATATTGAACCTGTTGAGATAAGTACCAGTTACGAGGTGGAATTGGCTGATGGTAAATTAGTGAAAACTAATAAGCTATTAGAAGGATGCTCTCTAAATCTCTTGAACCATTCTTTTCCGATTGATTTGATGTTGATAGAATTAGGTAGTTTCGATGTTATTATTGGTATGGATTGGTTGTCGTTGAATAATGCTACTATTTTATGTGGAGAGAAGAAGGTTAAGATTCCTCTTAGGAATAGAACGTTAGTAATTGATGGTAGTCGAGGTGAATCCCGTTTGAAAATCGTTTCATGTATTAAAGTCCAAAAGTACATCAGGAACGGTTGTGAGTTATTCTTAGCTCAAGTGACCGGGAATGAGTCTAGGGAGAAACGATTGGAAGATGTACCTATTATTTGTGAATTTCCTGAGGTATTTCCTAAAGATTTACCAGGACTTCCACCGATAAGGCAAGTAGAGTTTCGAATCGATTTAATTCCTGGTGCTGCACCGGTGGCACGTGCGCCTTACCGATTAGCCCCTTCTGAATTAAAGGAGTTATCTGAGCAACTTAAGGAGTTGTCTGATAAAGGTTTTATTCGACCGAGCTCGTCGCCTTGGGGAGCTCCAGTCTTGTTCGTTAAGAAGAAGGATGGATCTTTTCGTATGTGCATTGATTATAGGGAACTGAATAAGTTGACAATTAAGAATCGATATCCTTTACCTAGGATTGATGATTTGTTTGATCAACTGCAAGGATCTAGTGTGTATTCTAAGATAGATTTGCGGTCAGGATATCACCAACTTCGCGTCCGTGAAGAAGATATTCCTATAACTGCATTTAGAACTCGTTATGGACACTATGAATTTCAAGTAATGCCATTTGGGTTAACTAACGCACCTGCGGTTTTCATGGATTTAATGAATCGAGTGTGCAAGCCCTACTTGGATAAATTTGTGATTGTGTTTATTGACGATATTCTAATCTATTCTAAGAATGAAGATGAGCATAGAGAACATTTGAGGATTGTTTTGAAGTTGTTGAAGGATGAAAGATTGTATGCTAAGTTTTCGAAGTGTGATTTCTGGTTGGATTCTGTGCAATTTCTTGGTCATGTGATTAACAGAGATGGAATTCATGTTGATCCTGCAAAGGTTGAAGCTATTAAGAATTGGTCTGCACCGACAACACCAACGGAAGTGCGACAGTTCTTAGGATTAGCTGGCTATTATAGGCGATTCATTAAAGAATTTTCTTTAATAGCTAAACCCTTGACTAAGCTTACTCAGAAGAATAAACCTTTCGTTTGGGGAAGTGATGAAGATGGAGCATTTCAGACATTGAAGCAAAAATTATGTAGTGCGCCAATCTTATCATTACCCGAAGGGAGTGAAGATTTTGTAGTGTATTGTGATGCATCTCTTAGAGGTTATGGAGCTGTGTTGATGTAGAGAGAGAAAGTGATAGCTTATGCTTCTAGGCAATTAAGGAAGAATGAGGAGAATTATACTACTCATGATCTTGAGTTAGGAGCTGTGGTCTTTGCTCTTAAGTTGTGGAGGCATTATCTGTATGGCACCAAGTGTACGGTATTCACTGATCACAAAAGCCTACAGTATATTCTCGACCAGAAAGAGTTGAACATGAGGCAACGAAGATGGATAGAGTTGTTAAGTGATTATGATTGTGATATAAAATATCACCCAGGAAAAGCCAATGTTGTTGCTGATGCGTTGAGTAGGAAAGATAGAGAGCCTATCAGGGTGCGTTCTCTAGTCTTGACCGTGCACAATAATTTGCCTGAGCAAATTAGAAATGCACAAATAGAAGCTTGTAAGAAGGAGAATTTTGTTAATGAAGGGTTCCGAGGAGAAGGAGATCCTTTAGAGGTTAGAGCTGATGGAGTGAAATGTTTAAGAGGTCGTATGTGGATACCTAAGTTTGGAGGCTTAAGAGATTTGATTATGTTAGAATCCCATAAATCTAAGTATTCCATTCATCCGGGATCTGATAAGATGTACCATGATTTGAAGAAGTTGTATTGGTGGCCGAATATGAAAGCTGACATAGCTATGTATGTTCTTCAATGCTTGACTTGTGCTAGAGTCAAAGCTGAACATCAAAAGCCATCAGGACTACTTCAACAACCAAAGATTCCTGAATGGAAGTGGGAGCGAATTACGATGGACTTTATCACCAAGCTTCCTAGAACATCATCTAGAAACAATTCGATTTGGGTTATTGTCGATAGACTAACCAAATCAGCACACTTCATTCCGGTTAAGGAGCAGTTCTCACTGGATAAGCTGACTCGAATATACCTGGATAATGTCGTATGCAAGCATGGAGTGCCTGTATCGATCATTTCAGATCGAGATACTAGATTCGCATCGAATTTTTGGAAATCCCTCCAAAGATCTTTGGGAACGAATCTCGATATGAGCACTGCTTATCACCCCCAGACTGATGGGCAGAGTGAAAGGACGATACAAACACTGGAAGATATGTTGAGAGCTTGTGTGTTAGACTTTGGTAAGAATTGGGATAAACATTTGTCGTTAGCAGAGTTTTCGTATAACAATAGTTACCATTCTAGTATTAAGGCTGCACCGTTTGAAGCTTTGTATGGTAGGAAGTGTAGATCTCCTGTATGTTGGAGTGAAGTTGGGGATACCCAGCTCACGGGACCGGAATTGATCCGGGAGACTACGGAGATGATAGTTCAGATTAAGAAGAGGTTGTTGACTGCCCGTAGTAGACAGAAAAGTTACGCGGATGTGCGGCGGAAGCCAATGGAGTTTGAAGTGGGTGACCGAGTAATGTTGAAAGTATCGCCATGGAAAGGCGTTATAAGATTTGGAAAACGAGGAAAATTGAATCCCCGTTATATTGGACCCTTTAAGATTCTATCTAGAGTAGGTCCGGTGGCTTACAAACTAGAGTTACCCCCAGAACTTCATGGTGTTCACAACACATTCCATGTATCTAATCTGAAGAAATGTCTAGCAGTGAGTGATGAGAAAATTCCGTTAGGTAAGGTTCGAATAGATGGGAAGTTGCATTTTATCGAAGAGCCCGTAGAAGTTATGGACCGTGAGGTAAAGCAACTGAAACAAAGTCGGATACCTATTGTCAAGATCCGATGGAATTCAAAGCATGGACCGGAGTATACATGGGAACGAGAGGATGAAATGTGGAAGAAATATCCGCACCTCTTCGATTTCAATAAGAAACGGACATCCAAATGAAATGGATCACGAGGACGTTGATCCCTTTTAGGAGGAAAAGCTGTGACAAATCTAACATTTTCAGGTAGTTAAATATTTTCTCGTATAATATTTTGAAACTTATTTTTATGTTGGTTGACGAACTCACAATTTACGGATTTAAATTTGGGCTTACGTGCATAATTTGGCGTCTTTTACGACTAAACCGGAAACCTTAGGATTACGTATTTACGTTTTTGAACTCCGTTTTTGATGAGACAATTTTTATTGGATTCGTTTTGTGACGGTGATTCATAATTTATAAAAACGTTTTTCGTAAAACGACCCGAGGGCACGCAAATCGAGAAAACTAGAATCGAGAAATACCCGTAAACTAGTGAGATGGGACAAAACACTTTGCCCCATCCCACTAGCTTACATGGGATGGCCAAAAACACCTCACCACCATAGGTGGCACTAACTTAACTTGTTTAAGAACAAGTGTAAGCCTTAGCTTACACTTTAGGCTAAACTACCACCAAACTTTACAAAACCAACAATGGTTTTCACTTAACCATTTTACACATGCAATTTACTCTCAAACTCTCTCTACTTCACCATCTATGCCGTCCCATATCAAGCCATAAACACCATTTTTGATCTCTTCCAACTACAAACCACATGTTTACTAGTCCTATTAAGGTGTTTCCTTGAAACCTTGATCATTTGGTGGCCATATAACCAACTTTGGAGGTGATTTGCTTGTGTCCTAGGGCTGATTTTCCAACATATGATCTTGCTATTTGATGGTCTTGGAGATACTTGTTGTGTTCATCAAGTTCTTGCCTTCCTAAAACAAGAAATCCACTTGGATTGGTAAAGAAGATCATCCTCTACATTTTTCTCTTATTATTTTGTAAAGAACAAATGTATTTTCTTTCATTTTGTATATGTATATGATGTATATATGATGATAAAAATGTTGTGTGGGGATCAAGTGTTGATAAACATGCTTAAAAATGATGATAACCATAAGAAATGAAGCTAAAATCATGTCTAAATAGTTGGCTGTATAAAAACAGTAGATAACTAAATGAAGAACTGATAAAAATGCATGGTTTGATCTATTTACAGTAAAGTAGATGATGTTATACACATGTGAGAGTTGGCCATGCAATGGAATCAAAATAATGAGTGAGATATGATCAAAACAAGTTAGGTGGTACAATCTGAATAAGCAGTTTTGTAGGGACTGTTAAGGCAACTTAAACTTAAAATGGGCAGTAGCTATAACTAAGTTATATTTAGCACATATCATGAAGAAGTTGTCATTTAAAAATGAGCTTCTAAGTCATTGTAGAACTCTAGATATGATAAAAATGGTGAATGTGAAGTTAAAAATCAGATTTTGGAAATAATGTTTATTATTATTATATAAGCACTCACTTTATAATTTATAAAATGTAAAGTATAAACCCACTAACTTGTAAAACTTAATTATATAAATGTATAAAAGGTTAATTAAATGGGTAAAATATATAAATGGTGATAAAAGTAATATTTATAAGTAATAAAAACTATAAACTTTATTTTTACGACTTTTTCGGCTATCGCCGTGAAATTAACGTTTTTCATCAAATAAAACTTAGACGACCAAACCCGTCTAATGTAAAGTTTATAAAAGATATATACTGATGTATAAGTAACTAAGACAAGTAAAAACCGATAAAACCCGAACTATAAGAATTACGGACATTTACGAGCTAACTAAACCTATTAGACTAATAATTGGACTTAATAAGATAAATACTTGTAAAAAGAATTATTTGGGCTTAACCCAATAGGGCCCAACATGAAAAGTATATATACTGATCTTATAAGTATAAAATGGGTAAAAACAAGTAAAAGAACTTATAAAAGACTTAATGAACTTAAAATAAGTAAAATCGGTAAAACTAGTGAACTAGTAAGACGATACTAAAACGTAAACACTAAAATGAGTAAATGAGGATTTATAAACCCACTTGATCATCATCATATGTACAATAATCATATATATGTATATTGTTATTTTGATAAAAGTCATTGGACCGAGTCTAAGACCGATTATTATTTATATAGGTTTCCGTGACCGAAGCACGCCCGTAGCCGATAATCCGCCTTTCATTAACAACGTGAGTACATAGCCTCGCACTCTTTTAAATGTTTTATAAAATGATTTGTAAACCCGCGAGGGAGATAACATGCTAGATTTTTATAAAAATAGAACACAAGTAGTCCCGATTGTATGCTTAATGAGATGGACCCGAATGATGCTATGACCCTATATTCGAGACTAAAAGGATTATTAGTAGTTAGGTTATGTCACTTAAAGTCCCATTAGCATGAATTGTGAACTACCGGGATTTGGTAGACGCTTATGCATTTGATAGTACTATTTGGGGACGATCACCCCAGTTCGCGCCTTGACGGTTGATCCCCGTCGTACCACATTGATTGGTAAGCGAATTTATGTATGAGAAGATTCCATAGCGTGATTTTTGTGACGACACGCTAACTTAGATGGGCAAATTGTTTGTCGGGTTCGCGGCCCGCTGTTTTCACAGTAAGGTAACAATGTCATGCGGCTAATAATAATCCTGTACAACCTAATACAATAATAAACGATAACGACGCTATTACGATGAATATATTACCTATCATGGTAATATAGAGACTGCGGTCTCATGGACGGTTTCAGATGTATGCTTGATTTATATATTGCCTGACTAGCAATATGTGGACTTACTTCCGATATTATACTTGTGTTCTGATTTTAAATGATTGTAAATGATTGTTTTATATAACGGTTTTCATTAAACTCTATGAATTCACTCAGCATTCGCTGATATGATTTTTGCATGTTTTCTATCTCAGGTGCTTGAAGGTAATCCGGATGGAGATCGACTCTGATGGCCCACACTTAATATTAAAAATGTTCATTCGATTTGTGTTTTGTAAACTTAATGACCTGTATAATTTGGGACCTGTTGTACACTTTTAAACCTTTTTATCGAATGAATGTTTGTTAAACCTTGTACAACCATTTTTATGTGTTGTCTATGATTGGAGTTATTGTGCTATCCCGTAACACTCTGAAAGACCCTTCCGCTGTACCGATATGAAAAATGAGAGTGTTACACAACAAGGTGCTAGTTATGACGTATTGGTAAGCATTGAAGGGGTTGAAGAATGAAAAAGAATTGTAAAGATAAAGGGTGTAAAGAAAGAAGCCCTCCTTACAACTTTAGGCAGAAACCGGGTCAACACATATGCTATTGAGATCATTTTAATGATTCTCGATATTGAAGACAGACATCATGGACCCAGTGATGCAATGCACAACCCATCCCAGCTAACTCAGATATCTCTCAAAAGGTATTTGTTTTAATCACACGGAGACAACACATTATCTATTGATTTATTCACTCCGAATAAATTGGTATTGAAAAGGTGGCACTCCTCTCCAGCCTCCGATCACTAAAATCAAAAATGCACGATCGAGTCTAGAGCCATTTGAGATCATCAAATATCTCATTAGGACACACTTTCATATTTCCTTGTTTCTTCACACACTGTGAAAAGTAAGAAAGATTTTAAGAGTCCTACGCAAAATCTTCATGATCTTGCCTGAACATCCGAGTAATACGAAAGTATTTACAATGAAGATGGAAATCCTTCTTGAGCGAATATCAAAAAGCTCATGGTAGGTGACTTGTGCGATACTTAATGAATCAAACTTGTGATAACTGGAAAGCAACAGCTGTTTAATTCATAACTGAATTTAAACACGTTCCAGGCCTCTACGCAATATCTTAGTGATCTTGCCAGAACACTCAGAGTGATACCTTAGTGTTCACAGTGATGAGTGGAAATCCTTCTAGTTTTAACCTCAAACAGCACTTGGTAGGTAACTTGCAAGATTCTATACGAATCAAGCTCGTGACAACTGGAAAGCAACGATGGTGCGGTTCTTAATTGAATTTCACTTGTTCCAGGAACATGAATTGACGGCTTCAAATCATGCGGATAATTTTATCCAAATGATTCACTCTTTATGTTCGCAGTCAGCTTTGGACGGTCGAATAAAGAGAACGGGTTTACCCGCGAAATCCTGTCAGGAAGTTACTTAATTGAAACTAACCGTCACGGGTACGATATCTAATATCGTCCAACGGTCTTCACCGACCCGAGGTAAAATGCTACCGAATTAGAATAAAATGTTCAAAGCCATTTCGTTCGTGTCTACTTATGTTGCGGCATTTGAAGACGGTGGCGTTGCGGGATCCAAGAAGAAGTCGTCCCCGCATGCTTATACTTTATGCACTTAATACCTCATCAAATTCAAGAAAGCCTAAAAGTTAAGTCTTCCGCTGTATCGAACTCTGAAGCTTTCAAGAATTACGAAGGTATAAGTATGTGGGACATGGTGTCACGAAGAGGCGAAGATCACAAGTGATGGATGCACGAGATCAAGGCAAGAGATTAATGCTAAAGATTGATATCAAAGATCACATCAGCATGATCACCAGAAAAGAAACAAGAAGACTACGAGCTCAAGACAAGCATAGTATGCTAGGTTTATTTCATTATTGTAACTCGGGTAACGCCCTTGTTTGGAGTGACCTCCCTTAGGGGGAGATTGTTGGAAATACGTTTTTACGTATTTAGGAAGATTCGGTCACTCCGACAATATATTAAGTAGTAGCTCGTAGTCTAGATATCTTTATTAAACAAACAAAGTCAAGCCCAGCCTACAACATGTGTAGGCCGGCCCAACATTGTAAGCCCAAGCCCATCACAAGGCTTGGGTATATAAACCCTCTCCTTTGATGGAGAGGTTGTGTGTTCCTCATTTTTACACATAGTGAGAAAGTGTTTTTCTTTCACTTTCTCTCTCTAAGTGTGTGTGTTCTCACCATCTCTCTATCTCTTTCTCTCTCTAAAAACATAAGCAAGATTTACATATCCTACATTCATTATCATTTGCAAAATATAAAAGCCATGAATACTCTGTTTATGTCATTCGAACTATAAAACAAATAAGAATCGTAAGTCATACCTTGGCTCAACGTCGGGATATGTGACGAGTGATTCGGAACTATGACGCACGAGAATAAAGTCCGAAACTAACACACATACTAACGAAGTTTAATATGGTCGAGACTCGAACAAAAACAAGAACTCAAACCCGATCGAGAATCAATCATATTTACTACAAGCAGAATCCAAACTCGACTTACTAGAACTGAACTCAGGGCGTATAGCGTGGTTGATGTACCACGGTAACCTAAAATTCACGTTCACACACTCACTTGATTTCAAGCGACTGTATATGAGATTTTGAGTTTGATTGTTGGATGTTGGGAGAACCTTTACACAAACTTGCTTCTGAGTATCAAGATTAAAGAATGTTTTAAGTGATAGCAGTGAATTATTGTTATACCGCGTGTCTAGTGACTAATATCACTTTTCAGAATAGACAAATACACACAAGTACATATGAGACACTTCTTTCATTTTGGTTTCAAGCAACAAAATATGTATTTGTATTTGCTTTTTATATAACACTAATAATGAGCCAAAGTTTAGCACGTCACAATCTTTGCATGCGTATAGGTTTGAATGGTACCAAAAGGTGGTGTTTTGTTTATAGTTAATTTTGTTTCTCGAATAATAAATTGGGTATAGTCGAACTCTGATATTTTAAAAATTACGCGATATAAAAGTTACATGTAAAACATGAAAAATAAACGATCGATATAAAATAAAAACATCGACATTCGGACAACATTTATATTTTGATAATTAAATGACTTAAAATACGTTAATGCGTCGAATGAACGAATGCCACATAAAGGTTTAACGTAAATTACAAAAAAAATACTTTTAAAATAAAATAAAATAAAAATTAAACGAAAACATTAGAAAATATTAAATATCGAAACTATCGATAATAAAATGTGAACTGTTGGGCATCCGTTAGTATCGCGACCACTAATTGTCCTCGTTACTCGTCAAAACATAAAAATAAAATATTAAATATCGGTTTCAACTAACCGTCAAACGTCATAATAATTAACGTTATCATATACTTCAAAAATACTCGAAAAATAATATTAAATTATGATCTTATTTTTACGGGGTTTACATCCTCACCACCTTAAGGGAGCACCGTCCCGGGGCTCGTTAAAAGATATCGCGTCATAGAAAATCTTCTCGAGAGTACATAACTTCATCGAATGCGTTACAAAATTACTTAAAACAAGGTAATTGTAACTAGTCGTACAAAATCACAGAATCACATGATCGCTAATAGGAAAACCTTCCATTAAAGGAGATTTCTTCGAAGCAGAAATCATTCGGAGTATACATTACTCCATCGAACGTACTACGACGTAAACTAAAACATTAAATGCAATCACTAAGCACATATAATCACATTACGACATGCTTGCAAACTAACCAAGCCATGCCAAATCAATCAATTCAATCAAGTTAACTCATGCTTGCTAAATAGTCAAGCCATGCTAAATATGAATATTTGACAGGATTTTCAGAGAAGTCCCGTCCAAAGAAAGTTTGCATGTTAAAGGATGTTCACGGGCCTGATAGCCATGGATGCATATCCAAAACTACTTTTGTCATAGGAGGGTGCTCACACACGGATCCATACCCAAAATGATATTACGGGGTGTTCACAAACGGATGCATACCCAAGGTAATATAGGTACGCGTTACCTTCCGATCGGACATCATTTCACAATGCCGCCTCGAGCTCGCACAACGTACGACCACTCGACTAAAGCCAAAACAATATTACAGGGTGTTCTCATATTGATACATACCCAAAGTAATAGAGGTACGCGTTACCTTCCGATTGGGCAGCATTTCATAATGCTACCTCGAGCTCGCACAACGTACGACCACTCGACTAAGTCACATATCACATAAACACATAACAAGTAAAGGTTTTGCACATAATTTCAACTATGGCTATCCGCCGTTTGATCATCGACGATCAAAGGGGATCGAGTCAAGCACAAGGATTCCTCAATTGAATAAACGAAGACGGCAAATTGGATTGACTTTCATCTACCGATGCGCGGTCGGCAAACTTCAACTATCCATCGCACACCTTTTATTCCCTACAGATTATGACGACGGACGACACCACTGGATCTAGTAGGATCCGACCATTGTGCTTGGCTCTCGCGCCGAAGGCTCTCCTTTTTGAACCATCCTTGTGTGACCCTACGTTGGTATACGAGTCAGCACTCTACGTTGGTATTCGAGTTCACAAGGCAGAATAGGAACAAATCAAACACCTCGATTTTAAAACTCGAGTCTATGAAGATCCGTCCGTGACATAAGCTGACCGAACAAATATGTTTCGGGGGAAGAAGTCTTCTTCAATGGCCTCGAAGTTACACAAACTCGGCTTTCCTCCAATTTGGCAGTCTGCTGATTCTTTTTAAAATTTCTCCTTAGTTTCGGTACGAGGTTTCTTGGTAATTCGTCACCAACATGGTGATTTAGACGGGATTCACACGTTGTACATGACACATAAAAATGTTTTACAAAAATATTCGGTCAAGGTGACTTTCTAAGTCAACACCAATCGAAAGAGAAGATGTCAAGGAACACAAAGAATTTGGAACATGTTCTTACGGAATCGAATCGAACATGATTACTTGCATAAGGATCCACCATTTAAAAGTGTTCTCACACAAACATTTATTCAAAACCAAAATTTTAAATACAACGACTGATCTGACACGACGTGGCTCTTCCTGAATTATGCATAGTTAGCTAAGTTATGTATAATTAAGGACCGAGCAACGACACATCTAATACATCACGACTCTTCCCGAATTATGCATAGTTAGCTAGGCTACGCATAATTGAGGACCAAGTGACGACATATTCGACGCTACTAAAAGAAATTTTATGATTATTGCACAACTTACAAGATTATGAAGGTTTTTGACTTATTCATGAAAATAAGTAAATCACGTGACATAGAAGTCAGAAATTATTTTTACCCTTGTTTCTAGAAATACATCAACTATTTGTATATTCTTTCTTGGGAAACATATTTTTCCTTCATCTTCTTCTAAAAAAACATATCAACGCAATTTGGTATATGATTCGATAAAATACTTTATATATTAATATATATTCTTGGAAATTTTTACTTCATAAAATGACGCAAAGGTGGTTTGGAATCAAAGATCAATGCAAGTATAAAGAGTAGAAATCAAGAATCAATGAGACTCAATGAGGTGAACGAGCAATATATTTGCTACTGAAATTGCTTACACTATGAGTCAAGATACACCTAAGATATGCCAAGAGTTTCTAGGTAACAACGGCCTTTCGAACAAGAATCGTGTTTTGCCGGATGGCTAAAACTGACTCTAAAATGCTCGATCGCTCTTCCAAAATTTATGTCAACTTTTAATTAATAACTTTCAAGTATTTAAATTTACACTTAAAGTGTATATTTTTATTTTTCTCTAGTTTATTTATTATAACAAAATACAAGCTTTGTCTTATGTTAAAATATTCATAAAAATAAATTTTATCTTATTTAAAATTTAACAATAAGTTTTTACAAAATCTCAAACCTCCAAATACGTGAAAAGTTCCCATTCACGAGCGTATATTATGAAACATGCCAAAGTTTATATTTGACCCAAAAATCATTTTATATCATGTTTAGACCCATGTATACAGGCGTTTTAAATCGTGAAATTTTCTCAACAATTCTTTCAACTAATCTAAGCAAATTTTCGACGGATTCCATCATAAACATTTATCAACAACAAGTTATGTCGTAAAACAAATGATTATATTGGTAATAGAGGTTACATTTATTGATTCACTAAAAAGACAAGAGAGGAAATAGTTTCGCCTCCTTCTTGCGTTCCTTAGTCGCGGCTCAACAGAGAAAAATCAAACCATAAGACAAACAAAATCTAACCATGTTTCATATATATAGATATATATAATATCGTAACGTATATATTACATATGTACCAAATTAACCATATCAGATGATAATGGAAACACCGTTATTTAGTATAAATAGTACAATCGGAAGTACGTCCATAGGGATGATCGAAAGATGTAAATAGAGATCTAATGGTTCGTCAAAGAACGTTATCGTACATATACAATTACAATTTATACCACGCACGCATATGGTATAAAGTATATGTAGGATCGTATTTTCTAAGGATTAGGCATTGTATGGTTAATCTATTGAATGGATGAAAGGGAAGAACTTAGAGAGAGAAAGAAGAGAGAGAAATGAGAGGAATAAGAAAGAAAGATGGAATTGATAAAATGGAAAGTGTTCAACCCCTCTTTACATGCTAGGAGGGGGGGTTTATATATCCCACCCTACATGTGGGCTATATGGGCTATATTGGATCACGAGCCCAATATCATTGGAGTGACCGATCATTTCTAAATACGTAAAAACGTATTTCCAACAATCTCCCCCAAAGGGAGGTCACCCCAAGTTACAATGTCCTAAATAGTCTATAGCTCGTGATCTATGCTAATAATGATGTGACCGAGACTTTCCTTGGAAAAATGTATTTCCAACAATCTCCCCCTAAGGGAGGTCACACCATTTTACAAAATCTTAAACCTAGCATACTATGCTTGAGTCTTCGATCTTGTTCTTGTGAATATGCTGATGAGATCTTTGACTTTGGTCTTGAGCATGTGTCCTTGCTTTGACCTTGTGCATTCATCACTTGTGACGTTTGCCTCCTTGTGACTTCATGTTCCACATACTTATACTTTTATAAATTCTTGAAAGCTTCAGAGTTTGATACAGTGGAAGACTTTACTTTTAGACTTTCTTGAATTTGTTGAAGTATTAAGTGCAGAAAGCATAAGCATGTGTTGATGACTTCTTCTGGATTGTACACCGCAATGCCACCTTCTTGTTACGCTGCATAAGACAGTTAGAAACAAGACATATACACGGATGAAATGGCCTTGAACATTTCATTCTAATTCGGTAGCATTTTACCTTCGGTCGGTGAAGACCGCTGGACAATATTAACTATCGTACTCGTGACAGGTAGTTTCAATTAAGAACCTCCTTGACAAGATTTCGCGGGTAAACCCGTTCTCTTTATTCGACCGTCCAAAGCTGACTGCGAACATAAAGAGTGAATCATTTAGATAATAATATCCGCATGATTGGAAGCCGTCAATTCATGTTCCTGGAACAAGTGAAATTCAATTAAGAACCGCACCATCGTTGCTTTCCAGTTGTCACGAGCTTGATTCGTATAGAATCTTGCAAGTTACCTACCAAGTGCTGTTTGAGGTTAACACTAGAAGGATTTCCACTCATCACCGTGAACACTAAGGTATCACTCTGAGTGTTCTGGCAAGATCACTAAGATATTGCGTAGAGGCCTGGAACGTGTTTAAATTCATTTAAGATTTAAACCACTGTTGCTTTCCAGTTATCACAAGTTTGATTCATAAAGAATCGCACAAGTCACCTACCATGAGCTTTTTGATATTCGCTCAAGAAGGATTTCCATCTTCATTGTAAATACTTTCGTATTACTCGGATGTTCAGGTAAGATCATGAAGATTTTGCGTAGGACTCTTAAGATCTTTCTTACTTTTCACAGTGTGTGAATAAGCAAGGAAATATGAAAGTGTGTCCTAATGAGATATTTGATGATCTCAAATGGCTCTAGACTCAATCGTGCATTTTGGATTTTTAGTGATCGGAGGCTGGAGAGGAGTGCCACCATTTCAATACCAATTTATTCAGAGTGAATAAATCAATAGATAATGCGTTGTCTCTGTGTGATTAAAACAAATATCTTTTAAGAGATATCTGAGTTAGCTGGGATGGGTTGTGCCTTGCATCACTGGGTCCATGATGTTTGTCTTCAATATCAAGAATCATTAAACAATAAACTTAATAGCATATGTATTGACCCGGTTTCTGCCTAAGTTGTAAGGAGGGCTTCTTTCTTTACACCCTTTATCTTTACAATTCTTTTTCATTCTTCAACCCCTTCAATGCTTACCAATACGTCATCACTAGCACCTTGTTGTGATTGTTCCAGTGCTAACTTAAGTACTTGGTCGGCATTCAGCTACGTTCACAATCTTTCTCCATCTTTCCTAAGGACTACTATTTCTAGCTATGGAATGTCCTTGGGAAGATTCCTCCTGTTCTAGAGGAATCATTGGACTTTAACCTATCCTACCATCCTTATATCACCACAATCTTCACTGTCGTGAATAGAGATGTTTTTGGTAAGTGTATGTCACCATGAAATCCATTTTGAAGTGCAAATCCATTTTGCTCCCCCTTAACATATGCCACGATATCCAAAAACATTTCGCACATGTCGGGATGAGCTAGAACGTTAAGTCAAACCATTTGTGATTAATCATTTCCCATATTAAATCACATTTTCTCCCCCATATTAAAAATATTAACCCAATCGATGTTTTTAATATCAATTGATTTAATAGCATTTTAAGAAAATTTAGGAAGAAAAATGCAAATCCAATTATCTTCATGAAATTACACAAGCTCCCCCTCAAATTAATAAGGGTGTGCTGAAACGTAAATTAAATACCTTTTAAACACAAGTGTAAGGTATTTATCACGTTCAAAGATCATATATGATAATGTATTCACAAGATTAGCGATTTATGAGGTTGGACCTGAATGATGGAGAACATCATATGAAAGAAGCACATGGTTCTTGTTCACGAATGTTGGTCGCCTCATCACGTCTGAAGTTATCTCTTGACTCCATTTGATTGATATCGTTGTCTTGACACCAACATGTGAACTTGGCACTTTCGGCGTCAAAGATTCTTAATGCTGGACAATTGCTCCCCCTCAATTGTTGACCCGTGTTCTATTGAAAGAGCTTTAGTCGCCGTTTGAGTAGTCGCATCGTCGAGTATGTAGATATCAAATGTAAATTGCTACGATTGGTGGAGATGATAACTTCATAAAAAACAAGATTTCTCTTGTTTTAACAAATAAATGCACTGACACGTACATATATTCGTGTTAGATTGTGTTGTTACGTAAACACAATCCCTTACATGGTTATAAAGTAAACCATGCCCGAGAAAATTAATTCCCGTTGTTGAGTCTAAGCTTTCCGGTGAAATGCTTGACTTTAATGTGAAAAGCGGGTTACTATCAGAAATAATAGCAAGCCATTTTGAGCATGTTTTAAAAGTTTGAACTTCTGCTCGAACTTTATTTACAACCCCGTGTCATTATTGAATGACATTTCTAGTATCGTAAATATTATCGATTCCAGAAGACAAGCTCTTTTTATCAAAACATTTTTGAACACACAATTTTGAAAGATTTAGAAAAACCTTTTGAGAAATTCTCGAAAACATTGTGTTCAAAGTTTTGAAAACCAATTACTTGAGCTTAAGATGTTGAATATCTTACAAAACGAGCTCAAGTCCGAGAAGTTGTAAGCTTCCTGTTGTTAAGGATAAGTTACCATCGGCGATAAACTTTCCTTTTAGCTGAAGAACGAGTCCTAAGTTGACATGTACTTAAAAGTCGTTTTCATGAGCTTGAAAACTTTGACTGTTTTAACGGAAAGCTCATGACCGAGAAAGGTTAATTTCTCGTTATGAGGAAAAGTTCTCTTATTTAAAAGATACACTTTCCTTTCTGAGCTTAAAACTTCGAATGTTTTAATACAAGCTCATGACCGAGGAAAATGAATTTCTCGTTACGAGGATAAGCTATCTTTAAAGATAAGCTTTCCTAAAATTGAAGTCCGAGTTACAGTCTGATATTTAACTGTAAGTCATTGTGCATAAGCTTAAAAAACTTCGAATGTTTTTAACATTAGCTCATGCCCGAGAAAAATTAATTTCTCGTTGTAAGGATAAGTTTATCGTCGGTGATAAACTTTCCTACCTTTGAAGAACGGGTCAATGTCTGACATTTAACAATGAACAATGTACACGAGCTAAAAACCTTTGAATGGTTTTAATGTAAGCTCGTGTCCGAGAAAAATTAATTTCTCGTTTTGAGGGTAAGTTATCGTTGCCAAGATAAACTTCCCTTTCTCTGAAGTTCGGGTCACAGACTGTGATTTAAATGTAAGCCAAAGTGCATGAGCTTAAAAACTTTGAATGTTTTAATATAAGCTCATGCCCGAGAAAAATTAATTTCTCGTTGTTAGGATAAGTTTATCATCGGCGATAAACTTTCCTTTCTTTGATGAACGAGTTACAGTCTGTGATGTGACTGTAAGTCCTTATGCACTGTAAGCTTAACTGGAAATCCCCTGAGACACTTGTTTCTTTGATATCAGCTTCTTTAGCAACCAAACTCTGAGAGTGTCCTTAATTGAATGGTATACAATGATTGGACCGCTTCGTTCTTTTGGAACATCCTCTTTGGTACCTGCATTTTCATTAAGAATTTGCATGCTTGGATATGGGTTAGCGATATCTATCTTAGAAGCAAGTGGGGGTTCACAGTTGGCCTTACTTGTGCCAGAGGTGACCTGAGGAGATGAATCACTTGTCTTAGTTGGCAAACGTTTCCTTTTATAGAAAACCTTAAGTTCAGGCTTAAGTGACGAATCATCCTTTTCAATTTCCTCCCTAGCAGTCTTAGTAGAATCTGAGATTATCCTAGTTAAAGGGCACTCGTTTGCTACAAGAGTGAAAGTTCTACCAGTGGGGCGCGACATTTTACCAATGGGTTTGATTTTAGCTACCCACTGGGATTTAAGTCTAGCACGGGAGTTCACCTCATTAAGCAATTTTTTGATACAGGAATCATGATTGGCTCTAAAGACACATTTCCTACATGCTTTACAAGTAGCATATTTAATGTCCGAGTAAGTCCTAGATGATTGATCGATGCTCCTAGTAGATGACATGCTACGGTTAGCAGTGTTGGGTAATCTAGAAGGCATCTGACTAGGTTTGACATTGCTATCTCTTATATGTGTCTTTTGCTTAGCTTCCCTTAGACCAAATGTATGGCGAACGTCATTTGAACTAGTTTGAGACGTGTTCTTTGGACTATGTGTGACAACCGTGGTTTTGGGTTTGTCACTTGGTCTTACTTTTAGGTTATTTTATGTGTGACTACTTGATTTTTGTGCTTACGTGTTTATTTTGTGTGAACGAGGTTGGTGTGATTATCGTTTATGAGTATAGAGTACTCATAAGTAAATCGAGGAACGGTTATTTCATGTTCATGAGCTCACAAGTGGTGACTATGAAATGAAAATTGTGATATTGTGGTGTTTGCGTATACGTATAAGTATTATAGTAGTAGTATTTTTTTTAGGATTTACGGTTTAGCATTTAGAGGTCTCGGGTGAGGTAATTATCCATATGAATATTTTTCGGGATGGTTTTAGGTCATTTAGGACTTAATTATAAAGTTTATTTCAAAATTTGAGATTTTTTATAAAAGTGTATATTTTACGTCTTACGGTAAAACGCGTAAATTTGACTAGTTTTACGGTTTTGAGGTTTTGGGAGTTTTAGGAGCTGAAATAAATTAAGGTAAATTAAGGTAATATTAATAAGATATTAATTAACAATAAAAAGAAAAAAAAATAAAGAAAAAAACGAAATTAGGGGTGTTTGGGTCGGTTTAGAAGAGAAAAAAAAGGAAAAAAGGAAAAGATTTATGGTAAGTGGTAATTGGGTTGGACAATGATTGTTTTGGCTATATAAGGAACCCCCAACACTAAATCAAACGCATTTTTTTTCTTTCCCTGGAGTTATAGTCGACTAAAAGAAGAGGAGAATTAGGGTTCTTCATAAAAATTGGGTGTTTTTCATCTTCCATTGAATTAAAGGTAAAAACATTCATTAACCTTTTTGATTTAATTGTTTGTGTTTAAATAATCATTCTTATGATGGATTAGGGTTAGGGTTTTTATAAAATCAGTAAAATAATGATGTGATAATCATAATATGATGATCATATAATCTAGGGATTGTATTAGATGGGGTTATGGGTAATTAATTTGTTCAATTTGTTTAAACCCGTTTTTAAAAACTGAGCAGATTTTGGAGTCAATTGTTTTGATCATATCGGGAGTTCTATAAACTCTTATTTTACGATCCAAGTACCCCTGGAAAGATATTTGAAGTGGCTTTCCAATGCAAGAAACGAGAACTAAATTGGAGGTAGGGAAGTGGGTCAAAAACAGGTTACAACAGTCGTAGGTCAAAACAGTTTTGAATTCAGCCTGTTTTCTTTTTAAGTTTTGGGTTGTTTGGGGTACTTAGGGTTGCATTGGGATCTTCTCACGAACGTGAGAGATGGTTTATATATTGTAGAACTTGGGCTAAGGTTTTGGTTTAGGGTAAGACCCCTTAATGGTAACAAACTTTTAGTACGTTTAAAATTAGGAAATCTGGAATGACAAAAGTAGATATATGTATATCGGGGCCTTAACAGTAGCTTTAAGGTTAGGGCAAGTGGGAGGTGTTAGCCAACATATGTAAGGGTATGAATATTCCTTTTACAGAAACCATGGGTATGTTTAAGTGGACGTTTGACTTAAAGTTTTGAGACCTAAAAACTGGGACTGTTTTGGGTAAAATATGAACGGGTTAGTTATTAAACTTAACCAAGTTAAGGACTTGTTAAGGAAGGGTAATGGGGTGATTAGAGCTTATCAATGAGGTAAATATGTGGGAATAGGCTAGATGTCCATCATAGGTTAATGAACCATCTTAGTGTTTGGTTCGTGTATTGATTGCGTGTTTTGGTTTGTTAGCTTGTTGCTAGTGCAAGGACTTGTGAAGGAGCTATCAGGTGAGTTTCATAGTCCCATGTTTACTTTTGATTTTGACTTCCAGATGGGATGGAAGAGACACTGTGTTGAATTATTTTCTAAATTAATGCTGTGAATGTTTAAGGTTTGAGATGGACTTGTGTGTACATTTATGTGATTAACTGCTATGTGATTCTTGTTTGTGTGTGATCTGGATTGGAAAGGTACATAGGTGTATGGGCGCCTATGGGACCTATGGTTAATGATAAGGCGTGATGCCTTGGAAATTGTGATTGTTGGTAAGGCGTGATGCCTTGGAATTGTAATGATTGATTTAACTTGAATGCTAGTTGTTAGTACATGATTGTAGCGCATTGTCCATATGTTTATTGGTTTATGGTATTCACAGCTTATGACTTGTCTTGTGTTGGAGTCTAAACCTATGACTCTCACCAACTTTATGTTGACGTGTTTTAGTGTCTCTTTCAGGTGATACTATGGTTAAGCATGAGAACATAAGTGGCTAGGATTAGAGAAGCTTAGGAATGCATATAGAAAGAGAATCCCTGTTTCCTTCTTAGTTTTATTTGTTTGTTCATTTTAATAAGTGATACTGTGGCACACATATGTTTGTTTTAGTATGATATTTGTTGTCTTGGGTAAGAAGTAGGACTGTTACTTACTTACCTAGACCCCTTGCATTTGTTGAGATATTGTCATGACCTTCGTGTCACCATTTTTATGACATTTCTTATATCATATAGTTATCTCTATAGACACGCCATGTTGTGATGATATCCATACGTCGCGCCCCATATTCCTCCATGGTGGGGTGTGACACTATGTCTAGGGAAACTAGATGCAATCATGTGATTAGGTCTTGCAAAAGCTGTTTTAGTCACATTGGCCCTAGTTGGTGGAGTGATTGTTCTAAAAATATTTGCCATATCAACTTGGGAGGCAAACCGCGGTCTGGAGGATTGTGGTCGCTCGGATCTAAATGCAGTCGGTTGTCTAACGGACTGATTTGTAGGCGGTTTCTTCAAGATTTATGGTTTTTCAAGCTTAGTGTCCACACTAGTTCCTTTAGTTTTCCTCAATTCGTTTTTCAATGAAGCTATAGCAAAGACCTTTTCCTGTACTTGAGCCTTTAAAATCTCATTCTCTTTGAGCAAGTTATCTTGGGATGCCAATTTAGATTCAAGCAACTTAATTTGTTTCAAAAGATTATCCTTTTTAGCTTTAGAATCTAGAACTGTTTGATCTAATTTTCGTTCAAGAACAACGTTTGACTTTTCAAGTTTTTCAAAATATGTTTCAAACTTGTCAGTTCTCTTAGAAAATTCTAGTTTGGCATCCTCAAGCTCTTTTGATTGCTGAGCTAAAATCATTTCAAGCTCTTCAATCCTAGAAGCAGAGTTGGTT
The DNA here is from genome assembly GCA_025667525.1 of Glebionis coronaria. NCBI lineage: Eukaryota > Viridiplantae > Streptophyta > Magnoliopsida > Asterales > Asteraceae > Glebionis > Glebionis coronaria. The sequence goes on from CM046881.1 coordinate 37,650,919, forward strand.
AATGAAGCAGTCATAAGGCATATATCATGATTTTTAGCATTTTGATCATTCTCTCCCCCATTATGACGCACATCGGATGAATCAGAAGTGGAATCACCCTTTTCCATCCCATGTTGGTCATAGGTGGGTTCTGAGTTCTCAACATGCTGTAGATCATTGTGAGATTCAGTATTCAATTATACCTCAACTATTGGCTCTTCGTCATGCATGCTTGAGTCACGTTGTTGTGATGCAATGACGCTGCTATCATCGTTAACCAAGGCGGTCTCCATTGAGTCATCCGTAAGACCATTTTTCTGCTGTGTCATCTGCATCGTAGATTCTAGTATTCCACTAGTATGCTCTGGTTGAAGTTGTGAATTTGCATAAATCAAAAGTGCAATAGATTTCATGAACTCGAGCAATATATCCCTAAAGTCTTTAACTTCGATTTGTGTGTCTTCAAGGAATGACTGGAAGATCATTGAAGCTTCAACCTTGGCAGGATCAAATTGAAAGAACCTCGAAAAATCTTGCACTAGAACTTGAAGTGAATGTGAGGATTCAATTTGATTAATGTCTTCTTTGTTGATCTGCTCTAGTAGTTGGTTAATTTTGAGGAGCATTTGGCGGACGAAAATGGTACGATCTTGACCGAAGAGTGTCACAAATCCGCTTCCTTCTTTAAGTAGAGAAATGTTCGACAGATGGATCGAAGTAGTCGAAATAAAGTTCTACTTTCTCTAGCTTTAACTTTCATGTGACGCGATTCTCCCTCTTGAGATGTCGAATTCAACCAATCCATTGAAATTCGATGAAAAAATGATTGTGGATGTGGTTGTTTTCGGAATTTAACAATTCGTGAAGAAACTTAGAAATTGAAATTCACGGGATATGACAACAACCAAAGAAAGATCCGTAAATAACTCTTAAAAATCCTCGATTGAAGATATAACTCTAATTCATTGTTGGTGAGATGTAAATCTTTCTCGACACCGTATCTCGTTACTTTGTCCCGTAACCTTGTCACCAAATCAATATATCAAAACACGCCAATCCGAAGAATCAACCAAGCTCTTGATACCAATTGTAGGATCGTATTTTCTAAGGATTAGGCATTGTATGGTTAATCTATTGAATGGATGAAAGGGAAGAACTTAGAGAGAGAAAGAAGAGAGAGAAAGGAGATGAATAAGAAAGAAAGATGGAATTGATAAAATGAAAAGTTTTCAACCCCTCCTAACATGCTAGGAGGGGGTTTATATAGCCCACCCTACATGTGGGCTATATGGGCTATATTGGATCACGAGCCCAATATCATTGGAGTGACCGATCCTTTCTAAATACGTAAAAACGTATTTCCAACAGTATACAATTAAAGGCCTAGCACAAAGCACATAAAGAAGCGGGAAGGATTGCACGCGCGGATATCAGACATCGGTGAACGACTCGTGAATTTTTTTTTTAAAAACAATCATAGTCCAGGTTTTGAAAAACGACCTAGTTCGCTATGACTCGAGCTCTGATACCAATCTTTAACACCCCCAAATTTACAACGTAGCGGAATACAACATTGGGGTGCTACTTCATAATACAAGCTCACGAGTCACAGTAAACGTATTTTAAAACAAACGTTTACCAATGATGATTTCATCAAAAGATCAGAGTTACAAGGTCCCAATAAATTAAGAAAACTTATTTTCAAATAAGTTGCAATATACAATTTTTTATCTTTTTAAAATAAAAGATTTTCATCCAATGTAAGAAGTTCACCAAGTTCACTTCCTTCGATATCCGCATCCAGTCCTATCCAAGCATGCCAATATAAACCTGAGATAAACATGCTTAAAAGTCAACAAAAATGTTGAGTGAATCCATAGAGTTTATAAACAATAACTTTAAACACAAGCTTAACAAACATTTTATTCATAGAACAATCAAACGATGCTTGAGCCACGAACCGAACCTTAACCGTGTGCCCAACCTGGAGTGAGACACTCCCAATACTAAATACAATATATCCTCGTATTCTCCTCGCAAGAAACATACTCCGGACAGGTCGTTAGGCCAAAATAGATCTATTATTATTGTACCAGCGTTTACCAGTTATCGGTAATTAACGGTCCATGAAGGAAAGGCCACAACATAGCACTCATAGCAACGTCCACATAATAAAACTACTTTTGTTCAATTTTCTAAAACAAGCATGTATCCCCCTCGCGGGTTTGTAAAACATAAAAGGATTTAAATGCAAGGCTATGAACTCACCTTAGCGATAACTATATCAAACGAGGATACGATCACGATAATAGTGACAGTCGCAAAACGATGAAATAGGATAAGATAGGAGGCTGCAAACTTCAACGCCGGCCAAAAATAAAGTGGCGCGTCTTAGAAATACATACGCTTTTTTTTATGAACACAGATACTTTTAATAACCAAATTATAACTTTAGGACTAGTTTTAAAATTATAAATTAAGAAGGGCCAAAAGTGTTATGTGGAAGATCTATAATATTCATTTGTACTTAACTTAATAATCAAAGGACTAAATATATAAATATGTAAATTAATTGCATGAAAATGACTTTTAACATCTTCATTATCATTTGCAAAATATAAAAGCCATGAATACTCTGTTTATGTCATTCGAACTATAAAACAAATAAGAATCGTAAGTCATACCTTGGCTAAACGTCGAGATATGTGACGAGTGATTCAGAACTATGACGCACGAGAATAAAGTCCGAAACGAACACACATACTAACGAAGTTTAATATGGCCGAGACTCGAACAAAAACAAGAACTCGAACCCGATCGAGAATCAATCATATTTACTACAAGCAGAATCCAAACTCGACTTACTAGATCTGAACTCAGGGCGTATAGCGTGGTTGATGTACCACGGTAACCCAAAATTCACGTTCACACACTCACTTGATTTCAAGCGACTGTATATGAGATTTTGAGTTTGATTGTTGGATGTTGGGAGAACCTTTACACAAACTTGCTTTTGAGTATCAAGATTAAAGAATGTTTTAGTGATAGCGGTGAATTATTGTTATGCCGCGTGTCTAGTGACTAATATCACTTTTCAGAATAGACGAATACACACGAGTACATATGAGGCACTTCTTTCATTTTGGTTTTCTTTCATTTTGGTTTTCTTTCATTTTGGTTTCAAGCAACAAAATATGTATTTGTATTTGCTTTTTATATAACACTAATAATGAGCCAAAGTTTAGCACGTCACAATCTTTGCATGCGTATAGGTTTGAATGGTACCAAAAGGTGGTGTTTTGTTTATAGTTAATTTTGTTTCTCGAATAATAAATTGGGTATAGTCGAACTCTGATATTTTAAAAATTACGCGATATAAAAGTTACATGTAAAACATGAAAAATAAATGATCGATATAAAATAAAAACATCGACATTCGGACAACATTTATATTTTGATAATTAAATGACTTAAACTACGTTAATGCGTCGAATGAACGAATGACACATAAAGGTTTAACGTAAATTACAAAAAAAATACTTTTAAAATAAAATAAAATAATAATTAACGAAAACATTAGAAAATATTAAATATCGAAACTATCGATAATAAAATGTGAACTGTTGGGCATCCGTCAGTATCGCGACCACTAATTGTCCTCGTTACTCGTCAAAACATAAAAATAAAATATTAAATATCGGTTTCAACTAACCGTCAAACGTCATAATAATTAACGTTATCATATACTTCAAAAATACTCGAAAAATAATATTAAATTATGATCTTATTTTTACGGGGTTTACACTACCACCCTCCAACCGCCACTGTTCATCAGATTCGTGGCCACCAGCCATCTACCACCACTCCTGTTAAACGGCTTCAGCTACCCGACCACCCACGTGGCTACAACCTCTAACCGCCATTGCTGCCATCACCACAGCAGCCTTCTGCTGCCGTTATCACCATCATAGTAGCCACCAGCAGTGGCGTCTTCATCATCTCTAGCCGTGGCCACCACCATGCAGCCTCCACCAATAGTGGCCACCACAGCCACACGCAGCCACAACCGTGGCGTCATCGTCACCAGTCACCACAGCCGTGGTGTTTACCCACGTCACAACCCTAACCGCCACTATACTACCACCCTCCAACCACCGCAGCCTCCTGCTGCCCTCCATCTGCGAGCCACCACCACTTTTGTGGCCACCAATCACCACAACCCCGTCTCCATAGATCCACCGGGTCTATGACAGCAGCCACGACCACCACCACCATCAACAGATGGCTACCGCTATAGTTTAGGTATTAAGGGGTGTTTGTTTCTGCGTATACAAGCCATCGGGGGCGTTCGGATCTGCTGATTAGCAGTCGTTTAAGGGGTGTTTGGTTTTGGGCAGAAAACTATTAAGGGTGCGTTGAAATGGCATAGATCCATACGGATCTGTTTAGATCTAGTGTCGGGAGCGACATGCAAGACATTTGGGGCCAAGATTTGCTGCTATATAGTTTTGGGGGTGTTTGGATCTACTGATTAGGGAGCGTATGGGACTACAGAAAGCTTTAAAGGGATGTTTGGGACTGCTGATAACATGCATGCTGATAAGGGGGCGTTTGGGACTGCTGATAACGACTAATGCATGTTAGATCCGGAGTTGTAATGATAGGTGTATACTTATGTTTATGTTGAAAGATGTAGACATGCATGTAGTATTCCCACCGATAGTTGAAATGTTCCTACTGTTAGTATATATACACCAACTGACCATCTAAAAACTGACCACCGTTAATATCATACAAACTAACTTACCACTGTTAGTATTAAACCACCAACAATTCCCACTGTTAGCCTAACAGTTCCCACTGTTAGCTTTATAGTTTGTTGGAAACTCACTTTATGTGACGACATTTAAGAATTCCCATTAGTTATCATAGTCACACACGTTTAGACTAGACTAGGTTCTTGTACTGTTAAGCATGTCGTGTGTGACTATATATACCCCTCCTTAGCTTCCAAGGAGGGGTGTTGGTTGTGTCACATTTCACTTTAATACATTTTCTATTCATTTCACACACATCTAACCTCTCTTTCTCTCTCTCTAAGCCAACAATGGCTTCCACCACCATCTACCACCACATTAGACCACCGGATAGCTTTTAGCTTTTCTACATTTGGCATCAGAGCCACGGTTCCATCCTTGGATCGTGTTAATATACTCGATTTTGGTGGTCTAATAATTTCTTGTGTCTCGTTTTACGTTTTTTCTGTCTAATATCACAAATTTGTGTCACGTCTCAAATTTTTTTTTTTTTTTTGTCCAAAATATCCAAGTTGTCACATGTTTTTGGATATTATCATCCTTATGAGTCTCGGTTTCATATCTGTTTTGTCTGGTCCATTTCTTTTAGTTTCACTGGTCAATCATGGTCAATATGGGCCCCTATCTAATATATAACTGGTCAAAACATTGTCAACTTATCATGGTCAAGTTGATTATGTCATCATTCTCACCAGTGTTCCAGTGTTCGTATCTTGCAGATTCATTTTTTTATATCTATATTCTGGTAATTTTTATGAAGATGATGGTGAAAAACCCAGATTTGCCAGAAAATTTGCCCAGCAATCAGTCCCGGATTTTCAGAAAAAAAAAAGGACCCCTTTTGGGTTTATCTTCACGGTACAATCGCATGGATTGCGATGGAATGGTATTTGACACATTCCGATGGGTTGGCCATACCCATTGCGATGGGACTCATTCCGATGAGTCACATTGCGATGGGTGGCTGACCTGTCGCAATGGCCTTGACATGACGTCATGCTGTCCGTTTGTTTTTAACATTGCGATGGTTGCTTCATTGCGATGGGTTTCTTTTAAGAAAACTTTGCGATGAAACTGGTTAATGTTTGCGATGCATTTTTTTATATAACAAGACTCATTGCGATAGCAAGACAGACAACATGAACCGGGACCAAAGTTGTGACCACACCGACCCATCTCAACCGAGTCAACTCGGTCATTACCGAGTTGACTCAGTCAAACTCACTGAGTCAGACTCACCTCCAACCTTTTATCACCTCAATCTCCAAAACTAATCCTAATTCCCTTCGTCACTTAATCCCATCTAAGACTCGAACCGAACAAACAAATTTAAAGGATCTCAGATTAATCAGTTTTCGTGTAACAACATGCAAACTATGATCTAATCAGATCCCTACACGAAATTTTTATCATCATTGACCCATGTTTGGTTTTGCACCAAGATTAATCTACGAAATTAAAATAAGATTTATAACAAAATTGTTATAATCATTATTTTGTTTCGATTCCCTAAATTAAAACAACATGCAATCAACCTATTACACTTACCCGAGATCTTATACAAGATCTTGAAGATGTAACCTTTGAACAGATTCGTACACCATTGGTTGAGTATGATTCGATTTAGGGGTTTCGGGTGGTGTATTAAACAGGTTTAAGATTGATAGTATTGGATTTGTTGATCATCTGAGATTTGGGTTAATTTAAGGGGACGGAGGTTACAAGATTAGGGGTGGATGGTTTAGAAATCTTCTTATTCGATTAATTCATGTCTGTTTAGGATGGTGATTGTTTGTTTTTTTTTGGTGGCTGAGGAGATAAACAAAGATTTATGAGGATGGAGATTTCTAGTGATTGTTGATGGGAGAGAGATGAGGCGTAGTAAACAAGGTGCAGGGGTGAGAGAATCTAGGTGATGGGGCGGATGTTACGATGTGAGAAAAAGTTGGATGGAGGTGACTGATAGATAATTAGGGTTATGAGTGATTAAAAGCCATTTATATCCACATGATTACACTTGCACTACCTAGTTATCTCCGTCCAATATATTATTAATAGGCGAGTGTTTTTGTTTGGGCTGTCATCTGCATGAACGAAAATAACTTGGGCCATGACAGACACAACATTGGGCTTTGGACACTTGTTTCCGGGTTAATTATTTTGATGAATTGGGCCGTAATGTTTTTTTACAACACAATATAAACAAATTTTTAGTTCAAAATTAATTATTTTGAATAGAATTTTGTGAATATTGTCGGGATTTAACTTGACATAGTGACGTGACAAAAAGACGAGACAACGTGACGAGAACTTATTTTGACGAGACCAAGAAAAAATGGGCGATTTTTTAGTGGCTACAGATTTTTTGTGGATCGGATATTAATTATTTGAAAACGGAGACGAATTTCTTCGAAGGCGTGTATTTATTTTATGTTTCAATAGATAACTTGTTCATGCTTAATCTTAGAATGAAGACTTGGTTATCTGGTTTCCGGGTTCGGGGTGGATGGTTGATGACTCGGATAACTATCACTCAAAGGGGTTACTTTGTTGTACTCAGTGTCACGCGCCTAGTCGACGTGGATAATTTCAAGAGGGGTTGTACTTAAAGACATCTTTAGTGATGCATTGGGTACTTAAAATTTTATCCACCGTTCTTCATTCAACAAAAGTGCAAGCTTAAGTCACAAGATCGAAGGATTCTTATTCAGTTTCATGTTTGATGTATCTGGTTCATTCCATCAGTGGTCACTTCAAATTGCCTTCAAGATGGCCATGGAGAGTTTATGGGAAGAGATTTTCGATCAACAGCTGATTCTCACCGAATATACCTAAGCTTATTTATTATTCTCTCGAGATTTTCAGGTTCATGTGCTTACAATTTATTGATGGTTCCGAGTTTCGAAACCATCAAGGGGGAAGAAGAAGACACATTGAACGCACAACGAGTACACGTGATGAACTTCATACCTTCTTTTGATTTGAAGACATTCCGGGATGACATTTGTCATAGCCGCAGAGAAAATCAGTGTCTTAACTCGTGGCGTTATCAATCTCTAAACGGTACACTACTGATTTGATGATTAATTGTTTGGTTGTTGCAATTATTCATCATCATTATCCTATATGCACTCCCGGGACTTAATTGACTCTGGTGCATCTCCGGAAGAAGATATGTGCATTTCCGGGACTTAATTGACTCTGGTGTTACGATGTCAACTTCATGAATGGGATAAAGTGTCTACTTCAGTATTTGAGCTTCATAATGGGGATTGATTTACTTTCTTCAACTTTGTAGGGGAAGAAATGTCTTGATTCTTTCTGGTATGCATAACTTGAACTTTCAGGGGGAAGAAAAATTCAGAAGAATTATTCAAGCGTGAGAAGAAAAGTTGTTGATCTACTTGGTGTACCCCAAACTTTCAAGTTGCTTACAAGGATTGTCGATTTAGGGGGAAGCTATTTAAAAAAGCTTCTACATCAAGTTTATGTGGCATGAATTAGGGGGAAGCTAATTCAGAAGCTTCTCCTTAACCAGAAGTGTATGGGTTACTTAGCTCGTGCCGTTACAGTATTTCTACTACAAGTTAAAGATGAGTCGTTTTGAAGTCAAAGGCCTCAGAAGACATCATCAGCATTGGACGCTTTATGAAAGCTCTTGTTCTTATCATTATGTACTTGTTAGGAAAAAATATTGTAAGGAATTCTACACGTCGTCCCATGGGGGAAGATTGTTGGAAACTCACTTTATGTGACGACATTTAAGAATTCCCATTAGTTATCATAGTCACACACGTTTAGACTAGACTAGGTTCTTGTACTGTTAAGCATGTCGTGTGTGACTATATATACCCCTCCTTAGCTTCCAAGGAGGGGTGTTGGTTGTGTCACATTTCACTTTAATACATTTTCTATTCATTTCACACACATCTAACCTCTCTTTCTCTCTCTCTAAGCCAACAATGGCTTCCACCACCATCTACCACCACATTAGACCACCGGATAGCTTTTAGCTTTTCTACATAGTTTCCACTGTTAAGCTTAGCAGTTTCCACTACTAGTTATGCAGTTACCACCGTTAGCTTTAAACTTACCCCTGTTAGTTTAAAGTGACCACTAACAACCTAACCTAGCCACTGTTTTCATATTATTCCCAATGTCTTTATAAAATAGCCACCATTGGTACACAAAAACCATTTTAATAAATTTTAAAATAAAAATATTATATTTTTATCAAACATGTTATAAATCAGGATTTAATTAATAATAATTTATTTATTATTTTTGAGTCTAATAAATTATTTAATAACATTAATAATTTATTTTAAAGGCTATAATGTCATACACGTTTTATAAGCAAAGGGAATACACAGAAACAGTGGATAAACAACATGCACACCTAATAATCATCATAACAGTATTAATTAAAAATACGGTGATAACCAGAATAAACGTATGACCAAGTAGACTGCATGCATTTATTATTTATGCATTTACTGAGACATACTTAATTGCTTAGGTATTTGATGTACTGTGTGCTTAGCGATTATATACTTGATCATCCTCGAGCTGTATTATACAGGTGAGTTCATAGCCTCTCTTTTTAAATCTTTTATGATTTTTTTTCAAACCCGCGAGGGGAAGACATGCTATTAAATAACTGCAACTTGCTTTGACTATATGACTATAATTTAATTATAGAATGTAAATTGAACTGTAACCTGTTTTGACTATATGATTGATAGATATTTATTCTATAGAACGCAAATTGAATGGTACTCCTAATTACGATTCTCTATTGTTATTGAAACTGTTATATTGTTGTAAATCGTCTGGAATGTTATAACTGGGTATATTCGGGATTGACCATCCCCATCTGCGTGAGTAGCGCTCACAGTGCCTTGGCCGAGGCAACAGATGTATACCTTGCTGGGAACTGGGAAACTGGGCGCCTTTTTGTAAGGCTATGGGGTTCTCATTGGTCGAGAACTATGGCAGGTTAAGTTTCATTTACGTTTAATAGAAAATGTAATTATCTTTTGTATATATATATATATATGTATACTTTGTGCATTGCTACTATCTATAAGGTTTGAGTTACTAAACTTAATCATATGCTACTTAACAAACACTAAAATGGGAATAATGGAAATGCTAAACTTGATCATTTTATAAAACTCTGTGAATTCACCAACTTTATGTTGACTGTTTTAAGTATGTTTTTCCCAGGTTATTTAGCAAGATTATTTGAGCATGTATTGAGCATCATTTAGGAGCATAAAAATGACGGGGGATTATCTTTTACTGGGATATTCACAACAAATGTTATTCAACGATTTAAATGATTGTACCAATTCAATGTTTACATCAATTGTATTTCAAAAATCATATAATTATGATCTGTGCTTTGTAAGCTATTTGCTCATCGATCCACCACTGTAATACCCGCTTTATGGGGGTGTTACATGTCTCGCTATAAAACATGAAACACTCTTTGAAAATCTTAGCTATTTTCTCTTAAAGGAGTGTTAGTGGGAATCAAGAAAGATTTCGAATATATATCAATTCGTTATTCAAATTATGACTGATATCATTATCGAATCTAATTGACATGTTTTTTAGTGTAGACATGAATGTGGATTCTTAAGAATATACATCATGTCATAATTCACACTTGTGTTGATGATGCTATATTGAATCTACTTGTTCAAAATTATTAGACAAATTTGTTTAATAATTGCTTATAGTACACAATGGAGTCGGTTTGACAACTTGGATGTTTCATCCGAAATACTCAAGTAATTTACATTGCAATGAAATTGGTAAATGTTTCATTTCTGAAAGACCAATCAAGAGTTTTCTAACAAATTGTGTAAACTTGGTTTATAAAATTCAATGTTATTGGCCTCAAGATCTGTTAAGGTAAATAACCTTAAGTAGACTCTTTTGACAAGATATGCAATGGTGCATTATTAACCCTCATTAGGTTGTGCATTGTGTCGTCATACAATTTCCATCTTTGCTACAATCCATTAGTCAAATGTAGGAATTACATTTTATCTAACTTGAGAATGACTAATAGAGAATCTATAGCACTAGAAATTCTATTTGACCTAACGGTTGAATTACTTCACGTGAGAAGTTGAGTTGGTGTATAACTCGTAAAAATGGTCATGCTTAGTCATAATTGAGCACCTCTAGTGATAGTCTCATACTCATTCTCTAAATTGATTAAATGGCTCTTCCTAAATATGAATAATGATAGTTTACTTCGATGAACTTTGTATGTCATTAGGAGTCTTTTTCTTTTGTAGCCATTAGGTTTTTCTTAGCTTTCTTCCTACGTGCTAATTGAACCTATGTGTTTTCTCTTTTGTGTGTGTTCTAGTTTTTATTGCTCTTTAGCATAACTTTATGATAAGTTAGACTAGAACATTAGGATTTGTTGAATTGGAAAAATTCCCTTGTCCTCCAAAACACACCCTTTGTCTGCGGATCCTTAATTGTCCGGCGGATCCATATATATATGGAACCGTGGGCAGACATCTTCAAAAATGGGTTTTCTATAACTTCCCAATTTTTCCAGCACCCTTTGGAATCTTTGTTTCAAACCTTTGATCACTCCCAAAATATCTTGTGCTTTCTCTCTTTCACACCAAATCAAAATGTCTTTTTCATCAAATGAAAGCCTTGATTCTCAACCATCTTCTAAAATCTCTTTCAACCCAAATTCACCAAGGAACAAACTAAATCAAATCTCCTCTCCTTCTAAGGAAATTGATTTTGGAAACTCCCATTTTCTACCACTTCCCTTTTGTGATTGTAAAAACTAGAAGGGGGGGAGGGGTTGAATAGCTTCTTAAATTTGCTTGTTAACTATGGGTTTTAAATAATCCTTTTCAAAAACTTAGGCTTGAGAAAATATGTGAAATCTTCTTATACACAATATGGACAAGGGATAGTGCAACTAAGCTAATTATCATAATTATGTGCAAGTAATAATAATGAATGTAAAGAGATAAGGAAAAGAAAGATCAAATGAAACACCAAGGATATATAGTGGTTCGGAAACGAAGCTCACTCCTCTTCCCTACTCCACTCCTCGAGTACTCCTTACTCGAGAGTTCACTAATCAACAAACTCCTTAAGGTGGAGAAACCGTACACGTCGCTTAACTAATATTCGACTCTAAGCTAAAAGTCGAGCCTAATCTTAGCTAGGACCAATCTACACCATTATACTTTAAGGACTAAGTATTAACAACACTACATACACAACTTCCAAATAGACACAACTATTTGGATCTTCACATTATAACTTCCAAATAATACAACTACTTGTATCTTCATAACACAACTAGAATGAATAAATAAAACTTGATCTTTAATAGATCTTGAGGTAGACTCAACACTTCAAGGATGAAAGTTTTCTTCTTTTTGCACTTGGAGAGGAAGAGGTGGGAGGAGAAATATTCACTTCTAAACAAGTAGTAATCAACCAAATAACCAAGGATTTGAATGATTTAAGAAGTATGATTGAATCTGGAAATTTGTGTGCAAAAGAGGTGAAGAGAAAACCTGAGAATGGTCCACTATTTATAAGACAAAAGCTCACTGGCTCTTTCTGGGCGCGGTTCCTTATTGATGCCTACGGTTCTTATCGATAAGGATCCGCATAGACATTTCTGGAACCGTAGAGGTAGACTCTGGCCCCTTTTGTCTTTTAGTGGGGTATTCACATCTGGTGGAATATTTATCCACAAAGGATATTCCTAAACCATATGGAATATGCCATTTTCAAAATTTCAAATATTTAATTTATTAAAACATTTTCTTAAAAATAAAGTTTAATAAAAAACTTTGTCACATTTAATAAAAGGTGAGTTTTAATAAAACTTAAATCCTTGATCACTAAATTAAGATGAAAATTTTTTTGTTCATAACTTAAGTGATAATGGTTGAAATGAAAAAAAATACTTGAACTCAAGAATTCATTTTTCGTTGTTTTTGTAAAGGGATAATAGGTTCTAAATGTAACATTGTTGTTCATTTTTAATATGTTATGCAATCACTTATTAATCTTACCAAAAAACGCACCCACCATTACTAATCTCTACTATTCTAACACTATTATCCTTTCCGTTTGATTTTGATGACGTGGCACCGTTACTATATGTTTGACCCGTTAGTTTTTGTTTGACCCCGTTAAGTTTTGTTACTATATTATCCCTAACTGGAATTAGGGTTTTACCCACTTGATAACCTAAACCTAGCCCCCATATTAAACACACATATATCCTCCTTTCTCTTTTCATCTTTTCTGGCGTCACTATGGCTATCACTGCCAGAATCCGGCCGTCGTCATCGCCTCACAAATGCATCACCACTATCACCCTACCATATAGCCACCTTCGCGTTCCACATCGCGACATCATATCCGCCGCTACTACTCACCATCATTAGCCACCTAAAATAATCAGTAGTTGTAATAAATGACTCAACAACCCATAAGAAAACCCAACAACCATAATTAAAATCTTATCTTTATCCAAAAAGGATACTAACATACCAAAACCAAAACCCCCACATCCCCGTAAACCAAAATCCCACATCACCGAAAAAACTCAAAAAACCGGTTCATCACTCATTAGTCCCGTAAACACTTATTCGAAACCAGATTCAAGATTCACTCACAACCTGATCGATACAGTATCATCGACTCCAACAATTAAATAGAGAATAATCAAGGGATTCTTTTATGGTTTTCACATGAATGGATTCGATTACTTTGAAGATTGATTGGTGTTTGTGGGTTTCGAGTATCAAAAGTCAGTGTTTGAATTTTATGTGGTATTCTTGGTTGGATGTTCTTGATAGGTTGCTGGTTAAAATAATCAGTAGTTGCAAGAGATGAAATGGGTTTCTTTGCTGCTAATGTGAAAATGGATGTTGTAGTGCGGTGGCTGTAAATCAAAGGGATAATAGGTTCTGAATGTAACTTGTAACATTGCTGTAAATCAATGGATGTGGTAGTGCGGGGTCAAACAAAAACTAACGGGTCAAACTTATAGTAACGGTGCCACGTCATCAAAATCAAACGGAAAGGATAATAGTGTTAGAATAGTAGGGATTAGTAATGGTGGGTGCGTTTTTTGGTAAGATTAATAAGTGATTGCATAACATAGTAAAAATGGACAACAATGTTACATTTAGAACCTATTATCCCTTTTGTAAATGCTTGTTTTTATATATTGTCAAAATCAAAACAAAGCGAGATCAAAAAATGCAAGTAACAGTTTTAGGCATCATTGCATTAACAATCTCCCCTTTTTTGATTTCGACAATACATAAACTCAATCACATGAAAAACAAGATTTTCGAAGACGAGTTTATTTCATTTCTCCCCCTTTGTCAAAGCAAAAAAGGATGCAAAAGTCTTTGTACAAGAAAAGAATCAGACTTTACAAATGCTCCCCTTTGGTGCTTACTCCCCCTTGCTTGGGGCACCAAGGAATCGAGCTATGGCGACAAGCTACATAGAAGGGTTAGTAGAAGAGAAGAAACACCCAACAAGATATAACATAGGTCACAGAAAAAGAAAAATAAGATAAGAAAAGAGAAGTTAACCAAGATCCAAGATAAGTCATGTTAAAAGGAAACATGAAATAAAGATACAAGAAAATAAATCATACAAAGATGTATGAAAAAAGAAAACAAGTCAAAAGAAAAGCATAAATTTAATCCTAGGTAAACTAGAACTCTAACATTTGCTTGAATTAGATGTCTTGGAGATAAGCAATCCATATGCTTAAATGAATGACAAAGTAGTGGCGGAAGGAGGTGCTGGTGGCTTGGTAGTAATCTCATAGTCATAGTGAAGATGAGGTTTGACTAGGACACTCTTGATGTAATTCAATACTTCATAGGTATGAGCCATAGCAAGATGTTCATATTGACAACAACGACAATATGTCCCATGATGCATGACATTATCATTTTAAGGAGGAAGAACACAAAAGGCTGGTGGTGGAAGAGAAGAAGTTCCACAATTAATATTCTTAGAAGAAGAAGAAATATGATTTTGAGTGGTCTTGGGTGAATTTAGATTGAAAGAAATTGGGGAAAATGGAGGAGAATAAAGTCTTTCATTTTGTGAATAAGAAATTTTGATTTGAGAAAGGATGCAAAATGCTTAGGGTTAAATAGAGAAAGCACAAGACACTTTTGGGATGGTCAAAGGTTTGAACCAAAGATTCCAAAAAGTGTCAGAACAAATTTGGAGTTACAGAAAACTCGAAACTTGAAGGCTCTGCCCGCGGTTCCTTATCTCCACCTGCGGTTCCATATATATATGGATCCACGGGTTATTTAGAGAACTGCCCACAGAAGCTTGGTTTTGCTGGATGAGGAGAATTTTCCAATTCAGCAAATCCTAATTTTCTAGTCTAACTAATCATAAAGACATGCTAAAAAGCAATAATAGACATAAAAAACACACAAGAACCCACCAAAGAAGATTATACCAAAATACATGGATTTAAAATAAAATCGATGTTGGAGGTGTGTTAATCTAGACACATAGTCATGACACAATGATCCTCCATAGTTCATTTTTGTTCTTTCTATATTTGAGAGACCCATGCATATGAATTATGAAGCTATGAAAAACGTTTTTAGATTGAATTAACAATGCAAAAACATTTCTCGACCATTTTTGTAAGAACTTTGAGAATTTTGAAAAGGAGAAGAGGAATTTTTCAAAAAGAGTTTAAGAAACTCAATGACTCAAAGAATGAAAAGACTCAAAAGAGAAAAGGACTCGATCACAATTAAGGAATATGTTCCATTAAACCTAGTCTTAAACGCAAGTAATTAAAAGGTTCACTCTTAAGTGACTTAGTGAAGATGTCGGCTAAGTTTTCTACTGAGAGCACCTTCTCAATCAAAATGTTCCCCTTCTGAACATTATCCCTAAAGAAATGGTGGCGAATCTCTATGTTCTTAGTTCGCGAATGTTGCACGAGATTATTGCTAAGGTCTATTACACCTTTATTGTCACACATGATGGGAACATTATTAAGTGAAATCCCATAATCAACAAGCGCTTGCTTCATCCATAGAGCTTGTTGACAAGCTTTACCGGCACTCACATACTCGGCTTCCGTGGTGGATATAGCAAGAGTGATTTGTTTCTTGGAGAACCAAGAAGTTAAAAAACAACCTATGAAGGTGCAAATTCCACTAGTGCTTTTCCGATCCACATAGTCTCCCGCATGATCCGAGTTCGCGTATACTATAGTTTCTATGCCGGTCCTTTTAGGATACCATAATCCTAAATGTATAGTGCCCTTAATGTATCAGAAGATACGCTTAATCGCTTCAAGGTGAGAGGTTTTGGGAGCCTCTTGGAAGTGAGCACAAAGGCAAACACTAAACATGATATTCGGTCGACTTGCCGTTAGGTACAACAAACTACCAAACATACCTCTATATTTGGTGTTGTCTACCGACTCACAATCATCATCTACGGTGAGTTTAGTATCTGAGGCCATAGGGGTCTTCATTGGTCTAGAGTCCTTTAATCCAAATTTCTTTAGCATTTCTTTAACGTACTTAGATTGATTAAAGAAAATACCATCGTCCATTTGTCTAATTTGGAGTCCTAAAAAGAAGTTAAGTTCTCCCATCATTCTCATTTCAAACTCGTCATGCATGATTTTGGCAAAGTCATCACACAAGCTTTGATAAGTTGAACTAAATATAATGTCATCAACATATATTTGTACGATCATGAGGTGAGAATCTTTCTTCTTTTTAAAGAGTGTATTGTCTACCATACCTATGGTATACTCATGTTTTACAAGAAACACTTTAAGTCTATTATATCAAGCTTTGGGTGCTTGTTTAAGACCATAAAGAGATTTCTTAAGCTTTTAAACATGATCCGGTTTCTCAAAATCAATGAAGACGGGAGGTTGAGCCACAAATACCTCCTCATTGATCAAACCGTTAAGAAAATCACTCGTTACATCCATTTGTTGAAGCTTAATATCTAATGCACAACCATATGCTAAAAGGATCCTAATAGAATCGAACCTTGCTACCGGTGCATATGTCTCATCATAATCAATCCCTTCTTATTGATTATAGCCTTGAGCTACAAGTCTAGCTTTGTTAAGAGACACAACATCGTTCTCATCTATCTTATTCATATATACCCACTTGGTTCCTATGATGGTATTACTTCTAGGTGGAGGAACAAGTTCCCAAACGTCATTAGCAATGAATTGGCTTAATTCATCTTGCATGGCGATGACCCAACTCTCATCCATCAAAGCTTCTTAAACATTCTTTGGTCCAATCAATGAGACAAAACAAAAGAAGTTACTTTGATCTTAGACTTGAGATCTAAGGGTCCTTTGAGTTAAGTCGCCTATGACGTTTTCGAAAGTATGATCCTTAGACTCCCTAATGTTTACTCCCTTTTCAACATTAAGGTCTTCAAATCCTAATTTTATAACCTCTTTGGCTTTAACAATGTCTATTTCATCTAAGTCATCATCTACCAAAGGTTGTGTCTTAGATGAAGGAGGGGTTTCATCAAATGTCACGTTGAATGATTCTTTGATTACACCCGAGGATCTGCTCAGGACTGTAGGCTTTACTAGTTTAAGAATAACCTAAAAAGATACCTTCGTACAACTTTGGGTCGAACTTAGTAAGGTAATCTTTGGTGTTGAGAATGAAGCACTTGCTTCGAAACACCTTAAAGTTATCAAATGAGGGCTTCTTACCTTTAAAAATCTCATAAGGGGTCATTCTTAGAAAATGTCGAATAAGAATTCGGTTGAGAATATAGGTCGATGTGTCCACGGCATTGCACCAAAATTTTTGAGGCAAAGATTGCTCGTTTAACATTGTCATACTCATCTCTTGGATAGTCCTATTATTCCTTTCAACTACCTCATTTGATTGTGGAGTTCGAGGAGCCGAGAAGTTATGGGTGATACCATGAGCTTCACAAAAGGCACCAAATTGGGGAGATGTCTTACCAACTCCTTAGAGACTAAAGATTGAATTAAACGCATATTAGCGTGACCTAATCTCCTATGCCAAAGAGTAGAACTATCATCTAAAGTCTCTAGAGATAGGTTGTCCTTTGACTTCCTATTGACCTTCATGACATAAAGCCCATTCTTTCTAACACCTTTTCCAATGAGCTTTCCATCTTTTACGATTTCACTATCATGTTCCGAAAAGATGACCTTACACTTATTGTCACAAATTTGACCTATACTTAGTAAGTTAAACCCTAGGTTATCTATGTGTTCAACATTTTTGATGGTCATGGAGTCAAGAGAAACCGTACCTTTCCCATTGATGTTACCTTGTAGCTTACTAGTGAAATAACTTTAGCTCCATTATATGCTTTGTATGTAGAGAACAAACTTCGTTTACCCGTCATGTGTTTAGAACAACCACTATCCTTAATCCACTCGTCGGGCTCCAAATCGATTCCCAAGCATATCTAGGTAACGATACACAAGATCAAACATTTGGTCCCTAATATCTCATGGGACCAAAGTTGTTAGTTCCAAACATCTTTTGCATTTGGTTGGGATTCATGAATGGAGGACACATGCCCTACGGAGAAAACCATTGTTGAAAGTTATTCCAATTCTTATGATCATTTTAATTTCCATTGTTTTTCTTAGGAGTCTTTGATCTAGACCTAGAGTTATTGTTGTTTCTAGGTGTTGGAGTTTTACTTCTGGATCTTGACTTAGAGTGATCATCCCTTTTAGGTGTTGGTGTTCTACTTCTAGGCCTTGAATCATTACGTAATCTTGGAGGAGTAGATGATTGTTTTGATAAATTTCTCATTCCCATTAGGTGTTTACTTAAAGGCTTGTAGAAATTATCAAGTTCCTTTTTATCAATTATAGGTAATTTAACATTGTTAACAACTATATATTTTGACCCTTTACCTAAAATGGAACTTTCAGAAAGTTGAGAATTTTCAAGAATCCAGTCTTGTGTCCGCGGTTCTTTATCACACCCTGTGGTTCCATAATTATAAGGAACCACGCCATAAATTGGCGAACCGTGGACAGAGGGTCATTTTTCTGAAAATCTAACTTGTTTTGGTTCACTAGTGGATGCTTCATTGGTGTTAAAACCTAAGCCTAGTCTTTCTTTAGAGTGAATTTTCCTACTTAGCATGTCATCAAGAGCACTAGTATCTTTCATGAACTTTTCCAATTTAATGGAGGTACTCATGAGATCTTCATTCTCTTGTCTAAGGTGTTCACAATTTAAACAACCTAAATCAACTTCCTTATTTTTCTCAAGCTTAGCTAATTTATCTCTTAGCTCACTAATCTCATTTTCAAGCTTGGTCCTAGTTGATTTTAGCACTTTGTTCTTTTCAATGAATTTTAGACTTAGTTTGCATAGGTTGTTATATTTACTTTCTAATTCTAAATTGTCTAGTGAAGAACTATCATTGCTATAATACTCGGTTTCAGAATGTACCACTTTGGAAGAATGGGCCATGAGACACTTTTCGTCTTTAGCATTGTCATCACATTCTTCACCACTATCGCTCCATGAACCACCAACGAAAGCCATGTGATTCTTGTCGCGAGATGGCTTGGGACAATCACCGATGAAGTGGTTTGGGTCACCACATATAAAGCATTTCCTATCACCATTGTCATTCTTGACAAATTGGTTTTTGGAAAATACCTTCTTGTCGTTGCTTGGTTGTCTTACATGTTGACCTCGCCTTTTGAAGAACTTCTTGAAGTCTCTAACCGCCATAGTATAATCTTCATCATAACTTTCTGAGGAAGAGCTATCATGATCACTTTGCACCTTCTTAGATTTGAGTGCTAGAGACTTTCTTGCACTTTTGGTTTTCACCATTTCCGTGTCCTTCAAAATTGTAATTTCATGAACTTTTAAGTTGCCAATAAGTTCATCAAGTGATAATGTAGTAAGGTCCTTTGATTCTTCAATTGCCGTGACTTTAGCTCTCCACTTTGGATGCAACGCCCTAAGAAACTTCCTAACATTGTTCTTGCTAGAAAAACCTTCATCAAGTGCTTTTAGACTAGTAATAATAGTGTTAAATCTAGTGCACTAGCAATAGTTTCATCTTCTAAGATGACAAATTGTTCAAATTGTTGAACAAGAAGATCTATTTTACTTTCTTTGACTTGGCTATTACCTTGGTGGGTTACTAAAAGAGTATTCCAAATATCTTTAGCGGTTTTACACATGAAAATCCTTTCACACTCTTTCTTAGGTAAAGCATTATAACTCACCATTTTAGCCTCATTATTTTTAGCTAGTTTCGTCTTAGTGTCATCGTTAGAATTTTCAAAAGTTACTAACTCTTTCTTTTTAGAAACGTCATTATATTGATAAGGCAAAAAGTCGCCATTGATAATAACATGCCAAAGATTTAAATCATTTGCTTTCACATACGTCTTAAATCTATTTTTCCAATAAATAGAACTATCGGTATCAAATAGAGGTGGTCTTTGCATAGATTGCCCTTCTAGGTACTTGTTGGAATCCATAGATTGATTCAAGTTTTAAAATACAATATATTTTAAAAACGCTTGAGCAACCACGCTCTGATACCCATTGTAGAAACTAGAGGGGGGGGATGAATAGTTTCTTAAATTTGCTTGTTAACTATGGGTTTTCAAAATCCTTTTCAAAAAAACATTAGGCTTGAGCAAATATGTGAAATCTTCTTATACCCAATATGGACAAGGGATAGTGCAACTAAGCTAATAATCACAAGAATGTGCAAGTAAAGAATAATGAATGTAAAGAGATAAGGAAAAGAAAGATCAAACCAAACACCAAGGATTTATAGTGGTTCGGCAACAAAGCTCACTCCTCGTCCCTACTCTACTTCTCGAGTACTCCTTACTCGAGAGTTCACTAATCAACAAACTCCTTAAGGTGGAGAAACCGTACACGTCGCTTAACCAATTTCCGACTCTAAGCTAAAAGTCGAGCCCTAATCTTAGCTAGGACCAATCTACACCAATATACTTTAAGGACTAAGTATTAGCCATACTACATACACAACTTCCAAATAGACATAACTATTTGTATCTTCACAACAAAACTTCCAAATAACACAACTACTTGGATCTTCACAACACAACTAGAATAAATAAATAAAACTTGATCTTCAATAGATCTTGAGGTAGACTCTACATTTCAAGGATGAAAGTGTTCTTCTCTTTGCAGTTGGAGAGGAAGAGATGGGAGGAGAAAGATTCGCTTCTAAACAAGTAGTAATCAACCAAATAACCAAGGATTTGAATGATTTAAGAAGTATGATTGAATATGGAAATTTGTGTGCAAAAGAGGTGAAGAGAAAATCTTAGAATGATCCACTATTTATAAGACAAAAGCCCAACGGCTCTTTCTGGGCGCGGTTCCTTATTGATGCCTGCAGTTACTTATCGATAAGGATCCGCATAGGCATTTATGGAACTGTGGAGGTAGACTCCGCGCCTTTTATCTTTTAGTGGGGTAGTCACATCTGGTGGAATATTTATCTAGAAAGGATATTCCTAAACCATATGGAATATGCCATTTTCAAATTTTAAAATATTTAATTTAATAAAACATTTTATTAAAAATAAAGTTTAATAAAAAACTTTGTCACATTTAATTAAAGGTGAGTTTTAAGAAAACTTAAATCCTTGATCACTTAATTAAGATGAAAACTTGTTTGTTCATACCTTAAGTGATAATGGTTGAAATGAAAAAAATACGTGAACTCAAGAATTCACTTTTCGTTGTTTTCGTAAATGCTTGTTTTTATATATAGTCGAAATCAAAACAAAGCGAGACCGAAAAATGCAAGTAACGTTGTTAGGCATCATTGCATTACAGTGTTCTTCCTCCATCAAATGATTATGTCATGCATCATGGAACATATTGCCTTTGTTGTCAATATCAACATCTTGCCATGTCTCATATCTATGATGTGTTGAATTACAAGATTATTACCAAGCCTTCTCCACCAAATTTCGCCACCACCTTATCTTCTAATTAAGCATGTGTATTGCTTATTAATAAGACATCCAATTTAAGCAAATCTTAGAATTCCAGTGTAACTTAGATTAAAATTATGCTTAAGTTTTAGGCTTGTGTTTCATACATCTTTGTATGATCTTTATATTCTTGTATTTCTTTTCATGTTTTTCGACATGATTTTTCTTTGGGTCTTGAATCTCGCTGTTCTTGTGATCTTTCTTTTCTTCTTTATTTTCTCACTTGATTGTCAAAGAAGGTTAGCTTTAAATCTAATTCCTCTCCTAGTAAGATTGACAACTTAAATATTTCTTTCGAAATATTCAAGTAATTTCAATTTGCAATTGCAATTGTTAAAAGTTATATCCAAAGCATTGACTTTCAAGCCATTTAGCATCTTATGTTAAATTGTTTGACCTAGTGATTTTCTTTTGATTCGATAATCGTTTTTGTACACCCACTCTCCACAGTTCCTCAAATGACCTAGCGGCTCATTATTGATAATGAACTGCATACCCTATTTAAAAAACCACGGCCAGCGAGTCCCTTTGTTCATTTTTGGTCTATCTCTATTTTTGATGAGTTTTCTTGAAGATTCTTTCTTTTCTTTTCTTTTGCGTTTCTTCTCTCGTTTTCTTTCAAGATTCCACTATCACCTATGAGGGTATAATATTCTTGAATTATCATGAGAAGTTGTCCTTAACTTCTTTGTTGATTCTCTCTCGATTTATTTTAATCAAGCCTTTCTAAATCGAGTCTCTCTCTTCTATCCTTTCTAAACTAAGTCGAGTCGAACCTCACCCTTTCCTCGTCATGTAATTGTTCTTTGAACATTCATAATGATTGAGAAGAGCTACGAAACTTTGAGCATGTAGTTTATCGTATGCTAAACACTATCCATCTTGGTTTTTCTATTCTTTGGCTTCTTTGATTTCTTTCTCTAAATCAAGGAGTCATCTTCTTGTGTCGACATTCATAAGCATCATTTCCTATAATGTCTTTGGTGTGAGATTTTTTGTTTTTCTCATTGTTGAGAGTTGATTGCGGTTAAAATTTACAATTGGATTGTGTGATTCCAACAATTCTAAGTTTTTAACCTTTTGAGAGGATTTTGGTTAAATCTTGAATTTTCTTGGGTGATTCCAATATTTTTAAGCTTTTAACCTTTTGACATATTATCATTACAATTCGTATGAATGTTTCTTTTCTACCTCTATTCCAACAATTGTGAATTGATCTTATCAAAATCCTTTCCTTGTCTTTGGATTGATAGCATCGCGTGCACACTTCTTTCTCCAATGCTTGTCATTGTTTGTGCAAACGACTTGTTTATCGTCCTCGTTTTGTTTTTCTTTATAGTCATTCTTCCTCTCTTTTCGACTATGTGGAATTGTTTTATTGTTCTTGTCATACTCTCTTTAGTTTGGCATTCTTGCCAATATTTTAAAGTGGAGTATGTCGTCTCGACAATATTTTTCTTATAAATTAGACATCTCTTTTCTCTCTTAGTCCTCTTTATATATTTTTTGTGTCACCAAAATAAGTTGGGCTCTCTTTTCTATCTAATAGCTCACTAATTTTTCTTAACTTGTCAAACTTTTGACACCTCTAGAAAGTTAAGATTGTTTTAGCTTCATCTTGAGTCCCTCTCTTTGTACTCGATTTGTTTAAGCTAATTCCACTTAGGTGATTCTTGTTATATATATATATATGCTCTTGTCTACTAACTTTGTTTTGTAGGACATCTAACCCTTCTTTGTATCCTGTCAGTATTCTTGCTTTGTTGGTTCCTCAAGCAAGGGGGATCCCATATCAAGGGGGAGCATTTTCAAGAGTTCAAGTCATTACATTTGCGATCGTTCAATCACATAAATTGTATTCATCGAACATCTTGCAAGTAATTAATTACGGGATCTCGAAGATAAGCATATTATTATGCATGGAATTGGTTAACCTATGGTGATTGAAGACTTCACTAGGATGACGCAAGATCAATATCTTTGGATGATGGACCTATGGTTCAAATTCTCGCTTCTCAACCGACGACCACAAGGGACGACTAGCTATTTGGTTGCAAGCTCTCTCAAAGTCGATCCTCCTTTTCTACAAATGAAGACTACCTTTCGGATGCAAGCTCTCTTGACGTTAATTCTTATCTTCTTCAAATGACGTGCAATCGATGACTATCACTTTGGATGCATGCTCACTCGACGTTGATTCTTATCTTCTTCAAAGACGTTGACTACCTTTTTGATTCGACAAAAGGGGGGAGAATTAAGTGTAAATGAGTAACTTATACATTTTAATATGTGTTGCGGTTTACTTGTTTGTCATCGTCAAAAGGGGAAGATTGTTAGTGGAAACATTACGATGATTAGTCGATATAATCTCTTTGTGTTTTGTTGATGACAAATGTATAACTCGAAATACATTATGTAAAATG
Organism: Glebionis coronaria; assembly: GCA_025667525.1. Lineage (NCBI taxonomy): Eukaryota > Viridiplantae > Streptophyta > Magnoliopsida > Asterales > Asteraceae > Glebionis > Glebionis coronaria. The sequence continues at coordinate 37,675,227 of CM046881.1, forward strand.
TTAAGGTACTTGTAATCACTCAAGCATACATTCGTATACTTCTCTCGACACCTCCAAGATTGCATTCGGCATGAATCACTCAAGGTATGAATAAACAAATTATTAACCTAACTAAGTGATCAAGGATTTAGTTTTTCTTAAAACTCACCTTCTATTAAATGTGACAAAAGTTTTTATTAAAATTTAATTTTAAGAAAATATTTTAGTAAAAAGAAAATGGAAATTTGAATTTAGAATATTCCAAAGAATATTCCATAATTTGAATTTGGCATATTCCAAATGGTCTACGAATATACCCTTGAGGTATAAACTTCACCAGATGACATTTCCCCACTAAAGGACAAAAATGCACGGACTCCACGCCCGAGGTTCCTTAAATAACCCGCGGTTCGTTATTGATAAGGAATCGCGGGGGCATTTAAGGAACCGTAAATATTTATAGTTGTTGCACTCTTGCCCTATAAATAGTGGACCATTTCCAGCTTTTTAATCAACCTTTTTTCACAAATCTTTTTGTTTTCTAATACACCTTAATCCTTGATTAGTTGTTTGGTTAATCTTGTTTTAAGATGTGATTCTCTCCTTCAATCATCTCATCCTCTCAAGTGCAAATAGAAGAACACTTTCATCCTTGAATTGTTGTGTCTACCTCAAGATCTATTGAAGATCAGACATTATTTTCATTAGTTGTGTAGTTGTGTAGATCCAAATTGTTGTGTCAATTTGGAAGTTGTGTAGTCGTGTAGATTCAAACTGTTGTGTCAATTTGGAAGTTGTGTAGTTGTGTAGATCCAAATTGTTGTGTCAATTTGGATATAGTGTTAGAGTCATAGATCTAAGTGTTGTGTACTTAGATCTATATGGTTTATGTTTTTAGGCCATAAAACACAAGGTTTGTTATGTTAGGCCATAAAACATAACTAGTTTGAAGATTGGTGTAGATGGGTGTAGATTGGTCCTACCTAAGATTAGGACTCTAACATCTAGCCTTGTATCAAAAAATGGGGAAGTAGGCGACGTGTGTAGATTGGTCCTACCTAAGATTAGGACTCGACATATAGCTTAGTGTCGGAAACGTGTAAGCGACGTGTATGGTTTTCTCCGCCTTGAAAGGAGCTTGTTGACTAGTGAAGTAACTCTCGAGTTAGGTACTCGAGGAGTGGAGTAGGGCGAAGAGGTTCTTCGTAACCGAACCACTATAAATCATCGTGTCGGTACTTTCCTTTACATTTATGTCTTTACTCTTATTGATGCATTTATATGTTGTTGTGTGTTGTGTGCATCACATAATCTAAACATCTAAGTTGCGAAAAAGCTAAGGCTTAGTACGTGTGTGCTTCATGTTTAGATTATGGTTAAGTGTGCATCCCTTAGTCTTAACATCTTAGTTATGGAAAAGCTAAGGCTTAGTACGTGTGTGCTTAGTCTTTAGACTATTGTTTGATGTACTCTTGATTTGTTGTGCTTGTGTGTTTACTTACTTGTAGTATATATCTTTCACTTACACATCTCATACTTAGTCAAACTTGATAAGGAATTTGATACAAAGGATTGTTTAAGTTTAACATGTATTAAATGGGTTACCCACTGTCGGCGGTTCCTTAAAGAACCGGTGGTTCTTTATTGATAAAGAGCCGCGACCACAATAAAGAACCGCGCACAGTGGGTTTAACGAAATGTTTTTAAATTAACTAGAAACTATTCAACCCCCTTCTAGTTTCTACAGTCTAGTTAATGATTTTCTATGTTTCTTTTGTATTTGTGTTGCACAAAATCAAATCAAAACTTGTTTATTGTGCATATCCATCACAATGGTGAATTTACCTCACCACTAGAAAGAATACATCATTTTGGTATTATAAATTGGTTTGACCTAGTTCACTATGACAAGCTTGATATGTACACACTAGAAATGTTTAAGGATTTAGGGCACCTAGAAGGTATTGTTTTGTTCCCCTATTTTAGGATACTTGGTTAGTCATTGGACGAGGGTTTGCTAGCACTATCGTCTAAAGAAGGCGTTAACAGATTTTTGGAGTATGTTCTAAGTTTTAGGGAAATGGATGTGTATATTGAAACAAGTGTTTTGTTGGTACAACAACACTTGATAGAGCATAAGACACATAAAGGTAAGGTTGTGGTGGTAAAACAAAATGTTGGTTATGATGTAGGTGATGTTGTTGTGAAAGAGTTAGATCCCGACAGTGTCACCAGTGAGAAAATGGTGACATTTTGTCAGACTAGCTGTGTTGGGAGGACAAAACTGTACTTGCTAATGATTTTCGAGTCTGTGATGATGACATTGTGTTACCAGCACCATGGTCAGCGTATTTGTTCTGAAGATAACATTTGAAGGATGAGTGTTGAGTTTGAGTTCAAGAAAATATTGGAAGAGCTTGATAACGAGTCTAGGTTTGATGATTCAAAGCAGGAAGCACAACAAGTTTCAAATGTTGGCACTTGTGATGATTTCTCTTTTGGTGAGGTTGGTTTTGACATAGGGATGGATGTTCATCAGTATGATACTGATAATAGCGATAACATTAGTGGCAAGTCAGTAGATTTTTCTACATGGGACAGTGATGCAGATTTGGATGAAGGCATGGATATTGATTGGAATGATGATCCATACCATCTTGATGATGAGATTGATGAGATAAATGATATGTTTGTTGATATTGATCAAGCACTAGATGCGCTTCAGCAAGTAACTCAAATTGAAGATGTGGACACCATTTTTTCTTTCTATTTGCAACAAATGGATGAAGAAGTTGTTGAGTTTCAAGAAGATGTTCCTGGAGAATTAGTGATTCTAGATGAGTTGATTGCTGAAGAAGTGGTAGCAGAGGCTATTGAGGCGAAGGAAGAGACAAATGATGATGATGATGTTGTTGCACAAGAGCTGGTGGAAGACCTCAAAAGGAGAAGAGTCATGGTAGTGATGACTAACAAGGAAGAGAAATATAAAGCTAAATGAATAATTTCATGCTTAATTTTTTGTTATGGTTAAGATGTAGAAGATTATGTCAGTGTGATATTAGGTTTTAATCTAACTTTATGTTATGTAATAGCTTATGGCAAGGAAGCCTAACATTGGTAATTTATGAACCAAATACCTATTACTATATGCAATTTTACTTTCTAGTGGTGACATGGATTTATAGTTTTACAAAAATGATGGAATTGTATGAAGTAATTAATCTTTTGTCTATGATTTTTATTGATTTGTAGTTTGTCAAAAGGATCACTTCAGATACATTTAAGACATGAATTTGCAAGAGCTTAACATAGACTTCGGGTATCATTTGCAGAGTTGACATGGATTTGCAGTTTTTCTAAATGGTGACTAAAAATCTATGTCAATCTTCAATTGCTCACTGACATAGGTTTTCGGATACAACATTAGGCAATCATACATTTCATGGATTGGTACTTTGTCTAAATGGTCCTAAAAATCGACGTCAAACTAGAAATTTTCTCACTGCCTCTTGCAAATCTATGTCAAAATATTAAGCATACATTTGATGTTTGACATTCTAGAGTCAAAGATCATTGGAACTAGGGGTGAGCATTGGGACGAAACTGACATGTCTCGACCCGATCCCGACTCATCCCGAAATCGACATCGTGGAAAATTCAAACCGAATCCCGACCTGATTTAATCCCAAGTCCCGAACCAAACCGAGCTAGGCCCGAGTTACTCCCGATTTGTGAGGTTTTCTTTGTGCGATCCCGATTTAATCTCGAGTCCCGACATCATGGAAAACCCATCCCGAGTCCCGACCCGAAATTGGTTGGTTTGTGTCGGCCGGTGTCGGTTTCGATCGGTTTGTGTCGGGTTTTGGTTGTCGGTCGGTTTTGCTCACCCCTAATTGGAACCCTCTTGCAAATCCATGTCAATCTCTCAAGCATACATTTGATGTTTGACATTCAAATGCCAAACATCATTAGAAGCTTACCAAAACCATGTCTATCTCTCAAGCATACATTTGATGTTTGGCATTCAAAATTCAAACATCATTGGAAGCCTACCAAAATCCATGTCAAACAACCAAAAACAAAAGCTTATAAAAATCATTCTGTAGAAACTAGAAGGGGGGGGGGGGGGTTGAATAGTTTCTTAAATTTTCTTGTTAAAGTTTGGTTTTAAAAATCCTTTTTCAAAAACTTAAGCTTGAGTATTTATGTGAAACCTTCTTATACACAATATGAACAAGTTATAGTGCAACTAACTAATAATCACAAGTATAAAGAATAATGAATGTATGATGTAACTACACTAATAATCACAAGTATAAAGAATAAAGAATGTAAAGAGATAGGGAATGAATGATCAAACCAAACACCAAGGATTTATAGTGGTTCGGAAACGAAGCTCACTCCTCGTTCGTACTCCACTCCTCGAGTACTCCTTACTAGAGAGTTCACTAATCAACAAGCTCCTTAAGGTGGATAAACCGAACACAACGTTGCTTAACCAATTTCCGACTCTAAGCTAAAAGTCGAGCCCTAATCTTAGCTAGGACCATCTACACCAATATTCTTTCAGGACTAAGTATTAACCCTAATACATACACAACTTCCAAATAGACACAACTACTTGGATCTTCACAACAATGATACAACAATGAATAAATAAGTTTGGATCTTCAATGGATCTTTGAGGTACACACAACGCTTCAACAATGATAGTGTTCTTCTCTTTGCACTTTGAGAGGAAAAGATGAGAGGAGAAAGATTCACTTCTAAATAAGTAGTAATCAAACAAATAATCAAGGATTTGAGTGATTTGAGTGATTTGAGAAGTATGTAAGAATCTGAAAGTTTATGTGCAAAAGAGGTGGATTGAAAGTCTAAGAATGGTCCACTATTTATAAGACAAATGTCCAACGGCTATATCAGCCCGCGGTTCCTTATCGATAAGGAACCGCCGTAGGTGCTAAGGAACCGCCAGCGTAGAGTCCGCTCCCTTTTGTCTTTTAGTGGGTTGGATCGAATTTGGGGATTAAAATATCCTGAAAGGATATTCCAAACCAAGATAGAATATGCCATTTTCAAATTTCAAATTTTCAAATAATTAATTTAATAAAACATTTTCTTAAAAAGAAAGTTTAATAATAAAACTTTGTCACACTAAATAAAAAGTGAGTTTTACGAAAAGATTAAATCCTTGATCACTTAATTAGTATAGTTACTTGTTTGTTCATACCTTAAGTGATAATGGTTGAAATGAAAAATACTTGAACTCAAGAATTCGTTTTTCATTGTTTTCGTAAATGATTGTTTTTACATATTGTCGTAATCAAAACAAAGCGAGACCGAAAAATGCAAGTTACGTTTTTAGGCATCATTGCATTAACAATCTCCCCCTTTTTGATTCCGACATCCATAAACTCAATCATCTAATAAAACTAGATTTTCCAAGACGAGTTTATCATTTCTCCCCCTTTGTCGAAGCAAAAAGGTTGCAAAAGTCTTTGAAGAAGAAAAGAACCGGACTTTGCAAATGCTCCCCCTTGGTGCTTACTCCCCTTGCTTGGGGCACCAAGGAATCGAAATTTTGTGACAATCCACATAGAAGGGTTAGTAGAAGAAAAGAGACACCCAACAAGATATAACAAAGATCACACAAAAAAATAAGAAACAAAAGATCCAAGATAAGTCATGTTAAAAGAAAACATGATAAAAGATACAAGGAAATAAATCATACAAAGATGTATGAGACACAACGACAAGCCAAAATAAAAAGCATAAATCTAATCATAGTTTAGCTAGAACTTTAAGATTTGCTTGAACTAGATGTCTTGAAGATAAGCAACCAATGCTTAGATAAAAGACAAGGTAGTGGCGGAAAGAGGTGGTGGTGGCTTGGTAGAGATCTCATAGTTATAGAAAAGAGGAGGTTTAATTAAGAGACTCTTGATGTAATTCAACTCCTCATATATGTGAGTCATAGCAAGATGTTGATATTGACAACATCGACAATATGTTCCATGATGCATGACATTATCATGTGAAGAAGGTAGAACACTGAAGGCTACTGGTGGAAGATAAGAAGTTCCACAATCACCATCTTAGAAGGAGAAGAGTTGGGATTTTGAGTGTTCTTGGGTGAATTAGGGTTGAAAGCAATTAGAGAGAATGGAAGAGAATCAAAGCTTTCACTTGGGGAATAAGACATTTTGTTTTGAGAAAGAATGCAAAATGCTTAAAGTTATATAGAGAAAGTCCAAGATAATTTGGGGGTGGTCAAAGGGTTGAAACAAAGATTCCAAAAAGTGTTGGAACAAATTTGGAGTTTTAGGAATACCTGAAAAATAAGGTACTGGGCGCGGTTCTTTAACTCAACCGGCAGTTCCTTATCACTAGGGAACCGCGGTATCAATAAAGAACCGCCCATAGTGGGTTCTTTTTCTGATGAGGGAGGATTTTCCAATTCAGCAAATCCTATTTTTCTAGTCTAACTAATCATGGGGATATGCTAAGAAGCAAAGATAGACAAAGAAAACACACAAGAGCTCACCAAACAAGGTTTAGATCAAAATACATAGATTTTTTAATAAAATCAATGTAGAAGGTATGTAGAACTAGACACAAGGTCATGACACAATGATCCTCCATAGTTCTCTTTTGTTCTTGCTATACTTGAGAGACCCATAGATATGAATTATGTAAGCTCATTATGAATAGCAAGAAGCTATGAAAAACGTTTTTAGATTGAATTAACAATGCAAAAACATTTCTCGACCATTTTCGAAAAAGCTTTGAGAATTTTGAAGAAGAGAAGTTTTCCAATAAGAGTTTATTAACTTTAGAACTCAAAGAAAGAAAAGACTCAAAAGATAAAAGATAATAAGAATGCACAAGGAATATGTTCCATTAAGCCTAGACCTAGACGAAAGTATTTAAAAGGTTCACTCTTAAGTGGCTTAGTGAAGATATCGGCTAAGTTTTCTACCGAGGGAACCTTATCTATCAAAATGTTCCCTTTTTGAACATTATCCTTAAGAAAATGGTGGCGAATCTCTATGTGCTTAGTTCGCGAATGTTGCACGGGATTCTTGCTAAGATCTATTGCACCCTTGTTGTCGCACATGATGGGAACATCATTAAGAGAAATCCCGTAATCAACAAGCGATTGCTTCATCCATAGAGCTTATTGACAAGCTTTACCGGCACTCACATACTCGGCTTCCGTGGTGGATATAGAAAGAGCGGTTTGTTTCTTAGAAAACCAAGAAGTTAAACAACAACACATGAAGGTACAAACTCTACTAGTGCTTTTCCGGTCCACATAGTCTCCTGCATTATCCGAGTCCGCATAGACAATGGTTTCTATGCCGGTCCCTTTAGGATACCATAATCCTAAATATATAGTGCCCTTAATGTATCGGAAGATACGCTTAACCGCTTCAAGGTGAGAGGTTTTGGGAGCCTCTTGGAAGCGAGCATAAAGGAAAACACTAAACATGATATCCGGTCGACTTGTTGTTAGGTACAACAAACTACCAATCATACCTCTATATTTGGTGTTGTCTACGGACTCACAATCATCATCTATGATGATATTAGTATCCAAGGCCGTAGAGGTCTTCAAAGGTCTAGAGTCTTCTAATCCAAAGTTCTTTAGCATTTCTTTAACATACTTGGATTGATTAAAGAAAATACCATCGCCAATTTGTTTAATTTGGAGTCCTAAAAAGAAGTTAAGTTCTCTTATCATACTCATTTTAAACTCGTCATGCATGATTTTGGCAAAGTCATCACACAATGATTGACAAGTTGAACCAAATATAATGTCATCAACATATATTTGTATGATAATGAGGTGAGAACCTTTCTTCTTTGTAAAGAGTGTACTGTCTACCATCCCCATGGTATACTCATGTTTTACAAGAAACGCTTTAAGTCTATCATACCAAGCTTTGGGTGCTTGTTTGAGACCATAAAGAGCTTTCTTAAGCTTGTAAACATGATCCGATTTCTCAAAATCAATGAAGCCAGGAGGTTGAGCCACATATACCTCCTCATTGATCAAACCGTTAAGAAATGCACTCTTTACATCCATTTATTGAAGCTTAAAGTCTAAAGCACAAGCGTAAGCTAAGAGGATTCTAATGGATTCTAATCTAGCAACGGGTGCGTATGTCTCGTCATAATCAATACCTTCTTGTTGATTATAGCCTTGAGTCACAAGTCTAGCCTTGTTACGAGACAAAACACCATTCTCATCTAACTTATTCATATACACCCATTTGGTTCCTATGATGGTCGAACTTCTAGGCGGAGGAACAAGTTCCCAAACGTCATTAGCAATGAATTGATTTAGTTCTTCTTGCATAGCGATGACCCAACTCTCATCCATCAAAGCTTATTTAACATTCTTTGGTTCAATCTAGGAGACGGAACAAAAGAAGTTACTTTGATTTTGGACATGAGATCTTAGGGTCCTTTGATTTAATTTGCCTATGACATTATCAAGAGCATGATCCTTAGACTCCTTAATGTTTACTCCCTTTTCAACACTAAGGTCTTCAACTCCTATGTTTCTAACATCTTTGGCATTAACTATGTCTATTTCATCTAAGTCATCATCTACCAAAGGTGGTGTCTTAGATGAAGGTGGGGTTTCATCAAATGTCACGTTAAGTGATTCTTCAATTACACCCGAGGTTCTATTGAGGACTATGTAGGCTTTGCTAGTTTGAGAATAACCTAAAAAGATACCTTCGTAAGACTTTGGTCCAAACTTAGTAAGGTAATCTTTGGTGTTGAGGATGAAGCACGTGCTTCCAAACACCCTAATGTATTCCAATGAGGGCTTCTTACCTTTAAGAATCTCATAGTGGGTCAATCCTAGAAAAGGTCGAATAAGAATTCGGTTGCGAATGTAAGTCAATGTGTCCACGGCATTGCACCAAAAATTTTGAGGCAAAGATTTCTCATTTAACATCGTCCTAGTCATCTCTTGGATGGTCCTATTCTTCCTTTCAACTAACCCATTTGATTGTGGAGTGCGAGGAGCCGAGAAGTTATGGGTAATACCATGAGTTTCACAAAAGGCAACAAATTGCACTTCATTATAAAATTCCCTACCATGATCCGTCCTAATAGAGACAATTGAACATCCTAGTTGATTTTGAATTCTTCGACTAAAGGTTTCAAAGTGATCGAAAGCTTCATTCTTAGACGCCAAAATCTAGTCCAAGTGAATCTAGAGTAGTCGTCAACTATAACTAGGGTATAAAGGTTACCTCCATAACTACGTATGGCGGAAGGTCCAAAGAGATCCATATGTAGGAGCTCTAAACACCGAGAGGTCGAAACCAAATTATTGGCTTTGTGACTTGAGTGAACTTGCTTTCTAATTTTACAAGCATCACAAAAGTAACTATCAAACTTCATCTTGGGGATATGTCTTACCAACTCCTTAGAGACTAAAGATTGAATTAAACGCATATTAGCGTGACCTAATCTCCTATGCCAAAGAGTAGAACTATCATCTAAAGTCGCTAGACATAAGTTGTCCTTTGACTTCCTATTAACCTTCATGACATAAAGCCCATGCTTTCTAATACCTTTTCCAATGACTTTTCCATCTTTTACAATTTCACTATCATATTCCGAAAAGATGACCTTACACTTATTGTCACGAATTTGACCTATGCTTAGAAGGTTAAAACCTAAGTTATCTACGTGCTCTACGTTTTCTATAGTCATCGAGTCAAGAGAGACCGTACCTTTGCCAACGATATTACCACGTCTATTACTAGCGAATCTAACGTTACCTCCATCATATGCTTTGTAGTGTGAGAACAAACTTCGATTACCCGTCATGTGTTTAGAACAACCACTATCCTTAATCCACTCGTCGGGCTCTAGATCGATTCCCAAGCATATCTAGGTAACAACACACAAAATCAAACATTTGGTTCCCAAAATCTCATGGGTCGAAAATTGTTAGTTCCAAACATCCCTTGCATTTGGTTCGGATGCATGAATAAAGGAGACATTCCCCATGGGAAAAAGTATTGTTGTTGAAAATTATTCCAATGTATATGACCATTTTGTTGTCCATACTCCTAGGTGTCTTTGATCTTGCTCTAGTATTATTATTATTCCTCCTAGGTGTTGTGGTTTTACTCCTAGGTCGTGGTTTAGCTTGATCATCTCTTTTTGGCGTAGGTGTTCTACTTCTAGGTTTAGATTCATTTCGTACTCTTGGAGGAGTAGATGTTTGTCTAGATAAGTTTCTAGTTCCCATTAGAAGTTTACTCAAGGGCTTGTAGAATTTATCTAGAGTAGGATTTTCGATTATAGGTACTTTGACCTTGTTAATAAGAATATGTTTTGGTCCTTTACCTAAAATTGACTTTTTAGAAAATTCAGGATTTTCACAAAACTCATATTCTGGACGCGGTTCCATAGCTCCATCGGTGGTTCCATAGCGATAAGGAACCGCCCCATATATTGGAGCACCGCGTACAAGGGGACTGTTTTTCTTAAAACCTAACTTGTTTTGGTTCACTAGTTGATGCTTCATTAGTGTTATATACAAACCCAAGTTTGTCCTTAGAATGAATTTGTTTGTTTAACATATCATCAAGAGCATTAGTACCTCTCACGAACTTTTCAAGTCTAATGGAGGTGCTCTTAAGGTTTTCATTTTCTTGCCTAAGGTTTTCACATTTTAAGCATCCTAGGTCTATTTCTTTATTTTTCTCAAGCTTAGATAATTTCTCTTTTAGCTCACTAATCTCGTTTTCAAGCTTAGTTCTAGTTGATTTTAGCACTTTGTTCTTTTCAATAAATTTTAGACTAAGCTTATGCAAGTTATTGTATTGGCCTTCTAATTCACTATCATATTGAGAAGAACTATTATTGCTATAATACTCGGTTTCGGAAAGTACCTCTTTAGAAGTGTGAGCCATGAGACATTTCTCATCTTTGGGGTTGTCATCAACATCTTCACCGCTATCGCTCCATGAACCTCCAACGAACGTCGTGTGGTTCTTGTCACGTGAAGGCTTAGGAAAATCACCAATGAAGTGATTTGGATCACCACATATAAAGCATTTCCTATCACCTTTATCGTCTTTGGCAAATATGTTTTTGGAGAAAGGTTTCTTGTCGTTGTTTGGTTGCCTCACGTATTGACCTCGTCTTTTGAAGAAATTCTTAAAGTATCTAACAGCCAAGGCATATTCCTCATTATCACTATCCGAGGAACTTTCATGATCACTTTCTGCCTTCTTGGATTTGAGTGCAAGAGACTTTCTTTCACTCTTAGTTTTCACCATTTTCGAGTCCTTCAAAATTATCATCTCATGAACATTCAAGTTACCAATGAGTTCATCGAGTGATAATTTGGCGAGATCCTTTGATTCTTCAATCGTCATGACTTTAGCTCTCCATTTGGGATGCAACGCCCTAAGAAACTTCCAAACATTGTTCTTGCTAGAAAAACCTTCATCAAGTGCTTTTAGACTAGTAATAATAGTGTTAAATATAGCAAATGCACTATCTATGGTTTCATCTTCTAAGATGACAAATTGTTCATATTGTTGAACAAGAAGATCGATTTTACTTTCTTTGACTTGGCTATTACCTTGGTGGGTTATTAAAAGAGTATTCTAGATGTCTTTAGCGGTTTCACACATAAAAATCCTTTCGTACTCTTTCTTTGGTAAAGCATTATAAATCACCATTTTAGCCTCATTATTTTTAGCAAGTTTTCTTTTAGTATCATCATTAGCTTTATCAAAAGTAACTATCTCCTTACTTTTAGAAACTTCATTATATTGAAATGGCAAAAAGTCACCATTAGTAATAACATGCCAAAGATCTAAATCTTTTGATTTCACATAAGTCTCAAACCTATTTTTCCAATAAATAAAACTATCGGTTTCAAAAAGAGGTGGTCTTTGCATGGATTGCCCTTCTAGATACTTGTTGGAATCCATAGATCAATTCAAGTTTTAAAATACAATATATTTTAAAAAGTCTTGAGCAACCACGCTCTGATACCAATTGTAGAAACTAGAAGGGGGAGTTGAATAGTTTCTTAAATTTGCTTGTTAAAGTTTGGTTTTAAAAATCTTTTTTAAAAAACTTAAGCTTGAGTATTTATGTGAAACCCTCTTATACACAATATGAACAAGCTATAGTGCAACTAACTAATAATCACAAGTATAAAGAATAATGAATGTATAATGTAACTACACTAATAATCACAAGTATAAAGAATAAAGAATGTAAAGAGATAAGGGAAGGAAAGATCAAACCAAACACCAAGGATTTATAGTAGTTCGGCAACGAAGCTCACTCTCGTTCCTACTCAACTCCTCGAGTACTCCTTACTCGAGAGTTCACTAATCAACAAGCTCCTTAAGGTGGAGAAACCGTACACAACGTCGCTTAACCAATTTCCGACTCTAAGCTAAAAGTCGAGCGCTAATCTTAGCTAGGACCAATCTACACCAATATACTTTGAGGACTAAGTATTAACCCTAATACATACACAACTTCCAAATAGACACAACTACTTGAATCTTCACAAAAATGACACAACAATGAATAAATAAGTTTGGGTCTTCAATGGATCTTTGAGGTAGACACAACACTTCAACAATGATAGTGTTCTTCTCTTTGCACTTTGAGAGGAAAAGATGGGAGGAGAAAGATTCACTTCTAAACAAGTAGTAATCAAACAAATGATCAAGGATTTGAGTGATTTGAGAAGTATGTAAGAATCTGAAAGTTTATGTGTAAAAGAGGCGGATTGAAAGTCTGAGAATGGTCCACTATTTATAAGACAAATGTCCAACAGCTATATTTGCCCGCGATTCTTTATTGCAGCCCGCGGTTCCTTATCGATAAGGAACCGCCGTAAGCGCTAAGGAACCGCCGGCGTAGAGTCCGCTCCCTTTCGTCTTTTAGTGGGTTGGATCGAATCTGGGGATTAAAATATCCTGAAAGGATATTCCAAACCAAGATAGAATATGCCATTTTCAAATAATTAATTTAATAAAACGTTTTCTTAAAAAGAAAATTTAATAATAAAACTTTGTCACAATTAATAAAAAGTGAGTTTTAAGAAAAGATTAAATTCTTGATCACTTAATTAGTATAATTACTTGTTTGTTCATACCTTAAGTGATAATGTTTGAAATGAAAAATACTTGAACTTAGGAACTCGTTTTTCATTGTTTTCGTAAATGCTTGTTTTTACATATTGTCGTAATCAAAACAAAGTGAGACCGAAAAATGCAAGTTACGTTTTTAGGCATCATTGCATTAACACATTCTATTAAACTTGAGATACACAAGGGTACATCAGCATAACCAAAGCACACATGAGAAACCACTTGCACATAAACACTAACCTACCATTTCATCCTTTAAATTTTGGCAAGGTTGACCATCTCACGTGCACTAAGATGGGATTGATTTATAATTTGGAGATGAGTTTCCTTCTCCATGTCCCTCTTTTTAGCATGCTTCAAGACTCATGTAGTTTGGTAAGCATCATCGTTATCCTCAACCCGTAGATAACTTTCGATCATTCAACTAGACTTCTCGGAAAGGTATTTGTGGCATGAGGCTTTTGGGTAATGGTTCCAATGACAGCCTCAAGTGCAACATTCACCCTTTCGATTTCAAATTTAAGAATTGGATGACAACGAATCAGATGACATCTTTCTAGGTGGTAACGTTTTGTCAAACTCCACTCTATAAGGAAAGATCGTCATGACATCGATATCAGATTTAATCTCGCCAATTCATTTTCAATATCACAATCAACTAATATCTACATTTCTACGAATATCAACCATTTGTCGGGATCATAAATATCCACAACTTGGTCTAGATCTAGGATAGCTTAGAATTCCTACGAGAATAGCTTCAATTAATTTACTAGGGGGGGTTAGGGTTACTTGTGACAATCTACGTCGTATAAATACCTCGTATAAAAATCAAAATAATCATCAACCAGTCATGTAATAAAATTACATCATATATATATATAATCCAAGTTATATATATATATATTAAAATAACACTTCTCAGTCTTGGCCTTGTCGGTAACTCGGGAATTCTTCGGCACCGTTATAGTCAAAAGATTTTTAGACATTTTTAGAAAAATGTTTTTAGTAAAAAGATTTTGAAATGTTTTATTCAAAACCTTAGTTTTAAAAATCTTTCGTTCTCTATAACGAGAGCTCTGGTACCAAACTGTAACACCCCCAAATTTATACAACTCGGTTCAGCGGAAGACTAGTTGGTGTTACGGGATAGCACATTACTCACATCATAGACAACGCATAAAAATCGCGTCGTTTAATAATAAATCATTTCCATTCATAAACATCAAAGTTACATAGGTCCCAAGTCATTACATTTCATACAAAGTTTTACAAAGTGTTTGAATGGAAAATATTGTTTAAGTGCGGGCCATGAATTCTTGTCGTCTTCCCGAGAATTACCTTCAAGTACCTGAGATAAAACATGTTAAAAGAAAAGGTCAGCGATAACGCCGAGTGAATTCATAGAGTTTAATAAATTCCATCAATATAACTTTGGTATAAAATTAGTACCAAAAATCAATTCGTACAAATCATTGTAATAGGCCGTAAAATAGCCAAAATCATTTTATATAAATCCTTATCGAAAATCATAATATAGGCATTTGCCTTAAAAATTATTATACGAGCCAATGTCGTAAAAACATCATACAATACGTCTTATGACGTTGTATAAAATCAAATAAAAACCGTTATATGAATATGGTTATGAAAACCAAAATACAAACATAATATCAATAGTATGACCCAGTATTGCTAGTCAGGCAATACATCGTAATTCGGAGCGTCCAGTAATATTTTAGTGATTTGGATTATTATAAGCCGCATGACATTGTTACCTTACTAAAACCAAAACGGGTAGCTAACCCGATACCAATTTTTGCCCATCTAAAGTAGCGTGTCGTCACAAAGGTCACGCTATTGGAAATCTTCTCATACATTAATTCGCTTACCAATCAATGTGGCACGACGGGGATCAACCGTCAAGGCGCGAACTGGGGTGATCGTCCCCAAATAGTACTATTAAATGCATAAGCGTCTACCAACTCCCGGTAGTTCACAATTCATGCTAATGGGACTTTTAGTGACATAACCTAACTTTAATAATCCATTTAATTTCATCTATCGGGTCCATTAATCATTTATCGGGTCATACAATCGGGTCATTCAATCATTCGGGTCCAAAATCAATAAACAAACAATCGGGACAAATGGTGTCCAAACTTTTATAAAAACTAACATGTTATCTCCCTCGCGGGTTTATAAAGCATTTATAAAACATTTAAAAGAGTGCGAGGCTATGAACTCACGTTGATGTGGGAAGGCGGGTTATCGGCAATTCGGACGTACGGTACGTGCTTCAATCACGGAAACCTAGACAAATAATAATCGGTCTTAGACGTTTGTCCAATGACTTCATAAAAATATCAATTATGTATACATATGATGATTATATATATATGATGATCAAGTGGGTTTACATATTCTCGTTTACTCCTTTTAGTGTTATATGTCGATAACTTTTATATTAGTTTACTAGTTTTACCCGTTTACGTATTTTAAGTCCAATAAACTTATTATAAGTTATTTAACTTATTTTAATCCATTTTGTACCTATATTATCAGTATGTATACTTTCCAAGTTGGGCCTAAATTGGTTAAGCCCAATAATAAGTTTATAAGTGTTTTAGTCCATTTTTGTTGTATTGTTAGTCCAATAACGTTAATTTAGTCCGTTAACGTCCGTATGTCTTATAGTTCGGGTTTTATCGGTTTTTACTTGTTATACATGTCTATATATCAGTATATAAGTTTTATAAAGTTTTCATTAGACGGGTCCAACCATCTAAGTTTTATTTAACAAAAACGTTAATTTTACGGCAATAGCCGAAAAAGTCGTAAAAATCATGTTTATAGTTTTATAACTTATAAAACTTAACAAGTTATCATTTTCATAAAATGTCCACTTATTTACCCTTTTACATACTCATATAAATAAAATCCATAAGTTAGTGGGTTTTTATTTTATATTTTATATATTAAAATGTGAGTGCTTATATAATAGTATTATTCTTTAATTTCCAAAAATCTGATTTTTAACTTCATCTTCACCAAAAATGCCATATCTTGAGTTCTACATGGAGATAGAAGCTCAAATTTTTATCACATAAACTACATGATATGTGCTACATTTAACTCTTCTATAGCTACTGTTGAATCATCTTCTAAATATTTTCTAAAAATCGTCCAAAACAGTAACTTCAGATTTATACCCTAAACTTGTTTTGATCATATCTCACTCATAATTTTGATTCCATTGCATGGCCAACTCTCACATGTGTACAAGACCCATAGATTACTGTAAATGGGTTCTACTTCATCATATTATCAGTTTACCACTTGGTTCTTTACTGTTTTATACAGCCATGCAAATTAATCAAGATTTTAACCTTGTTTCATATGGTTTTTCACCTTTTTATCCATGATTATCAACAACAAATCCCCACATAACATTTTTATCATCATATAATCATCATAAATATATACAATAGGAAATAAAATACATGTTTACATAATCAAAATAAAAAGAAGATGAGGAGGACAATCTTTATACCACCAAGTTGATGTAGGTTATGATTTTGACATGGTTTTTGATGGAGAAACTTGTGGATATCCATGACCATCTTCAAGACCACCATGCTCCATGGACTTCTTGTGAAAAATCAGCCTCATGACACCAAGGAAACTCCTCCATGGATGTTATAACCACCACCATTCAAGAGGGTTTCAAGAGAGCTTCAACATATGTATAAATAACATGGGATTTCATGGTTGAATCAAGATCAAATTGGGGTGTTTTGTGAGAGATATGGGACGGCCAAAATGGCTTAGAGAGAGAGAGTATGTGTTTTGCATGGATGAGAAATGAGTTGAGTGGTTTCTAGTTAGATGGTTTTGATGTAACTTAGCTTCAATGTGAAGCAAAAATGGACAAGTGTAACTATAAGGCTTAAAACTTGACACCAAAGTGTTGAGGTGTGGTGTTGTAGCCGTCCCATGTAAGCTAGTGGGGTGGGACAATGTATTTTGTCCCATCTCACTAGTTTACGGGTATTCCTCGATTCTAGTTTCCTCGATTTGCGTGCCCTCGGGTCGTTTTACGAAAAACGTTTTTATAAATTATGAATCAACGTCACAAAACGAATCCAATAAAAATTGTCTCATTAAAAACGGAGTTCGAAAACGTAAATACGTAATCCTAAGGTTTCCGGTTTAGTCGTAAAGGATGTTAAAATAAAATTGTAAGTCCTAATCTCTTCTCGTAAATTTGTGAGTTTATGAACTAACACAAATTTAAAACTCCAAATTAATATTCTCAGATAAATTTATTTTCTGAAATGTCGGACTGTCACCAAGGACGGTGTATGTAAACGTAAGCACGTAACGTTGAATCCTCCGGTTTAGACGTAGTCGATGCTACTTCAAGACGTAAATCCAAATTTCTTCCCAAAAATATGTGAGTTCATATTATAACATTAAAATAATGTTTTTAAATAATACTCGAGAATAAAATATCAACCATAAATTGACGGATTGTCACAGCATTTACCCCTAAACAGGATCTTTGTCCTCAAAGATCATCTTACCTTACTACTCGCTTCTTATAGAGTTAAAGCCATGTGGGTATTTCCTCCACATTCGGTCTTTTCTCACAAGTGTAATCCATCATAATACGCGAGTTTCATCAAACATAACTACGGGAATAAGATCAGGCTAAACGTTGACTTACTTTCTCTATCCATGATGTTCACGGGTTTCTGATGAATGCAACTTTTCGCTGATCTAAGCTTTACTAAGAACAATCGTATTTTTACTTGATAGGTATTCCATCAAGTTTGATTTACGAAACATAATTCACGCAGTCTTTGAAGTCCTAGGGTAGATCCAGCTTATATGCCTTTCAATCCCAACTTTTACATCATCTCAATGGTCCCAAACAACGGGGACTTATATCCCATGATTTGTCAGGTCATGAATTCATTTTTCCAAGGTTAAAAATTATGGCATAACTTCGCTACCCATTTGGCACTTCAAGATCTACATTTCATATTCACATAACCTCTTGCCCACTATCGGCAGTTAATAATCAAATCCTAATTTCAAAAATCATTTCAGATCTCGCGGGTCGGGTATTTTGCAAGGATAGGTTCGCCATCATAGGAAACCTTAAACTTAAGAGACATGTCCAACTCACAGTGGGTGTATGCCGGGTGTCTTTAACTCAAATCCTGCTTACAGATGCTCTAAGATTCAGATCCTAACAAGATTCAATCTCAATCCTAATACAATGATTATCAATGATAATCTCTCCAAAGGAAAACGATTATACGGTCTATTACCAAAGGTCAATCATTCAAACATAAAACAACACTTATATTACCTTGTATCATTACTTTACCTCGTCCCTTCGATTTGGGGTGGTATATAGTACTCTCATCAAGGCTCGTTCTCAATGATTTCTGAGCAAATCTCTAGAAATTCGATGCGAAGCGAAGATCTTGATAAAGATATTCGATACAGGCACACTATGTTTACATAATTCTTTTGCATTTATCATTAATGGGAATGATATTAGCAGATTTGGTCAGTCTGTCGACGATGACCCAAATCGAATCAAATTTAGGTGATGACCTTTGCAATAGCTAAACGTTTACTAATGTATGAGGCGATGTTTGCCTTCATAATTTGCCATTAGTACAACTTCTTCAGACAAAGATACTTCTAGTCATAAATGATATAAATAGAATACTTATACTTACAAATTCCAACATAACTATATCTCACAATCTCCATATTTATACCATCACATGTGGTCTTTAAAACATTTAACGCTATCGGCTTCTCAATTCTGATGGTTCACATTAGCCGCGAACCCCTTTTATTAACTATATTATCCTTCTTACAAACATCGTCTATTTTTATATTGTTCGGCAATTTATTTTGCACCTTCATTATTAAGAAATATATCCTAATTGGTTCTTTATCCTTTTTGTATAATACGTCAGTATCTATATTCACTTCTCACGATGATATAATTATCATGTCCATCATTTAATCAGGCATTCTTTCTATATTATGTGCCAGTAATTACGTTCACTTTCCTCAAGAAATAAATATCATAACGGTATTTATTCAAAATTATTTCTTCATATCTTTTATGTTTTAGTTTCTTCTTTACTATCATTTTTATCCGTTTTACTCAATCTGACGTTTAAAGCGTCGATAATTATTACAGTTAATTAAATAATTATTAGTTAATTTTTATGAAGCGTAAACGTAAAAGTTTTAAATTTCTTAGTTCGACCAATTATATAAAATGTTCAAAATAAATTTGTGTTTAATTAACAAGATTTTCGTTGATTTATCGAAAATAATTAATAAGGTTCGTAAATGTTCGAAAAACCTTTGTTCATATTTTGGTCAAAGTTTTATTAGTTGAAAAGCAAAAATTGTCGTTTTAAGTTTTCAAGTTATGGTTTAAATGGTTTTCCTCAATCCTTTTTAAGTTGTCTAGAAGTATACACAAACATTTACCCCTAAACAGAAGTTTAGTTAAATGGTTAGTGTATAAGGGAATAATCCCTTAAAATCCTTTGTTAAAACATTTGTCAAAACATATTTCCATTTCTTTTTGGTAAAATCCCAAGTCTTAAATGGGCTCTAAATTTTTTTTATATTTTTTTTTTTATCGTTCGGCCAATTCAGGGCAATCTATAATTAATTATTAACTCATTATTATTCTTATAAACAAACATATAATCCTTAATGATCACGAGCATGAATTTATCAAATTACAGCCTACACACGTGATTCACCGAATTTATGAATACTACATGTGCATTGTCAATCCAAACGACATCACGTGAAACTCATAAAGTTCATTACAAGTACCGGATGTAGTGATTGGAATAGATAATCTCTTTCGCAGATGCGAAGTTGATGATAACCATGCCACGGATCAAATCTTAAAAACCTTGTAAATGATCGAACAAATCTTCCATTTCGAGTTATGGATATTGTTTTTGATTGTCAATTTACTCAGTCACAGTAATCTATAAATATAAGGAAAGATAACACCATAGCTCTTCAGGATGACAGGCTTGGTATAATAAAATCTTTCTCCGACAACTTCCTCAGTCGTACGGTAATTCCTTAAATTCAGATGGTGCTGACGTACAGTGCACAAGCCACAAGTGCAGCACCGGAAATATAACCAATACCAATTTCAACTTGCCTTAATGGCGAAAGTCTAGGTAATTTATCAACAAATTATTCCTAAAGTTTAGATAACATAAACATCTTTTAATAATTTCATATTAAGTTCTTCTAGATTACAATATCTATAACTAATTCACAACCATTCACAATATAATTTTAAGTCTAAATGCAGGATATGGTCATCCATCAAGAATTATTTAGATCACTTTTGATAATCAACATCTTATCATTTAGGGAATTCTACTCGAGTTCCCATCTATTAAGACAATATCGTCATGTCATTATCAATCAATCCATTCTATTGGCATTACCAACTTTTCAGTTTTATTGTCGTCGATAAGATGTGAACTTCTCAAAAGACTAATAATAATTCATAATCCTTCACAAATTCAAGGATATATGGAGACACAACCACTATTAAAAGAGTAAGGTCAACGCAAAATCTACGCGAGAGAATTTCAAATCAGATACAGACGAAAACATTTAATGAATATGAATATATCCCATGTTTTCATAATTTGAGTACGCATTCGAAAGCTCCTCGGATCGTTACCCAGGTCATTCAAATGAAATCAAATCATAAGGAATGATAAGAACGTCAATACACCCAGTCGGGTATCAACACTCGGTAATCAGATGCTTTTCCTAAGAATCTTACTACGAGAGAATTGGACAAGAACGGAATATCAATTGTCAAATAAGACAATTTCCACAGATGAGTAAATTTGACTCAGAAGAATAGGTGTTACAGGCACATATGTAGGTGTCCCTAACATTATGTCCTTATTTTTCACTTCTTGCAGATCTCATTAAAATTTAATCTTCCACAATTTTCAAAGAAAATGTAGTGTTTATTCATTAGTTTTATGGTGACTACTAATCAGTCTTGCATAGTCCATTCCAAATTGTATGTAGGCGCGCAACTATATACAATTTCAAGATTAACGATGCAATACTCAGTTCGTCAAAATTTTATCATCATGTGTATAATAAAAACATTTTCATGCTTAATTCTTAAGTAAGAATCAAAAACATATTTACAAAGGTTTTCTTTGTTATGGAAATAATTAAGTTTCCAAAGCGTCTCATAAACAACTTCATTTTGATATCAATCACTTATAAATCTCACTTTGAATAATCCTTATTGTAATGAAAATTAAATTTTCTCAAAGGATACCGTTTTAACTTTATAAAAACAATGAGCGATCTGCAAGAGAGTGATGAAGGCTTGTTCACCAAGAATTAACTACGATATAATAGGAAATGAGCTTAGCCAAATAATCATGAGGTTCATGATCTCGATGGCACTCAAAAGAATAATCCACAACGTAACTCAAATCGAGATGAGTACTTGTTCAATGGTTGCATCACTAATGCGAACATTAGGAAGAAGCAAGAAAAGATAGATAACATCGATACATGTAGGATTTAGCAATCAAAGGTAGTCTTTTCATTAATCATAAACAAGTCTAAATTGTATCGTAACACATTACATGTCACTATGTCATACAATTCTCGGAACTCATCCTACCAACTGATATCTCAGTTGAGTTAGGGATTATTTTTAAAAGATACCACAATGAATGCTAATCTACAAGAGTCATTAGGTGTCCTGCCTGTCCCGGAAGATCCATTGGTCCCAATTAAGAAGAAGATTTCTTCAATTCATTTCTTGGACACTGGGCATCCTCGTTAGTGGACAATGGCCTAGGAACAACCCTTAACACGAATCAACAATCAATTAAAACCTTATAATTCAATCACAAAACTTAATGACTTCCTCTTAACAATCTCATATTCCACACAAGTTAAATTTTACTTTTATTTATTCAAGTTTCAACCAATTTTATACTCAATTCGATATCCTACCTCATTATCCAATACTTACAACCTTATTCTTCGGCCTTGTAAAGGCAATACTATCTCAATATGAATCAACACTTAATTTCCAATCCTATTAGCTCTTACAACAACAATTATCAAATGAGTCATTAATATGAAATGACTCGATCATTCAACTAGACTTCTCGGAAAGGTATTTGTGGCATGAGGCTTTTGGGTAATGGTTCCAATGACAGCCTCAAGTGCAACATTCACCCTTTCGATTTCAAATTTAAGAATTGGATGACAACGAATCAGATGACATCTTTCTAGGTGGTAACGTTTTGTCAAACTCCACTCTATAAGGAAAGATCGTCATGACATCGATATCAGATTTAATCTCGCCAATTCATTTTCAATATCACAATCAACTAATATCTACATTTCTACGAATATCAACCATTTGTCGGGATCATAAATATCCACAACTTGGTCTAGATCTAGGATAGCTTAGAATTCCTACGAGAATAGCTTCAATTAATTTACTAGGGGGGGTTAGGGTTACTTGTGACAATCTACGTCGTATAAATACCTCGTATAAAAATCAAAATAATCATCAACCAGTCATGTAATAAAATTACATCATATATATATATAATCCAAGTTATATATATATATATTAAAATAACACTTCTCAGTCTTGGCCTTGTCGGTAACTCGGGAATTCTTCGGCACCGTTATAGTCAAAAGATTTTTAGACATTTTTAGAAAAATGTTTTTAGTAAAAAGATTTTGAAATGTTTTATTCAAAACCTTAGTTTTAAAAATCTTTCGTTCTCTATAACGAGAGCTCTGGTACCAAACTGTAACACCCCCAAATTTATACAACTCGGTTCAGCGGAAGACTAGTTGGTGTTACGGGATAGCACATTACTCACATCATAGACAACGCATAAAAATCGCGTCGTTTAATAATAAATCATTTCCATTCATAAACATCAAAGTTACATAGGTCCCAAGTCATTACATTTCATACAAAGTTTTACAAAGTGTTTGAATGGAAAATATTGTTTAAGTGCGGGCCATGAATTCTTGTCGTCTTCCCGAGAATTACCTTCAAGTACCTGAGATAAAACATGTTAAAAGAAAAGGTCAGCGATAACGCCGAGTGAATTCATAGAGTTTAATAAATTCCATCAATATAACTTT
The DNA here is from genome assembly GCA_025667525.1 of Glebionis coronaria. Taxonomy (NCBI): domain Eukaryota; kingdom Viridiplantae; phylum Streptophyta; class Magnoliopsida; order Asterales; family Asteraceae; genus Glebionis; species Glebionis coronaria. The sequence goes on from CM046881.1 coordinate 37,698,620, forward strand.
GGTATAAAATTAGTACCAAAAATCAATTCGTACAAATCATTGTAATAGGCCGTAAAATAGCCAAAATCATTTTATATAAATCCTTATCGAAAATCATAATATAGGCATTTGCCTTAAAAATTATTATACGAGCCAATGTCGTAAAAACATCATACAATACGTCTTATGACGTTGTATAAAATCAAATAAAAACCGTTATATGAATATGGTTATGAAAACCAAAATACAAACATAATATCAATAGTATGACCCAGTATTGCTAGTCAGGCAATACATCGTAATTCGGAGCGTCCAGTAATATTTTAGTGATTTGGATTATTATAAGCCGCATGACATTGTTACCTTACTAAAACCAAAACGGGTAGCTAACCCGATACCAATTTTTGCCCATCTAAAGTAGCGTGTCGTCACAAAGGTCACGCTATTGGAAATCTTCTCATACATTAATTCGCTTACCAATCAATGTGGCACGACGGGGATCAACCGTCAAGGCGCGAACTGGGGTGATCGTCCCCAAATAGTACTATTAAATGCATAAGCGTCTACCAACTCCCGGTAGTTCACAATTCATGCTAATGGGACTTTTAGTGACATAACCTAACTTTAATAATCCATTTAATTTCATCTATCGGGTCCATTAATCATTTATCGGGTCATACAATCGGGTCATTCAATCATTCGGGTCCAAAATCAATAAACAAACAATCGGGACAAATGGTGTCCAAACTTTTATAAAAACTAACATGTTATCTCCCTCGCGGGTTTATAAAGCATTTATAAAACATTTAAAAGAGTGCGAGGCTATGAAGTCACGTTGATGTGGGAAGGCGGGTTATCGGCAATTCGGACGTACGGTACGTGCTTCAATCACGGAAACCTAGACAAATAATAATCGGTCTTAGACGTTTGTCCAATGACTTCATAAAAATATCAATTATGTATACATATGATGATTATATATATATGATGATCAAGTGGGTTTACATATTCTCGTTTACTCCTTTTAGTGTTATATGTCGATAACTTTTATATTAGTTTACTAGTTTTACCCGTTTACGTATTTTAAGTCCAATAAACTTATTATAAGTTATTTAACTTATTTTAATCCATTTTGTACCTATATTATCAGTATGTATACTTTCCAAGTTGGGCCTAAATGGGTTAAGCCCAATAATAAGTTTATAAGTGTTTTAGTCCATTTTTGTTGTATTGTTAGTCCAATAACGTTAATTTAGTCCGTTAACGTCCGTATGTCTTATAGTTCGGGTTTTATCGGTTTTTACTTGTTATACATGTCTATATATCAGTATATAAGTTTTATAAAGTTTTCACTAGACGGGTCCAACCATCTAAGTTTTATTTAACAAAAACGTTAATTTTACGGCAATAGCCGAAAAAGTCGTAAAAATCATGTTTATAGTTTTATAACTTATAAAACTTAACAAGTTATCATTTTTATAAAATGTCCACTTATTTACCCTTTTACATACTCATATAAATAAAATCCATAAGTTAGTGGGTTTTTATTTTATATTTTATATATTAAAATGTGAGTGCTTATATAATAGTATTATTCTTTAATTTCCAAAAATCTGATTTTTAACTTCATCTTCACCAAAAATGCCATATCTTGAGTTCTACATGGAGATAGAAGCTCAAATTTTTATCACATAAACTACATGATATGTGCTACATTTAACTCTTCTATAGCTACTGTTGAATCATCTTCTAAATATTTTCTAAAAATCGTCCAAAACAGTAACTTCAGATTTATACCCTAAACTTGTTTTGATCATATCTCACTCATAATTTTGATTCCATTGCATGGCCAACTCTCACATGTGTACAAGACCCATAGATTACTGTAAATGGGTTCTACCTCATCATATTATCAGTTTACCACTTGGTTCTTTACTGTTTTATACAGCCATGCAAATTAATCAAGATTTTAACCTTGTTTCATATGGTTTTTCACCTTTTTATCCATGATTATCAACAACAAATCCCCACATAACATTTTTATCATCATATAATCATCATAAATATATACAATAGGAAATAAAATACATGTTTACATAATCAAAATAAAAGAAGATGAGGAGGACAATCTTTATACCACCAAGTTGATGTAGGTTATGATTTTGACATGGTTTTTGATGGAGAAACTTGTGGATATCCATGACCATCTTCAAGACCACCATGCTCCATGGACTTCTTGTGAAAAATCAGCCTCATGACACCAAGGAAACTCCTCCATGGATGTTATAACCACCACCATTCAAGAGGGTTTCAAGAGAGCTTCAACATATGTATAAATAACATGGGATTTCATGGTTGAATCAAGATCAAATTGGGGTGTTTTGTGAGAGATATGGGACGGCCAAAATGGCTTAGAGAGAGAGAGTATGTGTTTTGCATGGATGAGAAATGAGTTGAGTGGTTTCTAGTTAGATGGTTTTGATGTAACTTAGCTTCAATGTGAAGCAAAAATGGACAAGTGTAACTATAAGGCTTAAAACTTGACACCAAAGTGTTGAGGTGTGGTGTTGTAGCCGTCCCATGTAAGCTAGTGGGGTGGGACAATGTATTTTGTCCCATCTCACTAGTTTACGGGTATTCCTCGATTCTAGTTTCCTCGATTTGCGTGCCCTCGGGTCGTTTTACGAAAAACGTTTTTATAAATTATGAATCAACGTCACAAAACGAATCCAATAAAAATTGTCTCATTAAAAACGGAGTTCGAAAACGTAAATACGTAATCCTAAGGTTTCCGGTTTAGTCGTAAAGGACGTTAAAATAAAATTGTAAGTCCTAATCTCTTCTCGTAAATTTGTGAGTTTATGAACTAACACAAATTTAAAACTCCAAATTAATATTCTCAGATAAATTTATTTTCTGAAATGTCGGACTGTCACCAAGGACGGTGTATGTAAACGTAAGCACGTAACGTTGAATCCTCCGGTTTAGACGTAGTCGATGCTACTTCAAGACGTAAATCCAAATTTCTTCCCAAAAATATGTGAGTTCATATTATAACATTAAAATAATGTTTTTAAATAATACTCGAGAATAAAATATCAACCATAAATTGACGGATTGTCACATGGACACCATTTTTTCTTTCTATTTGCAACAAATGGATGAAGAAGTTGTTGAGTTTCAAGAAGATGTTCCTGGAGAATTAGTGAATCTAGATGAGTTGATTGCTGAAGAAGTGGTAGCAGAGGCTATTGAGGCGAAGGAAGAGACAAATGATGATGATGATGTTGTTGCACAAGAGCTGGTGGAAGACCTCAAAAGGAGAAGAGTCATGGTAGTGATGACTAACAAGGAAGAGAAATATAAAGCTAAATGAATAATTTCATGCTTAATTTTTTGTTATGGTTAGGATGTAGAAGATTATGTCAGTGTGATATTAGGTTTTAATCTAACTTTATGTTATGTAATAGCTTATGGCAAGGAAGCCTAACATTGGTAATTTATGAACCAAATACCTATTACTATATGCAATTTTACTTTCTAGTGGTGACATGGATTTATAGTTTTACAAAAATGATGGAATTGTATGAAGTAATTAATCTTTTGTCTATGATTTTTATTGATTTGTAGTTTGTCAAAAGGATCACTTCAGATACATTTAAGACATGAATTTGCAAGAGCTTAACATAGACTTCGGGTATCATTTGCAGAGTTGACATGGATTTGCAGTTTTTCTAAATGGTGACTAAAAATCTATGTCAATCTTCAATTGCTCACTGACATAGGTTTTCGGATACAACATTAGGCAATCATACATTTCATGGATTGGTACTTTGTCTAAATGGTCCTAAAAATCGACGTCAAACTAGAAATTTTCTCACTGCCTCTTGCAAATCTATGTCAAAATATTAAGCATACATTTGATGTTTGACATTCTAGAGTCAAAGATCATTGGAACTAGGGGTGAGCATTGGGACGAAACTGACATGTCTCGACCCGATCCCGACTCATCCCGAAATCGACATCGTGGAAAATTCAAACCGAATCCCGACCTGATTTAATCCCAAGTCCCGAACCAAACCGAGCTAGGCCCGAGTTACTCCCGATTTGTGAGGTTTTCTTTGTGCGATCCCGATTTAATCCCGAGTCCCGACATCATGGAAAACCCATCCCGAGTCCCGACCCGAAATTGGTTGGTTTGTGTCGGCCGGTGTCGGTTTCGATCGGTTTGTGTCGGGTTTTGGTTGTCGGTCGGTTTTGCTCACCCCTAATTAGAACCCTCTTGCAAATCCATGTCAATCTCTCAAGCATACATTTGATGTTTGACATTCAAATGCCAAACATCATTAGAAGCTTACCAAAACCATGTCTATCTCTCAAGCATACATTTGATGTTTGGCATTCAAAATTCAAACATCATTGGAAGCCTACCAAAATCCATGTCAAACAACCAAAAACAAAAGCTTATAAAAATCATTCTGTAGAAACTAGAAGGGGGGGGGGGGGTTGAATAGTTTCTTAAATTTTCTTGTTAAAGTTTGGTTTTAAAAATCCTTTTTCAAAAACTTAAGCTTGAGTATTTATGTGAAACCTTCTTATACACAATATGAACAAGTTATAGTGCAACTAACTAATAATCACAAGTATAAAGAATAATGAATGTATGATGTAACTACACTAATAATCACAAGTATAAAGAATAAAGAATGTAAAGAGATAGGGAATGAATGATCAAACCAAACACCAAGGATTTATAGTGGTTCGGAAACGAAGCTCACTCCTCGTTCGTACTCCACTCCTCGAGTACTCCTTACTAGAGAGTTCACTAATCAACAAGCTCCTTAAGGTGGATAAACCGAACACAACGTTGCTTAACCAATTTCCGACTCTAAGCTAAAAGTCGAGCCCTAATCTTAGCTAGGACCATCTACACCAATATTCTTTCAGGACTAAGTATTAACCCTAATACATACACAACTTCCAAATAGACACAACTACTTGGATCTTCACAACAATGATACAACAATGAATAAATAAGTTTGGATCTTCAATGGATCTTTGAGGTACACACAACGCTTCAACAATGATAGTGTTCTTCTCTTTGCACTTTGAGAGGAAAAGATTAGAGGAGAAAGATTCATTTCTAAATAAGTAGTAATCAAACAAATAATCAAGGATTTGAGTGATTTGAGTGATTTGAGAAGTATGTAAGAATCTGAAAGTTTATGTGCAAAAGAGGTGGATTGAAAGTCTAAGAATGGTCCACTATTTATAAGACAAATGTCCAACGGCTATATCTGCCCGCGGTTCTTTATTGCAGCCCGCGGTTCCTTATCGATAAGGAACCGCCGTAGGTGCTAAGGAACCGCCAGCGTAGAGTCCGCTCCCTTTTGTCTTTTAGTGGGTTGGATCGAATTTGGGGATTAAAATATCCTGAAAGGATATTCCAAACCAAGATAGAATATGCCATTTTCAAATTTCAAATTTTCAAATAATTAATTTAATAAAACATTTTCTTAAAAAGAAAGTTTAATAATAAAACTTTGTCACACTAAATAAAAAGTGAGTTTTACGAAAAGATTAAATCCTTGATCACTTAATTAGTATAGTTACTTGTTTGTTCATACCTTAAGTGATAATGGTTGAAATGAAAAATACTTGAACTCAAGAATTCGTTTTTCATTGTTTTCGTAAATGATTGTTTTTACATATTGTCGTAATCAAAACAAAGCGAGACCGAAAAATGCAAGTTACGTTTTTAGGCATCATTGCATTAACAATCTCCCCCTTTTTGATTCCGACAATCCATAAACTCAATCATCTAATAAAACTAGATTTTCCAAGACGAGTTTATCATTTCTCCCCCTTTGTCGAAGCAAAAAGGTTGCAAAAGTCTTTGAAGAAGAAAAGAACCGGACTTTGCAAATGCTCCCCCTTGGTGCTTACTCCCCTTGCTTGGGGCACCAAGGAATCGAAATTTTGTGACAATCCACATAGAAGGGTTAGTAGAAGAAAAGAGACACCCAACAAGATATAGCAAAGATCACACAAAAAAATAAGAAACAAAAGATCCAAGATAAGTCATGTTAAAAGAAAACATGATAAAAGATACAAGGAAATAAATCATACAAAGATGTATGAGACACAACGACAAGCCAAAATAAAAAGCATAAATCTAATCATAGTTTAGCTAGAACTTTAAGATTTGCTTGAACTAGATGTCTTGAAGATAAGCAACCAATGCTTAGATAAAAGACAAGGTAGTGGCGGAAAGAGGTGGTGGTGGCTTGGTAGAGATCTCATAGTTATAGAAAAGAGGAGGTTTAATTAAGAGACTCTTGATGTAATTCAACTCCTCATATATGTGAGTCATAGCAAGATGTTGATATTGACAACATCGACAATATGTTCCATGATGCATGACATTATCATGTGAAGAAGGTAGAACACTGAAGGCTACTAGTGGAAGATAAGAAGTTCCACAATCACCATCTTAGAAGGAGAAGAGTTGGGATTTTGAGTGTTCTCGGGTGAATTAGGGTTGAAAGCAATTAGAGAGAATGGAAGAGAATCAAAGCTTTCATTTGGGGAATAAGACATTTTGTTTTGAGAAAGAATGCAAAATGCTTAAAGTTATATAGAGAAAGTCCAAGATAATTTGGGGGTGGTCAAAGGGTTGAAACAAAGATTCCAAAAAGTGTTGGAACAAATTTGGAGTTTTAGGAATACCTGAAAAATAAGGTACTGGGCGCGGTTCTTTAACTCAACCGGCAGTTCCTTATCACTAGGGAACCGCGGTATCAATAAAGAACCGCCCACAGTGGGTTCTTTTTCTGATGAGGGAGGATTTTCCAATTCAGCAAATCCTATTTTTCTAGTCTAACTAATCATGGGGATATGCTAAGAAGCAAAGATAGACAAAGAAAACACACAAGAGCTCACCAAACAAGGTTTAGATCAAAATACATAGATTTTTTAATAAAATCAATGTAGAAGGTATGTAGAACTAGACACAAGGTCATGACACAATGATCCTCCATAGTTCTCTTTTGTTCTTGCTATACTTGAGAGACCCATACATATGAATTATGTAAGCTCATTATGAATAGCAAGAAGCTATGAAAAACGTTTTTAGATTGAATTAACAATGCAAAAACATTTCTCGACCATTTTCGAAAAAGCTTTGAGAATTTTGAAGAAGAGAAGTTTTCCAAGAAGAGTTTATTAACTTTAGAACTCAAAGAAAGAAAAGACTCAAAAGATAAAAGATAATAAGAATGCACAAGGAATATGTTCCATTAAGCCTAGACCTAGACGAAAGTATTTAAAAGGTTCACTCTTAAGTGGCTTAGTGAAGATATCGGCTAAGTTTTCTACCGAGGGAACCTTATCTATCAAAATGTTCCCTTTTTGAACATTATCCTTAAGAAAATGGTGGCGAATCTCTATGTGCTTAGTTCGCGAATGTTGCACGGGATTCTTTCTAAGGTCTATTGCACCCTTGTTGTCGCACATGATGGGAACATCATTAAGAGAAATCCCGTAATCAACAAGCGATTGCTTCATCCATAGAGCTTATTGACAAGCTTTACCGGCACTCACATACTCGGCTTCCGTGGTGGATATAGAAAGAGCGGTTTGTTTCTTAGAGAACCAAGAAGTTAAACAACAACACATGAAGGTACAAACTCTACTAGTGCTTTTCCGGTCCACATAGTCTCCTGCATTATCCGAGTCCGCATAGACAATGGTTTCTATGCCGGTCCCTTTAGGATACCATAATCCTAAATATATAGTGCCCTTAATGTATCGGAAGATACGCTTAACCGCTTCAAGGTGAGAGGTTTTGGGAGCCTCTTGGAAGCGAGCATAAAGGAAAACACTAAACATGATATCCGGTCGACTTGCTGTTAGGTACAACAAACTACCAATCATACCTCTATATTTGGTGTTGTCTACGGACTCACAATCATCATCTATGATGATATTAGTATCCAAGGCCGTAGAGGTCTTCAAAGGTCTAGAGTCTTCTAATCCAAAGTTCTTTAGCATTTCTTTAACATACTTAGATTGATTAAAGAAAATACCATCGCCAATTTGTTTAATTTGGAGTCCTAAAAAGAAGTTAAGTTCTCTTATCATACTCATTTTAAACTCGTCATGCATGATTTTGGCAAAGTCATCACACAATGATTGACAAGTTGAACCAAATATAATGTCATCAACATATATTTGTATGATAATGAGGTGAGAACCTTTCTTCTTTGTAAAGAGTGTACTGTCTACCATCCCCATGGTATACTCATGTTTTACAAGAAACGCTTTAAGTCTATCATACCAAGCTTTGGGTGCTTGTTTGAGACCATAAAGAGCTTTCTTAAGCTTGTAAACATGATCCGATTTCTCAAAATCAATGAAGCCAGGAGGTTGAGCCACATATACCTCCTCATTGATCAAACCGTTAAGAAATGCACTCTTTACATCCATTTATTGAAGCTTAAAGTCTAAAGCACAAGCGTAAGCTAAGAGGATTCTAATGGATTCTAATCTAGCAACGGGTGCGTATGTCTCGTCATAATCAATACCTTCTTGTTGATTATAGCCTTGAGTCACAAGTCTAGCCTTGTTATGAGACAAAACACCATTGTCATCTAACTTATTCATATACACCCATTTGGTTCCTATGATGGTCGAACTTCTAGGCGGAGGAACAAGTTCCCAAATGTCATTAGCAATGAATTGATTTAGTTCTTCTTGCATAGCGATGACCCAACTCTCATCCATCAAAGCTTATTTAACATTCTTTGGTTCAATCTAGGAGACGGAACAAAAGAAGTTACTTTGATTTTGGACATGAGATCTTAGGGTCCTTTGATTTAATTTGCCTATGACATTATCAAGAGCATGATCCTTAGACTCCTTAATGTTTACTCCCTTTTCAACACTAAGGTCTTCAACTCCTATGTTTCTAACATCTTTGGCATTAACTATGTCTATTTCATCTAAGTCATCATCTACCAAAGGTGGTGTCTTAGATGAAGGTGGGGTTTCATCAAATGTCACGTTAAGTGATTCTTCAATTACACCCGAGGTTCTATTGAGGACTATGTAGGCTTTGCTAGTTTGAGAATAACCTAAAAAGATACCTTCGTAAGACTTTGGTCCAAACTTAGTAAGGTAATCTTTGGTGTTGAGGATGAAGCACGTGCTTCCAAACACCCTAATGTATTCCAATGAGGGCTTCTTACCTTTAAGAATCTCATAGTGGGTCAATCCTAGAAAAGGTCGAATAAGAATTCGGTTGCGAATGTAAGTCAATGTGTCCACGGCATTGCACCAAAAATTTTGAGGCAAAGATTTCTCATTTAACATCGTCCTAGTCATCTCTTGGATGGTCCTATTCTTCCTTTCAACTAACCCATTTGATTATGGAGTGCGAGGAGCCGAGAAGTTATGGGTAATACCATGAGTTTCACAAAAGGCAACAAATTGCACTTCATTATAAAATTCCCTACCATGATCCGTCCTAATAGAGACAATTGAACATCCTAGTTGATTTTGAATTCTTCGACTAAAGGTTTCAAAGTGATCGAAAGCTTCATTCTTAGACGCCAAAATCTAGTCCAAGTGAATCTAGAGTAGTCGTCAACTATAACTAGGGTATAAAGGTTACCTCCATAACTACGTATGGCGGAAGGTCCAAAGAGATCCATATGTAGGAGCTCTAAACACCGAGAGGTCGAAACCAAATTCTTGGCTTTGTGACTTGAGTGAACTTGCTTTCCAATTTTACAAGCATCACAAAAGTGACTATCAAACTTCATCTTGGGGAGATGTCTTACCAACTCCTTAGAGACTAAAGATTGAATTAAACGCATATTAGCGTGACCTAATCTCCTATGCCAAAGAGTAGAACTATCATCTAAAGTCGCTAGACATAAGTTGTCCTTTGACTTCCTATTAACCTTCATGACATAAAGCCCATGCTTTCTAATACCTTTTCCAATGACTTTTCCATCTTTTACAATTTCACTATCATATTCCGAAAAGATGACCTTACACTTATTGTCACGAATTTGACCTATGCTTAGAAGGTTAAAACCTAAGTTATCTACGTGCTCTACGTTTTCTATAGTCATCGAGTCAAGAGAGACCGTACCTTTGCCAACGATATTACCACGTCTATTACTAGCGAATCTAACGTTACCTCCATCATATGCTTTGTAGTGTGAGAACAAACTTCGATTACCCGTCATGTGTTTAGAACAACCACTATCCTTAATCCACTCGTCGGGCTCTAGATCGATTCCCAAGCATATCTAGGTAACAACACACAAAATCAAACATTTGGTTCCCAAAATCTCATGGGTCGAAAATTGTTAGTTCCAAACATCCCTTGCATTTGGTTCGGATGCATGAATGAAGGAGACATTCCCCATGGGAAAAAGTATTGTTGTTGAAAATTATTCCAATGTATATGACCATTTTGTTGTCCATACTCCTAGGTGTCTTTGATCTTGCTCTAGTATTATTATTATTCCTCCTAGGTGTTGTGGTTTTACTCCTAGGTCGTGGTTTAGCTTGATCATCTCTTTTTGGCGTAGGTGTTCTACTTCTAGGTTTAGATTCATTTCGTACTCTTGGAGGAGTAGATGTTTGTCTAGATAAGTTTCTAGTTCCCATTAGAAGTTTACTCAAGGGCTTGTAGAATTTATCTAGAGTAGGATTTTCGATTATAGGTACTTTGACCTTGTTAATAAGAATATGTTTTGGTCCTTTACCTAAAATTGACTTTTAGAAAATTCAGGATTTTCACAAAACTCATATTCTGGACGCGGTTCCATAGCTCCATCGGTGGTTCCATAGCGATAAGGAACCGCCCCATATATTGGAGCACCGCGTACAAGGGGACTGTTTTTCTTAAAACCTAACTTGTTTTGGTTCACTAGTTGATGCTTCATTAGTGTTATATACAAACCCAAGTTTGTCCTTAGAATGAATTTGTTTGTTTAACATATCATCAAGAGCATTAGTACCTCTCACGAACTTTTCAAGTCTAATGGAGGTGCTCTTAAGGTTTTCATTTTCTTGCCTAAGGTTTTCACATTTTAAGCATCCTAGGTCTATTTCTTTATTTTTCTCAAGCTTAGATAATTTCTCTTTTAGCTCACTAATCTCGTTTTCAAGCTTAGTTCTAGTTGATTTTAGCACTTTGTTCTTTTCAATAAATTTTAGACTAAGCTTATGCAAGTTATTGTATTGGCCTTCTAATTCACTATCATATTGAGAAGAACTATTATTGCTATAATACTCGGTTTCGGAAAGTACCTCTTTAGAAGTGTGAGCCATGAGACATTTCTCATCTTTGGGGTTGTCATCAACATCTTCACCGCTATCGCTCCATGAACCTCCAACGAACGCCGTGTGGTTCTTGTCACGTGAAGGCTTAGGAAAATCACCAATGAAGTGATTTGGATCACCACATATAAAGCATTTCCTATCACCTTTATCGTCTTTGGCAAATCGGTTTTTGGAGAAAGGTTTCTTGTCGTTGTTGCCTCACGTATTGACCTCGTCTTTTGAAGAAATTCTTAAAGTATCTAACAGCCAAGGCATATTCCTCATTATCACTATCCGAGGAACTTTCATGATCACTTTCTGCCTTCTTGGATTTAAGTGCAAGAGACTTTCTTTCACTCTTAGTTTTCACCATTTTCGAGTCCTTCAAAATTATCATCTCATGAACATTCAAGTTACCAATGAGTTCATCGAGTGATAATTTGGCGAGATCCTTTGATTCTTCAATCGTCGTGACTTTAGCTCTCCATTTGGGATGCAACGCCCTAAGAAACTTCCAAACATTGTTCTTGCTAGAAAAACCTTCATCAAGTGCTTTTAGACTAGTAATAATAGTGTTAAATATAGCAAATGCACTATCTATGGTTTCATCTTCTAAGATGACAAATTGTTCATATTGTTGAACAAGAAGATCGATTTTACTTTCTTTGACTTGGCTATTACCTTGGTGGGTTATTAAAAGAGTATTCTAGATGTCTTTAGCGGTTTCACACATAAAAATCCTTTCGTACTCTTTCTTTGGTAAAGCATTATAAATCACCATTTTAGCCTCATTATTTTTAGCAAGTTTTCTTTTAGTATCATCATTAGCTTTATCAAAAGTAACTATCTCCTTACTTTTAGAAACTTCATTATATTGAAATGGCAAAAAGTCACCATTAGTAATAACATGCCAAAGATCTAAATCTTTTGATTTCACATAAGTCTCAAACCTATTTTTCCAATAAATAAAACTATCGGTTTCAAAAAGAGGCGGTCTTTGCATGGATTGCCCTTCTAGATACTTGTTGGAATCCATAGATCAATTCAAGTTTTAAAATACAATATATTTTAAAAAGTCTTGAGCAACCACGCTCTGATACCAATTGTAGAAACTAGAAGGGGGAGTTGAATAGTTTCTTAAATTTGCTTGTTAAAGTTTGGTTTTAAAAATCTTTTTTAAAAAACTTAAGCTTGAGTATTTATGTGAAACCCTCTTATACACAATATGAACAAGGTATAGTGCAACTAACTAATAATCACAAGTATAAAGAATAATGAATGTATAATGTAACTACACTAATAATCACAAGTATAAAGAATAAAGAATGTAAAGAGATAAGGGAAGGAAAGATCAAACCAAACACCAAGGATTTATAGTAGTTCGGCAACGAAGCTCACTCTCGTTCCTACTCAACTCCTCGAGTACTCCTTACTCGAGAGTTCACTAATCAACAAGCTCCTTAAGGTGGAGAAACCGTACACAACGTCGCTTAACCAATTTCCGACTCTAAGCTAAAAGTCGAGCGCTAATCTTAGCTAGGACCAATCTACACCAATATACTTTGAGGACTAAGTATTAACCCTAATACATACACAACTTCCAAATAGACACAACTACTTGAATCTTCACAAAAATGACACAACAATGAATAAATAAGTTTGGGTCTTCAATGGATCTTTGAGGTAGACACAACACTTCAACAATGATAGTGTTCTTCTCTTTGCACTTTGAGAGGAAAAGATGGGAGGAGAAAGATTCACTTCTAAACAAGTAGTAATCAAACAAATGATCAAGGATTTGAGTGATTTGAGAAGTATGTAAGAATCTGAAAGTTTATGTGTAAAAGAGGCGGATTGAAAATCTGAGAATGGTCCACTATTTATAAGACAAATGTACAACAGCTATATCTGCCCGCGATTCTTTATTGCAGCCCGCGGTTCCTTATCGATAAGGAACCGCCGTAAGCGCTAAGGAACCACCGGCGTAGAGTCCGCTCCCTTTCGTCTTTTAGTGGGTTGGATCGAATCTGGGGATTAAAATATCTTGAAAGGATATTCCAAACCAAGATAGAATATGCCATTTTCAAATAATTAATTTAATGAAACGTTTTCTTAAAAAGAAAATTTAATAATAAAACTTTGTCACAATTAATAAAAAGTGAGTTTTAAGAAAAGATTAAATTCTTGATCACTTAATTAGTATAATTACTTGTTTGTTCATACCTTAAGTGATAATGTTTGAAATGAAAAATACTTGAACTTAGGAACTCGTTTTTCATTGTTTTCGTAAATGCTTGTTTTTACATATTGTCGTAATCAAAACAAAGTGAGACCGAAAAATGCAAGTTACGTTTTTAGGCATCATTGCATTAACACATTCTATTAAACTTGAGAAACACAAGGGTACATCAGCATAACCAAAGCACACATGAGAAACCACTTGCACATAAACACTAACCTACCATTTCATCCTTTAAATTTTGGCAAGGTTGACCATCTCACGTGCACTAAGATGGGATTGATTTATAATTTGGAGATGAGTTTCCTTCTCCATGTCCCTCTTTTTAGCATGCTTCAAGACTCATGTAGTTTGGTAAGCATCATCGTTATCCTCGACCCGTAGATAACTTTCCATCTTCTCAATGAACCTTGCTCTCTTTATGGCAGTCGCCTCCACCTTAAAACATAGAATTTTGAATTTCTCCTCTAATTTTAGCTCATTGACTAATTTCTTATCCATGAATCCAATTAGGCGTGCATCCAACACTATGGATCTATAAGAAGATTTAGATTAATGTTTGGCATTGTATGCTAGAATTTGATAGGTATGAGGAATGGAATTGTAGGAGAAGAAAGTTTGTTTCGAATGAGAAAGTTTGTGTATAGAGTATGTGTTAAATAGACGTGATTCTTGAAACATTGTGCAATTTTGGTCTTTAAAATAAAGAGGGCAGATGCTTCCGCTGCCTTCATTTTTTTATTTTTTTTTATTTTTTTGTAACCGTGATTTCCGACTCATTGGTCGACTAATCCACGGGGTTTGAGCTCACCGCCACACAGACTCAAACCAGGTAAAGCCCTCCCTTTTCAGGAACAAAAAGGTACAAAATAACACACCCCGATCAAAATATGGTAATTATAGGGTAAACAACAAAAACATTAAAAAAACACATCCTAATCACTATCATCCATGAGATCAACATAAGCTTGCTTCTAATTAATAGTATCCCTAGCTTTCTCAATCAACTTGGTCAAATCATCCAACTTCTGAGTGTCCCTATCACACATTTCTTTCAAACAATTCACCCAACCATCTTCATCTTCATCAACCTTAGTCTCCATCTCATCAACCAGCTTTCCTATGTCTCCTAGGCTATTTTTCGGCTACGCACATTAATCGCGCAACACATCCACATATGCTTGTTCAACCGCAACCATTTGACCAATATAGATTCCCACATATGCGTTGAGCTCTGAATCACCACGTACTTCCTTCAATTCATCCAGGATTGGAGTTCTTCCAACCATTATAATTGAGATAAAGTAATTAGTTGAAAGGGTTTATGAAAGAGTTAAGGTTAGAGTTAATTGAACTGTAGATGAACGAGAGGTTCCGATCGTACCAATATATAGTCTTTCAAAGGTCGTGCAAATTAAATCCTTGAAATTAAGTGTTAGTCTTTCAAAGGTTGTGCAAACTAAGTCCTTGAAATTGTGTCAGAATTTGGACGGTTATGTTTTTTTTTGCGAGAAAACGGTTTCAGGAACATCTTTTGGCAAATGGAAAGTTGAAGGTGGAAGTGTTAAGCGGGGAAAACGAGTTAAGGAACAACTTTTTCATAATGGAAAGGTGGAGGTGGAAGTTTCTGGTGTGAAAAAGCTTCTGGGACGAGTTTCTCACGAAACGAAAAGTGAGGGATGGACTGATAGGAGATGAATGATCGAAAATAACGAAAATACCCTCACCTACATGTCACGTGAGGGAGCAAGTTAGAAAATAAAGTTTCAAGGGTTTTTTCGTAGTAAACTAAGAAGTTTAATGACAAATATACTCCACTTCTCAGTTTTTTTTTTACAATTTTGACATAGTCAATGACAAAATTTGCACTTTACCTTTTAATTTAGTAAACATTCTTTTAGTTTAGCTAATTCGATCTTTTTATTTATTTACTTACCGTATATGTTTTTTGTGAAAAAAAAGAAGTTAATTGTCTTTGGCATTTGGGACAAAGAGATCTTTTAGATTGACATGATAAGATAATTGACGGACCGTAATGCCAGGATGGAACGGACCGATATGCAGTTACCACCGTTAGCTTTAAACTTACCCCTGTTAGTTTAAAGTGACCACTAACAACCTAACCTAGCCACTGTTTTCATATTATTCCCAATGTCTTTATAAAATAGCCACTATTGGTACACAAAAACCATTTTAATAAATTTTAAAATAAAAATATTATATTTTTATCAAACATGTTATAAATCAGGATTTAATTAATAATAATTTATTTATTATTTTTGAGTCTAATAAATTATTTAATAACATTAATAATTTATTTTAAAGGCTATAATGTCATACACGTTTTATAAGCAAAGGGAATACACAGAAACAGTGGATAAACAACATGCACACCTAATAATCATCATAACAGTATTAATTAAAAATACGGTGATAACCAGAATAAACGTATGACCAAGTAGACTGCATGCATTTATTATTTATGCATTTACTGAGACATACTTAATTGCTTAGGTATTTGATGTACTGTGTGCTTAGCGATTATATACTTGATCATCCTCGAGCTGTATTATACAGGTGAGTTCATAGCCTCTCTTTTTAAATCTTTTATGATTTTTTTCAAACCCGCGAGGGGAAGACATGCTATTAAATAACTGCAACTTGCTTTGACTATATGACTATAATTTAATTATAGAATGTAAATTGAACTGTAACCTGTTTTGACTATATGATTGATAGATATTTATTCTATAGAACGCAAATTGAATGGTACTCCTAATTACGATTCTCTATTGTTATTGAAACTGTTATATTGTTGTAAATCGTCAGGAATGTTATAACTGGGTATATTCGGGATTGACCATCCCCATCTGCGTGAGTAGCGCTCACAGTGCCTTAGCCGAGGCAACAGATGTATACCTTGCTGGGAACTGGGAAACTGGGCGCCTTTTTGTAAGGCTATGGGGTTCTCATTGGTCGAGAACTATGGCAGGTTAAGTTTCATTTACGTTTAATAGAAAATGTAATTATCTTTTGTATATATATATATATATATATGTATACTTTGTGCATTGCTACTATCTATAAGGTTTGAGTTACTAAACTTAATCATATGCTACTTAACAAACACTAAAATGGGAATAATGGAAATGCTAAACTTGATCATTTTATAAAACTCTGTGAATTCACCAACTTTATGTTGACTGTTTTAAGTATGTTTTTCCCAGGTTATTTAGCAAGATTATTTGAGCATGTATTGAGCATCATTTAGGAGCATAAAAATGACGGGGGATTATCTTTTACTGGGATATTCACAACAAATGTTATTCAACGATTTAAATGATTGTACCAATTCAATGTTTACATCAATTGTATTTCAAAAATCATATAATTATGATCTGTGCTTTGTAAGCTATTTGCTCATCGATCCACCACTGTAATACCCGCTTTATGGGGGTGTTACATGTCTCGCTATAAAACATGAAACACTCTTTGAAAATCTTAGCTATTTTCTCTTAAAGGAGTGTTAGTGGGAATCAAGAAAGATTTCGAATATATATCAATTCGTTATTCAAATTATGACTGATATCATTATCGAATCTAATTGACATGTTTTTTAGTGTAGACATGAATGTGGATTCTTAAGAATATACATCATGTCATAATTCACACTTGTGTTGATGATGCTATATTGAATCTACTTGTTCAAAATTATTAGACAAATTTGTTTAATAATTGCTTATAGTACACAATGGAGTCGGTTTGACAACTTGGATGTTTCATCCGAAATACTCAAGTAATTTACATTGCAATGAAATTGGTAAATGTTTCATTTCTGAAAGACCAATCAAGAGTTTTCTAACAAATTGTGTAAACTTGGTTTATAAAATTCAATGTTATTGGCCTCAAGATCTGTTAAGGTAAATAACCTTAAGTAGACTCTTTTGACAAGATATGCAATGGTGCATTATTAACCCTCATTAGGTTGTGCATTATGTCGTCATACAATTTCCATCTTTGCTACAATCCATTAGTCAAATGTAGGAATTACATTTTATCTAACTTGAGAATGACTAATAGAGAATCTATAGCACTAGAAATTCTATTTGACCTAACGGTTGAATTACTTCACGTGAGAAGTTAAGTTGGTGTATAACTCGTAAAAATGGTCATGCTTAGTCATAATTGAGCACCTCTAGTGATAGTCTCATACTCATTCTCTAAATTGATTAAATGGCTCTTCCTAAATATGACTAATGATAGTTTACTTCGATGAACTTTGTATGTCATTAGGAGTCTTTTTCTTTTGTAGCCATTAGGTTTTTCTTAGCTTTCTTCCTACGTGCTAATTGAACCTATGTGTTTTCTCTTTTGTGTGTGTTCTAGTTTTTATTGCTCTTTAGCATAACTTTATGATAAGTTAGACTAGAACATTAGGATTTGTTGAATTGGAAAAATTCCCTTGTCCTCCAAAACACACCCTTTGTCTGTGGATCCTTAATTGTCCGGCGGATCCATATATATATGGAACCGCGGGCAGACATCTTCAAAAATGGGTTTTCTATAACTTCCCAATTTTTCCAGCACCCTTTGGAATCTTTGTTTCAAACCTTTGATCACTCCCAAAATATCTTGTGCTTTCTCTCTTTCACACCAAATCAAAATGTCTTTTTCATCAAATGAAAGCCTTGATTCTCAACCATCTTCTAAAATCTCTTTCAACCCAAATTCACCAAGGAACAAACTAAATCAAATCTCCTCTCCTTCTAAGGAAATTGATTTTGGAAACTCCCATTTTCTACCACTTCCCTTTTGTGATTGTAAAAACTAGAAGGGGGGGAGGGGTTGAATAGCTTCTTAAATTTGCTTGTTAACTATGGGTTTTAAATAATCCTTTTCAAAAACTTAGGCTTGAGAAAATATGTGAAATCTTCTTATACACAATATGGACAAGGGATAGTGCAACTAAGCTAATTATCATAATTATGTGCAAGTAATAATAATGAATGTAAAGAGATAAGGAAAAGAAAGATCAAATGAAACACCAAGGATATATAGTGGTTCGGAAACGAAGCTCACTCCTCTTCCCTACTCCACTCCTCGAGTACTCCTTACTCGAGAGTTCACTAATCAACAAACTCCTTAAGGTGGAGAAACCGTACACGTCGCTTAACTAATATTCGACTCTAAGCTAAAAGTCGAGCCTAATCTTAGCTAGGACCAATCTACACCATTATACTTTAAGGACTAAGTATTAACAACACTACATACACAACTTCCAAATAGACACAACTATTTGGATCTTCACATTATAACTTCCAAATAATACAACTACTTGTATCTTCATAACACAACTAGAATGAATAAATAAAACTTGATCTTTAATAGATCTTGAGGTAGACTCAACACTTCAAGGATGAAAGTTTTCTTCTTTTTGCACTTGGAGAGGAAGAGGTGGGAGGAGAAATATTCACTTCTAAACAAGTAGTAATCAACCAAATAACCAAGGATTTGAATGATTTAAGAAGTATGATTGAATCTGGAAATTTGTGTGCAAAAGAGGTGAAGAGAAAACCTGAGAATGGTCCACTATTTATAAGACAAAAGCTCACTGGCTCTTTCTGGGCGCGGTTCCTTATTGATGCCTACGGTTCTTATCGATAAGGATCCGCATAGACATTTCTGGAACCGTAGAGGTAGACTCTGGCCCCTTTTGTCTTTTAGTGGGGTATTCACATCTGGTGGAATATTTATCCACAAAGGATATTCCTAAACCATATGGAATATGCCATTTTCAAAATTTCAAATATTTAATTTATTAAAACATTTTCTTAAAAATAAAGTTTAATAAAAAACTTTGTCACATTTAATAAAAGGTGAGTTTTAATAAAACTTAAATCCTTGATCACTTAATTAAGATGAAAACTTTTTTGTTCATAACTTAAGTGATAATGGTTGAAATGAAAAAAATACTTGAACTCAAGAATTCATTTTTCGTTGTTTTTGTAAAGGGATAATAGGTTCTAAATGTAACATTGTTGTTCATTTTTAATATGTTATGCAATCACTTATTAATCTTACCAAAAAACGCACCCACCATTACTAATCCCTACTATTCTAACACTATTATCCTTTCCGTTTGATTTTGATGACGTGGCACCGTTACTATATGTTTGACCCGTTAGTTTTTGTTTGACCCCGTTAAGTTTTGTTACTATATTATCCCTAACTGGAATTAGGGTTTTACCCACTTGATAACCTAAACCTAGCCCCCATATTAAACACACATATATCCTCCTTTCTCTTTTCATCTTTTCTGGCGTCACTACGGCTATCACTGCCAGAATCCGGCCGTCGTCATCGCCTCACAAATGCATCACCACTATCACCCTACCATATAGCCACCTTCGCGTTCCACATCGCGACATCACATCCGCCGCTACTACTCACCATCATTAGCCACCTAAAATAATCAGTAGTTGTAATAGATGACTCAACAACCCATAAGAAAACCCAACAACCATAATTAAAATCTTATCTTTATCCAAAAAGGATACTAACATACCAAAACCAAAACCCCCACATCCCCGTAAACCAAAATCCCACATCACCAAAAAAACTCAAAAAACCGGTTCATCACTCATTAGTCCCGTAAACACTTATTCGAAACCAGATTCAAGATTCACTCACAACCAGATCGATACAGTATCATCGACTCCAACAATTAAATCGAGAATAATCAAGGGATTCTTTTATGGTTTTCACATGAATGGATTCGATTACTTTGAAGATTGATTGGTGTTTGTGGGTTTCGAGTATCAAAAGTCAGTGTTTGAATTTTATGTGGTATTCTTGGTTGGATGTTCTTGATAGGTTGCTGGTTAAAATAATCAGTAGTTGCAATAGATGAAATGGGTTTCTTTGCTGCTAATGTGAAAATGGATGTTGTAGTGCGGTGGCTGTAAATCAAAGGGATAATAGGTTCTGAATGTAACTTGTAACATTGCTATAAATCAATGGATGTGGTAGTGCGGGGTCAAACAAAAACTAACGGGTCAAACTTATAGTAACGGTGCCACGTCATCAAAATCAAACGGAAAGGATAATAGTGTTAGAATAGTAGGGATTAGTAATGGTGGGTGCGTTTTTTGGTAAGATTAATAAGTGATTGCATAACATAGTAAAAATGGACAACAATGTTACATTTAGAACCTATTATCCCTTTTGTAAATGCTTGTTTTTATATATTGTCAAAATCAAAACAAAGCGAGATCAAAAAATGCAAGTAACAGTTTTAGGCATCATTGCATTAACAATCTCCCCTTTTTTGATTTCGACAATACATAAACTCAATCACATGAAAAACAAGATTTTCGAAGACGAGTTTATTTCATTTCTCCCCCTTTGTCGAAGCAAAAAAGGATGCAAAAGTCTTTGTAGAAGAAAAGAATCAGACTTTACAAATGCTCCCCTTTGGTGCTTACTCCCCCTTGCTTGGGGCACCAAGGAATCGAGCTATGGCGACAAGCTACATAGAAGGGTTAGTAGAAGAGAAGAAACACCCAACAAGATATAACATAGGTCACAGAAAAAGAAAAATAAGATAAGAAAAGAGAAGTTAACCAAGATCCAAGATAAGTCATGTTAAAAGGAAACATGAAATAAAGATACAAGAAAATAAATCATACAAAGATGTATGAAAAAAGAAAACAAGTCAAAAGAAAAGCATAAATTTAATCCTAGGTATGAGCCATAGCAAGATGTTCATATTGACAACAACGACAATATGTCCCATGATGCATGACATTATCATTTTAAGGAGGAAGAACACAAAAGGCTGGTGGTGGAAGAGAAGAAGTTCCACAATTAATATTCTTAGAAGAAGAAGAAATATGATTTTGAGTGGTCTTGGGTGAATTTAGATTGAAAGAAATTGGGGAAAATGGAGGAGAATAAAGTCTTTCATTTTGTGAATAAGAAATTTTGATTTGAGAAAGGATGCAAAATGCTTAGGGTTAAATAGAGAAAGCACAAGACACTTTTGGGATGGTCAAAGGTTTGAACCAAAGATTCCAAAAAGTGTCAGAACAAATTTGGAGTTACAGAAAACTCGAAACTTGAAGGCTCTGCCCGCGGTTCCTTATCTCCACATGCGGTTCCATATATATATGGATCCACGGGTTATTTAGAGAACTGTCCACAGAAGCTTGGTTTTGCTGGATGAGGAGAATTTTCCAATTCAGCAAATCCTAATTTTCTAGTCTAACTAATCATAAAGACATGCTAAAAAGCAATAATAGACATAAAAAACACACAAGAACCCACCAAAGAAGATTATACCAAAATACATGGATTTAAAATAAAATCGATGTTGGAGGTGTGTTAACCTAGACACATAGTAAGACACAATGATCCTCCATAGTTCATTTTTGTTCTTTCTATATTTGAGAGACCCGTGCATATGAATTATGAAGCTATGAAAAACGTTTTTAGATTGAATTAACAATGCAAAAACATTTCTCGACCATTTTCGTAAGAACTTTGAGAATTTTGAAAAGGAGAAGAGGAATTTTTCAAAAAGAGTTTAAGAAACTCAATGACTCAAAGAATGAAAAGACTCAAAAGAGAAAAGGACTCGATCACAATTAAGGAATATGTTCCATTAAACCTAGTCTTAAACGCAAGTAATTAAAAGGTTCACTCTTAAGTGACTTAGTGAAGATGTCGGCTAAGTTTTCTACTGAGAGCACCTTCTCAATCAAAATGTTCCCCTTCTGAACATTATCCCTAAAGAAATGGTGGCGAATCTCTATGTTCTTAGTTCGCGAATGTTGCACGAGATTATTGCTAAGGTCTATTACACCTTTATTGTCACACATGATGGGAACATTATTAAGTGAAATCCCGTAATCAACAAGCGCTTGCTTCATCCATAGAGCTTGTTGACAAGCTTTACCGGCACTCACATACTCGGCTTCCGTGGTGGATATAGCAAGAGTGATTTGTTTCTTGGAGAACCAAGAAGTTAAAAAACAACCTATGAAGGTACAAATTCCACTAGTGCTTTTCCGATCCACATAGTCTCCCGCATGATCCGAGTTCGCGTATACTATAGTTTCTACGCTGGTCCTTTTAGGATACCATAATCCTAAATGTATAGTGCCCTTAATGTATCAGAAGATACGCTTAATCGCTTCAAGGTGAGAGGTTTTGGGAGCCTCTTGGAAGTGAGCACAAAGGCAAACACTAAACATGATATTCGGTCGACTTGCCGTTAGGTACAACAAACTACCAAACATACCTCTATATTTGGTGTTGTCTACCGACTCACAATCATCATCTATGGTGAGTTTAGTATCTGAGGCCATAGGGGTCTTCATTGGTCTAGAGTCCTTTAATCCAAATTTCTTTAGCATTTCTTTAACGTACTTAGATTGATTAAAGAAAATACCATCGTCCATTTGTCTAATTTGGAGTCCTAAAAAGAAGTTAAGTTCTCCCATCATTCTCATTTCAAACTCGTCATGCATGATTTTGGCAAAGTCATCACACAAGCTTTGATAAGTTGAACAAAATATAATGTCATCAACATATATTTGTACGATCATGAGGTGAGAATCTTTCTTCTTTTTAAAGAGTGTATTGTCTACCATACCTATGGTATACTCATGTTTTACAAGAAAAACTTTAAGTCTATTATATCAAGCTTTGGGTGCTTGTTTAAGACCATAAAGAGATTTCTTAAGCTTTTAAACATGATCCGGTTTCTCAAAATCAATGAAGACGGGAGGTTGAGCCACAAATACCTCCTCATTGATTAAACCGTTAAGAAAATCACTCGTTACATCCATTTGTTGAAGCTTAATATCTAATGCACAACCATATGCTAAAAGGATCCTAATAGAATCGAACCTTGCTACCGGTGCATATGTCTCATCATAATCAATCCCTTCTTATTGATTATAGCCTTGAGCTACAAGTCTAGCTTTGTTAAGAGACACAACATCGTTCTCATCTATCTTATTCATATATACCCACTTGGTTCCTATGATGGTATTACTTCTAGGTGGAGGAACAAGTTCCCAAACGTCATTAGCAATGAATTGGCTCAATTCATCTTGCATGGCGATGACCCAACTCTCATCCATCAAAGCTTCTTAAACATTCTTTGGTCCAATCAATGAGACAAAACAAAAGAAGTTACTTTGATCTTAGACTTGAGATCTAAGGGTCCTTTGAGTTAAGTCGCCTATGACGTTTTTGAGAGTATGATCCTTAGACTCCCTAATGTTTACTCCCTTTTCAACATTAAGGTCTTCAAATCCTAATTTTATAACCTCTTTGGCTTTAATAATGTCTATTTCATCTAAGTCATCATCTACCAAAGGTGGTGTCTTAGATGAAGGAGGGGTTTCATCAAATCTCACGTTGAATGATTCTTTGATTACACCCGAGGATCTGCTCAGGACTATGTAGGCTTTACTAGTTTAAGAATAACCTAAAAAGATACCTTCGTACAACTTTGGGTCGAACTTAGTAAGGTAATCTTTGGTGTTGAGAATGAAGCACTTGCTTCGAAACACCTTAAAGTTATCAAATGAGGGCTTCTTACCTTTAAAAATCTCATAAGGGGTCATTCTTAGAAAATGTCGAATAAGAATTCGGTTGAGAATATAGGTCGATGTGTCCACGGCATTGCACCAAAGTTTTTGAGGCAAAGATTGCTCGTTTAACATTGTCATACTCATATCTTGGATAGTCCTATTATTCCTTTCAACTACCTCATTTGATTGTGGAGTTCGAGGAGCCGAGAAGTTATGGGTGATACCATGAGCTTCACAAAAGGCACCAAATTGGGGAGATGTCTTACCAACTCCTTAGAGACTAAAGATTGAATTAAACGCATATTAGCGTGACCTAATCTCCTATGCCAAAGAGTAGAACTATCATCTAAAGTCTCTAGAGATAAGTTGTCCTTTGACTTCCTATTGACCTTCATGACATAAAGCCCATTCTTTCTAACACCTTTTCCAATGAGCTTTCCATCTTTTACGATTTCACTATCATGTTCCGAAAAGATGACCTTACACTTATTGTCACAAATTTGACCTATACTTAGTAAGTTAAACCCTAGGTTATCTATGTGTTCAACATTTTTGATGGTCATGGAGTCAAGAGAAACCGTACCTTTGCCATTGATGTTACCTTGTAGCTTACTAGTGAAAGTAACTTTAGCTCCATTATATGCTTTGTATGTAGAGAACAAACTTCGTTTACCCGTCATGTGTTTAGAACAACCACTATCCTTAATCCACTCGTCGGGCTCCAAATCGATTCCCAAGCATATCTAGGTAACAATACACAAGATCAAACATTTGGTCCCTAATATCTCATGGGACCAAAGTTGTTAGTTCCAAACATCTTTTGCATTTGGTTGGGATTCATGAATGGAGGACACATGCCCTACGGAGAAAACCATTGTTGAAAGTTATTCCAATTCTTATGATCATTTTAATTTCCATTGTTTTTCTTAGGAGTCTTTGATCTAGACCTAGAGTTATTGTTGTTTCTAGGTGTTGGAGTTTTACTTCTGGATCTTGACTTAGAGTGATCATCCCTTTTAGGTGTTGGTGTTCTACTTCTAGGCCTTGAATCATTACGTAATCTTGGAGGAGTAGATGAATGTTTTGATAAATTTCACATTCCCATTAGGTGTTTACTTAAAGGCTTGTAGAAATTATCAAGTTCCTTTTTATCAATTATAGGTAATTTAACATTGTTAACAACTATATATTTTGACCCTTTACCTAAAATGGAACTTTCAGAAAGTTGAGAATTTTCAAGAATCCAGTCTTGTGTCCGCAGTTCTTTATCACACCCTGTGGTTCCATAATTATAAGGAACCACGCCATAAATTGGCGAACCGTGGACAGAGGGTCATTTTTCTGAAAATCTAACTTGTTTTGGTTCACTAGTGGATGCTTCATTGGTGTTAAAACCTAAGCCTAGTCTTTCTTTAGAGTGAATTTTCCTACTTAGCATGTCATCAAGAGCACTAGTATCTTTCATGAACTTTTCCAATTTAATGGAGGTACTCATGAGATCTTCATTCTCTTGTCTAAGGTGTTCACAATTTAAACAACCTAAATCAACTTCCTTATTTTTCTCAAGCTTAGCTAATTTATCTCTTAGCTCACTAATCTCATTTTCAAGCTTGGTCCTAGTTGATTTTAGCACTTTGTTCTTTTCAATGAATTTTAGACTTAGTTTGCATAGGTTGTTATATTTACTTTCTAATTCTAAATTGTCTAGTGAAGAACTATCATTGCTATAATACTCGGTTTCAGAATGTACCACTTTGGAAGAATGGGCCATGAGACACTTTTCGTCTTTAGCATTGTCATCACATTCTTCACCACTATCGCTCCATGAACCACCAACGAAAGCCATGTGATTCTTGTCGCGAGATGGCTTGGGACAATCACCGATGAAGTGGTTTGGGTCACCACATATAAAGCATTTCCTATCACCATTGTCATTCTTGACAAATTGGTTTTTGGAAAATACCTTCTTGTCGTTGCTTGGTTGTCTTACATGTTGACCTCGCCTTTTGAAGAACTTCTTGAAGTCTCTAACCGCCATAGTATAATCTTCATCATAACTTTCTGAGGAAGAGCTATCATGATCACTTTACACCTTCTTAGATTTGAGTGCTAGAGACTTTCTTGCACTTTTGGTTTTCACCATTTCCGTGTCCTTCAAAATTGTAATTTCATGAACTTTTAAGTTGCCAATAAGTTCATCAAGTGATAATGTAGTAAGGTCCTTTGATTCTTCAATTGCCGTGACTTTAGCTCTCCACTTTGGATGCAACGCCCTAAGAAACTTCCTAACATTGTTCTTGCTAGAAAAACCTTCATCAAGTGCTTTTAGACTAGTAATAATAGTGTTAAATCTAGTGCACTAGCAATAGTTTCATCTTCTAAGATGACAAATTGTTCATATTGTTGAACAAGAAGATCTATTTTACTTTCTTTGACTTGGCTATTACCTTGGTGGGTTACTAAAAGAGTATTCCAAATATCTTTAGCGGTTTTACACATGAAAATCCTTTCACACTCTTTCTTAGGTAAAGCATTATAACTCACCATTTTAGCCTCATTATTTTTAGCTAGTTTCGTCTTAGTGTCATCGTTAGAATTTTCAAAAGTTACTAACTCTTTCTTTTTAAAAACGTCATTATATTGATAAGGCAAAAAGTCGCCATTGATAATAACATGCCAAAGATTTAAATCATTTGCTTTCACATACGTCTTAAATCTATTTTTCCAATAAATAGAACTATCGGTATCAAATAGAGGTGGTCTTTACATAGATTGCCCTTCTAGGTACTTGTTGGAATCCATAGATTGATTCAAGTTTTAAAATACAATATATTTTAAAAACGCTTGAGCAACCACGCTCTGATACCCATTGTAGAAACTAGAGGGGGGGGTGAATAGTTTCTTAAATTTGCTTGTTAACTATGGGTTTTCAAAATCCTTTTCAAAAAAACTTAGGCTTGAGCAAATATGTGAAATCTTCTTATACCCAATATGGACAAGGGATAGTGCAACTAAGCTAATAATCACAAGAATGTGCAAGTAAAGAATAATGAATGTAAAGAGATAAGGAAAAGAAAGATCAAACCAAACACCAAGGATTTATAGTGGTTCGGCAACAAAGCTCACTCCTCGTCCCTACTCTACTTCTCGAGTACTCCTTACTCGAGAGTTCACTAATCAACAAACTCCTTAAGGTGGAGAAACCGTACACGTCGCTTAACCAATTTCCGACTCTAAGCTAAAAGTCGAGCCCTAATCTTAGCTAGGACCAATCTACACCAATATACTTTAAGGACTAAGTATTAGCCATACTACATACACAACTTCCAAATAGACATAACTATTTGTATCTTCACAACAAAACTTCCAAATAACACAACTACTTGGATCTTCACAACACAACTAGAATAAATAAATAAAACTTGATCTTCAATAGATCTTGAGGTAGACTCTACATTTCAAGGATGAAAGTGTTCTTCTCTTTGCAGTTGGAGAGGAAGAGATGGGAGGAGAAAGATTCGCTTCTAAACAAGTAGTAATCAACCAAATAACCAAGGATTTGAATGATTTAAGAAGTATGATTGAATATGGAAATTTGTGTGCAAAAGAGGTGAAGAGAAAATCTTAGAATGATCCACTATTTATAAGACAAAAGCCCAACGGCTCTTTCTGGGCGCGGTTCCTTATTGATGCCTGCAGTTACTTATCGATAAGGATCCGCATAGGCATTTATGAAACTGTGGAGGTAGACTCCGCGCCTTTTATCTTTTAGTGGGGTAGTCACATCTGGTGGAATATTTATCTAGAAAGGATATTCCTAAACCATATGGAATATGCCATTTTCAAATTTTCAAATATTTAATTTAATAAAACATTTTATTAAAAATAAAGTTTAATAAAAAACTTTGTCACATTTAATAAAAGGTGAGTTTTAAGAAAACTTAAATCCTTGATCACTTAATTAAGATGAAAACTTGTTTGTTCATACCTTAAGTGATAATGGTTGAAATGAAAAAAATACGTGAACTCAAGAATTCACTTTTCGTTGTTTTCGTAAATGCTTGTTTTTATATATAGTCGAAATCAAAACAAAGCGAGACCGAAAAATGCAAGTAACGTTGTTAGGCATCATTGCATTACAGTGTTCTTCCTCCATCAAATGATTATGTCATGCATCATGGAACATATTGCCTTTGTTGTCAATATCAACATCTTGCCATGTCTCATATCTATGATGTGTTGAATTACAAGATTATTACCAAGCCTTCTCCACCAAATTTCGCCACCACCTTATCTTCTAATTAAGCATGTGTATTGCTTATTAATAAGACATCCAATTTAAGCAAATCTTAGAATTCCAGTGTAACTTAGATTAAAATTATGCTTAAGTTTTAGGCTTGTGTTTCATACATCTTTGTATGATCTTTATATTCTTGTATTTCTTTTCATGTTTTTCGACATGATTTTTCTTTGGGTCTTGAATCTCGCTGTTCTTGTGATCTTTCTTTTCTTCTTTATTTTCTCACTTGATTGTCAAAGAAGGTTAGCTTTAAATCTAATTCCTCTCCTAGTAAGATTGACAACTTAAATATTTCTTTCGAAATATTCAAGTAATTTTAATTTGCAATTGCAATTGTTAAAAGTTATATCCAAAGCATTGACTTTCAAGCCATTTAGCATCTTATGTTAAATTGTTTGACCTAGTGATTTTCTTTTGATTCGATAATCGTTTTTGGACACCCACTCTCCACAGTTCCTCAAATGACCTAGCGGCTCATTATTGATAATGAACTGCATACCCTATTTAAAAAACCACGGCCAGCGAGTCCCTTTGTTCATTTTTGGTCTATCTCTATTTTTGATGAGTTTTCTTGAAGATTCTTTCTTTTCTTTTCTTTTGCGTTTCTTCTCTCATTTTCTTTCAAGATTCCACTATCACCTATGAGGGTATAATATTCTTGAATTATCATGAGAAGTTGTCCTTAACTTCTTTGTTGATTCTCTCTCGATTTATTTTAATCAAGCCTTTCTAAATCGAGTCTCTCTCTTCTATCCTTTCTAAACTAAGTCGAGTCGAACCTCACCCTTTCCTCGTCATGTAATTGTTCTTTGAACATTCATAATGATTGAGAAGAGCTACGAAACTTTGAGCATGTAGTTTATCGTATGCTAAACACTATCCATCTTGGTTTTTCTATTCTTTGGCTTCTTTGATTTCTTTCTCTAAATCAAGGAGTCATCTTCTTGTGTCGACATTCATAAGCATCATTTCCTATAATGTCTTTGGTGTGAGATTTTTTGTTTTTCTCATTGTTGAGAGTTGATTGCGGTTAAAATTTACAATTGGATTGTGTGATTCCAACAATTCTAAGTTTTTAACCTTTTGAGAGGATTTTGGTTAAATCTTGAATTTTCTTGGGTGATTCCAATATTTTTAAGCTTTTAACGTTTTGACATATTATCATTACAATTCGTATGAATGTTCTTTTCTAACTCTATTCCAACAATTGTGAACTGATCTTATCAAAATCCTTTCCTTGTCTTTGGATTGATAGCATCGCGTGCACACTTCTTTCTCCAATGCTTGTCATTGTTTGTGCAAACGACTTGTTTATCGTCCTCATTTTGTTTTTCTTTATAGTCATTCTTCCTCTCTTTTCGACTATGTGGAATTGTTTTATTGTTCTTGTCATACTCTCTTTAGTTTGGCATTCTTGCCAATATTTTAAAGTGGAGTATGTCGTCTCGACAATATTTTTCTTATAAATTAGACATCTCTTTTCTCTCTTAGTCCTCTTTATATATTTTTTGTGTCACCAAAATAAGTTGGGCTCTCTTTTCTATCTAATAGCTCACTAATTTTTCTTAACTTGTCAAACTTTTGACACCTCTAGAAAGTTAAGATTGTTTTAGCTTCATCTTGAGTCCCTCTCTTTGTACTCGATTTGTTTAAGCTAATTCCACTTAGGTGATTCTTGTTATATATATATATGCTCTTGTCTACTAACTTTGTTTTGTAGGACATCTAACCCTTCTTTGTATCCTGTCAGTATTCTTGCTTTGTTGGTTCCTCAAGCAAGGGGGATCCCATATCAAGGGGGAGCATTTTCAAGAGTTCAAGTCATTACATTTGCGATCGTTCAATCACATAAATTGTATTCATCGAACATCTTGCAAGTAATTAATTACGGGATCTCGAAGATAAGCATATTATTATGCATGGAATTGGTTAACCTATGGTGATTGAAGACTTCACTAGGATGACGCAAGATCAATATCTTTGGATGATGGACCTATGGTTCAAATTCTCGCTTCTCAACCGACGACCACAAGGGACGACTAGCTATTTGGTTGCAAGCTCTCTCAAAGTCGATCCTCCTTTTCTACAAATGAAGACTACCTTTCGGATGCAAGCTCTCTTGACGTTAATTCTTATCTTCTTCAAATGACGTGCAATCGATGACTATCACTTTGGATGCATGCTCACTCGACGTTGATTCTTATCTTCTTCAAAGACGTTGACTACCTTTTTGATTCGACAAAAGGGGGGAGAATTAAGTGTAAATGAGTAACTTATACATTTTAATATGTGTTGCGGTTTACTTGTTTGTCATCATCAAAAGGGGAAGATTGTTAGTGCAAACATTACGATGATTAGTCGATATAATCTCTTTGTGTTTTGTTGATGACAAATGTATAACTCGAAATACATTATGTAAAATGTTAAGGTACTTGTAATCACTCAAGCATACATTCGTATACTTCTCTCGACACCTCCAAGATTGCATTCGGCATGAATCACTCAAGGTATGAATAAACAAATTATTAACCTAACTAAGTGATCAAGGATTTAGTTTTTCTTAAAACTCACCTTCTATTAAATGTGACAAAAGTTTTTATTAAAATTTAATTTTAAGAAAATATTTTAGTAAAAAGAAAATGGAAATTTGAATTTAGAATATTCCAAAGAATATTCCATAATTTGAATTTGGCATATTCTAAATGGTCTACGAATATACCCTTGAGGTATAAACTTCACCAGATGACATTTCCCCACTAAAGGACAAAAATGCACGGACTCCACGCCCGAGGTTCCTTAAATAACCCGCGGTTCGTTATTGATAAGGAATCGCGGGGGCATTTAAGGAACCGTAAATATTTATAGTTGTTGCACTCTTGCCCTATAAATAGTGGACCATTTCCAGCTTTTTAATCAACCTTTTTTTCACAAATCTTTTTGTTTTCTAATACACCTTAATCCTTGATTAGTTGTTTGGTTAATCTTGTTTTAAGATGTGATTCTCTCCTTCAATCATCTCATCCTCTCAAGTGCAAATAGAAGAACACTTTCATCCTTGAATTGTTGTGTCTACCTCAAGATCTATTGAAGATCAGACATTATTTTCATTAGTTGTGTAGTTGTGTAGATCCAAATTGTTGTGTCAATTTGGAAGTTGTGTAGTCGTGTAGATTCAAACTGTTGTGTCAATTTGGAAGTTGTGTAGTTGTTGTGACACCCTAGAATCGAGGTGATTAACGTTACCCTAAATTACGCTAATTTTTGAAATTTTTAATAGATTTTAATTTCTATATTTATAAGTATTTTGGTTAAAGCCGATGTTCGAGGTTATAATTTTTACGTTTGACGATTCAAGAAGGACGATGACGATTACGATCCTGAGGGATGCCCAATTTTATATAATTATTAACGATTTATCGATAATGTAATTTTTCGAGAATTTTATTTACGGTTCGTGTTAAGATGAGTCGGGTGAGTTTTATAGCCTTCCGAGTACATTTAAAGTATCCCAAAAATATTTTGGAGTGTTCGGGATGATTTCCGACTCCCGTAAAATTTTCAAAATTGACTAGTGAGTCGAAACCGCAAAGTTTTGAGGACGTTTTTAACTTAAGGCCAAAAGAAATCAAAAATTACCAAATTGGTCCCTCCCAATACACCAAAAAGCCATAAACACAAACACATAGTCACATTTCACAAAAACAAAATCCAACTCTCTCCTCTCTTGCCCTCTAGCCGACGGTTAACCCCAAACCACAAAGAACACCATCAAAAAAAATTTTCACTTGATTTTCATTGAAATTAAGGTTAGACCACATCTAATCTTGTCATTCCCCACCTTTCCATGTGCTTAAATCCCACATGCATTCAAATTAATTTTCCAAAAATTTTCAAGAATCATCAAATCCGTTTTTGAGGCTAATTATTGTAATGCATGTTAAATTCATGCCTAGTGTGAGTATAATCACCAACAAAACCCACCAAAATTCATTTGGTTGTGGTGACTTGGTCACCCAAACCCCACGGCACAAGGGGTGTTTGGGGAGCCATGGTGGTTGATGAATTTTGAGCATTATCTTGTGTTTGGCAATGTGTTTAGTGATGTATTAGATAGGTTTATGTGGTTGCATGTTCGTTTTTAGATGATTAGGATTATGAGGTTGGTTGATCAATAGGGGTAGGACTGAAAACTTGTGTTTGGATATGTTTAAGGAAGCTTAGGATGTTGCCTAGTGGTGGTTAGAAGGTTTGGAATCGAGTTTAAGCGTGATTTTGGAGTAGTCAAATTTAGGCAGAAACTTTGAGGTCATTTCATAAAATTTATTTTTCCTACAGGTCTTGAAAACTAAATGTAGTTATAGAGGGTCTTTTTATCTTTAATTTGGTATAAGGTAGAGCCCGTGACTCAAAACGAGCTAAAAGTTATGAGGTTTTAAAGATCGAGTACCGGGAGACGAGGACTTTCATAATCCGAATTTATGTATAGTTTTAGTCACATCCCGAGGACCACAAGTATGAATTGGTAAATGGTCAAGGGTCAAAATTTGGTCACAAACCTGTGTAAATGAGTCTATAAGTTGACTTATTAGTCAAAGAAGTCAAAGGTGCATTTCAAATGGGTCAAAAAGGTCAAGGTTGGTCGAAGTACAATTTCAGGCCGTAAAATGTAGTTTTGGAAAAACGTTGCGTAACGGGTCGTAGAAGTAAAAACTTTTATTGGGATTAAAAACATGTTATCTACAGGTCTTATAGGATTTTTGAGAATTTTGTCAAATTTTATAAGTGTGGTTAAACATGGTAAAACAGCCCGTACTTTCGGTAAGTACCGGCGAAAACGAGTAAAAATGGATAGCGTAAGTAATGAGAACGAATGGTGTAAAAAGAGTGATGCTTGTTGTTTTGTTTTTGGCGTGAGTTATAATTGTCCTAAGTGACTAGTATATATGTATTTTATACAGTACCGTAAGGTATTTAAAATGAGATTACTCATTACGCGTTATTTGTGATAGGTGTTGAATTATCCGGGCATCCGTTTCGTCGTCAGTGATCATCCCTCGAACTACCGACTACTTAATATCTAAGGTGTGAATTTATAGCCTCGCTTATATTTATTTCAAATTGTTTTACCCGCGAGGGAAATGCATGCTAGTTTTTAAAAGGAACGTATATCATGAATGATTGTTAGACCCAAAAGTTGCCTTAGAATTGTGTTGAGTACCAAAGTTGCAAAAGACCCTAAATTCATGAACTATTAACTATTGTCCTGCCCTCGAGTAGGGGGAAATAGCCGCTTATACAATTTGTAGTACTACGGGGCTAACGACCCAATGCTAGCCGAGAAGCTGTACATTAAGTAAGTTCTGCGGTAGATTATCTTGTATGAGAGATAAGGTATAATTGCAACTGCTGCCTTTAGAAGGGGCACTGGTTTCATCTGAATCACGCCGGTATTTATTACGCGGGTGATTGAGTTAACGGATTAGTGTCATGAGCTTAAACACAATTGTCAGTATCCTGAATATGGATTGTTTGATCGACAAGTCTATAAATGATCACGAATGGTTTTTATTTTATATACGTTCAAATTGATTGTAAAACCTATGAATTCCACTCAACGTTTTCGTTGACCAAAATTTTGGCATGTGTTTCAGGTAACCGCTGAAGTGTAGAATGGAGCATGCATGGGATGGATGTTGTGTGTATGGCTTGGAGTCCGCTTGTTTTTCCTCCTTTTTCTACTTAAACAATTTTTAAGTTTAATGTCATGTTGTTGTAAACTGAAATTCTTGGGTTGAGATTCATGGGGACCGAAAACGCTAAACTCTGTTGTACCGATTGGGGTTGGAAAAACCGTGGACATGTATCATCTAACAATTTTAAATTCAAGTTTTAAGTTGACGTCTTTTTAGCGTCGTTTGATATATCTTGTGTGCAATGAATACTGTGTAGCACCCAATGTTGTAGTTCCGCTGCGCATAACATTTGTGGGGGTGTTACAGATTGGTATCAGAGCCATGAGTTATAGAGAACTAGGTCGTTTTTGAAAATCCTAAACTATAACTTTTGGTGTCGTAAGAAATGGTCCAAGCACACACAACTATCCTGCATGGCTCCGGTAAGATTTATTGTTGTATTTATGGCATTTGACGTATACTTTTGAGTGAAGTATATATGTGGGTAATTATTACGTAAGTATGGAATTACTATATGTAGACGTTGAACTTTACGTGGAATATCCGACATCGTAATTTTTGTATTAATCATGCATGAGCATCATATTATTACATTTCGGGCATATGTACCACCTTTGCATTGCATTTGCATGCATGTATTTATAACTATTGTATAATTACTTATGTACCCTCCGAAATTCGCTGTTATTGCAGGAATGGCCGAGGTACCGCCTAATGATAATGGAAACGATTACTTCGTAGGTCACGAAGGGGGACCGTTTCCTCCGAACCCGCCGGACAATGATAATGGATGGATCGCTCCAGAAGAGGAAATAGGGCCGGAAAACGACAATGACGAAAGTGAGGTGGATAATTTTAGCATTAGTAGTGACGAGAGTGAGGATTCCGAAGAAGAGCCCGAGGAGCTAATGGATGATGGCATTCCCGAGAATGCTGTAGGCCAGACCGAACCCGATTTGTTTCAATCTCCGAATTCGCCAAAGGGTTATGAAGTACCACCTACCGGTCGATATGAGCAGCAACCCTTTAATCGCCCGATGGACAATTGTAAGGACTATTTGAGAACAGTGCCAGGATTTGTTCGAGTAAGTAATGGGAGCAGTGGAGAGTCCAGCAAATCATCCAAGTCGCCATCGATTCATGAGAATATTGCAAGGGTCTACTTTCCGAGACCAAGACACTACTGGGATCCCGCAGGTCGTTTGAGGAGGATGGAGAGGTTGATGTATGAGCGGTTTGTAGTCGAGACCAGGGTAATTAAGAGGTTTGATAAGAATGAAAGGGAACACCAAAGACTGTTGGAAAGGACTGCAAGAATTGAGTATGATGGGAATGTGAACAAAAGTGACATCAACAGTTTAAGATCAATGGTTGCAAATTTAAGCGCTAGTCTTGACCGTGTGAGGGAAGATCAAGTGAGGTTGTCGAGGATGCAGAGTTGGGAGCATCGAGTAAGAGCATCATTGCCCCCGGATTGGAGATTCGTGGACGATTTGGAGATGGAGGCGAACGACTTCATGATTCAGCCGCCTACTGGAGGTGCTTGTATTACGGTGGGAAGTCAGGTAGCGATTGAGTGTGGATCCACATCAGGGACGAAAAAGGAGACGGAATGTGGGCCGGATGATAAAGGAAAGAGAAAAATGGATGATGTGGATGAGGACGATAGTGATGAGGAACCCGAGGAAGACGATGACGAGCCGCCATCCAAAAGGCCGTGTGGATCACCACATGCCTAGTTACTTGTTTTGTATTTTCTTTGATCATTGTAATAGAACTGTTTTAGACTTTTGTATGATGGTATTATGACGAGAAACTTAAGTACTTGAGTTTTGTGGTGAACGATTGTAGTGGCAATACTTGTCACGATTTTGGTTAATTATCAATACAATCCATGTTACCTTTCATGATCTGTGATATGTCTTAAATTTGATCTTTTGTGATGTGAATTGATGAATATAAGTAACTCCGTAGTGATGTGTCGTTGTATGTATATTATGTCTGGGAAACTTGATATGTATACTTACATTGTTTTTCTATTTTCCCTGTCTTGCAGAAAGAGATATTCGATAACACCATGCCTCCAAAGTTGACCGCCGATCGTGTTAACACCATGATTCAGGAAGCTATAGCGAATGCGCTGGAAGCGGACCGAGCCGGGAGAAATCAGGACCAGGGAAGGAACGCGGGGAGACAGCAAGCCCCGAGAGTGTGTACCTATTCTAGTTTTATGAAATGCGGTCCCACGCAGTTTCGTGGAACGGGTGGAGCTTTAGAACTTAGACGATGGTTGGAAAAGGTTGAAAGTACGTTCGAAATCAGCGGTTGTGCAGAAGCGGACAAAGTGAAGTTTGCAGCTGCTACGTTTCTTGATGATGCGTTAAGTTGGTGGAATACTCAGGTAGCTACGGTTGGATTGGCTGTAGCGAATGCAAGGACGTGGAATGCGACAAAAGCTCTGTTGACTAAGAAGTTTTGCCCGGAAGAGGAATTGGGGCAATTGGAGGATGAGTTGAGGCATTTGACCTTGAAGAACAACGATATCGCTGCCTACACCAGGAGGTTTAATGAATTGAGCCTGTTGTGTCCAGATGTTTTTGCCAATGATGCCAAGAAAATGAAACAGTACATTAAGGGTTTATCCAGCAATATCAAAGGTGAAACAACTTCGTCGAAACCTGGGTCGTTTGATGAAGCGGTCCAGATGGCTCACGCATTGATGGACGTCAAGCTCCAGGACAAGCAGAACTCCATTGCTGAAGGCAACAAGAGGAAATGGGAAGCGGCACAAAGCAACCAATCCCAAGGCCAGAACCGAGGTGGAAATCGAAACAACCATGGGCCGAATCGAAATCAGCAGTTTAATCAGAGAAGGAATGAAGGGATGAGGGCAGTGACGAACCCAAGAGGAGTAAAAGTGAATCCCCATTGTGGTAGGTGCAATTTGTACCATGTTGGAAATTTCCCGCCTGCATGTGGCAAGTGTGGGAAAGCAGGTCATAGGACGTCTGGTTGTCGGACGGGAGGAGTAGCCACTGGGGCTAATGCTATCAGAATGAGGGGATGTTATGGTTGTGGAGAAAGGGGTCATGTGCAAGTGAATTGCCCGAAGGCAGGAAACAAGCGGGGAGGCAACAATGCGGCTGCGGTGTATCAAGTGGGAACGGCTGATAAACCACAGGGTCCTAATGTGGTTACCGGTACGTTTTTGCTAGACGCTTGTTATGCTAGTATTTTGTTTGATTCTGGCTCCGACAAGAGTTTTGTAGATGTTAAATTTAGTCGTCATATCGATAGAAAACCGGTGTTGTTAGCGACTAGTTATAACGTTGAGTTAGCCGATGGAAAAATTGTTAGTACGAATTCTATACTGAAAGGGTGTACCTTGAAGTTAGGAAATTACGCTTTTAAAATCGACTTGATGCCCATAGAGCTAGGATCGTTTGACGTGATTGTGGGAATGGATTGGCTAATGGCGCACAGTGCTATGATCATCTGCGGCGAGAGATTAGTTCAAATTCCGTTGAGGAATAAAGTTTTGACGGTGAAGGGCGACGAATGCACTTCTCGTTTGAAAGTGATTTCCTGTTTAAAAATGATGAAGTACGTGGAGAACGGATGCGACGTGTTTTTGGCATAAGTTTCGAGTGATGGTGAGTTAGAGGCAAGGATTGAAGAGGTACCAGTTATCTGCGATTATCCGGAAATTTTTCCAGACGAGTTGCCAGGTTTACCACCTACCCGTGAGGTCGAGTTTCGAATTGATTTAGTGCCAGGAGCTGCGCCGGTTGAACGTGCACCTTATCGCTTAGCACCATCCGAGTTAAAGGAATTATCGGATCAACTGAAGGAATTGATGGACAAAGGATTTATTAGGCCGAGCTCATCACCTTGGGGAGCGCCAGTGTTGTTTGTGAAGAAGAAAGATGGTTCGTTCCGAATGTGTATTGACTATAGGGAACTCAATAAGCTGACGGTTAAGAATCGGTACCCATTGCCGAGGATTGATGATTTGTTCGATCAATTGCAAGGTTCCAGTGTATACTCAAAGATCGATTTAAGATCAGGGTATCATCAACTGCGTGTGAGAGAGGAAGATATTCCTGTAACTGCCTTTCGTACGCGGTATGGACACTTTGAATTTCGAGTGATGCCGTTTGGGTTGACAAACGCGCCTGCTGTATTCATGGACCTTATGAATCGCGTGTGCAAGCCGTATCTAGATAAGTTTGTTATTGTTTTCATCGACGATATACTTATTTACTCTAAAAGTAAGGAGGAGCACGAGAAGCACCTGAGAAAGATTTTGGAGTTGTTAAAGAAGGAGAAGCTGTATGCGAAGTTCTCGAAGTGTGAATTTTGGTTGGAATCAGTGCAGTTTCTAGGTCACGTGATTGATAGTAAGGGAGTTCGTGTGGATCCCGCCAAGGTCGAAGCGATCAGGGAATGGTCGGCACCGACAACGCCGACTGAAGTTCGACAATTCCTTGGTTTAGCTGGATATTATCGAAGGTTTATCAAAGGATTTTCGTTGATTGCAAAACCATTGACGCGGCTTACCGAAAAGAATAGGGTGTATGAATGGGGAAATGAGGAAGAACTTGCTTTCAAAACGCTCAAGGATAAGTTATGTTCCGCACCGATATTGTCATTGCCTGAAGGAACCGAAGACTTCGTAGTGTATTGTGATGCATCTCGTAAGGGTTATGGAGCGGTGTTGATGCAACGTGAAAAAGTGATAGCTTACGCGTCGCGGCAACTGAGGAAGAATGAGGAGAACTACACGACGCACGATTTGGAATTAGGAGCTGTAGTTTTTGCGTTAAAGTTGTGGAGACACTATTTGTATGGGACGAAGTGTGTTGTATTCACTGACCACAAGAGTTTGCAGCACATTTTAGATCAAAAGGAGTTGAATATGCGACAAAGACGATGGGTTGAACTACTAAGTGATTACGACTGCGAAATTCGCTACCACCCTGGCAAGGCGAATGTTGTAGCAGATGCACTGAGTAGGAAGGAACGGGAGAAACCTTTGAGGGTTAGAGCTTTAGTGATGACTGAGAGCGTTGACTTAACCGAAACTATACGGAAGGCTCAAGAGAGAGGACTAATGAAAGGGAATGTTGAAGCCGAGAATTTGGGACGAATGTTGAAACCTCTTTTCGTGATTAGGTCTGACGGACTGAGATATTTTGAGAATCGGATTTGGTTACCATTGTGTTCATCTGAGGAAGGAAAGTCTGGAGTTCGAGAATTGGTTATGAATGAGTCGCATAAGTCGAAGTATTCGATACATCCTGGATCGGATAAAATGTATCACGACCTGAAGAAAGTTTATTGGTGGCCGAATATGAAGGCGGATATTGCTCGTTACGTTAGTAAGTGTTTGACTTGCGCGAAGGTTCAAGCAGAACATAAGAAACCATCTGGATTGTTGGTACAACCAGAGATCCCAGAATGGAAATGGGAGAAAATCGCTATGGATTTTGTGACGGGTTTACCTAGGACTCCTAGTGGATGTGATATGATATGGGTAATTGTGGATAGGTTAACGAAATCTGCTCATTTCTTACCTATGAAGAAGACAGACAGCATGGAAAAGCTAGCCAGTGTGTACGTGAAAGAGATCGTCTGTAGACATGGAGTGCCGTTATCGATCATTTCGGATCGCGATAGTAGATTTACTTCGGAATTTTGGAAATCGCTTCAACGTGCGATGGGCACTGAATTGAGTTTAAGCACGGCTTATCACCCGGAAACTGACGGCCAGAGTGAACGAACTATTCAGACGATGGAGGACATGCTCCGAGCATGCGTGATTGATTTTGGAGGAAGTTGGGAACGCCACTTGCCTCTGGTGGAATTTTCGTATAATAATAGTTATCATGCGAGTATCAAGGCAGCACCGTTCGAAGCATTGTATGGAAGGAAGTGTAGATCGCCTGTGTGTTGGAGTGAAGTAGGGGAAAGTCAATTGACTGGACCCGAAATGGTTTTAGAAACGACAGAGAAGATTGTGCAAATCAAGAACCGACTACTTGCTGCGAGAAGCCGACAGAAGAGTTATGCCGATAACAGAAGGAAACCGTTGGAGTTTGAAGTGGGAGATATGGTTATGCTCAAGGTATCGCCGTGGAAGGGTGTAATTCGTTTTGGGAAGAAAGGAAAGTTGAGTCCAAGGTATATTGGACCATTTAAGATCGTTGAACGAATTGGACCAGTAGCGTATAAGTTAGAATTGCCGACCGAACTTAGTGCTATTCACGACACGTTTCACGTATCGAACCTGAAGAAGAGTTTGGCGGATAAGGAATTGGTGATTCCTTTGGACGAGATTCGACTGGACGACAAAATGCATTTCGTGGAAGAACCTGTGGAAATTATGGACCGAGAGGTCAAGCGGTTGAAGCGTAGTAGGATTCCTATTGTGAAGGTCCGATGGAATTCTAAGCGTGGACCGAAATACACTTGGGAACGTGAGGACTTTTTCAAGGAAAGGT
This sequence comes from Glebionis coronaria, assembly GCA_025667525.1. Lineage (NCBI taxonomy): Eukaryota > Viridiplantae > Streptophyta > Magnoliopsida > Asterales > Asteraceae > Glebionis > Glebionis coronaria. Next base: position 37,739,278 of record CM046881.1, read on the forward strand.
ATCCTCATCTGTTCCAGTAGAACGAAATGTGAGTACAAGAAGAGGCGAGCGCCGGGACGTCGCTCTCTTTAAGGAGGGGTGGATGTGACACCCTAGAATCGAGGTGATTAACGTTACCCTAAATTACGCTAATTTTTGAAATTTTTAATAGATTTTAATTTCTATATTTATAAGTATTTTGGTTAAAGCCGATGTTCGAGGTTATAATTTTTACGTTTGACGATTCAAGAAGGACGATGACGATTACGATCCCGAGGGATGCCCAATTTTATATAATTATTGACGATTTATCGATAATGTAATTTTTCGAGAATTTTATTTACGGTTCGTGTTAAGATGAGTCGGGTGAGTTTTATAGCCTTCCGAGTACATTTAAAGTATCCCAAAAATATTTTGGAGTGTTCGGGATGATTTCCGACTCCCGTAAAATTTTCAAAATTGACTAGTGAGTCGAAACCGCAAAGTTTTGAGGACGTTTTTAACTTAAGGCCAAAAGAAATCAAAAATTACCAAATTGGTCCCTCCCAATACACCAAAAAGCCATAAACACAAACACATAGTCACATTTCACAAAAACAAAATCCAACTCTCTCCTCTCTTGCCCTCTAGCCGACGGTTAACCCCAAACCACCAAGAATACCATCAAAAAAAATTTTCACTTGATTTTCATTGAAATTAAGGTTAGACCACATCTAATCTTGTCATTCCCCACCTTTCCATGTGCTTAAATCCCACATGCATTCAAATTAATTTTCCAAAAATTTTCAAGAATCATCAAATCCGTTTTTGAGGCTAATTATTGTAATGCATGTTAAATTCATGCCTAGTGTGAGTATAATCACCAACAAAACCCACCAAAATTCATTTGGTTGTGGTGACTTGGTCACCCGAACCCCACGGCACAAGGGGTGTTTGGGGAGCCATGGTGGTTGATGAATTTTGAGCATTATCTTGTGTTTGGCAATGTTTTTAGTGATGTATTAGATAGGTTTATGTGGTTGCATGTTCGTTTTTAGATGATTAGGATTATGAGGTTGGTTGATCAATAGGGGTAGGACTGAAAACTTGTGTTTGGATATGTTTAAGGAAGCTTAGGATGTTGCCTAGTGGTGGTTAGAAGGTTTGGAATCGAGTTTAAGCGTGATTTTGGAGTAGTCAAATTTAGGCAGAAACTTTGAGGTCATTTCATAAAATTTATTTTTCCTACAGGTCTTGAAAACTAAATGTAGTTATAGAGGGTCTTTTTATCTTTAATTTGGTATAAGGTAGAGCCTGTGACTCAAAACGAGCTAAAAGTTATGAGGTTTTAAAGATCGAGTACCGGGAGACGAGGACTTTCATAATCCGAATTTATGTATAGTTTTAGTCACATCCCGAGGACCACAAGTATGAATTGGTAAATGGTCAAGGGTCAAAATTTGGTCACAAACCTGTGTAAATGAGTCTATAAGTTGTCTTAGGAGTCAAAGAAGTCAAAGGTGCATTTCAAATGGGTCAAAAAGGTCAAGGTTGGTCGAAGTACAATTTCAGGCCGTAAAATGTAGTTTTGGAAAAACGTTGCGTAACGGGTCGTAGAAGTAAAAACTTTTATTGGGATTAAAAGCATGTTATCTACAGGTCTTATAGGATTTTTGAGAATTTTTTCAAATTTTATAAGTGTGGTTAAACATGGTAAAACAGCCCGTACTTTCGGTAAGTACCGGCGAAAACGAGTAAAAATGGATAGCGTAAGTAATGAGAACGAATGGTGTAAAAAGAGTGATGCTTGTTGTTTTGTTTTTGGCGTGAGTTATAATTGTCCTAAGTGACTAGTATATATGTATTTTATACAGTACCGTAAGGTATTTAAAATGAGATTACTCATTACGCGTTATTTGTGATAGGTGTTGAATTATCCGGGCATCCGTTTCGTCGTCAGTGATCATCCCTCGAACTACCGACTACTTAATATCTAAGGTGTGAATTTATAGCCTCGCTTATATTTATTTCAAATTGTTTTACCCGCGAGGGAAATGCATGCTAGTTTTTAAAAGGAACGTATATCATGAATGATTGTTAGACCCGAAAGTTGCCTTAGAATTGTGTTGAGTACCAAAGTTGCAAAAGACCCTAAATTCATGAACTATTAACTATTGTCCTACCCTCGAGTAGGGGGAAATAGCCGCTTATACAATTTGTAGTACTACGGGGCTAACGACCCAATGCTAGCCGAGAAGCTGTACATTAAGTAAGTTCTGCGGTAGATTATCTTGTATGAGAGATAAGGTATAATTGCAACTGATGCCTTTAGAAGGGGCACTGGTTTCATCTGAATCACGCCGGTATTTATTACGCGGGTGATTGAGTTAACGGATTAGTGTCATGAGCTTAAACACAATTGTCAGTATCCTGAATATAGATTGTTTGATCGACAAGTCTATAAATGATCACGAATGGTTTTTATTTTATATACGTTCAAATTGATTGTAAAACCTATGAATTCCACTCAACGTTTTCGTTGACCAAAATTTTGGCATGTGTTTCAGGTAACCGCTGAAGTGTAGAATGGAGCATGCATGGGATGGATGTTGTGTGTATGGCTTGGAGTCCGCTTGTTTTTCCTCCTTTTTCTACTTAAACAATTTTTAAGTTTAATGTCATGTTGTTGTAAACTGAAATTCTTGGGTTGAGATTCATGGGGACCGAAAACGCTAAACTCTGTTGTACCGATTGGGGTTGGAAAAACCGTGGACATGTATCATCTAACAATTTTAAATTCAAGTTTTAAGTTGACGTCTTTTTAGCGTCGTTTGATATATCTTGTGTGCAATGAATACTGTGTAGCACCCAATGTTGTAGTTCCGCAGCGCATAACATTTGTGGGGGTGTTACAGTTGTGTAGATCCAAATTGTTGTGTCAATTTGGATATAGTGTTAGAGTCATAGATCTAAGTGTTGTGTACTTAGATCTATATGGTTTATGTTTTTAGGCCATAAAACACAAGGTTTGTTATGTTAGGCCATAAAACATAACTAGTTTGAAGATTGGTGTAGATGGGTGTAGATTGGTCCTACCTAAGATTAGGACTCTAACATCTAGCCTTGTATCAAAAAATGGGGAAGTAGGCGACGTGTGTAGATTGGTCCTACCTAAGATTAGGACTCGACATATAGCTTAGTGTCGGAAATGTGTAAGCGACGTGTATGGTTTTCTCCGCCTTGAAAGGAGCTTGTTGACTAGTGAAGTAACTCTCGAGTTAGGTACTCGAGGAGTGGAGTAGGGCGAAGAGGTTCTTCGTAACCGAACCACTATAAATCATCGTGTCGGTACTTTCCTTTACATTTATGTCTTTACTCTTATTGATGCATTTATATGTTGTTGTGTGTTGTGTGCATCACATAATCTAAACATCTAAGTTGCGAAAAAGCTAAGGCTTAGTACGTGTGTGCTTCATGTTTAGATTATGGTTAAGTGTGCATCCCTTAGTCTTAACATCTTAGTTATGGAAAAGCTAAGGCTTAGTACGTGTGTGCTTAGTCTTTAGACTATTGTTTGATGTACTCTTGATTTGTTGTGCTTGTGTGTTTACTTACTTGTAGTATATATCTTTCACTTACACATCTCATACTTAGTCAAACTTGATAAGGAATTTGATACAAAGGATTGTTTAAGTTTAACATGTATTAAATGGGTTACCCACTGTCGGCGGTTCCTTAAAGAACCGGTGGTTCTTTATTGATAAAGAGCCGCGACCACAATAAAGAACCGCGCACAGTGGGTTTAACGAAATGTTTTTAAATTAACTAGAAACTATTCAACCCCCTTCTAGTTTCTACAGTCTAGTTAATGATTTTCTATGTTTCTTTTGTATTTGTGTTGCACAAAATCAAATCAAAACTTGTTTATTGTGCATATCCATCACAATGGTGAATTTACCTCACCACTAGAAAGAATACATCATTTTGGTATTATAAATTGGTTTGACCTAGTTCACTATGACAAGCTTGATATGTACACACTAGAAATGTTTAAGGATTTAGGGCACCTAGAAGGTATTGTTTTGTTCCCCTATTTTAGGATACTTGGTTAGTCATTGGACGAGGGTTTGCTAGCACTATCGTCTAAAGAAGGCGTTAACAGATTTTTGGAGTATGTTCTAAGTTTTAGGGAAATGGATGTGTATATTGAAACAAGTGTTTTGTTGGTACAACAACACTTGATAGAGCATAAGACACATAAAGGTAAGGTTGTGGTGGTAAAACAAAATGTTGGTTATGATGTAGGTGATGTTGTTGTGAAAGAGTTAGATCCCGACAGTGTCACCAGTGAGAAAATGGTGACATTTTGTCAGACTAGCTGTGTTGGGAGGACAAAACTGTACTTGCTAATGATTTTCGAGTCTGTGATGATGACATTGTGTTACCAGCACCATGGTCAGCGTATTTGTTCTGAAGATAACATTTGAAGGATGAGTGTTGAGTTTGAGTTCAAGAAAATATTGGAAGAGCTTGATAACGAGTCTAGGTTTGATGATTCAAAGCAGGAAGCACAACAAGTTTCAAATGTTGGCACTTGTGATGATTTCTCTTTTGGTGAGGTTGGTTTTGACATAGGGATGGATGTTCATCAGTATGATACTGATAATAGCGATAACATTAGTGGCAAGTCAGTAGATTTTTCTACATGGGACAGTGATGCAGATTTGGATGAAGGCATGGATATTGATTGGAATGATGATCCATACCATCTTGATGATGAGATTGATGAGATAAATGATATGTTTGTTGATATTGATCAAGCACTAGATGCGCTTCAGCAAGTAACTCAAATTGAAGATGTGGACACCATTTTTTCTTTCTATTTGCAATAAATGGATGAAGAAGTTGTTGAGTTTCAAGAAGATGTTCCTGGAGAATTAGTGATTCTAGATGAGTTGATTGCTGAAGAAGTGGTAGCAGAGGCTATTGAGGCGAAGGAAGAGACAAATGATGATGATGATGTTGTTGCACAAGAGCTGGTGGAAGACCTCAAAAGGAGAATAGTCATGGTAGTGATGACTAACAAGGAAGAGAAATATAAAGCTAAATGAATAATTTCATGCTTAATTTTTTGTTATGGTTAAGATGTAGAAGATTATGTCAGTGTGATATTAGGTTTTAATCTAACTTTATGTTATGTAATAGCTTATGGCAAGGAAGCCTAACATTGGTAATTTATGAACCAAATACCTATTACTATATGCAATTTTACTTTCTAGTGGTGACATGGATTTATAGTTTTACAAAAATGATGGAATTGTATGAAGTAATTAATCTTTTGTCTATGATTTTTATTGATTTGTAGTTTGTCAAAAGGATCACTTCATATACATTTAAGACATGAATTTGCAAGAGCTTAACATAGACTTCGGGTATCATTTGCAGAGTTGACATGGATTTGCAGTTTTTCTAAATGGTGACTAAAAATCTATGTCAATCTTCAATTGCTCACTGACATAGGTTTTCGGATACAACATTAGGCAATCATACATTTCATGGATTGGTACTTTGTCTAAATGGTCCTAAAAATCGACGTCAAACTAGAAATTTTCTCACTGCCTCTTGCAAATCTATGTCAAAATATTAAGCATACATTTGATGTTTGACATTCTAGAGTCAAAGATCATTGGAACTAGGGGTGAGCATTGGGACGAAACTGACATGTCTCGACCCGATCCCGACTCATCCCGAAATCGACATCATGGAAAATTCAAACCGAATCCCGACCTGATTTAATCCCAAGTCCCGAACCAAACCGAGCTAGGCCCGAGTTACTCCCGATTTGTGAGGTTTTCTTTGTGCGATCCCGATTTAATCCCGAGTCCCGACATCATGGAAAACCCATCCCGAGTCCCGACCCGAAATTGGTTGGTTTGTGTCGGCCGGTGTCGGTTTCGATCGGTTTGTGTCGGGTTTTGGTTGTCGGTCGGTTTTGCTCACCCCTAATTGGAACCCTCTTGCAAATCCATGTCAATCTCTCAAGCATACATTTGATGTTTGACATTCAAATGCCAAACATCATTAGAAGCTTACCAAAACCATGTCTATCTCTCAAGCATACATTTGATGTTTGGCATTCAAAATTCAAACATCATTGGAAGCCTACCAAAATCCATGTCAAACAACCAAAAACAAAAGCTTATAAAAATCATTCTGTAGAAACTAGAAGGGGGGGGGGGTTGAATAGTTTCTTAAATTTTCTTGTTAAAGTTTGGTTTTAAAAATCCTTTTTCAAAAACTTAAGCTTGAGTATTTATGTGAAACCTTCTTATACACAATATGAACAAGTTATAGTGCAACTAACTAATAATCACAAGTATAAAGAATAATGAATGTATGATGTAACTACACTAATAATCACAAGTATAAAGAATAAAGAATGTAAAGAGATAGGGAATGAATGATCAAACCAAACACCAAGGATTTATAGTGGTTCGGAAACGAAGCTCACTCCTCGTTCGTACTCCACTCCTCGAGTACTCCTTACTAGAGAGTTCACTAATCAACAAGCTCCTTAAGGTGGATAAACCGAACACAACGTTGCTTAACCAATTTCCGACTCTAAGCTAAAAGTCGAGCCCTAATCTTAGCTAGGACCATCTACACCAATATTCTTTCAGGACTAAGTATTAACCCTAATACATACACAACTTCCAAATAGACACAACTACTTGGATCTTCACAACAATGATACAACAATGAATAAATAAGTTTGGATCTTCAATGGATCTTTGAGGTACACACAACGCTTCAACAATGATAGTGTTCTTCTCTTTGCACTTTGAGAGGAAAAGATGAGAGGAGAAAGATTCACTTCTAAATAAGTAGTAATCAAACAAATAATCAAGGATTTGAGTGATTTGAGTGATTTGAGAAGTATGTAAGAATCTGAAAGTTTATGTGCAAAAGAGGTGGATTGAAAGTCTAAGAATGGTCCACTATTTATAAGACAAATGTCCAACGGCTATATCTGCCCGCGGTTCTTTATTGCAGCCCGCGGTTCCTTATCGATAAGGAACCGCCGTAGGTGCTAAGGAACCGCCAGCGTAGAGTCCGCTCCCTTTTGTCTTTTAGTGGGTTGGATCGAATTTGGGGATTAAAATATCCTGAAAGGATATTCCAAACCAAGATAGAATATGCCATTTTCAAATTTCAAATTTTCAAATAATTAATTTAATAAAACATTTTCTTAAAAAGAAAGTTTAATAATAAAACTTTGTCACACTAAATAAAAAGTGAGTTTTACGAAAAGATTAAATCCTTGATCACTTAATTAGTATAGTTACTTGTTTGTTCATACCTTAAGTGATAATGGTTGAAATGAAAAATACTTGAACTCAAAAATTCGTTTTTCATTGTTTTCGTAAATGATTGTTTTTACATATTGTCGTAATCAAAACAAAGCGAGACCGAAAAATGCAAGTTACGTTTTTAGGCATCATTGCATTAACAATCTCCCCCTTTTTGATTCCGACAATCCATAAACTCAATCATCTAATAAAACTAGATTTTCCAAGACGAGTTTATCATTTCTCCCCCTTTGTCGAAGCAAAAAGGTTGCAAAAGTCTTTGAAGAAGAAAAGAACCGGACTTTGCAAATGCTCCCCCTTGGTGCTTACTCCCCTTGCTTGGGGCACCAAGGAATCGAAATTTTGTGACAATCCACATAGAAGGGTTAGTAGAAGAAAAGAGACACCCAACAAGATATAGCAAAGATCACACAAAAAAATAAGAAACAAAAGATCCAAGATAAGTCATGTTAAAAGAAAACATGATAAAAGATACAAGGAAATAAATCATACAAAGATGTATGAGACACAACGACAAGCCAAAATAAAAAGCATAAATCTAATCATAGTTTAGCTAGAACTTTAAGATTTGCTTGAACTAGATGTCTTGAAGATAAGCAACCAATGCTTAGATAAAAGACAAGGTAGTGGCGGAAAGAGGTGGTGGTGGCTTGGTAGAGATCTCATAGTTATAGAAAAGAGGAGGTTTAATTAAGAGACTCTTGATGTAATTCAACTCCTCATATATGTGAGTCATAGCAAGATGTTGATATTGACAACATCGACAATATGTTCCATGATGCATGACATTATCATGTGAAGAAGGTAGAACACTGAAGGCTACTGGTGGAAGATAAGAAGTTCCACAATCACCATCTTAGAAGGAGAAGAGTTGGGATTTTGAGTGTTCTTGGGTGAATTAGGGTTGAAAGCAATTAGAGAGAATGGAAGAGAATCAAAGCTTTCATTTGGGGAATAAGACATTTTGTTTTGAGAAAGAATGCAAAATGCTTAAAGTTATATAGAGAAAGTCCAAGATAATTTGGGGGTGGTCAAAGGGTTGAAACAAAGATTCCAAAAAGTGTTGGAACAAATTTGGAGTTTTAGGAATACCTGAAAAATAAGGTACTGGGCGCGGTTCTTTAACTCAACCGGCAGTTCCTTATCACTAGGGAACCGCGGTATCAATAAAGAACCGCCCATAGTGGGTTCTTTTTCTGATGAGGGAGGATTTTCCAATTCAGCAAATCCTATTTTTCTAGTCTAACTAATCATGGGGATATGCTAAGAAGCAAAGATAGACAAAGAAAACACACAAGAGCTCACCAAACAAGGTTTAGATCAAAATACATAGATTTTTTAATAAAATCAATGTAGAAGGTATGTAGAACTAGACACAAGGTCATGACACAATGATCCTCCATAGTTCTCTTTTGTTCTTGCTATACTTGAGAGACCCATAGATATGAATTATGTAAGCTCATTATGAATAGCAAGAAGCTATGAAAAACGTTTTTAGATTGAATTAACAATGCAAAAACATTTCTCGACCATTTTCGAAAAAGCTTTGAGAATTTTGAAGAAGAGAAGTTTTCCAATAAGAGTTTATTAACTTTAGAACTCAAAGAAAGAAAAGACTCAAAAGATAAAAGATAATAAGAATGCACAAGGAATATGTTCCATTAAGCCTAGACCTAGACGAAAGTATTTAAAAGGTTCACTCTTAAGTGGCTTAGTGAAGATATCGGCTAAGTTTTCTACCGAGGGAACCTTATCTATCAAAATGTTCCCTTTTTGAACATTATCCTTAAGAAAATGGTGGCGAATCTCTATGTGCTTAGTTCGCGAATGTTGCACGGGATTCTTGCTAAGATCTATTGCACCCTTGTTGTCGCACATGATGGGAACATCATTAAGAGAAATCCCGTAATCAACAAGCGATTGCTTCATCCATAGAGCTTATTGACAAGCTTTACCGGCACTCACATACTCGGCTTCCGTGGTGGATATAGAAAGAGCGGTTTGTTTCTTAGAGAACCAAGAAGTTAAACAACAACACATGAAGGTAAGAACTCTACTAGTGCTTTTCCGGTCCACATAGTCTCCTGCATTATCCGAGTCCGCATAGACAATGGTTTCTATGCCGGTCCCTTTAGGATACCATAATCCTAAATATATAGTGCCCTTAATGTATCGGAAGATACGCTTAACCGCTTCAAGGTGAGAGGTTTTGGGAGCCTCTTGGAAGCGAGCATAAAGGAAAACACTAAACATGATATCCGGTCGACTTGCTGTTAGGTACAACAAACTACCAATCATACCTCTATATTTGGTGTTGTCTACGGACTCACAATCATCATCTATGATGATATTAGTATCCAAGGCCGTAGAGGTCTTCAAAGGTCTAGAGTCTTCTAATCCAAAGTTCTTTAGCATTTCTTTAACATACTTGGATTGATTAAAGAAAATACCATCGCCAATTTGTTTAATTTGGAGTCCTAAAAAGAAGTTAAGTTCTCTTATCATACTCATTTTAAACTCGTCATGCATGATTTTGGCAAAGTCATCACACAATGATTGACAAGTTGAACCAAATATAATGTCATCAACATATATTTGTATGATAATGAGGTGAGAACCTTTCTTCTTTGTAAAGAGTGTACTGTCTACCATCCCCATGGTATACTCATGTTTTACAAGAAACGCTTTAAGTCTATCATACCAAGCTTTGGGTGCTTGTTTGAGACCATAAAGAGCTTTCTTAAGCTTGTAAACATGATCCGATTTCTCAAAATCAATGAAGCCAGGAGGTTGAGCCACATATACCTCCTCATTGATCAAACCGTTAAGAAATGCACTCTTTACATCCATTTATTGAAGCTTAAAGTCTAAAGCACAAGCGTAAGCTAAGAGGATTCTAATGGATTCTAATCTAGCAACGGGTGCGTATGTCTCGTCATACTCAATACCTTCTTGTTGATTATAGCCTTGAGTCACAAGTCTAGCCTTGTTACGAGACAAAACACCATTCTCATCTAACTTATTCATATACACCCATTTGGTTCCTATGATGGTCGAACTTCTAGGCGGAGGAACAAGTTCCCAAACGTCATTAGCAATGAATTGATTTAGTTCTTCTTGCATAGCGATGACCCAACTCTCATCCATCAAAGCTTATTTAACATTCTTTGGTTCAATCTAGGAGACGGAACAAAAGAAGTTACTTTGATTTTGGACATGAGATCTTAGGGTCCTTTGATTTAATTTGCCTATGACATTATCAAGAGCATGATCCTTAGACTCCTTAATGTTTACTCCCTTTTCAACACTAAGGTCTTCAACTCCTATGTTTCTAACATCTTTGGCATTAACTATGTCTATTTCATCTAAGTCATCATCTACCAAAGGTGGTGTCTTAGATGAAGGTGGGGTTTCATCAAATGTCACGTTAAGTGATTCTTCAATTACACCCGAGGTTCTATTGAGGACTATGTAGGCTTTGCTAGTTTGAGAATAACCTAAAAAGATACCTTCGTAAGACTTTGGTCCAAACTTAGTAAGGTAATCTTTGGTGTTGAGGATGAAGCACGTGCTTCCAAACACCCTAATGTATTCCAATGAGGGCTTCTTACCTTTAAGAATCTCATAGTGGGTCAATCCTAGAAAAGGTCGAATAAGAATTCGGTTGCGAATGTAAGTCAATGTGTCCACGGCATTGCACCAAAAATTTTGAGGCAAAGATTTCTCATTTAACATCGTCCTAGTCATCTCTTGGATGGTCCTATTCTTCCTTTCAACTAACCCATTTGATTGTGGAGTGCGAGGAGCCGAGAAGTTATGGGTAATACCATGAGTTTCACAAAAGGCAACAAATTGCACTTCATTATAAAATTCCCTACCATGATCCGTCCTAATAGAGACAATTGAACATCCTAGTTGATTTTGAATTCTTCGACTAAAGGTTTCAAAGTGATCGAAAGCTTCATTCTTAGACGCCAAAATCTAGTCCAAGTGAATCTAGAGTAGTCGTCAACTATAACTAGGGTATAAAGGTTACCTCCATAACTACGTATGGCGGAAGGTCCAAAGAGATCCATATGTAGGAGCTCTAAACACCGAGAGGTCGAAACCAAATTCTTGGCTTTGTGACTTGAGTGAACTTGCTTTCCAATTTTACAAGCATCACAAAAGTAACTATCAAACTTCATCTTGGGGATATGTCTTACCAACTCCTTAGAGACTAAAGATTGAATTAAACGCATATTAGCGTGACCTAATCTCCTATGCCAAAGAGTAGAACTATCATCTAAAGTCGCTAGACATAAGTTGTCCTTTGACTTCCTATTAACCTTCATGACATAAAGCCCATGCTTTCTAATACCTTTTCCAATGACTTTTCCATCTTTTACAATTTCACTATCATATTCCGAAAAGATGACCTTACACTTATTGTCACGAATTTGACCTATGCTTAGAAGGTTAAAACCTAAGTTATCTACGTGCTCTACGTTTTCTATAGTCATCGAGTCAAGAGAGACCGTACCTTTGCCAACGATATTACCACGTCTATTACTAGCGAATCTAACGTTACCTCCATCATATGCTTTGTAGTGTGAGAACAAACTTCGATTACCCGTCATGTGTTTAGAACAACCACTATCCTTAATCCACTCGTCGGGCTCTAGATCGATTCCCAAGCATATCTAGGTAACAACACACAAAATCAAACATTTGGTTCCCAAAATCTCATGGGTCGAAAATTGTTAGTTCCAAACATCCCTTGCATTTGGTTCGGATGCATGAATAAAGGAGACATTCCCCATGGGAAAAAGTATTGTTGTTGAAAATTATTCCAATGTATATGACCATTTTGTTGTCCATACTCCTAGGTGTCTTTGATCTTGCTCTAGTATTATTATTATTCCTCCTAGGTGTTGTGGTTTTACTCCTAGGTCGTGGTTTAGCTTGATCATCTCTTTTTGGCGTATGTGTTCTACTTCTAGGTTTAGATTCATTTCGTACTCTTGGAGGAGTAGATGTTTGTCTAGATAAGTTTCTAGTTCCCATTAGAAGTTTACTCAAGGGCTTGTAGAATTTATCTAGAGTAGGATTTTCGATTATAGGTACTTTGACCTTGTTAATAAGAATATGTTTTGGTCCTTTACCTAAAATTGACTTTTTAGAAAATTCAGGATTTTCACAAAACTCATATTCTGGACGCGGTTCCATAGCTCCATCGGTGGTTCCATAGCGATAAGGAACCGCCCCATATATTGGAGCACCGCGTACAAGGGGACTGTTTTTCTTAAAACCTAACTTGTTTTGGTTCACTAGTTGATGCTTCATTAGTGTTATATACAAACCCAAGTTTGTCCTTAGAATGAATTTGTTTGTTTAACATATCATCAAGAGCATTAGTACCTCTCACGAACTTTTCAAGTCTAATGGAGGTGCTCTTAAGGTTTTCATTTTCTTGCCTAAGGTTTTCACATTTTAAGCATCCTAGGTCTATTTCTTTATTTTTCTCAAGCTTAGATAATTTCTCTTTTAGCTCACTAATCTCGTTTTCAAGCTTAGTTCTAGTTGATTTTAGCACTTTGTTCTTTTCAATAAATTTTAGACTAAGCTTATGCAAGTTATTGTATTGGCCTTCTAATTCACTATCATATTGAGAAGAACTATTATTGCTATAATACTCGGTTTCGGAAAGTACCTCTTTAGAAGTGTGAGCCATGAGACATTTCTCATCTTTGGGGTTGTCATCAACATCTTCACCGCTATCGCTCCATGAACCTCCAACGAACGTCGTGTGGTTCTTGTCACGTGAAGGCTTAGGAAAATCACCAATGAAGTGATTTGGATCACCACATATAAAGCATTTCCTATCACCTTTATCGTCTTTGGCAAATATGTTTTTGGAGAAAGGTTTCTTGTCGTTGTTTGGTTGCCTCACGTATTGACCTCGTCTTTTGAAGAAATTCTTAAAGTATCTAACAGCCAAGGCATATTCCTCATTATCACTATCCGAGGAACTTTCATGATCACTTTCTGCCTTCTTGGATTTGAGTGCAAGAGACTTTCTTTCACTCTTAGTTTTCACCATTTTCGAGTCCTTCAAAATTATCATCTCATGAACATTCAAGTTACCAATGAGTTCATCGAGTGATAATTTGGCGAGATCCTTTGATTCTTCAATCGTCATGACTTTAGCTCTCCATTTGGGATGCAACGCCCTAAGAAACTTCCAAACATTGTTCTTGCTAGAAAAACCTTCATCAAGTGCTTTTAGACTAGTAATAATAGTGTTAAATATAGCAAATGCACTATCTATGGTTTCATCTTCTAAGATGACAAATTGTTCATATTGTTGAACAAGAAGATCGATTTTACTTTCTTTGACTTGGCTATTACCTTGGTGGGTTATTAAAAGAGTATTCTAGATGTCTTTAGCGGTTTCACACATAAAAATCCTTTCGTACTCTTTCTTTGCTAAAGCATTATAAATCACCATTTTAGCCTCATTATTTTTAGCAAGTTTTCTTTTAGTATCATCATTAGCTTTATCAAAAGTAACTATCTCCTTACTTTTAGAAACTTCATTATATTGAAATGGCAAAAAGTCACCATTAGTAATAACATGCCAAAGATCTAAATCTTTTGATTTCACATAAGTCTCAAACCTATTTTTCCAATAAATAAAACTATCGGTTTCAAAAAGAGGTGGTCTTTGCATGGATTGCCCTTCTAGATACTTGTTGGAATCCATAGATCAATTCAAGTTTTAAAATACAATATATTTTAAAAAGTCTTGAGCAACCACGCTCTGATACCAATTGTAGAAACTAGAAGGGGGAGTTGAATAGTTTCTTAAATTTGCTTGTTAAAGTTTGGTTTTAAAAATCTTTTTTAAAAAACTTAAGCTTGAGTATTTATGTGAAACCCTCTTATACACAATATGAACAAGCTATAGTGCAACTAACTAATAATCACAAGTATAAAGAATAATGAATGTATAATGTAACTACACTAATAATCACAAGTATAAAGAATAAAGAATGTAAAGAGATAAGGGAAGGAAAGATCAAACCAAACACCAAGGATTTATAGTAGTTCGGCAACGAAGCTCACTCTCGTTCCTACTCAACTCCTCGAGTACTCCTTACTCGAGAGTTCACTAATCAACAAGCTCCTTAAGGTGGAGAAACCGTACACAACGTCGCTTAACCAATTTCCGACTCTAAGCTAAAAGTCGAGCGCTAATCTTAGCTAGGACCAATCTACACCAATATACTTTGAGGACTAAGTATTAACCCTAATACATACACAACTTCCAAATAGACACAACTACTTGAATCTTCACAAAAATGACACAACAATGAATAAATAAGTTTGGGTCTTCAATGGATCTTTGAGGTAGACACAACACTTCAACAATGATAGTGTTCTTCTCTTTGCACTTTGAGAGGAAAAGATGGGAGGAGAAAGATTCACTTCTAAACAAGTAGTAATCAAACAAATGATCAAGGATTTGAGTGATTTGAGAAGTATGTAAGAATCTGAAAGTTTATGTGTAAAAGAGGCGGATTGAAAGTCTGAGAATGGTCCACTATTTATAAGACAAATGTCCAACAGCTATATTTGCCCGCGATTCTTTATTGCAGCCCGCGGTTCCTTATCGATAAGGAACCGCCGTAAGCGCTAAGGAACCGCCGGCGTAGAGTCCGCTCCCTTTCGTCTTTTAGTGGGTTGGATCGAATCTGGGGATTAAAATATCCTGAAAGGATATTCCAAACCAAGATAGAATATGCCATTTTCAAATAATTAATTTAATAAAACGTTTTCTTAAAAAGAAAATTTAATAATAAAACTTTGTCACAATTAATAAAAAGTGAGTTTTAAGAAAAGATTAAATTCTTGATCACTTAATTAGTATAATTACTTGTTTGTTCATACCTTAAGTGATAATGTTTGAAATGAAAAATACTTGAACTTAGGAACTCGTTTTTCATTGTTTTCGTAAATGCTTGTTTTTACATATTGTCGTAATCAAAACAAAGTGAGACCGAAAAATGCAAGTTACGTTTTTAGGCATCATTGCATTAACACATTCTATTAAACTTGAGATACACAAGGGTACATCAGCATAACCAAAGCACACATGAGAAACCACTTGCACATAAACACTAACCTACCATTTCATCCTTTAAATTTTGGCAAGGTTGACCATCTCACGTGCACTAAGATGGGATTGATTTATAATTTGGAGATGAGTTTCCTTCTCCATGTCCCTCTTTTTAGCATGCTTCAAGACTCATGTAGTTTGGTAAGCATCATCGTTATCCTCAACCCGTAGATAACTTTCCATCTTCTCAATGAACCTTGCTCTCTTTATGGCAGTCGCCTCCACCTTAAAACATAGAATTTTGAATTTCTCCTCTAATTTTAGCTCATTGACTAATTTCTTATCCATGAATCCAATTAGGCGTGCATCCAACACTATGGATCTATAAGAAGATTTAGATTAATGTTTGGCATTGTATGCTAGAATTTGATAGGTATGAGGAATGGAATTGTAGGAGAAGAAAGTTTGTTTCGAATGAGAAAGTTTGTGTATAGAGTATGTGTTAAATAGACGTGATTCTTGAAACATTGTGCAATTTTGGTCTTTAAAATAAAGAGGGCAGATGCTTCCGCTGCCTTCATTTTTTTATTTTTTTTTATTTTTTTGTAACCGTGATTTCTGACTCATTGGTCGACTAATCCACGGGGTTTGAGCTCACCGCCACATAGACTCAAACCAGGTAAAGCCCTCCCTTTTCAGGAACAAAAAGGTACAAAATAACACACCCCAATCAAAATATGGTAATTATAGGGTAAACAACAAAAACATTAAAAAAACACATCCTAATCACTATCATCCATGAGATCAACATAAGCTTGCTTCTAATTAATAGTATCCCTAGCTTTCTCAATCAACTTGGTCAAATCATCCAACTTCTGAGTGTCCCTATCACACATTTCTTTCAAACAATTCACCCAACCATCTTCATCTTCATCAACCTTAGTCTCCATCTCATCAACCAGCTTTCCTATGTTTCCTAGGCTATTATTCGGCTACGCACATTAATCGCGCAACACATCCACATATGCTTGTTCAACCGCAACCATTTGACCAATATAGATTCCCACATATGCGTTGAGCTCTGAATCACCACGTACTTCCTTCAATTCATCCAGGATTGGAGTTCTTCCAACCATTATAATTGAGATAAAGTAATTAGTTGAAAGGGTTTATGAAAGAGTTAAGGTTAGAGTTAATTGAACTGTAGATGAACGAGAGGTTCCGATCGTACCAATATATAGTCTTTCAAAGGTCGTGCAAATTAAATCCTTGAAATTAAGTGTTAGTCTTTCAAAGGTTGTGCAAACTAAGTCCTTGAAATTGTGTCAGAATTTGGACGGTTATGTTTTTTTTGCGAGAAAACGGTTTCAGGAACATCTTTTGGCAAATGGAAAGTTGAAGGTGGAAGTGTTAAGCGGGAAAACGAGTTAAGGAACAACTTTTTCATAATGGAAAGGTGGAGGTGGAAGTTTCTGGTGTGAAAAAGCTTCTGGGACGAGTTTCTCACGAAACGAAAAGTGAGGGATGGACTGATAGGAGATGAATGATCGAAAATAACGAAAATACCCTCACCTACATGTCACGTGAGGGAGCAAGTTAGAAAATAAAGTTTCAAGGGTTTTTTCGTAGTAAACTAAGAAGTTTAATGACAAATATACTCCACTTCTCAGTTTTTTTTTTTACAATTTTGACATAGTCAATGACAAAATTTGCACTTTACCTTTTAATTTAGTAAACATTCTTTTAGTTTAGCTAATTCGATCTTTTTATTTATTTACTTACCGTATATGTTTTTTGTGAAAAAAAAGAAGTTAATTGTCTTTGGCATTTGGGACAAAGAGATCTTTTAGATTGACATGATAAGATAATTGACGGACCGTAATGCCAGGATGGAACGGCAATTGGGCCACATTTATCATTTGTAGTATTTATTATGACCCCCCTTGTGAGCAGTGTTTAAAATTTAAATCTTCAAAAAAATTTAATACCAAAAGAAGTGGGAAGTTGTTAGTTTTTTCATAAAACGAAGAATAATGAACAAAAAACAAAGTATATTTCAACTTTCGTATTACATGCGATTTGATAAGGAAAAAAATCTCTAAAAGTACTAAAACTCATTTGATTTTGCTTATATAATAATCCAGATACGTTGTTTTTCCACACAAGTTCAGGGTAACGAGAAAATAGGTTCACTAGTGAAAGAATTCATCAAGTGAACGAAGTAAGAAAAAGTAAAACAACAATGTCATGGAAACAAAAATTTATGAGGCAACAAGAGAGACAACTCGTCAAGTGTCGCATTTTATTATAGATTGCTTCGCTCGTACCCATTGCCCTGAATTCATACGAGAAAAACATATTTTTTAGCTACAACGCAAAAGTCATGTAGGACAATAGTCCCCTTTCAGGATTACCCCTTGTATAAAGGCTAGTGATTTGCACACTCAAAAATTATTTGCACACTCAAAATGTTGAGTGTTTTGCCATTTATACCCTTACATTACATAGTGGAGTACGTATATAATTATTAAGGGTATAGAGTCCGGTTATTAAAGAAACTTGTATTTTGGTGGAAACCAAGGGCTTAATCTGGACCATCCATTTGGGAGGGACCAGATCAAAGGATAAAAAACACGGAGGGACCAAAACTGTTAACTTTGCAAACTTGAGTGAAAGATTGAAAATATACCAATAATTAAAACGTAACCACCCGCTCATTTTTCGAAATAAAAAACACACAGTCTCTCTCTCTCTAGAAACAAACCGTCTCCCATATATTTTCTCTGACTAAAAACATCTACAAATCATCAAAAAAGCCACAAAAGACCTTCAAAATCTAACAAAAAAACACAAGAATGGAAGAACAGAAGAATACTGCATCTGATTCGAGCAAAAAAACAGTGAAAATCGACGTGACAGAAGCAAAACTAGAGGGTAAAACATATTTATTCAATTTATACAACATTATATAGTTTTAATTTGATGATTTTAAGTTTTAATTATGATTAATATGATTTAATTGATTTATTGATATTTAGATAATTACATGCATGCTTATGAGTTTGATTACATGATGTTTAAACGATTTTTGTGAAGATTAGAATGCTTATTTATATTTTTCATGATTAAAATCTTATTAATTGATGATTTATAAAGTATTTTGATGATTATTGAGAAAAATAATATGCTTATTATGATTATAATTGATTTAATCAATTAAATTGATGATTTTTGGCTTAAAACCAATAAAAACGCTTGCCACTAAAAATTATAGCTTATAACAAAAGATAAGTAGTTTATCACTATTGATATACAATTAAAATGCAAAAAATATTGTTAAAAACTTTTGTTTATCAACAATGATAAAAGTTTTATTACTAGTGATATAACATTACAGAAAAAAGGTTTTAAAAAAATAGTTAGAACTGGGATTATCAACGAGAAGTGGTATATCACTAGTGATATAGAATTACAGAAAGGAATTTAAAAAATAGATAAAACTGATTTATCAATGAGAAGTGGTTTATCAATAGTGATATAGCATTACAAAAAAAGGTTTTAAAAAAATAGTTGATAAAAGCATTGGTAAGTACTTTATCACTATTGATAAGAGGGTTATCATTAAAACATCAACTTAACAATTTTAAGAGGCTTATCGGTAGTGATAATATGGTTTACAAAACATTGCTAAGTGCTTTAACACTATTGATCAAAAGCATTAGACAATGAAAAATATGTAATAATGACAAAAGTGTAACAACATTTTGGTTTTGGTAATTTTAAAAATTTAGGAATGCTAGTTGATTTGAAAACATTAATGAAACAAATTATATACATTTAGGTTTGTATGTAAAATTATTATGTATCAAAGTGCATCTTTACTTTAGATACATAGTTACCAGTACATTAATACAACTAGTAAACAGCCTCTCGTCCATCTTCTATTCAGAGACTAGATGTGTTAGTTATTTGAATGTATAATCATTAATCACAAGCCAAAGTAACTACTGAATCCTATTTGTTTGTGAAATGTTATGTTTATTTAATGTATCAATGATATTTGGATCTTATAATGACATTACTAACAAAATTAAAATAACTTGCAATCTAATCGCAGAAGAGAAAACTGGTGGAAGAAAAAAAATGAAAATCAGAAGTAAGTATAAGAAACTATTTGGAACAAATATGGACAAAGCATCAACATCAAGATGCAGAGGAGGTGATGAAGATGAAAAAATTGATGAAAGTGAAGAAGAAGAAGAAGAAGAGCAGAAAGATAAAAAAAAGAACAAAAAGAAAACAGAAAAAGAACATCCTGTATTGACATCACGCGCAACCGTGAGACCTTTATTCGAAGCAATGCGGGGACTGACCGCACAAAGAAAAAAAGTCATACGGGACATGGGATTTGGATGCTTAATAGACTTTCCAATATATGAAATTCCAACAAAACTGGCGTTTTTTGTTGTAGACAAGCTGAACACAAATACAATGACGATAGAGTGTCCAACAGGAGACATATTTTTGACTCCAAAATCAGTTAATCAAACTCTGGGAATTCCAATGGGACACAAAAAGTTGGAAAGAGAAGGGCAAAGAGAATACAATGACCCAATTATACTGACGTGGAAACAGCAATTCAGCAATGTAAACAAGCTAACATTGAAAGCTTTATCTGATGTAATAATTGAGTCAAAAAACTCGGACTACATGTTCAGGTTGAACGTTTTGTCGTTGATCTCAAACACATTTGCAGGCTGTGACAACAGTTCAACTGTCAGATTCACAGTCTTGAATAATGTCTTTGAAGGAGATGACGTAAGTGAAATAGACTGGTGCACACATGTACTAAATGGGGTGAGTACATCAAAGCTTGGATGGGATAACAAGAAAAAAAACAAAAAGAATGTTGTTTATGACGGTCCAGTGATTTTCTTGATGGTAAGTAAAAAATTCTAATTTTTTTAATGAATTTAATCTTTCACACTATTAATACGTTGTATATTTTATGAAACAGCTAGCATACTTGCACTATACAAACCTCGAGAATTTCAAAGTGATGAGACGAACACCAACATTCAAAAGCTGGAATTCAAGTCTCCTGAAAAGAAGAGAAACAGAAGAACTACAAAACAAATCGATGGGAGAAGTAGAAATACTGGATGATATGAATGAAGCAAAAGAAGAAGCACAGAAACAAGTAAGATAAAAAAACTGTATTTCAATATATTATCAATACTGATAATACATTAAAGAAAATTAAAATAATATTTTATCTAGTAATATTTCTTTAAGTTAAATTTATCACTATTGATTATCTATTAGAAAAATCTTCTTTTGTTTGTTTTATCACTATTGATAATCCATTAAAGTTCATTTTAATAGATTATCAATAGTGATAATACATTAAAGAAAAAATCTGATAAAAATTAATCAATAGTGATTGTTAAATTAGTGAATAGATTATAAATAATAATTATCACTATCGATAATCTATTAGTTCATTTCTGATGTGTAAATTTTATGACTAATGATAATAAACTTTTTTTTAAGATAAATTTATCAATATTGATAAAATAAAAAGTTATAGAAGCAAGTTAAATTTAATACATTATCAATCGTGATATTAACTACTCAAATATTGATTCATTTCTTTGTTAAACTTATCACTATTGATTATCTATTAGATAATTCTTCTTTTGTTTGTTTTATCAATATTGATAATCCAATAAATTTCATTTTAATATATTATCAATAGTGATAACATATTAAAGAAAAAATCAGATAAAAATTAATCAATAGTGATTGTTAAATTAGTGAATAGATTAATAGTGATTATCACTATTGATAGTCTTATTAAAGTTCATTTTTGTTTTGTTAATACATGAGGACTTTTCTTTAAGATAAATTTATCACTATTGATAATACATTTAAAATTTAAATAGATCATCAATAATAACTATATTATAGAAGCAAGTTAATTTAATACATTATCGATAGTGATATACAGTGTAGATGTAATATATAAAAAAGTTTTTACATACTAAAATATGTATATTAATAATCATTGCAGGAAATGTATGAGATGCTTGAAGAGAGCATCGAAAGCATATTGATAGAAAAAGCGGAGATAGAAGAGAAGATCAACGAGAATTTATTTAAATTTGGATCTGATGAGAAACTAAAAGAAATTCAAGAAAAGTTGAAAAACATCTTCAAAGAGGAGGAACGGGAACAATACTACTCAT
This sequence comes from Glebionis coronaria, assembly GCA_025667525.1. Lineage (NCBI taxonomy): Eukaryota > Viridiplantae > Streptophyta > Magnoliopsida > Asterales > Asteraceae > Glebionis > Glebionis coronaria. The sequence goes on from CM046881.1 coordinate 37,760,955, forward strand.
CATCATCAACAGAATATGAAGACAACGATTTCAATGATGATGATGATGCAGGAAATCATGAAGATGAGGAAGGTCCAAAACCTCCAAAAGATGAGAGTGAAACAGATTCTGGTGATGAATTGGAAATAGAAGCTGACGTAGAAGAAAGAAACGACCCACACTACACCGATGAGCATAATGATGAAGAATGTGTCTCAGAAACTGGATCGAACAGGCAACAAGAAACATCAAATAAAAAGGCAACAAATCAAAAAGAAAAAAATGACAATCATCAACCAGAAGATTATCATGATACAGAGATGATGGAAACACAAGAGATGAATCTGAATAGTGAATATGATGATGATGTTGATGAATCAAAAAAGTCAGAAAAAGATGATGCTGAAAACGAAAATGAAGGAAAACGAAAAGCTGAAGAAGAAATCGAAAGAAAAGGAAAGAGAGTGAAGGAAAACCAGCCAGAAGCTTCCCACGAGAACATCAATCTTGGTTTTAGTTTGCTAATTAAAGAAATTCAAAACCAAGAAGACGAAAACGCCAGGAAGCAATCTGAAAAAGAGTACAGATTTCTCAGGTCAAACTACATCAACAAGAATATAGACACAAAGGCTGAAATAACAGAAGATAAAAAGCTTTTGACATCAACCATCTTTGGAGACAACGAAAATGAATGGTAATCATCTAAATGATGCTTTTAACTTTTAAAACTTTATCATTATTAAGCTTTATGATTATAACTTGTGATATATTACACAGGGATGAAGTTTTTAACGATGGAGAAGATAATATGTTGATGAAAGGAAGTCTCCAGACGCTGGCACCAAGAACGGAAGTTGAAACTTCAGTGATCGACACATATGTATCAATTCTGAATTATGAAGAAAGTTTCAAAGAAAACAATTTGAGACGCCAATTCTTTTATACAGGAATGACGGTAAGATATTAAATAAAATTAAAAAAAAACATCTAAATATTGCACTAACATTTGATTTTGAAAAAAAGAATCGAAACAGGTACCTGGAGTACTACAAGACAAGAAAGAGGACAGAGCCTTGAAGTTAGACTCCCAGTACCAATTGTTTAGCAAATTATTTGAGATTCAGACAAAAAACAATGTCAAACAAATGCAAATGATGGACGTCGGACTGGTAAAAAAACAGTCTATTAGATTCTACTAATATGATTATTATATTATCTTAAAATAGGTATATTCTAAGAAATTTATGATAAAATACACAGGTCTTCTTTCCAATCATAGCACATGGGCATTACTACGTCATAGTTTTTGACCTGGATAAAGTCAAGGCTGTGATACTAGACAACAGCGATTCAGATGCCACATACGAAGGGAAATACAAGGAAAATTTTGATTTTGTGGTAAGTAACCTTTAAAAAATTAGTCTAATTAGCAAAAATAAAAACATATCTAACGATATTTATATATTTACGATTTCAGAAGGAAATCTTTGTCAACCACCTGATGGCGTATCAACATCCAAAAGGAGAAGAATTACGAAAGAAAATTAAGAAAGCAACAGTGATGCAAATGAACTGGAAGACAAAAGAAGAAAAAGTAGACTGTGCTATATACATGATGATGCATATGGAGCTGTATCAAGGAGAGACTGCTGGAAAATGGCAAACAGGGATCTACAACGAAAGTCATAAAGATCACCGAAAGCAGATTGATACCTTGAGAGCAAGAATTGCAACAAAAATATTGCTCCATGAAATGAACAACCACAGGAAGTTGATGTCTGATAAAGCATTAAACATTCAAGGAGAAGGAACAGAAGCAGGACCAAGTGAATAAAAATGATTTGTCATGAGTGTCATTCTGTGTAACAAAATTGCTACTTTTATTTTGAATGTGTGTAACTTTTAACACATTGAACAATTTGGTTATGTATTCTAAAACAGTATGATCTGTATGAAAACTTGGTACTTTTGGTTTGAAAATGCATCTTAATATTATCAAGACAATATTTATCATGATGTTTTGTTCAGCTTATACTTTATATCAATAGTGATATTCACTGGAATATTTGTAGAAATTAAAAAATAGATGTTTTTTATACTTTTATCAATAATGATGTTGACTTTATCAACTGTGATATTGCATATATTGTGATAGTATATGCTTATATCAACAGTGATAAGGAAAAACAAAAATTATATCTTTATCAATATTGATATAGAATAACAAAAAACAGACATTTATCAACAGTGATATTTTTCAACAGTAATACTGCATTGGTTAAGAAAAACCACAAATTTATCACTAATCACTATAGATAAATAAAAAAACAATATAAAAAAACATTTTTTTAACCAAAAAAGTGAATCTTAAAATAAGGATAATATCACCATTGATATTACACATACTAAAGATATAATACTAACACCATTGATGTATAAATAAAAAATTTATTATTTATCACTATTGATAAATCAAAAAACATAACTGTCAATAAAAAATAAACCGTTTTTAACTGAAAAAGTTAAAAAACTTTTATCATCAATCACTATCATACTATCAGCATTGATATTACACTAAAAAAAGCGGAAGTTGGAATTTATAAATTAATAATAAAACCCGCCCAATCATAATGCATCCCAACCACTTTCATTAACATTCTACAAAACACAAACCGCTATCATTTCTCTCTCTAGAATCAAAACAAACCCTAACCCTCTCTAAAATCAAAAACAAACCTAATCAAAACCTTCAATCACAAAGGGAAATCGAAAGAAATGGATGAATCAGAACAAGACGGATCTAATACCTCAAAAAAACGATGGAAAACGAACAAACACCAAGTCAGGAAGAAAGTATGGTTTTTCTAACTCATAATTTATTAGTTTTGATGATTATTAGAACATTTATTCTAAATTTAATTAATTTAATCTGTTAATTTGATGTTTTAATCCATATATTGATTATAATAACCTACTTCTGAGTTTAAATTGGGTATTTCGAGGATATTGTGATGATTTGTTATGTATTGTTAATTTTAGATTCTAATCATCAATTAAAGTCATATTGTATTGATTTTTTTGATTATTTTTATAAACTTTTTAATAATTTATAACTTTAAAGAAAGATTTATGTGAAGTTTATTAGGTTTATTATTTTTTTAAGTTCATATAAATTTAAAAACTATAAGCGCCAGTTTTTTTTTAAATTATTCTATCGCTTATGGGTTTATATAAGATTATTATAATCAATATAAACAAAAAAGCACAATGTAAGTTTTGGTATATGTATATCAACATTGATAAGAGTCTTTAGAATAACAAACTTGAAAGGATTGATAAATTATATAACAAAATTTATCAAAAATGTTTCGAAATACAAAAGAAATTTATTAGTTTCTATTTAAAAAAAATGTAGATGGAGATATTTTTCTCAATTTAACACCACTCGAAGATTTGCCAGGTACTGAAATTCAAATAGAAGATGCTTTATCGGGTTAGTATTTATTAAAAAAAAATTACAAAATTCATAACTCAGACAAAAACTTACATAAAACATTGTTTTGTAACTGCAGTTCTGAATACATGCCCGATTCTAAACCTTTCTCCGCAGATTGGTAAAACAATAGGTACATTTAAAAGAAAATAAAAAAATATTTATTCTTTATAAATATATAAATGTGATCAAATATGTGAGAATGCGACATACTTGTATTGATATTTTAATGTATTATCACTATTGATAATCCATTAAAAATAACTTCAATGGATTATCAATATTGATAAAACTAACAAATTAAATATCATAAAATGTATGATGCATACTTATAAACTTCTTATGTATCACATTTAATATATTTAAAAAATATATAAATGAATGACTAACCTAATACATCTATATTTGTGCAGATTTGAACACAGAAAGCAATACCGAAGGTAACAAAACACCATCTTCGACATCGAAAAAACTAACATACAGACGAAAAATTGATGCTAAAAGACAGCAACTAGATTTAGTTGAGCAACAAACAACATCAACAGAAGTAGTCGCGTTTGCTTCAAAGGAAGTAACAGAAAGAAAAAGAAAAGCCACTGACATAGAACCTGGAAAAAAGCCAACAAGAGTTCCTGCAGGAAAAAAGAAACAAGAGGAAAAACAAGAGAATATAAACAAAAGGAAAAGAGACGAAAAAGCAAATCAAGTTGAGGAAAGGAAAAAAAGAACAGTAAAAGGAAAAGGAAAAAAGAAAGAAGAATCTGATGAAGAAGAGATGGAACTAATGGTAGTAAAAAATGAAGATAAATTCAAGCCATTGAGGGATAAAACAACTGTTCAGCCTCTCTTCAATGCTAATCGAAATCTATCGACAGAAAGGAAAAGGGTGATTAGACAAATGGGCTTTGGTAGTTTGTTGGAGCTTCGATTTAGCAAAGTACCGACACGGATCACGTATTTTGTACTTAAAAACCTAGACACACAGAACATGGAGCTGCCACTGGCAAATGGCAAAAAAATTAAGTTCACACCAAAGAAAATTAGAGAAGCAACAGGAATCCCAATGGGAAAAAGAAGACTAGAATCTGAGCATGAAAGAGAAAACAATGATGTGTTCTTAAACAGATTCAAAGCACAGTTTGGAGAGAAGCAATATCCAACAACAACAGATATTTCAAAGGTTATTCAGAAGACAACCGATACAGACTTCATGTTCAAAATGAATTACCTCATGCTCTTTGCAAATTTCATGATAAAATGTGATAACAGTTCGAGGATAAACTATCATGTGATAAACAACATACAACATGATGATGTCATTAGCGACTTTGACTGGTGCATTTACATTTGGGAATGCATTCGAGTAAGCAAGGTCAACTGGAAAGACACGACAGCAGAAAACTGGTACTACGGCCCGAACGTTGTGCTAATGGTAATTTTAATCTACACTTTAATTTTTTATTTATTTATGTCTAATATCATATTATTAATGCATGACACTTTTTATTAAATATTATACTGTAAACAACTGGTTTACTTGCATCACACAAAGTTTGCTGAGATGAATGTACCACGAAAATGGCCTGGCATCAGAAACTGGACTTTTGATCTTTTAGAAGAAAGAGAAAACTTGGAGATCAAGAATGGACGGTTTGGATTGGTTTCAGTGATAGAAGATGATGAAGAAAATAATGCTGATGAACAGGAAAATGAGAAGCAAAAACTCAAAGAGGTCAGTAAAATCAAATATATTTTATCACTATTGATAATCCAATAAAGTTGATTTTAATAGGTTATTAATAGTGATAATACATTAAAGATGAAAAAATTAACATAATAATTAATCAATAAACAAAACTAAAATAGTGATAATAGTTTATCAATAGTGATTATGGCTATTGAATCTTATATGCAGAATTTTTTTGTTAGTTTTATCACTATTGATAATCCATTAAATTTAATTTTAATAGATTATCAATAGTGATAATAAATTAAAGTTGAAATATTAACATAATATTTGATCAATAGTTACTTAAAATACTGATTATCACTATTGATAATCTTATCACTATAGATAATCTGTTGAATCTTTCTTTTTTAGTTTTATCACTATTGATAATACATTAAAAGTTGATTTTTAATATATTATCAATAGTGATAATACATTAAAGTTGAAAAATTAACATAATATTTAATCAGGTCATAGAAGAAAAAAATAGTGATAATAGATTATTAACAGTGATGTAAAATTCCTAACACGTGTTTTTTTCCATCACAGCTTATATACGAGACGATAGAAGAAAAGTTTGAAAGAGTTTTGAAAGAGAGAAGAGAGCTTCAAGATTTGATTAATGAAAACTTGCAAATGCAAGAGGTCTTTGAAGGTGATGAAAGATTAAACTTGTTTGTACAAAGATTCAAAAGAGAGTTTAGAAATGAAGTGCAAGTAGATGAACCCAAGGATTATTCATATTACTATGCTAGTGCATCAACTAGCAAAGCTGCAACAACAAATGATATTCATAGTCCTGTTGGGTTTATTGAATCTGTCCACGAGGAGAACAACAACAACAAATCAGACTTTGCCGAAGCTGATAAAATATACTACGAAGCACTTGAAAAACAGAAGCAGCAACAAGCTGCGAAAGACGAGGCGGAAAGAAAAAGGAAAGCCGATGCTGAAGATAAAAAGAAAAAGCAAGAAGATGCAAAGAAAATCAAAGCTCAAAGAGGTCAGAAAAATCAAATAATTTAGCATGTTCATGTTATTGACAAATCACTAGTGATTAACCACTAGTCATAAAAATAAACTAGTGTTAAATAACTAGTGTTAAATCACTATTGATCAATGTTAAATGATAAATGACTAATAATGTATAATAATACTTTTAACAAACTATGGCTAGCAAAAACAACAAAAATATAATGATGCTTTAACAAATACTAGTGATATGTAACTAGAAATGTATAAATTTTGAAGTTGAAAAAAATCCTTTTTAGAAGCAGATGTAAAGAAGAAGCAGCAAGAAGCTGCGAAAGAGGAGGCTGAAAGAAAAAGGAATGCTGATGCTGAAAATAAGAAGAAAGAGGAAGAAGAGGCAAAGAAAAAACAGGCGGAAGAGAAAGCTACAAATACAGAAAAGGATGCAACTGCAAAAGAAGATGCTCAAAAACCAGCAAAAAAAGTTGCAGGAAAGCAAACACCAAAAAAGAAAAGTTCAGAAAAACCAAAAGCAGATAAAGATGGAGAAAAAACATCTACTCAAACAGAAACAAACAAAGAAGGAGCTTCAACAATAGAGCCCATAAAGGAAGCAGCACTAGAAAAGAAGGAACATGCAAAGGACAAACATGAAGCTCCAACAGAAACAAAGGAACATGCAGAGGACAAACATGAAGCTGTTGTTGCAGAAAAAACAAAAGCACAAACAGAAGAAAACAAACAGACATCTAAGGAAAAAACCAAAGAAGAAGCTGCAACAAAAAAAGCAACAAAGGAAGCAGCAACAGAAACAACACCAAAGAAAAATACAAGGCAACAAGCAAAACAGGATGCAGAAAAAACTAAAGGTAAAGACATAAATTTTTATCAAAAAAACGTATCAGTTTTTACACTTATAGATTATATAAAAAACAAAAAACCTTAACAAAAAATTATGCAACGGATGATAAAAATTATGAAAGCCCGAAAGTCCAAGAGAATGCATTTGGTACAGAACAAGAAAGCGAGATAGAAAGCATTGCCCAGGAGGAAGCACAAGGAAGAGGAAAACGGATCACAAAACCATCGATGTATTATAAATCGCCGTACATGAACGAGATGTACAGAACACAAGATAAGTTGCACTATGATGAAATGATTTCAGCAAACAGCATCTTCTGTATGCAAGGACAGATCAGGTAAACAATTTTAATATTTACTATTTAGTCGTGGATAATTATCATTAGAAACTAGTGATAAATTTAATACATAATAAATGTTTTACAGTGAAAAAGTATTCGATGATGGAAGTGGAACTATAGCAAACAGAGAAGAAATTCAAACTCTTGCACCTGGATTCAAGATACATAAAAAAGTAATTGACACTTTTGTTAAAGTGTTAAATTACGAGGAAAGGATACACACAGGAGGCAAAGGGTTAAGAAGGCAATACTTTGCAACAACTGACTTCGTAAGTTCATTTAAAATTTATAACGAAAAAAAATGTTCTATCATTTAAAAAATATAAGAACTAAATTTATATTTAAAAAAATCTTTTATCTATAGGATTTGGAACTGATGGAAAATGAGAGTTTGAATGAGATCGATGATGAGAAGTTTGAAAAGTTGCTGCACAAATACATGATTTCTTCACAAGCTAAGAAGAAGATGAAAGATGTGAGAATTGTGTTTTTCCCAACAATAGTTGGAGGTGATTATTTTGTGATCGTCTTTAACCTTGAGAAAGCAAATGCTATGATACTGGATAACGACTCAAATGGGGAATACAAGAAAAAAGTATCAAGACGCCTTTGGCAAAATAGTAAGTAAATATATAATGTTACTTGAATGTAGAATTATAAAAATGCAGATAAATTACATGGCTATACACAATAACTAATTTCTTAAATTTTAATTTATGCAGAAAAATTTGTTGATCAACTACTTGACGAAGCATGGAAACACGTGTGTTAAGAAGCTAAGCAACGACAAACAGCCAAAAGTGATGAAATTCAAATGGCAAACTCTGGAAAACAAAATCGACAGTGGCTTGTACACAATGATGCATATGGAGCTTTATCAAGGAGAGATGGCGTCTAAATGGAATCCTCAAATTGTTCCCGAAACAAACAGAGATCATCAACTGAAAATAAACATAATGAGGAAGAGGTATGTGACAAAGATTTTAATGCATGAAGTAAACACAAAGAGAGGAGTGATGACGGACTATGCAAAGAAGTTTGAAGATGAAAACAAGGACAAAGACGAAAAAACAGTCCAAGAAATCATTGAAGCTGCTATCAACAAAAAGATAGCAAATGAATGATAAGCCCAAGAAATCGTTGAAGCTGCTATCAACAAAAAGATAGCAAATGAATGATAAGCCCCAAGTCTTATGTTAACATAACAGCTAGTACTTTTTATTAGAACAAGGATTCTGTAGTATATCACTTGTGATATACAAATGATGTATCTTAAACAATTGTTGAACCTTCTTTTGCTGATTAAACTTAGATGTCAACTTTAAATTCAAAAATAATATTTCAAACACAAAAAGATGATAGAAAACATTGCAATATTAAAAATATATCTACCTGTATTATCACTAACTATAAAAAAATTTTAAAAAATACTGTGTATAAAATTACCAATACTTATAAAACATGAATATTAAAAACTGTTTACGTATCATATCACTGGTGATAAAGTATATAAAATAAATACTTGTAAAACATAACTATACAAAATTGTTTACGTGTGATATCACTGGTGATAAAATATAGAAAATGAAATAAAACATGAATGTATACTTGTAAAACATGAATATTAAAAACTGTTTACGTGTGATATCACTGGTGATAAAATATAGAAAATGAATATATACTTGTAGAATATAAATATTAAAAAAATTTAACAAAGCATGCAGCAACATTCCATTGTACTTATATGTCTATATGATAAATACAATGTTTACCAGGGTGACCCTTGAACAAAAAAAAACCATTGAATATGATAACCAAATTTTATTAAAAGTGCAATATGTGAAGCCAGAAAAAAAATCATTCAAAACATCAATCTGGATTGTAGATATATTTTTTAAAACATAAAATAAATCACTCATCATGGCTGATTAATTCCTCCTTCCACTGCTGCTTTTTGAAACTTGTTCGTGCGTCGACTTCTCTGTTCTTCCCTTTTTCTTTTTCTTTCTGCCCTGAGTTTCTGCCTTTCAATTTTTGGTGTTATACGCAAATCAAAACTTGGCTGGGAACCAGGAGTCCAAGGACTACTGGAATCAGTTGGTGATGTACCAGATAATGTGTCCGAATCAATAACTAGTACATTATCTCCTTTTTGATTTTTTTCTTCTTCGGCTTTATGTTTCGCAGCAAGCTCAGCTAAAAGTTTTGGCTCTACAAATTCAAAATAATAATTCATCGATTCGTCTGAATCCGAATCATGAACCAAGAAAGTACTTGTTTGACCTTGGTAAAATTTACCAGTTGCTTCAACTTGTTCCTTCAAAAATTGAGGATCATCAACATCTATATTGATTTTTTTGTTTGCTGCATTTTCTTGCCCAATAACTACTTTCTTAATACTTCCAACTTGATCTGTTTTTTTAAAACTTCCAGCTTGATCATTCAATAGTACTGCATCTCGACTATCTATTTCAAAGTCTCGTTCAGTAACTGAATATGAATCATTCCTAAAAATACTTTCATGCAGACTTTGAATGTTGGCTTGTCGAGATTCCATTATCTTACTACTTCCAGCTTCTACTGTTTTTGCGGATCCATATTGTCCTTTAAAAGCATAATTTTGACCATTTAATCCTTCATCGTAGTGACTTTGGCAAACTCGATCTATTGCTTCAACTGATTGCTTCAAAAATGCAGGATCATCATAATCAAAATCATCAGAATCTGCAAGGCACTTTATGTTGCTAGACTTTTCTAGCCCAGTTTGTACTTTCTTACTACTTCCAGCGTGTTCTGTTTTAGTGCCTCCATCTAGCACTTGAGAAACAAATTTTTTATCATTCAATAGTACCTCATATTGATTGACAATTTCCGTTTCTTGTTCAGAAAATGAAAATGAATCATTTCTACAAATTCTTTCATCAACATTTTGAACATTTTCTTGCCCAGATTCCATTATTTTACTAGTTTCAACTTCTTCTGTCTTGGCGCCTCCATCTTGTCTTTCAGAAACAACATTCTGATCATTCAATCCTTCCCCGTCTTGAACATTTTCTTGCCCAGATTCCATTATTTTACTATTTTCAACTTCTTCTGTTTTGGCGCCTCCATCTTGTCCTTCAGAAACAACATTCTGATCATTCAATCCTTCCCCATCTTGAACATTTTCTTGCCCAGATTCCATTATTTTACTAGTTTCAACTTCTTCTGTTTTGGCGCCTCCATCTTGTCCTTCAGAAACAACATTCTGATCATTCAATCCTTCCCCATCTTGAACATTTTCTTGCCCAGATTCCATTATTTTACTAGTTTCAACTTCTTCTGTTTTGGTACCTCCATCTTGTCCTTCAGAAACAACATTCTGATCATTCAATCCTTCCCCATCTTGAACATTTTCTTGCCCAGATTCCATTTTCGTACTACTTCCAACTACTTTTGCTTTGGTGCCTCCATCTTGTCCTTCAGAAACAACATTATGATCATTCAATCCTTGTTCATCTTGATTACACATATTCACATCTTGATCACCAACAGAGTACGTGCCACCACTAAAAATGGTTTCATCGACACTTTGAACGTTTTCTAGTCCGGATTCCAATTTCTTACTACCCCCAGCTTCTGTTTTCGTGCCTACATCTTGTACCTCAGAACCAAGATTTACATCATTAAAACCGTCATTATCTTAACTACTGATTTTCATATCTTGATCACCACCTGAAAGATTATCGTTCTCATCACCAGATTCTGAAGAAGAAGTGTGGTACTCTGGAATGTCGGGTTCTTTGAAAATTTCTTTTAGTCTAGCCCTAAATTCAATCAGCTTAGAATCATCTTGGTACTTCAACAAATTGTCATTGATTGTTTCTTCTATTTCTGATTTATCTATTAATATGTTCTCAATACTCTGATGAATCAAACCATACAATTCCTGTAATGTACAAGAAAAATATACTTATTGATAATCACTATTGATAAAACATTAAAAATTTTAAATACTAATAGAAAAACTAACTTTAATATATTATCAATAGTGATAATACACTAAAACTTTTATAGCTAGTGATAATCACTATTGATAATCTGTTAGTTAATTATGATTACATATATCCCTGATCATATATATCACTATTGATAATCTATTACTTAATTTAATCACTATTGATAAATCACTAATGATAATCTTTTAAAGTTGATTAAACTAAAAAATACACACAATTTTAGACTTAAAAAAGAATTTGATTTATAACGAGTGATAAAATGTTAACTTAACTAACCTCTCTTTGTACATTTTCCTCTACTTCATCCAAATCTGGAAGAATTTCGGATGTTCCCATAGAATTATTCTTGACTTCAATTGTTTCTCTTTGGTTCAGCAGACTTGAATCCCAGCTTTTAATCGATGGTACTCGCCTAGTTACTTTCATCTGATCACACTTTGTGTAATGAACATATGCAAGCTGTATCATAAAATGTATTATAACATTAATATCAAATATGATATAAGACAACAAAGTTGCTATAAAAAATACTAATGTTCGTAAATTACCATCAGGAACATAGCTGGTCCGTAATACACAACACTCTTCCTATGATTCAACCTTGATTCCCATGCAAGCTTCGATAAACTAGCACAATCAAGAATGTGCTCACACCAGTTTATATCATTAACGTCATCACCTTCAAACACATTCTTCAGGACTGTGAATTTGATAGTTGATGATACATCACAACTTCCTAAAGTGTTTGAAATCAAAGTCAAGACGTTCATCCTAAACAAATAATCATCATTTTTAGTCTCCAATATAACATCTGATAATTCTTTGATTGTAACCATGTTGACATTCTTGAACTGACTTTTCCATTTTTTAATAAATGGATCACCATATTGTCGTTCTCCTTCTCGTTGCAAGTTCCTGTTACCCATTGGAAGTCCAAAAATTTGATTAACTGTTTTCGGAGTAAGTAATATGTCTCCTGATGGACACTTTAATAGCATTGATGTAGTATCAAGAATATCAACCACAAAGAATGCAAGTTTGCTTAGAATATCAAATATCGGAAAATCAATCAAAGCTCCAAAACCCATATCTTTGATAACCTTCTTTCTTTGGGCTGTTAAACGACGCATTACTTCGTAAAGAGGCCTAACTGACGCACGTGATATCAATGACCTATATTCTTTTTTTCTAAACCTTTGCTGGCTCTTATTCTCTGAATCATTCATTACAAAATCATCATTTCCTTCAATAATTTTTTCCTTTCCCCTTTCTTCTCGCCTTCTTTTATCATCAACAAAAGAACTGTCTTCTTTCAATTTTATCTCTTCTTCATCAAATTCTCTTTTACGTTTCTCTTCTTTTCCCCTAAAACTTATACGGCCAGTTCTTTTCTTACAATTACGTCTAGGCAATTGTTTTCTTCTAACAATTTTTTCATTAACTGAAAATTAAAATGACATATAATTAGTTCAGGCATTTTAACAAACATTTTAAACGCAAATATAAATATAAGAAATATAGAATCACAAAACATCATAAAATAAGAACAATACATAAATCAAATGCAAAACCAATAGAACAAAATACAAATGTTTTTTTTTCTTTCAAAATGAAATACCTTTATCATTTCCAGTACATTCGCTTTGAACTATTGGATCTGTTGTAATCGGAGGTACAGTCGATGATCCTTCCATGTTTTTGTTAATTTTTGTTAAATTTGATTCATCTTTGGTTAGTCTTTTTGATTTTAATGGTAGGAGAAACTTGTTTAAAATAATTTTGATATTGAACATTTAAGAAGTGTTCGTCATGTGTGTGTGTGTGTGAAAGTGTTCGTCATATGTGTGTGTGTGAAAGTGTTCATCATCCCTACACTTTTTTTAAAGTAAAATGAACATTTTACATCAAATCTTTATAAAATCACTTGTGATTAAAAACACACAAGATTCTAAATACATTATCCATGGTGATATATTGAAAGTAAATTTCATAGATAAAAACCAAAAAACATAGTACTAAAATTTATCACAAAAAAAATAAAATAATTATCACTTGTGATATTTCAAGTAAAATTAAAAACTATAAATTTTCAATAGAAAGAAACACATTCATTGAATCGAAAAAATATTTTTAATGAAGACCTTGAAAAACAGTCAAATTACATGAAATAATAACACAAAGAATATAACATAAGACAAACAAATCACAAACATGATATTTTAAGACATAGAATCACTAGTGATAAAAACAAACTATCTACTTTAAACATTGAATCACTAGTGATAAAACATACTGAAATTATTAAAAATAAAACTGATCATCAAGAAAACAATTGATAGAACATACATAAGGAAAGTATCACTAGTGATAAAACAAATGAACATAAGTTTTCAACATTATTGAAAATAAAAGTATCACTTGTGATAATCAAAAAACAATTGATAGTAGATAAACAGCATTGGATTCCAGAATATACAGCTTGAACAAATTAAGCAACATGACAACCGTCTCTATCATCACGACCAGCAGAAGAAACTGATGCAGAATAAGAAAAATCAGCTTTATCCTTGAGTGGGCAAGTACTATAGGTGTGGTCAGTACTTGAACAAAGAGTACAACCCATCTTCCTCCTTTTATTGCTTTTAGCCATTGAAATCTCTCTTCCACTCTTAATACGCTTTTGCGGCTGCTTCTGTGGCTGCTTCTCTGGTTGCTTCTCACGCCCCTTTGTCCGAACATCTGTTGGATTATTCACAAGCTTCTTCTTAGGCTCCTTAACGCCCATAAACTTTTCAACAATCTGAGCAGTTGTACATGTTGGAACAGGAGGCAAACCAGCTTCGAACTCAGACTTTAATGCTTTCATCTTGCCCAGAAAAGAATTTAGCTTAGGCTCATTATTACTCAACATATGAATACATGATTCAAACACATTTGCGGCCTCAATAGAAAGCTTCTCAATTGCTTCATTTTTCTCGCCATATCGGTTTTTTTTGTTCCTCAAATCAGCTGGAATCAAATCTTTTGTCCAACGCCTAAGTATATACTGATCTGGGATACGAGACACATTACAGTTCTTGAAAGCACAAAAAACATGACGGCATAAAATCCCAACACGAACAAAAAGCTGACAACAGCAGGAAACTGAAGAATCTTGACTGTTATATATAACCTAAAAAAAACATCAAAACAATCATATATCAAACAAGAGATAATTTATATTAAAATAGGTATAAAAAAATAATGTATAAACTATCAATAGTGATAAAACATATGAATCTTTAGAAATTAAAAATAACAAAATATACCTCATACTTCCGTGAAATTTTTTTATACAACTCAATCTCTTCTTCAAGATTCTCTGAATTACTTTCTTTATCAATAACTTCTGGAACAACCTTTTCAGATACTTGCTCTTCAATAAGAATAACAAAAACACCCTCTTTTGAACTCATACCATTTACCGAACACAACCATGAACCTGCAACAATCTCTTTTTGAACACGATTAAAAATATTAAGGGTGTAAACACCAGCAGCATGTTTTTCGATTGGTAATGGAGTCAGCAAAGTAGGGAACGAGTCAAAAGACTGATGATCCAACTGTTCTTGAAGGTATCTCTGCCTATCCATTGCAGACTCGTAACTAAGCATAAACTTCACAAGGGTTGCACGGGAGCTCAAAAAATAATTAAAGAAAGAGTTCTCGCTCTCTGACCTGGAAGTAGTCCTCATTAACCCACAAAGTGGTGAATCAACAAAAAAAGCAGGAATCCATGATGTTCTAATATTATACATCTTCGTTAGCCACTTGTGTCCAACAAGATTAAACTCCTCCATAAGACTGTTCCATCTAAGCTCAAACTCATCAGGTTGGATATACATATTCGAAACAATTTTGCCAAACTTTTCTTTGAACTTTGTGTTATCATAAATTTCAGAAACAATCTGCGAAAAGAATGCAATATCAATAGTGATATAACAATAAAGATTATATACAAAATAATTTTTTTTGTCAATGCATTATCACTAGTGATAAGAAAAATGCCAAATAAGAACTATATAATCTTTTGGTTTGTTATATGAAACATTAATAATTTATCACAAGTGATATAAAAACAAACAAAAATGAATACCTTTTTTGGGACTTTCTGCATGATGTGCCACATACAAAGCCTATGCTTAGATTCATGCAACTCCTCAGCAACAGCGATACGCATAGCACCGTCTTGATCAGTAACAACAATCTGTGGCGCTCGACCAACTGCCTTCTTAAACGATCGAAGTAACCATCGATAATATTCAGCTGTTTCTTTCTTCAACAACCCCGAACCAACAGTAACAGACCTTATATGGTTGTCTATAGCCGTAAATGGTACAAACACCATTTTGTACCTTAAAAATAGTATAAACTTTAACAAAGTAATAAAAAAAACAATGAAGAAAACAATAATAATGAAACATACTTGTTGGTTCTGTACGTGGCATCAAATGATACAATATCACCAAATTCCTTATAATTACATTTCGCAACTTCATCAGCCCAGAACAAACCGCACAACTCCGCGTTCTCAACAAAAAATTCAAAAGAAAATAGTTTTGTATACTCTTTCCTGTCCTCCATACGATTAATCAACATCTGAGCATCACTATCTCCTATGAACAAGTTCAAGCCATTAACAAAATTCTTAAAATCCACCTGAGTGCCATGAACTAGAGATACAGACCCTTTCAACCCAGTATAAAACTTATGTGCTTTAACAGCACCAATATTTGAACTCATAGCTTTGATAATAAACAGCTGCTCGACGTATGTTAACTTCCTCTCAGATTTGGACAAGTGTTTATACTCAGGCTTATCAAGCTCATGATTATGTTCAACATTAAAAGTTGTCAACGAATACTTTATTGTACCAGGAACCAAATCAAAGACAGCACGCGCTTTGCAACCACATATCCTAATATTTGAAGTCCTTACTTGTTTATCAGTCTTTTTAGGCTCTAAAGTATTCAAGGATATATTCTTCGGACAACCATACCGATTACAAACTAACGTCTTCTGTTTCACAAAACCACCACGTAATCGTTTCTGAGTAGATAGTCTAATGCCAAACCCCGCAACTGAAGTGTATTTCTTATAAACACTAATACATTCATCAACACTATCATATTCAGTCCCTAAAACTGGTAAATCACTAGCATAAACCCTAGGAACAACTATAAGTGAACCATCTGGACCGTCAAGAATCTCATCATGATCAAAGGATGAAGATGTTTTATCACTGTTACCAGCTGTAGAAAATAAAACAAAGAAAAATGAATATAATATAAACAAAAAAGAGGAACAAAAAGACAAAAGCAGTTTAAACTAATATCAATATAATATAAACATGGACAGATATCATAAATAATATAACACAACACAGCATATATCATAAATAATATAACACAACACAGCATATATCACTAGTGATAACACATGATAAAAGAGGAACAAAAAAAACAAAAGCAGTTTAAACTAATATCAATAGTGATAAAACATACAAAAACATTTAAATACCTTTTATTGTTTGGAACAAAAAAACACACTGATAAAACATATCATATATCACTAGTGATAACACATGATTAAAGAACTAAAAACATACAGTTTACACTAAAATATCAATAGTGATAATACATACAAAAACATTTAAATACCTTATATGAAACAGAAAACATTCATAAAATGATAAAACACATTATATATCACTATTGATAAAACAAAAAAAAAACATAAAAAGGGCAGCAAAAACAAAAAACTTTTAAACTAGATATCAATAGTGATACAACATACAAAAACATCAACAAAAGAGTAAAAAAAGATCAACATATCAATAGTGATAAAACATAAAAAACATCAACAAAAACAGGTTAACTAGTAACAAAACATCAACATATCACAATTGATACAAAACATGATAAAAAAAATAAGCAGTTAATAAGCATTAACAACAAAATAGAGTAAAAAATAAGTTGTTAATCTACAAACTTACAATCACAGTTATCATGATCAGCCAAAAGAGAAGTAGAACCGCATCCGGATACAGTAGAACCGTTATTAACATCCAAACCTACTAAATCAGCATCTAAATCTGGAACTGCAGGCTCATTCAAATCAAAAGCCATAATATAAATGAATTTGTGGAATAATAAGCAGTAAAATGATAACGATGATCAATGGAGAAGCGGAATTTGTGGATCGGTATAACAGAATGAGAAAGGCGGTTTTTTTTTGTAACTGAAACCGTTGAGAGAAACACACACGAATTGTGTGTGAAAAAAGGAGCGAAGTGATAAAAAAATTGGGGGAAAAGAGTTTATATATTGGCAATAAAAAATGATTAATTGAATTAAATCTTAGATTAATCCCCACCCTTAGATCAAAGCTAAATGAAGGGTGGGGATTTGTCCCTTGGTTTCCACCAAAAAACAAGGCTCCAAAATAACTTTTTTCTAAGGGTATAATTATAACAACATACATAATTTGAGTGTGCAAATAACCATTTGAAGTGTGCAAATCAACTCCTTTGTATAAACTTCTTTAGAGTGACCATGGCGTTTACCTTCAGACCACATACAAATGGTACCACACTCATCAAGAGCAATAAATTGTGCATTTTTTCGAATATGACAAAAACAGGCGATTTCTTTTTTGTTTTTTAACAATAATCATATCGATACAACTTTTTAGCCAACTAATACTTGTTGATCACATTCACAGAGGAGATGCACGAGGGCTCTAGTCTTTTCACGGGGTTTCTCCTCATCAGTATTTGGTTTCCCCATATCAGTTTACGGGATTTGAATCTATCGCCGCACATAATTGACCCGGGTAGAACTTAAACAGGTTAATTTTTCTTAGCAAACGATAATTAAGATATATATGGCACTACAACATATTTATATAATATGAAGCGTTCGATCGTTTGAGCTAGTTTGATCTATCTTTTTATACTTATTTCCTACAATTACGGGCATATAATTCTTTTTTCTCATTGAATCACTTTGGTCCCCTTACTCTACTGTCGTATTCTCAAGTATAGCCTCTCGCTCAGCTGGGCAGATTGCAACGTCTTGAATGGCCTTGCTTGTCATTATCACACAATTATTGCCATAATTACTATTTCAATACACACGTTGGGTTTGGTTTATGAAATTATTAAGCTAAAACTAGGTCGACGTTGCATTGATACCGGAAAGCAAGCAAATCACGAAAGTTGAAAAACTAGCAAAACCAATTCATACCCAACTAGCATCAAACAGAATGCTAGTTTATGATCAGCACATAGTACGGATAACAAGATGAAACAATATTTGAAGATTAGGTCTGCATTTTTGGTATGATATGATGATGATATGACAAGTGTTTATTTTAGTACGGAATTTTAAATTATGTTTTTTTATAAACTTAAAAGAACTACTTATATTATACCAAAGAAAAAATTTCATGTTTGGTCCCTATCGTTTACATCAAACATCAAGTTTGGTCCCTATCTCAAATTAAATGCACAGATCGTCCCTATCGTTTACACTTTGGATCAAGAATGGTCCATATCTTGAATGAGAGTTAGTTTTGCCTGTTAAGTGTAATTATTTGAAGGGTATTTTTGTCTTTTCGATTTCATTAAATAAAAACTCAATAAATATTTTAAGTTTTTTTTATCTCTCTCTTTTTCACATCTCTCTTTCTTCTCATTCTCTTGCACAAGATCTGATTTTTCATTTCCAAAAAAAAAATGGTCCAAGATCTTTAAAAAAAACAATCTGTATCATTTCCATATATATCATCCCACACACAAAACCCTAGCAAACTATATACTCTCACCCTCTTCACCTCCAGCCGCTTTTCACTTTCCGGCCGTCATCCGGCCATCTCCGGCCGCCGCCACCAACATTCTTGAACCGAACCAACCGGCCATCACACGCCAAAAAAACCAACCTAAAAGTCTCCCATCCGGACTCAACCCAAGCTCCTTCATCTGACCAAACAACACCAAACCCGCACCTGCATCACCATTATCCACATACCCTTTAATCATCAAACGCCATAACAACGCCTCCACTATTATTATCACCTCCACCACCGATTCAAACAAGATCACATTTCTATAACATACAAAACCCAGATCTATTATCACCTCAATCTCTGTCTCATTTGATGCCCATGTTCATAAGCCTTTCTTGATAAGCAATCACCCTCACCAAAAATCGTTGATAAACCTCTTGATTTACCACCACTGTTTGGAAACCACATCCACCACACCCACCGATCTGCCACCAAATCCATTTTTGAACCATTTACGGTTTTGTTTTTTTTTCGTGGGTTTGATTTGGTGAATGGATACTCGATGAGGGTGGAGAGTTGTGATTCTCGATCACCATTACCAGAAGTATCCATTATAAGATTTAGGGATGGTGATGGTGATGTTAGAAGCTGAAAAAGAATAATGGTGCCTACGATGGATCTTGACAGGCTGGATACAAAAAGAAAGGGGCACCTAGCAAAAAAGCAATTAGCAATAAAGTGGGCACCTAACCTTTATAATGGATTTTAACCTTTCTGGATGTATTTCCGATTTGTTTGTGTTGTTGAATTTTTTACCAACGCCACATACCCTTTAATGATTTATTAAGTTTTTATTTAATAAAAATGAAAAGACAAAAATACCCCTCTATTTCTAAAAGTTAACAGGCAAAACTAACTCCCATCTAAGATAGGGACCATTCTTGATCAAAAGTGTAAACGATAGGGACGATCTATGCACTTAGTTTGAGATAGGGACCAAACTTGATATTTGATGTAAACGATAGGGACCAAACATGAAATTTTTTCTATACCAAAATACATTGAGACTATAGTACTAAAATTCATGCAAAGAATTTCTTGAAACTAACTACTCTAAAACTGAACTTCAACTTAACTAGCCAGATTAAAAAAAGTATTAAATTAGTGAAGTTTTATCAAATAAGTGACACCTTATATGTAACTAAATGTCAATTGTTTGTGTAGTAAAACAGAAAATTAATTGTATATATCTAGAACTATATATGTTAGACTATCATAAAACCGCATGAGCATAATCTTATTAATAGCCGTTATTTATAATGGTGAAACCCTAATACATTAAATAAGAGAATTTGTAAATGAAGCACTATAATTACTTTGTAAAGTATCATTTAGTCTTTTTTTTTTCGGATGATTTTCATGTAAGTATCTATGGCCGGCGTGCAGTAAAAAAGCTTGAATGTAAAATTGTAAAGTCTTTTTTTTGGGTGTATAAATTATAGCCTACTTCTAATTGGGAGAAAGATAGGGACCTGCTGTAACCACATCATTAATGCATTATATAAGACATGTGTTTCTTCATGAGCCTTAGAATAATAATAATTCATGCTTTACTTTCCTTTTGATTAGACTTTTTTTACTCCAAGCATGTCTTTAGTTTTGAATGCAACCAGCCGCTTTTGGAACAGCAACATTATGGCCTTTAATTGTTGATTATGTTTCTAAGTCAAGTTTTTGTTGATCAAAACAAAACGTAAAGTGTGTTAATCAAGCTGTCCGTAATTATTTAATTAAAATTATCCATTCGTTCCTGCGAAATTCAAGTATTCAACGTCATCTGTTAGTTGACATAATAAACCGAACATATGTGTATAATATATAGATTACTTTGTTAAAAGACCTTCATCAATCGATTCAATCATGTTTACATGTTATTACTAGGTCGTTCAAGTTAATTAGTTAAGATGCTGCTTAACTTAAGTTAGAAAGACCCCCAATATCATATATGTTGATTTAGAAATGAGATGGTCTTAATTAGTTTTTAAACGGACGCAAAATGAGCTCATTGTCAATGACATCAAGCACCTAGCTATCCTTTTCTTAGATGATTTGGTTTTGTAATTCATATATATGTAACACTCGCCTTTCATATGTAATTTCATTTGTCTTGCACTTAGCTTCTAGTTTATTTAATATAGTAATAAAATTGCCGTTTAGAAAAAGAAGTAGACCATATCTACAAGAGGCTTGTTCTTTCTTTTTGTATGGAAAGGTGGAATAAAACTATAGTAAACGAGCACTCTTGCAAGACATCGATCACTCTACTTTAAGGGAGAGCGAGCTGCGAGCATAGCTCTACTTACAAGCCACTCTACTTGAAATACAAATATACGCAAAGAGGATCACTTATCATGATTAACCACTTAACGTAACGCTTTTGAACGGAAATCAGCTGGCATGGCATACAACCTGATTCTTTTTAATCTTATTTGCACTGCTGCTTGAGATTGAGGACAAAATGCTAGCTTATTTTTTCATTGTGCTTTTTTAATTAGGTGTAGGCTTCTTTAATTTTGATTGACTCTTTTGGGGTTTCTTGACAATTTCATCTAGAAACCCTACTTTTAATTTACAATCACAATACAAAAACCATATTTTCAGATAAAAATATGATCCATTATATTCAAAGATTATTTTAAGTTATGATATGAATAAGAAATATCGAAAAGATAATATTTGATGATAGCTATATACTAACATTTTATTTTCAGGTTTTGTGCCATATCATAAGCAAGTATTTTGGTGGATACAAATCACAGAATTAATTGAAATTAACTTGCTGTTCCTACTATATAATACAGATATGTCTGAAGAATATATATTTAAAATATTGTTGTTATCTTTTCCTAGTTTCATGGAAGAGATAAGTAAATTACAGGTTGCTCCATTAACTAACACTAGTTTCAAGTTGTGTCATTACATAGAATTTTACATTGATAGATCACATTTCTTGTTTGCTAAAACTCAAATAAATATTACTACTCGCTTGTTATCAAGGACGGAATTAAGCTGGGTCTTTAGGTTTTAGGACACCTATGAATTTTTGTTGCGTAATATTAAATTTGTTAAAAAACAATGTTTTTTTTATTAAATTTGTGTTAAATTCACATAATCCTAAAAAATTGTGTTCATAATAATGTTTAGTTTATTGTAAGTGCAACGATTATTTCTTTTGTTCCGTCCATGCTTGTTATCATATCATCAAATATTAAACTGAAGAATCATTTTGCACGTAAACAAGATTATATATTTGATTTGCTACTATCAAATAGTACTTGAATAATAAAAAATGACTAATGATAATTCTAGTTTATTTAAACTAGTATTAAAAGCTCAAATTATTGCATTTAAAACCTAACCATGATTCACTGTAGATATGGTGAGGGTCTGAAATGATGTTTCCTTGGGTAGGATATTGGTCCACTATCCAGTGTGAAAACAGATAGATGGGTTTCCATATGTTCAAACTATAGTATTATACTCAAATAAATAAATAATTAAAAGTTTAAAACAATAAATACTACCCCTAAAATGTAAAGAAATATATAGCTGGTGGTAGCCTTGATTTTTTTTATTGTTAACTCCAAAAATGCTTTTTAAATAATTCGAAAAGTTACAAGAAATCTTGATAGACTGATCATCGTCCCTACTGTTGAAGATCTCACAACTAGATGTATCTCTAGAAATACTATTTAACAAGTATTTTATAACTCATATCTCTAATATACAGTGGTTGATCAAATCTATTTTTGGGTTTAAATAAAGATTAGCATCATATCTTAATGATATAATGTTCTCTTTCCAGCAAACTAGTGATGAGTTGGTATTTCATCAGATTCCTTCCTTGATATCCTTCCAACAACCGGCAACAAATCAACAAGATCTTATAGTGGAGGACAAGGATCATGTTATCATGGAGGGGAATACAAATAAGTCAGTTAGCAAGACCCGAAAGAGGCAAGAAGATCAATCGCCTTCTTCGTCTAATAAACCTAATTCAGCAACTCCGGAAGATAGTAATAAAGATGAGCAGACACAAAGAAAATTGGTTCATAGAGAGATCGAAAGACAGCGTAGACAAGATATGGCTAAGCTTTATGCTTCACTTAGGGGTCTACTTCCACTCGAATTCGTCAAGGTAAGCTACTACAACGTACTTCAAGCTCTTTGTAATTGTACTAATTAGTTGTGTCTATGAAACTAATAGTTCTTGAGAAAGAACATGTATTGGAATTACAATCTATTTTCTGAAAACCTAATATGTTAATTTTTCGAATTTCTTATTAGGGAAAGCGGTCTACATCGGATCATATGCATCAGGCAGTGAACTATATCAAACACATGCAAGAAAACATCAAAGAAATGGCTGTAAAGCGAGACCACCTCAAGAAATTCGCGGAGACGAGTGTTAGTGGGCCTGGGACAAGTTCTGATGAAAAAAACTCGATGAACCGGCTTCCTAACACAGTCTCACTCCACTCTTCTAATGGAGGAATTCAGATTTCCATCAATAGTTGTCCTTTAGAAGAGGGGTTCCATCTTTCTAGAATACTAAAAGAGATTTCCAAAGAAGGTTTTAAGGTTATAAGCTGTACATCTACTAAAGTAAATGATCGGCTGATTCATTCTATCCAAGTCGAGGTAAGTTATATGATCCTTTATAACATAGATAATGCGGCTAATTGTTCAGATTTTTCTCACATTAGATTTGCACATATTTAATGTTAGAAAAACACTCATTTGTCATATTATTTTGCAGGCGAATGACCCCGTTTTGTCTGATCTTTCCATGTTGCAAGAAAGGTTAACTGTGGTAGCGAATAACTAATGATTTTCAAGAAAGAAAATATAGAGCTAATTAAGGTAAAATTTGCTTCCATGAGTTAATTATGGAGATGTTTGCCACCATCCATATGTTTTTTTTTCTCTGTTTGTTCACAAATCTTTATGGTGACTTTCCTTAAAGCTTGTTTTGATGAACATACATGTAGGATTTGTGGTTTGCGTTTTTTATATCCTTTTCGTAATATATATCTGTGCAAGTGTAGCCATTTTTTTTATCAACTGTTACAATATCATTAGTATGATCTATTAGCAATACAAACGTGTTTTCTGTGTTAAGTTCATTACTTAATATCTTTGTAACTTGACGAGTTTCTTGTTTGTAACTGATCATTTCTTGAGGTTATATCAAGAAATGGAAAAACACGATGAGTACAACGATTCGTTCAATTCATGGTTTTTAAATGCCTTTCCCACAAAATAGTCCATGCAAATATGAAATCAAACTTATGTTCATGATCGAACATGGAAGTGGCAGAATAGAGGATGTTAAGGTGGACTTTTGGTAAAACTAGGTTAGACACTAGAAGTCACGACTATCATTAGTAAGATGAGGAAAGGAAGGTCAGGATTATTTGGACATGTTAGGAGGAAACCACCACAATGCTCACTATGAGAGTGGATGCTCTAACAGTCGATATCGTGAGGGTAACGAGGTAAATTAAAACTTAGGTGGGAGGATATAACTTCACACATTTTTGCCGGAGGTCTTTTTAGAAGTATTTCCTCTAAGAGTCGATCTCTATGAGAATGGATGCTCTAATTGTCG
The DNA here is from genome assembly GCA_025667525.1 of Glebionis coronaria. NCBI lineage: Eukaryota > Viridiplantae > Streptophyta > Magnoliopsida > Asterales > Asteraceae > Glebionis > Glebionis coronaria. The sequence goes on from CM046881.1 coordinate 37,785,826, forward strand.
ATCTCTTGAGGATAAAGACTTTTGTCTCGAGACATGGCATCTGATATATATGAACATGTACATATAAACTAGAATAATTAGGATATATGATTGAGGGTTTTGGCGGGTTTTAATTTCATGCTGTAAGGTAGTTTTTCTTCTAGGTTTATAACCCAAGTGATTTCAACATCTCAACAAGCTGCTAGTCATATCTTCATAGCCGTCCCGTGATTTTCAATAGCCCTATCCGAGAATAACAAACAGGTCATATGACACTTGTAAATTAAAAAGAAATCGTTTATTATTTGAATTATATGACTCGTACATGTTTAATATTATACTTGTTTAAATGCAAAACTACTGAAAATGTGACTCTTTTAAGTGTAGGCTTTGTGCTGCGACACTTATTGCACACCCCTCCGAGACCCCTGCATATCTGCCCCTGCGTTTCGGTATATATTGATTTACAGCTACTTGCTTGCTTCTACGTCATGTTATTAGCCCCAAGTGTAAATATTTACACATGCGTTTAGGTATATAGCTATTTTTGGCCCGGGCTTGAGCTCACCTAGTACGTGTGTGTATTTTTGCATGTGCTTTGGGGTAGAGATCAATTCTAGTTTTATTTCTCTCCATCTCTCTCGTTCTCACAAAATGCATGCTAGTATTTTGCTCACATATATCACTTCACACATTATTTCCGGAGGTCTTTTAAAAAGTGTTTCCTTTACCTTCAAGTAGGGTGTGAGTATATCAAAGTCCAACCTTCGCATATAGATTGCTCAGGCAGGATTAAATAGTGTCGTTGTTGAAAATAACATTGCAATCGATCAAGTGAAAGTTTGATGTTAAGGATAGTGTCATGCATGGTTATAAACGGTCTTATTGTCCTATAGATATCCCATGGCAAGCACATGATTACAGAAAGGTACTTTTCAAGGACGGAGCCAGGGGATTCTCGTGGATATTCGTGACACCTATGGACTTTTTCGTTATATTATTAATTTTTGATAAAAAAAATATTTATTTTTCTTAAATACATTTTAAATGCAGTTGGTCCATCGATATGTGTTTTTGTTCGTATTTAGTTAGTATGTGTATTTTCGCTATGTGAGATCGTAGAATCACCGATTAGAAGGTAATATCTTCAATTATTTATTCTTTTAATGGCATTTTCGTTCTAATTCACTCTTTAACTCTATTACCTAGTATATTATTATTAAAAAAGTTTGTACACCCGCTCATATTTGGTTCTGACATCGTCACTACTTTTATTATAATCTTTAACTCTTTGGCCTTTGTAGAGCAAAAATGTTTAAGCTTATTCTCAAATTCCATCATTGATCCTAATGTGTGTATGCTGGCTATCACCAAATTATGCATCATTATCGCTGGTAGTTTTTATTGTACTTCCAACCCAATTCACATTTAATATACATTAATAGTGCATGACCACCAATTTAATTTGCTTGATCGTTACCTGCATTTTGAACTCTATACACTCGCAATTAAATTAAGATGGTGACATACGGTTTTGTTTTGAGCGACGGCAATGGTTGTATTCCTTTGTACAAACACTTCTAAAATGCTCGAATTTTCCATTAGGCCTGTCAATCTTTTTAACGGACTAAAACTGTTTATTACCTTTGGTATAAATAACATATGTATGAAGCTGCTTATTAAAGTACATATTTAATTCTATAAGGATGAAATAAGCATTTTGGATAATCGAATTAAGTGTTGCTTTAATATTTACTTATCAGATTAATTCTAAAATGTATAACCAGAGTCAAACACCCCGGATAGGGTTTTGTTATACAGGTAGACTGACTACCATTATGTGCGTCTGCTTGTTATCGGTAAATACAGTAGTTCCTTGGTATTAATTGCTGCAAATTATTTTTAAGACCGAGACATATATATACATAAGTTCCGTGAAAAGATGCATTTCCAATGTGTTTCACGAATCTTTGGCCTGGTTGAGAAATATTTAGCTTGCTTTTACATATTTCTAGCCCTTATTTCAGTTAGGTTATGATCAAGTATATAAAATATTTACATATGCATACATAATACTATGTAGTAGTTAACTTAATGAGTGTCTGCCACTCCACAGAAATACATATATTAATTAGAATAAAGAGGTATTATTATTATTTATGCTCCCAGGTATGTGTAATGTGTGTTTGTCTGTGTTTGATCTCTATCAATTTGTGGCTCCAAACGCCTTGTGTAGCGCAATGCAAGACGTACCGCGCCAAAATTCTTAGATCATAGAGATGCACCTTCTAAAATCAATTTGGAAGCATCTTAACCGAAATAAAACCTTCGTGTTTTAGTTCCCTTTTTTTACTACTATTTAAGAGACGTTGAACATAAGAGTGACCTAATATTAAAAAGGCGTGTGACTATCACATAAAAATGTGTGAGATCTCTAGTTTAATTTCTGCTAAATGCAAAAAACTCTGAAGGAAGTGGCCACACTAATCTTATGAAAAGAGTGAATTTACATGGTTTGAGTCTGTGTGAAGCGGGATTCATCGATCCCGGTTGATCAGTCAGTTAGAAGTTCGAAAACCATGCTTACCCAAACAAAGAGACCCTGAATAGATTTTCAGTGCGTCACAAACTTGGAATGGTAAAGTGTCTACAATGTTCTTGAGCATAGACCTTGAATCAATTGATTTAGCAAATTCATCAAGGATCTATGCAGATGATGTTCCAAATATCCCAACGGTTCGAGCCATCAGTTGATACAAACAAAGAACCATACTTACCCAAACAAAGAACCATCTTGCCAAAGTTGCCTTCTTTCTGAATCATTGGGCTAGGCCAATCCAAACAACCCCAGATGGGACAAGTGTATAAGTGAGTATAAAGTTAAAACTTAAAAGAAAAGATAATTTTCTTTAGAGCAGAGAAAACATATGCAAAAAAGAACATTGTCACATCATTTTCACTCTATAGTTAAAAGTGACTTGGTCTTCAAACCACAAAATAAAATATTAGATAATATAAAGTTTTACTCAATTATTAACTAATCTTTAAGCATCAATCACTTCAATTTACATAATTTAATTAGTCAATAGGACATCACGTTTCAAATTCAATATTCAAATGATTGCTTGTTTAGCTGGAGAAAATATTTTCTAAGTTTTAAACTCTTATTTCTTAAGAGTTTAAAGGGAGTTTTAATTTGATCTCCTCAAAAGAGTTAGACATTCAAAAAACGCATTCAAATAAGTGTGCATGTGGACGGGGAGTTGAAGAGGAATGGAGGAAAAGTACAAAAATAAATAAATGAATAAAATTAGTTTTTCTTATATTAATACAAAACTTATTGGTTCCTCTAACTCAATGTAACCATAGCTTTTTGCAGTGCTTTATAAAACTGCTAAAACATTCGATGATTAGGAACACTAGTATAGGAAAATAGTTGGTTAAAAATGAGGAATAATATATTAGCACGAAAACATTACTATAATCCTACATGTGGGTGTTGCCTTATAATTTTGTCATGCTCGTTTTAGTTTATTCCAATATTAGAAATATGCGCACATCTGAGAATATAAAACCATCCAGCAGCTATTTGAACAGTTACCTACTTTCATTACAATTATGTCAATGATCTGTAAAGAAGTACATACGTTGTTTAAGTACTATAATTGTTTGTGACTTGATTCCCAAAGAGATTATATCTTGTCCTGTGTGGACAAACCCTTGGTACGAACATTCTAGATACGCAAGACTAGCTAGATTGGTGAAATACTTTATCTTGCACTAGCAGGGTACCCGCATGATGCGGCGGCGGGCACCCTGTGACCAGGGGCGGAGCCAGAAAAATTTGCTCGGGGGTCAAACTTTAATACTTTTTATAAACTGCGCTAAAAATGGTATTTATGGGGTCAAATTACCAAATGATATAATCTCAACCCTAAATTGTCCCTATTTCAACCATTACATTTTTTTCAATCATAATCACGCCTCCACTTTTTCTGCACAACCCTTTTTCTTCTATCATGTCCTAATCTCCTAGATTATCTTTTCTGATTTATCTCAAATGAGTCCCGAACAGTTTATTCTTCTTTACAAAACGAAATACAATATACCAGTTCTATCAAAAACCCAACAAATTACTTTTGTGATGACGGCTGTTGGTGGAGACGGCGAGCGCACAGAGGTGGAGACGACAATGGTGATCAATCAAGAATTCTAGATGTAACCGACAGCGGCTGTGAAAGGCAGAAGGTTAAGGGTAAATAGGGTTTTACTTCTGGATCAAATGTGTTCACAGCATGAGATATATGTGTCTGTTTCATCCAGCTCAAAAAAACAAACGATCAAAACATATGACCATGTCCAATGGGGCGGCGACGACATTGGACAACAAATGTTTTTCATAGCCGGGTACCCGCGCAATGCGGCGGCGGGTACCCGGTAACTAATTCCATGGCCAACAAATGTTTTTCATAACCTTTGTTTAGAGAGGGTCTTGTTAAATGGCTTTGATGTGTTTTTGTGTTGTGTTTGAGTTTTTATATCCGATCTACCACGAAAATCATAAAAGTAACAGTTTCGGCGTACTGTGGCGACAAATGATGATGTGGTGGCGACACAAAGGATCTGATGATGGTGGTGAGGATAGTGTTGTAGTATTAGAGGGTTTTGATCGACGTCGAAGTGCCGGTCAAAAATAACCTAATTACCTTATACTAGATAGGGTAAGCGGGTATCAATCCACGAGGACTATGTGGTTTTAGTTTAAGTTTTGGGGTGATCACTGATCAATAAAGGTTTTGGTTTTGGAATCTAACAACTAAAATACTTTTAATAATAAAAATGCGGATTAAAAATTAAAAATAATTATTAAACTAATAATTAAGCTAGAAAAATAAAATAAAGATGTAAACAATTAAAAGAAAAATGTAACCCCTTCCAGCTCCTAATATTTATGGTAGGTCACACTTATGGATTATCGAAACTTTTTAGAACCGATTACAAAAATTATTTTGACTTAATATGAATGAATTAATGTCGGCATTTATTATGTTCATCAACGACTCGCAATAATAAATCTTATATTAATCCAACCAATAATTATGTTTTAACAATTTATTTCGGTACAACTTATGTTGATTATGCGACCATCTTTTTTTTAACTAAATAAAATAAGTATGAATCGTTAACTAACAATAAATTGTCTAACACAAATAATTAAACATAATATTAAATCGATAAAAATAATTTATAAATAAATCATAAATCAATGTAATAAAAATATGATAATCCAAAAGTAATGATCAAACCATAAATAAAGTTACCGGAAAGAATTACAACAAAATTAGCCGGACATCACGGTGCACCCGACCTGCTGTTCACTGTTCATGGCTTCTTTTTTTATATTCTTTTCGGTGTGTAACCTCCAAGTGGGACAAATTATCTCTTTTCTTTTCTTCAATTGCAATGGAATAATTCTTATACCCAAAGTCGACTGACTTTCATGTCCTTTTTTTTCTTGTTATTATGTCTCCACTAAAGCAATTGTTTCTCTTTTTTTTTCCGACGGCTATAAATCCACCCAAAGACAAACGAATTAATTGCTTTTTTTTCCTTGAATATCTCTTTGCTATTATTCGGCTGTATGAAGACACAAGAGAATAATGGTCCTTTTTTTTTCTTTTTTAGTGTCCACTAGTGGGTTATTGGGTATTGGGCCCAAAAATTATTATTATTTATTTTATTTATTTATTTTTTTTTCTTTTATTCTTTTGGCATATAATAATTTTGGCCCAATAAAAATAACCCAACATTAATAATTGCTCGAACGAACCCGGACAAATAAAAGATGACCGAAAATATTGCGACGCACTCAAATCTTTTTCTTCAATATTTTTCTTCATTTATCGGCGCTCACAATGTCTTTTCTCCAAAAAATTAATTAAGCGTCCATTTTTATTCCGCTTCGCTCGTAACCTATATAATCACAAAACACACTCAAAGTACATATATAACGACTAAAAAAAATATACAATTATACAAAATTAACATGCTATGAGGTGTATGCAAAATACACCGATTAACTCCTCTCAACTTAACTTTTACCGTCTCGTGTAAAAATAAAATAAAAATATACAAGCATGTTAATTTCATAATTTTTAATCATACTATTGAAATTTAATCAAAAAGATCACATTCAACCTAATACACTAATAACCATCCTACATGACAAATAATCCAAAATGATTACCAATATTTTTGTCCTTCTTAAACACTTAACATAACCATTCCCATTGACTCCATTTACTTTATATTTCATATAATTAACCATGTGTCCAACGTACCTATTACACACCTATAATCAATATAAACATTAATCTAAAACAAGAGGTGAAAATATCGTACACCTTTCATAACATTGGAGTTTTTATAGCATAAGAGCACATCATAAGCCATCATACTTTAGCTTACATACTTCCATTTTTTTTCTCATCATTTTTTTTCTTTTCACACATTTTTTTTTCTTTTTTTCCTTTCATTTTTATTTTTTTTTCACTTTTTTTTTATTTTATTTTTTCCACATCACACATAAGCTCTTTTTTTTAGCCATTCGGGACCGTTTCTTACAAGTCATCCTGAACGCTTAATACACTCCTTTTAAGGTTGATATAAAGACCAATTATTCAGAAAAATGAATATCTATCCTATAGGTGCATACTACGACACATTGGCACATGGGAACCGGTTAATTAAGTATGTTTAATTAAATGGGAACAGTTATACTTCGTGCCTACTGGTACATCACATGATGGAATTATCTACCACATAGTATAATTATACAATGCACTAAATTAAACTAATCTTCCTAATTTCATTACAACAATACAAGGATTGGGTTATTTCACATAAAATTGTCTCAGCTAAGTGCAATGCTATCCATCATAAAAATTGGCGTCTGACCCATGCTAACAACTAAAGTATCACCTTGCGCGGGTGACGAATCAGATAGGCAAGCCCAGCATATGACTACCACCAATAATTATGACAGTTCTCCAACTCTTTTCTAAGGCCACCGTGCGCGGGTGGCGAGCCGAATAAGATCAATTTCAAATGTCCTAACCCAACTATTACATTACTATATTCATATTATTTATTTAAACTTTCTACCCGATCTAAGCAAAGGTAAGTAGAGAGAATTCAACCGGCGTGGTTTGATCATCTAATTATACATATGCCTAACTACATGCAAACAGTCAAATAAATTTAATAACCAAATTATACAATGGAATCGGGTGCACCTGATAATTATGGCCAAATCTTCTAGCTTGCTCCAATAAATCATCCACAAGCTAATCTTTAGAATCTGCAAACACTCAACAAACATATATGTAGAAGAAACTTCCACATCTAATTAGCACAAGACTCTTATAATGTGATGTAAAATTTTAAAAATTTTCAATTTTTCCCAAAAATCACATTTTAACCCATTTTGACCAAAATTTCACACAAAAACATGTAACACATGTGCCACCCCCCCTCAACTTAAAGCATTGCATTGTCTCTAATGCAAAAACTTTAAATTGAAATTTTGGTTAAAAATCAATTTGACAACCTCACACAAAAAACAAAAACCTAACTCACTTTTGTAGGAATCACGGTTGCATTTAGCGTATGCAACAAGCCTTTAAACCACTCGGTAGCCCGACTGGACGAGTTTTGTCTCGTGAGGGTTTGTAGTGAACACACCCACAAAGTTCCACAAACCACGGGTTGCCTCCCGCGAAGCGCTAAGTTTACAGTCTTCAGCCAGACATAACTCATATGAGTTATTGAGACGGTTGGATTGGTTCCAAGTAAACCACATCCACCGTTTCCATCTGATCACTCTCCAACTCAACATACGGCTTTAAACGGTGTCCATTAACTTTAAAAGGTTCTCCACCCACCATATTTTTTATTTCAATGGCTCCGTATGGAGAGATTTGAGTCACTATGTATGGACCCGTCCATTTACTTCTCAACTTTCCAGGAAAAAGCTTAAGTCTAGCATTGAATAACCAAACTTTTTGACCAACCAAGAAGGACTTCTTGGTGATGTGTCGATCATGAAAAGCTTTGCTTTTCTCCTTATAAATACTAGAACTCTCATAAGCATCACGTCTAATCTCATCTAGTTCAGATAATTGAAGTTTCCTAGAACTACCCGCTTTCTCTAAATCCAGATTAACGGTCTTAATCGCCCATTCAGCCCTATGCTCTATCTCAACCGGTAAATGACACGCCTTGCCATATACCAACTTATACGGTGACATACCAATAGGAGTCTTAAAAGCCGTCCTATATGCCCACAAAGCATCATCTAACCTCAAGGACCAATCTTTCCTATCACTACGGACGGTCTTTTCTAAAATTCGCTTAATCTCCCTATTAGATACTTCCACCTGTCCACTAGTCTGTGGGTGATAAGGGGTAGCTATCCTATGATTAACTCCATAATGTTTCAATAATTTACCAAATTTAAAGTTCTTAAAGTGAGAACCCCCATCACTAATTATAGCCTTAGGAATTCCATGTCTAGCAAAGATATTCTTCTTAACAAACTTAAGAACTACACTATGGTCATTCGTTCTAGTAGCCTCAGCCTCTACCCACTTCGACACATAATCAACTGCCACTAAAATGTAAACATTGCCATGGGAAGTGGGGAATGGTCCCATAAAATCAATACCCCACACGTCAAAGATCTCAACAAAAAGTATAGGATTCATAGGCATTTGATCACGCCTTGAAATCCCTCCAACTTGTTGGCAACGAATACATGCTTTCACAAAAGACTGGGCATCCTTAAAGATAGTCGGCCAAAAGAAACCGCTTTGTAGGATCTTATGCCCAGTTTTCGTAGCACCAAAGTGACCACCACATGCATAAGAATGGCAATGAGCCAATATGTCCATATGCTCATGGTCGGGAACACATCTCCTAACAACTTGGTCAGCACACACCTTATAGAGCTCCGGATCCTCCAAAAAATAATGCTTCAACTGAGAGAAGAAGTATTTTCTTTGTTGATTGGACCAAAAATCCGGAAGCTTTTTAACAGCAAGATAATTAACTATATTTGCGTACCAAGGAACCTTAGAAACCTCAAATAAGCTTTCATCCGGAAAGCTTTCCTTAATCACATCAGAAGGGTTGAACGGCGGAGGGATAATTCTAGACAAATGGTCAGCAACTACATTTTCTAACCCCTTTTTATCCCGAATTTCTAGATTAAATTCCTGTAAAAGCAAAATCCACCTAAGCAACCTCGGTTTTGTCTCTTTCTTAGTCAACAAATGTCTTAAGGCACTATGATCTGAAAATACTATCACCTTAGAATGCCCCCAAATATATGACCTAAACTTATCAAGAGCAAAAACCACGGCTAACAACTCTTTTTCAGTAGTGGTGTAATTCATTTGAGCTTCTGAAAAAGTCTTACTAGCATAAAAGATTACAACGGGTTTCTTATCGACCCGCTGTCCCAAAACCGCCCCAGCGGCATAATCACTCGCATCACACATGATCTCGAAAGGCTTCGACCAATCAGGTGATTGCAGAATAGGGGCTTCTACAAGCTTTTGCTTAAGCATGTTGAATGCTTTAAGACATGATTCATTAAAGTCAAAGCGTGCATCTTTTAAGAGTAGATTGCAAAGAGGCTTTGATATAGCACTAAAATCTTTAATAAATCGCCTATAGAACCCGGCATGACCAAGAAAAGAACGCACACCTTTGACGGTAGTGGGAGGAGGAAGGGTTGAAATTACCTGAACTTTGGCACGATCAACCTCAAATCCTTTCTCAGACACAACATGCCCTAATACAATTCCCTCTCGAACCATAAAATGGCTCTTCTCCCAACTAAGCACCAAATTAGTTTCGGTGCATCTTTTTAACACGCTTTCAAGCTGATCAAGGCAGCTTTCAAAGGATTGACCAAAGATGGAGAAATCATCCATAAATATCTCTACAGATTCTCCAACCATGTCAGAAAAGATACTCATCATGCACCGCTGAAAGGTAGCGGGTGCATTACACAGGCCAAAAGGCATTCTTCGAAATGCAAACGTCCCGTATGGACACGTAAACGTAGTTTTGGCCTGGTCATCAGGATGGATGGGTATTTGATTATAACCGGAGTACCCATCCAAGAAGCAATAGAATTTCTTACCAGAAAGCTTCTCAACTATTTGATCAATGAAAGGTAGTGGGAAGTGATCTTTAGATGTGGTATTATTCAGCTTACGGTAATCTATACAAACTCTCCACCCAGTGACTGGTCGGGTTGTGAGCTTTTCCCCATTCTCGGTTTCAACAACGGTGATTCCGGCCTTTTTAGGCACCGTTTGAGTAGGACTTACCCATTTACTATCCGAGATGGGATAGATGATACCAGCGTCTAACCATTTAAGAACTTCCGTCTTCACTACCTCTTTCATATTAGGATTCAGACGCCTTTGCGCATCTCTTGCTGGCTTAATATCTGGGTCCGTAACAATTCGATGCATACATAATGAAGGGCTGATCCCTTTCAAGTCTGCAATTGTCCATCCCACTGCTGATTTGTACTTGGAAAGCACCTTTAGAAGTGCTCCCTCTTGTGATTCAGAAAGATCAGAAGCAACAATAACGGGTAACGTATTGTTAGGACCTAAAAAAGCATATTTGAGATTGGATGGCAAAGGTTTTAGTTCAAGAGTTGGAGGCACCTCCAGAGACGACTTCGTGGCCGTGTCAAAAGTAAAAGGTAAGGGCTCCACTTTATAAGACCAGGGTGGTTTTTGATGGTCCAAGGAACTGACCAAACACTCTTGGATCTCTTGAACTTCAGTAACATCAAGAATCTCCTCATTCTCACCAGTTAGATATAATTCCAAAGGATCATCCTTAAGCATACGGGATGCATGCTTTTGAACTTCCTCATCAATCACATCTACTTGGTAACATTCATTCATCGTAGGAGAATTCATAGAATTAAACACATTCAATCTTATCTTCTTATTACCGAAGGCAATATCCATGGCGCCAGTCCGACAATTAATCCTAGCATCTATCGTGGCTAAGAATGGGCGGCCAAGGATAATAGTTGGTTGAACATCTTTGTATTGTGACTCGGTGTCCATAACAAAGAAGTCAACTGGGTAATAGAAATCATCAACTTTCACAATAACATCCTCTAAGATACCTCTAGGAATTTTGGTAGATCGATCGGCTAAGGAAATAATGGTGTCTGTCTTACGAAGAGTTCCTAAGTCATACTTATCAACCAAACTAGCAGGAAGGATGTTGATACCGGCACCAAGATCAAGGAGCGCCTTCTTAATGGCAATATTTCCGACCACCACTGAAATCAACGGTGCTCCAGGATCTTTGAATTTAGGAGGAAGGGAGCTAGATAAGACTGTACTAACATGCTCAGTTAGGTCAATCTTTTTAGGCAAAGACGCCTTCAGCTTCCTCTTCTGGGTACACAAGTCCTTTAAAAACTTGGCATACGTAGGAATTTGCTTGATAGCATCAATAAGGGGGAGATTGATCTTAACTTGCTTGAAAGTCTCCCACATATCCTCAGCATGAGGACCCTTTTTAGCTAACTTTGCAGATGTCGATTTCTCCAAAGCCGTAGGGTAAGGTGTGTTGGACACACCACCCTCCTTAACTTCGGGAGATTCAGTAGCTTTAGGATTCGGTGTTGTTGGTTTAGGAAAATCGTTTAACAAATCATTTACCAACTTAGAACCGGACTTAACATTATCAGAATTTTTACCTTCAACAATAATTTCGTCATCAGTAACGAAATCCTCGACATCAGGAGAATTTGGAATTCCCTTGTCATTGTTGTAGATTTTACCGTTTCGAAGAGATGTCACCATATTCACGTGCTCATTTCCATTTTTCTTGTGTGCGGGATTCATGGTGGGGTAGCTCGGTAGCCTTCCCTCATCTCTTTTGCTTAATTGATCCGTTAATTGACCAACTTGTCTCTCAAGAGCTGCAATAGATTTAGTAGTGGTCTCGTGTCTTTGATTAGTGACCTCGAATTTTCTATTAATCTCTTGATTGTTGGTAGACAATGAATCCATAAGCCTATCAAACTTTCGGTCAAGGTTCAAGAGACGGTTGTCATCTTGCCCTTGGCCCTGATTTGGATATTGTTGTTGTGGCCTATGATTGTAAGAATTTTGTTGGAAGTTAGATGAATCGCCACCCTCGTACCTTGGTTTGTAACCATAGTGTTGTTGTTGGGCATTATTAGGGCGACTGTCTTCATCTTTCCAACGGAAATTGGGGTGATTGCGCCATCCAGGATTGTAACTTTCGGAGAATGGGTCATTTCGTGGACGACCACCATAGACTCCATTTACCTCCTCATTTGGTGGCGCCACCCAGCTTTGACAATTATCGACAGAGTGACTCGGATCACCACACATTGAACACCCACTATGCGACACATTAGACACATTTGGAACACCTTTTCCTATATTTTTCAACAAAAGATCAACTTTCTTACTTAACTCGCTAATTTCAGAATTTGTGCCACGTTGGTTAGACACATAATTGGCGGAAGATGGGTGGTTGTTTCGATCCACTGAAGCTTGGGTCTTAGAACCTTTGCTTAGTTTTTCAAAAAACTCCCATTCTTCCTCCATAGGTCGCGAGAAAAACATACCCCCACTAGTGGCCATCACAAATTGTTGGTTGTTATAATCCAACCCATCATAGAAGACTTTGACAAGCTCCCATTTTGGAACATCGTGATGAGGGCATGTTCTTAATAACTCCTTAAGTCTATTAAATGCTTCATGAAACTGCTCGCCTGGGATTTGACGAAATGATTTAATCTTATTCCTAATGGCAGCAGTTTTACTTATAGAATAAAATTCCTCAAGAAAAGCAGATTGCATTTCAGACCATGAGTTAATACTACCTGGTTCAAGAGATGAGAACCAGTCCTTAGCTTGATCTTTAAGAGAAAAAGGAAAAAGGCGAAGTCTTACCTCATCCTTGGTAATATTATTAACCTGATGTGTGTCAGCAATTGAGAAGAATTCTCGCAGATGTGCGTATGGTTCCTCACGACCTCTAAACACCGGCAAGATTGCTATGAGGTTCGGCTGGATCTTGAAGTTACTTGTAACCCCTTTAACCGGATCCGGATAAACGATAGGCGAGGGATCCTCGAAGATCCCCGGCCTGTAATAAGAATCAACACCCCGTGGTGGAGATTCTTCTCCGCTGCTACTTCCGCTAGCACTTCCGCCAACATCTTCGTCACCTGGCATTTCAGCGAAAAGCTCTGCTAAACCTGAAAAATCAAGATTAGTAGAAAACTGTCGAAACGTCTTCCTTCTTAACCTTGCACTTTTCTCAACTTCAGGATCGTAAGCTAACGGTGATGTACGTCCCGATCTACGTGTGCGCATGCACTAACCTGCACACTCACAAGAAACAAAACAAAACAAAACAAGAAAAATAAAATCTTTTTGTATTTTTGTATTTTATTTAAGAAAAATATTAACAAAAACTTAAACGAAAAGCTCACTGAGTCCCCGGCAGCGGCGCCAAATTTTTGATCGACGTCGAAGTGCCGGTCAAAAATAACCTAATTACCTTATACTAGATAGGGTAAGCGGGTATCAATCCACGAGGACTATGTGGTTTTAGTTTAAGTTTTGGGGTGATCACTGATCAATAAAGGTTTTGGTTTTGGAATCTAACAACTAAAATACTTTTAATAATAAAAATGCGGATTAAAAATTAAAAATAATTATTAAACTAATAATTAAGCTAGAAAAATAAAATAAAGATGTAAACAATTAAAAGAAAAATGTAACCCCTTCCAGCTCCTAATATTTATGGTAGGTCACACTTATGGATTATCGAAACTTTTTAGAACCGATTACAAAAATTATTTTGACTTAATATGAATGAATTAATGTCGGCATTTATTATGTTCATCAACGACTCGCAATAATAAATCTTATATTAATCCAACCAATAATTATGTTTTAACAATTTATTTCGGTACAACTTATGTTGATTATACGACCATCTTTTTTTTAACTAAATAAAATAAGTATGAATCGTTAACTAACAATAAATTGTCTAACACAAATAATTAAACATAATATTAAATCGATAAAAATAATTTATAAATAAATCATAAATCAATGTAATAAAAATATGATAATCCAAAAGTAATGATCAAACCATAAATAAAGTTACCGGAAAGAATTACAACAAAATTAGCCGGACATCACGGTGCACCCGACCTGCTGTTCACTGTTCATGGCTTCTTTTTTTATATTCTTTTCGGTGTGTAACCTCCAAGTGGGACAAATTATCTCTTTTCTTTTCTTCAATTGCAATGGAATAATTCTTATACCCAAAGTCGACTGACTTTCATGTCCTTTTTTTTCTTGTTATTATGTCTCCACTAAAGCAATTGTTTCTCTTTTTTTTTTCCGACGGCTATAAATCCACCCAAAGACAAACGAATTAATTGCTTTTTTTTCCTTGAATATCTCTTTGCTATTATTCGGCTGTATGAAGACACAAGAGAATAATGGTCCCTTTTTTTTCTTTTTATAGTGTCCACCAGTGGGTTATTGGGTATTGGGCCCAAAAATTATTATTATTTATTTTATTTATTTTTTTTTTTTCTTTTATTCTTTTGGCATATAATAATTTTGGCCCAATAAAAATAACCCAACATTAATAATTGCTCGAACGAACCCGGACAAATAAAAGATGACCGAAAATATTGCGACGCGCTCAAATATTTTTCTTCAATATTTTTTCTTCATTTATCGGCGCTCACAATGTCTTTTCTCCAAAAAATTAATTAAGCGTCCATTTTTATTCCACTTCGCTCGTAACCTATATAATCACAAAACACACTCAAAGTACATATATAACGACTAAAAAAAATATACAATTATACAAAATTAACATGCTATGAGGTGTATGCAAAATACACCGATTAGGTTTCCTGGTGGTAGAGTTTTGATCTTGTCGGAGTTCATTTGGTGGGCATTGGTCTCGGTTGTCGTGTGGTCGGGTGGTGGTGCGGGTTTAGGATGTAAGCTTGGTGTGGAGGTTATGAGTTCGGTTAGTAGTCTGGTAACAATGGCTGTTGTAACAGCTTGTTGTGCTATATTTCTGAGAACGAAGATTGTGGGTATATATATGTATTGTGATAGGATGTTATAATTCTATATTTAATTTTCATTGATTCTACTATTACTTTTTTTTATTTTATTACACCTTTATTGAGTTGTTACAATTTTTTCAATTGTTTTATTTTTTACTCTATATTTAATTTTCATTGATGTTACTGTTACTTTTTTTCTTTTATTACACTTTTATTGAGTTGTTGCAAAATTTTCAATTGTTTCATCTGTTACAAACTTTTGAGATGTTACAATTTCATATTGTATTATTTCCCAATAAGGAAATGATTAAGGCTGAAATTCTAAGACTACTATTTTTAGAAAATGATCTAAATGTTTTATAAAGTATTAAGATTTATATTAGGTTTTTTTATCTTGTGTCCTAAGGGCACATGATAATAAGGTAAAAAGTATATCGGGTCCTATAAAAAGTACATAGGGATTCATACTTTGTGAATTTCTGTATACTTTTCTGTGGGACCCCGTGTACTTTTTATATACTTTATGTGTTCTTATCATGTGCCCTTATTGCACAAGATAGAAAAACACTTTATATTAATCTTTTAGGAGCATTTGTTAGGTTATCCGAAACAGCGATTTAGTGCGACTTTTATTTTTTCGGTCACATCAGCTTTCTCTTTCTGGCGACCTACTTTTCACAACAAGGCGACCTAATTCAATTTTTTTATTCAATAAATAAAAACATTACATTAAATAAAAAAAACATTACATTAAAAAAATATTACATAAAATAAAAAAACATTACATTAAAAAAAACATTACATAAAATAAAAAACATATTACATAAACCGTGGCACTTCAATCTCGCTCCATGCTGGAGTTTGTTTCAAAATTTTACGACATTCATAGTATCTAAAATCCGAATGACGAAGAGTGCGAAATTCAAGTGTGGCTTCTTGATAAAAAGGTATTTTCAAAAGTCCCATTTGGATGCCTACGTAAGACATTATCGTAAATCGCAAAAAATTGACCAACTTGAGCACGAATCGCACATTTCCATTTGCTGACAAAGGAATCATAACTTCTTTTTCGATCACCGATTTTGATATGAAAGTACTCAAGTACCTCCATCCAAAACCCTTTCTATTTATGGCTTCCACCTGTTCGGGACGTCTCCAAAACGTGTACTCAAGCTTGACACAAAGCTACCTCCTCCTCGGTAGTCCACGAAGGTTTGGAACTAATTATTTAGATGGCATAAAATTATAAGTTGGAGAATTGTGAGTTTAATGTTTGTGAAAAATGGTTGAATAAAGGGATAAAAGGTTAAATTTAAAATCAATCTTTTATTTAAATCCAGCGGTTACTTTTTTTTTTTTTGTATAAACATTTGCAGTTTCTTGTTTTTGAAACCGATCGTCCCTACAACCTTATTGCCTCAGTCGAGTTCGGTGATTCGATCGCCGCAACGGGAACGACCGAGTTCGACTCGGTCGCCCGAGATCGATGGATACACCGTTGCGTATAGCGTTAAGGGTATCAATTCGGCACATAAGAGTATATGTTGAATAATTCAAACAAATGAAAATAGAAAATAAATTCGAACAAATGAAGTGGAAGCTTTAATTCAAATACTTTAAGTTACACTTCAAAAGATAAAACGAAAACTAATGTTATTGGGCTCTATTTATAGGAAATCAATGACCTAAAACATAGCAAATACAAAACATACCAAAATAACAAAACTTGTAAGACAAGACACGCAAATTACTAGAAAACAAATTTACGAAACAAACCCTTTAGCTCACTTTCCAACAATCTCCACCGTGATTTAAACTCTCAATATTTTCCAAGCCAAATTCCAAACGATCCATTGAGTTTAAGTCACTTTTTTAGCAATCTCCACCGTGACTTCAACTCCATTCGAAGTTTCAAACTAAAAGAACATTTTGTCTTCAAATTCGGAATTGCAGACGCTAGAGATACTAGCAAAATTCAAACAAACAAACAAACGATCAAATATGAAAAAGGTCCAAACAAACAAACAAATGATCGAACCTAAAAACGATCCAAACAAACAAACGAATGATTGAATCTAAAACGGTCCAAACAAACAAATAAATGATTGAACCTGAAAACGATCCAAATTTTTCCAAACTAACAAATCCCAAACGATTAATCAAATATCAAACGATCCGGTTATTATCAAGTCTTCAAACGCCAAATCAGTCTTAGAATGCCGAATAGTTACTCCACAATAACTAATAATTCCAAATCCAAACCCAAATACCTAACCAATGGAAAAATCTTCAAATTATGTATCGCACAAACGCACAAAAGTACTCAAACGAACACCGAAGTGCAATGTGATTTACAAATTCCATGATGTGCAAAGTGAAGCAAACCTTATTCTGACAATTAATTAGACCAAAAGTCAACATGCACAAATATATTAATATACCTCCTACCAATTAATGTTGCCACTAACAAAATCGAGTCTTCAATGCGATATCAAATTCGATTCTTCATATACTTTAAACCCAAACGAAAGAACGGTTCAGACAATATCATAGTACGTAATTTTTTCTTCTTTTTTCATGAGGATCACCCTAGCTCTAATAACACTTATTGAACAATTCAAACGAACGAAACAAACAAACAAATCCGTACAAACGAAGCAGAAACTTTTATTCAAATACCTTAAGTTACAATTCAAAAGCTATAAAGAAAACTAATGTTATTGGCCTCTATTTAGAAAACTAATGTTATTGGCCTCTATTTATAAGGAACCAATGACCTAAAACATACAAAATACAAAACATACCAAAATAACAAAACTTGTAAGAAAAGCCAAGCAAATTGGCAAAAAAAACTAATTTACGAAACGAACCCCAAAATTTAACTCACTTTTCAACAGTAAGAGATCACTAAAATGAGACTCTTCATACGGATAGATATGACTCCTCCAATGTATAGCTCGATCGTCGAGTTTTTAGAATGGGTTGATTCATATAATTCTCGGATTAAAAGGAAACAATTATTGAAAGCGATTGTTCAGACGTCAATATGGATGCTCCGAAATTTTCTAAACAACATGATTTTTGGCTCTACAAAGATGAAGATGAGTTCCTTATTTGATTTGGTGGTGTTATATTCCTTCGAATGGCTTCAGCTAGGAATACAAACTTTTGTATTAGTTGGACTTCGTGGTTACAAAACCCAATGATCCACATCTGTCATGTCTAGCTCCTTGCTAGTTTTTGTTTTTTAATAATATTCGACGTTAAAAAATATGTTTTTAACGGGGAATATTATTAATTTGAAACTCGCAAAATGCTCAAACGAAATTACGCAAGGATGTACAAGTTGTAAAACCTATTAATTTGTTGAACTCGCTTAATCAAGAGTATGCAAAAACGGAGTTTAGAACTCGCTTTAACATACAAAGGGAATTTATCCATACACCAACTTACATGTCTACTAGAGAAAACCCTAGTATATTTCCTACACTTGTCAATCCGAATGAACCTAAGGAAATTCCAAAGGGTCTTCCACCGGTAAGTATAGTATTGCTAAGCTTGAAAGAGATTAGAGGATACATTACCGGATTTGACAAGGTCATTAAGGAATGTACGACTTCAACGGCTCAAACCGCTGGAGAATGGACTTTCGAACACATGGAATTGGTGTTTGAGAAAGAGATCCTTCCGTTTGTAAACTATCTTAAAGAGGGTTTTCTAGATCTCGGGGATAATCTTAATTTCGAAATGGCTCATAGTCAAATCACAGTCTGTGACCCGAACTTCAAAGAAAGGGAAGTTTATATTGTCAACGATAACTTACCCTCAAAACGAGAAATTAAATTTTCTCGGACACGAGCTTTCATTAAAACTATTCTAAGGTTTTAAGCTCGTGTACATGGCTCATCGTTAAATATCAGACGATGACCCGATCTTCAAATAAAGGAAAGTTTAGCGCCGATGATAAACTTATCCTCACAACGAGAAATTATTTTTTCTCGGGCATGAGCTTATATTAAAAACATTCCAAGTTTTTAAGCTCATGCACAACGACTTGCAGTCACATGACATATTGTAACCCGCGCTTCAAAGAAAGGAAATTTTATCGCTGATGATAAACTTATCCTCACTAACGAGAAATTAAATTTTCTCAGACACGAGCTTACATAAAAACTATTCAAAGGTCTTAAGCTCGTGTAAAATGGCGTATAATCACATTTTAGATTATGCCCGGACTTCAAAGAAAGGAAATTTTGTCGCCGATGATAAACTTCTCCTTACAACGAGAAATTAATTTTTCTCGGGCATGAGCTAATATTAAAAATATTCGAAGTTTTTAAGCTCATGCACTATGACTTACAGTTAAATATCAGACTGTAACTCGGATTTCAATTTTAGGAAAGCTTATCCTTAGTGATAACTTATCCTCGTAATGGGAAATTAATTTTTTCTCGGTCATGAGCTTGTATTAAAACATTCCAAGTTTTAAGCTCAGAAAGGAAAGTGTATCTTTTAAATAAGAGAACTTTTCCTCATAACGAGAAATTCATCTTTCTTGGTCATGAGCTTTACGTTAAAACATTCAAAAGTTTTCAAGCTCATGAAAATGACTTCTAAGTATATGTCAACTTAGGACTCATTCTTTAGTTAAAAGGAAAGTTTATCGTCGATGATAAACTTATCCTCACAACGGGAAGTTTACAACTTCTCGGACTTGAGCTCGTTTAGTAAGATATTCAAAATCTCAAGCTCAAGTAACTGATTTTCAGACGTTGAACACATTTTTTCAAGAATTTTTCAAAAGGTTTTTTTCTAAATCTTTCATAATTGTGTGTTCAAAATATTTTTGATAAAAAGAGCATGTCTTCTGGAATCGATAATATTTACGATCCTAGAAATGTCATTGGGGTTATAAATAAAGTTCGAGCAGAAGTTCAAATGTTTTAAAACATGCTCAATTATGGCTTGCTATTATTTCAGATAGTAACCCGCTTTTCATATTCAAGTCAATCATTTCACCGGAAAGCTTTGACTCAACAACGGGAATTAATTTTTTCCGGCATGGTCTATTTATAACCATGTAAGGGATTGTGTTTACGGAATAACACAATCTAACATGAATATATGTACGCTTCAGTGCATTTATTTGTTAAAACACGAGAAATCTTGTTTTTATGAAATTATCATCTCCACCAACCGTAGAAGTTTACAATTGATATCTACATACTCGACGATGCGACTACTTAAACGGAGATTACAGCTCTTTCGATAGAACACGGGTCAACAATTGAGGGGGAGCAATTGTCTAGGATTCAAAATCTTTGATGCCGAAAGTGCCAAGTTCACAAATTCGTGTCAAGACAACGATATCAATCGTACACATGGTGTCAAGAGATAACTTCAAACGCGACGTGGCGACCAACATTCGTGAACAAGAACCATGTGATTCCATCATATGATGTTCTCCATCATTCAGGTCCAACCTTGTAAATTGCTAATATTGTGAATAAATTATCATATATGATCTTTGCACGTGATAAATACATTACACTTGTGTTTAAAAGGTATTTAATTTACGTTTCAAGTACACCCTCATTAATTTGAGGGGGAGCTTGTGAAAATCATGAAGATAATTGGATTTGCATTTTTCTTCCTAAATTTTCTTAAAATACTATTAAATCAAGTGATATTAAAAACATCGATTACGTTAATAGTTTTAATATATGGGAGAAAATGTGATTTAATATGGGAAATGATTAATCACAAATGGTTTGACATAACGTGATAGCTCATCTCGACATGTGCGAAATGTTTTCGGATATCATGGCATATGTTAAGGGGGAGCAAAATGGATTTGGATATCAAAATGGATTTCATGGTGACATACACTTACCCAAAACATCTGTATTCATGACGATGAAGATTGTGGTGACATAAGGATGGTAGGATATGTTAAACTTCAATGATTCCTCTAGAACCGGAGGAATCTTCCCAAGGACATTCCATAACTAGAAATAGTAGTCCCTAGGAAAGATGGAAAAAGATTGTGAACATAGCTGAACACCGACCAAGTACTTAAGTTAGCACTGGAACAATCACAACAAGGTGCTAGTTGACGTATTGGTAAGCATTGAAGGGGTTGAAGAATGAAAAAGAATTGTAAAGATAAAGGGTGAAAAGAAAGAAGCCCTCCTTACAACTTAGACAGAAACCGGGTCAACACATATGCTATTAAGATCATTTTTAATGATGCTTGATATTGAAGATAAGACATCATGGACCCAGTGATGCAATGCACAACCCATCCCAGCTAACTCAGATATCTCTCAAAATATATTTGTTTTAATCACACGGAGACAACGCATTATCTATTGATTTATTCACTCCGAATAAATTGGTATTGAAATGGTGGCACTCCTCTCCAGCCTCCGATCACTAAAATCCAAAATGCACGATCGAGTCTAGAGCCATTTGAGATCATCAAATATCTCATTAGGACACACTTTCATAATTCCTTGCTTCTTCACACACTGTGAAAAGTAAGAAAGATCTTGAGAGTCCTACGCAAAATCTTCATGATCTTGCTTGAACATCCGAGCAATACGAAAGTATTTACAATGAAGATGGAAATCCTTCTTGAGCGAATATCAAAAAGCTCATGGTAGGTGACTTGTGGGATTGTTTATGAATCAAGCTTGTGATAACTAGAAAGCAACAGTGGTTTAATTCTTAACTGAACTTAAACACGTTCCAGGCCTCAACGCAATATCTTAGTGATCTTTCTAGAACACTCAGAGTGACACTTTATAGTGTTCACAGTGATGAGTGGAAATCCTTCTAGTGTTAACATCAAACAACACTTGGTAGGTAACTTGCAATATTCTATATGAATCAAGCTCGTGACAACTGGAAAGCAACGATGGTGCGGTTCTTAATTGAATTTCACTTGTTCCAGGAAAATGAATTGACAGCTTCAATCATACGTATAATTTTATCCAAATGATTCACTCTTTATGTTCGCAGTCAGCTTTGGACGGTCGAATAAAGAGAACGTGTTTACCCGCGAAATCTTGTAAAGGAGGTTCTTAATTGAAACTACCTGCCACAAGTACGATATTTTATATCGTCCAACGGTCTTAATTGACCGGAGGTAAAATGCTACCGAATTAGAATGAAATGTTCAAAGCCATTTCATCCGTGTATATGTTTTGTTGCTAACTGTCTTATGCAGCGTAACAAGAAGGTGGCATTGCAGTGTACAATCCACTAGAAGTCGTCAACACATGCTTATACTGTATGCACTTAATACTTCAACAAAGTCTAAAATTCAAGTCTTCCGCTGTATCAAACTCTGAAGCTTTCAAGAATTTATAAAAGTATAAGTATGTGGAACATGAAGTCACGAGGAGGCAAATTTCACAAGTGATGAATGCACAAGGTCAAGGCAAGGACACATGCTCAAGACTAAAGTCAAAGATCTCATCTGCATATTCACAAGAACAAGATCGAAGACTCAAGCATAGTATGCTAGGTTTAAGATTTTGTAAAATGGTGTGACCTCCCTTAGGGGGAGATTGTTGGAAATACGTTTTTCCAAAGAGTCTCAGTCACATCATTGTTAGCATAGATCACGAGCTATACAATATTTAGGACATTGTAACTTGGAGTGACCTCCCTTAGGGGGAGATTGTTGAAAATACGTTTTTACGTATTTAGAAAGGATCGGTCACTCCAACGATATATACGTAGATTGGGCTCGTGATCTAGTTATGTAAGTATAACCCATAAAGCCCACATGTAGGGTGGTCTATATATATACCCTTCTTAGCATGTTAGGAAGGGTAGTTGTTGGTTCTCATTTAATTAATCAATCTTTCTTTCTCTAACCCTCTCCTTTATCTCTCTAACTTTCTCTCTCTAGTTCTTCATCTCCCTCCCTCTCTTTAGATAATTACAACACATTAACAATTTTAAGAAATCGTGGACCTACAACTGATACTTAGTTTATCAGGTTTACTAAGTCATTTAGATATCTATTTTTACGTTTACTTAGTCATCCATGTTTAATGGATTGACTAATTATTTAGGAGACTCTTAGGCCATATTAGTTAGTTGAAGTGGTGGCAAATTGTTAGGTAGTCATTTATGTTTTCAGGTATTCGAGTAGTTACTCTATAACTTTGAATAGAGCTTAGGGCTTGTTTGGTTATTTTTGTAATTAAGTCATGTTTAAGTTATTGATGACTTAATGCACACACTCACATTTTTATTACTTTATTTTCAGACATCTTTTGTTATAAGTCACAAACAAACAAATTTTATGTGACTTAATAATTTATTTTTTAATATTAAGTCATTTAAGTCATTATCAAACATCACCTTAGTTTCTTTGCATTTTCATTGTTAAAAGTTTGAGGAGAATAAAAGTACTCCTTCCTCCCATATAAAAGAACTTTATCTTTTATCTTTGCCACTACATAACAATGGTATCAGAGCCCTGTCATAAACTACAAACCGCGTAAAACACGTGAGGTTGAGTAATCAAAAGCATTCGTTACACTAGTAGCATATTAGAGAGTTGCAATGGCTTCTGAAGGAACCTTTGTTTAACCATCAATCCCTCGATTGGTCAAGGACCGCATTATTCATTTGGCCAAGCATAAATGCCGACACCATAACCAAATCTTGTTGAGCAAATGAATTTGTAGTCGTAATAGCCCCCGGGTGTGTTTCACTCAAAGTCTCGGGACTTGCATTGATATTGCTATCATTGTTTGTCTCCTCGTTTGAGTTACTAACCACCGGAGGCTGTTTTGGATACTCATACACTTGCTCAACATGATAAGGTACAATACTAGTATCATTGGCAGTATTTGATACCTCAAAAATTGTGTCAGCTCCATAAAGTGAAAGATTTGTCATGAGAGCTGCCTTGGCGGTATTGAGATCATCACAGTCGGAATTGTATGCATCAAGATCATCACATTGATATGCGACATTGTTCGTGATGGTAGCTGTGAGACCGTAAGTGTCCATAACTCCTGGATCTGCGAGAAATGATAACTCTTCTTCATCGAGCTCTCGTCCTTGGGCTTGAGCATTAACCAAGTAGATCTTCTCCTGAAACCATGTGCTATCCCTTTTCCTATTTGGCTGCTTACACTCTTGAGCCATGTGCCCTTCCCCTTTGCAGTTATAACATATGATCATCTTCATTTTGCCAGTGTTATTACCCCTTGTAGCAGCAGTGTTAGATGGACATGCACCAGTATTAGATGAACTTGGTCTCCCCTGAAGTGGTTGCACAGTGAAGCTGCCATCTTGGATTGTAGCTTGTTGACGAGAATTAGAAGAATTCCTCAACTGATTGTTTGTTGGAGATGGTCCTCTATAACCTCTTTTGTTCAACGGTTGAGTTATGTAAGCAGACATTTGAGCAAGTATATCAGTAGGATTATCCCCTTGTTTAAACTCAGGAACTGGAATTTCGTCATCATAATAAAATACTGGTGCTGGTTGAGCTACAAATTGATTTGAAGGAGCACTAACATGTTGTGGGTAATGGGGTTGAGGAGCCTCATGTTGTTGATAGGTGATGGGAGGGTGTGTTGGAGGTTGATAAGGTGAGTATGGTTGTGAAGCATAAGGTAAATGATGTGAGTCTCCTTGTGATGATATTGCTGGTTGCTTGTATTGTTGCAGATAAGATGTAGGTGGTTGTGGCAAGATCGAATATTGTGGAAAGCTTAGAGTTTGATACAATGGTTGACAGGAAGATTGGTGTCCCAAAGCATACAGAGAGTTGTGATATGACAAAGTTGGATGATTTGCCATTAATGCCAATGGTTCTTGATAAGATCCCTGATAGATGCGTTTTTGGATCACGTGCTTCTCGTGTTGCTGCAAGAAAGCATAGAGTTGATCTATATTTGACTTGTGCAAATCCCGAATCATTTTAACATCGGTGACATATTGGCTCCACTCTTGGGGTAACGTGTTCAAGAACTTGGTGTTTAGTTGAAACTGAGCAATCCTTAGATTATGCACGTTCAAATCATTCATCAAAGTAGTGAAACGCCAGTAGTAGTCATGAAGTGTTTCCCCTGGAATGTATGTGAACCTATCAAACAAGTCATACAATTGACACTCTCGTTCCTGCTTAGTTAGTGAAGTCCCTTGTAACAAAACAGTTAAGCGATCCTAAAGATCCTTTGCCATTGTGTGTTCACTTACCATTCGATAGATATCGGGTGAAAGAGCTTGAAGTACTGTCTGAACGGCCCTTTCATCCGCATCGGCAATGATTTTGTTAGCATCCATTAACTCATGAAACAACCTTGGCCACGTCACATTGTCGACAGTAACTTCTCCCCAATCGAGTGGACCATTTTCAATGGATTGAACCATAAGTCTCCTATTGGGTTTACCCATAATGTAAGTTCTCATGCGACCTTGCCATGCTTCAAATATGTCTTTGATGAGCAACGGTGGGCGGGTATCGGTACCCGAGATGATTGAAATATCGGTAAGCGATGTCATTGTAGGCATAAATGAATGAGGATTCATTTTTTGAACACTTGATGGAAAAAAAGATTATCTTTTGATCGAGCAATGAAATAAGGTTGTGAAATTTGTTGTGTGTTGATGTAGAATTCTTCTAAAAATTACAAGTCAAAACTTGACACAATCAATACACAATTCAGAATATGTAACCTGAACTTAATCCGGAATGTGAAGTACTGATCTAATTCGGAATCTATGAAGCCTTGAACTAAGTCGGAATGTATATCCTTTACCTAATCCAGAATATGAAGTACTGAACTAATTTGGAATCTGTAAAACCTTGACCTAAGTCAGAATGTATATCCTTTACCTAATCCGGAATATGAAGTTCTGATCTAATTCGGAATCTGTGAAACCTTGAACTAAGTCGAAATGTATATCCTTTACCTAATCCGGAATATGAAGTCAGGGATCTAATTCGGAATATAAATCCACACTCAATCCGGAATCCAAACCAGATGTTAATTCGGAGTACACACAACTTGCACCTAATTCGGGATATGAGATCTACTGTTAATTCGGAATAGGAGATCCACACTCAATCTGGAATATGCAAAACCCTAGTAATCCGACTTGTAAAACCCTTTTATCCCGAATAAGAAAAAATTTTGTACCTTTTAATTTTACCCAAAATCAAGCCAAAAATTCCAACTTTTTTATGAAAATCACCAATATGAATATCACAAATCCCTACCACAACTATGTAGGCAATTTGTAAAAAAGAAATTGTGGTGAAAAACACAAAAAATTTGAAAAACACGGATATATCTTGATTAAAAGAGCATAAAACTAAAAATATCACAACAAAAAAAACCTTATATCATCCCATGGCTCTTGATATCAATTGTAGAATACTGATAATCTTAGATCTAATCAAGATGGTTGTTGTTTTTCTAGAGAGAGAAACTAGCGAGAGAAAGAAAGAAAACTTGTATTATTATGAAATGAAAGTAAACAACCCACCCCTTTCTATGGTGGAAAGGGGTTTATATACCAAGTCCCTTAGTGGACTTGGGCTTCTGGCTCATGAGCATGCTCATGGGTCGGGCTAATGTAAATAACAATTAAACATATACTACAAGCCTATAACTATATAGTTGGAGTGACCGAGACTTTCTTAATACGAAAAACGTATTTCCAACAATGGGTAATATGAGCATTAGAGTATGATCATGGAGAACTTTTTGAGATTCAAAGAGTATTGGCAAGTCATCAAATATGGTGTAGAAACACGAGATAACATAATGGCCCTCACTTATGTGTAGCAGCAAGAGTTACAAGCAATGAAGTTGAAGGATTTGAAAGAAAAAGTTTCTTGTTTCAAGCCATTGATCGTTTAGTTCTTTAAACCATTCTCAGCAAAACAACGTCAAAGACATTTAGGATTCGATGAAGAAAAAGTACCATATATCCACAAGGACAAGGAGAAAGCAACTTCAAGCTTTACATTCTGAATTTGAAACGATCAGAATGAAGTCGGATGAACCAATGTGATATTATTTCTCTGACGTTGTAATCATTGAAAAAATTCTTCGATCAGTGAAAACGAAATTTAATTTTGTTGTTTGTGTGATAGAAGATTCGAAAGATGTGGATGAGATCTCACTTAATTAGTAGCAAAGTTCAGTAATGCTGCATGAATAGAAGTTTGAACAACCGGATTCGGAGGAAAGAATATTGAAGGTCTCAACTGATCATTCAATGACAAGTAAAATAGGTGGAGGACGAGGCTCGAGTAACCATAACTTTCTTGGATGTGGTCGAGGTCAAGGCATAAGGAATAGAGGCCGAGGTAGAGGAAGAGGAGGTAATTTTCAGCCTCAACATCATGGAAACAGATTCCATCATAATGGAATAGAAAGAGGTGAATGTCAGGCTAGGACACCAGACAAATCAAGCATTGAATGGTATCGTTGTCATAAGTTTGGGCATTATAGAAATGAATGTTGATCAAATTTGGGTACTATGAAAGGGGAAGATGTTATTTATGAAGAAAATAAGGTATCAAAAGATGAAATATTTTTATTGATTGCTTCTTGTGAAATTAAGACAACCAACAAGAATGTGTGGTATCTCGACAAGGGATGTATCAATTACACGACTGGGGACAAAACATTATTTTCAGCTCTTGATGAGTCATTTAGAGATTCTGTGCGGTTTAGAAATGACATGAAAGTTTGTGTGTTAGGAAAAGGAAAAGTGACGGTAGTGACATAATATAATGTCAAAAATAGCATGTCTAGTGTCCTCAATGTCCCTAATTTAATCAACTCCAAGAGAAAGGGTATGAGATCTCTATTATAAAGGGTGTTTACAAAATATTACATGAAAAGTTCGGGCTAATTTCTCAAGCTACCATGACAAGAAACATAATGTTTCCTCTTTATCTCAACCATACTCGTCAAACGTGATTTTTTGAGCAAAACTGTATGATGAAGCTCGGTTGTGGCATGTTCGATACGGGCACTTGGTTTTGGAGGTTTGAAGACACTTCAACAAAAGGCTATGGTTTTCGGTCTCCCATGCTTCTCAAGTTCCTCATACGGATGTAAAGAATGTACTTTAAGAAAACAACATCGAGAAAAAGTTATAAAAGGAAATACATAGAGGACTATAAAGTTGTGGGAGATAGTTCACTCAGACTTTTGGGGGCCAATCGATCCAAATTTTAATGGAGGTAAATGTTACTTAGACTAGGGTTTATTTTTTACAAGAAAAGTCTAAAGCTTTTATAGCATTCAAAAACTATATAGCTTTAGTAGAGAAACAAGTTGGTTTCCAAGTGCATGAATTGAGAACCGATCGTGTAGGAGAATATATGTCACACGAATTTACAAAGTTCTATGAAGAGCAAGGTATTAATCGCCTGCTTACATAACCTACACACCTCAACAAGATGGTGTAAGTAAGAGAAAAAACCATACAGAATTGAAAATTGTGAGAAGTCTTATGCAACATAGAAAAGTACCTAAGAATTTTTTGCCATAAGCTGTCAATTAGAGAATTCATATTTTGAATAGGAGTCTAACTTTTTTTGTCCATAATATGACTATAGAAGAGGCGGAGTAGGAAAAAACCGAATGTAAGACACTTTAAAGTTTTTGGTATATCTTATGCTCGTGTTCCCGGTCAGAAGAGAAAGAAATTAGATGACAAAGGTTTAAAAGTTTTAAAATTGTATAATCCTAAAACTAAAAAGATAATCATTAGTCACGATGTCATTTTTATGAAGATAATGTTTGGTGGTGGGATAAGCCTCACACTCAACATCAAGTTCCAACAGATCTTGGTGGTGATAGTTCACATCATCATAAAGAAGATATCTTGCAGTTATCAGTTGTTGAGTCAAGCGTAAGTAAAAGAGTCATCCATACCTATAAGAGAGACAAGATCATCTCGTGTTAGATGAAGGCCAACGTGGATTAATGACTATGAAGCGGCGGGAGTTGAGCTATCAAAAGACCCACTTGTTCATTTTCCACTTTTTGTAGATGGTGATCAAGTTACTTTTGAAGAAGCTGTTAAAGAACCTAAATGGAAGAAATCTATGTATGAAGAAATTGTAGCGATATTGGTAATTGGTCGACCTTCCAAAAGGGCCGAAAGTTATTGATGTTAAGTGGGCTTACAAGATAACACTAAAAAGAAATGACCAAGTTGATAAGTACAAGGATCGTTTGGTAGCGAAAGGGTATAAGCAAACGTATGGTGTCGATTACAAGAAGTATTTTACCTAGTTTACGATTCGATTGGTGATTGTCTTGGTTGCTCAAAATTCGTGGCCTGTTTTTCATCTTAATGTGAAGTCGCCTTTCTTACATGGAGAACTAAAGGAGAAGGTATACGTTAATCAGCCTCCTTGTTATGTTAAAGATATACATAAAGTTTATAAGCTGAATAAGGCTTTACATGGCCTTAAATAAGCCCCGAGAGGTTGGTATCGTCACATTGAATCATATTTTATTGAAGAAGGATTTCGTAAATATCCTTAAGTATAGCCTATTGTAAAAATGGAAGATGAAGGGAGAATACTAATGGTTTGTTTATATGTGGATGACCTATTATTCATCGGGAATGATATCATCATGTTTGAAAAGCTTAAGAAGTCGGTGATGGCAAAATTTATTATGTCTGATATTAAGAGATTGCATTATTTTTTTCTCTAGAAGTTATTTAGTCTTATGCATGAATTTTTATCTCTCAAAGAAAGTATATGAAAGATACATTGAAGAAGTTTCAGATGAAGGATTGCAATCTGGTTTGTTAGTGTAAACATTACAATGTTTAATCGATATAGTATATTCGTGTTGTGCTGATGACAAACGTATAAATCACAATACATTATGTAAATTGTGTAAGGTAATCGTAATCACTTATGAATCAATATGTATACTTCTCTCAACACCTTCAAGAACGCATTCGTCATGAAGGACAAAAAGGTCGCGGTTCCTTATAGGTACCCGTGGATGCTTAAAGATATTGAACCACAAGAACATTTAATGAACCGCGGGCAGACTAGCCGTTAAGGCTCATATAATATTTCTAGAGGATTCTAGAAGACGAAGGGAAACTAATAAATTCAAATTTTGAATTTGGGCTCCTAGAATATAAGGTGCATTCTTTTATCCAATGGTTAGTCCACTCTTTTATCTGATACACCCTATTGTTCATTGGATCAAAGATACCTCTCCAAGGAAAGACTTTCCTATACATAGCAAGGCTTGTCGTCCATATTACTTGGTGAAAAACACACCCTAATCTCCTCCTAAATCTTATTGATCACAAACATGATTAATCTTGTTTACAAGTGATCCAATCCTTATTTGCCTCCTCATCCCCAAGTGCAATGAGAAGAACACCTCCATCCTTGTAAAGTGTTAGTGTCTAGAGTCCTAACATGATGAGATCTCTCCTTTTATAGATTAAGTCATGATTATAGTTTTTACTGCAAGGTAAATCATGAAGATCCAAGTGATGTATAAACTTGGACTTGATGTATGTGTAGTAGATTTAAGTGATGGGAACACTTGGATATGTTGTATGGGTAGTATATCCTTAGATTAGGTGTTAGTAGTATAGATCCAAGTAGTGTTTATACTTGGATATATTGTTAGAGTCCTAGATCCAAAGTGGTATGTATACTTGGATCTAGATTAGATGGTTTATGTTTTTAGACCATAAAACACAAGGTTTGTTATGTTGGGTAATAAAACATAACCAATGGTGTGATGGATGTAGACTAGTTATACCTAAGATTAGAACTCGGCATCTAGCCTTGTGTTTGAAAATGGGAAGTAGGCGACGTGTGTAGATTGGTCCTACCTAAGATTAGGACTCTACATGTAGCTTAGTGTCAGAAAATGGTGTGAGAAACGTGTATGGTTTTCTCCGCCTTTAAAGGAGCTTGTTGACTATTGAAGTAACTATCGAGTTGGGTACTCGAGGAGTTGAGTAGGGCGAAGAGGAGCTTCGTGACCGAACCACTATAAATTAATGTGTCAGTATTCTCTGTTACATTTATGTCTTTACATTCATGTCTTTACTTTCATAGTTGCATAATATATGTGTTATGTGTTGTTGTGTGCATCTCATAATCTAAACATCCAAGTTGCGAAAAAGTTAAGGCTTAGTACGTGTGTGCTTCATGTTTAGATTATGATCAAGTGTGCATCCCATAGTCTAAACATCTTAGTTGCGGAAAAGCTATGGCTTAGTACGTGTGTGCTTAGTGTTTAGACTATTGCTCGATGTACTCTTGATTTGATGTGTTTATGTGATTACTTACTTGTTGTTTATATCCATAACAAACACATCTCATATTAAGTCAAGCTTAATCGAGAATTTGATACAAAAGATTCTTAATGTTTAAAAGGAAACAACGTTTTTCATCCACTGTTGGCAGTTCTTTAATTGAACATGCGGTTCCTTATTGATAAAAAACTGCGGTCATGTTTATTGAACCGCGGTCAGTGGATTAAACGAAAAAGTTTTTAAATCTTAATGAGAAACGTATTCACCCCTATTGTTTATACAATTGGTATCAGAGAGAGGTTATTCAAGATCTTTGAAGTATATTGTGCTTTAAAGCTTAGATCGATCTTTGCTCTCGTTTTCATAACAAACGGTTTTTAAAATAGAATACGGTCCATGTATCAGATTTACTATGAAGAATGATTAAATATGAAATGTGTTCGTTGTTTCATTCGTAAATGCTTTTTTTATATTGTCGTAATCAAAACAAAGCGAGACCGAAAATCTAAGTAACGTTTTTACGCATCCTTGCATTAACATGGTTAATACACTTGTGGAGCCAAGTGTGAAGCTCGTGAAAGATGAAAATAGAAAAGAGGTTGATAGTACTTTATACAAGCAGATTGTGGGAACTTAATGTATCTCATTGCTATAAGGTTGGATAGTATGTATGTTGTAAACCTTGTATGCACGTTCATGGAAAATCCAAAAGAAGTGCATCTTCAAGCAGCAAAAAGGATCATGAGATACTTGCAATGAACCCTTGATTATGGTATAATGTACGAAATAGGTGAAGATTCAGAGTTGACCAGGTTCACAAATAGCGATTATGCAAGTGGTTTAGATGACGATAAAATCACTTCTGGTTATGCTCTTATGATAGGTTCAGGCTCTCTTTCATGGTCACAAGGAAACAACCTATCGTCACTTTATCAATCATTGAAGCTAAACTTGTTTCAACAACATCTTGTGGTTGTCAAGCTATTTTTATTAGGTATATTCTTGAGGAAATTAACTATAGTCAAGGATAACCTACTATTATCAGTTGTGATAATAATTCCTCAATAAAGTTATCAAGAGTTCTTGTTCTGTATCAGAGGAGCAAACGCATTAGTGAGAGATGTCATTTCTTAAGAGATCTTACAATAAGTCTAGAGTTGGAGCTAGTTTATTGTAGAAGTGAAGATCAAGTTAATGATATATTCACAAAACCCCTCAAGCGTAATGTGTTTCAGAAATTGAGGAGGTTGATTTGGGTTTGCAAAATCTAAGTTTACTAGTCACTTAGAATTATCAATTTAAGGGGGTATTAGTTGAATAAACTGATACTTAGTTTATCAGGTTTACTAAGTCATTTAGATATTTATTTATTATGTTTACTTAGTCATCTAGGTTTATTGGATTGACCAATTATTTAGGAGAGTCTTAGGCCATGTTAGTTAGTTACACTAGTGGAAAATTTTTAGGGAGTCGTTTATGTTTTCAAGTATAGTTGCTCTATAACTATATAAATAGAGCTTAGTTTTTTTTTGTATTTTTATCATCAAAAGTTTCAGCAGAATAAAAATACTCATTCCTTCCATACAAAAGCATTTTATCTTTTATCTTTGTCACCTCATAACATAATTAAGGTACCACAACATGTACATTTGTTAACAGATAATGATGACTATGAAACATGTCAAATTAAATAACCCCTATAAGTTTTTCTAGGTAAGTTAATATAGTTTTTAACTTTTTGCTCACACTGCATGTCAGGAAATACGATACTTATTGAAAGGGTATATGAATTATGCATCACCACATCTATTTAATGATGTTGTGCACTTGTAATATATATAACTCGTTTTCTATAGTAGTTTTGTGTTGCTTCCATTAGTTTTGGTAGTGAAAATTATTAAGCTCACTAGTTACCAATTTGTTTTATTATTTAACTTTTCATATTTAGTGTACTAAAATGTTTGTCATTCATTCATGTATTGTTAGATAAAATTTTGTTATGTGTATCTTCCTACTTCATTGACTTTTATAAATTAAATAGGAATTCATAAGAGCAATTGCAGATCTTTATGATCGTTTGAACATAGGGGTGGTTGGTCTTTTTTATTTACTGTCGTGTTGTTTAGTATTACGTATCATTTTGAATGATAGTAATTTTTAACAACAAATTGATTATAGACAACTAGCAAGATGCTAGAAACAATTACAAAATAACATCAAGCTAATCATTCCAACTACTATGAATACGGTATATATATAAATCAAGAAAACGAATACAAGCAAATATTATAAAAAACGTCACTTTTGAGAACGAAAATTGATACAATTACGATATCACCAAAACATCCACAAGGTAGACAAAATAATATCATACATGCAATCCTTACGAGACTTTGATGTATGCCAATTATCAAGCCAAGCGATCCACTCCGAATTCGAACCAAATCTGGACAACGCAACATCATACGAAACACGAATTTTAGACCATATATCTACAACCACATTACACGAGTAAAAAAACTATAATCACTGGATTCCATAAAACCGTCGCATATTGGGCACAAAATTAAGTGAATTTCAAAACCATGAGCCGAAAGATTCACCTAAGAGGTAATCTATCCAAAAGAAGACGCCATATAAAATTATTTACCTTTCTCAGAAAAGTAGTAGACCATCTTATAGAAGTAGGTAACATAGAAAGCTACCGAGCCTCAATATACCCCTTGTCACACCAACACAAAATAGCCCACTTATGTCTAAACTCCAAATGCAAGTATCAGGACGCGAACCAAGATCTATCGAGTTAATTTATTCTAATAAAAAAGCTAATGATTTTGTATGACGAGCTCCAAGCGACGCTCTATACCACTCCCATGAGAATACTCCATTTGAAACTCCATCTTTTATGAGACTGTCTTCATTACGATCTATTCCGAATAATCTGTTGAAACGTTCTTGAAGTGGTCCATTACCTAGCCAATTATCTTTCCAACATCGCATCAATGATCCACATCGCATTTAAAAGTTGAAGTTTCCTTTGGTATAATTCCACTATAATGCAAATAGTTAACAGTTCTAACAATCTACGCCTAAATACCCGCGTTTTACACCCCAACTCATCCAAACCGACATTATCACAATGGATAGCTTTAATTATTGTAATCCAAAGGAAAATCGGGTTGTTGGCCAGCCTCTGTCACCACTTTATAAGGAGAGAAAGGTTGATAGTTTTTAAGCTACCATTCCTAACCTACCTTTATTGAACGAGGCCATGATATTATCTCATTCCACCCAAGCTATTTTTCAAAAATAAACGTCACCACCCCCCAAAATAAAACTTGTCCCTAAGGCTTTCTACCTTATTAAGAATCGATACTCGTACTTTGAAAATAGACATGAAATAAATAGCGACACTTCCCAAGATTGACTTGATTAATGTTAGACGACGACTTATAAACCAAAGTGAAGCTTTCCAAGAAGACAAATTAGACTTAAACCGATCAACAATTTGTTGTCAAGGAGAAATATGATTCATATTTGAACCAATCGCAACCCGTAACTCTAGCCATAATATTCACATCTTCCATCGACACACCAACTCCAAAAAAATTTGAATTTTGAATGTTTATTTTTAGTCCCAAAGCAAGATAAAGAATCTAAAGCATGTTGGGTCCTTTAGAGATAGATCTTTCAGCCTGTTAAGGATGGTGAAAAACTTATGCAATCAGAAGTTATACACAAAGAGACTCTAAAAGAAACAAAGTATTCGTGCAGAATACAAACACTATTGAATAACATGATCCTTTCTAAGGATTCTAATATTACTAATATGAAATGAAATGGTGAAAGATGTGTCTAACCCTTCTGCTAATGGGTTCCTTTTATACTACAAGAAAACACTAAACTACATTTACTCAAACGTGTAACAGTTGATATGCACATCCTTTCCTAAGATATCTCATGCATATCCTAACAAACTATTACTAATAATACGGTTTGACTTTCTAACAGACCAGGAGTAATGTATTACTCCTACCAGGAGTAACTACTCCTGCTACTACTATGACCAAGAGGAACTACATACCTCCTAGTCAACCTAAACAAAATATCTATTACATTATTCCTAACAATCATAGCACCAAAAGAAACACAAAAGTAGTTGCTTATATCCCAACTGCTGAGCTTCTTTAAAGCTTGAAACCATATGCACATGTTGAATCTTGATAGCAATAGAAGCAGATTTGAGAAGCGTTTACCAAGTAGCTACTCACTCTTGGGCTAGCTAATCTTTTGGTGGAATCATGACATCACCCTGGGAGACTAGTACCCAGTCCAACTCTTGGAACGTGAATCAATGGTGAGTTAGAGTACTCTGATGATTTTGGGCAAACCATTATAGCCGTCAACGGATTTGATAAAAGTCTTTACCAAGAGTCGTATCCTCTTGTACTAGCCAACTCTCAACAATAAAGCATGGGTGAGTTGAAAACCCTATAGCTTTTAACAAGCTATTATAGATATCAACGGATTTGGGAAAAAGTATTTACCAAGAGTTATACCCTCTTGGACTAGCCACTCTTCAGTCTAGGACCAAGGTGAGTGAAAACCAACCAATTTTTGGTAAATTGGCAACCATCAACGGATTTGATAGTCGCACTAGAGCCGTACCCTCATGGTGAATCAACTCTTTCTTGTCTGCGAGACATGGTGAGTTGAACACCATTTTTTGTGTGGAGGCTAACCAACACCAGGAACTCAAATCAAACAGCCCAAGTATAGAAAGATGTTAAATTTACAAAGTATAAGCAAATATTATATGAAGTAGTAGTCCCAGCAGCGATGGTAGAAGGGTGCATCTCCAAATGAACAAGCCGCCCAGTACCAAGAGGAATATCATTGTCACTGTCAGAATCCTCATCAATAAGAGAAGAAGGATCACGTGCCTCTAAAGGAACAGAAGGTCCTCTATGAGTCCTCATCTTTCGTATAGAGCGGCGAGGCTTAACCGGAGAGACATGAACCTTCACTTCTGGACTCTCAGCAATAGGTTTAGTAGGATGAGGAAGAGAGTCATTCACAACACCAGAAGTGGACACCTTAACAGTAGGAGGGGGAGTAGCAACAAATGGAGAAGCAAAAGCATGAACATGAGTAGAAAGAGCAACTTGAGAAGTAGAGTCCATAGTTGTAGAAGCATCGGGTATGGAAGAAGAAACCATTGTAGTAGGAGAAGGTGCAGAAGTAATTTGAGTAGCCTTGGGGGCTTGCAAATCATCCCGTGTAAGCGTAACATTGGTAGGCACGCTCACCTCCTTAATCTTTAGCTTCTGAATTTTCTCAAACATTATCTTAAGTGCATCATCCTATTGTGATTTAACCCTTTTCATTGTCTAGCCTATGGTAAAGTACGCCCCTGTTTGATTCTTCACATAATGCTGCATGATGTCCTTTTGACGAGCATAAGAGAGGAGCCTGTTGTGACGAATTTTCATGAGCTAAGCATCAAGGGATTCCCTTGGTCGTTGAATCAAGGAGGTAATCCGGTGAGCACAATTGTTTTCAGTCACATCCTTTCCCAAGAAGTCTTTAAACTAAGACCAATTTGAACTCAGGACAGTGATCACGTCCGTCTAATCTGCTTCACCCTAGTACACAGCATTGTGACGCACTTGTTCTTGTCGTTTCCTACGAAGCTCTTCAGCCTCTCAGCTTCTTGTTCCTCATGCAGTCGTTGAGCAACTTCTTGTTGATCCCAAACTTAGATCGATTTAGCTTGTGTAAACGAGATTAGATCAAGTTAAACACGTAGAGAAACTTTGTTGTGTATAAAACAATTCAAGTATTATGCGGAATTAATACTTAAACAAGAACACACAAAAAGTTGTAAAACAAACTTTCACTTGATTGATAATGACAAACTTTCTTACAATGAAAGTTTTAAACGTATGAAAAACTTATATGAAACATAACCTAAAGGTCTTCTTTTATAGACATAAGAAGCCTTGTACAAGAGTCTACGTATCAGCTATTCTAGGTAAAGATAATTATAGAAAATATATTGTTGATCCTATCTTTACTAGAAACAAACTAGAAACAAAATACGCGTAGACCATATCTTTCTATCAGTGCTTGTCTTCAACCTATCAACGCTTGACTTCTTCCTATCAACGCTTAATCTGTCAACGTTTGTTTTCTTCTTATCAACGCTTGTTTTCTTCTTGTCAGCGTTCAAGTGTACTGACTACATTTTATTCCCAACAGTCCTCCCCTAAACTTGATATCTACTCTAGTAATCAAGTTTCTGAATAAAAATTAAGAACTAGGAGGAATCTTACAAATCTTATCATATTGGTAATAAACATGCCTAATTAAATCTTTGGCCACGTCACTTGAATAATCAATCTCCAGCTGTGTTGTCTTCATCTTGTCCAAAACTTCTTTGGACATGGGATACTCAGCATCTACAAGTAGATACTCAGCAAACTTTGTAGAGCTCAAATAATACACACCAGCAGCTGAATACAAACACCATTGAAGACCACTGATATCATCCTCAAGATCCCTCCAAATAGGATCTTCTTCTTCTGGTGCACACATTCTCTTGAATGTTGACCAAACCTTTATTCCATTGACTAAAGTAGGTGCTTCAGTCTCATACTTGGCCATCAACAACCTCCAAAGGTCTGCCAAGTCTTCTCTATCCATACTTGCAAAGAGAGACAAAAGAGTAGTAAATGTGTGTACCTCTTTCCCATATCTTCCAATCTTCCAAAACCCACTTGCATCTTCTTCATAGCTAATGATAGGGTTTCTGGCATCAAGAGGTAACACTTGTACCATATCTGAAGCTTCCATGGGTGAGAGCTTAATGCTCCTTCTAAGAACAGCTTCACTGGGAACCACTTTATTTAGATCTTTATGAAACTTAAGTGGAACTCCCTTCTTCAAAGGCCTTGGAACAATCATTGCCTTCTGAATCTACATCTCTTCTGCAAGTTCTTCTTTCCTCTCATCTGAAAGAAGTCTAAGAGTGTTCATTTCATGCACTCTTGCCCAAATGGGATAAGCCTTGTACTCTAATTCTTGAAAGGACAATCCCTGCAATTTCTTGAAGGTCCATCCAGTTCCATGACATCTGAGTAACATGTAGTAAAGCTCCCTTCTATCCCTCTTCAGCAGTGAGAAAACATTGCTAGCCTTGTGCTTCAGAATTACCTTGCAGTCTCTTTGAACTCTTAGAAGAATCTCCAATCCCCAAACTTGATCTGAAATTGTCAAATCTGGATTCTCCATTATCCTATTCTCCCAAGCATGGTACATCTGAACTACTTCTGGCATATCAAAGTCTACTTGCAATTTTAACTCCCTAAGCTTCTCTCTTGCCAAGTCATCACCATATTCAAGCCTTTCTAGTTGTTCGATTATCATCACACTTGAATCTGAACTTTCTTCATCACTTCCTTCATGTTCCTCTAAAGTGACAACAAATGGTGATTCACCAACCTTCTTCCTTTCTTGTTCCATAAGTTGTGCAGCCAACCTTGAATCAAACTCTACTTGTGCTGCATCCTTTGGAACTTCTACCATGATTCCTTTACCCTTATCTAATGGATCAATTATGGGTAAGGATGATGGTAATACCTGTGAAGACACTTCTTTGATGATAGCTGATGACTGGAATACATCAACGATATCTGCAGGTCTGTCAACGCTCAAATTCCTTGTGTCAGCGCCCAATTTACTCATTTCAGTGTTTGGTGTGTCAGCGTTCAAATTTTGCTCATCAACGCCCAAATTACTTGTCTCAGCGCCTCTTGTAAATTGCTCCAACATAGCTGTAAAAGACAAGTTCAAATTTGTAGGAGTAACCATAGATCTATCAAAAGCTGATTGCTTCTTCAATTCAGTGAGAGCTTCAGCAACACCCAAAGATTCTCCATCATGTGAGCCTTTGTCACTCACATTAATCTGCTCATCCTCCCATTTGGAAGATTCCTCCATCCCACGCCTAGTACTACCATTCTCCAAAATGACAAGCCTCTCCCTCAATTGCTTGAGTTCAAGGCCTTGTGTATTGACTGTTTGTACCAGGTCTGCATTTTTCTTTTGCAAGCTAATGCAGACAGCCGTCAATTCCATCAATGTGTATGGTTCCAATCTGCGCTCCTCTAGAATGGGTATTTGACCTCCCAAAGTATAGTCATGGGGCATGGATGAGGTCTTAAAGATGTTAGGACTTTCTTGGCCTGCATCTAAGCTAGTACCAATAGTCCCAGCCTCATCCATAGCACCAACCACACTTGTGGTGGTGGTTCTCTCTGCTACATGGCTAGGACCACTAGAGGAGAACACTCCAGTAGTCCTTGGGCGTTTAATCAACCTATATTCAGGAGGTGTAGAAGAAGATGTGGATTGGGTGGTAGTTGAAGGTTAAGGGGTGTTTGGGTCTGTGTAGGAAAGGTGTCAACGTTTGGATTACTTGTGTCAACGCCAACATTTAATGTGTCAGCGTTGAAGGGTTCTTGGTCAATTTCCATGTGTTGAGGTGAAGGCAAAGGTTCTGGTATTGGGACAAGTTATGGTTGTGGGGCTGGTTGGGGTTGTGCTGCTGCAATAACAGCAAGCATAGCTTGGGTGAGGGGTAATTCACGGTGAGGGGATGAGTTCATCTTGGTAAAAATAGCTTTCTTTTGCACAGGGATCTCATAAAAATAATCATGAACCCTTGTGCAGTAATTTTGCACATCAAAAACTATTTACAAAAATCTGGGATAAGCCAAAGTCATCTTACTCCCCTTGTTTTTACACATGCCATCAAAAATCAGTTTTGAAAAATTAAACTTTTGCCCATTTGCAATGCACACAATTGCACTAGCAATTGATCTATTAATTTCATTGTGTGCAGTACATTTGGGACTCAAACATTGAAGGATGACATGTATGAGGTACTTCCAGGCTGGGGGAAACTCTTGTTTATGATATTTGTTTAAAGTGCCCTCATCCGGGAAAGGATACCCCAAAGCCCGAAGTCCTT
The DNA here is from genome assembly GCA_025667525.1 of Glebionis coronaria. Lineage (NCBI taxonomy): Eukaryota > Viridiplantae > Streptophyta > Magnoliopsida > Asterales > Asteraceae > Glebionis > Glebionis coronaria. The sequence continues at coordinate 37,826,346 of CM046881.1, forward strand.
GTTCTATTTCATTAATGGGGAGGGTGGTTATACCATCTACATCATTAAGATGCAAAGCCTGGCGAACCAAGGCTTCAGTAACCACCCAAGTACGCCCATGAACAATAGCTGATAATGTAGTCACATTATTAATTGTTGAGGAACTAACAGTGTTCCAAAACTGTTTAATATGAGTGACAGGAATGAGAGGAGCATGAGAAAGTGCATACCTAATTGGAGATGCATTCAAATACGCCACCATCTGGGTGTATTGTGGAAACAAAGTATCATCAGCGTCCAAATAAGCAATCATGTTATGCTGACTCCTGAATCCCAATACCAAGTCACTTGGTTTAAACTTTGGTGCCATTGTTAAAGAAAGCTGTTTGTGAATTATTGAGAAAGATGAATTATAGGAGAAAAAGTGTTAGACAAGAATATGAGATACCCTGTTTAAAAATAGGAGCCAAATATATAGGAGAGATAGGCACATGTGATTGGTAAAAAATAAGGCAACTATTTTCAAAATATAATGATGAAATAATTGAAAAGAAAATAAGTTATCTTGTGCATTAATTAAAAGTTATCTACTCCCAAAATTACGGCCCAAAAATCGTCAAAAATAACAACTGGGTAGGTCCCAATGAGTGTCAACGGTAAAAAAGAACCCATCAACGCCCAACGGATATATTCTTGTCAACGTTTGCCAAAGCCATGTCAGCGTCAAAATTGGTCATAACAACGCTTGGAAAAATATTTGTCAGCGTCCAAAAAGAAAAGTAAAAAAAATGAAAAAGGACCTTAACAAAGTAATTTATCCTAGTGAAGATAACCTATAAATTGATAATTATTATAGGGCGGCAAGCACTGTCCAGTTATGCACACTTGCTTATGCAAGATAGACATAACAGTCCTCTAGTGTCCCTTGCTAACCAAAATTCTTAACAATTAAGTTATCTCATAAAATCCCTTGTAACTCCCAGGTAAACCCATTATAAATCATTCACGAGTCTCCCAACAGACCACATCCAATTCTAGGCCAAAAATGTCTTGGCAGCATGCATAGTATATCAACTTTGCATGCTACAGTGCCTCATGATTTAGTAAACTAACTCATTCTCACCTGTGGACACAATCTAGAATTGTGATAAGAGTACTATAAGAATACCCAAAAGTCCTAAAGGTTCCTAAAACCTCCCCTTAAACTGTGATACACAAGTTGCCAAATAATATGCATGAATATAAAAATTTATGTCAAGATAGGAATAAAAATATTCCAACCATCATCCATAAATTGAAACATGCTCAAATGATTCTCCAAGGATCCATAAGCAACTCTGTATCCAATGGTACAATGCTAACACCATCTGCACACTTAGATCAAAAACCACAAAACTAACATGTTGCTGACAACGTCACGATAACACTTATCAACGTTAAGATAACCTTTGTCAGCGTTAGACAAATATAGTGGAAAATCTAACTTTTCAAAAAGACCAATAACAATGCATATCCTGTACATACTTTTACAAAAAGACCCCAAAACACATATTAAGTGAGATTGATCATTCCAATACTTGTTACCAAGTATTGAAACCTTCCAACATCAAAAGGTTTAGTTAATAAATCAGACACATTGTCTTCTGTGTCAACCCTATCTTGTTGTATTAAACCCTTTTCAAAACAATCCCTTATGAAATGATGTCTAACTTCTATGTGTTTTGTTTTAGAATGATGTACAGGATTTTTAATAATGCATAAAGTGCTGTTATTGTCTACAAAAATCTTGGTATGCATGAAATTATACCCATAATCTAACAGCTGGTTCTGAATCCATAAGACTTGTCCACAACAAGCAGCTGTTGTTACATATTCTGCTTCAGTTGTAGAATTGGCCACCACTGTTTGTTTCTTGCATTGCCAAGATATCAACCTACTCCAAAGAAACTGACATCCACCAGCTGTGGATTTTCTATCAAATTTATCACCACCATAGTCATTGTCTGAATATGCAATAAGCTCCAATGGTGAATCTTTTGGATACCATAATCCAAGATCTGGATAACATCTAAGGTACCTAAAGATTCTCTTGACAGCATGAAGGTGACACTCTTTGGGAGTCACTTGATGGCGTGCACATGCACACACAACAAACATAATGTCAGGTCTTGAGGCTGTAAGATACATCAATGAACCAATCATTGATCTATAGTGCCTGACATCCACATCTTTTATATCTCCAACTTTTCCCCAAGGGTGTTCTCTATCCATAGGAGTACTAGCCCGCTTTTCATGTGGAGAAAAGCCAAACTTCTTTAAGATTTTTGCCACATATTTATCCTGAGAGATGAAGATACCATCTTCTTTCTGCTGAACTTGTAACCCTAGAAAGAAGTTCATCTCCCCCATTGCACTCATCTTCAATTTGTCTGTCATAAGCTTGGAAAAGTCTTCACTCATCTTTGGGTTTGTAGAGCCAAAGATGATATCATCCACATAAACCTGAATAAGTAAGACATCCTTACCAATCTTCTTTGTAAATAATGTCTGGTCTATGGTGCCCCTTTTGAATCCATTTTCCACCAGATAGGTGGACAATGTGCCATACCATGCTCTTGGGGCTTGATGAAGTCTATACATAGCTTTCTTGACTCTATACACCTTGTCTGGATGCTCTGGATCTTCAAAACCAAGAGGCTGCATTACATAAACCTCCTCAACAATTGTGCCATAAAGAAAAGCACTCTTCACATCCATTTGATAGACAGTAAAGCCCATGCAGGAAGCATAGGCTAGAAATATCCTTATAGCCTCAATCCTTGCAACTGGTGCAAAGACCTCCTCATAGTCTATCCCTTCCTCTTGTGTATATCCTTGAGCCACTAAACGTGCCTTGTTTCTGACCACAATACCTCTTTCATCTTTCTTGTTTCTAAGAACCCATCTTGTCCCAATAGGTCTGACATATCTGGGACAGTCAACCAGCTCCCAAACATCCTGAATAGCAAATTGGTGAAGCTCATCCTGCATTGCTTCCACCCAACTTGGTTCTTTGAGAGCATCAAAAATCTTCTTGGGTTCCTGTTGTGACAGAAAACAGGCAAACAAACATGCTTGAACAAGAGGGGTATCAACCTTCTTGTGTATATTGACAATAAATCCTCCAAGATTCTGATGAGGTCTTCTAGTCTGAACAGGAGACATGACATCTCCAATAATTTGAGAAGAGGGATGATTCTTCATTGTAGAAGTAAGAACTCCTCCCTCAAAAAGTATGTTGTCTTCAATCTCATCATCCAAGTTACCAATATCTTATTCAGACTCTCTTCCATCAATATCTATATGAACCTCTTCATTTCTGCTTGAAGGTTCACCTTGTTAAAAACTGGAAGAGAAAATATGCTCAAAAGAGTTGGCAACGCCTAGACCAAGGTTGTCAGCATTGGATCCATCAACGCCTGAAATGGTGTTGTCAACGTTTGAGCCATCAACGCCCGAATTTGTCTTGTCAGCGCCAGATTTTCCTTTGTCAGCGCCTGAAGGACCATGCATATTGTTAACTGGTGATACTTGGGGACCACCATTTTCCTTTCCAGCAGCAGCGGCAGCAGCAAAAGCATCTGTCCATATGGGAACAGTAACATACTCAAGTATGGGAGATGACTTGTCTGCTTGTGATCCAACCTCTTCATTAACATGTGTACCTGAAACATCAACAACTGGTTCTTCCATAACATTTGAAGTTACCTTCACAATGTCTAGATTAGTAACAGGCATATAATTCAAAGTCCTAGATAGAGGTTCCAAGTCAAACAACCAATTTGGACCACTTTCAGGATCACTAGGTTTACTCTCTAAAAACCTAACATGTATTTTTTCAAGTATACATTTTTCCTTGTTAAGGTAAACCCTATATCCCTTGCTCTGCACTGAATAATCCATGAAGTAGCCTTCATCACCTTTAGCACTAAATTTACCTAAGGCATCACTAGTATCTAGTATAACTACATGACAACCAAAAGGTTTAAGAAAACCAGTATTAGGTTTCCTTCCCCAAAGTAACTCATAAGGTGTTTTGTTATGTATCTTGTTGACCAATGCTCTATTCTGAACATAACAAGTTGTATTCACAGCCTCAGCCCAAAAAGTAATGGGAAAGTGAGCATCAGCCAACATAGTCCTGCCTGCTTCAATTAGGGTTCTATTCTTTCTCTCAGCAACCCCATTTTGCTTTGGGGTTCTGGCAATACTAAACTGTCTAGTAATCCCTTTCTTGGCACAAAAATCATCCAACAGATTATTTCTAAACTCACCACCATTATCACTTCTAAGCATTTTAACTTCATTACCAGTTTTCTTCTCAATTTGGTTAATAAAGTTAATTAAAGTATCAGCAGTGTCACTTTTCATAGCTAAAAAGAAAGTCCAAGTAAACCTAGAAAAATCATCAGTGATGACAAAACATTATGATTTACCATTCAAACTCTCTATATTAGTTGGACCAAACAGGTCCATATGCAGCAAGTGAAGGGGTTTAGAACTAGAGTGCACCTGTTTAGACTTAAATGAGACCTTGTGTTGTTTGCCTTTAAGGCATGCAACACAAGAGTGGTCATTGTGGAAAGCCTTTTCAGGCAAACCATCAACCAAACCAAGTCTCACAAGTCTGTTTATATTTCTAAAGTTAATGTGCCCTAGTCTCCTGTGCTATAGATTACTCTCATCAATTGAAGCTTTAGCATAAAAACATGACATGTTATTATTCATCCTAATTCCATTAAGATTCACATTATAAATGTCCTTATGCCTAGGTGTCCTATAATCAATAAATTTCTCATCTGGCATTTTAAAATCCTTGCTCAACACCAAGCATTCAGTATCAGTGAAAAGAACCTTATTTTTGTTATCACAAACTTGTGATACACTAAAAAGATTATAATCAAGTTCCTTTACCAGAAACACGTTTTCAAAACGCAAATTGTTGGTGAGAAGAGTTCCTTTGCCTATGATAGTTCCATATCCGCCTCCAAAGTAAACTTTATCACCATTTTTAATGGGAGTGAAGTTTGTGAGATAATCTTCCTTCCCAGTCACGTGCCTAGAGCATCTATTATCCCAATAGCCATAATTATTCACCTGTTTTTTGAATGCCCTGCACATAAAGAAAACAAATTAGTTTTATTTGGGAACAAAAGCCTGAGCAGACTTGGATTCATCTGGTTGTTCAATACGAACAGACTTAGTTCTCATAACAACCCCCTTGTTCATCCCTTTTTGGATGAAATACCCAGTTAACCCCAATTGGTTTTGTGATGACCTTTGAAATATAATTAAATCTGTTGCAGGTCATAGAAATCCCATTAGAGTTAGGGTTTTGATCTTTCTTAGGTCTCCATGTCAAGCTAGAAGAAGCTCTAGACCCCTTTCCCTGTGGTTGAAAATATTTACCATTATTTGGTCTGGCAACGTTTCTGTCAGCGTTTGATTTGGTCTTGTCAACACTGAAATTACCCTTATCAGCGTTGAACCTAAGGTTTGCTACAGGAACCCATTGCCTATTAGACCATGCATTGGTCTTCTGAAAAGGTCTTTGTCCATAAGTGTTAGACCCTTTAGTAAAGAATGGGGCTGGTCTAACAACTTGTGGACTTTGCTCCACAAAAGTTTTGGGTCTGACAGTGTTTGACCTTTTGTCAGCGTTGATCTTTGAAGCGTTGACACACTTATAGGCTAAATTTGAAAAACTACCACAGGTATAGCAGGCTTTTCTAGACACAACTCTAGGTCTAGAAGAAAAGAAACCTGTTCCATTATCAAGGTTTCCACAGTTGGTATCACTAACTTGCCTTTTTGGTGACCTAGTATTTCTATACATTTATGCATATTTAATGCTAGTTTTTCTAACAACGTTTGAGCCAAGGTCAACAGTCTTGCCAGTGATTGGGTTTGTTACTTTGATAGGCGTAGACTCATTTGGGCTATCACAAAGCATGCCACCCTTGACAAACAGGGTAGGGTTGGCTTTCTTCCATTCATTCAAATCCGTCACCTTTTGCCTATATTCCTCTACTGGGGTAAGGACTCTTGGTGGAGGAATAAATTCCTCTTCTTGGAGTTTTGGTAAACCAGTCCAAGATAAGTCCTTTCTTTGGACACCATAGAAGTCCCCAGCTGGTGGTGGAACACCAGCATACTCTTTCATCTCAATCCCAGTCATGTCCCTAGAATCACTTTGTTTACTAACACATTCTCCTAGGGTTTGTGAGGCCTTATCAAATCTCTGAATATTAAGGTCTACATTATCCTTATTCTTAATAGCCTCATCTAACTTAGCCTGTAATTCAGCATTGACCCCTTCCATGATGTTTCTAATATCAGTACTAGCATTTAAATCATGTTTAAGATATTTATTTTATCTTTTAGGTCAAACTCTATTTTCTTATACTTAACTACAGTCTTTTCAGTTTGAGTAAGAGCAAGTTGATAGTTAGAAAACTTACATCTCTCAGTACTCACATCTCCTAACAATCTTAAAACCTCTTTGTTAAGTCTTTCAGTATTTAAACGACAACCCTTACTACAAAAAGCATCATCATATACCTCATTGTCTGATGAAGATGAGGAGTGTGCCATGAGAGCATATTGAACATGCTCTTCTTCTTCTATCTCAGCAACCAAAGCTTTATCCTCTTCCTCATCCTTAGCCAAATAGCTCCAGTCCCATCCAACACCATCAATTTCTTGCATTGCCACCATGGCCTTAGGATCCTAAGCCTTAACAATTTGGCTTGAGGGTTTTCCAGCATCAGATCTTCTTGGAGATCTGCATTCTCTCATAAAGTGCCCCATACGAATTGAACCAAAAAATAAAAAATCCAAAAAGTAATCTTTTTCCTAAAAGATTACACCCAAAAATATATATTATATCGTTTTCATCGTTTTTTACGTACATATAGTATTTTTCTTAAAAAAATAAAATAAATACAAAAATATTTTTGATATATTATTATATGTAAATAAGTATACGTAGATACGAACAACCAAGTTACCTATTTCCATAAGTATTGCCGAGGCAATACACCGTGTTGAGGGGCGTTCTGATCCTTGACACGCGTATCGATTAAATTTAATAAAGCAAGAATAGATAAATACTTCCAATAGGCAATAATTCGAAGAATACAAACTACAAAGTGAATAGAAAGGCGATGTGCTATAAAATGCCATCTAAGGGTCAATAGGTACTTAAGTGCTTCGCGCCACCTAACCCCCCGTTCACTAGTGAGTATTCTAAGAAGGAAGGCTTTATTGGGGGTCTTGCACCCAAGTAGTAATTACATATATTATACTTTCTTGTGGATATTTTATATCAAACCTCGAGGGAGATAATCTCTTCTCTCTCAAAAGTCGACCGAGGGCTACTCCCTCATTCCTCGTGTTTACTTACACGTGTACTCGCACGCGTGTAACCATACCACCTTTGGTGTATTACTTCCTTCCTCGAGGAAGCTTTTAAACGTCATTTTACTTGTATATACATTTGGCCACCTTGTTAAACATGGATACTCGTTCCATGTTGGAGATTTTGCAACAACGACCCGCCAACGCTAATTATTCGCCTTGTTCGACTTGTGGTGGTCCACACGATACTTATTTATGTGATCAAAATAATGGTTATTATGGCGAGGGATATGCTTACAATGGAACCGAGAACCCTAATTTTCGACCTAACCTTCAAATGGACTATACTTGTAATGACTATATAGGATATTCCGGTTTTTCATCACAACCTCCACCATCATTTCATGATCAAACCTTTAATGAGCCATACCAAAACCAAGGATTTTCCAATCATGCGGGTTTCACACTAATGATAATTTTCAATGCTATACTCAAGATAACTTTCAAAATCAAGGATTTTTTCATCATGAGGGTTTTCATAATCAAGGGTATAATCAAGGGTTTAACCAAGAGAATATGCAAAATGACTCTCAATTTCTTGAATTCTTTGAGAGGAGCCTTCAAGAGATGGAAAGGAGAATACTTGAATGTTACGAGGAAACTAGTCAAAGACAAATTCTCTTTGTACAATCTTATCTAACTCAAGGAGCTTTACCATGTGATATTGAGCCGTCTTTGAGAGTTGATGATGAGGATGATCCTAATTATCTTTTAATTAGATATTAAGTCAACAAAAGTAGGAACAGGAGGTGGTGAGTCTGGCCTTTGAGAACAAGAAGGAGTAGGGACACCAGAAACACTAAGAGGAGCAGGAATCTCCTCACTAGGCTTTGTTACAAAGGCTGCCCTGGCCAACACAGATAACCCATCTTATTCCATGTGAGTCTCCTCATTCTCTGAGTCTAAGAGTACCACATGCTTCTTTGACAACCTTAGTTGCATTTCCAAGAACTTAACACGAGCAACCAATGTAAACACCACATCCCTTGTGACTTGGCGATGGGTGTTCAGATCAGCTTCAAGAGTTTGTATCTTCTCGTAATACCCGGGAACCAAAGCAAGCAGAGAGGTGAGAGTAACACGTTCCTCAGACTCCCTACCAAGAGAACGTGGTTGTTGGGAAGCTTTATTGGGACCAGAAGTAGAAGCTTGGTGAAACTTCCTAGCCGGCTCTTCTGGCACAAAGGACAAAGAAGGCTCCTCATGAGATGAGGGTTCCCCTATCGATGAGTGGTGGACAGGACTAACAGGTGGGGAGTCTAGAAACAGAGACACATGAGGGGCAGCAGGAGCCACAGGGGGAGCCACATTCGGGGAATGAGGCTCCTCAACAGCTTCATCAGGTAAAGGCTCCTCAACCATGGGGTCATCAACCACATGGGGTTCCTCCTGGGCTTCATCAGCCGGAGGAACCTCATTGGGATCCTCAGGTGCTAGACCTAGCATGGCAATAAGTAGGGGTATTTCACGATTAATATAGGCCAGCATCATGTTGGAATAAACCTTAGGAGTTAACCTAACAGGAATATACTCCCTAGGATCATTTGGGACACACAAGAATTTGTTGCAAAAATCAAGGATACATAAGAAACTTCTTCTTAAGCCCGCTAAGGTTTCCTAACATGCCATCCAGTGTATATCTAGAAAAATTGAATATACGACCCTGGGAAAGACAAATGAGACCAGTAGCAAGGGGAATTGGAAATTGATCCCAACTCCCAGCCTTAGGGCTCAAGTAGTGAATCAAGAAGTGAATCAATAACTTCTATTGGGCGGAAAATTTATTCTTAAGGAAAGTTAATCTCCCCTCATGAGCATACCCAATCTCAGCCATTCCATCAAGGATTTCATTATCCGGAATAGATATGATGCCTTTAGCATCCTGAAGATGCAAGGATGACCTAATTCGAGATTCTGTCACCACAAATGGACGACCATCAATGGTGGCATGAATCTCTGTTGGATGTCCAACAATGTCCCTAACATGGGTAGTGGCCCAAAATTGTCATATCACAGAATCATACACAGTAGGACACACAGTAAGGGAATACCTCATGTGAGAAGACTCCAAGAACTCCAGGATCTGCTCATGGTCCTCACGAAGAGGTCCATCACCAAGAAAAGCAACTTTGTTGTGGTCAACCTTGTATTGTAGTGAAGCCATCGATTTTGATGATTGATTGCAGCAAGATGATTGATGAAGAGAACTGGGTAGAAGCGTGTGTGTGTAAAAACGTGGTTCTTATAGATGGGTTAAAGTTACCCCTTTGACTATTAATACCCAAAAATATAACTGTTCATTGGCCCCTAATTAAGGGGGTTGCCCTTTCAAAAGTAATTATCAATTAATGGTAATATCCACTTCCCAGCTAAACATTTAATAGATAAATCCCCTTGGCTAAAATAATGGGCAAATTACATTAGCAGGAGTAACTAAGGTGACCAAAAAGTCAAATGGTCAAAGGGTCCGCACCAATAGTAACTTGTGGTCAACAAAGGTCAACGATGATGAATAGTGTTCCCTAGAAGGAACAATGATTAACTCGGACATTACAAGGATGACCATACAACCATAATGAACCAAGAGATATCTACCAAGAGCTACTTAAAATATGACCAGTAGTAGAATACACAACACCACTCCATGAATATTGACGAGAGAATATACAAAGACCAAGAATGGACAAGTACATATATACAACAAGCCTCCCCTTAGGCTGAACCTCCCTTTAATCCTAGGCTTCAATATTGAGCATTACAATGTGGACCACCAAGTAGTTGAACCTGGTCCCGTCAAAATCTTTGGTCAACAAATCGACAACATTATTGTATGTATGAACTTTGATAACCCGAATCAATTTCTTTTCATTTGCATATCTGATAAAGTGATGCCTAATCTCTATGTGCTTGGTTCTTTGATGAAATACGTGATTCTTAACAATGCAAATGGTGCTCTGGTTATCAATGAATATTTTAGTATTCATAAAGTTGAACCATAGTCTAACATTTGGTTTTGAATCCATAGCACCTGTCTACAACATCTAGCAGCAGCCACATATTCGGCTTCTATGGAAGAAGTAGCTACTATTGTTTGCTTATTACATTTCCATGAAATAAGCCTTCTACTTAAAAATTGACAACCACCAGTAGTTGACCTTATGCCATTATTAGCCCCAGCATAATCACTATCACTAGATGCTTCAAGTATAATATTAGATATTTAGCCAAGTATAAAAGTTCGTTGAACCGATCTTTTCGAATTGATTACTAGTTAAAAGTGCGACTCAGTCGTTCTTGGTGGGAAATAATATGAAGGTTTGATTATCTATTTTAAACTAAGGTAAAATGAAAATATAAATGTCGTTAAGTAGAAGTGGAAGTCTGAAATTTAAAACTAAAAATTAAAACTTCAAAATAAATGACGAAAAATTAAAGCTTGACGAAAAGTAAATTTGACCATTTACTAAAAATGCAAACTTAAAATAAAGCTAAGTTAAAACAATTAAAATAGCAATTTAAGAAAAAATGGCGGGAAAGAAATAAACTTGAAAAAGAAAACAACTAAATAAAATAAGCAAAGGATTGCGATGGAAGCCATCGCAATAGCAAAATCTATCGCAATGTTACACTATCGCAATGTCATTGCTATCGCAATGCTCATCCCTTTGCAATGTTCCCCCCATCACAATGTGGCAAACGAAATTTTGGCAAAGTTCCCTCGCAATATACCTTAGTTTCCGTCGCAATCCACGATCGCAATGAGCGATCGCAATCCACGGACGGAATAAGGGGCAATCGCAATCTTGATCGCAATGTAGAAACCCTAAGGGTTATTGCGATAACAACAAGCTGTCGGAATGTAGAAACCCTTGCCAATTACGATGGAAAGAAAAGAAACAAAAGAAACAAACAAGCAAAGACCAAATAAGCACTTTGATAATAAGCAATTAACTAAAACTTAATTAAAACAATAATAAGTAGAACTAAATAAGCACAAATTTAAAAACTTTCAAGATGCCAAATAAGCAAAATTTATAAATTGAACTAAAAGAAAAAGATTAAACTTTAAAAAGATAGAACTTTTAAAAACACTTAAATGAAAATAAGCTAGACACCAATTAAGCAAAAGCACAATAAGTTAAGACCATGAATCACACGAAAATGATAATAACAATAAGATAAGAACTTTCATCAAATTAAGCATAAAGATTAAAACTTGAAGATTAAATAAATCAAACAAAAGATTTTAAAACAAGAAGAGAAGAATGAGATGATTATGAAAAACTTGAAATTAAAGATGAAGATTAAAGATTCAAATACAAGATTAAAGTGAAAAGCTTAAAAGTTTAAAGAAAAAATAGAGAGAGAAAGTAAAAACTAGAGAGAGAAAGTAAAACTACACTACTCCTAATCTAAAACTAACTAACCACCTCCTAATGACACATTAGGAGGGTATTTATAGGAGGAGTAAAATGTTGGTGCTTTCTTCCTTCTTTCTTCTTGTCTCGACTCGATTCAAATTCTTTGTCTTTCTCGACGTCGTCTCGGGATTTGTCGATATAATTTGAACTCGTCTTATAATTTTCTTCTTTAATTAGACTTGGTTCTTCGACTTCATTAAACTTCCGTCTTTAGACTTTTTCTTCGATAAATCTTCAGAATAAGCCTTGGACTTCCGTTCTTTTTGCACTCTTGATCTTTTGACTTCGTCTTTTCTCGTTTTCTTCGATAAAAGCCCGTGAAAGCCCGTGTTTTCTTCCTTTTCATATTTTGGTCCTAAAACACAATAAAAACACAAACCACGCATAATTCCGACTTTTACGACATAAAATACACGTTTTGGTCTTGTTATTATTGGAAATAAGTGGTAAAAGGATAAGTGTTTTCACACTTATTAAATCCCCAACACTTTACCATTGCAATGCCCTCATACAATGCATTAATTTCAAAGCACGGTTTACATTTTTCATCATAAATAACCCACCTTGGCCTTTATTAAAAAGATAGAAATATATACAAAACAAGTAAAGAAATCAAAGACTTACATTGGGGTTTTGGCTGTCATGAATGTTTATCATCCTCAAGTTTCACGTTCCCTATACCAAGCTTAAAAACGAGATCATTGTTATTATAAGTTAGCAAACTAACTCAAACTCATGTGGCCTAATTATTCACTTATACTCCCTTATTCCTCGGTGTATCTCTTATATTTTATTGTTGACTTAAATGATCACGAGGATGCACTGTTGACTTATTACGATAGTTATTTAGGCAGAAAATAAAATGGGACGATTTAATTAATAGTTAGCTAAAGGACAAAATCTTTTAAAACTGCTTCTCGGGACCTTTTAAAGTCCATATCTTGGCATAACTTGCTTCACGATTTGAGACCTTTCTCGGACCGATATTTGGCAGTGACTTCATACTTCGAATCTTGAGAGACGTTCTTGAAATAATGGTCTTCTCTTCATAATAGGAATTTCTTCACTTGAAGTTTTTGAGAGATTCTTCATATTTGGACCACGACTTCTTCATTTTTCTCCAATCTTTATTTTGAATTTTGATATACAACGATCCGCCTCCTTTTAGGACTTGGATCTATTTATCCTCATACCTTGCTAGGGTCTTTTCGGATAGACTTCTCCATGATCTTTAGGGGAGTATTTGCTTTTCGTCGTGTGTCTCGATCCTTCATATTGATTTTTGATAAATGATTCTTCACATCACTTGGGATATTTAGCAACAAAATGTAGCCCTCATGCCTTGTTAGGGCCTTTTCGGACTCGCCAATCTTCGCATCCCGCTTCAATAAGTTATGCCTTGGCTATGAACTCTAATTAATACCGAGCAACTTTTAAACGATCTTGTGCTAGAAGCTAAGTAACTTTTCAAATCGTACGACCTTATTTATTGCAATTAAATTTATTAACAAAGCGATGGGAGAAAAAGCTCATAATCAACTCACATAAATTCATGAAAGAATACCAAACTTATAATTGACTCTATCATCTCTCGTCCTCCACAATTTAAAATCTCAAGAAATGAGACTCGTGGATGCTTAGCCAATTAAATCAAAGTTTTGGGTTTTCAAGTCATCTATAGGATCTTGCAACTTCTTAGACTTTTTCAAGTTTAGAATTCGCATTTTAAAGCTCCCTTGATAAACGGCTTTCTAGGATCAATTATAGGAACTTGCGAAAAGTTCTCGTTCTTAACCCGTAAGAGTTAAGACTTTCACGTTTTAAAGTCCCCTATATAAAATCCTAGCAAAACTTGACTTAAACACGTTAAGGATACTAGCTAGAGTAAACTTAGATAAGTAAACTCGGGTTGAGTCAAAAGATTCATGACTTTGAAAAATACATCAAACAAATCTAAACTTATTAAAACCATTTTATCAAAATTTATTCTAGCAATGAAATATAACGATAACAAAGGAAAAACTACTAGGCCAAAATAGATTAAAAATTTAGAAAAATGTCGAAAAATCCATTTTCTGGTTAAAATGAGGACAAATTCATGGAAAAGCCCACTTAACTTCGATAGAAGTCCCCCCTACACTTGATATAAACATTGTCCTCAATGTTTAAGCATGTGGGAGTAAACTCCCCTACACTTATGACATTGTGCACGTTGTTTGAATCTTGCTAAGGAAGAGACAACTAAAGTGATTCCTATTTTAATATTAAAGAATATAGAATAGTGAATCAAAAGAGTTTAGGATAGAACCAGGAAGACGGAACACGAAATCACGGATTGTCAAAAGTCATCAAGAATGGATCTTTGAAAGCTCGAATCCCTGCACATCATAAGAAAGAAAACAACAAACACATACTAGGGTCTCCCCTACACTTATTATAAAAATGGATAAAAAGGATATATACTCGGGTTGCCTCCTGAAAAGCGCTTGTTTTTGTTAACCGAGTCACGAGCCTGACTCGTCCCCGAATTAAATGATCCATGGGGAAGCCTCGAATGTAATACCGGGATCAAAGACCTTGTCCTCGTTACCGGAGGACATTAATAAAGGAGAGGCCGAAGGATAAGTCTTAAAGGGTAGAAAAGTCCTCTCAACATACGAAAAGTATGTGAGGTAGTGATCCACGGGAGGTGGGGTGGGTAAAGGAATCAAAATATCATCCCCAAAAGACATATGATTATCACTGAGCGGCAAAGCCGTAAAGGTGTCAATCATGGAACGGTTAATGTCAACTCCTGGGTCAAAGCATTCATCCTCCGTAATGGTGTCTAAAGGAGTGGATGAAAGGTGCTCGGGAGGGGGGGCTTAGGACAATATCTTCATGCAGCAAATTATCAAAAATAATATCCCCCTCCGTATCATCATCATCAATACCCGAAGGTATTGAGAGAATGTCGATTTCCTCCATAGCTGTATCATTATTCTCAACTGAAGTAATAGACGGAGGTAAAGACTCGGAAATAGGAGCAGAATTAAACGCTTCAATTTTAGCAATAAGAAGATGAACTTTCAGTAATTTGTCGCGAAGAATAACGTCTTCCACCTCATCTACAAGACCAAGTTCAGCGGTGAACTTCTCGTAAGTCGGAGAGAATAAATCAACATCGCCCTCATCGCCCGGAGGAGATTGAGAAATTTCAAAGGTGAAATTCTCATAGAATGGAGAAAAATCATCATCATTAAGAGCGACCTCGTCCGTAGGCTCCACAAAATTCGGTGCATCACAAACCTCATCAAAGAATTTATCAAGACCAAAATCACTAATCTCACTCGATGTATCACTATCCTTAGACGTATTAGGGATATCAAGAGTAGGAGTAGTAATCTTAGAAGATGGGTTGAGATCATAGATATCATCCTCGTCATCATCATAATAGTAGTATGGACGCACAAGAGGAGTATTATAAGCACTAAGATTAGATACTTGCTCTTGTCGTCGTTGCTCCGCCCTTGCTTCGCGTATGCTATCTAATTCTTGTTGAACGTATTAAAGTGTATTCAAAAAAATGGCTCGTTCTTCTTCACTCATTCCAACAGAAGGTTGATGATCGAGGGAGTAATGTGGGAGCTCGAAATTATAAAAACCGGAATCATAGCACGGATTTGGTTCAAAGTAATTCATCGGTTGACAATAAGTAGTATCGTGAGGGCCCCCACAATGATTGCAACACGGGTATTGAGAAAAACCTGGTGCGTCTTGTGGATAGCTATTACCATTGTCATAATTGTAACCCGGTTCTTGCCCGTCATGAGACGGGTATCGAATCAGACACAAAACATGCCAATGAGAATCGCTTCCACAATATATGCAAGAGGGGGGAGTAAGTGCATGAGAAGCAAAGGATGAATTAGTAGAATTGCACGATGGACAAAATCCAAATTGTAAATCGGTTGAAACGGGTGGAAGATCTTTTCCGCATTGCTCGCATAAACACCATTGACATGATTCGCACCCATATAATCGTCTCCCACACCCTACGCAATGGACATAAGAATCCATGAAGAATTAAAAATTAGAGGGGTTGAGAAAAAGAATTAAACACAATAGAGGGTGAAGAGGAATGTTTTTGGTGCAAAACTCTTGGAAAAAGAAATGATTTTTATGATTTTTTAAATGTTTTTGTATTTTTGAAATTTTTAATTTTTAGGATTTTTTTTGAAAAATTTTGGAACTTTTGACAAGAAAAATAACGTTCAAAAATGAACGGATCCCAAAATCCAACACGTCTCTCACAACAAACCGTTAATCTTCACGAAAAGAGCCGGCAGCGGCGCCATTTAATATTAGATATTTAGCCAAGTATAAAAGTTCGTTGAACCGATCTTTTTGAATTGATTATTAGTTAAAAGTGCGACTCAGTCGTTCTTGGTGGAAAATAAAATGAAGGTTTGATTATCTATTTTAAACTAAGGTAAAATGAAAATGTAAATGTCGTTAAGTAGAAGTGGAAATTTGAAATTTAAAACTAAAAATTAAAACTTAAAAATAAATGACGAAAAATTAAAGCTTGACGAAAAGTAAATTTGACCATTTACTAAAAATGCAAACTTAAAATAAAGCTAAGTTAAAACAATTAAAATAGCAATTTAAGAAAAATGGCAGGAAAGAAATAAACTTGAAAAAGAAAACAACTAAATAAAATAAACAAAGGATTGCGATGGAAGCCATCGCAATAGCAAAAGCTATCGCAATGTTACACTATTGCAATGTCATTGCTATCGCAATGCTCATCCCATTGCAATGTTCCCCCCATCGCAATGTGGCAAACGAAATTTGGGCAGAGTTCCGTCGCAATATACCTTAATTTCCGTCGCAATCCACGATCGCAATGAGCGATCGCAATCCACGAACGGAATAAAGGGAAATCGCAATCTTGATCGCAATGTAGAAACCCTAAGTTATTGCGATCACAACAAGCTATCGGAATGTAGAAACCCTTGCCAATTACGATGGAAAGAAAAGAAACAAAAGAAACAAATAAGCAAAGACCAAATAAGCACTTTGACAATAATCAATTAACTAAAACTTAATTAAAACAATAATAAGTAGAACTAAATAAGCACAAATTTAAAAACTTTCAAGATGCCAAATAAGCAAAATTTATAAATTGAACTAAAAGAAAAAAGATTAAACTTTAAAAAGATAGAACTTTTAAAAACACTTAAATGAAAATAAGCTAGACACCAATTAAGCAAAAAGCGCAATAAGCTAAGACCATGAATCACACGAAAATGATAATAACAAAAAGATAAGAACTTTAATCAAATTAAGCATAAAGATGAAAACTTGAAGATTAAACAAATCAAACAAAAGATTTTAAAACAAGAAGAGAAGAATGAGATGATTATGAAAAACTTGAAACTAAAGATGAAGATCAAAGATTCAAATACAAGATTAAAGTGAAAAGCTTAAAACTTTAAAGAAAAGCTAGAGAGAGAAAGTAAAAACTAGAGAGAGAAAGTAAAACTACACTACTCCTAATCTAAAACTAACTAACCACCTCTTAATGACACATTAGGAGGGTATTTATAGGAGGAGTAAAATGTTGGTGCTTTCTTCCTTCTTTCTTCTTGTCTCGACTCTATTTAAATTCTTTGTCTTTCTCGACGTCGTCTCGGGATTTATCGATATAATTTGAACTCATCTTATAATTTTCTTCTTTAATTAGACTTGGTTCTTCGACTTCATTAAACTTCCGTCTTTAGACTTTTTCTTCGATAAATCTTCAGAATAGGCCTTGGACTTCCGTTCTTTTTGCACTCTTGATCTTTTGACTTCGTCTTTTCTCGTTTTCTTCGATAAAAGCCCGTGAAAGCCCGTGTTTTCTTCCTTTTTCATATTTTGGTCCAAAAAACACAATAAAAACACAAACCACGCATAATTCCGACTTTTACGACATAAAATACACGTTTTGGTCTTGTTATTATTGGAAATAAGTGGTACAAGAATAAGTGTTTTCACACTTATTAAAGTACAAAAGGGGATTCCCTAGGATACCATATGCCTAACTTGGTTTGGGATTTCAAATACTTAAATATCTTCTTGACAGCATTCAAATTTGAGGTGGTAGGAGATACTTGATGCCTAGAGCAGGCACTGACTACAAACATAATATCAGGTCTAGATGCAGTCAAATACATGAGAGAGCCAATCATGGATCTATATAAGTGAACATTGACAAGAGGATTTGGCTCATTCTTGAGTTTGAGCTTGGTGACCTTGTAGGGAGTTGCTTATGATCTAAGAGGTTCCAAACCAAACTTTTGAATGATAGCGTGGACATACTTGTCTTGGCTAATGAAAATGCCATCCTGCTGCTGCTTGACCTGAAGTCCAAGGAAAAAGGTAAGTTCTCCCATAGCATTCATCTGAAACTCACCTTTCATAAACATTTCAAACTCATCACACCACTCCATCTTGGTAGAACCAAAGATGATATCGTCTACATATACCTGAACCAGAATGATGTCTTTGGAATTCTTCTTAAGAAATAGTGTTTTGTCAATTGTACCTATTTAGTAGCCATGTTTCAACAAGAAAGTAGATAAACGCTCATACCAAGCTCTAGGAGCTTAATGTAGACCATACAAAGACTTCACTACCTTATAAACCTTCTTAGGATAAAGGGGATCCACAAAGCCTTTAGGCTGAGTGACATATACTTCTTCCTCAATGTTGCCATACAGAAAGGCACTCTTGACATCCATCTAAAACACTGTGAATCCTATATAAGAAGCAAACGCCAAAAACAGTCGTATCGCCTCAATTCTGGAAACATGATCAAACACTTCATCATAATCAATCCCTTCAAGTTGAGTGTGACCTTGTGCTACTAGCCTTACCTTATTTCTGACCATAATGCCTCTTACATCTTTCTTGTTTTTGAGAATCCATTTGGTGCCAATGGCTGATTCCCCATCAGGCAAATCAACCAAAATCCATACATTCTTAAACAAAAATTGTTGCATTTCCTCCTACATAGCTTCTACCCAACTTTTATCTTCAAGTGCATATGAGACTGACCTAGGTTCTACCTGAGAAAGGAAACAAGCAAACAAGCAATGAAGAAAATATGTGTGATTATTCTGCTTTTGGTCTTCAACATAGCTCACAAGAGCATGATGACCAGAAGTATCTTTCTTAAGCATGCTTCGAGTCTTGACTGTAGAACCATGATCCCTAAGTATTTGAGATTTACGGCGCACTGCATTAATCCTCTTAGTAGGATTATCTACTTCCACTTCTGGCTCCATATTGTTGAGGTTATCAACGAAGTCATCATCATAGGAAGAAGATGTGAAGATTCCTGAAGTTGGATGCTTATGGTAGTTACCTAGGTCGGATGGGATCACTAAGTGGACTGCCAGTAGGAGGAAGACTTGCACTAAAGGCATGAGGGCATCACCAGAAGAAACTAAGACATCAGTAGGAAGAGGTATACTAGTACCAGGAGTATACACAGGAAACTCAAACCCTCCCTTGTCAGCTGCAATAGTAGCATCTTGTTATTGCTTGAGTAGTATGTCAAGGTCTAGTTGTGCGCTAGAGTCGCCGTGAGTATTTGCACCATCAGAAGTACCAGCAGTGTCATGATGAGTGGATGAGGGATATGATGGGATACCAATAATATCATCATCATCCTCTGAGTCCGAGAAGCTTGAAGAAGAACTTGTAGAAGAAGGGGCAAAATCTTGTGGAACTTTTCCTTGAAGATTTGACTTCTCTTCAAAATACCTCAAGTTGATGGTTTCTATGACACGCTTGTCAACAAGATGATGGACCCTACAGGCTCTAGAGTGGGCTAAATATCCCATAATGAATCCTTCATCAGCTTTGCCATCAAATTTCTCCAAATAGTCACTAGTGTTGAGAATGGTAACAGGACAGCCAAAAGGTTCCAAATAAGTGATATTTGGTACTTTTGTTGTGAGAAGCTCATAGGGGGTCTTCTGATGAGGGTTTGTAATGGAGACCCTATTCAACATATAACATGCATTGTTGACAGCTTTTGTCCAAAACATAGTAGTAAGTTTAGAATCAGCAAGCATAGTTCTTGTTGCTTCAATTAGAGTCATGTCCTTCCTTTCAGCAACCCCATTTTGTTGAGGAGTTCTGGCAGCACTGTAGTCTCTTTTGATTCCCTTTGAGGTGCAAAGTGCAATGAGTTCTTCATTCTTGAATTCATTATCGTTATCGCATCGAATGCCTTTGACTTTCTTTGAGAGCTGATTCTCAATCAATGTAATGAAGTCTTTGAGAATGGGGTAAGTTTCATTCTTAGTAGCAAGAAAGAACACCCAGACCTACTGTAACCATCAGTCACCACCAGGCAGAAGTGTTTATGATCAATGCTTCTGATGGAGGTAGGACAAAAAAGATCCATGTGAAGAAGTTGCAAAGGTTCGGTTATCAAGCTAAGAGCAGTAATGGCCTTGAAGTATGCTTTGTGTTGTTTGACCTTGCTGCAAGCAAGACAATTAATATCTTTCCTGAAGGTTTTGACAGGCATCCCGGAAACCAGGTTCCTGTTAGCCAACTTATGGATTGTTTAAAAATTCACATGCCCCATCCTTCAGTGCCATTTAGTAGCTTTATATTCTGAAGCTTTTGCAACCAAGCAAGCCAAATGACCGGTAGGATTAACTTTATTCAACTTGATGCTATAGCGATTGTGTCTCCTTGGAACTTTGAGCAAAATTTGAGAGTCATCTGGAAGCTTAAAGTTTTTGGACAGTACCAGACAGTCTTTCTTTGTGAAAAGGACAAATAGCTTTTTATCACATATTTGAGAAACAGAGATAAATAGTCCTTTTCCTTGTGATACGGCCTTCACCTCCACCAAAGTAAACCTTTCCACCTTGAAATGGTACAAAGTTTGCTAACAATTCTTTGTTACCAGACATGCTCCTAGAACAACCACTATCTATAATGACAAGACTTGGATCTTGGTAGGGATTAATCTACAACAACAAGAAATATGAATAGCAGTTAGTGTCTTAAGGGGACCCAAGCCATTCCTCACTTGAGCCTGCCTTTTGGATCATTATACGATTGCCATTGATATTGATGAGACCACTATTGTTCTTATACATTCTGTTCATCATAGGTGGTTTGCATTGAGTCCAAGAACAACCTGCTAAGGGCTTAACAGTAGTGCCCATATGTCTCATCCCAAAATTCGTGTGGGATTTAGTGTTATTGTTATTTGCAACAGACTAGTTAAAGTTTTGAAAATAGAAGCTTGTTGGTCTGTTGTTATTGGTTTGTTTGTTTCTCCAATTAGCAGAAGCTAAAGGAGAGTTCCTCCTGATGCTAGGAAAAGGTTGGGCACATGGATTTAACCGACTAGCAGAAGTATACAAGCTAGTATGAGCAACTACTGGTGTACCAGTAGGAGCAAACTAATGACCAGTGGGCCATTTGTCATAAAAATCACAATCTTTAATCAAATGTAATCTACTATCACACATAAAATATGCTTTTGAAGACAAAGACTTTTTAATCAAATGATAATGTTTATTGCTTCTATTCTTATTACACAATTGTCTAGGAGTAGTAGCATTCCTAGAAGACATAAGACTAGACTCAAAACACATAGAAGTAGAAGCTTAAGCAACTCTCTCATCACCAGGCTTAGAACTAGTATGAGGGGAAACACATGTGTCATTTGTCTTGGGGCTTAAGGAACCAGACTTTTCACTTGAATTACAGGATGCATAATCACTGGCCTTGTCACTGAAAGTACAAGAGATAAAGTCATTAGTGTTAGTGGTACTTTTAGGGGACTCAAGCATCTGTGATTCATCTAAGTATGTATGGATGGGTACAGGCATTAAAGTTCATGTGAGAGGTGGAGGAACAACATGCATTACTGCAAGTTGGTTTAAACCTATTGTAACAAGGTTTTCCCTCCTCTTTATCAGGATCAAATACACTAGAGAAAGATGAATCAAATACATCCACTAGTCTAATGTAGTTGTCAAAACCTAACCCCCTTTTTGTTCTTCCAGAGATGCTGCTATCTACAAGTTTAGACAGATTTTTGGGAGCATTTTACCATTTATCAAACCTTATTAAAGTAGCATCTAGCTTAGCTTGCATCTCCTGTTTTTCTTTGATGATGTCTTCATTAAGTTTCTTAGTATATTTCAGTAAGTTAGATGTGTTCTCTAGATCAATATTCAAAACCCTAATTTTATCCTCATATTCCAACTGAGTATTTTGCAACCACTTCTTTTATTGTTCTAGGGTTTTTAGAGGACTTTATAAGCTTGAACTTCTAAAAAATACTTATCATTTTGAGCATTAAGTTCATCATTTTATTTCATAAGGTCAAAATATTTAGTATCACATCTAAAAGGACAATTTTGTACCTGGGGAGTGATTCCCATCAATGAAAATTCTTCTACTTCTTCTGCCTCAGATATGTGACCAGCAATCATAGCAAACACATCAGTACCAGGTTCTGCTGCTGTTGGAGCCTCATGTTCATTCCAGTTGATCATAGTATGACAAGATACCAAGGCTTTCTTCTCCTCTTGAAGCTCTTGAACCTTGAAGGCTAAGTACTAGTTTTTGTCCTGATCATTTCTGCTATAGCACTCTCTAGCAAAATGTTCTTGTTGATGACTGTTATAACATTTGACTTTGTTCCTATCAAACCTGGCTGGCTCCTTTGGGTTGTAGCTGAATTTCCTACCAGCCTTCTTCTCAAACTTGTGAACTCTTAGAGTAAGCATAGCCATCTGCCATTTGAGATCCATTTCATCCAGGTCAAGCTTGTCAACTTGTTTGAAGCCATCAAAGGCTAACTGTTGTTGTGGCTCTACATCAACAACAAAGGAATGAAGGACATATTCAACCATGCTGTCAGTCTTGACTTTTGATTCAGGAGTAGGAATGTGTTGAGAAGACAAGGAGTAGCTTGGGCTACTAGCATAGGTCATCTGATTAGAACTGAGGGAGCTAACAAAGGCAGAGTTATAAGGAGTGGAGTAAGATCCGCTGACTAGGGTACCCTCTCACATCTGACTCAAAAGTTTTGAGTTTGTAGAACAAATCATCAAAGATACTCAAGTCCTCCTTTTGCCTTTAGAGAGATGGCTACCTGGTTCCAAGAGTGAGGCCGAGCTCTATGAAACCTAGCATTGATATCTTTATTTTCTAGTTTAGCCTTGAGTTGATTCAACTGGCTAAGAATATTTTGGAACCTGTCATACCTTTGATGAAGTCCTTCTGATTCAGAGATCTTATACTCTGAGAACTCATCTCTGAGCATTGATCTTCTCATCTTTCTGGATTCTTCATTTCCCCTAAATCTTGCTTTGATAGCATTCCAAATTTCCCTAACATCATCTAGATGATAAAAATCACCCATATGATCATCAGGAAGGGACTGAAGCAAAAAGGTTTTTGCTTTGATTTCCTTTTGTGCTGCTATGATGTCTTCTTGAGTTTTGGGGTCTAGAATGGTGATATTCCCATTCTTATCCCTTCCAGTACTCTTCTTCCCATTTCCATTCTGAACAATTCTCCATAGTGACATATCAGTATTAGTGATTCAGTATTTTATCTTCATGGCCCAGCTTTCATATTCATCTTTCTTTAGGTATGGAAATTTTCCATTTGTGTTTGAGACAGTGGAAACAATTTGTTGTGGCGGTGGAGTAGTAGTAGTGGTGGAAAATTGAGGTCCATCTTCAGAAGAGCTTGATGCAGACATGGTTTAAGAATGGTTCTTCTTGTACAGAGACTCTCCCAGGCTCTCATACCACTGTTAAGGATGGTGAACAACTTTTGTAATCACAAGTTATACACAGAGAGACTCTAAAAGAAACAAAGTATTTGTGCGGAATACAAACACTAAGGACAAGAAGAAACACAGACTAATTGAATAACATGATACTTTTTAAGGATTTCTAATATTACTAATATGAAATGAAATGGTGAAAGGTGTGTCTATATCTTCTGCTAATGGGTTCCTTTTATACTACAAGAAAACCCTAAACTACATTTACTCAAAACGTGTAACAGTTGATATGCACATCATTTCCGTAGATATCTCATACATATCCTAACAAACTACTACTAATAATACGGTTTGACTTTCTAACAGACCAAGAGTAACGTATTACTCCTACCAGGAGTAACTACTTCTGCTACTACTATGACCAGGAGGAACTACATATCTCCTAGTCAGCCTAAACAAAATATCTATTACATTATTCCTAACAAAGCACATGAATGATGTTCTCGAAATCCCAAGCACTCCAATCCGAAACTGTGAGTACATCGTCAGCATAAAGAAATGACACAAACTAAAAGAAGGTGCACCAACCTTTAACACCATGAATTAGAATGGTACTAGCTAGCTAGCTACTTGCTAGTTTTATTGTAAAGTAATATATTTTTCTTGCAAAAATCTGGTACAACTTTATAATACATACATGTCCTTCGGAAATTTTTAGATTATACAGATTTACAAACGTTTATCTATTCGTCCTCATATCGTTCAGGATTTCATTAGCCCGTATAAACGTCTATCTATACGTAATTATAAACGTTACCAATTTGTTTTGAGTGAACTGCTTCATTGTTTAGTAGACATGAAAGGATCAGATGATACTTTTAAGATTTTCTAGGTCCACCAAGACCAATCATGAGTGTGTATACAGATAGATGGGATAGAATATGTTCAAAACCATAGTTTTGTTTAATGACTAATCTTATGATAACCATTAAATAATACCCTTTTAAGGAAAGAGATATATGGCAGGTGATACCCATGATTTTTAAAATATTTACAGAAGAAAGGATTCTATATTAAATAGCTAAGAGGAATTTTTAAGAAATTTTCATAATCATATCATATCATACTAACCTAGTATACGTATATTTAAAGTCATCTGATATGCCCTAATTAAGTACAAAATTAGTTGTATAATCAGGTGGGCTTAATCTAAAATTAGCATCATATATATCATGATCTCTTTAAAGCAAAGTGGTGAGCTGGTATATCATGAGATTCCTTCTACAATATCCTTCACAAATCAGCAAGATCTTATGATGAATCTTCATGATCGCGTTACCATGGAGGGGAATTCGAATAATCTTGCTGGCGGCACAAAGAGAAAAAGGGGCAGAGATCATTCGCCGTATAAGCCTAATCCAGGTATTATTATTCACGGAGCAGGGAATAAAGATGAGCATTTGCAGAGAAAGCTAGTTCACAGAGAGATCGAAAGGGAGCGCAGGAAAAACATGACGAAACTTTATGCTTCACTTGGTGCTCTACTCCCTACTGAATTCATCAAGGTGAGCTATTAATTATATATAGGGCAAATAGCATAAAAAGGTACTCATCTTGTGTTAAAATTCAATTAAAGGTACTCATTTTTTTCTCAATTTAAGGTACCAATCTTTTTTCTTGTTGCAATGTTGGGATAATAACAAACTTAAAGGTTATATATTAACGACCGTTTACTTTATTATTGCATCGTTAGTCCTTTACATTAATAACACTTTATAATAAACTTAAAATTTATTTTTTTTACAGTTTTAGACCGTTTTCACCTTTTTCGTCTAATTTTTACCGTTTTCGTTTGTTTTTAATCAAACGAAAAAACGGACTAAGACGATTAAAAATCGAGTGAAAACGGTAATAATCAAACGAAAAAGGTCTAAAACTGTAAAAAAACGAATTTTGAGGTTATTATAAAGCGTCGTTAATATAAAGGACTAACGATGCAATAATAAAGTAAACGGTCGTTAATATATAACCTTTAAATTTGTTATTGTCCCAACATTGCTATAAGAAAAAAGATCGGTACCTTAAATTGAGAAAAAAAAAGTTGAGTACCTTTAATTGAATTTTAACACAAGATGAGTACCTTTTTATGCTCTTTGCCCTTATATATATGGCGTGGTTAATTAATCTAAAGTCCTTAATAAAAAAATTATTATACAACGAGCGATTCAATAATAAGAATCTAGCCAAACGACCAAGAAAGTAATATAACGTTGAAATGAGTTCGTACAAGCTGATCTAGGAATCGATTTCCCCGTCCTATAAATAACCACGAGTATGAAAGGATTTTGATTTCTTCTCCAAGAATATTAACAAAGAAAGTCCGATTCCCCCCAAGTTGAAGTTTGAAATGACAACGTAAAAAAAAAGTGAATATACAAAGCGATTATAAACTTTCGGATTGTACTGATTAATATTAGAAAACAATTATCCCCTTCAGGAAAGAAAGACAATAATTTTGTCGAGATTACATTTGAATTCTTAATATTGCACTTCAGTTATTTATTATGGAAATCATGGATTGTAATTTTAGTTGTCAATTTTATTTAGGGGAAACGTTCAATATCAGATCGCACTCACCAGGTAGTGAACTACATCACACATATGCACAAAAAGATTGAAGCTCTAAGCGTCAAGAGAGATCAGCTCAATGAAGTTGTGGGCACGAGTGTTACAGAAAACGTAATGAATAAAGTCTCTATCAGATCTTGCAATGGGAGAACAGTTGAGATTCAAATCAATAGTTGCTCAACAGAAGATAGATTCAATCTTTCAGAAGTACTAAAAGCACTTGTTGAAGAAGGTCTTCACAGTATAAATTATACTTTCACAAAAATAAACAAAAGGTTTCTCCACTCTATCCAATCTGAGGTAAATCCCTTAAGCCTCATTCAGTTCATGCACGTACCTAATATTTGCTATTAATTTCATTTTTTATAGAGATATTGAGATTCACTAATCCTCACCTAGTACGTGTGTGTATTTTTGCATGTGCTTTGGGGCAGAGATCAATTCTAGTTTTATTTCTCTCCATCTCTCTCGTTCTCACAAAATGCATGCTAGTATTTTGCTCACATATATAACTTCACACATTATTTCCGGAGGTCTTTTAAAAAGTGTTTCCTTTACCTTCAAGTAGGGTGTGAGTATCAAAGTCCAACCTTCGCATAAGATTGCTCCGGCAGGATTAATAGTGTCGTTGTTGAAAATAGCATTGCAATCAAGTGAAAGTTTGATGTTAAGGATAGTGTCATGCATGTTTATAAACGGTCTTATTGTCCTATGGATATCCCATGGCAAGCACACGACTACAGAAAGGTACTTGTCAAGGACGGAGCCAGAGGATTCTCGTGGATATTCGTTACACCTCGTTATATTGTTAATTTTTGATAAAAAACATCTATTTTTCTTAAATACGTTTTAAATGCAGTTGGTCCATCGATATCTGTTTTTATTCGTATTGAGTTAGTATGTGTATTTACGCTATGTGAGATCGTAGAATCACCGATTAGAAGGTAATATATATCTTCAATTATTTATTCTTTTAATGGCATTTTCGTTCTAATTGGCTCTTTAACTCTATTACCTAGTATATTATTATTAAAAAAATGTGTACACCCGCTTATATTTGGTTCTGACTTCGTCACTACTTTTATTATAAGATATAACTCTTTGGCCTTTGTAGAGCAACATGTTTAAGCTTATTCTCAAATTCCATCATTGATCCTAATTTGTGTATGCTGGCGACCACCAAATTATGCATCATTATCGCTGGTAGTTTTTATTGTACTTCCAACCCAATTCACATTTAATATACATTAATAGTGCATGACCACCAATTTAATTTGCTTGATCGTTACCTGCATTTTGAACTATATACACTCGCAATTAAATTAAGATGGTGACATACGGTTTTGTTTTGAGCGACGGCAATGGTTGTATTCCTTTGTGTACAAACACTTCTAAAAATCATCCTGATCGATCTAAGTCCCGGGGTGCTCGAATTTTCCATTAGGCCTGTCAATCTTTTTAACGGACACTAAAACTGTTTATTACCTATGGTATGACAAATAACATATGTTTGAAGCTGCTTATTAAAGTACATACTTCTGTAAGGATGAAATAAGCATTTTGGATAATTGAACTATGTATTGCTTTAATATTTACTTATCAGATTAATTCTAAAACGTATAACTAGAGTCAAACACCCCGGATGCCATGGACTTGGTTTCGTATATAGGGTTTCGTTATAGGCAATTTAAAAGTGGCCGGACTGACTACCATTATGTACGTCTGCTTACAGTAGTTCCTTGGTACTTGGTAGGCTGCAAATTTTTTTTATGACCGAGACATATATATAGTTCCGTGAGGAGATGCATGTCCAATGTGCTTCATGAATCTTTGGCCTGGTTGAGAAATATTTAGCTTGCTTTTACATCTTTCTAGCCCTTATTTCAGCTATGATATGATCAAGTATACAAAATATTTACATATAATATGTAGTTAAATATGTCTGCCACTCCACAGATATACATATATAAATTGAAGTAAAGATGTATTACAGTGTTCTTCTGTGTTTGATCTTTATCAATTTCTGGCTCCAAACACCTAATGCAAGACGTACCACGTCAAAATTCTTAGATCATAGAGATGCAGCTTTTAAAAGATTTTGGAAGTATCGGAATCAAACCTTCATGTTTTAGTTCCCATTTTTTTTATTAAGAGACATTATTTTTTTTTGGGTAATGATATTAAGAGACATTAAACATAAGGTTAACCTAATATTAAAGATCTCAAATGTGCAAACAACTCTGTATGGAAGTGGCCACACTACTGTCCTGAAAATAATAAATTTGCATGGTTTGAGTCTGTGTGAAGGAAGATTCAACCCCGTTCATTAGTCGGCTAAAAGTTCGCAACCATACTTAGCAAATTGTCTACAATGTTGCTGGGCATAGATCGTTGATCAAATAAATTAGAGACCTTGAACAGATTTTCAGTACGTCACAAACCTGGAATTGTAAAATGTCCACAATGTTCTTGAGCATAGATCTTTGATCAATTAGTTAGCAAATTGATCAAAGATCTATGTAGATGCTTCAACGATTCGAGCCATTAGAAGATACAAATTTTGTTGTAATAAAAGAACTCTCTTGCCACCCTCTGTTAATTCATGGGTGCTCAACGATGTAATGTGTTTACGAACAAATGATATAATCTTGTTTATCAAAAAAAAAAAAAAAAAAAAAAAGAACTCTCTTGCCAAAGTTGACTTCTTTCTGAATCATTGGGCAAGGCCAATCCAAACAACTCCAGATAGGACAAGTGTAAAAGTGTATACAAAAGTTAAAAGAAAAGATAATTTTCGTTGGAGCAGAAGAAAACATATGCAAAAAAAAAAACATTTTCACTCTAGTAGTGATTTAAAGTTAAAAGTCTTCAAACCACAAATTAAAATATAAAGTTTTACTCAATTATTAACTAATCTTTAAGCATTAATCACTTCAATTTACATAATTTAATTAGTCAATAGGACATCACGTTTCAAATTCAATATTCAAATGATTGCTTGTTTAGCTGGAGAAAATATTTTCTAAGTTTTAAACTCTTGTATTTCTTAAGAGTTTGAAGGGAGTTTTAGTTTTATCTCCTCAAAAGAGTTAAAATTCAAAAAAAAGAATCCAAATATTCATTTTTGGGGTTAAGGTTGGGACATGTAGAAGGAAATTGTGCATGTGGATGGGGAGTTGCAGAGAAATAGAGAAAAATGTACAAAAATAAATAAATAAAATTAGTTTTTCTTAAATTAATAGCTTTTTGCAGTCCTTTATAAAACTCGTAAACATTCGATTATCAGGAACAATAGTATTGGAAATAGTTGGTCAAAATGAGGAATATGACATTAGCACGAAAACATTATTTATAATACTACACATGTGGGTGTTGCCTTATAATTTTGACATGCTCGTTTTTAGTTTATTCCAATATTAGAAATATGCACATCTGCGAATATAAAACCATCCAGCAGCAATTTGAACAGTTACCTGCTTTCATTTCAATTATGTCAATGTTTTGTAAAGAAGTACCACATACTATATTTGTTTGTGACTTGATTCCCAAAGATATTATTTTTTGTCTTATGTAGACAAACCCTTGGTACGACCATTCTAGATACGTAAGACTAGCTAGATTGGTGAAATAGTGTAAAATAGTTATCTTAAGCTTGCATTTTTAGAAGCATTTCTCAAGGGTAGCAATTCGGCTATTCCTGCATAACGCTGGGGGAGTGGTAACAAAAAACCCACTGTCACATTAGCGTCATTTTAGATTTCTCTTAACCCACCCAAAACTCACATTTCAAGGTTACTAAGAGACAAGGGTGTCACAACAAGGCACCCCCTCAAAATTTTGCCCAGTCAACTGCCAACTAAGCGACACATCACACCAACACAACTAACAAAAATACCCCCCACTCACAACACACTCAACCCCTCTTCATTTGGGCCCCACCACTATCTTTTATTTTTCGTTTGTTTTGTTTCTGGTTTACAGAAGTGTTTCCTTAAAACATGTTTGAGAGTATTGTTTTGTGTGAGAAAAAAAGACCAAATGGAAGTAGTATTTAAAAAGAAAATATAGCCGTTGGAACCCATGATCAATTAAAATATATCCGTTGGAAAATTCAAATTTAAAATAGCCGTTGGAAAATTCATTACTGAAATTAAAATTACAACATAGAAAATAAAATAACATTACTGAAATTAAAATAATATTATTTAAATTAGAACTATAACACGGAGATTAAAATTCTCTAATCCATTCTTGTTTAGATTTCATGTGTCTTTCGATTTTAACGGCTTCATCAACCAAAGCATCATGTATCGCATAGTCTTTGTCTGATTCTTTTTTCAAAAAGTTGATCATCGAATCACGCCACTCTTTTGGAATATCATTGCATTCTTCATATTTTTTCTGCAAATCATCTTTTGTAACAGACGCACTTTCAAATTTCTGGGCTAAATTCATTATCGCTTTCTGACGAACGTTTTCTCAGGTTAGCAACCAATGTTTTGATTTGATATAAGTTTGTGGAGCTGAACAAGACATTCTAGTATTTTTTTGATTTTGGGGAATGAATATGATTGTTAAAATTGTTAAATGAAGGAGAGTTTATATAAAATTTAAGAATTTTTTATAAAAAAATAAAAAATATATAACCAAATGGCTATAAAACACACCACCAACGGTTAGATTCTGAAAAGTACTCGTCGTCAACATTTCGCAAAAAACGAAATCCATACGGCGAAAGGGGGAGGGTAGGGTGTGGCGAATAAGCTCGACGAGCCACGACGAGCCTACACGTCGGATCGACGAGGTAGTGCTCGCCGTGGTACCTTCCTCTCTAAGGAAAAAAAACCCACCTCCATCTCACATTCATTTTATATAAAATATACCCCATTAAATACCCCCACTATTAAATCCCCACTCACAATCTATTAAAAAACTAAAAAAGAAAAAATTAGGGCCTACCTTTTAAAAACTCACTACAGGTGAATAAGTGACAAGTAGTGAGTTTTTAAACTAAAACTCACGCGTGGCTTTGGTGAGGTTTATGGGGTGGGTTTTGTCCACCTAGGAGTCACATGTGGGATATTCCCCCACTCCTCCCAGCCTAAGAGCTACCAAGTCTTTAAAGACTTGGTACATTTAATGCATAAAGATTTTTCTAGTTTTTTTTGCTTCATCATAAATGCTCACTCCATTTAAAAGTAATAGCTTTCTAGTTTTTTTGTCAAAGACTTGATGGTTTACAAGTCTTTGTTAAAAAGTCATTTACAAAGTTGTTCCTACAATGCACAAAACCATGTTTATAGCTTGTTGAAATAGTAAAAAGTCATTCAAAAAACCATCCCATTGTGGATGCTCTAAGAGTGTAAGGGGTCATTACAAATGTTGAATCGAAATTAAGCAAACAAGTATGTTTTTGAGTGGCAAATATTATTAACTGGAAACTCGCAAAAGGCTAAAAAGGAATTAAACGAGGATGTACAAGCTGTATAACCTATTAATTAAGGTACACCAACACGTATGGTGAGTAACGGATAACGATGACTATGAAACATATCAAATTAAGTAACGCACGTAAGTTTTTCTAGGTAAGTTAATATAGTTTTTAAGTTTTTGCTCACAGTGCGTGTGTACGATACTTGTTGAAAGATTATAAGAATTATGTGTCACCACATCTATTTGATTGTTAAAAAAACATAGTATCAAAGTAATAGACACAAATTTACACCCAACCAACCACCCCTTGGTGTATTTTATTGATAATTAGAGTACGGAAACAAAAAGATAAAGACTAGTCCCCAAATGGATGTTAGTCAAACGATTACAAAGGAAATAGATTGAGATTATCCCAACTAGGTTGATACAATCTCCCTCACATACAAGATTCACTCAAACACTCATAAACAAAATAAAACAAGATGAAAACCTCCCATAAAGGCAGTGACGTCTAGAGAGAGAGAGAGAGCACCAACACACACATACAAGTGTGATAAGAATGAAGACTGCTAACCCTAGCTCTATGTGAGCTCGGGGTATATACAAAAAAACAGCAACGGTTATAAGGCCCAGAACAAGAGGTAAGCCCATCAACAGTAAAGCCCAACAAAGTCCAGCTATAAGAAACCAAAAGTGGCAAAGAATGCCCTCCAACTTCCAACCTAGGTACACAAGAAACAAACAAACAAACTACAACATAAAACCTTGAAAGATTGCAAGACTTTCAACACCCTTCCTCAATCTGAAATGGGAGTAAGGAAAGATACAGATTACTTGCCAAACAATTCCACAAGCTTCAATTGCTTGCAAAGCTTCATATGTTGTAATATACCATTAGCCTTTGTGAAAATGTTAACTGTTTGATCAACTGATGCAACCTTAAAGGTTTTAGTGACACCATCTTGAACCTTTTCCCTTATTAAATGAACATCAACCTCAAAATGTTTGGTTCTTTCATAAAAAACAGGATTGGTAGCAATCTGAATAGCAGAGCTGCTATCACTATATAAATGCACATGAAACAAACACTTGATTTTGAGGTCAGTCAAAAGGTTAGTGATCCAAATAACTTCATAGGTGGCACTAGCCATGCACCTGTATTCAGCCTCAGCAGAGGATCTATATATGGTAGGTTGTTTTTTTTTTACTTTTCCAAGAAACAAGAGACCTTCCCAAGAAGACACAATACCCAAAAACAGATTTCCTATTTCTCAGGCACTTAGCCCAATCAGCATCAGTGTAACAAGATACCTTTATTGAAGTATTTTTATAAATCTGAATGCCAGTACCAGGAGAGTTTTTAAGGTACCTAATAACTCTTAGAGCAACTTTGAGATGAGACTGCAAAGGAGCATGCATATTCTGACTAAGACAATGAACATCATTAGAGATGCCAGGTCTGGTGTGGGTAAGGTAAATAAGCCTCCATAAGAGTCTTTGATACTCAAATATATTGTTAAGTAATTTATTGCTCTCACTTTCATCAACAACAAGCACACAGTTTTCAGGTAAGGGTGTTGCTACTGGTTTAGCAGCCAACAGACCAAACTCATAGATAAGCTCAAGGAAATATTTTCTTTGAGTCATGCATATACCATTGGTATTTTTAAGAATTTCAATACCTAATAAATATTTCATCACCCCAAGATCTTTTATCATGAATTTGGTCTTAAGGAAACTCTTAAAGTTTTCAATTTCCTTAATACTATTAGCTGTGATGATAAAATCATCAACATAAACAAGAAGGGAAATAAACAAGTTATTAGATTGTTTGATGTAGAGAGATAATCATGTTTGCTTTGGACAAAGCTGTTAATGCAAAGCAATGCCTAAAAACATTGTTAGTATTAATTAATCCTTCTTAGTTTTGATCACGACAAATTACAAAGACATTTATTGTCAAACACAATCATAAAACAAATTATCTAATAAACACTATCATCAAGGTAATAATCATTACACTAACATATCTTAATCATGCTTAGTGATCAGAAAAGTGATTAGCCTTAAAACTCACTTTTGTCAACTGTAACAAAAGATTTTTAATAAACTTTATTTTTAAGAAAATGTTTTATTAAAATGAAAATGTAAATTTGAATATGGCATATTCCAAATGCCATAAGAATATCCTTTGAAGGTTTAAACAGCCTCAAATATTTAAAATTTACTAAAAGACAAAAGTGAGCAGAGTCTACTCTCCGCGGTTCCTTAAGTGCCTACGCGGTTCCCTATCGATAAGGAACCGCCTGGGTAGTTAAGGAACCACCCCCAGATAGCCGTTGGTATTTGTATTCTATAAATAGTGGATCAAAACTGCATTTTCATTAACCCTTTTTGGACATCTCTTTCAGCCTTCTTTCTCCTATCTAATCCTAGTCATTTGTAAATGATCACTTAATGTGTTAAGTATGTTTACTTATGATTATCCTCTTGATATCCTTCTTTACCTTGACAAAAAGAAGATCATTCACACACTTGTGATATGATTAAAAATGAAGCATTGATGAAGATCACCTTCTCCTAAAGATCTAGTCATGTTCATTATTTGTTTTTTTGTGTATTGTGTAGATCCAATGTATTTGTGAATACTTGGACTAGTTGTGTTCATCCAAGCTATTTGTGAATAATTGGATTAGAGTTGTGTAAATCCTTAGCACTTGTGTGTGCTTGGATTTGTATTGTGTAGATCCAAGCTACATGTGTGTACTTAGATATGTTTAGTTTAGTTGTAATAAGTTGTGTTAGTTCTCACTAAACTATAAAGTGATGTGGTTGTGTCTTGTGAGTTCTCACTGAACTATAAAGTGATATTTAGTTGTGTTGTGTGAAGTTCTCACTTAGCTTCAAAGTGAAGAGTCGTGAAGATTGGTTCTATCTTTGGATTAGAACTCGAAATCTAGCCTTGTGTCGGAAAAAGGTGAAGTAGGCAACGTTGTGAAGATTGGTTCTAGCTTTGGATTAGAACTCGACATCTAGCCTTGTGTCAAAAAATGGTGAAGTAGTCAACGTTGTGAAGATTGGTTCTAGCTTTGGATATTTGGCACTAATTGACTATATGCTTGTTCTTGGCATCCTTGCCTTGACATTTATTTGTGGTTTGTGATTCTTTCATTTTTCCCTCTCAAACCTTCATTGCTTGGATACTTGACTCACTATCTAGATGTAGGGTGAGTTAGTAGAAGCTTAAAGTATCAAGCATGATTTCCATGGTTTGCACCCTTACGGTTAG
The DNA here is from genome assembly GCA_025667525.1 of Glebionis coronaria. Classification (NCBI taxonomy): domain Eukaryota; kingdom Viridiplantae; phylum Streptophyta; class Magnoliopsida; order Asterales; family Asteraceae; genus Glebionis; species Glebionis coronaria. The sequence continues at coordinate 37,861,363 of CM046881.1, forward strand.
TAGGCCCAATATCATGTGTAACTTGTGCAATTAAGCTCATCTCTAGGATGATTAGTGAATCCCTTGAGATACCAAACTACTTCATTAAATTGTAGGTGGATCTTACACATTTGGAATTGAAATATTCCAAGGACATTGTTATTGTTAATCCTAGCAATAATTATCCGATCATGTAGGAGAGAAAGTGGATCTATACTTTGCTCATGTTTTGAAATAGAATAAGACTACTCTTGAAAATGATCTTATTCTATGCATCAAAATTGCTTGGTATAATTCATTACCAAAGCCGTTTAGACTTTCGCCAGAAAGGCACGTCTTAAACCACTATATATGACACAAGCTCTTCGTCTCCTCGAATTGAAGAATGTCATTTGTATCTTGAGCAATGTTCTTGGTCTTGATTCACTTCCCTTGACTCCTCTCCCCTTTGTTTTTTTGCTACGAGTAGTCGTTTGTCTGTTTTGGTCTTCTCCTATCTCGATTCAACTTGTAATCCTTCAATAAAGCATTATTACCTAGTGTTGTGGTGGTCCAGTGATATCCTAAAAGGTTTAAGATATATTTTTAAGTACTTTAAAAATTTGGGTTTTCAAAAATTCTTTGTTTTTCTTTGATAAAAACCGGCCACTGTAGGCGGTTCCTTATCAGGTGCGGTTCAAATGCGCGGTTCCTTATTAATAAGGAACCGCGGGTAGAAACTTCGCTAAAGCGCCAGTTTATTAAAATATCCATTTTCAAACAAAACCTTCTCTCTCCTTCTCACACACAGCCGACGTGTTTTTGGTTTTCCACCATTGTTGTCTCTTCAAAAATCTTCAATCACTCAAATTAATTGATTCAAGTTCGAGGGTTTCACTCATCCATCATACAAGATCAATTAATTGTAAGTCATTTCTTTTAATTTCATCTAATTTGTTCTAGGGTTCATACATTCATAATTGGAGATTTTTAAAATTGACATTGAACTAGAACCTTACAAGGAATAAGAGTTGACATAGTATTGTTGCTATGATTCCTTAGGTTCATATTCATTAAGATTTCACTAAAACCCACTTGTAGAACAAATCCGAATTTTGACTAAATATTTTGGTTGATTGATGGAATTGATATGAACCCATGAACAAGTTGGTAATGGCATTGTTAAATGCTTACCTAAAAACCTTGTTTTGAAAAACCAATGTTCAAAGTTCATTGTTGATCTTATATGATCAATGTGTTATTGTCAATGATGAACTAGGTACATTGTGAATATGAGAATGATAAGGATTAAACCTTGCTTTGTCAAGAGATTGATGAAACACATTCTCATTTTCTTTGATTTCTGGTTTATATGTAACATATGAGTAATTGGAGAAATATGTTTGTATGTTATTTTTAGGTACTGTCATGACTTCAGGATATCAAAATGACCACCTACTTACTAGAAGATACATGCCTAATCTTTCTTTGTTAAATCAAACTCGCTCTACTCAAAACACTTATCTTAGTCTTGAATCTCGTTGTTTCCATGAAGGACGTATTGTTCCTTCTAACTTTCTTGGACTTGACTTCATTCGATTCATGTTCAATACCATTGGCTTTGATTGCTTGCTTAATATAGATGAGCCAATATTTCCTTCTTTCCTCATGGAATTCTTTTACTCGTACACACTAATGTGCATCAATAATGGTCTATCTATAAGATTTTCTATCAAGGGGGAAACCTTTGTGTACACTCTTGAGGAATTTGGTAAGATTATCAGAGTTCCATACGAAGGTCAATGTAGGTTCACCGATGCTTGGGATTTAAACCACTTAGAATCGGCCCCTATTGATGTGCATTATGTGACCGAGATTCCTTCAGCTTCGGCCATCTCTTGTGCCATTGCTAAACCTCGTGAACATCCTATTCTTGGTAATTTTGAAGGAGAATTTCATGCTCTCACTCCTTGGGAATTACTAACTAGCGATCTTAGTGATTTTATGATCCCTTGGGCCGAAATCATTAGGGATAATGCAATGTGCTTGGATGGTAATCGCAACCATGTGCCCACTTGTCTTGCACATATGTTGTATTGTGTTGCTACCACCACTCCATACAACCTTGAATTTTTCATAGCTAGAAGAATATGATTTATTCTTAGTGGATCTCGTTCTACTCTTCCATATGCCATGATTCTCTCACGGCTTCTTAAGAGACTTCTTCTTGACTTTCCACCTCTAAATCCTTCATCTTTTCACTCCGTGGATCGAGTCATGCTTCCTATTGAAGGGAATGTCTCTTCTGTACCCTCGCATGATTCAAATGAAGATAAAAATGTCTCTCAAGAAAATTCTCTCAATCCTTGTTATGACTTGTCATCACCTATCTCTCAATTGTCTTCACTAGACATTGATTCAGACTACCAGTATTGTCTCAATCTTCATCTTCAAGATCGAATAAGAAGTGAATCAAGGCAAGAAGGAAATGCTCATAGATGAATGATATATACCACTCTTGAATGACTAACATTTGTGTAAACATGTTTGGATTGTTGAACTTCATCTCCTTTATCTTTATTCTTAGGATGTTATGTATTCATTAACTAATACTTTATGTTTAGATTATCTAGTATTTTAATCCTAATTATCCATGATATCGATCTTTCGATTTGCATGGCTCTGTGAATCTTGTGTGTTAGATAGCCTCCTAGTTTTTGATTATTAGTTCAATTTGGCTTGATAAACCTTGGACTAAAATCTGGGCTAGCAAAAGTTTGAGGAAGTGTTATTTTTGAACACCTCTGGTTGCGGTTCCATATCAAACCCGCGGTTCCTTAGCGATAAAGAGCCACAGGCCTACGTAAGGAACCACCTAGTACTGTTTCAACATAATCTTTGCTTTACACTGTTTTCCTTAATCTGTGTAAAACTTTGATAAATTTTTTGCAAAAACCTGCAGTTTCCTAAACTAGGCTACCTAATTTCATTGTTCACATAAAATGATTTTAACCTATTACTAGTTTGGATCATCCCCTTCTCTTCTTAAACCCTCCATGGTTGATTGTGTTCTTCATCCCTCCAACTCTTCTCTAAACCTTAACATACAACCATGGTATCCACTAGAACATACAATTCCTCTAAAACTTCCTCATCCAAAAGAAACCTTAAGATGAAATTCAAGTTTCCTAAACTTGGCTCTCCATCTTCTCACAAACCAAAATGTGAAGCCTCACTTATTCTCATCTCTTCATCACTTTCACCACCACTTGCTTCATGGAAGACAAACTCAACCCATGGTACTAACCATTCACATGGTTCTACCTCATCTTCATTCCAATCAAGAATGAATGAGTTTTCCTCACCACTCACTTCTAGTCTTCCCTTAAATGTGAATGCTCAACCTCAACCTCATCAAAGAATTCCCTTTGTTTTTGAGCCTCTTCCTTTCACTCCACCAAATTCACCCATCTCACCCATATCACCCTTGGATACCATGCCTTCTCCACATCCTCCTCCCTCTAACACTCTACTCTTGGGTGTTCCCATTTCATGTTTCTTGGGTGATCCACACTTGTTTGATTTCTTCATGCACAATGGAACCAATTGTCTTTGTTGCTTGAACAACTTCCTCCTCATTGATATCCTTAGGTTGGAGATGATTGGGCCTCACATCAAGTTGCAAAGCTTTTTGTTAGACTTATTTGTCAATCCTCCTCCTCTTAGGAGATGAATGATGATTTTTAAAATAAAATGTTTTTAAAAGAAGGTCAAGCCAAAGAGGACTATGCATTCAAGACCTAGTTTTAGCTATCTTTGTATTAGTTTATTTTCATTTCCTTTCTTGTATTTCCTTTCCTTTGTGAGCTTTGCATGAAGATGGTGTATGGATTTAGTTTTGTGTGTTTTAACCTATGTGGTCACAATAATCAACTTCAATTTATTTAAAATTGAACCCAAAATCTATCACAACCTCTAAAAATTTGACTTAAAATTGGATCAAAATGTTATCTAAATATTTTGTCATCCTTTGTCAAGACATTCTTTGTGAATATGTTGCTTTAATGCAACATTGGCATACTCTAGTGCTAAATGAGGTAAAAATCCAATATTTGCAAAATTTCGAAATAGTCTTATTTTTCTCCAAATATTTTGAAAATCATGGTTAGCTGTCCCCTGGACGCGGCTCCTTACGAAGGTCAATGTAGGTTCAACGATGCTTGGGATTTAAACCACTTAGAATCGGCCCCTATTGATGTGCATTATGTGACCGAGATTCCTTCAGCTTCGGCCATCTCTTGTGCCATTGCTAAACCTCGTGAACATCCTATTCTTGGTAATTTTGAAGGAGAATTTCGTGCTCTCACTCCTTGGGAATTACTAACTAGCGATCTTAGTGATTTTATGATCCCTTGGGCCGAAATCATTAGGGAGAATGCAATGTGCTTGGATGGTAATCGCAACCATGTGCCCACTTGTCTTGCACATATGTTGTATTGTGTTGCTACCACCACTCCATACAACCTTGAATTTTTCATAGCTAGAAGAATAAGATTTATTCTTAGTGGATCTCGTTCTACTATTCCATATGCCATGATTCTCTCACGGCTTCTTAAGAGACTTCTTCTTGATTTTCCACCTCTAAATCCTTCATCTTTTCACTTCATGGATCGAGTCATGCTTCCTATTGAAGGTAATGTCTCTTCTGTACCCTCGCATGATTCAAATGAAGATAAAAATGTCTCTCAAGAAAATTATCTCAATCCTTGTTATGACTTGTCATCATCTATCTCTCAATTGTCTTCACTAGACATTGATTCAGACTACCAGTATTGTCTCAATCTTCATCTTCAAGATCGAATAAGAAGTGAATCAAGGCAAGGAGGAAATGCTCATAGATGAATGATATATACCACTCTTGAATGACTAACATGTGCGTAAACATGTTTGGATTGTTGAACTTCATCTCCTTTATCTTTATTCTTGGGATGTTATGTATTCATTAACTAATACTTTGTGTTTGGATTATCTAGTATTTTAATCCTAATTATCCATGATATCGATCTTTCGATTTGCATGGCTCTGTGCATCTTGTGTGTTAGATAGCCTCCTAGTTTTTGATTATTAGTTCACTTTGGCTTGATAAACCTTGGTATAAAATCTGGGCTAGCAAAAGTTTGAGGAAGTGTTATTTTTGAACACCTATGGTCGCGGTTCCATATCAAACCCGCGGTTCCTTAGCGATAAAGAGCCGCGGGCCTACGTAAGGAACCGCCTAGTACTGTTTCAACATAATCTTTGCTTTACACTGTTTTCCTTAATCTGTGTAAAACTTTGATAAATTTTTTGCAAAAACATGCAGTTTCCTAAACTAGGCTACCTAATTTCATTGTTCACATAAAATGATTTTAACCTATTACTAGTTTGGATCATCCCCTTCTCTTCTTAAACCCTCCATGGTTGATTGTGTTCTTCATCCCTCCAACTCTCCTCTAAACCTTAACATACAACCATGGTATCCACTAGAACATACAATTCCTCTAAAACTTCCTCATCCAAAAGAAACCTTAAGATGAAATTCAAGTTTCCTAAACTTGGCTCTCCATCTTCTCACAAACCAAAAAGTGAAGCCTCACTTATTCTCATCTCTTCATCACTTCCACCACCACTTGCTTCATGAAAGACAAACTCAACCCATGATACTAACCATTCACATGGTTCTACCTCATCTTCATTCCAATTAAGAATGAATGAGTTTTCCTCACCACTCACTTCTAGTCCTCCCTTAAATGTGAATGATCAACCTCAACCTCATCAAAGAATTCCCTTTGTTTTTTGGCCTCTTCCTTTCACTCTACCAAATTCACCCATCTCACCCATATCACCCTTGGATACCATGCCTTCTCCACATCCTCCTCCCTCTAACACTCTACTCTTGGGTGTTCCCATTTCATGTTTCTTGGGTGATCCACACTTGTTTGATTTCTTCATGCACAATGGAACCAATTGTCCTTGTTGCTTGAACAACTTCCACCTCATTGATATCCTTAGGTTGGAGATGATTGGGGCCCACATCAAGTTGCAAAGCTTTTTGTTAGACTTATTTGTCAATCCTCCTCCTCTTAGGAGATGAATGATGATTTTTAAAATCAAATGTTTTTAAAAGAAGGTCAAGCCAAAGAGGACTATGCATTCAAGACCTAGTTTTAGCTATCTTTGTATTAGTTTATTGTCATTTCCTTTCTTGTATTTCATTTCCTTTGTGAGCTTTGCATGAAGATTATGTATGGATTTAGTTTCGTGTGTTTTAACCTATGTGGTCACAATAATTAACTTCAATTTATTTAAAATTGAACCTAAATCTATCACAACCTCTAAAAACTTGACTTAAAATTGGATCAAAATGTTATCTAAATAGTTTGTCATCCGTTGTCAAGACATTCTTTGTGAATATGTTATCTAAATAGTTTCGTGTGTTTTAACCTATGTGGTCACAATAATTAACTTCCATATGCCATGATTCTCTCACGGCTTCTTAAGAGACTTCTTCTTGACTTTCCACCTCTAAATCCTTCATCTTTTCACTCCGTGGATCGAGTCATGCTTCCTATTGAAGGGAATGTCTCTTATGTACCCTCGCATGATTCAAATGAAGTTAAAAATGTCTCTCAAGAAAATTCTCTCAATCCTTGTTATGACTTGTCATCATCTATCTCTCAATTGTCTTCACTAGACATTGATTCAGACTACCAGTATTGTCTTAATCTTCATCTTCAAGATCGAATACGAAGTGAATCAAGGCAAGGAGGTAATTCTCATAGATGAATGATATATACCACTCTTGAATGACTAACATGTGTGTAAACATGTTTGGACTGTTGAACTTCATCTCCTTTATCTTTATTCTTAGGATGTTATGTATTCATTAACTAATACTTTGTGTTTGTATTATCTAGTATTTTAATCCTAATTATCCATGATATCGATCTTTCGATTTACATGGCTCTGTGCATCTTGTGTGTTAGATAGCCTCCTAGTTTTTGATTATTAGTTCACTTTTGCTTGATAAACCTTGGTATAAAATCTGGGCTAGCAAAAGTTTGAGGAAGTGTTATTTTTAAACACCTCTGGTCGCGGTTCCATATCAAACCCGCGGTTCCATAGCGATAAAGAGCCGCGGGCCTACGTAAGGAACCACCTAGTACTGTTTCAACATAATCTTTGCTTTACACTGTTTTCCTTACTCTGTGTAAAACTTTGATAAATTTTTTGCAAAAACCTGCAGTTTCCTAAACTAGGCTACCTAATTTCATTACTCACATAAAATGATTTTAACATATTACTAGTTTGGATCATCCCCTTCTCTTCTTAAACCCTCAATGGTTGATTGTGTTCTTCATCCCTCCAACTCTTCTCTAAACCTTAACATACAACCATGGTATCCACTAGACCATACAATTCCTCTAAAACTTCCTCATCCAAAAGAAACCTTAAGATGAAATTCAAGTTTCCTAAACTTGGCTCTCCATCTTCTCACAAACCAAAAAGTGAAGCCTCACTTATTCTCATCTCTTCATCACTTTCACCACCACTTGCTTCATGGAAGACAAACTCAACCCATGGTACTAACCATTCACATGGTTCTACCTCATCTTTATTCCAATCAAGAATTAATGAGTTTTCCTCACCACTCACTTCTAGTCCTCCCTTAAATGTCAATGCTCAACCTCAACCTCATCAAAGAATTCACTTTGTTTTTTAGCCTCTTCCTTTCACTCCACCAAATTCACCCATCTCACCCATATCACCCTTGGATACCATGCCTTCTCCACATCCTCCTCCCTCTAACACTCTACTCTTGGGTGTTCCCATTTCATGTTTCTTGGGTGATCCACACTTGTTTGATTTCTTCATGCACAATGGAACCAATTGTCCTTGTTGCTTGAACAACTTCCACCTCATTGATATCCTTAGGTTGGAGATGATTGGGGCTCACATCAAGTTGCAAAGCTTTTTGTTAGACTTATTTGTTAATCCTCCTCCTCTTAGGAGATGAATGATGATTTTTAAAATAAAATGTTTTTAAAAGAAGGTCAAGCCAAATAGGACTATGCATTCAAGACCTAGTTTTAGCTATCTTTGTATTAGTTTATTGTCATTTCCTTTCTTGTATTTCCTTTCCTTTGTGAGCTTTGCATGAAGATGATGTATGGATTTAGTTTTGTGTGTTTTAACCTATGTGGTCACAATAATCAACTTCAATTTATTTAAAATTGAACCTAAATCTATCACAACCTCTAAAAACTTGACTTAAAATTGGATCAAAATGTTATCTAAATATTTTGTCATCCTTTGTCAAGACATTCGTTGTGAATATGTTGCTTTTATGCAACCCTGGCATACTCTTGTGCTAAATGAGGTAAAAATCCAAGATTTGCAAAATTTCGAAAAAGTCTTATTTTTCTCCAAAACTTTTAAAAATCATGGTTTGTTGTCCCCTGGACGCGGCTCCTTAGCCCCTAGGCAGCTTCATATCGATATGGAACCGCGGGCTCCCGTAAGGAACCGCGTACAAGAAAGCCGTTCTTGTCTTTTTTTGTCTTTCTTCTTTTACCACTGTCTTGGTTAAGATTCTTTGTTTACCCAAGTTGGCTAAACATTCCCTAAAACCTTTTATTTTCATTTCAAATCTTCGCCTTATCTATTTTCTTTAAATTCTTCTCTTTTGGGATTTCTTCTCTTCATCCCTCATAATGCCTAATTTTTCCATTCCTAACCTTGACATTTCTTTGTCACAATCTACGCAACCTAAAGCTTCTTCTCCTAAGCTTTCAAAGAAACCGAATATCTCGGTTCGACCCGTTTGGATCAAAAAGAACAAGAATCATCATGATTCTTCTTCTCTAAAATCCTCTAAGAACTCTTATTTCTCTCTGATTAAAAATTGGAATGAGACTTACTCTATAAATCCAATTACCAGAGTAATAAGTGTGAAAACACTTATCCTTTTACCACTTATTTCCAATAATAACAAGACCAAAACGTGTGATTTATGTCGTAAAAGTCGGAATTATGCGTGGTTTGTGTTTTTATTGTGTTTTAGGACCAAAATATGAAAAAGGAAGAAAACACGGGCTTTCACGGGCTTTTATTGAAGAAAACGGGAAAAAGACGAAGTCAAAAGATCAAGAGTGCAAAAAGAACGGAAGTCCAAGGCCTATTCTGAAGATTTATCGAAGAAAAAGTCAAAAGACGGAAGTTTAACGAAGTCGAAGAACTTAAGTCTAAATAGAAGAAGGAAATTAAAAGACATGTTCAAATCCCGAGACGACAAAGACGAAGAATTAAAGTCGAGTCGAGAAAACGTGAAGAAAGCAAGAAAGAAGATGCAACACATGCACTCCTTCCACCTTTCCTATAAATACCCTCCTAATGGTCATTAGGAGGGTGGTTAGTTTTTAGTTAATTTTTCACTTTTTAGTTTTCTCTAGTTTTTAGAGAGAGAAAGTCTTAAACTTTCTCTCACTAGTTCATCTTTTTCTTTTAATCTTTGAAGATTAAACACTTTGTATTGCTTATTTTTATTAATCAAGTTCTATTTTAAGCTTTAGATCCTTAATCTCATTCTACTTTTCTTTGATTTAAGGTTGATTTTGGTGTGTATATCATAAGATCCGTGTTGTTCTAATTGATTTCGTGCTTAAAAGTTAATCTTTTGATCATTTTATAAGTTTTCATTTGATTAAGCTTTAAGACTTTTGTGCTTATTGGCTTATTTTTCTTATTAAAAAGTTTATGTTTTTATTGTTTAATCTACAAAGTTGCTTGATTTCGAGTTAGATAAATTGATAAAAGTGCTTATTTGATTCGGTTACTTATTTGGATTGATAAGTTTCGGGTATGAGCTTAAAACTTTAGCTTATTACCTAGCTTTAACCAATTCCCACAATTTTCGGAAAAGGGGGCTTAAAACCCCTTTCCGATCGGCCCCTTATTCCGACCAGCAGCATTTCACCCTTTCCGATTGGAGTCCAATCGGAAAAGGGTTTTGTTTTCCGATTTGACCCCTTCTTGTGTATTCCGACTGTAGCTGTTTACCCATATTCCGATTGAAGCTAGCCTTGATATTCCGATTGGTGGTTTTTCTGCTTATTCCGATTTGGGCATTTCTACATATTCCGATTGATCTTCATAACTTGTGTATTCCGATTGGGACTTTCCCAGTATTCCGATTGTGTTGTTCCACCTACATTCCGATCAACCGATCGGAAAACATTCCGATCGGGGGCCCTTTTGGCTTGTTTTGGTTTCTTTCGATATCACTTTCTTATAGTACTTTTTATTTTCTGAAAATTTTCCAAGTGTTAGTTTTATTTAGTGAGTTAGTACCTTTCCATTATCACCTTTAAGTTTTCATGCATTTATTTTACTTGTCATTTCAATATTAATCTTTTAACTTCCCTTTTACTCATCGACACTTTAATTACTTGCTATTAGTTTAAAATTAATCAAAACCAAACCATTCTCTTAATTCACCAAAAGACGATTGAGTCGCACTTAAAACCGGCTTTCAATTCGAAAAGACTTGGGACTACAATATTTCATTCTTGGTTGTAAAATCAAGTATTAAATGGCGCCGCTGCCGGCTCTTTTCGTTAAGATAAACGGTTTCTAGTGAGAGACGCATTGAATTTTGGGATCCGTTCTTTGAACGTTATTTTCATTGCTATAAAAATTTCCAAAAATCCAAAAAAATATAAAACTTTTCAAAAATACAAAAACATTTAAAAAATCATTAAAAGCAATTCTTTTCCAAAGGTTTTGCACCAAAAAGATTATATAGATATTCTTTGTGTATATTTTTCTTCTGCAGGTGTATGCGTACTAGATCTTCCAACTATTCTGAGCCCGAGACTCTTGAAGATTTAGATATGGCTGGTGTTAATAACAACAATAATCACCCACCTCAACACAATTTGAATAACAACAATAATAACAACAACAACAACAACAATGTCCTTCTACCTGATTTACGAACCATGGAGGAATTGTGCCAACCCACCATGAACGGACGCGGAGGCCCGATTGCGCCAATGCACGTCACGGCTCAGGAGTTTTCGTTGAAGCATCATATGATACAACAAGTGCAAACGAACCCATTTCGTGGAATTCCGGATGATGATGCCAACAAACACCTCGACAAATTCATTACCATTACCCAAAGCATGAAGTGCCCCGGTGTTTCTATGGATGACCTTCGCCTTCAACTCTTTCCACACTCTCTTTCTCACCATGCCGAAAAATGGTTTGACCGTCTTCCTAAGAATTCTATTCATACGTGGAACGACATGACTCAACGCTTTTTATCGCGCTACTTTCCCCCATCCATGGTCACTAGCCTTCGTAACCAAATCAGTGGATTTATGCAAGAGAATGATGAATCGCTTTTCGATGCTTGGGAACGTTACAATGATTTGATCGACCGCTGTCCTAATCACAATATGCTCCCCGTCACTCTCATTGATACCTTCTACAATGGTCTCAGTTTTCGTGATCGTGACACGATCAATGTCGCCGCCGGTGGTACTTTTATGAAAAGGAGACCGGAGGAGTGCCGAGAGTTGATCGAAAACATGACTACTCACCACAAGAATTGGGATTCATCCGCATCCTCAAGATCTAACTCGAGAGTCAATGTTTCTTCTACTACCTCCAATCCTGAAATGTCTGAAATTTCTCGACAACTCGCTGAAATGAACAAGAATTTCATGGCCATGGCCACAAACCACTTTCAACAAGCTAAAGCCGTTGCTATTTCTTGTGACACATGTGGTGGCCCTCACTCTTATAATGATTGTCCTTCTACCCAAGGCAATTATTCTGAAAACGTTAACGCAGCTTATGGCACTTATCCCACGGGAGGCTATCAAGCTCGCCCTCAAGGAGACCGTGGCTTGCTAAGTTATCGTTCCAACAATTATCTTGCTCCTCCTGGTTTTCCTCCTGCAAACCAAAACCAACAACAAAGCTTTAACCGAAACAATCAATCCCAACCTCGTGCAAACAATCAGTATCAATCCCAAAGAAACCCATACCCAACTCAAGGAAATTCTCAAGCTCCACCTCTCAATCAACCGATGGCAGTAAGTCCAGACGTCGAGACGTTCATGAAGACTAATCGTGAGATGGTGACGAATCTTCAGAGTCAATTTGTCAACTTGAAGAATAACATGGTGAAACAAGGGAGCGATATTCGAGCCGAGCTAAGGAATGACATGGCCAAACACAGCAATAATATTAATGCCAACATGCAAAACTCTTTTAACAATCAAGCTCTTCACCTTCGTGATATGATTGGTTCGCTCATCCAAGGTAATCAACCCTCTTCTTCGGGTTAATACCGTTGCGAATCCAAGAGGGGAGATGAAAGCAATCACCACTCGTAGTGGAAAAGGTTATATGGAACCCGAGCTTCCTACACCTCCACCCGTGATTGTGAACAAGGAAAAAGAGCAACTTTCTTCACCTCCTTCACCATCTATCCCCACTTCGCCACCACCCGTGGTTGTGAGTGATCCTATTCCCTTAAAGCCTTCTTCTTCATCCAATATACCTTATCCTTCAAGGTTGAGGAAAGAGAAGCAAAAGAGCAAGGATGATATTCAGGTTTCAAACTTCCTAAGAATGTTTAAACAATTGAATTTTAACATCTCCTTTGCCGAGGCTCTCGCTCACATGCCCAAATACGCTAAGATGTTTAAAGATCTTTTAAGTGATAAGGAAAAGCTTCTTGACATTTATCAGACCCACCTTAATGAGAATTGCTCCGCAGTGCTCTTAAGGCAATTGCCCACCAAACTTGGTGATCCGGGTCGCTTCTTGATTCCTTGCAACTTCCTGGGAGTAGAGAATTGCATGGCCCTAGCCGATCTAGGTGCCAGTATAAACTTAATGCCTTTAAGTGTTTGGAAGCAATTATCTCTCCCCGAGCTAGTCCCCACCAAAATGACTTTGGAATTAGCCAACCGTACGGTTGCTTATCCAGTGGGGATAGCCGAAGATGTCTTTGTTGGCGTCGACAAATTCACCTTCCCGGCGGATTTTGTTGTCGTTGACTACGAGATGGATCCCCGTGTTCCATTAATCGTTGGACGTCCCTTTCTGAGGACCGGTCGCACTCTCATTGATGTAGCCGCAGGCGAAATAATCATGAGAGTTGGTGACGATAAAATTGTCTTCAACATGGGTAAGATTTCTAAGCAACCTTATTCGTATGAGAGCGTTAATGCTATTGATGTTCTCGATGAGGCTTGTGAAGAACATTTTCATGATGCTTGCAAAAGTACTCCTTCTTCTCTACCCACTGTTGAGACCGTTGCCTCAATTGCTCCAGCATTGACTCCTTTTGGAGAAAGTGATTTGGATGATTTCGAAGCTAGCTTGGGTCCTCTCGATATTAAGTATGATAATTTGTCCACCAATTGGGATGAAGACATTAGTACTATTGAGAGACTTCTCAATGAGGACCCATTCTCTCCTCCTGCTCCTAAAGAGGTGACTAATGATGATCCATCGTTAGTTTCACCATCTATTGAGGATCCTCCTACTCTCGAGCTTAAGGACCTACCTCCTCATCTTGAGTACGTTTTTCTGGAAGACGACGAGAAGCTACCGGTCATCATCGCAAAGGATCTGAAAGAAGACGAAAAAGCCCGACTTGTCGCTGTGTTGAAGAAGCATAAACGAGCTATCGCTTGGAAAATCTTCGACATCCGTGGAATTGATCCTCATTTCTGCACACACAAAATTCTCATGGAGGACGACTTTAAGCCCACAATTCAAAGCCAACGAAGGGTGAATCCTAAAATCCATGACGTCATCAAAAAAGAGGTTATCAAACTTCTTGATGCGGGTATGATTTTCCCTATTTCGGATTCACCATGGGTTAGTCCAGTCCATTGTGTGCCTAAGAAAGGCGGAATTACCGTTGTGCCCAATGCAAACAACGAGTTAATTCCTACCCGTCTCGTTACTGGGTGGAGAGTTTGTATAGACTACCGCAAACTCAATGATGCCACGAGAAAGGATCATTTTCCTCTACCTTTTATGGACCAAATGCTTGAACGTTTAGCTGGTAATGAATATTACTGCTTTCTTGATGGTTTCTCGGGTTATTTTCAAATACCCATCGATCCCCAGGATCAAGAGAAGACAACATTCACTTGTCCCTACGGCACATTTGCTTATAAAAGAATGCCTTTTGGCTTATGCAACGCCCCCGGGACTTTCCAAAGGTGCATGTTGGCTATCTTCCATGAAATGGTTGAGCAAACCATGGAAGTCTTCATGGATGATTTCTCGGTCTTCGGGGATTCCTTCTCTTCTTGCCTTGCCAATTTGGAACGTATGCTTAAGCGGTGCGAAGACACTCGCCTTGTTCTGAATTAGGAAAAATGCCATTTTATGGTAAAAGAAGGCATTGTGCTAGGACACAAAATCTCTAAAGCCGGTCTTGAAGTCGACCGTGCTAAAGTGGATGTCATAGCCAAATTACCTCCACCTTCAACTGTGAAGGGTGTGAGAAGTTTTCTGGGTCATGCGGGCTTCTATCGTCGATTCATTCAGGATTTCTCTAAAATCGCTCGCCCGATGACCCACCTCTTGGAAAAAGATACTCCTTTTATCTTTTCTAAAGAGTGTCTCGAAGCCTTCAATCTTCTTAAGGACAAGCTAACTAAGGCACCGGTCTTGGTTACCCCTAATTGGGAGCTGCCCTTTGAATTGATGTGTGATGCTAGCGACTTTGCTATTGGTGCGGTTTTGGGCCAACGAGTGAATAAACACTTCCAACCAATCCACTACGCTAGCAAAACAATGACAGGGGCTCAATTGCATTATACGACAACCGAAAAAGAGCTTTTAGCTGTTGTCTATGCTTTTGAGAAATTTCGCCCCTATCTTGTTTTATCCACCACCATCGTATACACGGACCATTCCGCGTTGAAGTACTTGATGACAAAGAACGATTCTAAGCCAAGACTTCTTCGCTGGGTTTTGCTCCTTCAAGAATTCAACATCGAAATTCGTGACAAGAAGGGAGCCGAAAACCTGGCCGCGGATCATCTGAGCAGACTTGAGGACCCATATCAGGGGGATCATCCGAACAAAGAGATAAATGACTCTTTCCCCCTTGAGACCTTAATGTCTATAAATCTCAATCTTGATGACACCCCGTGGTTTGCGGACATTGCAAACTACTTAGCGGGTGGTATTCTCATCCAAGGGTTAACATCCCAACAAAAGAAGAAGTTCTTGAATGATGTTAAGACTTACTTTTGGGATGACCCTTATCTATTCAAACAGTGTGCTGATCTGATTATTCGTCGTTGTGTTGACGGACCGGCAGCTTTTGACATTCTTCAAGCTTGCCACAAAGGACCCACCGGTGGTCACTTTGGTCCCAACTACACCGCTAAGAAAGTGTTTGATTCTGGATTTTACTGGCCCACCATTTATCGTGACGCTCACGAAATGGTTAAGCATTGTGATGCTTGCCAACGTCAAGGCAAGATCACACATAAGGATGAGATGCCTCAAAATTTCATACAGGAATGTGAAATCTTTGATGTATGGGGCATCGACTTTATGGGGCCATTTCCATCCTCCAAAGGGAACAAGTACATCCTCGTCGCCGTCGACTACGTTTCTAAATGGGTTGAAGCTAAGGCTCTTCCTACGAATGATGCGAGGGTGGTTGTGAACTTTTTGAAGCAGCTTTTCGCTCGATTTGGCGTTCCTCGTGCTATCATCAGTGACCGCGGGACTCATTTTTGCAACGATCAATTTGCACGAGTCATGGCAAAGTATGGTGTCAATCACCGTCTTTCCACCGCCTATCATCCCCAAACCAATGGGCAAGCCGAGATATCCAACCGTGGCTTGAAGCGAATTTTGGAGCGTACTGTGGGAGAGCATCGTGCCGCGTGGGCCGATAAGTTAGATGATGCTCTGTGGGCTTTCCGTACTGCTTACAAGACTCCGATCGGTTGTACACCCTATCGTCTTGTGTACGGGAAAGCCTGCCACCTACCCATCGAGCTGGAACATAAGGCGCACTGGGCCTTGAAGTGGGCTAACTTCGACATCATCAAAGCCGGTGATCATCGCAAGGTTCAACTCAATGAGCTAAATGAACTGAGGAATGAAGCTTATGAGAACTCGCTGATCTACAAGGAGAAGACAAAGATGATCCACGATGCTAAAATCAAGAACCGAGAGTTCCACGTTGGTGATCAAGTCTTACTCTTTAACTCTCGGTTGAAGATCTTCTCTGGCAAGTTGAAGAGCCGCTGGACTGGTCCATTCACCGTCGCCAAAGTCTTTCCGTATGGGACCATTGAGCTTTCTCAGCCGAATGGGCCCAATTTCAAGGTGAATGGCCAGCGTTTGAAGCTGTACTTTGGTGAGGACATCTCTCAGGAGATGATTCCATCCCTCACCACGTTCCCCATGAACTAAAATTGGGTCGAGTCAGGCTCATGACTCGGTGAACAAAAACAAGCGCTTCTCGGGAGGCAACCCGTGTTCTATCCTTTACTGCTTTCATAATAAGTGTAGGGGGAGCCCCACATATGTTTGTTGTCTTGTTTCTTGTGCTGTGCAGGGATTTAAGCTTCAGAGAGCATCTTGATGACTTTTGACGAACCGTGATACCGTGTTTTCCATCTTCCCGGTTCTATCGTAAACTCTTGTGATTCAATATTTCATATTCTATATGTTCACATTGAATTCACTTTAGTTGTCCTTTCCTTAGCAAGATTTAAACAAAGTGCACAATGTCCTACGTGTAGGGGAGTTTACTCCCACATGCTTAAACATTGAGGACAATGTTTCTCTCAAGTGTAGGGGGGACTTCTATCGAAGTAAGTGGTATTTTCCATGAATTTGCCCTCATTTTAACCGGAAAATTTGATTTTTCGACATTTTTCAAAATTTTTAATCTATTTTGGCCTAGTTGTATAGTCGTACTTTCCTTTATCATGTTTAGTTTCTTTCCGTTGCTAGAATAAATTTTCAATAAAGTGGTTTTAGATTTTTCTTAGTCGTGAACATTTTGACTCAACCCGAGTTTACTTACCTAAGTTTACTCTAGCTAGTATCCTTAACGTGTTTAAGTCAAGTTTTGCTAGGCTTTTATATAGGGAGCTATAAAACGCGAAAGTCTTAACTCTCACGGGTTAAGAACAAGAACTTTTCGCAAGTTCCTATAATTGATCCTAGAGAGTCGTTTATCAGGGAACTTTAAAATGCGATTTCTAAACTTGAAAAAGTCTAAGAATTTGCAAGATCCTATAGGCGACTCGAAAACCCAAAACTTTGATTTAATAGGCTAAGCATCCACGAGTCTCATTCCTTGAGATTTTAAACTGTGGAGAACGAGAGATGATAGAGTCAATTATAAGTTCGGTATTCTTTCGTGAATTTATGTGAGTTAATTATGAGCCTATTCTCCCTCCGCTTATTAATAAATTTATCTGCTAATAAATAAGGTTGTACGATTTAAAAGGTTACTTAGCTTCTAGCCCCAGATCGTTTAAAAGTTGCTCGGTAATGACGAGAGTTCATAGCCAAGGCATAATTATGAAGCGGGGCGCGAAGATTGGCGAGTCCGAAAAGGCCCTAACAAGGCATGAGGGCTACATTTTGTTGCTAAAGATCCAAAAGTGATGTGAAGAATCATTTATCGAAAATCAATATAAAGGATTGAGACACACGACGAAAAGCAAGAACTCCCCAAAAAGTCATGGAGAAGTCTATCCGAAAAGACCCTAACAAGGTATGAGGATAAATAGATCCAAGTCCTAAAAGGAGGCGGATCGTTGTATATCAAAATCCAAAATAAAGATTGGAGAAAAATGATGAAGTCGTGGTCCAAAGATGAAGAATCTCTCAAAAACTTCAAGTGAAGAAATTCTTATTATGAAGAGAAGACCATAATTTCAAGAACGTCTCTCGAAGATTCGAAGTATGAAGTCGCTGCCAAATATCGGCCCGAGAAAGGTCTCAAATCGCGAACCAAGTTATGCCAAGATATGAACTTTTTGATATCCCGAGAAGCAGTTTTAAAAGATTTGGTCCTTTAGCTAACTATTGATTAAATCGTTCACCTTATTTTTGGACTAAATAACTATCAAAATAAGTCAAACAATGCATCCTCGTGATCATTCAAGACAAAAATAAAATATAAGAGATACACCTAGGAATAAGGGAGTCTAAGTGAGTAATTGGCCCACATGAGTTCGTGATAGTTTGCTAACTTATAATAACAATGATCTCGTTTTTAAGCTTGGTATGGGGAACGTGAAACTTGAGGATGATAAACGTTCATGGCCGCCAAAACCCAATGTAAGTTTTTAATTTCTTTACTTATTTCTATCTTTTATGTTTAGTATTTAATAAAGGCTAAGGTGGGTTATTTATGATGGAAAATGTAAACCGTGCTTTAAAATTAATGCATTGCATGAGGGCATTGCAATGGTCAAGTGTAGGGGATTTAATAAGTGTGAAAACACTTATCCTTTTACCACTTATTTCCAATAATAACAAGACCAAAACGTGTGATTTATGTCGTAAAAGTCGGAATTATGTGTGGTTTGTGTTTTTATTGTGTTTTAGGACCAAAATATGAAAAAGGAAGAAAACACGGGCTTTCACGGGCTTTTATTGAAGAAAACGGGAAAAAGACGAAGTCAAAAGATCAAGAGTGCAAAAAGAACGGAAGTCCAAGGCCTATTCTGAAGATTTATCGAAGAAAAAGTCAAAAGACGGAAGTTTAACGAAGTCGAAGAACTTAAGTCTAAATAGAAGAAGGAAATTAAAAGACAAGTTCAAATCCCGAGACGACAAAGACGAAGAATTAAAGTCGAGTCGAGAAAACGTGAAGAAAGCAAGAAAGAAGATGCAACACATGCACTCCTTCCACCTTTCCTATAAATACCCTCCTAATGGTCATTAGGAGGGTGGTTAGTTTTTAGTTAATTTTTCACTTTTTAGTTTTCTCTAGTTTTTAGAGAGAGAAAGTCTTAAACTTTCTCTCACTAGTTCATCTTTTTTTTAATCTTTGAAGATTAAACACTTTCTATTGCTTATTTTTATTAATCAAGTTCTATTTTAAGCTTTAGATCCTTAATCTCATTCTACTTTTCTTTGATTTAAGGTTGATTTTGGTGCGTATATCATAAGATCCGTGTTGTTCTAATTGATTTCGTGCTTAAAAGTTAATCTTTTGATCATTTTATAAGTTTTCATTTGATTAAGCTTTAAGACTTTTGTGCTTATTGGCTTATTTTTATGATTGGCTTATTTTTCTTATTAAAAAGTTTTATTAAAAAGTTTATGTTTTTATTGTTTAATCTACAAAGTTGCTTGATTTCGAGTTAGATAAGTTGATAAAAGTGCTTATTTGATTCGGTTACTTATTTGGATTGATAAGTTTCGGGTATGAGCTTAAAACTTTAGCTTATTACCTAGCTTTAACCAATTCCCACAATTTTCGGAAAAGGGGGCTTAAAACCCCTTTCCGATCGGCCCCTTATTCCGACCAGCAGCATTTCACCCTTTCCGATTGGAGTCCAATCGGAAAAGGGTTTTGTTTTCCGATTTGACCCCTTCTTGTGTATTCCGACTGTAGCTGTTTACCCCATATTCCGATTGAAGCTAGCCTTGATATTCCGATTGGTGGTTTTTCTGCTTATTCCGATTTGGGCATTTCTACATATTCCGATTGATCTTCATAACTTGTGTATTCCGATTGGGACTTTCCCAGTATTCCGATTGTGTTGTTCCACCTACATTCCGATCAACCGATCGGAAAACATTCCGATCGGGGGCCCTTTTGGCTTGTTTTGGTTTCTTTCGATATCACTTTCTTATAGTACTTTTTATTTTCTGAAAATTTTCCAAGTGTTAGTTTTACTTAGTGAGTTAGTACCTTTCCATTATCACCTTTAAGTTTCCATGCATTTATTTTACTTGTCATTTCAATATTAATCTTTTAACTTCCCTTTTACTCATCGACACTTTAATTACTTGCTATTAGTTTAAAATTAATCAAAACCAAACCATTCTCTTAATTCACCAAAAGACGATTGAGTCGCACTTAAAACCGGTTTTCAATTCGAAAAGACTTGGGACTACAATATTTCATTCTTGGTTGTAAAATCAAGTATTACAGAGAAAAGGAAATTCTTACACCACCACCTAAACCTTTCAACTCTCCTCAACTCAATGACCTATCTTCTTTCCCTAATCTTACTAGGCATTGTGAAAACATCTCTTATCCATTATCTCCCTCTCCACAAACTCTAATTTTGATAGACCTCCCCCATCTAACGACTTTGTTTTGCATCATGGTTCCTCGTGTGCTTGTTGTCGTTTTCCACAAATTGAACTTGCTCATATCTATAACAAGCTAAATTTCCTTGAATTCCTCCTCACTCGACCTCCTCTCAAAGTTTTCGTTCCCGTGAATAAAAATTTGAATGATGCTTCGTCGTCTTTCTTTTCCAACTAAGGCACATTTTGTACTTTAGTTGTTTGAGTCAATAAAACTTAAGCAATCTTGGAAGATTATCACTATTAGAGTAGTTTATGCTTTGTGGTTTATTTTCCATATTTTTTTCTTTAAATATTCATATTGTGTGTATGAATATTTTTCTTATACGTTATTTCATATTTGTGTGATATGAATGTTATGTGTGTTATCTTTCCCGCTAATTCTATTTCACACATTTGTTAAAGAGTTGATCATGGTTAAACTTAAAATTAATTATGGGTGATTCCATAAATTCTAAATTTTAACCCTTGACATTTTAATCATCTTTGATTGGTTTGGATGTTTTTTTTCTTCCTTTATTCCACCAATTAAACTATAATGTTGTCAATACACACTCTTTGGACATACTTAGTAAATTCTTGCTTCTAATTTGAGATTTCTTTTCCTTCTCCCTCTCAAGTTAGTTAGCAGGTAGTGCACATAAATACATTGGTGTTTCTTTTCTTTCTTCTAACCTTTGTGTAGCATGTCACTTTAGCTCATTTACTTGGTGCCCCAAGCAAGGGGGAGTAAGCACCAAGGGGGAGCTACTACCAAAGTCCGGTTCTTTTCTTCTTCAAAGACTTGTGCTAACCTTTTTGCTTCGACAAAGGGGGAGAAATGATAGTGATAAACTCGTTAATAATTCGAATAAACTTGTATTTTACGTAAATGAGTTTATAGTTTGTCGTAATCAAAAAGGGGAGATTGTTAATGCAAAGCAATGCCTAAAAACATTTTTAATATTAATTAATCTTTCTTAGTTTTGATCACGACAAATTACAAAGACATTTATTGTCAAACACAATCCTAAAACGAATTATCTAACAAACACTATCATCAAGGTAATAATCATTACACTAACATATCTTAATCATGCTTAGTGATCATAAAAGTGATTAGCATTAAAACTCGCTTTTGTCAAATGTTTTAATAAACTTTATTTTTAAGAAAATATTTTATTTAAATGAAAATGTAAATTTGAATATGGCATATTCCAAATGCCATAAGAATATCCTTTGAAGGTTTAAACAGCCTCAGATATTTCAAATTCACTAAAAGACAAAAAGGAGCGGAGTCTACTCTCTACGGTTCCTTAAGTGCCTACGCGGTTCCCTATCGATAAGGAACCGCCAGAGTAGTTAAGGAACTTCCCCCAGATAGTCTTTGGCATTTGTCTTCTATAAATAGTGGATCAAATCTGCATTTTCATTAACCCTTTTTGGACATCTCTTTCAGCCTTCTTTCTCTTATCTAATCCTAGTCATTTGTAAATGATCATTTAATGTGTTAAGTATGTTTAATTATGATTGTCCTCTTGATCTCCTTCTTTACCTTGTCCAAAGAGAAGATCACTCACACACTTGTGATGTGATTAAAGATGAAGCATTGATGAAGATCACCTTCTCCTAAAGATCTAGTCATGTTCATCGTTTGTTTATTTGTGTCTTGTGTAGATCCAATGTATTTGTGAATACTTGGACTAGTTGTGTTCATCCATGCTATTTGTGAATACTTGGATTAGAGTTGTGTAAATCCTTTGCAAATGTGTGTGCTTGGATTTGTGTTGTGTAGATCCAAGCTACATGTGTGTACTTGGATATGTTTAGTTGAGTTGTAATAAGTTGTGTTAGTTCTCACTAAACTATAAAGTGATGTGGTTGTGTCTTGTGAGTTCTCACTAAACTATAAAGTGATATGTAGTTGTGTTGTGTGAAGTGAGGTTCTCACTTAGCTTCAAAGTGAAGGGTCGTGAAGATTGGTTCTAGCTTTGGATTAGAACTCGATATCTAGCCTTGTGTCGGGAAATGGTGAAGTAGGAAACGTTGTGAAGATTGGTTCTAGCTTTGGATTAGAACTCGACATCTAGCCTTATGTCAGAAAATGGTGAAGTAGGCAACGTTGTGAAGATTGGTTCTAGCTTTGGATTAGAACTCGACATCTCGCCTTGTGTCGTAAAATGGTGAAGTGGGCAACGTTGTGTAGATTGGTCCTAGCTAAGATTAGGTCTCGACATTTAGCTTAGTGTCGGAAAATAATGTAAGCGACGTTGTAAGGTTTTCTCCGCCAAGAAGGGAGCTTGTGAATATAGTGGAAATCTCGAGTAAGGTGTACTCGAGGATTGGAGTAGGAACGAGGATAGAGCCTCGTTGCCGAACCACTATAAATCTTGGTGTCTTCCTACTAGGTTGTTTCTTTCCTTACTTATTACTTACATTCACTATCATTATACTTACTACATATTGTTAATGCATTAGAATTGAACCTAATCATTATACAACTAGCTTTCAAGTAAAAGATAGTTTTTGCACTCACCTAATTGAAATGAATCTTAATTAGGAGATAAACCGATGAGAAACTATTCAACCCCCCCCCCCCCCCCCCCCCCCCCCCCTTCTAGTTTCTACAAAAGCCATGCTCAACCAAGACAATGGTAAGTTTGGCATTCCACTGTCTTGGTGCTTGCTTAAGTCCATAGAGGGCTTTATTTAACTTACACATTTTGTTCTTGTCTTGACAGTCAAAACCCAAAGGTATGGTCATATAAATATCCTCATCCAAGTCACCATATAGAAAAGCATTATTGACATCAAGTTGAAACAAAGGCCAATCATTAGACACAACAATACTAATAAGACATTTGATAGTAACCATTTTAACAATAGGACTGAAAGTTTCATCAAAGTCAATGCCCTCTCTTTGACTGTAGCCCTTGGCAACAACTCTAGCTTTAAACTTATCAACAATACCAGTGGATTTATATTTAATCTTATAAACTCATTTGTTGTTAATGGCTTTCCTTCCAAAAGGTAAGTCACATAGGGTCCAAGTATTGTTCCTTAAGAGAGCCTCAATTTCATTGTTCGTAGCTTCAACCCACCTATTGTCTTTAACAGCCTCATACTAAGTAGTAGGCTTAAAGGATTGATTAAGAGTAGTAGCAAAACAAAAATTTGTTGTGCTAAGTTTAGAATAATTAACATGCTTCTCAATGCCATATTTAGGTTTGCTATCAAGAACAAAATCATTAAGCTTAACAGGAAGTTTGGTAGGTCTATAAGACTTCCTAATGATAGGTTCTCCTACTTCTTTAGTGGTGACCCCACTTTGCTCTAAAGAAATATCAGAAGAATGAAAAATACCATTTGTACCCTCAGAGCAGGATTGCTGGTTTTCACCTATGATGGTTGAAGAGTCCTCCTCCTGAGGTTGCACCAAGGCATCCTCATTAGTGGGGTTGACTCTACCATCCACAATGGGTGTTGCTCTCTCATCATCATAGGGACTTGAAGGTGTTTGATTATCAAAAAAGGATAAAAGTTCAGCATCACTTGTAACAACTACATCATCCAAATCATTTCGAGTATTGTTTTTAATCTTAAAAGGGAAAACAGTTTCCTAAAACCTCACATCTCTTGAAAACATAAACCTTTTGTTATCTAGACTAAAAAGTTTATAAGCCTTTTTAAGAGAAGAGTAACCTACCAAAACACACTTTTCAGCTCTAGATGTGAGTTTATCACTGTTATTCAGACAAGTAGAAAAACATAGACATCCAAAACACTTTAAATGAGAGAGGTTTGGTTTTTTCTTATAGAGCAATTCATAGGGGGGGGGGCTACCATTTAAGACAGAAGAGGGGAGCCTGTTGATTAGGTAAACATCAGTTAGAAAGCAATCAGACCAAAAATTAGTAGGAATCCCTCCCTGAAACATAAGACTCCAAGAAACATTAAGCAGGTGTCTATGTTTCCTTTCACCAATGCTATTTTGCTGAGTGGTGTGAGGACAAGAGTTATGATGAATGATACCCATAGTAGAGAGCATAGTGTGAACCTTGTTGTTAACAAATTCAGTTCCATTATCAGATCTTAAGATTTTGATTTTAGAGTTAAATTGATATTTAACAAGACTTATGAAGTAATTTAGCCAGTCAAAAACTTCATCCTTAGTTTTCAAAAGATAAGTCTACACAACTCTAGAGTAGTCATCCACAATGGTAAGGAAGTATCTATACCCTTCCTTACTCTGAACTTTGTAAGGGTACCACAGATCCAAGTGAACAAGGTCATCAAGTTCGTTGGATTTGTGGTCACTCAAGGGAAAATGTCCCCTTGTTTGTTTAGCCCTATGACAAGTTTCACAAAAAGAGATGTTGGTATTTTTAGATAGGTGAAGGTCAGTCTGGAGAACATTGAGGACATGGTCAGAAGGATGACTAAGCCTACAATGCCAAAGATCTTTGGAGGTGTTAAAGGTCATAGCAGAATTAGCATTACCTAAACTCTGAGTCTTAAGGTCATCAAACAAATAAAGCCCCCCAGATTCACTACCAGTCCCTAGAATGATCCCCTTGTCCAAGTCCTGAATGTAACACTTATCCTCATCAAAACCAACAAAAAAATTTCTATCTTTAATAAGTTTATTAATAGACCACAAGCTAACACAATAACCAGGAACAACCAACACATCATGAAGAATAACATTGTTAGAGAGCTTGAGGTCACCAATGTGACTAATAATGGCAACAGTGCCATTGGGGTGACCAACAAAGATGTTGAGATTTGAAATATCTACAACATTAGACATACCCATAGTGGATGTGGTAAAATGTTGATTAGCCCCAGAGTCAATAATCCAACCCAAAGTGACGGTTTTAGTAGTGAATTGAATGTTCCCACAAATTTTTTTAGAGAAATGCATATTGAACCAAATGTTAGCATTAAAAAAGGAGATTCTACCTGCCATATTGGACTGAGTGTTTCCAGTAGTATCACTTATCAAACTAAGGAGCTTTTGGATTTGTTCATTGGTAAAAGAAGTTGGGGATTCACAAGTGGAAGTTTGTTTGACCCTAACTTTTAGATCACAATTGGCATTAAAATTATGTTTAAACCAGTCTGTTTGGAAGAATTAGCACCTTTTTTAAATCCAGCAGGATATCCATGTAACTCAAAATATCTATCAACAGTGTGGCCTGTTTGACTAAAATGAGTACAAAGAAGGTTAGGGTTGGGACCCCTATAACTTCTAGTACTCTTAAGGTGGTCTACTAGGAGTGTTGTTATTACTACTGTTGGAATTACTTCTTCTATTTTGATTGAAGGTTTTAATAGCAAAAGAGGTGGCCTTCATCTTCGCCTCAGTGTGACTAGAGGTCTCAGGAATACCCCTATGGGATTCCTCCCTAGACACTGTGATATAAGCCTCCTTCACATCAGGAAGAGGATCCCTAGTGAGAAGGGCAGTCCTAACAGGCTGATAGTAGTCATCAAGACCCATTAAGACCTGCATAAGCCTCATGATCTGCTGATGCAGAGCCAACTCGGTGCTGGCAGAACAGGTACACTTAGTAGAACAAACACATTTAGGAATTTTATTAACAACATCAAACTCTCTCCAAAGAGAGTTCAATCTGTGATAATAATCAGCCAAAGTACTACCCCCTTGTTTAACAGACCCAATTTTTTGAAGCAAGTTATAGACAACAGAACCATCAACTTTATCATAAGTTTCATACACAGTAGCAGCATTCTCAGAGTAAACAAGGCCCATATACACATCACTAGAAACAACATTCATAATTCAAGTAAGCACCATAGCATTATATCTATCCCATTGTCCACATAGAACATCGTCAGTATAAGTATTTCTTAAACAAGAACCATCAACAAAAGCATATTTGTTTCTAGCTTGTAAAGCAAGTTTCATAGCATTATTCTACATTCTATAATTCTCAGTCCCAAGAAGTTTAAAAGGAACAAGCACAGAACTACTGTTATCGCTATTGTGAATGTGAAGTGGATTACCAGCATCCAAGCTGCTAATGAGAGCAACTGGAATTGGTGTGTTTTCAGGCAAACCTCTACCACCATCATTTCCTCCACCACCAGCTGGTGGTGGAGGAGGAGCACCACTACCACTCCTAACTCACACCAAGAAAAAACAAAAAACAGCAGATCAACCCAAGAAACAAATAAAAAATATGTAAGGAACTACTAGAAAAGCAAGCTCGTGGACTGGGATTGGCCAGAGCAGGTATCCACACCAGTCAAGGTTGAAGGGTCAAGATGTTAACTGAATCCGTTTGCAATCACTTATAGAGCTTTAATCAGCAACCAGAATCAACAAAAAACACCCAATCTCTAGATTCACTCAGTATAGAGGATGGGTGAATCAAGAACAAGAAAAACCCCAAAAAAGAAATTAGGGTTTGAGAAAAACCTAATTTAATTATAACCTGTATACCACCAAAAAGTAACGGCACCACCAGAAAAACAATAGCACCACTAATCAAGCTTCCAGAACACCAAAAAACCAAGTCCCCAAAAAAATTAAATTAGGGTTTCTGAAAACCCTAAACCAAACTTTCAAGAATATCAACGACACCACTGAAATAAGCAACGACACCACCTAATAAAGCTTCCTGGGTACCAATGAATCAAGATCCCCAAAAAAAAATTAGGGTTTGTGAAAACCCTAATTATAATTTTTGAGAGAATTAACGGCACCACCAAAACAAGCTTCCAAAACATCAAGGAAACCTCAAGAACCTCACCAGGATGAAAAACCCTAAAAGAAATTAGGGTTTCACAAACCTAACAGGTCAACAACAAATTTGAATCAACACAACACGAGAGAGCTTAGATAGAATGAAAAATCTATAACCTAGATCTCTGATACCATGTTAAAAAATATAGTATCAAAGTAATAGACATATATTTACACCCAACCAACCACCCCTTGATGTATTTTATTGATAATCAGAGTACGAAAACAAAAAGATAAAGACTAGTCCCCAAATGGATGCTAGTCAAACGATTACAAAGGAAATAGATTGAGATTGTCCCAACTAGGTTGATCCAATCTCCCTCACATACAAGATTCACTCAAACACTCATAAACAAAATGAAAGAAGATGAAAACCTCCCATAAAACCAGTGTTGGTTAGAGAGAGAGAGCACCAACACACACACACAAGTGTGATAAGAATGAAGACTGCTAACCCTAGCTCTATGTGAGCTAAGGGTATATACAAAAAAATTAAACGGTTATAAGGCCCAGAACAAGAGGTAAGCCCATCAACAGCAAAGCCCAACAAAGTCCAGCTATAAGAAGCCAAAAGTGGCAAAGAAGGCCCTCCAACTTCCAACCTGGGTACACAAGAAACAAACAAACAAACTACTGAAGGTTTATGAAGTTCATAACAATTATTAAAAATCCTAATATGGATCAAAGCACACATAGCGGAAGCAATTTAACAAGATCATAATTAATAACACAATTATAATTAATCGAATTAGGGTTACATACCTTTATCAGAGAAGATCCACAAGATCACCAACGAATCACCAATTAGGATTTATGACGAACACTACCAAGATGTAGTCTAAAGTAAGACTACATTGTGTTCTTGTACACACGTAATACAACGAGCTAATTGTGATTCTAGCACGTATAAACTGAGCTTCTACGCTTGTGGAATATCTACCCAACAACCCTAGAGAGGGGCTTGTACTAGATTATTGCTAAACCAAAACCAAAAGATAAAAGGAACCCTAAAAAAGGTGTTTTTCCTTTGGAGTTGATCAAACAAAGAAACCAAAACCAAAGGTTAAAAGGAACCCTAAAGAGGGTGTTTTTCTTTGGTTTTAGTCGCAGGAAGAGAGAAAGAAAAGTGAGTGGGATTGAAATTTATGAAGGCTAAGGATTGTTTATATAGGCTAGCAAATCTTATTCTCCAAGTAATAAACAAATTAGGAAAGAAAATCTTTCCCTTCTCCTTGTGTTTAGCCGCCGGCCAAAAGCCCACCCAAGGGTGTTTCCGGAACTTTCCGTTCTTCTTTTCTCTTCTATTTAATTCCACAACGATCGTTTATACTTAACTTTTAATTATTAACGATCGTTAGTTAAGCTTCGGTTTAATTTAATAAATATATAAAATATATTTAATAAATAAAATTAACCCTTTACGTAATGTGTGCAATCCCGTAATCTCGAGTTCGATTCTAACACACGACTATTTAAATATAAGTCCATAAAACTTTCAGCTCCAACTTGGACATATTTCAAAATATCGTGATCACATTGGTTAGCATCTAGTTACACGCCAATGCCCTAGTCCGATCTCGAGTAAGGTCTCTTGGATAAAACCTTGTAATGATTTACTATCATTATTATTATCCTTTCATTTCAAATACAACGTTAATAGGATATGGATCTCAGTCATTCTTTACATTAACCATTCTGTTTCTCGTTTACGGATATAGCAAGATCACCAAAACAAATTTGGATGCGGCCGCACAAATATCTTACTACTCCCCCGAGGGCCCCAGCTGTATTATACTTCAAAATAATTTTGAAGGAAACAAATCCCATATTAACTACAAGCAAAACTTATGAATTTTGCAACACTTCTGAAAATAACCCTTATAGACACCAGTTACGTTTAGCGTTAGATTGTTTCACAGAAATGCACTAGATCCACGACAGTTTCTTGGTATCTCAGGTCTAAGGATAACTATTTATGATTTACTTGATGACAAAGATCCATAAATTAAAATCATATAGTTGGGATAAGTCCAATATTTGATTCATCAAATATCACCTAAAATTGACCAATATACTTTCAAGTATACTATGTCACTATTTTGAATTGTCTTAGTTTAATAATATTCCTATATTATTAATCGACAACGGAAATTTAGAAATATCATAATATTCATGGATTAAAACATGTAAAATAGGATACAAAATCAAATAACAGAAAAATAAACGAAGCGCAATCTTTATTTCATCAATTCAATAATGTATTAACATCCTTTATCCAAATACTAAATAGATCAATGCATGAAAACATGGTCGATGCATTATGCCTCTAACAATGACACTTGCACTTGTTTGGCAAAGGATAAAATAACCAATCTTGACCTATTGGAATTTTGAGAATACTTTCTTCAAGAATTCAATTCATGGAAACTCTTGTACATGTGCATTCAAATAGTTTGATATTGCCACATAGTATCAAAATTGTGAAAGATCCTTGATCACCAATTTCCTAAACTTTCAAAACACATTTGAAGTTCAAAGTATTCTAATTCTTTAATGTATAATGCAACTTTAATCAACATGACATCTCCAAGGATACCATGACTAATATTGAGTGTTACCTCAATTATATCTTTTCAAGTTTGGCAACTTGTCATAAAAGATATAAATACGTTACCTTTAATATCTATTATGTAATGTTTGATTCCAACCAAACCTCCAAGTTTGTTGGCTATGATAATTTGCACAACTATTGACAAATTACTCATCCATAGAATATGAAAGCTGATCTAAGATTTAGAATGTTATTCTATTTCCAAACATATTCATTCATATTCATTACATAAGTTATTTAATAACTTTTAAATAGATTAATATATTCAAAACATCCTGCTTTTAAGCATGATATAAATACAACTTCATATACATGAAAATTTCTCAAACCAGATTTAGATTCCTTCATGTCCTAAATATCCATGTAAACTTACTACATGAAATATTACGTTGTATTTCCACCGCATAATCAAATAAATATTATTTGTTCCAAGGTTATGTATATATCTTATTTCATAAATCTTCAAAGTAAAGTTTCATCTCAAATCTAAATTAAATCAACATTTAATTTGAATGAAATCTTACTTTCTTACATGTTTATTTGACACATATAATTTAAGAAAATAACCATAATACTCCCACTAGCTTTTAAGAATATTCAGAAATCATCTTATTCAAATTTAAATCCAATCTTAGATTTCAAATTAAACATAAGAATAATCTCCTAGATGCATGCTTTTATCTATTCATGGATAATTGCATTTTATACTTTTCCAAAGATTTATTTTGAAGTAATAAACTCATTTCCGTTACTTAAGTCCTTACTCAAGTAGTCATTCAGGAAATAGTTCATACATAGCCAAATTGTTCAATTTAAAATATGACAATCAAAATCTTTATACATTTAATGTGTTTAGAAAAGAATACTCGATCACAATTAATTACTTAAGTGTGATTAATAATCTATTCATAATACATACATTAAATATATGTACAATTTTTGTCCATATAATTTCGACACAAAGATTAAACCACCACAATTGATGTTTTTCTTCCTTTGACGAAACTCATCTCCAATTTCTAGTCAAACTATTTAAGATAAACCAAATCTAAAATTGATTATCTTGTTTGGACAACATCTATAACATTCATAGTATGAGTGGCTTACCCAAGTCAATATTTGGTAACAAATCACAACAATTATTTGTAACTCATATTTCTCAGCATATAAATCGCATATCTGAGATATCCTTGCAGATCTATGACTTAAATTCCTTTATCTTGAGAGTTAGCATTTACAAGCCTACCTCATGATAATTACTAGTGTATTTCAGAAGATTATGTATCTTGTAATTTTATCTTTCAAGATCAAAACTCCCACTTGCTTTTAGTAACTTAAAATTACCCTTTAAATACATAGCAAATAGATCAACACTCCAACGTTATCTATATGGGACATTACAAAACACAATGACAGTTCCATACTCTTTATTTTCTAAACAATAAGTAGTTTAGCAAAATCCAAACTTCATTTAAGATATAACGTGATTCATCACATTCTATATATAATGGTATCTTATTAATCTTCTTAGCTCAAGTCATACTCAACTTTCTAACCTTGATATCTTTTAGAAGAAAAGAAAGATATAATTATCTTGTATCAAACATCACCATCATATTGAGAGTTTGATTTTCCTAATGAATATACCATAACAATGTTGTATTTCATTTAGGGAAATATTGTAAGTCAATCTAACAATATTTAAGATAAATATATATCTTTAGGCTTACCTATATACCAACTAAATCATCTTAATGGTATAACAGATTTCCTAACCATTTTGCATGTTTTATAACTCAAGTACTTATAATACAAAGTCACTTCATTTCCATGTCTTTAAAACATAAACGTCTTACTTTATATTATACGTCTTTCAAGACTTTATGTTTGTGACTTTATTCAATAAATCATAAACATGTATAACTAAAGTAATCATGAACACCACTAGGTTTCAATAATCTTTTCAAGTTAATTCACTACTATGTCTATTTATGTAATTTCAAGAATACACAAATATTTAACTTCAGTAGAATAAGATTACTCTATGTATTTATGTCATTCAAGAAATTGTCCATTTTAAGAAACCGCAAAATAATCTACGCCCGATCTCACGACATGTGGATATTTTACCTTTGTGTTTACAATTTAGTCCAAGCTTTCACATGACTAAATCAAAACAACAAGTGTCTCTTAACGTGAATGATATATATACTTTTAAGTAGTCATTTAATCATATTGACATGTGATCTAAATATTAATTAGATTGTTAGTCTCTTATCTTAAAGACAAGAGAATCATATCTTTATGAGTTGTTTCTTGCACACAATGTTCATTTCTCCCACTTGTGCATGGAACAACCTCATATATTAAATAAACATCACATCTAACGTTCGTCTATACAAAATATGATTGTGCCACATATATTAGCTTTTTACAAGTAGATGTAGAATCACTTAATCAACAAGAATCAGTACATAACTATCTTTGAAGATATTAGTGTCAACAATTCGAAAGTAATTATCTTAGAACATACTAAAGATAATATGGGTTATTACCAAGACAACAAGGCTTGTAACTCTCACTGAATTAGAGAATGTTTTAATAGACTCAAAATCAGTAATACAACACAATTCTCCCACTGAACTTGACAACATTGAAAATGTTTCATAATCGGTGAAAATAATTAGTGTTGTGTTTACTTACTTACACTTTTGAAAAACACATTCTTAACAATTACTTATAGTGTTGAAGAGTGTACTCTACTTCGTAAATGATGACTTATCCACCAAATACCTTTAACTTGAAAGGTTTGAGATGCAATTTCTTCCTTAATAGGTCTACCAACCCCACAATGGTATGTAGTGCCTATAAATGGTCAAAGCACAACTACTAGACAAATATGCTAGTTTGCCTTATAACCAATTAGCGGCAACTTTTAATAACTCAAAATATGCATTTTCCTTAACTATTAAAGTTTGCTATGAGCTATGTATTTTGAATTTTATATTTCTAAAATCCTTATTACTCCTTCTTCACTCATGGAAAAGAGTTTAGGTTTATCTTTTAAATTGACTCTATCCTCAACCATACGGTTCTAGATCAATAAATGAATAAACCACGTTTACGGTGTAACGTTGCATTACTACATTTGTAAAAGAATTTACAAAATTCAATCTTAGTATTTTCGATAATACCATTCAAGAAAATAAAATTACCCCGGTAATAATAACCATAGTATTTTCCTTGAAAACTAGAATCCAAAATGACATAATTTCATCACATTAGTTGATCTGCTAGCAATGAAAGTATTCAAGCTGGTAACTTGTCAAACAATGATTGACAAACAAATTTGCAATTTCTAGATATTTAAGGGATTTACATTGCCAAAAGTCATTTTGCATTGTAAACATGTTTCATCCCTTCTTTATGCCTTAAGTTTCCAGATCTCACTGAGTAACTCAATTAAGTCGACTAATCTAAAGAACGTAAAACCTTCATGTGCAATCTTATTCAGTCATGAAGTTTTCTCTCCATTACAACATCGTCCAGAATCTCATATGACGAAAATTGCAATTTAAAGTGTTCGTCAATTAGATGGCATATGACTTTAAATTTTGGGTATAAATTTCGATGTCAAAATCATGCATGGAGAAGCATGCATACTTCTCCATAGCATTAGTTTAATAAAAACTTTTAGCAAACCTTTTGGTGAGACTAAATTTTCGCCATATATATTGCAAGTTGAGGTATTGGTTAAACCAATTAAAAATTTCACCCACAACTATTCACAACGTACGTCTCCTAGAACTCGGCTAGAGCACAAAGCAATAACCTTATTCATTGTGTTTCGGATGTGAATTTGCGGTTAAATCAACCTTAAGGAATTATGTAAATAATAATCGTAGGTAATTCCAACTTTGACTCACAGGCAAGCCGGGAATTTGGTCAGCGCTGAAGCATAACACCTTCTTCCTTAACCGGGTTCATGACCAGCGGTGCGTTATACCCACTTTATAGTTTGTCAAAGTTGAGTAGGCCATTAAGTTATTATTGCAATTCCAATCAACGCAAATCATATGTCAATTAGATCTTAAAACAATTCATTTAGTTTCAATATGATTTAGTCCATATTAACTTTCTTGGAAAAATTACCCTTGTTTACAACATACAATCAATATAAAACATATGAAAACAAGTAGGTACAAAAAAAACTAAATCATAAACACATAATAACAATTTATATGTGCAATAAATAAATCAAATAGCCACATGCATACGATTTATTTAATAAAAAATATCAAATCTAGGTTTTTATATTCATATAAAAGTTTTCTCCAATTTTAGATTTATTGAATCAAATAATGCATGTAGCAAAACACGTAACAATTACCACATAAAACATATGATCCATGAAAAACATGCATGTTCATCACGGATCTCCCATATAACTTAACAATTAAATCTCTATGGATCGAAACATTAATTCACACAACATAACAATTAATCATGGAATTCATCAAAGTTCCACCCAAATCACTTAACAAATTAATTAAATCACTACGGATCGTAACCTTAAATACATGACATAACAATTAATCATGTACTTATCTAAAGATCAAAACATGCAATTTTAGGGATTCACAAAAAACTTTTTTTATATATATATAATGGGCTAAAAAAAACAAACCGACATTTAAAAAAAACGGATTTTTAAAAAAACAAAACCAAAACCCTACATTTTCTTTTCAAAAAGAACATGTAGTTTTAACTCAAAACAATTATTAGTTAAAAACAATCTTTAGATCTCGATAATTATAACACGTTAAAACGGCTCTCGATGCCACTGAAGGTTTATGAAGTTCATAACAATTATTAAAAACCCTAATATGGATCAAAGCACACATAGCGGAAGCAATTTAACAAGATCATAATTAATAACACAATTATAATTAATCGAATTAGGGTTACATACCTTTATCCGGCCTAGAGAAGATCCACAAGATCACCAACGAATCACCAATTAGGGTTTATGACGAACACTACCAAGATGTAGTCTAAAGTAAGAATACATTACGTTCTTGTACACACGTAATACAATGAGCTAACCGTGATTCTAGCACGTGTAAACCGAGCTTCTACGCTTGTGGAATATCTACCCAACAACCCTAGAGAGGGGCTAGGACTAGATTATTGCTAAACCAAAACCAAAAGATAAAAGGAACCCTAAAAAAGGTGTTTTTCCTTTGGAGTTAATCAAACAAAGAAACCAAAACCAAAGGTTAAAAGGAACCCTAAAGATGGTGTTTTTCTTTGGTTTTAGTCGCAGGAAGAGAGAAAGAAAAGAGAGTGGGATTGAAATTTATGAAGGCTAAGGATTGTTTATATAGGCTAGCAAATCCTTATTCTCCAAGTAATAAACAAATTAGGAAATAAAATCTTTCCCTTCTTCTTGTGTTTAGCCGCCGACCAAAAGCCCACCCAAGGGTGTTTCCGGAACTTTCCGTTCTTCTTTTCTCTTATATTTAATTCCACAACGATCGTTTATACTTAACTTTTAATTATTAACGATCGTTAGTTAAGCTTCGGTTTAATTTAATAAATATATAAAATATATTTAATAAATAAAATTAACCCTTTACGTAATGTGTGCAATCCCGTAATCCCGAGTCCGATCCTAACACACGACTATTTATTTATATGTCCATAAAACTTTCAACTACAACATAAAACCTTGAAATATTGCAATACTTTCAACAATGATGCTGTACACTTTTACAATATATAACTCATATTGTAGAGTAGTAGTTCTCTGTTGGTTACCAATTTATTTTATTACCAGCATATAATTTTTCAGATTTAGTGTAATTACATGTTTGTCATTCATTAATGTATTATTGGATATACTTTTGTTAACTATATATCTTTCTACTTCATTAACCTTCACAGCTAAAAAGGAACTCATAAGAGCAATTGTAGAACTTTATGGTTGTTTGGACATAGGGATCTTGGTGTAGTTTATTTACAATCATGTTGTGTAGTATTACGTATCATTTAGAATGGTAGTAGTAATTAGTAGCTACTTGCTAGTTTTATTGTAAATATATTTTTTCTGAAAAAAGTCTGGTACAACTTTACAAAACATACATGTCCTTAGGAAACTTTTAGATTATACAGATTTAGAAACGTTTATCTATTCGTCCTCATATCGTTCAGGATTTCATTAGCCCGTATAAACGTTTATTTATACGTAATTATAAACGTTACCAATTTGTTTTGAGTGAACTGCTTCATTGTTTAGTAGACATGAAAGGATCAGATAATACTTTTAAGATTTTCTAGGTCCACCAAGACCAATCATGAGTGTGAATACAGATAGATGGATAGAATATGTTCAAAACCATAGTTTTGTTTAATGACTAATCTTATGATAACCATTAAATAATACCCTTTTAAGGAAAGAGATATATGGCAGGTGATACCCATGATTTTTAAAATATTTACAGAAGAAAGGATTCTATATAATATAGCTAGAGGAATTTTTAAGAAATTTTCATAATCATATCATATCATACTAACCTAGTATACGTATATTTAAAGTCATCTGATATGCCCTAATTAAGTACAAAATTAGTTGTATGATCAGGTGGGCTTAATCTAAAATTAGCATCATATATATCATGATCTCTTTAAAGCAAAGTGGTGAGCTGGTATATCATGAGATTCCTTCTACAATATCCTTCACAAATCAGCAAGATCTTATGGTAGATCTTCATGATCGCGTTACCATGGAGGGGAATTCGAATAATCTTGCTGGCGGCACAAAGAGAAAAAGGGGCAGAGATCATTCGCCGTATAAGGCTAATCCAGGTATTATTGTTCACGGAGCAGGGAATAAAGATGAGCATTTGCAGAGAAAGCTGGTTCACAGAGAGATCGAAAGGGAGCGCAGGAAAAACATGACGAAACTTTATGCTTCACTTGGTGCTCTAATCCCTACTGAATTCATCAAGGTGAGCTATTAATTATATATAGGGCGTGGTTAATTAATCTAAAGTCCTTAATAAAAAAAATTATTATACAAGGAGCGATTCAATAATAAGAATCTAGCCAAACGACCAAGAAAGTAATATAACGTTGAAATGAGTTCGTACAAGCTGATCTAGGAATCGATTTCCCCGTCCTATAAATAACCACGAGTATGAAAGGATTTTGATTTCTTCTCCAAGAATATTAACAAAGAAAGTCCGATTCCCCCCAAGTTGAAGTTTGAAATGACAACGTAAAAAAAAAGTCATACTATGTAACAGCTAGAGAATATACAAAGCGATTGTAAACTTTCGAATTGTACTGATTAATATTAGAAAACAATTATCCCTTCAGGAAAGAAAGACAATAATTTTGTCGAGATGAGCCTACATTTGAATTCTTAATATTGCACTTCAGTTATTTATTATGGAAATCATGAATTGTAATTTTAGTTGTCAATTTTATTTAGGGGAAACGTTCAATATCAGATCGCACTCACCAGGTAGTGAACTACATCAAACATATGCGCAAGAAGATTGAAGCTCTAAGCTTTAAGAGAGATCAGCTCAATAAAGTTGTGCGCACGAGTGTTAAAGAAATCGTAATGAATAAAGTCTCTATTAGATCTTGCAATGGGAGAACGGTTGAGATTCAAATCAATAGTTGCTCAACAGAAGATCGATTCCATCTTTCAGAAGTACTAAAAGCACTTGTTGAAGAAGGCCTTCATAGTATAAATTATACTTTCACAAAAATAAACAAAAGGTTTCTCCACTCTATCCAATCTGAGGTAAATCCCTTAAGCCTCATTCAGTTCATGCACGTACCTAATATTTGCTATTAATTTCATTTTTTATAGAGATATTGAGATTCAGTAATCCTCATTCTATTGACATTCTTTCAGGCATGTGATACAACGTTAACTGATCTTTCCAGATTGCATCAAAGATTAGTTGCCATAACCAATACTCGGCAGAACTTCACTTAAGAAATGGTAGATTTTCTTGCATGAGCTCAAGTTCAAGACGTTATGCGACCACCTATACGTTTTTCCTTAAAGCGTTTTCATGTTAATGTTATTAATATTATGTATTATGAAGTTTCATGAAGCTAAGTTAAACCGATAAACATGGTATAACAAAAACAACAACAATGATACTCAATCGCACCGGTGTGTGTGTGTGTGTCACAGGGATGGTATCAGGTTTGATGTGAAGTCTTACACTCATACTCATACGGTCATACCCAAAGGTACAAGGGTTTGATACCAGAAAACCACCTGGCATCATGTATATGGTGTTTTAGCTTTGTAAATTGTAATATATGTATATGTATATATATGTGTATTTTTGCGGGTGAAAATTGAATAGAAGAGATTTAACGTATTGTATATAGTAAAGTGATTTGAGTGGATGTAATAAGTAGGATAAAGGGTTTTTATGGTAAATTTTTATTACACTAAAAAACCGTTAAATACAAAAGATGTGCTTGAGTATTATATCTCTGCCTGTTACATAAGAAATACATAAAAACTAGACTACAATGACAAAAAAACATGAGGAAATCTAATGCTTCTCACATCCACGTACCATGATAATTATCAGCAATAGACTCGACATATTTCAGAATATATTGATCTTCGGGCATATCATCATGGTATAATTCGACGCTTATCAGCAATAGAGTGGACATAACGTATGTAGAGAGGTAAAAAGATGGATGATATGACGTTTATGTCAATGTGAATATAGGAGAGCGGGGGGAGAAATAAGATAATCTCTTTATTCTATAAGAGCACAGGGAATTGACGTGTCGTAGAGTTGGTGTCATAGTCAAAAAATAATGTCACGTCAGAAAAATATGTTATGACACGAGAAATGTTATGACACCACTTTTTAAAAGAAGTGGTGATTTTTGGTAACATAAAATATTTTTGGTGTCATAACCTTAGATTCCCAAAAAGAAAAAAAATAGAATGGTGTAGGCCGGTGTCGACGGCGCGAGAGCTTTGGCACCACACCACAGAGTCCTGTGCCATCAAAGTTTTTCGCGTCATGGCTTGACACCAACCAACCACACGACGACTCCAACCGCTCTAAAAGAAAAAAAACGGGACTTGATCTACAGTTTTCCACAATCCTATTTTTTGTTGCTATCTAAATTATACAATAAACGGTTATATGTTTGTTACATGTTGTTTTATTGAGTTGTACGGCATATAAGAAATGAGAATATGCCGACCAATCCTCATAAAAAGTAAAAACACAAGACCTTTTTAGGTATCTTGGAACTACACGGGGTGTTGACGGCGATTTTTAAATCTCTTCAAAAAGGATTCGAACCTACGACTAATCAGTTAACAGTCGACCGTTCTCAACTCAATATGAGCTTGAAGCTTTCTTCGTAACTCCCGAAACTTTTTCATAGTGGCACTCCACTTTTTTGCTACGTGCACAAAATTCTTGTTTGGTTCTTCAGCCCCGGGTCGCAACACCTCTTTTAAATTTTCATTTATTTCCTAATAGGTAAAAAGTCTAGATGAGAAATTTAATATTAATGCTATATATTCTGGCTGATTTGC
Source organism: Glebionis coronaria (assembly GCA_025667525.1). NCBI lineage: Eukaryota > Viridiplantae > Streptophyta > Magnoliopsida > Asterales > Asteraceae > Glebionis > Glebionis coronaria. Next base: position 37,900,684 of record CM046881.1, read on the forward strand.
TTTCTTGAGACTTGGTTTTTTAAACCAAAAGATCATATTCTGACATGTGCTAGCTTGCACCAAACATGAATTAACTTGATCTTGTTTTTCTTTAGCTTTCCTAGTTATTTTTTTTCATTTTATTATATAAAAACTATAATTTCTATGGTAAGAGAAGGCAAACGACCAAAAAATTACGCCGCAAAATAATATAATTTATAACTTTTCTGGATTTCATAACAATAATACGCAAATCCGGATTGCAATTTTCATATTATTGATAGGTGTGTAAACACTCATCCTTTTACCACTTAACTACAATAATAACCAAGCCAAAACGTGTATTTTATGTCGTAAATGTCAGAATTATGCGTGGTTTGTGTTTTTGTTGTGATTTAGGATCAAAATGTGAAAAGGGAGGAAAACACGGGCTTTCACAGGCTTTTATCGAATAAAAAGACAAAAGATGAAGTCGAAAGATCAAGGGTGCCAAAAGAACGGAAGTCCAAGGCCAATTCTGAAGACTTATCGAAGAAAAAGTCTAAAGACGGAAGTTTAATAAAAGCCGAAGAACTCAAGTCTAAATTAGTGAAGAAATTACCAGACGAGTTTATTAATCCCGAGACAAAGTCAAAAGTCGAAGAAATTAGAAGACGAGAAGTCGAGAAAAAAAGAAGAATGAACCAACACATGCTTAGTTTTTCCTAATCACTATAAATAGACTCCTAATGTGTCATTAGGAGTTGTTGGCTAGAGTGACAAACTAGTTCTTCCATTTTTAATTGTCTTGCACATTTACTTTCTTGTACCTTTAATTACCTTGTCTTGTACTTTAATTTTCAAGTAAGTTTACTTTTATATTATTGAATCTTTACTTTTTATTATTAATCTCTCATCTACCATTCTTTTTATTGATTTAATCTTATTGTTTATGAGCTTATTGTTATTGCTTTTTATACTTTTATGTTCTTGATTGTTTTAGCTTATTGAATCTTTAGCTTATTTGTTCTTTTTATTAAAAGTTGATTTTATAAAGTTATTGCTTTTAAAAGTTTTTAAATTTTGGTTTAATAGCTTTTTCTTAAAAGTGTTTTGGTTAAGTTTTTAGATTAGAGCTTATTGATTTTTGGCTTGTTTCTAGCTTATTGGTACTTTCCCTTAGATCCGTAGCCTTCAAATCTTGTTTTCCGGATAAAAGGGTTAAAACCCTCTTATTCCGGATAAGGGTTATTACCCTTTTTCCCGGATAAGGCCACAGAAACTCACCCTTTTGCGGATAAGACTACAAACCGAGTATTCCGGATAAGGCTTTAAAGCCATATTCCGGATAAGCTTTGGATCATTGTTTTCCGGATAAGAGTAAAAACTCTTATTCCGGATAGTGCCTCGAAAAAATTTTTCCGGATAAGGATTTGTGCTCGTATTCCGGATAAGCGTTTAGTTGCATTTTCCGGATAAGGAACAAGTGCCACGTTTTCCGGATAAGGAGTTGACATCCCTTTTTCCGGATAAGAGTTGGAATTAGTTTTCCGGATAAGGTTCACTATCCTGTTTTTCGGATAAGGAATTGAAGCAGGATTCCGGATAAGCCTTAAAAGGTTTATTCCGGATAAGAGTTTTAAGTTGTTTTTCCGGATAAGGATATTAGGCTGTTTTGCGGATAAGCCTTAGGAGCACGTTTTCCGGATAACGTCATAGAGACGGATTCCGGATAAGGTTTTTATCTTGTTTTTCCGGATAAGGTTTTTAAGGTTTTCCGGATAGTGTGTAGAAGAGTTTTCCGGATTAGTCTTGTTTGTGGATTCCGGATAAGTGACATATCTTGGATTCCGGATAAGACTTAGTTTTTGGACTTTTCGCACTTAAGTTTTTCTAGATAGTTTTAAGCATTACTTTTCCCGCATTTTTCCTTAGTCGCATTTTTAGTTTGCTTGCCTTTAGTTTTATTTTAAGTTTACATTTTAAGCCTTGCCTTAGTTTAATTTTAAGTTGACGTTTTAAGTTTCCGTTATTTACCTTTTTGTTATTATTTAATTTCTTGTCATTTATTTTTAACCATTTATATCTTTATTTACTTTGCCTTTACTTTAAAGTTTTGCACTATTTATTTTTCAAACAACGACAAATATTTTTCTTAACCAAAAACAATTGAGTCGCACTTTGAACCGGAAATAAATTCGATTAGACATACGACAAAGAACAAATTTTTCTAACTAAAAAGCTAGTTATTAAATGGCGCCGCTGCCGGCTCTTTTCGTAAAGATTAACGGTTTTCTGTGAGAGACGCGTTGAATTTTGGAATCCGTTCACTCGTGAACGTTATTTTTCTTGTTTAAAAATTGTTAAAAATCCATAAAAATTAAAATTTTTTAAAAATCCAAAAAAATTTTATTTTTATTTCTATAGTGTATATATATTGTCTATTTCTTTGGTATCTTTTTCTTTTGCTTTCGCAGGTGTATGCGTACTAGATCTTCAACTTATCCAGAGCCCGAGACTCGTGAAGTTTTAGCTATGGCAGGTGTGAACAACAACAATAACCCACCGCACCTCAACAATAACAACAACAATGTTCCCCCACCCGACCTTAGAACAATGGAGGAGCTTTGTCAACCCACAATGTATAGACGATGAGGACCGATTGCGCCGATGCAAATCACGGCTCCGGAGTTTTCGTTGAAGCATCACATGATCCAACAAGTGCAAACTAATCCATTTCGCGGATTGCCTGATGATGATGCCAACAAGCACCTCGACAAATTCATTACTATTACTCAAAGCATGAAGTTGCCCGGTGTTACTATGGATGTCCTTCGCCTACAGCTCTTTCCACATACTTTATCCCACCACGCCGAAAAATGGTTTGATCGTCTCCCGAAGAATTCCATTCATACTTGGGACGACATGACTCAACGATTTTTGTCGCGCTACTTTCCACTATCCATGGTCACGAGCCTTCGAAATAAAATCAGCGGTTTATGCAAGAACCCGATGAATCTCTCTTTGATGCTTGGGAAAGATATAATGTTTTGATCGATCGATGTCCAAACCACAACATGCTCCCCGTTACGTTGATTGGACTTCTATCGAAGTTAAGTGGCCTTTTCCATGTATTTGTCCTCATTTTAACCGGAAAATCAATTTTTCTACATTTTTCAAAATTTTTGATCTATTTTGGCCTATTAGTTTTTCCCTTGTTATAGTTATTTTCTTTCTTTGCTAGAATAAGTTTTAATGAAGTGGTTTTAATTTTTAAAAGTTGTGAATCTTTTGACTCAACCCGAGTTTACTTATCTAAGTTTACTCTAGCTAGTATCTTTAACGTGTTTAAGTCAAGTTTTGCTAGGCTTTTATATAGGGAGCTTTAAAACGTGAAAGTCTTAACTCTCACGGGTTAAGAACAAGAACTTTTCGCAAGCTCCTATAATTGATCCTAGAGAGTTGTTTATTAAGGGAACTTTAAAATGCAATTTCTAAACTTGAAAAAAGTCTAAGAATTTGCAAGATCCTATTGATGACTCGAAAACCCAAAGCTTTGATTTAATTGGCTAAGCATCCACGAGTCTCATTCCTTGAGATTTTAAATTGTGGAGAACGAGAGATGATAGAGTCAATTATAAGTTTGGTATTCTTTCATGAAATTTTGTGAGTTGATTATAAGCTTTTTCTCCCATCGCTTGTTAATAAATTTATCTGCAATAAATAAGGTTGTACGATTTGAAAAGTTACTTAGCTTCTAGCCCAAGATTGTTTAAAAGTTGCTCGGTATTGATTAGAGTTCATAGCCAAGGCATAACTTATTGAAGTGGGATGCGAAGATTGGCGAGTCCGCAAAGGCCCTAACAAGGCATGGGGGCTACATTTTGTTGCTAAAGATCCCAAGTGATGTGAAGAATCATTTATCAAGAATCAATATGAAGGATCGAGACACACGACGAAAAGCAAAAACTCCCCAAAAGATCATGGAGAAGTCTATCCAAAAAGGCCCTAACAAGGTATGAGGATAAATAGATCCAAGTCCTAAAAGGAGGCGGATCGTTGTATATCAAAGTACAAAATAAATATTGGAGAAAAATGAAGAAGTCGTGGTCCAAAGATGAAGTATCTCTCAAAACTTCAAGAGAAGAAATTCCTATTATGAAGAGAAGACCATTATTTCATGAACGTCTCTCAAGATTTGAAGTATGAAGTCGCTGCCAAATATCGGTCCGAGAAAGGTCTCAAATCGTGAAGCGAGTTATGCTAAGATATGAACTTTATGAGGTCCCGAGAAGCAGTTTTAAAATATTTTGTCCTTTAGCTAACTATTGATTAAATCGTCCTACTTTATTTTCGACCTAAATAAACTATCGAAATAAGTCAACAATGCATCCTCGTGATCATTCAAGACAAAAATTAAAATATAAGAGATACACCTAGGAATAAGGGAGTCTAAGTGAATAATTGGCCCACATGAGTTCGTGTTAGTTTGCTAACTTATAATAACAATGATCTCATTTTTAAGCTTGGTATGGGGAACGTGAAACTTGAGGATGATAATCATTCATGAGATTTCCAAAACCCTAAGGTAAGTCTTTGATTTCTTTACTTGTTTTGTAATTTGGTATTTTTTTAATAAAGGCCAATGTGGATTGATTATGATGGAGAATGTAAAACGTGCTTTGTAACTAATGCATTGCATGAGGACATTGCAATTGTCAAATGTAGGGGATTTGATAGGTGTGTAAACATCCATCCTTTTACCACTTAACTACAATAATAACCAAGCCAAAACGTGTATTTTATGTCGTAAATGTCGCATTTATGCGTGGTTTGTGTTTTTGTTGTGATTTAGGATCAAAATGTGAAAAGGGAGGAAAAGACGGGCTTTCACGGGCTTTTATCGAATAAAAAGACAAAAGACGAAGTCGAAAGATCAAGGTTGCCAAAAGAACGGAAGTTCAAGGCTAATTCTGAAGACTTATCGAAGAAAAAGTCTAAAGACGGAAGTTTAATAAAAGCTGAAGAACTCAAGTCTAAATTAATGAAGAAATTACAAGACGAGTTTATTAATCCCGAGACAAAGTCAAAAGTCGAAGAAATTAGAAGACGAGAAGTCGAGAAAGAAAGAAGAATGAACCAACACATGCTTAGTTTTTCCTAATTACTATAAATAGACTCCTAATGTGTCATTAGGAGTTGTTGGCTAGAGTGACAAACTAGTTCTTCCATTTTTAATTGTCTTGCACATTTACTTTCTTGTACCTTTAATTACCTTGTCTTGCACTTTAATTTTCAAGTAAGTTTACTTTTATATTATTGAATCTTTACTTTTTATTGTTAATCTCTCATCTACCATTCTTTTTATTGATTTAATCTTATTGTTTATGAGCTTATTGTTATTGCTTTTTATACTTTTATGTTCTTGATTGTTTTAGCTTATTGAATCTTTAGCTTATTTGTTCTTTTTATTAAAAGTTGATTTTATAAAGTTATTGCTTTTAAAAGTTTTTAAATTTTGGTTTAATAGCTTTTACTTAAAAGTGTTTTGGTTAAGTTTTTAGATTAGAGCTTATTGATTTTTGGCTTGTTTCTAGCTTATTGGTACTTTCCCTTAGATCCGTAGCCTTCAAATCTTGTTTTCCGGATAAAAGGGTTAAAACCCTCTTATTCCGGATAAGGGTTATTACCCTTTTTCCCGGATAAGGCCACAGAAACTCACCCTTTTGCGGATAAGACTACAAACCGAGTATTCTGGATAAGGCTTTAAAGCCATATTCCGGATAAGCTTTGGATCATTGTTTTCCGGATAAGAGTAAAAACTCTTATTCCGGATAGTGCCTCGAAAAAAGTTTTCCGGATAAGGATTTGTGCTCGTATTCCGGATAAGCGTTTAGTTGCATTTTCCGGATAAGGAACAAGTGCCACGTTTTCCGGATAAGGAGTTGACATCCCTTTTTCCGGATAAGAGTTGGAATTAGTTTTCCGGATAAGGTTCACTATCCTGTTTTCCGGATAAGGAATTGAAGCAGGATTCCGGATAAGCCTTAAAAGGTTTATTCCGGATAAGAGTTTTAAGTTGTTTTTCCGGATAAGGATATTAGGCTGTTTTGTGGATAAGCCTTAGGAGCACGTTTTCCGGATAACGTCATAGAGACGGATTCCGGATAAGGTTTTTATCTTGTTTTTCCGGATAAGGTTTTTAAGGTTTTCCGGATAGTGTGTAGAAGAGTTTTCCAGATTAGTCTTGTTTGTGGATTCCGGATAAGTGACATATCTTGGATTCCGGATAAGACTTAGTTTTTGGACTTTTTGCACTTAAGTTTTTCTAGATAGTTTTAAGCATTACTTTTCGCGCATTTTTCCTTAGTCGCACTTTTAGTTTGCTTGCCTTTAGTTTTATTTTAAGTTTACATTTTAAGCCTTGCCTTAGTTTAATTTTAAGTTGACGTTTTAAGTTTCCGTTATTTACCTTTTTGTTATTATTTAATTTCTTGTCATTTATTTTTAACCATTTATAGCTTTATTTACTTTGCCTTTACTTTAAAGTTTTGCACTATTTATTTTTCAAACAACGACAAATATTTTTTTTAACCAAAAACAATTTAGTCACACTTTGAACCAGCAATCAATTCGATTAGACATACGACAAAGAACAAATTTTTCTAACTAAATAGCTAGTTATTAAATATCTAACATAAAAATTCTCTTAAATGATTTACTACCCACCAATTATTTGTGAAAATGTCTCAACAAAACATACATAAAACACATAACCATTTTCTTACAAACCAATTTCATAAATTTTAATCATTTTATTTTCATGATATCCGCATCTACCTCTTCGGACAAACTTGGTCGTGTCCGTTCCGTGGATTTCATTGTTGCCCAGATGGCCAATTGGGCAATAAAGGGTTAGCTCGTTTGGTTTCTCATATTAAGAGGCACCACTTTTTGACCGATGATCGTAAAGATGCATTACGTGAGCCTATTTCTACGGACCATGGATTATATATGGCAGTCGAGGAAACTTTGAATGAATTTGAACAATGGCTATGTGAAGAGTGTATGACTTTTCATGTTGTGAGTCGGTCTTGTCATCACAAAGATGGTATCGTTCGTCCTTCCAAGGAGCCCGACGACATGAATGGGTACACTGTTGGCATTTCCAAGCCTATTTATAAGGAGCACGAGATAGAAATGACTGAGGGGTTGGCTTTGGATGTTGAGCTTCTTGATCATGTTTTTAAATCGCTTATCATGACTTTCAAGAGTACTCCACATGAATGTCGTCTTGCTCTCTCTCAGGCATTAAAAACAGTTCTTTATCAAGTGGTCGTCCGACTCGATTCTGTTGATGTGTGGGTCAAATTGTTACTTTTTCCACGATGTACGTTGCGATCTTGTAGGCCCAAGACTAGACAAGAACGTAGGTCCAGAAATAGAAAAATCTTTGCAACAAAGTTCTATCTTGAAGTCAATAGCTACATGGGCGAAATATGATGGTATTGAAACATTAGTTAAAATCATGTTGGATGTTGCTGGGTCAGGGATCTTAGGCGAGGGCCGAGGTGATTTAACGGAGGATAAAACCACAAGCTATACCAACATCAGGCAATATCTTCGCAAAGTTGTGAATGGGCACTTCACAGCTGTAGTAAAAGTGTTATTCTCTTCTGGTGTAGCTCCATACTCTAATGATACCATTAAATCCTTGGAGGCTAATCACTCTTACAACCCCCCCCCCCCCCCCCTTATCCATGTCGAGTGACAAATTTTCTGAGCCTCCTCATGTAGCAGAGATTGATTGTGTCTTTGGTTGCGTTAAATATTTTTCTAAAGGTATTTCATGTGGGAGAGATGGTTCTTAGATGCCTTATGTTGAGAAGGTTCTGCTACTGCCACATATCTCTTTAAGGCTATCACCTCGGTCGTGAATTTATGATTAGCATGGAGGTGTCCGCCTATTTTGGCAGAGTTTGTTGCATATGCTCCTCTCACGCGTCTACTTAAACCAGATAATGAGATTTGACCTATTGCAATAGGCACTATATGGAGAGGTTTGGTATCCAAGGTTGTTAGGAAAGGGGTGGTTAAGGAAATCTCCAAGTACCTTGGTGATTTCCAGTTCGCAGTCGGTGTGTCGGGTGGCGCTAAGGCTGTTTTACATAGTACAAATATGGTGTTGATTGAATACCATAATGATGGGTCTCTTGCTATGCTCACTGTAGACTTCTCAAATGCATTTAACCTTGTGGATAGATCAACATTACTTCATGAATTTAGGGTGAGGTGTCCTTCCATTTCTTTGTGGGTGAACTTCTTATATGGTCAGACAGCGAGGTTGTATATAGAAGACGCACATATTTGGTCTGCCACGGGTGTGCAGCAAGGTGACCCATTGGGCCTCTTCTTTTTGCTCTTGTATTGCATCCGCTAGTACATAAGGTTAGAGACAGTTGCAAGCTTCTTCTTCTTCATGCTTGGTATCTTGATGATGGAACCGTTATTGGAGATACAGAAGAGGTATCCAAGGTGTTAGACATTATAAAGGTAACTGGTCCAGGTTTGGGTCTTGAACTTAATATCAAGAAAGCATAGATATTTTGGCCCACTTGTAATGGTACGAAGCTTCGGGAGGGTCTATTCCCGGTCAATATTCGAAAGCCTTCTTTAGGTGTGAAGCTTCATGGGGGAGCTGTTAGTAGAGATGCAAATCTTATTAGTGGATTGGCTATGAGGAGATCTGTGAATGATGTTGAGTTGATGGGTCTACTTCCACAACTACATGACCCACAGAGTGAGCTTCTTTTGCTTCGTTCGTGTATGGGTATTCCTAAACTTTTTTTTAGTTTAAAGACTTGTCAACCTATACACGTGAATGGGGCGGCATTGTTTTTTTACAAAGGTTTGCGTCGGTCAATGGAGAATATAATGGTTTGTGGAGGGCCTTTCTTTGTTGACTTGCAATAGAGACTCGCTTCTTTACCCATCCGTCTTGGTGGTTTGGGCTTGTGCTCGGAAAAAGTGGTCTCCTCATATGCTTTTATGGCCTCGAGGACCCAATCTTGGGTGATACAAGACCACATCTTACGTGACAGTCGCAAATGTGTTATGGACGATGCTTACGTTACTGCTTTGGCGTGTCTTCGTGATACGATTCCAAGCTTTGATTTTAGCATTTTTGCTCATAAGGACACCGTCCCAACTATATCCCAAGAAACATAGGCGAGTGCATTCTTTAGTGAGATAGTCAAAGATATAGAAGCCTACTTTGACATGACGGTTAGACAGAAAGCAGTTTCGAGTGTCTACGCGCTCCACATGCTCAAGATTTTCTACTATCTATCCCTATAGACGGTCTCGGTCAACATATGCCGCCGGTGGAATATCGCACTATCCACAAGTATCGCCTTATGATTTCCCTATTTCCGGTTGACGAGATATGACCTGTTTGTCGCAAGGTATGTTTGGATTCTTTTGGGAACACGTTGTTCAATGTAAGGAACTTTCGGGCTTCAAGTACCGACATGATTTTGTTACGGATGTTCTTTTTGACATATGTAGGCGTGCAAGAATATCCGTCAAGAAATAGGCACCTGTGAATTTCTTGACCGACCCGTCAGATGGAACATCCATACTGAGACCCACTGGCATTTTGGTTTTTGCATGGGTCAGAGGTAAACATGCATGTGTTGATTTGACAGGGGTTTCTCCTCTCGTGGGATTAAGCAGTCGGGATTTTATAGTAGGTCAGGCTGCTATAAAAGTCGCCTCGTGCAAAGTGACTAAGCACGAGAAAGCATGTGTTGAAAATAAACATGTGTTTATTCCTTTCGCGTTTGATACATTTGGTTTTCTTGCACCTGAGGAGATTGGCTACTTATCAGAATACAACGTGTTATGAACAGTAATATTTTGATACTCAAATCCACAAACGTTATATTTAATAGACTTGGTTTTTCTTTTTATGTTGAAAGATTTAAATGATAAAGATAGATAATGACAGTTTTGAAAATGTAGTTAATTGGCATTTTACTTATAATCCAGTCTCACTCTTGGATCCTCTATAAAAACAAAGAAGAGAATTGGTATTTTTTTTAACGATGAGTTAGTAGTTAGTGGTTGGAGCTTACAGTGACATGCAATTGGGCAGTATGCAAACCTCGAACCTTGTCCTTAAGGGATAAACCTCACTCCTACTTCTATTTAATTCAGGGCCTTGAAAGTTCTTAACGAGACTCGAACTCGATTTAAAAAAATACCTCCCTAAAGTAATCTTTGGTGGCAAACTAAGTTAGCTCAGTTGGTTAGAAAATTGATATTTTAGAGAGGAAGGTGTCACAAAAAGGCACCCCCTCAAAATTTTGCCCAGTCAGCTGTCAACTCAGCGCCACATCACACCAACACAACTAACCAAAATACCCCTTCACTCACAACACACCCAACCCTCTTCATTTGTGCCCCACCACTATCTTTTATTTTTCTTTTTTTCATTTTCACACTAACTAAAATTTATTTTATACAAATTTAAACATTACAAATACAGAAATAAAAATTACAAATACGGAATAAAATTAAAAACGATACGATACGATACGGTATGGTTCGACGGAATTTAATCGGTTTCGGGATCCGAATCAAATACCGATGAAATACCCCACGAATTCTTGATGAATTCGCGTGTCTTTTCCCACTTGATTTGCTTCACCAACTCTTGTTTCTCCCGTTCTTCTTCTGCTAATGCTTCACGTAATGCTTCTTCATCATTAAGCAGTTGATGTTCTTGTTCCTCAGTAAGACGGAACTCAGCAGGTACCTGGTATTCTTCAACAGGGCTCTCTGGTTGATGAACAGTAGGTACGGATGATTCACCTATCGTGTTTAGGTAAGGTTGTGGAGGGTAAGTTTGTGGAGGGTAAGGTTGTGGAGGGATTGTCTCTGGTACCTTTTCCGGTGTCGATGGGTTGCTTCGAGTAGCTTTTCGTTTATTTTGTTTCTTGTTTGCAGAAGTGTTTCCTTGAGACATGTTTTAGAGTATGTTTTTGTGTGAGAAAAAAAAACTAAATGAAAGTAGTATTTATAGAGAAAATATAGCCGTTGGAACCCATGTTAAATATAGCCGTTGGAAAATTCAAATTTAAACATAGCCGTTGGAAAATTCATTACTGAAATTAAAATTACAACATATAAAATAAAATAATATTACTGAAATTAAAATAATATTATTTAAATTAGAACTAGAATACTGAAATTAAAATTCTCTAATCCATTCATTTTTAGAATCCATCTGTTTTTTTTTATTTTAACGCCTTCTTCAACCAAAGCATCATGTATTTCAGCGTCTTTGTTCGATTCTTTTTTCAAAAATTCGATTATCTGATCACGCCACTCTTTTGGAATATCCTTGCAATTTTCACATGCCTCCTGTAGTTCAAAGTTTGAAGAGGATGCACTTTCAAATTTGAGGGCTAAATCCATAATCGCTTTCTGTCGAATATTGTCTACCTTAATTAGTATAGCAACTAATATTTTGATTTGATCATAAGTGTGTGGAGCCGAACAAGCCATTCTAGTAGTATTTTTTTGATTTTAAGGAATGAATATTATTGTTAAAATTGTTAAATGGGGGAGAATTTATATAAAAATTAAGAATTAAAAAAAACATTTATAACCAAACGGCTATAAAACAATTCCAAACGGTTATATTTGAAAAAGTCCTCGCCGTTAACATTTCGCAAAACCGAAATTCTAACAACGAATAGAAGGGTCGGTGTGACGACTAAGCACGACGAGCCACGACGAGGAGCCACGTCGGCACGACGAGGTGCCCCTCGCCGTGACACCTTCCTCTCTTAGAGTCAACCGGTAAATCTGGATAAAAGTTTGGATATTTGATCGTATAAAAGCTTGAATTATTTGTAATCTTATATTTTCTGTTCATAATTCAGTCATCTTATACCAATAATTTAATATGGCTGACAATGAGTTCACGTTTCTCAATACGATCCACATATATAAACTGTGCAATATATTGATTTTATATGCACACCGGCCACAACGTGTGAAAAAACAACTCTTCGACCCCATTGCTTGAAAAAAAATGACTTTTTCATCATGAAAAGTTAAAGCACCAATTATTGTTCCAAAAACCTTGGTCAATATATTTTTTAGTTTGTGAACACATGCTTTTATTTAAGAGATAATTATCAAAAGAGTTCTTCAATTTTAAGCAATTCTTGATTGAGTTCAAAAAATATATTTTTTTTGATACAGTTCAAGGCAAAAAGAATATAAGGCAGCAACCGTTCAGATTTTGACAAGTGTCCAAAAAATAAGGCAATTCTGACAGATTGTCCCAAAAAATAGGACACGTGACGCATTCTGCACCCAAATGCCCTATTGCCCCCCAAATATAGTCCTTTTCGGGAAAAAAAATTAGTGTTTTTTGGGAAGAGAATAATGGGTAACAGACCTTTTTGATAATTTTCCCTTTATTTAATCTATACTACATATATACTACATACGTTACGCCTTTTTCCTCGAATCAACTTGATCAAATTATCGATTACAAAAGCGACTACCGAATCAACTCGGCCAAATTACCTGACTACACTCACTCACCGAGTCAATTCGATCATGTTACCGGTTTACTGACTCGACCACCAAATCAACCTAATCAAGTCATCAGATCACGGGATCGATCACTGAGTTAACCCGATGAGTCGACGAGTCAAAGATTCGATCACCGAGTCAACTCGATTGAGTTACCGATTCATTTATTCGATCATCATGACAACCCAGTGGAGTCACCACCTTTAATTATTTGTCGTTGGATAAACATATACAAGTCCTAGTCGTAAAAAGGAAGCATGAATAATTAAATTGGTTAATACATTTATAATAACATGGTTATAAATAACGTGAGGCGTGGCGTTGGCATGCTCAAGTTACACATTTTAGCGGTTAAGACAAAGCTTTATCGTTTATAAAGCGTGGCTTATGGCGGCGCAAAATATAAAAATATTTATTTGTTATCGTTTTTTTATATTTAATTTATATTAATTTCACAATAAGTATTGTTCATAATATTTAAAGTAAGAAAACTCAATTTTCATTAATAATATTAATTTTTTAGAGTTGAATTCAAATAATAGCCGCATCTCATGTAATAGCGTGCCTTACCTATTGCGCAGCGTTGAGGTCACGCCTTAAATTTTAACGCGCTTTAAGGCGAAATATAGCGGGCTATTTAAAACCATGATAAATAATAAGAAATGTCATGGGATTATATACTAGCATGATCCTATCAAAATCTTTTTACAAAATTAATGTTGCCTTGTTTCCAACATAACACTCTAGAGGTCTCTTTCCCATTTCCTTCAACTCTCTATCAACAAGATCCTCCTAATCCAGATCGTCCTGAACTAGCTGGCCATAAGAGATCATACACTTTCCAACCTCAGGAAGATCACGTCGTTATCATGGATAACGACGTAGACAAGGAAAAGAAGAAGAAAAAGATGTTGCATCGAGAAATCGAAAAGAAAAGACGACAAGAAATGTCCAATCTATTTTCGTCTCTTCGATCTCTCCTTCCTCTTCACTTAATCAAGGTACATATAGAGAATCTATTAACAATGCCATTATATATTTAGGTTAACTCGTGGTTAAAATTATTTACGTTGTAGGGAAAACGGTCGACGTGTGAACACGTGAACCAGGCTGTGAATTACATAAAACATATGGAAGAAAAAATCAAAGGCCTCGGTGCGAAAAGTGACGAGCTTAAGAAAATGTGCAATGGAGTTAATGATGCAAAAGCTGTACTAACGAAGAACGATAAGAACGAAAGAGTAACGGTCGAATGTAATCTGAATCATCAGATTAGAGTGACAGTCAGTTGTAGAAATGATGGAATTGAGATTCTGGTTAAGTCTTTTATTAATGAAAACAAGGGTTTTCAAATTTCTAAAATGTTGAAAGCACTTGTTCAGGAAGGAATTGATGTTATAAGCTGCAATTCTACCATAGTCAATGACAGATTATTAATCTGTTCCATCCATTCTAAGGTATTATATTCTTCCTAGCTTGTTTTGTTTTTAGTAGTTAGCATTGTTAAACCGAACGTTGTCGTAGTTAGCCATCATATGTACATACATAGTATACAACCGGAGGTAATTAAACCGAACGTTGTTGCAGACATGATAGCTTATATTTTAGCCATCATATGTACATACAATACAACCGGAGGTAATTAAACCGAACGTTGTTGCAGACATGCTAGCTTATATTTTTCTTCCAAATTTTTAATGGAATTATTCGATATTTGATTTATAAAATGTTTCAATATCTATGGTCATAGCCAAACTTTTTAATACCAAAACTTACAGAGAAAATGCGTAAGAATCAAATTACTAATCTAAATCTTGCTTAGGTCTATAATTAATCAGAAATTGTTGTCTAGACAATAAGCTTAGACAAACATATATCTATATATAAAATGGTAATAACTCTCTAGTTACAAATAATCACTTGGCCAAGTAAGTAAGTTTAGTTTATTCATTTACGAGATGTTTCGATTGTAGATAGGAAAGTTTTATATATTTTGTAATATCGCATTTACTTAAATTATTATCACAAGCGTTAAAAAACAAAGAGAGTATATAATTTTCTTGAACTATGTTTTTAAGACAATTATTTTTTTTTTGAGCAAAATAAGACAATTATTTTAAAACGAAAAAAATAGCTAAATAATGAATACTGTTTTTCTTTATGAAAATGGAAGAAAAAACAAGAAGCTAGATGAAGAAAATCTAAATTAGTTCAAAAAAAACAAGAAAATCTAAAATCAGGATAAGGTTATCCAATAACTTAATTTTTCCATAGAAACACATTATTGTAACTCTTGTTAAAGATATTATTATACATATACTGCTCCTATATGTTTTTGAGACATCTTGAGTACTAAAAGTTGTCGAATGAAGATCAAATAACGCGTGTCGTTAGTCTTGCTTGTTCATTCTGGTTCTGATTACGCTTGTTCGCAGCTTAAGTAGTTCACTTATGACGAAAACCATATGAATTTCGGAAGTTACATTTTTCGTTTCGATCAAGTTAATTTTGCCAAAATAGTTCAGGGACATTTAAACAATTAACCCGAAAACTGAGACAGTCCCTCAGTGTCAATTCAAGACATGGACCCAAATAACTAATGCAAGTGAGACTTGTCATTGACATTAAATAAGTATTGACAATATTTCATATGTATTCGTTGCAGGTTATTGATGAGACAACAAGCATTCAAGAGTCCATGTTGCAGCAAAAGTTGGCAGAATTAGTTAATACTTAATAGTGCTTCATCAACAGCTAGCAGCTCCATTTATGGATTTTGGACTAGCTTGCTATATGCTTCGTCATAATATATAATGCTTTTAGAAATTTTAATCTAGTAGATCTATCTAGGTGCCAGTCGATTTCTGTAGATCGGACTCTATCGATCCGTACTTTCCCGACCACGTGTATTAGATTTTTGTATGAACTCAACGTAGATGGAAAACCACATATATCACTAGATTAATGAAGGAAGTCAGGAACAATGGCTTATGCATAACATATTTCTAAAGTTCGATTCACTTCGCGCCAAGTTATTCCTGTAAAGTGCTTATTATATCGACCAACTGAATTTACTCCTTTATAGGGGACAAGCATGAGTACATCTATTAAGGAATAGGCAAATCCATATGCCACGGCAACGGAGAAAATATCTGAGGCAAAGCGCATGTATGTTCATACTTTTCGAAAAGTATTCTACCGTAAAGAAATCATTTTTTAATAGTTCAACACTATGACTCTATGAGTGTACTGTTAGTTAAATTGATATGATTCGTATGATAGATATTAGCTGTGATTGTGTATTTCCTAGTTTAGCTTATGAGTATCTATCCTAATGTTTAGGGATGTGCTGTAAATTAGCGTCAATCAGTAATAATGGGCTAACACTACTACACAAGTGAGCTAATGCTACGGTAGGTATTTGTTGCAAATCCGTTGCAAATGGTCATTTGCAACGGATTTGTAACAAAAACCTACCGTAGCATTAATGCTCCATGGAAATTTTTATTGCAACGGATTTGTTACTGGGCTAAAAAAATGCAACGGTTTTCCAACCGAGAAAAATCCATTCTAAATTAGCTACTAATTTTGCTACGGATAGTATTCCAACAGTTTTTCTACGGTTTTGTTACGATAGATATTGCAAGAAAATTGCAACGGATTGCAACGGATAATATTTAGTACGAGATTGCAACGGATATGCAATAACATCAATTTGCAAAACCTAAATTTGTAGCAGATAGATCTATTGGAACATCACCACCATTTTTGTAATATCCAATTATAAGATGCCTAAATTTTTGAAATACAAAAATAACCACAAATTAACAATTATAAAAATATTTAATATCACAGTATCATATTACAAAATCAATAGTGTTATGAATCTAACAAATTATGCCAACTCTAAGTGTACCAAATGAAGGACAGATAATTACACGACATAGCTACCATATAATCATTCCCACATTTCGACAGTTTGCATTTGATTCGCTTCATCTCGTCCGCCTATGTCAACACTTAGTAGCTTTTCTTCATTATCCTTAATGCCATTTTCTTTGACTTTTTCTTTCTCCAATGGATTTAATGTTGAAGTGGATAACATTTCCATCAAAAAGTAACGTTCTGCAACTAAATTTGAAACTACATTCTACAACTTAGGACTAGTATAAAGCAAAATAATGTTGAAGCTTACTTATTATGAAATACATTACAGTAGTGTGGCCTTTCTACCTTCACCTCCTACATAACAATCTTTTGTTATGTCAAACCTGTAATATACAAAGAACCATACATGCATTAAAACCTATGTGGAGATAATAATGTAGCATACAAAATCGATAACAAAATAATATTCCAACATTAATTTGTCATCCAATCGTTTTAAAAAGGACCATACCTTCAAATTCAAATAATCAAACCTTGCGTCTATATACTTTACAATTTTAGTTTTAATTAGCCTTTAATGTAAATCACATGACATCTCAGAATGCTCACAATCACGTGATTGTTTTGTGTGAAGTTCCCTTGTTTTATGTAGCATATATGTACTGGGAAATACTGCAATTTAACAATGGTGCAAGTCAATATAAATGAAAAAGGTTGATCATCATAAATTTGTGTAAATCGGTCGAATAAATAGATCAACCATTTTTTGAAAGTACCAAACATAAATCGGGTGTTTAGATAGGTTAATTAACGCATCAAAATACCTGATTCTTAAGATGAACCCATGATAGATCCGATTTTGAGCAAACACTCCCCGTATATGAACCGGTGATAGATCCGAAGAGAAGATTTGGTGCCTGTGCGAGTGGTAGTACAATGGATGTGAATCCGTGATAGATCGGAAGAGAAGGTTTATTAGAGAAGATGAAGGTGCCCTGGCGGCTCTAATGAGAGGAGGATAAGTGATGTGGGGTTTTAGTAAATTGGTTTAAAAGATAAGGGAAAAAGTCAAAAAGCCCGCTCAACAACTTTTGGAAAAAAATGGGAGCGTGAATTCAAATTTTGGGAAAAGTTTGGGGGGAATGGCTAAATATTTTATATGTAAAAAGAAATGATAAGTTTAAATTAGGGTGATCATAAACCACACGGTAAAACCAAAAAAAATTGCATCAAAAAATCGTACCATGATAAAAACCAATGGATCAGTTTTAAGATAAAAGAAGAACAAAAAAGATTTTATAAACCCAAAAAACTGCACATCGATTATCAATATTTGTTAAGAGTTTTAGTGTTTATTATCATAATATATTTCTAAATAATGTATCTGTTTACCTTAAATATATACATTGTTATCATCGAAAATATCTACATTGTTAACAAAAAATAGAAAAAAAACCATATTAATTATATAAATCATAAGTGGTGGTGAGGTGTAGTCAAAATCCACATAACCCGCAAAAGCCAGCAAAACCGAAACTCCACAAAATTACACGATGCGGATTTAAACTTTTTTAAAACCAGCAATTGCAGATCCGTTGTTTTGCCAAAATCGGCATCGCCCCGCGCCAAGCCTCTATCTTACAACATAAACCAATAAATTTAAGTTACGGAGTATTAAGAAATTGCAAATGCGGTTTGATTTTTGCCAAAAAGTTATGAAATTGCCTCATATCTCTCAAATTGGGGCCATCAATGTTTTTTCTCGCCACCAAGTCAAACAAAATAATCCCCTTCTTTTGCGACAGAGCTTAATGGTCTCCTTTTCCTCTGTCACGACGCCTACATCTTCCATAACCTTATTAAAATCGATGATTAGACGTTCAACCGATGAGACGATATGCTATGGTTGTACGTTAGATGTTTAACCTATGAGTCAATATGTTATGGTTGTACGTTAGACATGAAACAGATGAGCCGATATGCTATGGCTGAAGGTTAGATGTTTAACCGATGAGTCGTTATTCGATGGTTATACTTTAGACATTCAATGGATGAGTCGATATGTTATGGTTGTACGTTAGACGTTTAACTGATGAGTCGATATCTTATGGTTGTATGTTAAACATTTAATCGATGAGTCGATATGTTATGGTTGTACGTTAGATGTTTGATATGAGAGATTTTACTCATATCATTTGTATCTAAAAACATACAATAAATGCATAAATGTATAAATATTGCCTTGTATATGTGTTTTTGTTGTTTCATGTGTGTAGGTACCAAAGTTCACGAAAACCGGCAAAATCGACATGGGTTTTGAAGAAAAGATAAACGAAGCCAAAATCAAGTTCGTTTTAGTGGATTTTAACCTAATGAAGGTTTATTGGACTTTTTGGGGCCCACTCTTGGTTATTGGGCTCAAAAGCCCAATAAGGAAACAAGTTAAACCCATTAGCCCATAACCAAAAGCCCATTACACTTAATTTTGGGTCAGGTTGATTTATTGGGCTACAAGCCCATTGCATTTCACAAGTAATATCCAAGGGACGTGATTTTGGGCTTATAAAACCCATTAGGGTTTGGACAGTTTAACACAACAAAATCGAAAGTTATATTTATATAACTTTTCACTAACTTCTTTGGTCAAACGTTTATCCACCACACGCACATCTTTTCACCCTTCGATATAAACAATGCAGCACTCACCTTTCACTCTCCCAAAGCCAAATAACCAGAGCATTCAAACCCTAAAAATAAAACCAAAAATTAGGGCTTTTTAATCCAAAGCGCGTGTATATACATGCGGCTTTAATTAATTGCCTTCTTTATCGGAGCTTCGTGATGGACTCAATCAATGACGTGGCAATCTCTCTAGCCTGTGATTGGCTATGACACTTCACTCCTCACCAATCTACCAATTAGAATATGACACCTCAGCCTACAAGAAGCACAACTAGCACACTTGATTGCCACGTTAGCGATTGTGTGCTAGTTGGCTAATTACAGCCATAGGATCAAAAGGAATGAAAAAAGATGCTAAATCAAGGGCTGTGATGAAGAGTTATTCAACAAACTTCACCAAGAAGTGATATCGTTATACACAGATGTTAAGCGGATGCTTTATTATGCACTGATTGTATTATGATATCATGATGAATGTTAACTAATCATGATGAATATTAACTTGTGATAAATGTTAACTAATCGTGATGAATGTTAACTTATCGTGATGAATGTTAACTAATCGTGATATGTTAACTAATCGTGATGAATGTTAACTAATCGTGACGAATGTTAACTGATCGTGATAAATGTTAACTAATAAAGTCGTTATACGTGATACGTTAATCGGTTGTGTTGAATGATATCATTCTGCATAGAGGTGATATTTATATACATGATATGTTAATCGGATATGTTGAATGATATCGTTATATATAAGGTTTTAAACGATTGCTTTATTATGCACTTATTGCATTATGATATCGTGATGAATGTTAACTAAACACGATGAATGGGTCATATCTTATTTATTTCTATCGTGTATCGATTGTGGCGTCACTCGGATTTTGAGGTGTATCGATTTAGAATGTAATCTAAGTGTGTGATGTTTGTGTGAAAGATGGATCAGAAAAATGAGGTTTTTGTCGTTTATCGGCTTTTAAGGGCTGCTTTTTGTAACACATAAAAACCCAATACAACTCATTGCAACATTATACTATTATATACGGATTTACAGTAATTAGAATTTAAATTGGTTAAACATCCAAAATTCATAACGAAGTATTTAGAAATTTCTAGTGGAGTTATATATAAAACTAAAAGTTTTATATGTTGCATAATAGTAACAATTATCTCAAAATTTATAACAAAAATACCAACAAAATATTGAAAACAAATAAATTAAAAAATATTGGTTACCGTTGCAAACCCGTAGCAATTATTTTTTAATCATAAAAAGACTGAAATAAAATACCGAAAATAAAATAAAAATTGAATCATGATAATGTTTCGTTTCTAAAATATTTCTCATATATTTATTTTAAATTTATTGTTTCAAATCTATTAACGATTTTGCAATGGATTTGCAATGGACAACTAAAAATAATCTAAAATTACAGTCAAATTTATTAATGATTTTGCAATGAATTTGCAACGAACAATTAAAAATAAATTAAAATTAAATTATTATAGTTATTCCGTTGTAAATCCGTAACATTTATTAAAAATTTACAACGGATTTGCAATAGAAGCTGATAATATTTTATTTTTCAATACTCTGTTGCAAATCCGTTACAAATATTAAAAAAGTTTAACAGATTTGCAACGAAATATTTTTAAATAAGTATAAAAGAAATTACTTTAATTTTTGCAATGGATTTGCAACGGTTTTCTGTGCCATTGCTAATCCGTTGCAAATATGTTACAACTCCGTTGCAAATTTGCTACGGAAAACTTCCGTTACAAATTTTCGTAGCATTTGCCCTGTTGTGTAGTAGTGTAACAACCCAATCCTTGTATCTGTATATATATCCCACGTTTCATATGGAATAAACACAGAATCAATATCACTTACATGGTATCAGGCCTACTATTGGTCGATCCCTAAAACACACCTTTAACATCATCGTCCCCCCTAAACCAAAAAAAAAAATAAAAAAAAATACCGATCCTGTTTCATTGTTAAGTGTGTCGATCGTTGGTACACGTGGTTACCAGTCGACGTTCATCATTATAGTCAGTCGATCGTTAGCTCTCGATAGCTAGTCGACAAGTTTATTTGTTTTCTTTTAATCTTCGATCGTTGGTTTGTGTTGAAAAACCAGTCGAGGGTTGCTTGTTAATGTTTATCTGGTATAATTAAGTTTTCAAGTTTGTCAGCCTAAACTTTTCACGTCTCATTTTCAACCTAAACTTTCCACTGTACCTTCATCATACCCTACATTTAACTCCTAACTCATCCGCAAATATGACCGGTGCTCCGACCCCCCTGCAATTTTACTCTCGGACAAACTCATGACAATCACCAACCTCACAACCCGTGTTCCCGTACTCTTGGATGTTGATGAGATGAACTACTCATCATGGACCTATTTTTTTTAAGAATTTTATTGGTGGCTATAAACTCTTAGATCACATCTCGGGTGCATCTAAGGATGATGTCGTTTCCAGCGAACCTACACCTCCAACCGACGAATGGTTGACCATCGATTCCATTGTCCTTACTTGGATATTTACAACCTTATCAAAAACCCTTCAACAACGTCTTGTAGTTGAAAACCCTAAGACGGCTAAGGAAGCTTGGGACATTTTGGCATTGATCTTTAATGACAATAAAAGGTCTCGTTCTATTGCATTGAAGGCGGAATTGCGGTCGATGAAGCTTGGAGATTTAAGTATAGATGCTTACTTCCGTAAAATCGAATCTATAGCCACCATTTTATCTAGTCTCGGGTCTCCAGTTAGCAATGATGATGTGGTTAACATTGCTCTTGATGGATTGCCGGCTACATATGAACATGTTTCCGACATTATCATTCATCGGGAACCCTTCCCGGATTTGAAAACAGTTCGGTCCATGCTTACCACAGCGGAGATGCGTTTAAAATCACGGGTGCAAGCAACGTATGTTGATTCTACCTCGTCATCGCCTATGATTTTGTTGGCTAATTCAGGTACCAATACGCGACGTTCTACATCTTCTATGGCAAAGGTACAAAAACCATGCTTGCATTTTGTTAAGGGTTCGTGTCGTTTTGGGGCATACTATAAGTTTACACACAACGGTGTGCATGGTAGTTCTTTGAATGGTACAAATAATGTGACACAAGAGGACATGAGAAATTTAAAATCTCTGCTAGCTAAATTTGGTAGTGGAAATAATTCTTTGTCTATTAATAACTCCACTAGTCTACCATCACACAACAATAACAAACATGTTGCCTTGCACACTAGTATCAATCCTATGTTTACATCTGTTACAAGTCCACCTGGTTTTAATAACAATGCACCAACCCAATTAGTACACCGTGAAACAACACCTCATGCTTACCATTGTTCAGCCCAGCAGGTCCCCATGCAGGCCCAAGTGCTTTATTATCCACCTGTTAACCAACTTAGTAACACAGCCCAACAGATTTCTTATCAGCCCGGTACACCAGGTTATTATCCCACAGCCCATCAGTTTTTTAATCAGCCCGGTACCACAGGCCAGCCATGTCAGCCGGGTCAAACAGGTCAGCCGAGCCAGACCAGTCAGTTGGGTCAAACCAGTCAGCCGGGTCAGCAAGCTTATTTGAACTCTTCGAGTCAAGAGACAATATTGCTGAATGCCTTTCAAGCTGCGACTCTTCAGGATCCCACTTCGGGCAACTGGAATATGGATACAGGTGCGAGTTCTCACCTTAATGATTCTATTTCTAGTCTTAGTGCTGTTTTAAATTCGTGCATTTACCCATTTGTCTCGGTTGGTGACGGTCATTCTATACCCGTAACCAACTCAGGCCATAGTATTTTGCCAACGCCACATCGACCCCTTCATTTAAATAACATGCTCATTACACCTAACATTGTCAAAAACTTAATTTCTGTTCGTCAATTTGTTCGAGATAATTCTTGTACTGTTGAGTTTGACGCTTTTGGTTTTTCTGTTAAGGACTTCCTAACCCGTCGGGTGCTGCTCCGTTGTGATAGCACTAGAGATCTTTACCCTGTCACGAAGCCATCCACCATTCCTCATGCTTTCCTTGCGAGTCATTATACGTGGCACCAACGACTTTGTCATCCAGGGAGTGAAGTGTTTGTTGGGACATACAGATTTGATGATTACAAAACCTATAGGCAGAGATGAAGACAGAAGAAACAATAAGGACCTAATATGTAATATTAGGTTAGCTTTGATAATAAGCTAGGGTTGTGATGTAACCCTAGTACCTCTATTATATAAAGAGGATTAGGCACACATGGTTATTCACTGATTTATATACAATGTAAACTAAAGATGTGTGTGCGTCCTCCAGGTGTCAAGCCTATAAGGCACCAGGAGCTAGTAGGTTATTAGTATTTTATGAATAAGAAAGCCTTGTTCATAACTTTGATTGTGTTCTTTATGTTCCGTTGTGCTTATTACAATCATTGTTATTATATCCCAGATGAGTCTAGATCCTAAGACTCAACAAGTGGTATCAGAGCTTGTTGGCTCTCGATCTGGTTGATCTACAAGGTTTTCTATTAGTTATTTTTTTGTTTTTGAATAAAGATGCTGATCTAGGTTTTTTTTCCAACAAACCCTAGATAATTCATATGATGTTGCTACTGGTGCTATGATGCTGCTGTTGTTATTTAATGCTGTTGCGTTCTTGTTCATGATGTCGTTCTTGATACTTAGGGTTTGTGCTATATAAAACCCTAGATTTGTTTTAATGGAGGCAGCAGGTACGTTATTGGTGGTGTTTCTTCTAGCTTTGGTGAGTTGATTATTGAATCAACGATGAACCCTAGTATGAACAATGGTGATCGAGTTTGTAGCTGCTAATGTATAGGAAGGTTTCGTTTTTAGGGTTTGATAAGAACCCTAGATCCATGTTTTTGGCAGCAGGTCATTGTTCCTGAATATTGTTTTTGTGATGAAACAAAAACAGTTAAGTGATGATAGTTTGGTGCACAATGAGCTCCTGTTTTGTGATGATTAGGGTTTTCATACTCAAAACAAAGCAAAAGGATGTGCATACTATTCTGCTCGTATGAAAGGAACCAAGTCTGAAGACCTCTTGCCCTTGCCATTCACGTATGATACCTTGCTGAACCAAGTCACGCTGCCAACAAAGTGATCAGATTGCTGCTGGTTCCCAACGTGCATGTCGTACAAACTATAGCAGGGTAAAGGACGATTGTTGACACGTCTTTAGGGTTTTTTTAAACCCTATAATCTGTGAGAAGAAGAGGCTGCGGTATTGATGGTGTTTGTCACTGTGTACATCAGCAGTCAACAGCAGATCGTGTGCCCACGCATGATGACTGTCTTTATGGAGAATCAAATATACATGGGATGTGCATTTATCTCCTAATTAAATGATATGGAGACGTGTGACTGTTTGAAAAGACGTGTACCAGGATAAACACGTTTTGTGACAGCTAAGCAACAGACTCGTGAACCCAAGGAAAGAATATGAGGAATAGTATCTTTGGACGTGATATGAGAAAGTCCAAAACATGTTATGAGGTCAACTGCATGCTATCTCCTACGTGATTTTTGGACCCACATATGGTATGTGCTTTTTCCATTTTTCATATTATTTGGCTAAGACGAATTCTTGAAAGTAATATGTGGGATTATTAGTCTGTTGAACGTCATTTTTGGGAGTGTGTATTTTAATATACATATTTTCAGGGATTACAGTTCCATATGGCATTCCATATTTATTATTTTCATTATTAAAGGCTAATATGGGATTATGGTATGTGATTTCTTGGTTCCTACGTTTATGGAAATAAATCAAATATTGGGACGTCATATATGGAGTCAAAGACGTATGGATGCTAATATAAATTGGACGTCATATGTTCTCCATGTTTATTGGGTTGTGGATGTGGACGTGATATGTGAATGCCCACATAAAAGGAAATAGTTATTTATTCCTATAAATATGGGGATACGTTTGGATATACACTGGACGAGATTCTATGGAAACAGTACTTGGTTGATATATGATCGGGTACATCCTAAAGATAAGTTGATCGTGGGGTACATTGAAGATTGGTATTGACCTTGACGTGCAATCTCTGGTATTTCGGGATTATATGCATTTTGTGTTGATTTTGGATATGACTCTCATGCGTATTTTTTGGAGGTAATACATAATTATGGAAGTAGTTGAGGTGATAAATATCCTTGCCATAAGTTTCGGGATTTTATACTTGATTTCTTGGACTTAGACATGTGATGTTAAACACATGTATGGGTTCTCTTCTGCTCCTACTGACGTAAGTTTTTATTTATGGGCTTGCTTGTAATTTGGGCTGTTAAGAACTAATATACACTGTAGTGGCATTTTATTTGACCAGAGAAGTGCAACACTATTAGTGACAGTTCTTGCGTCACTAAAGGTTTGGAGGACAAAGATGTGTTTGATCAGCAACAGTTCTAGCAACAGCTTTGGCGCCAGTTGGTTAAAATTGAACAAAAAAAAAAAAAAAAAAAAGAAAAAAAAAAGAACGGGGTTCGAGATGCTACTGGTAGGTTTTCGTTACTGCTAGTCATTCTTACTGGTGAACTATGGTTCCTTCTGGTCATTGAAGTTGATGCTTGATTATTTATTTGATGTTGTAGTTGAGTTTCACAAATTTGTTTCTTATTATATCAGCATTTAGGTGAGCAATACACCTTGTCTTTGGACTAAATATATTGTTACAGCTTACAACTGGCTAATAGTTGTGAAGGTTAGCAGTTCCCATGTACCAAAAACTGTTGGTGAGCAATACACCTTGTCATTTTGATCAAAAATATATCATTTTGACTAAATATATTGTTATAGCTAACAGCTGGCTCATAGTTGTGTGGTTATCAGTTCCCGTGTTACAAAAACTGGATAAAATGCTTGATATAAGACACAAGTTTGGGAGGTTCCACTTCTTCATCAAATTGGTTCTACTTGATTTTCTTCATCAGTGATCACTCCAAGGTACCTATCGGATTGGACATGCATTTCTTCAGGGGAAGCATACATGGATCGAGGGGAAGCTTAGTCTTCCTGGTGGATTCCTACTGGTCGCTACTACTGGTCGCTCCTACTGGTCGTTGCTACTGGTCGTTACTACTGGTCGTTCCTACTGGTCGTTCCTACTGGTCGCTCCTACTGGTCGTTACTACTGGTCGTTCCTACTGGTCGTTACTACTGGTACGTTATGTTTTCTTCCGGTGGTTTTGCTGGTTCACTTACAAGTTCGTTAAAAAAAAAAAAAAAAAAAAAAAAAAAGAGGGGAGTTCATCTTGACGGGGGGTATAGATCGTTTCGGAGATTCAGTTTATGCTATAATTCTTAACTGGAACAGTTACACGCTCTTTTACAAATATTTGGGGGGCATATGATACCATACAGTTCATGATATGATCATCACAAAATTAGCATGATCATAAGCATCGAGTGGTTTCTGGTTGATCCGTCAGAGCTCACTGAGACTATCGGCCATTGCATGTGATCGCCATGCATATATTGACTACAAGAATTATTCAAAGACATTTTATTACATGATATTGTAATAAGCATGTCTTTTTCATACTGAAGGAAGAAATGATCTATGCCACTGAGTTCAAGATTCAAGAGATGGTTAGTATGATTGTTTATATACTTAACCATCTACATGCATCACTTAAGGGGAAGCGTCTACGAGTTGCACAAGACCCTATTTGCTGATTACAAAAAGGGGAAGAATAGTTAGATGTGCAGCTTATTATCGTGATGACATGTTCGAGCATTGTTTCTTCATGCACATTGTTTTGTAATATCAAATAGGGGAAGATTGTTGGGACATACAGATTTGATGATTACAAAACCTATAGGCAGAGATGAAGACAGAAGAAACAATAAGGACCTAATATGTAATATTAGGTTAGCTTTGATAATAAGCTAGGGTTGTGATGTAACCCTAGTACCTCTATTATATAAAGAGGATTAGGCACACATGGTTATTCACTGATTTATATACAATGTAAACTAAAGATGTGTGTGCGTCCTCCAGGTGTCAAGCCTATAAGGCACCAGGAGCTAGTAGGTTATTAGTATTTTATGAATAAGAAAGCCTTGTTCATAACTTTGATTGTGTTCTTTATGTTCCGCTGTGCTTATTACAATCATTGTTATTATATCCCAGATGAGTCTAGATCCTAAGACTCAACAGTGTTGCGTCGTGTTCTTTCCAGTAATTCTATTTCGTGTAATAAAGAGGTGTCTCCCGTTCTTTGTCATGCTTGTCAGCTTGGTAAACACGTGCGACTCCCATTTGTTAGTTCTAATACTCTGGTTGCATCTTGTTTTGACATTGTTCACTCGGACTTGTGGACATCCCCAATTCCGAGCCTTTCTGGTTTCAAGTACTATGTTTTATTTTTGGATCATTATACGCAATATGTGTGGGTTTATCCGTTAGTTAATAAATCTGATGTTTTATCCAAATTTTTGTTGTTTCGTAACTTCCTTCGCACTCAATTTAAGTGTGAAATAAAATCTTTTCAGTGTGATCATGGCGGTGAACTCGATAACCATGCCTTTCATCAATTATTTGCAAATAATGGGATTCAATTTCGTTTTTCGTGTCCACGCACCTCTCAACAAAATGGGAAGTCTGAAAGGATGATTCGCACCATAAACAATATTATCCGCACCTTGTTATTTCAAGCTCACCTCCCCCCTAATTATTGGACCGAAACGCTAAATATGGCTGTGTACTTGTTAAATATCTTACCTTCCCGTGCCATTGATAATGAAATACCTTTTACCCGTCTTTTTGGCAATATACCAGACTACACAATTTTACGTACCTTTGGATGTCTTTGTTACCCGCACCTTGATACCACTCACAAACTTGAACCCCGAGCTACACCTTCAATATTTTTGGGACATGCCACGAATCATCGTGGCTACCGATGCCTTGACCTTAACACCAACAAGATTATCATTTCACGTCATGTAACTTTTGATGAGACAGTTTTCCCATTTGGTTCGATGACACCTACATCGAGCCCCGCGTATGATTTTTTGGATGAAACACCAAATGCTATAAACAATTATATCCGTTTATCTCCGATTGCTAATTCACCTATCAATTCAACAACAAATACCACACATGTTGTTACACCACATACAACCACCAACCCAAGCCCAACTACACCCGCTGGCCCATCCGAATCATCCAACCCATCTCCCATTACTAGATCCTCATGCCCGAGCGACACTAGTGCTCCCATTATACATCATGATCATTCAAACGCAATACCCACAAATTCGACCAACCAACGATTACCCGATCAACTAAATTCTCATGATATCCCAATGCCCGCTTCTGATTCTGTTCCCGAACCTCAATCCACTACAAATGTTAACCCGAATTCCGCCTCAGTTCATCCCATGGTCACGCGTTCTCGTGTCGGGACAACTTGTCCTAATCCGAAGTATAATTGTCATATGTCCACCGTATCACCTTTACCCAAGTCGTATAATGATGCTTTTCGTGATCCAAATTGGCAAAATGCTATGAATGACGAGTATAATGCACTTATTACAAACAAAACTTGGACTCTAGTGCCTCGACAAACAGATGCCAATATTGTCCGTTGTATGTGGTTATTTCGCCACAAGTATTTAGCAGATGGTACTCTTAGTCGATACAAGGCTCGCCTTGTAGCGAATGGAAGTACACAGATAGAGGGTGTTGATGTTGATGAGACCTTTAGCCCGGTTGTTAAACTAGGTACTATTCGGACAGTTCTTAGTTTGGCTATCTCTCGACATTGGCCGGTTCACCAGCTAGATGTCAAGAATGCATTCTTACATGGTGATTTGTCTGAGACAGTGTATATGCATCAACCTCCAGGGTTTCGAGATTCTACAAATCCTGATCATGTTTGTTTATTGCAACGGTCTCTTTATGGTCTTAAGCAGGCTCCTAGATCTTGGTTTCAGCGCTTTGCTGCTTATATTACGCGAGTTGGGTTTCAACATAGTCGATGTGATACATCCTTATTTATTTACAGACAGGGTAATGACACTTCTTATCTATTGTTGTACGTTGATGACATTGTACTCACAGCTTCTTCTGAGACGTTGTTACAGAGGATTATCGCATCTCTTCATCAGGAGTTTTCTATGACGGATCTCGGTTCACTTAATTATTTTTTGGGCATTTCTGTTACACGTGATTCTTCAGGGATGTTTTTGTCTCAGCGTAAGTATGCCACTGAGATTCTTGAGCGGGATCATATGGTTGGTTGTAACTCCAGTCGAACTCCTGTTGATACCGAGTCCAAACTGGGTGAGGATGGGGATCCGGTGTCTGATCCGACATTATACCGGAGTCTTGCGGGTTCTTTGCAATATCTTACATTTACTCGCCCTGATATTTCATATGCAGTACAACAAGTTTGTCTTCATATGCATGATCCTAGAGAGCCTCATTTGGCGGCTCTTAAACGGGTATTAAGGTATGTTCGTGGTACTTTAGACTATGGACTACAATTGTATTCCTCATCTACCACATCCTTGGTTGCTTATTCGGATGCCGATTGGGCTGGTTGTCCTACTACTCGGAGGTCTACTTCTGGATATTGTGTATTTCTAGGCAACAACTTACTCACCTGGTCCTCTAAGCGTCAACCAACGCTTTCTCGTTCTAGTGCAGAGGCAGAGTATCGTGGAGTTGCCAATGCTGTTGCTGAGACTTGTTGGTTGAGAAATCTTCTTCGTGAGCTGCACACGCCTTTGACTTCCGCTACGCTGGTTTACTGTGATAATGTCAGTGCCGTCTATTTATCGTCTAATCCTGTTCAGCATCAACGTACGAAGCATATAGAGATTGACATACATTTTGTTCGTGATTTGGTTACCGCTGGTCATGTTCGTGTTCTTCATGTTCCTTCTCGATATCAATATGCAGATATATTCACTAAAGGGTTGCCTTCAGCACTATTTGAAGAGTTTCGCACCAGTTTAAGAGTTCGTTGTCCTCCCGCTCTAACTGCGGGGGAGTGTTAGTCAACCCTTAAATTGATATGATTCGTATGATAGATATTAGCTGTGATTGTGTATTTCCTAGTTTAGCTTATGAGTATCCATCCTAATGTTTAGGGATGTGCGGTAAATTAGCGTCAATCAGTAATAATGGGCTAACAATCCAATCCTTGTATCTGTATATATATCCCACGTTTCATATGGAATAAACACAGAATCAATATCACTTACATGTACATGTTCAAGAAATAGCGCATGCCCTATGACCAATGTGTGCTTCCGCCATCGATGAATGATCATCTAGCGGTCCGGTTCGGTTAATGGTCCGATGTGCTCATCCTATTCAACACCGTGGAATAGTTTCGGGTGGCTTATTTTATTTTTTTTAACTTGGGTGGCCTAGCTAGTGTCATGTATAATTACAAAGTCATCTCTTCAACACAATATCTATTTATATGTGTGAATAAAAGTTTGTTAACTTGTAATTTGTAAACTCGTTGCGATTTCTATTAATAAATTACACAAAAGTGTCAAATTATAACATGGCTGCAGATTAGTTTTGTGAAAGTAAAAGAAAAACGTTAAAGGGCTAAAAAGGCAGCCCAAATTGAATCTAGAGCCCAATTGCATTTTTTTATTTTTTTGCCAGTGTCTCTAAGATATATAAAAAAATACTGAGTGTATGTTTGGTATTTTTAGGAGTTGAAGTGGGTCGATGGAGCTGGATGCTGAAGCATTTAGCTTGAGCTTATTTTTACATGTTAGTTTAACTAGCATGTCATTTAGGAGCTTATTTTTTCGACATACTCTTTCAAGCTTTGTCAATCAAACGAGATTTATTTTTAGTAGTAGCTTATTTTTTAAAAATAATAAGCTCATATTACGATAAGCTCCGATAAGCTCATGCATCAAACATAGCCTAAAACTAAGAGTAATGGAGGGTCGACCATTCGGTCGGTCCCATCCATTTTGTAATATATGTTCGCGTCTCCATCATCGAGCCACAAACCAACGCGTTTTTTTATGAACTTTTTCATTTATTCGATCGGTTAACTTATCGAGTAATTGCGTGTAAGTTCTATTTATTTATTTCATTTTATGAGGTTATTTTTGTTGTATGTAGGGTTTTATGCTATGAGCGTTTGATTTTATTGTGAAAGTCGCATGTACGATCAACGCTACTCTTAGCCTAATAGATGATACCAGAAGCACTAGCATGTACGATCAACGTTACTCTTGATGTGATTGTTGCATGTTTTAGATTTAACAAGCTGACGTGAAACATAAACTTTATTCGAAAGTTTATATTTGTGCCACATCATTCACAGGGCGAAGCTAGGGAGGCTTTCGGGGATGCACGAAAACTTGATGAAATTTTGTCGCGTATTATATATATTTAATTAAATTATTTATTTATTCAAAAAGAACATGGTTCTAAAATTATGTATTACATATATATTTATATTAAAAATTATGCGCAACTAGTGACGTTATATACTCTGGCTCTGCCCTGAAAATAACATGACGATGGGTAGTCAAGTCAACAACACTTGTGCTCGAGAATAAGAC
Source organism: Glebionis coronaria (assembly GCA_025667525.1). NCBI lineage: Eukaryota > Viridiplantae > Streptophyta > Magnoliopsida > Asterales > Asteraceae > Glebionis > Glebionis coronaria. Next base: position 37,932,435 of record CM046881.1, read on the forward strand.
ATGTGTCCCTTTGGACACGTACAACAACAAACGAGTTAATATTTTTAATCATTGCAAATTATGTGATCATTATATTAGTCGGTCACTAATACTCTCTCACCCACCATCTAACAGTTTTATCACCACTTTTCTTCTATCTTCCATACTTTATTACTGTTTTTCTACCTTAACATAGTTTTTACAGGCTCGATAGTGTTTTTTGGTTGATACCCAAATGACAGAAAAGCCAGCTTCAGGTACTTGCCTTTTTTTTTTTTCTTTTGGTCTCTTGTACCATGAAAATGAATAGTACTATATATGATTTATGCTAAAAATAGGAAGGTATTTGTGTATTACAGTAGATCATTGGTGCTTTAGGTTTTTAAGATATTTATATGGTTTCCAAGATAGACATGATTAGAGGGGCGTAGCAGGAATTTAGGGATTTGTTTCGAGATGGGCCAAAAAGAATTTAAAGGACACTAGCAAGTGCTAAAAAATCATGACGTATAATTATGTAAAAATGTTTGCATATTTGTTCATTTAACGCTATAAGTAAGCCAAATATTAATACGTACATGATAATAAACCAGCCATTAAACTACACTACATACATGGCGGAACTAATAGAGGACTAGTAGGTGCTAAGCCACCCCTAATCAACATATTTTATTCATTATTTATACGTATTACAAGCCGTTTTTCTACACGTTTCTACTTTTAAGCCCCCTCATTACTATGACCTTTTGACTCAAGTATGGTCAGCCTCGCATAGCTTAGGTTCGGGGTGGCGGCGCCCCATGGTTAAACCAAAACGACGAGATTACAGTGTAATTTTTTTTCAATTTCAAGTGCTTTTTTACAATGCCCCCCACTTGAAACTCATTGCCCCCACTCACACACTAAAGTCTAACATTTAACACTCGAAATCCTAGAAATATTCAATTTCTAAGTTAAAATATTCGATTTTTTATTTGAATTTTAGTTTTTTCGCCTTACTATCGTCAAAAAAAATAATTTGCCCCCCACTATTGAATTTCCTGCGCCACTGGCTCCGCCCCTAACTACATAGCCATGATTTTATGGCTTTGTGGCCGTGGGCGCTCCACGTAGCTATGCCACTGGACATGATCGAATTAGAGTTGTATTCTGTTTAGTTTTAGAATTTAGACAAGGGTTTATGGACTTATGGTCATCATGTTGAAGCTTATATAGAGATATTATTTCCAAATGGGAATTGATTTGCACACTCAAGAATTTGATTGGGACACTCTAATATGTGCATTAAATAGTTGTACCAGAGCTTACATTGTGCTTAAATTGTTTGTACTTTGAGTGTCCCAATCAAAATTTTGAGTGTGCAAATCACCTCCCTTTCCAAATGTATTTTGAAGTTGTACTACTTTGTTTTTCCTTGTTCTTGTCATTCAAATGTTATGAACTTTTCTTATATAGATCTAATTATATAAGAAGTCACTTCGGGCCAACGTTCCTCAACTATAACCCACACAGAAAGTCTGATATCTGTCAAGTAAATGTGTTGTTATTTGCTTGAGGGTGATTTCGAGTTTAGTTCAGTTACGCGAGCACATTAGATACCTTATAAGCCAAGTATGGTAGAGAAAGACGTGTCTCTAATTTAGAATATACGGAGTAGTGTTATGAATAGGTTAGGGATTCAGAATTTTCTAATGGACACCGCAATTTTTTAATGTTCATAAAAATTTCAAATTTAATTTGCGAATGCCATAGATTTTCCTGATTTTACATTGACACTTTTTCATCTCTTGAGACCTTTTTGTTGAGTGCTACACTGCTTTAAAAGTTATGTTTGTGTGAATTTGATGCATGCATGATCCTCTTGTGATTCGATTAATTATTTTTTTCTCTTATGAGGCATAACTAATATATACAGGTGGTTCAAAGACCTTCTCTTTGTACTCAAGTAAAGACCAAGAGGCAATGAAATCACTTGTTGTGTGCTTTGGTGAAATGTTGATCGATTTTGTGCCATCAGTTTCTGGAGTCTCACTTGCAGAAGCTTCCGTCTTTGAAAAAGCTCCTGGCGGTGCTCCGGCTAATGTTGCTGTCGGTGTATCAAGATTGGGAGGCTCTTCAGCATTTATAGGAAAAGTAATGTCGCTCAACATTACTTGATTAGTTTAGAATTCCAACTGTTGTAACTATATGTGTAACAATTAAACAAATTTGCATATCGTGCCAAATTCAGGTAGGCGATGACCAATTCGGGTACATGTTGGCGGACATTTTGAAAGAAAACAAAGTCAACAACTCTGGCATGCGGTTTGACCACAAGGCAAGAACAGCGTTAGCTTTTGTTAGTCTAAAATCTGATGGGGAAAGGGAGTTCTTGTTTTATAGAAATCCTAGCGCAGATATGCTACTTCAAGAATCAGAACTTGATGTGAATCTTATTAAACAGGTTTGTTAATATGCTTGTTTCTACGGATTCTATGGCTTATTGGTGGCCGGTCTGCGCATAACTTCAGTTTGTGTGACTTATACAGGCGAAAATATTTCACTTTGGTTCGATTAGTTTGATCAACGAGCCATGTAAATCAGCACATTTAGCTGCAATGGCTATAGCCAAGAAATCTGGTAGTATTCTTTCTTATGATGTGAATTTGAGATTGCCATTATGGCCATCAGAGGATACTGCTCGAGAGGGCATTATGAGTGTGTGGGACCAAGCTGATGTGATTAAGGTAATACATTATGTATTTTTACTTTTTAGAGCCAAGTACAAGTCGTAAATGGTTATGTAAGTGATTCGGGAGAATGCAGGTAAGTGAGGAGGAAATTACTTTTTTGACGGGTGCTGATGATGCTTATGATGATAATGTGGTGTTGAAGAAGCTCTTTCATTCGAATCTCAAACTGTTTCTTGTTAGTGAAGGGTCAAAAGGTTGCCGATATTACACTAAGGCAAGATTCTAATATCTGTTCTTCGTGATTGATATGTTTTTACTGACTCGAGCCGTAAATTCAACAAGATTTATAAATGTATCGCAGTCATTTAAGGGTCGAGTTCCAGGTGTAAAAGTGAAGCCTATTGATACTACAGGTGCCGGGGATGCCTTTGTGAGTGGAATTCTTAGCGTTATGGTGTCAGATATAAATCTTTACGAGGTAACACGTGATCTTAACTTTTTGAGTTTGACATCTTATCTTATGATCTAATTGTGATTGTGATGTGTAACCACCGATAGGATGAGAAACGACTAAGAGAAGCTCTAAACTTCGCTAATGCATGTGGAGCACTGGTCGTGACAAAAAAAGGAGCTATACCCGCTATGCCAACAAACAAGGAAGTCCACCAAATCCTGAAACAAGACTAGGAACAGAGTCGATGTTGCCTAAATTTCTTTTGTGTGTTCCCTTATTTTCTTTCGTGTAGGATGTATCGGTACCATGTACTCGGTCTTGTTGATACGGAGACATTTGTAAAGCTTGATCAGGTGATAATGTAACATGTTGCTAGTCTTGCTACAAATGGTTACTAATACTTCGTAGGAGGATGCTATCATGTAAAGGGTAGATTTTCGGATTGTCGATAAGAAAAAACTAACCCATTCTCAAGGTTATTTTTTGCCGAGATTAGGTTTAAAGGCGTGGTTAGCTTTGAATTTCTTAAATTGCTTCTTAGCTCGTTACATTTTAAAAGCACGGTTAGTTACCTTTAAAGGTTGCCGACCTTTGTAATCGCAAACGTATCTTAACATCCGACTTACAAAGATCATAATATTATTCTCATAAGATTTGTTTGTTAATTTTTTTTAACGGCGAGTTAGTATTTAGTAATTCTAGTTTACAGTGGCATCCAATTGGGTAGTATGTAAGCCTCGAACTTTCTTTTAAGAGGATAAATTTTACTTCTATTTAATTCGAGTCCTTGAAAGTTTTTGACGAGACTCGAATTCGAGACCTATCCAAAATACCTCCTTAAGGTTACATTTTGTAGCTAACTAGCTGTCTAGATGAAGAGATATGCAAAATTTGAAAGAAAATGTTAAAGAGAGAAAAAAAGAAATATGTGAAAGTGATTGGTAGATTGATTTTTGTTAAGGAAAAGGCTAGTCATTTCCTTTGGATTTAGGGGGTGTTTGGATGTGCGGTTAGAAGGAGATTATCTCCAAATCTCAGTTTCAAAATGTAGATAAGTTAAAAAAATGTTTGGGTAATAAATGGAGATAAGTGATTATTTGCGTTTAAAAGTGTAACACCCCCAATTTCACAAGGCGGCGGAATATCAACATTGGGTGTTACTTCATAGCACATCACACACAGTCATAGAAAACGGCCTCAAAAGAGACGTTTTATAAAATAAACCATTCGCCAAAATCAGAGTTTAATAAAAAGAGGTCCCAACAACTACTTCAAACTTTAATAAAAGTAATGATTTGTCAAATGTATCGAATGAAAATTGTTCGTTTTGCCTTTACTTTGTCCTGCGCGACTCCATGCTCCAGCTGCTCTTAAACCTATACACCTGAGAGTACATGCTAAAATGTCAACACAACGGTTGAGTGAATTCATAGGTTTTTAAATAAACAATAATGGGTTATAAACCGTAAAGCTTTTGAACACAAGAATCTCATCCACTGTCGATAGTGCAACACATGCAATACCCAAAGTCCACGCTATTCTACTAAGCCATGACACCGAAGCCTTAAGTATAATAATACCCTAGTCAGGTATTTTGCCGAATACCCCCTTACTTCTAATACAACACACCTGGCTGAGCCTCCAACCCACAGGTGCGACCTGCCCAGGTGGGGGCCATCCCCGATGGATCCATCCGTCTGTACCAGCGCCTACCCATCAAGGGTAGTTAACGGTTCATGGGTTTTAGGGACTTTCAAATTTTGGCAATACAACACTTAGCAAATAGCGGTTCACAATCAATACAATCAACACTTGTGTTAATTTTTGAAAAGCATTTAATCAGCCATCTTACATTCATTTACAACAACATGTATTCGTTCAACGCATATAGCAAACCACATGTTTATTCATAAACATGTATTCTCTGAAAACCATATATATAAACATCAAATATTTTTATACCAAGAGCATGTATTCCCTCTCGCGGGTTTATAAACACATATAAGCAGTAAAAGCGAGGCTATGAACTCACCTGATATAGCTATCACACGTAGATCAAAGAACAAACGTCCAATAGTCGATACACGACTTCACGAGATAATAATCGCTCACTGATCGAGAACGAGATGTCCAACGGTCGACATACGACCGAGCGAGACCTATAATGACGAGACGCGTCTTAGGTCGAGACTATACATAAGTCATAAATATATGTAAATAGTTCACTTTAGTAAGTTTGGACATTGTATAAGTTTTATAAAACTTTTTATAAAACCTTTCATAACAATTTATCATGAATTATCCTATTATGACAATTAAGCCTATTAAAACCCATTAGTGGCCCATTACAATTTCATGTGATTTTAGTTTATTTCAAAGTCAATATTGAATTCTAGACTTATTATTAATCTTAGGCCCAATAATGTCCAAATAGCCATTACCTGTGTATGTTGAATTTTTGTGGCTCAAATCAACTTTATATGCATTACGGGTTCTAAAAACGCCTTAAACAATATTCACTTAATATTTTTCGATGGTCGAGTCTCGGGTCACATAATCATCAGTATATTAATTGGTCTAGAATTCTCGATAAGTGGATCCTACCACTTTGGTTTTTATAAAAATGATCAAGTTATACATTTTATTACAACAATTTAAATTCGACAATTTTACTACATGACTAGATATTTAATCCGTTTCTCCTGCACCGTAAACCGTCTAATTGATTCCTATATATCAAAATGAACATAAGCTAATGTTCTTTACTGATCATATGTCCATATGCCCTCAAATTATATTTATTATAGCCTAAATATCTATTTTACCATTTAGAGTTCATGGCTTTGATTCACAGCCAACTTCAGTCCTACCGTTTCGTCCGCCATTTACAAACCGTTTATCCGTAGAAAACCATCCGATTCATGTGTGTTCTACATAAGTTTATCTACAACTTTTAGTTTTAGATATTTATAGGTCACTATACAGTTTCTAAGAGTTTTTGGCCGTGTAAAACTGGTGATCAGATTCGGCCCCTTTTCACTGTTTCGGCCATATTTAATTCATCGGGTATCGTCACGAGGCGAGTCACCCGGAAAAATCATCACAAGAAAACAAACTACAACCCAATACACTCATCTAAGGTTAATAACCTACTAAATTAGTCCAACAATCCCGTTTTCACTGCTGTTCCAAAACAGCCTCAAAATAAGCTTGATACAACATGATTTAAAGTGATCTTCTTATATTTTTAACCAAGCACAATGTCCAACTATTCAAGATAAACTATTACATCAATAAATTTTCTAATATGAAATATATTACACATAAAAATAACAAATCTTACAAAAATGAAATAAAGAGGATGAATCTCTTACCAAAAAAAAGATGAAATACCATCATCAACAACTACAACTAGCAACCACTTGATCTTTATTCAAAAACTATCAATCTAATTAACAAAATTATCTTTAACCAAGATTTATATACCCTTGTAAAACATCAATTTTATTCAGCCCCAAATGGTCCTAAAATATCGATGATGAAGCTTGATTTATAGTAGAAATAACAAAAATAATTGCTACATCAAAAGGATTCAACCTTAACTCCAATATAGTTAGTCAATTTTGAAAAGTGAATATGTTTTTGATGAAGTTAGTTCACGGCAAAAATGTAAGAGCAAGATAGATGTTTAAGTTGTTGTTAGTGAAATGTAAAGTAATGAAATGAGTATAGTGTTTTCCAAGACATGTAAACATATCGATGTATCACATACACGTGTATCTTTATAGTTAAATGGAGTATGAAACGTGTAAGATGAAATAGTGGGTGAGATTGTTATAAATTTTACCCCATAATTTGCAAAAGCGGGTATCGTCAAAGCCCGATATTTTAAAAGTTACGCGATTTAAAAGATACGCTTAAAACAGAAAAAATAAACACTAAATATAAAATAAAAACTTCGACATTCGAAAAAGATTAATATTTCGATAAATAAATGTGGCTTATTATTTATAATATGTTAATAAAATATATTAAAACTTTATATAAACGAACGACGCCTAAGGGTTTAACGTAAATTACGAAGAATGCTTGTAAAACGAGAAATTAATACGACGACAATAAAAAATATTTTTATGTCAGAACGGGGATAATTTCGATCGATGACGGACATAGACTTGACAATAAATAATAATTGACATGTATTTGATACGTTAAATCGTTAACCATGCCGGCTAGTCAAGAATTTGATAATATTTGTCGAATAATCAGGAAAAATAAAAGTCGATTAATAAATATTAGTCCGAATAATAGAATTAGTATTACAACTCGTTCTAAATATTGATTCTAAAGTTCGGGTTACTACATTATCTACCCCTTTAGGAAGCGATGTCCCAGCGCTTAATTCGTCTCAATAATCTTCGGTTAAAGGGCGAAGAGGTGAGAGATAGACAAGTCATCGCGAGGTTTCTAACGAATGTTAAATGAACAAAATTCAAAGCAACAAGTATACATAACAACCATGAATGAACGTTTTAAATGTATCTTTAACCCTTATAAGTAAAAAAAAATACATAACTCGAAGGAGAAGTCATTGAAAGCGAAAAATTAACAAGCCGTCAATTTTTAAAAGTGCTTCAAGGTACATTACTACTAGCTTATCAAACTTGCGACGGTCGATATAAGTTAGAAAAATTCCACATGAAAAGTGAAGAGACAAAAGAATTGGGCGCATTTGAGAAATTTTCCAATGCGACAATCAATTTAAAACAATTGGTGATCACATCGATCAAATTAAAACACACCTCGTCCACGGGTCTGATAAAAACAATTACGTCGTAAAAGAAAATCGCATGGATCACACATAAGTCCATCGAAATGTTACAAAATAATCAAGACGGGGTAATTAGTACTAGTCATACAAAATCACCTAATTGCATTGATCTCGAACATGCAAACTTATTTCGTCAAAAGCGAATTCATCGACACGGAAATCGTTCGGAATATACATTACTCGATCGGAGGAACTATGATCCAAATCAAATATAAAATCCATATTTAGGCACATATAATCACATTACGACATGCTTGCAAAATAGCCAAGCCATGCCAAATCAAATAAGTTCAATCAAGTTACATCATGCTTGCTAAGTAGCCAATCCATGATAAATAAGAAAACTTGGTAGGATTTTCAGATAAGTTTAGTCAAAGGAAAGTTTGCAAGTTAATGGATGTTCACGATCTTGATGGCATAGATGCATATAGAACAATATTTTCGTCATTAGAGTGTGCTCACACACGGATCCATACTCAGATGACATTGCAGGGTGCTCACAAACGGATTCATAACCAAAAGATATTACAGGGTGCTCACAAACGGATCCATACCCAAAATATTTTCTCTTTACATTTGAAAAATTCTTCGATGAACCATCCATAATAACAAGAAAAAATATCTCAATATCTTTTCATTCACGAGGAGTTGTGTTGATAACTTAATCCTTAGTCAATCCACAAGTACAAAACTAATGTCGATTAAACAAGTCATATGTTCTCGGAACAGGTAATAATTCTTAACGATTAGCTTATAATGCTCGCGATAGTTAGGACACATTAGAAATGGTCCATAGAAACGAATTAGAACTCAAGAGAAGACTAACAGGGTTACTCGTACATAGACGATAATCACTAATAACCATAATGACGACGAAAACGAACGATTTGTACCAACGAAACATGAGTCGAAGAAATACATCCGTATACAATAATAATCACAAACCAAGTAAAGCACTCTTGAGCCCACTTATTTATAATTTTTGTTTACATCTAAAGGCGTCCCAATCCATGTAAACAAGAATTTATAAATTTATGGTTCGGGAACTTATAACTTTCTTGTTCAAATAAAAAGGCGTCCCAATTTATTTCAACAAGACGATTATAAATCATCCTACTCAGTAATACCGTCACAGAACACGATATCATAACTAAATTAAATGCCAAGAAAAGTACATGGTGTCAAACTTACTCCATGATTTCTGTATTCAAACGTCTCATTCAATCTGAATAAAGAAACCATCGACAATCTAAGGTCCAGTGGTTTAAAACTTTCTTATTCAAATGTCCCAATCCATTTCAATAAGAGAACCATAAACGACACATAGTTAGGCGATTTAAAATCTTTATATTTAAATGTCCCATTTCATTTAAATATAAATTTTTAAGTTGCTCAACTAATGACTACTATGAGCATATCTTTGTTGTACCCAAATTATATATAGTTGATTGGGTATATATATATTTTAGGTCCAACACTGGCATCCTCCTTTTCGCCAACAAAACGTAATTAAACCATAAATTAAACGTCTTATTACATAGAAGATGTCACCTTGAAGAAATGATTCTTCAAAATCATAAGGAGTACATAAATAAATAATATGTTTATCAATTACGTTTCAAAAGGAGATGTCCTAAAATGGCACATCACAATGCAATGACAACAATCAAGCTTAAATTAGTCGATATGCGATATATTATGAAACAGTATATATGTACTCAATATATCAAACGAGTTTCATACTCGCATTCGGATAATAAATTAATTATCGAGAAAGGTGATTGGCGGCGAGGACAAACTCTCTATTAAACCGTATCATAAAATGTACGATAATCACGCAAGGATCATTGCTTCATGCGCAATGCCCTTAAATACCATAGTATATACATTCATATACATACAACCATTTCTACATACACACAGGATCACATTATCACAACCAAGCATTGGTTTCTAGGAGCCATGAGCGCGCAGATACTTTGTAAGGCAATCAAACAATTTTACGAAAGAGCAGTTATAGTCTAGGTTTTAAAAATGACCTAGTTCGCTATAACTAGTGCTCTGATACCAATCTGTAACACCCCCAATTTCACAAGGCGGCGGAATATCAATATTGGGTGTTACTTCATAGCACATCACACACAGTCATAGAAAACGACCTCAAAAAAGACGTTTTATAAAATAAACCATTCGACAAAATCAGAGTTTAATAAAAAGAGGTCCCAACAACTACTTCAAACTTTAATAAAAGTAATGATTTGTCAAATGTATCGAATGGAAATTGTTCGTTTTGCCTTTACTTTGTCCTGCGCGACTCCATGCTCCAGCTGCTCTTAAACCTATACACCTGAGAATACATGCTAAAATGTCAACACAACGGTTGAGTGAATTCATAGGTTTTTAAATAAACAATAATGGGTTATAAACCGTAAAGCTTTTGAACACAAGAATCTCATCCACTGTCGATAGTGCAACACATGCAATACCCAAAGTCCACGCTATTCTACTAAGCCATGACATCGAAGCCTTAAGTATAATAATACCCTAGTCAGGTATTTTGCCGAATACCCCCTTACTTCTAATACAACACACCTGGCTGAGCCTCCAACCCACAGGTGCGACCTGCCCAGGTGGGGGCCATCCCCGATGGATCCATCCGTCTGTACCAGCGCCTACCCATCAAGGGTAGTTAACAGTTCATGGGTTTTAGGGACTTTCAAATTTTGGCAATACAACACTTAGCAAATAGCGGTTCACAATCAATACAATCAACACTTGTGTTAATTTTTCAAAAGCATTTAATCAGCCATCTTACATTCATTTACAACAACATGTATTCGTTCAACGCATATAGCAAACCACATGTTTATTCATAAACATGTATTCTCTGAAAACCATATATATAAACATCAAATATTTTTATACCAAGAGCATGTATTCCCCCTCGCGGGTTTATAAACACATATAAGCAGTAAAAGCGAGGCTATGAACTCACCTGATATAGCTATCACACGTAGATCAAAGAACAAACGTCCAATAGTCGATACACGACTTCACGAGATAATAATCGCTCACTGATCGAGAACGAGATATCCAACGGTCGACATACGACCGAGCGAGACCTATAATGACGAGACGCGTCTTAGCTCGAGACTATACATAAGTCATGAATATATGTAAATAGTTCACTTTAGTAAGTTTGGACATTGTATAAGTTTTATAAAACTTTTTATAAAACCTTTCATAACAATTTATCATGAATTATCCTATTATGACAATTAAGCCTATTAAAACCCATTAGTGGCCCATTACAATTTCATGTGATTTTAGTTTATTTCAAAGTCAATATTGAATTCTAGACTTATTATTAATCTTAGGCCCAATAATGTCCAAATAGCCATTACCTGTGTATGTTGGATTTTTGTGGCTCAAATCAACTTTATATGCATTACGGGTTCTAAAAACGCCTTAAACAATATTCACTTAATATTTTTCGATGGTCGAGTCTCGGGTCACATAATCATCAGTATATTAATAGGTCTAGAATTCCCGATAAGTGGATCCTACCACTTTGGTTTTTATAAAAATGATCAAGTTATACATTTTATTACAACAATTTAAATTCGACAATTTTACTACATGACTAGATATTTAATCCGTTTCTCCTGCACCGTAAACCGTCTAATTGATTCCTATATATCAAAATGAACATAAGCTAATGTTCTTTACTGATCATATGTCCATATGCCCTCAAATTATATTTATTATAGCCTAAATATCCATTTTACCATTTAGAGTTCATGGTTGTGATTCACAGCCAACTTCAGTCCTACCGTTTCGTCCGCCATTTACAAACCGTTTATCCGTAGAAAACCATCCGATTCATGTGTGTTCTACATAAGTTTATCTAAAACTTTTAGTTTTAGATATTTATAGGTCACTATACAGTTTCTAAGAGTTTTTGGCCGTGTAAAACTGGTGATCAGATTCGGCCCCTTTTCACTGTTTCGACCATATTTAATTCATCGGGTATCGTCACGAGGCGAGTCACCCGACAAAATCATCACAAGAAAACAAACTACAACCCAATACACTCATCTAAGGTTAATAACCTACTGAATTAGTCCAACAATCCCGTTTTCACTGCTGTTCCAAAACAGCCTCAAAATAAGCTTGATACAACATGATCTAAAGTGATCTTCTTATATTTTTAACCAAGCACAATGTCCAACTATTCAAGATAAACTATTACATCAATAAATTTACTAATATGAAATATATTACACATAAAAATAACAAATCTTACAAAAATGAAATAAAGAGGATGAATCTCTTACCAAAAAAAAGATGAAATGCCATCATCAACAACTACAACTAGCAACCACTTGATCTTTATTCAAAAAATATCAATCTAATTAACAAAATTATCTTTAACCAAGATTTATATACCCTTGTAAAACATCAATTTTATTCAGCCCCAAATGGTCCTAAAATATCGATGATGAAGCTTGATTTATAGTAGAAATAACAAAAATAATTGCTACATCAAAAGGATTCAACCTTAACTCCAATATAGTTAGTCAATTTTGAAAAGTGAATATGTTTTTGATGAAGTTAGTTCACGGCAAAAATGTAAGAGCAAGATAGATGTTTAAGTTGTTGTTGGTGAAATGTAAAGTAATGAAATGAGTATAGTGTTTTCCAAGACATGTAAACATATCGATGTATCACATACACGTGTATCTTTATAGTTAAATGGAGTATGAAACGTGTAAGATGAAATAGTGGGTGAGATTGTTATAAATTTTACCCCATAATTTGCAAAAGCGGGTATCGTCAAAGCCCGATATTTTAAAAGTTACGCGATTTGAAAGATACGCTTAAAACAGGAAAAATAAACACTCAATATAAAATAAAAACTTCGACATTCGAAAAAGATTAATATTTCGATAAATAAATGTGGCTTATTATTTAAAATATGTTAATAAAATATATTAACACTTTATATAAACGAACGACGCCTAAGGGTTTAACGTAAATTACGAAGAATGCTTGTAAAACGAGAAATTAATACGACGACAATAAAAAATATTTTTATGTCAGAACGGGGATAATTTCGATCGATGACGGACATAGACTTGCCAATAAATGATAATTGACATGTATTTGATACGTTAAATCGTTAACCATGCCGGCTAGTCAAGAATTTGATAATATTTGTCGAATAATCAGGAAAAATAAAAGTCGATTAATAAATATTAGTCCGAATAATAGAATTAGTATTACAACTCGTTCTAAATATTGATTCTAAAGTTCGGTTACTACAAAAAGCTCCAAAATGGAGTTTTGAAAAAGTTAGTGGGGAGCTACTTATTTCATTTTCAAAATAGAGTTTTGGAAAAGTAAGCTTTCAAAATAGAGTTTATTATCAAATAATCAAATTTGCCAAACACTCAAAAAAGTGATTATTTGATTATTGCGATTTCAAACTGGAATATCAAATCCAAACACTATTTTTTAAAATGGAGTTTTCAAAATAATGATTTTTCAAAATGGAGTTTTCAAAATGAATAATTTGTTTTCAATAAGCACATCCAAACACCCACTTAATTAGTACATAAAAATATGGGCTATGTTCGGCAACACTTTTTTTAAACATTTTGAAGCGACAAGTGGTTAGCAGTTTTATTCAAAATTTTGTTTGTTTACTGGAAAGTCAATTACACAACTAATCCTATTTGAAATGCTTGATACAAAAGCATTTCAGAAAATGCTTCAAGTGTTTTGCTTTAAAATTACAAATATACCCTTTTTAGTTTCTTAATTACTTTGTTATTTCTTTAATTAGTTTTTTTTAATTTAATGTGTTTATGTTCTTTTTCGGAATTTTACAGTTTACAATTACTGTATAGCTATGTTTACCAAACACTTTTTTCGTAAACAGTTACTGCTTACTGCTTCTACTAACTGCTACTGCTTATTGTTCCTGCTTCTTCAATTGCTTACTGCTACATGTCGTCAAACATAGGGTTGGCAGCTATTTTAATAGCTGAGTTACTGTCACAGTAAAATTCTACAGGTAAAAGATTTTGACATTGTAAATTTTCATATTTTTTATAATCCATATAACTTCACTAGTTACTGAAGCAAGAGCTCCGTCAGCTTCAGAAGATGATTTAGAGAGAGAATTTTATTTTTTACTCTTCCAAGAAAAAATATTATCATTTATAAACACACAAAAATCGGTAATAGATTTTTTAGTGACAACTCATTTGGCCCAATCAGCATCAGAATCAGCCTTAGAAGACATACCAAATGTCCTTTTAAAATGAATGCTCAAACCTAGAGAGCTTTTAAGGTATCTTAATACCTTAAAGGCAGTCTTAAGATGAGACTTCAAGGGTGAATGCATAAACTAACTCAGACAATGCACAACATATGAAATATCAGGTCTGGTGTTAGTCAGATAAATAAGCTTACCCAAAAGCTTTTGATAATCAACAATGTTTTCAAGAGGAGGATCAGAATCAGTAGCTACATTAGAAATAACCAACTTAAACATCATAGGAGTCTTAGCAAGTTCACAAGAAAGCATACCATACTCACATAAAAGATCCAACATATGCTTTCTTTGATTCAAGCATATATCACACTCAGTATCAACCACTTCAATACCTAAGAAATATTTTAATTTTTCCAAGTCTTTAATCATACATTAACTTTTCAAGAAAGCTTTAAACTTCTCAATTTCAACAACATTGTTCCCAGTAATGATAATGTCACCCACATACATAAGTAAAGCAAGAAACACGCCATTTTTAGACTTAGTGTAAAGAGAGTAGTTAGATTTACTTTGAAGAAAATCATTCTCAACAAGGACAGAAGTTAGCTTGGCATTCCATTGCCTAGGTGTTTGTTTAAGGCCACATAATGACTTTTTAAGTCTCCACATCATGTTATTACCTCCATGATAGTATCCTTGAGGTGGTTTCATATAAACAGTCTCATCTAAGTCACCTGATTTTCTGTTTTTTTTTTGTGTGTTGTTCGTACTCGATTCAATTCGAATTGATCACGGTTAAAAGTGGAATTGTAGTTTTTGGTCACTAAAAGGGGGAGCTCGATTATCTATGCCTACTAAAATGAGTTAAGACAAATAACACATATAAATGGATTAAACAATTTAAGACTTAATAAAAGGTAAGTTAAAAATAAAATAAGACAAGACAATATAAAATTTAACTTGACAAAAATAAAAATAAGAATTATAAAAAATTTCTCCACTTAATTAAAAACTTAATTAAAAGTAAATGTGAAAATAAAATGAGATAAGATAATTTAAAATTAAATTCGACAAAAAGTTACGGGAAAGAAATACACTTAGAAAAATAACGAAGGAAAAATAAGACAAGAAAAGTGGTCAGATCGCAACCTACGATCGCACTATGGGATCGCAGTCCACGATCGCACCCAACAATCTCAAACTCGGATCGCAGCTAGCGATCGTACCCTAGATCGTAGCACCGATCTCAACGGTGGATCGTACCCACGGATCGTAACACGGATCCACAGATCGCAACAGGGCGATCGTGACCTGGATCGTGAAGGACGATCGTAACTTAGATCTCACTCTGGATCGCAACTCAGATCACACCCTTGATCGCAGTATGCGATCTTAGTATGGATCGTAGTCTAGATCGCAGTATGTGATCTTAGTCTTTGATCGCAGTCTCTGATCACAAGTAGAAACCCTAAGGTTTATGTGATCACGAAACTCGATCGGAACAAGTAAAACCCTTAAGAAATGTTATGATGGAATGTAAAAGGCAAATAAGTAAAACCAAATAAGCACTTTTCTAATAAGCACTTACTAAAAACTCAACCAAATGAATAATAAAAAGAACTAAATAAGCACGAATGAAAAACTTTTCAAAACACTAAATAAGCAAGTTTTATAACATAAATTTTAAAAAGATTAAACTTTTAATAACCCTTAAAAGAAAATAAGCTAAACATGAAATAAGCAAAAAGCATAATAAGCTAAAACCTTAAATCGTTTAAAAACATTGATAAGAACAAAAAGATGAAAACGTTAATCAAATAAGCACCAAGATAAAACAAGTTACCTACTTGAACCAAATCAAAATCAAAAACAAGAAAGGTAGAATAAGATAGATGATGAAAAGCTTGAACTTGAACTTGTAGATTAAGAATTCAAATAAAAGATTAAATGAAAATCTTAAAACTTGAAAGAAAAAAATGAAAGAAATCTAGAGAGATAAAGTAGAATCACCTACTTCTCTCTAAAGATATGAAAACTAAAATAAAAATGACTAACTAACTAACACCCCCCTAATCAAAGATTAGGAGGGTATATATAGGAGAAGGGAGGTGTGCTGTGTTGCTTCCTTCTCTCTTTCTTTTGTCTTCTCGTCTTTTTAAATGACTCGTCTTTCTCGACTTTATCTCAGGATTAGTCAAATGATAAAATGAACTCGTCTTCTAATTTTCTTCTTTTAGTTGACTTGGTTCTTCGACTTCGTCAAACTTCCGTCTTTAGACTTTTTCTTCGATAAATCTTCAGAATAGGCTTTTGACTTCCGTTCTTCTTGCACTTTTGATCTTTTGACTTCGTCTTTTGTCTTTTTCTTCGATAAAAGCCCGTGAAAGCCCGTGTTTTCTTCCTTTTTCATATTTTTGTCCTAAACCACAATAAAAACACAAACCACGCATAATTCTGACTTTTACGACATAAAATACACGTTTTGGTCTTGTTTTTATTACAATTGTGGTAAAAGGATAAGTGTTTTCACACTTATTAAAACACCTATACTTGACCATTGTAATGCCCTCATGCAATGTATTAATTTAAAAGCACGATTTACATTTTTCATCATAATTAACTCACCTTGGCCTTTATTAAATACTAAACACTAAGGAAACCAAAAAGATTAGAAAATTACAAAATGCAACAAGGAAGAACAAGTAAAGAGATCGAAGACTTACATTAGGACTTTGGTCGTCATGAATGTTTATCACCCTCAAGTTTCACGTTCCGCAAACCAAACTTAAAAACGAGATCATTGTTATTATAAGTTAGTAAGCTAACACTCACTCATGTGGCCCAATTATTCACTTAGACTCCCTTATTCCTAGGTGTATCTCTTATATTTTATTATTGTCTTGAATGATCACGAGGATGCATTGTTGACTTATTTTGATAGTTTATTTAGGCTGAAAATAAAGTAGGACGATTTAATCAATAGTTAGTTAAAGGACAAAATCTTTTAAAACTGCTTCTCGGGACCTCATAAAGTTCATATCTTGGCATAACTCGCTTCACGATTTGAGACCTTTCTCGGACCGATATTTGGCAGTGACTTCATACTTCTAATCTTGAGAGACGTTCTTGAAATAATGGTCTTCTCTTCATCATAGGAATTTCTTCACTTGAAGTTTTTGAGAGATTCTTCATACTTGGACCACGACTTCTTCATTTTTCTCCAATCTTTATTTTGAATTTTTATATACAACGATCCACCTCCTTTTAGGACTTGGATCTATTTATCCTCATACCTTGCTAGGGTCTTTTCGGATAGACTTCTCCATGATCTTTAGGGGAGTATTTTCTTTTCGTCATGTGTCTTGATCCTTCATATTGATTTTTGATAAATGATTCTTCACATCACTTTGGATCTTTAGCAACAAAATGTAGCCCTCATGCCTTGTTAGGGCCTTTTCGGACTCGCCAATCTTCGCATCCCGCTTCAATAAGTTATGCCTTGGCTATGAACTCTAATTAATACCGAGCAACTTTTAAACGATCTTGTGCTAGAAGCTAAGTAACTTTTCAAATCGTGCGACCTTACTTATTGTAATTATATTTATTAACAAGCGATGGGAGAAAAAGCTCATAATTAACTCACATAAATTCATGAAAGAATACCAAACTTAGAATTGACTCTATCTCTCTCGTTCTCCACAATTTAAAATCTCAAGGAATGAGACTCTTGGATGCTTAGCCAATTAAATCAAAGTTTTGGGTTTTCAAGTCATCTATAGGATCTTGCAACTTCTTAGAGTTTTTCAAGTTTAGAATGCGCATTTTAAAGTCCCCTTGATAAACGACTTTCTAGGATCAATTATAGGAACTTGCGAAAAGTTCTTGTTCTTAACCCGTAAGAGTTAAGACTTTCGCGTTTTAAAGTTCCTTATATAAAAGCCTAGCAAAACTTGACTTAAAAACGTTAAGGATACTAGCTAGAGTAAACTTAGATAAGTAAACTCGGGTTGAGTCAAAAGATTCATGACGGGCCTAATATATCAAAGATATCTAAACTCATTAAAACCATTTTATTTGACTTATTTTTAAAATGAAATATATACATACGATGCGGTAACAAAAGGAAAGAACATAAAAGAGAATAAATGAAAAATACTACTAGGCCAAAATAGATCAAAAGATTTTAAAAATGTCGAAAAATTTAGATTTTCTGGTTAAAATGAGGACAAATTAATGGAAAAGCCCACTTAACTTCGATAGAAGTCCCCCCTACACTTGATATAAACATTGTCCTTAATGTTTAAGCATGTGAGAATAAACTCCCCTACACTTAGGACATTGTGAACTTTATTTAAATCTTGCTAAGGAAGAGACGACTATAGGGATTCCTATTTTAGTATTTGAAGAATATAAAATAGTGAATCAAAAGAGTTTAGGATAGAACCGGGACGACGGGTACACGGGATCACGGGTCGTCAAATGTCATCAAAAGTGGATATTTGAAAGCTTTTATCCCTGCATACCATAAGAAACAAGATAACAAACACCTATGTAGCTCCCCCTACACTTATTATGAAAACGGGTAAAGGATAGATCATTGGGTTGCCTCCTGAGAAGCGCTTGTTTTTGTTAACCGAGTCACGAGCCTGACTCGACCCAAAATTAATTCAAGGGAAATGTGGTGAGGGATGGAATCATCTGATGAGAGAGGTCCTCACCAAAGTACAACTTAACACGTTGGTCATTCACCTTAAAGTTTGGCCCATTTGGTTGCGATAACTCAATGGTGCCATAAGGGAAGATTTTGGCGACGGTGAATGGACCAGACCAACAGCTCTTAAGCTTTCCCGAAAAGATTTTCAACCGAGATTTAAAGAGTAAAACTTGATCACCTATGTGAAACTCTCGGTTCTTAATCTTGGAACCATGAATGAGCTTGGTTTTCTCATTGTAGATCAATGAATTCTCATACGCCTCATTCCTCAGTTCATTAAGTTCATTGAGTTGGATTTTCCTAAGATCACCGGCTTTGTTGATATCAAAATTAACCTATTTCAAGGCCCAATAAGCCTTATGCTCCAACTCAATGGGGAGGTAGCATGCCTTTCCGTACACAAGAAGATATGGAGTGCAACCAATAGGTGTCTTATATGCGGTACGGAAAGCCCACAAAGCATAATCTAACTTATCGGCCCATGAGACACGATGCTCTCCCACAGTACGCTCTAAGATTCGCTTAAGTCCACGGTTAGAGATCTCGGCTTGACCATTGGTTTTTGGATGATATGCGGTGGAAAGTCGGTGATTGAAACCATACTTAGCCATGACTTGAGCAAATTGGTCATTGCAAAAATGAGTCCCGCGATCACTAATGATAGCACGAGGAACACCGAATCGAGCAAATAATTGTTTCAAAAAGTTCACAACCACCCTCGCATCGTTCATAGGTAAAGCCTTTGCTTCAACCCATTTAGATACGTAGTCAACGGCTACGAGGATGTACTTGTTCCCTTTGGATGATGGAAATGTCCCCATAAAGTCGATGCCCCATACGTCAAAGATTTCACACTCTTGATGAAATTTTGAGGCATCTCATCTTTATGTGTGATCTTGCCTTGTCTTTGGCAAGCATCACAATTCTTAACCATTTCATGAGCGTCATGATAAATGGTGGGCAATAAAATCCGGAGTCGAAAACTATCTTCGCGGTATAGTTAGGACCAAAGTGACCACCGGTGGGTCCTTTGTGGCAAGCTTCTAGGATTAGTAAAGTTGTCGGCCCATCAACACACCTATGAATGACAAGATCCGCACATTGCTTGAAAAGATAAGGGTTGTCCCAATAATAGTGTTTAATATCCTTAAAGAATTTTTTTCTTTTGTTGGGACGTTAACCCTTCCATGAGAACACCACCCGCTAAATAGTTTGCAATGTCCGCAAACCATAGGGTATCGTCAAGATTGGAGTTAATAGACATTAAGGCCTCAAGGGGAAAAGATTCATTAATCTCTTGATTTGGAAGTTCCCCTTGATAAGGATCCTCGAGTCTACTAAGATGATTCGCGGCTAGGTTTTCTGATCCCTTTTTATCACGAATTTCGATTTTAAATTCTTGTAGAAGCAAAACCCAACGAAGAAGTCTTGGTTTAGAATCTTGTTTCGTTAACAAGTACTTCAAAGCGGAGTGATCAGTGTAGACAATGGTGGTGGAAAGGACAACATAGGGGCGGAATTTCTCATAAGCATATACAATTGCTAAAAGCTCTTTTTCGGTTGTATTATAATGCAATTGAGCCCCCGTCATTGTCTTGCTATCGTAATGGATTGGTTGGAAATGTTTGTTAATTCTTTTTCCCAAAACCGCTCCAATTGCAAAATCGCTAGCATTGCACATCAATTCAAAAGGTAACTCCCAATTAGGGGTGACTAAGACCGGTGCCTTAGTTAATTTATCCTTAAGAAGATTGAAAGATTCGATACACTCCTTAGAAAAGATAAAAGGAGTATCTTTTTCCAAGAGGTGGTTCATCGGGCGAGCGGTCTTAGAAAAATCTTGGATGAATCGACGATAGAAACCCGCATGACCAAGAAAACTTCTCACACCCTTCACGGTTGAAGGAGGAGGTAATTTAGCAATCACATCGACTTTAGCACGGTCGACTTCGATACCGTCTTTGGAAATTTTATGACCTAGAACAATGCCTTCTTTTACCATAAAATGGCATTTTTCCCAATTAAGAACGAGACGAGTGTCTTCACATCATTTAAGAGGCAAGATGAGAAAGAATCACCATAGACCGAGAAATCGTCCATAAAGACTTCCATAGTTTCTTCAACCATGTCATGGAATATAGCCATCATACACCTTTGGAAAGTCCCAGGAGCATTGCATAAGCCGAAAGGCATTACAAGTGAATGTGGTTTTCTCTTGGTCTTTTGGATCGATGGGAATTTGAAGAAGCAATCGTAGTCATTACCCGCTAAACGCTCGAGCATTCTATCCATGAAAGGAAGAGGAAAATGATCCTTGTGAGTGGCATCATTGAGCTTGCGATAGTCTATGCAAACTCGCCAACCCGTTACAAGTCGAGTAGGAATCAACCCGTTGTTTTCATTTGGAACAACGGTTATTCCGCCTTTCTTAGGCACACAATGGACGGGACTAACCCATGGCGAATCTGAAATAGGGTAAATCATTCCGGCATCTAGAAGTTTGATAACTTCTTTCTTGATGACGTCATGAATTTTTGGATTAACCCTTCTTTGGCTTTGGATTGCAGGTTTAAAGTCATCTTCCATGAGAATTTTATGAGTACAAAAGTTAGGATCAATTCCGGGGATGTCGGAAATTTTCCAAGGAATTGCTTTCTTATGATTTTTGAGCACATCGATAAGTCGAGATTTTTCATCCTCTTTTAAGTCCTTTGCAATGATGACGGGTAACTTCTTATTGTCTTCTAGGAAAACGTATTCAAGATGAGACGGTAATTCCTTAAGCTCTAAATCCGGAGGATTGTCGATGGAAGGCTTAGTCAAATTCGGATCATTGTTTGTAATTTCCTTAGGATAAGGTGGAGAAATATGGTCCTCATTGAGAAGTTTCTCAATGGTACGAATGTCTTCATCCCAATCGGAGGGAGAATCGTCATATTTTAAGTCCACATCCCCTAAAGTTGCTTCAAATTTTTTCAAAAGAAAATCACTTTCTCCAAATGGAGTCAATGAAGGAGAAATAGAGGCAACGGTCTCAACAATGGGTAGAGAAGAAAAAACACTTTTACAAGCATCTTTGAAATGTTCTTCACAAGCCTCATCAAGTACGTCCATGAAATAACGCTCTCGTGTTCATAAGGTTGCTTAGAAATTTTACCCATGTTAAAGACGATTTTGTCGTCACAAACTCTCATGATTAATTCGCCCGCGGCTACATCAATGAGAGTGCGATCGGTCCTTAAGAATGGACGTCCAACGATTAATGGAACACGGGGGTCCATCTCGTAGCCAACGACAACAAAATCCGTCGGAAAGGTGAATTTGTCGACAACGACGAAGACATCTTCGACTATCCCCACCGGATAAGCAACCGTACGGTTAGCTAACTCCAATGTCATTCGTGTGGGGACTAGCTCGGGTAGAGATAATTGTTTCCAAACGCTTAATGGCATTAAGTTGATACTAGCACCTAGATCGGCTAGGGCCATACAATTCTCTACCCCGGGAAAGTTGCAAGGAATGAGAAAGCGACCCGGATCACCAAGTTTGGTTGGTAATTTCCTCAATAGAACCGCAGAGTAATTCTCATTAAGTTGGGTTTGAGCAATATCAAGGAGCTTTTCCTTATCACTTAGAAGATCTTTTAACATTTTAGCATATTTAGGTATGTGAGCGAGAGCCTCTGCAAAGGAGATGTTGAAATTCAATTGTTTAAACATTTTAAGAAAGTTTGAAACTTGAATATCATCCTTGTTTTTCAACTTCTCTTTCCTCAACCTTGAAGGATAAGGTATGTTGGGTTGAGAGGAAGGCTTTGGAATGGAATTCTCACTCACATCCTTGGGTGGAGGATGGGTAGAAGTAGAAGGTGGAAGAATTGGTTAAGGGGGCTCGTTATCCTTTGTCACAATCACTGGAGTAGGTTTAGGAATCTAGGGTTCCTTATAACCTTTTCCACTTCGGGTGGTGATTGCTTTCATCTCCCCTCTTGGATTAGCAACGGTGTTACTCGGAAGAGAACCCGAAGCAGAGGGTTGATTACTTTGGAAGAAACTAGCCATCATATCCCTTAAGTCGTTCGTTTGACTGCTTAAATAGTTTCGCATGTCATTCCTAAGCTCGGCTCGAAGATCATTCCCTTGTTTCGCCATGTCACCTTTCAAGTTAATAATTTGGCTCTGAAGATTCTTCACCAGCGCGTCATTAGTCCTCACGTAAGTTTCAACCTCTTGATTATATGTCGTGGGTTAGTTGGGAGGAGGAACTAGGTAAGCGGGTGGTTGATAAATGGGTTGTTGGTAAACTTGATTATTTCCTTGAGGTGGATATGGGTTTCTTTTGGTTTGATAGTGATGAGGAGCTCGAGGTTGGTTTTGATTGTTGCGATTGAAGTTGTTTTGGTTTTTAGGAGGAAAACCGGGTGGTGAGAGAAAGTTGTTTGAACGATAACTTAGCAAATTGCGGTCACCTTGAGGACGTGCTTGATAGCCTCCCGTGGAAAAGTTACCGTTAGCCGCATACACGTTTTCCGGATTGTCATGAATAGAAGGACAATCAGTGTATGAATGAAGACCACTGCAAGTCTCACAATAAATTGCTACAGCTTTAGCTTGTTGAAATTGGTTCGTAGCCATGGTTAAGAAATTTTTGTTCATCTCGGCTATTTGGCGGCTGAGTTCGGTTAACTCGGGGTTTGATGAAGTAGAAGAAACATTGGCCCTCAGGTTATTTCTTGAAAATGCGGATGAATCCTAATTTTTGTGATGAGTGGTCATGTTCTCTATAAGCTCTCTACACTCCTCGGGTCTTCTTTTCATAAATGTACCACCGGCGGCTGCATTAATCGTATCACGATCACGAAAAGTTAAACCATTGTAGAAAGTATCAATTAAAGTGATGGGAAGCATATTATGGTTAGGACAACGATCGATCAAAACATTATAACGTTCCCAAGCATCGAAAAGCGACTCATTGAGTTCTTGAGTGAAACCACTGATTTGATTACGAAGACTAGTTACCATGGATGGTGGAAAGTAGCGCGACAAAAATTTTTGAGTCATCTCATCCCATGTATGAATCGAGTTTTTAGGAAGACGATCAAACCATTTTTCAGCATGGTGGGATAAAGTGTGTGGAAAAAGATGAAGGCGGAGAAAATCCATGAAACACCGGGCAATTTCATGCTCTGAGTGACGGTTATGAATTTATCGAGGTGTTGGTTGGCATCATCATCCGGTAATCCGCGAAATGGACAAGCATTTTGAACTTGTTGGATCATGTGATGCTTCAACGAAAATTTGGGAGCCGTGATTTGCATCGGAGCAATCGGTCCTCCACGTTCATTCATAGTTGGTTGACATAGCTCCTCCATCATACGAAGGTCGGGTTGAGGGACATGGTTGTTATTATTCATGTTGGGGTGAGGTGGATTGTTATTATTATGCACACCGGCCATATCTAAGTCTCTACAAGTCTCGGGCTCATGATAAGACGAAGATCGAGTACGCATACACTAAAAATAAACTACAATATTTTTTATTTTTTATCTTTTTTATTTTTTTCGGATTTTTGAAAATTTTATATTTTTTTTTGAAAATTTTTATGCTTGAAAATAACGTTCCCAAAAGAACGGATCCCAAAATCCAATTTTTGTCACTAAAAACCATTAATCTTTACGAAAAGAGCCGGTAGCGGCGCCATTTGATTTTCTTTTTTTTTGTGTTGTTCGTACTCGATTCAATTCGAATTGATCACGGTTAAAAGTGGAATTGTAGTTTTTGGTCACTAAAAGGGGGAGCTTGATTATCTATGCCTACTAAAATGAGTTAAGACAAATAACACATATAAAGGGATTAAACAATTTAAGACTTAATAAGAGGTAAGTTAAAAATAAAATAAGACAAGACAATATAAAATTTAACTTGACAAAAAAAATAAGAATTATTAAAACTTTCTCCACTTAATTAAAAATTTAATTAAAAGTAAATGTGAAAATTAAATGAGATAAGATAATTTAAAATTAAATTCGACAAAAAGTTACGGGAAAGAAATACACTTAGAAAAATAACGAAGGAAAAATAAGACAAGAAAAGTGGTCAGATCGCAACCTACGATCGCACTATGGGATCGCAGTCCACGATCGCACCCAACAATCTCAAACTCGGATCGCAGCTAGCGATCGTACCCTAGATCGTAGCACCGATCGCAACGGTGGATCGTACCCACTTATCGCAACACGGATCGCAACCACAGATCGCAACAGGGCGATCGTGACCTGGATCGTGATGGACGATCATAACTTAGATCTCACCCTGGATCGCAACTCACATCGCACCCTTGATCGCAGTATGCGATCTTAGTATGGATCGTAGTCTAGATCGCAGTTTGTGATCTTAGTCTTTGATCGCAGTCTCTGATCACAAGTAGAAACCCTAAGGTTTATGTGATCACGAAACTCGATCGGAACAAGTAAAACCCTTAAGAAATGTTACGATGGAATGTAAAAGGTAAATAAGCAAAACCAAATAAGCACTTTTCTAATAAGCACTTACTAAAAACTTAACCAAATGAATAATAAAAAGAACTAAATAAGCACGAATGAAAAACTTTTCAAAACACTAAATAAGCAAGTTTTATAACATAAATTTTAAAAAGATTAAACTTTTAATAACCCTTAAAAGAAAATAAGCTAAACATGAAATAAGCAAAAAACATAATAAGCTAAAACCTTAAATCATTTAAAAACATTGATAAGAACAAAAAGATGAAAACTTTAATCAAATAAGCACCAAGATGAAACAAGTTACCTACTTGAACCGAATAAAAATCAAAAACAAGAAAGGTAGAATAAGAAGATGATGAAAAGCTTGAACTTGAACTTGTAGATTAAGGATTCAAATACAAGATTAAATGAAAAGCTTAAAACTTGAAAGAAAAAATGGAAGAAATCTAGAGAGAGAAAGTAGAATCACCTACTTCTCTCTAAATATATGAAAACTAAAATAAAAATGACTAACTAACTAACACCCCCCCTAATGAAAGATTAGGAGGGTATATATAGGAGAAGGGAGGTGTGGTGTGTTGCTTCCTGATAGTCCCTTAATATAACAATTGTCGAAACTATAACTCGTATAAACACAAAAACATAACGAAATAATTTTCAAACTCGTAATGCTTTTCAAACTCGTAATGCTTTATTAACTATTATAAACAAAGTATTACAAAGTGCTATGAATACACCCATTGAATGACAATAAGAATTTAACCCTAGAACAAGTAAACTTGATTCGAGACTCAAGTTTACAAGGGAACCTATGAGACGCTGGTAGACAGCTGAGGGCTCAGTGGTTCCAAAGTGAGAAAGAACGTAGATAATTTTTCCAAGCACAAGGGTTGCATTAACTCTTCTTTCTCACTCCTATTTATAGTGGTACGAGGTTGCTTCCTTAGTGGGAGTAGTTGATATGTGTCATCTTCTGAATGGAAGAGTACAACGTATTAAATGCATGTCCAAATCGAGACATACCTTTTAGCAATTTAGGTGAACAGTTCTGCCAACTGTTCACCTTTTGTCCCACTAGGTCGTACTAGGCTTTATCTTGAATCTCTTGTTTTGTCTCGCTCAAAACACTTCGTAGATTCTCCCGCCTAAACTATAAAGGATTGGACAAGCTTTGCTTGTATCAGACTTCTAGGGTTCTTAAGTGATCTCTGAGTATTGTCAACTCAGAGATCCTTGAACACCAGCACATTCCTTCTACATCCCAGCTATCCATAATCGCTGGTAAGTATGACTTCAGATTGTCTTCGACTTCTCTGACGTTGTCTTTGACTTGAATGTTCCTGGTGTGCCAGCGGAGGCTTTGCCTTCTACTGGTCTGTTCTCTGTCGCTGGTCCTCTCAGCGATCACTAACACTTAGTCTAATTTAAACAAATCTAGACTGGGCCATAGTTAAAACTTTCATTGGCCCAACAATCCCCTATTTGTTTATAAATTATACTAAGTCTAAAATTATTGTAAGTGAGTACACAGCTTCTTCTTACACATTATTTAACAAACATACCTCAGAGTTTTATTAAACATAAAGAACCTAGTCTATTACAAGAACACCCAATGGTGTAAACATAAAACAAAATAAAAGGTTCTTCAGCGATCGAGGCCTTGGTCACAGATTCTCTGAGCTTCAACTTTGTCACTCCTAGAGTTAATGATCAGCTCAACTTCAAACTCAAAATCATCAACTAATTTGCAGTTCCTTAGGATGCCCTGTTTGAGTCAGATGAGTTGGATAGTTGAGGCCAGATGTAGTTCATTCATCCTCTGAAAGCAATACTCACAATTTCCATTCATGAAGACCATTCCTGTCTCTTGTTCTGAGTATACTTGGCCACCCACTAGTTTAGTGATCTCCTTGGGAAGTACAAGGTTTCTGTACATTCCATCTACCACAACATTCTTAGTGACCAGCTTCTCTACCAAAGGCCCCATTTTGGTTTTCCTTTTTCTTTGTCCTTGAGATGATTGTTGTTGTGATAGTTGAGGAGGCAGAGGTACCTTCAGCTTCTTTGCAGTGTCTCTTACCCAATTCAGCTTAGCTTGAATGTTTTTCATCATTTGGGCAGCACCAGGCCCAGTCTTCTTTTGGGCAAGAGACAACATTTCTAACCATTCAGAGAGGCCCAAATCTCTGAGTTTAAAGTCACTCAAGACTTTGTAGTTGGTTAGTTGATTTTCTCTTTATAAGGTCATCACTACTCTTTTGTATTTTTCAGTGTAACATTCGTATTTGGTGATTTGACTCGGCTCTGCTCTTTGGTCAACTATTCTCTCATATTCCTTTTGAAGGTTGCTCCTTTTAACTTCAAGTTCTTTGAGCTTATTCAGCTGAGCTACCTTTACAGCTGGAGAGAGTAGTTTGTTCATAGCTTCTTTGCTCTTGATTTTAGCAGCTCTAATGTTTGCTAACCTCTTTTATTCCAAGATTTGAGCCTTTGCCTGCTCTGGGGTTAGTGGTGGTTCATCAACACTTTTAAATTTGTTCAAGTCAGAGTGTCTGGCTGTGAATCCGCCTTCTTCTTGGAGGGAGTGCAGAGTTGTTTCAGGCACCTCAGTGGCAATACCTTTTCCCTTGTCCTTTGCCACCTCAGTGATGTGGTTGAAGGATCTGATGGGTTTTGGTGTTGGGATCTCAGTTGAGGGTGCTGGTTGTTTAAGTGATTGATCCCCCTTAGGTGGAGCAGTATCTTCTTCTTCTTCAGAGGTGGAGGTAGCTGAATTCTCCCCCTCAGGCATAGCGCCGGCAAAAGCTGTGCCTGATCCAGGTTTGAGGAACTTAACAAATTCTTGATGGACAAATAGACATATTTCTTTAAGTTCCTCTTGCAATAGCTCCTGAAGAAGTTGCTTGGAAGACTCAGATGCCTTGGCAATAGCAGCAACATTGGCTTTGACAGCTACGGTGAGGACTGATGGCATGTATTGCTGAAGACTCTGGTTTAGAACTGCTGGGAGTTGAGTTTTCAAGGCATTTCCCAGTAGTTGCGGAAGCAGTGCAGTCATAGAGGATTCCACATATGAATTTAGGGAGGTATCTAGGTTGGTTGTGAGTTCTTCAACAGCATGAGTGAGTGTTTGTAGTTCAGAGAGGATGACATCATTTGTGACTTTAGGCTTGGGGATACTGATGTCTCCCCTCCTAACCTAAAGTTCCTCAGCGGCTAGTTCCTGAACATCTTTAATTCTAGAAACATGGACAGGCTTGAGGTGTTGCAAATGTTCCAAGTGTTTCATTGCCCCCAGTTCCATGACATTTGGCAAAGTGGGGAAGGAAACTGGGGTTGGTGTACAGAGCCTCTGGTCCCATAGCTGCTTGGCAGCTAGTTCTTGAACATTTTCCATAGATGGGAAGAAAATGGGCTTTAATTCGGATGTGACTTGGTCATCATCAGCATCCATATCAGCATAGTCTGAAATGGTTAGGTCATCTTCAATGATAAGGACCTCATCTTCTAGCATGGAGTCAATGTCTGACATGGCATCCAGATCAAGGTGAGAGGCTTCAGCATTATCATCACCAGCAATGGAATAGGCCTCATCATTCTGTTGTTTTTCATGAACATTATGAGCCTGTTATGACATTTGTTAGTAACCAGTGTGAAATAAATATGAAGTTATAGATCGCCATTTGCTGCCCCTAGGAAAGTTAGGTGTGATTATCCAGCCCCCCCCCCCCCCCTAAGAATTTCTCCTTGGGACTCTTTTAGTGTGAAACAGATATGTTGAATGGTCGCCATTCGCTGCCCCTAGGATAGCTGGGTGTGATTATCCATCTCCCCCATAAGGATTACTCCTTGGGACTCTTTTGATTTGTGAAAACTATGTGGTGAATGGTCGTCGTTCGCCGCCCCTAGGATAGCTGGGTGTGATTATCCAGCTCCCCCTAAGGATTGCTCCTTGCGACTCTTTTGATTGTGAATTAGTGGAAGTTAAAGGTCGCCTTTTATCGCTGCCCCTAGGAAGACTGAGAGTGATTATTCAGTCCCCCCAAAAGAATAAATTCTTTGGGACTCTTTTAGTTGTGACATATTTGAAGGTAAGGGTCGCCTTTTATCGCTGCCCCTAGGAGGACTGAGGGTGATTATTCAGTCCCCCCAAAAGAATAAATTCTTTGGGACTCTTTTTCATATGAGGGGACCTAGAGACTACGTGAGATGCAGAGACTCTGGGTCGGGACCTATAGCATGCTCGATTTGTTATGGACAAGAGCACAGTCCAGAGGGTGAAGGATCATCAGGGTGCGTTAAGAGCACAAGTGAATCATATCCTAGTGTTAAGACAGAGTGTATAGATAATCCTAAGAGATCTAGGTGCTGACACGGACACTCTATGGGTTGAGGCAAACCCTAAGACTTCATCACTCTCTCCTACAGAATTTTGTGAGTGATTGTATGTGATCCTCCAAGGAAAAAAATGGCGAACTAATACCTGATAGATATCAGCGTGGAGAGGGTTCTTAGTCGTCTCTGCTGACAAGGAGACGCTAGACTCTGTTTGTTTGTCAGCGGTAGCCTCTTTAACCACATCCTCCAGAGAAGGGGATGGGTTCTTCTTGGTCTTCTTCGTCTTGGAAGGATTAACAGAAGGGGTTTCAGAGGAAAGGGGGATGTCTTTCCTCTTCTTCTTCTTTTCCTTGAGCGCCTTGGGCTGAGAAGTGGACTGCATAGAGGTCTTGGACAAAGACTTGTCAGTTTGTCTTTCAGCATTCACCTTATTGTGAGGGATCAAGGGCTCTCCATCGTCAGCGAGTAACCCAACAACCTTCATCATATACCTGCTGAGAGGCACTTCATCCTCGAAGGGAGTCTTCAGAGAGGCTGGAATGATGCGATAGGGAGAGAAGGAGTGAAGTTCATCATTTGTGTAGGTTTCACCAAGCATATCCTCTATGAGGAGAGAGAGATATCTTGTGTAGCAAATAGTGGCCAGTCGATGCTTCTTCCCTTTGTTTTCCAGCTTTGCAATGAGGCCAGTGTAAAGTATGTGGGCGATCCCTATATCTTGCCCCCAAATCAAGCTGTAAGCAATTGCTTGCAGAGCACCATTAAGCTGATCATGCAACCCTTGGTTTCCTCCCAGACATTTCACTATGTACAGCATCAGCGTCCTCCAAGTGGGAGAGAAGTAATTCACTTTGATCAGTGATTTGTTTTAGAAGCCTTGGGTGGTAAAGGGTTTGTCATCGTCATCATGAGAACGAAGGGTAGCCAGAGCCTTCTTCACAGTGGCGCTGGCAGGTACAGCGGACATGCCATCATTAACAGGAAGTCCAATGACTTTGGCAAAAGTGTGGAAATAAAAGGTGAGAGGTTGTGGATGTGTAGAAAGGTTGAAGGTGATGTTTGATGAGGTTTGATCAACTTCAGCGTTGTACCAGGAATCCCTCAAGTATTGGTGGTAGCATGTAGAGGGTTCCCTAGTTATGGCTTCGTAAATGGTGAAGTTCTTGAGAAAGGATAACAAAGGGTGGTAGAGATGATTGTTATGTTCCAAGAGAGCTACACAGTTGTTCAAGGCGATCTTTCCATCATTTATCCCAAAATATACATTTGAGGAGGCCAAAACGGTAAACGAGGTGTTTGTTGATGAAGACGCCATTGTTGATGGAAGGAAGAAATGGAGGATTTGAAGAAGATGAATAGTATGTGTGTATGAAAATAATGAGTAATGGGATGTTTGAAAAATGAGTCAAGGGTTTTGATAAAAGGTTTTGCCGTTTTTCAATTAAAGCATTAAATGCAAATGTTTACCTTTTAGGAAAAGTGGGACCCCTTGACTCTTCATGTGATTTTTTTTGTCCCCTTGGAAAGTGGGAAAGTTGTTGACAATGAAGGACAATCATTTGAATTAAATATCAGAATATATTAACTCCCATTGGAATGTAACTACCTTGATACATTCAGTTCCCTTAAATGCCCAGAGACAGAGATCATTTATCAT
Organism: Glebionis coronaria; assembly: GCA_025667525.1. Taxonomy (NCBI): domain Eukaryota; kingdom Viridiplantae; phylum Streptophyta; class Magnoliopsida; order Asterales; family Asteraceae; genus Glebionis; species Glebionis coronaria. The sequence continues at coordinate 37,963,865 of CM046881.1, forward strand.
ATTTGTTAACAAATATTGAGCATACCCAGCTCAGCAACCAGCCTAGTAAAACTTGGCTCAGCCAGAGGCTTGGTGAAAATATCAGCGAGCTGGTATTCAGTGGGTATAAAATGAAGCTAAATATCACCTTTTAAAATATGGTCTCTTATAAAGTGATACCTGATGTCAATATGCTTAGTTCTGAAATGAAGTACCGGATTATTGGAGATGGCTATAGCACTTGTGTTGTCACAGAATATGGGAGCCACTTCATAAATGATCCTATAATCAGCCAGCTGACTTTTCATCCAGAGAACTTGAGCACAGCAACCATCGGTAGCAACATATTCAGCTTCAGCTGATGACATGGCCACTGAGTTTTGTTTCTTAGCACTCTAGCATACCAACTTTCCTCCAAGGATTTGACAACTCCCAGAGGTGCTCTTTCTATCAAGACAGCACCGAGCGTAGTCAGAGTCAGAGTAGGCTTTGAGGTTGAAGCCTGATCCATTTGGATACCAGAGACCCAGTGTGGGAGATCCTTTTAAGTACCTGAAAATTCTTTTGACAGCTACAAGGTGGGATTCCTTGGGATTAGCTTGGTACCTAGCACAGAGACAAGTGGCAAATTGTATGTCTGGTCTGCTTGCAGTGAGGTACATTAGTGACCCAATCATGCCTCTGTATAAGGTCTCATTAACAGAGACCCCTGAGTCATCAGCTCCCAAGTTGTTGGGAGGAAGCATGGGGCATTTCACTGATGCAGAATCATACAATTCATACTTCTTGAGCAAATCCTTAACATATTTTTCTTGAAAAATAGAAATTCCTTTTGAATTTTGTTTGATTTGAAAACCCAAGAAAAAAGTTAATTCCCCTATCATGCTCATTTCATACTTTTTGGTCATAAGTTTGGAAAACTGTTTGCTCAATGTAATATTGGTTGAACCAAAAATTATATCATCCACATAAATCTGTACTAAAATGACATCACCCTTGGACCTATAAGTGAACAGAGTTTGATCAATGGTACCTCTGACAAATTTATTTTCAAGTAAGAATTTTGATAGGGTTTCATACCAGGCTCTAGGCGCTTGTTTCAGCCCATAGAGTGCTTTGTGAAGTCTGTAGACGTGATCAGGATACTCACTACTTTCAAACCCAGGGGGTTGGTAGACATAAACTTCCTCTGCAAGCTTACCATTTAGAAAAGCACTCTTCACATCCATTTGGTATACAGTGAACCCCATATAAGCTACAAAGGCTAGGAAGATTCTGATAGCTTCCAATCTGGCTACTTGTGCAAACGTTTCATCATAGTCAATACCTTCAGATTGATTGTACCCCAGCACCACAAGCCTAGCCTTGTTTTTAACAATCATGACAGCTTCATCCCTCTTGTTTCTATAGACCCACTTAGTTCCAACCACTTGTTTTCCAGCTGGATCTTTTACCAGAGTCCACACCTTGTTCCTCTTGATCTGATTCAACTCATCTTGCATGCAACAACCCACCCTTCATCTAGAAGCGCAGCAGCCACATTCTTAGGTTCATCTTCAGATAGAAAATCAGCGAAAAGGCATTCATTCACTGAGGCGGTTTCCAGAGATCTCAACTTGCCTCTGGTGGTGACTCCCTCAGAGGGTTCACCAAGAATATTCACCAGAGGAATATCTTGGTTCCTACTCCATTTGGATTGAGGAGCAGGAGTCTCTGTGGGATCAGGAGTCACTATAGGTTCAATGAATGCTGGGTGATCTTCACATGTTATTTCTTCATCCATATTCTCTTCATCTAGGTGAGAGATTGGTTCGATAAGATCAGCATTCACTACTGTGGGTAGAGTGATAGGTTCAATAGTTTCAACCTCTGGAGTGATGTCAGAGATTGAGTGAGGATCAAATGCATGAACATATGGAAAGTCCTTGTGACAAGCCTGAGATGATTCCTTGGTATTTGAGAAATCATCCTCTGGATATGATTTGACTTCATTGAAATCAATGTCACATTCTTCTGTGTTGGTGTGAGTAATGACAGCATCTGCTTCATTGAAGGTAACATGAATGGATTCTCAAGTTCTTGCCTGCGAATGTTGAATACTCTATAGGCTCTGGAGGTGGGAGAGTAGCCAACAAAGAATCCATCATCTGACTTTTCATCAAATTTTCCTAGATGATCTCTGTAGTTGTGAATGAAAATAGGGCAACCAAAGACATGGAAGTAGCTTACATCAGGGGCTCTCTTCCTATACACTTCATAAGAGGTCTTGTCGTGTCTCTTCACAATAATAGATCTATTTTGTGTGTAACAAGTTGTGTTCATAGCTTCACCCCAAAATTGTTTTGGAAGTCTTGATTCGCTGAGCATGGTTCTAGCAGCCTCTATGAGAGTTCTGTTTCTTCTTTCAGCGACACCATTTTGTTCAGGGGTACCTGGGTTAGAAAAGTTATGTGATATTCCCTTTTCATCACAAAAGGCTTCCATGGCATGGTTCTTGAATTCAGTGCCATTGTCACTTCTGATAGCCTTAACTCTGCAGTCATTGAAGTTCTCTATTTCTTTAATGAAAGACATTATTCTTTCAGCTGCATCACTCTTTCTTTTGAGAAAGAATACCCATGTGAATCTAGAGAACTCATCTATAATGACTAGTGTATACTTGTTGTGATTAAGGGATTGTGGTTTTACTGGTCCAAATAAGTCCATGTGAAGAAGATGGAGGCACTTATTTATGAAGAATGATTGCTTTGTCTTAAATGAGGCTCTGTGGTGCTTCCCTTTCTTGCAGGCTGAGTAGGGTCTGTCTTTGGTGAAGGTCAAAGAGGGAAGCCCAACCACTAAATCATTCTTGGCCAGTTTGTTGATGTTCTTGAAGTTAAGGTGGGAGAATCTCTTATGCCATAGCCAATTTTCACTATCAGATGCTTTGGCAAAGAGACAGGTGTTCTTCCCTTCTGGACATGATGTCATGTTAATGACATACACATCCCTTCTTCTGGGTGCAATTAGAACAACATCATCATTTTGATTAAAGATTGTTCCTTGGGTCTTAGTGAACAGAACTTTGAAACCAGCATCGTAGAGTTGATTGATGCTGATTAAGTTGTACTTCATTCCATTGACATAAGCGACCCTTGTGAAGGTTATACCTGTTGGAATCCACTGAGCCATATCCCTCAGTAGCCCCTAAGGAGTCATCTCCAAAGACTACTTTTGGACCAGACTCCTTATATCTATGCAGATATTGTTTAACCCCTGCCATGTGTCTGGAGCACCCACTATCCAGATACCAAACATATTTCTTCAAGTAAGCCTGCATAGATATAACAGATCCAGATTACTTTCGATGATGAACCCACTTTCTAGTGGGTCCATTCTATCACTGACCAACGACATTTGGTTGGAGAATTGAATTCCCTGGGGTTTTGGTTGGAGGTTTTGGACCAAGCAAGGAATCAGATGGGTTAGCACCAACGAGTCTTGATAAAGCTAGTACCTCTGATTTCTTGTCAGATTATCTCATCCACAGAGGTGGAAGATGGAGAAGAAACATCTGAAGGGACAAATTTAACACTGGGTACAGGTATATGATTTCTGAATCTACCCTTTCCCCCAATAGCCTGAACCACATCACCAGGTATGGCTTCAGCAACTATTTCCTCCACTGTGGATTGAGCCAAATTCCATTTTTCAATGGTCCTTCTTATTTCAGTGTTTTCATCAGCTAAAGACTCATTTTCAATGGACAATTTGCTTACTTCATTTTGAAGTTGATTTGCAAGATTCACAAAAGGTTTGAGATTTGTTAATTCAGATTGACAAAGATTTAACTCTGTTTTAAGACTATGAAACTTGTTTAACGGGTTTTTTCTTTGCTCTTCCACAAAGTGGAGGTCAACTAAGGTATAGTCACTGACATGGTCTCTATCAGGACCTTCAGGCATAGAAATCAATCTTTGTACCTTTTTCATGGTGATGTCCACCCATTGACCAGATCTTGCTTCACTCTTTCCCACAGCAGGTTCTTCATCAACGACTGCCATAAAAGCTCTGACAGTAGTGGTTCTTTCATCCTCAGATGTAAGAGGTTCATCATCCTAGTCAAATGAAGCAGCAATCAGACCTTTTTCAGTCTTCTTAACATCCTTTTTCTTAGCTGCATCTTCAGCTTTTTGGTTGAGTTTCATCAGCTCAGCTTTCAAGGCTTTGTACTTAACTTTGTAGTCCTTCTTTCCCTCTGAGTCAGAGTGGGAAGTTTGCTTGAAAGGTGAGGTAGAAAACTTCTTCTTGCTGTTGTGGTTGTTGCTGGATGATGGAAAGCTTGGAGAGGAGTTTTGTTTGACCAGCAATCTTTCTGAAAGTGACCAATCTTTCCACAAGTGTAGCATGACACCTTGGATTTATCAACCTTAGCAGCTCCAACTCTACCTGATCTCTTGTAGTACCTCTTTTGGTCAGCTAGAAGAGCTCTATCATGGAACTCAGCATGTAATTCATCAAGAAATTCTTGACTGCTTCTAGTATCCTCTTCTATGTCAGAGTCGTTGTCCTGAAAAGAATCGTTAGCAACAAGAGCTTTTGAACCAGTGATATTGGTGGTAAACCTATCAGTCTCTGATATGTAGATGGAGTCAATTAGCCCTTCTTCATAGTTATATCTACCAAACAGTTGGGCTAAAGTATCATTTTTTAAAGCATTATTTGCTCTTTAGGTCTGGTTTAGGCTAAGCTATTTTCTAGGTAATCTATTGACAAATGTTACATTAACCTCAGCCTTAGGTAGAACAACTTCATTGTTTCCCAAATCATTCAGCAAAATCTTAAGCCTAGTATAAGTTTGAGCAACAGTTTATGTTTCCAAAGCTTTAAAAGCATTAAACTTAAGTCTAAGGGCTTGGATTTTGGTTTCTTTTGTTTCCTTTGGACCTTCATACCCTAGAACTAACTCGGTCCACATCTCCTTAGCAGAGTTGCAATTGATGATGGACTTCATAATGTTCTTGGGCAGGCAAGAGACTATGATACATTTGAGTCTCTTGTTCTGGTTAGCCAGACGTCTATTCGTTGGAGACCATTGCTTAACAGGCTTCTTGATGGGTCTCTCAGGGGTAGAGGAAACGGCCAGTGGTACATAGGGACCATTTTCTATGATTTCTATCAAGAAAGGTTCTAAGCCATCTAAATATATAAGAAATTAACTTTCCAACTTGAAAACTCTTCTTCATCGAACGCTGGAACATTGGACACATGTGACCCCCCACGAACATCAAGAAGTTGGGGAAGGTCATCATCATTATTACCAGTGCTTACAACCGGTGTAGGCATGGTAGTAGATGTGGTGGCCGGTGCGTTGGTCGAAATGGTACCTTCACTGGTTTGACCAAAAGATGGTGGTATGGGAGGTATAGTATCAGTCATATTAGGATCTTGATTTTAAAAACAAGAACGGTTTATAAAATGTTTTATAAATCAAACCAGGCTCTGATACCAATTGATAGTCCCTTAATATAACAATTGTCGAAACTATAACTCGTATAAACACAAAAACGCAACGAAATACTTTTCAAACGCGTAATGCTTTATTAACTATTACAAACAAAGTATTACAAAGTGCTATAAATACACCCGTTGAATGACCATAAGAATTGAACCCTAGAACAAGTAAACTTGATTCGAGACTCAAGTTTACAAGGGAACCTATGAGATGCTGGTAGACAGCTGAGGGCTGTTGGAAACTCACTTTATGTGACGACATTTAAGAATTCCCATTAGTTATCAAAGTCACACACGCTTAGACTAGACTAGGTTAAATGTATAGTTTAAGGTGCGTGTGTGACTATATATACCCCTCCTTAGCTTCCAATGAGGGGTGTTGGTTGTTTTCTATTTCATTTCAATTACATTTTCCTTTCTTTCATCTCACACACACAACCTCTCTTCTCTCTCTCATTCAACAATGGCTACCACCACCATATTCCACCATGTTAGACCACCGGATTAGCTTATAGCAAATCTACAATTGGTATCAGAGCCTCGGTTCCATCCTTGGATTGTTTATTGTTTTCGTTTTGGTGGTCTATAAAAAAAAATTTGGTCCGTTTGTATCATTTCTTTGTCACGGTTTGTGGCGTCTTTCAATGTTCACAAGTTTTTGTCACGTTCACATGTTTTTATATCCATTCTTATATCCATTTATCCTGGTCAAATTGTTGTCTTACTGTCCACATCTGATTTTCAGAAACCTCTTGTCAAAAGTTGTCATCATGTCAAGTTGTTACATTTATCCTGGTCAAAGGGTTTTGTATCTGTCCACATCTGGTTTTCATAATCTATCACACTTTTACTGGTCAAAAGAAGTCAAAACTGCCAAATTTACTTAAATCTGGTATTTTTGGTGACTGGGTTTTGATAAAGTTTCATTCTTTCTGGTAATTTTTTGTATTCACATGATGAAGATGACCCAGAAAAGTAAGATCCTGAAAAACGGAAAAAGTACAGATTTGGATAAGGTTTTAGCTTCAGGTACATCGCATTGAGTGCGATGGTACCACCGCGATGGCTCCATTGCGATGGGTACCATCGCGATGGGTCATCTTGATACGATGGGACATCATCACGATAGACTGCGATGGGTAAGACTGCGATGGACTCTTTTTTGTTTAGACTGCGACGGGTTATCATGATACGATGGACTCGTCTTGTTTAAACTGCGATGGGTCCATCTTGACTGCGATCGACTCATGTTACGATGGCATTTTTTTTAGACTCCGATGGGTTTAAAAAAGTTTGACTGCGATGACCTTTGTTTTTGTTGCGATGGGTGTAAAGATTGACTGCGATGGAAATCATTTTAGACTGTGATGGGTTAAATATTTGACTACGATGCAGTTTCAAAAATTCATGACCATGTAGTTTAATCTGATACTTGACTGAAACCATCTCAACCGAGTCAACTCGGTAATTACCGAGTTGGCTCAGTTAACTCACTGAGTCGACTCAACAGCTAACCTTATACCTCCACAACACCATAACTATCCTATCCTATCGTCTCCTAATCCCCCATCCAATCTAGACTCGGACTAAAAACAACTAATTTAGACTCGGACAAATTAACTTGATCTCAGATCAGATTCGTGTCACAACATGCATGCCACGATCTATATATGAAGGTCTACGTGATCTTTGGCCTATTCTACATGGTTGATTAGATGGATTAGATAGAGGGATTGATTAAATAATATAAGAAGGATGAGAAGGGAGATGATGGAGTAGAGAGAGAAAGGAGAGAAAAGAAGAGTAGAGAGAGAAAGTAAAGATTGAAATAATGAATAATGAAAATGACCAACCCCTCCTAACATGCTAGGAGGGGATATATATAGCCCACCCTACATGTGGGCTATATGGACTATACGTTTACTAAGTAGATCACGAGCCCATTACATAATTATCGTTGGAGCGACCGATCCTTCATAAATACGTAAAAACGTATTTCCAACAATCTCCCCCTAAGGGAGGTCGCTCCAAGTTACAAAGTTCTAAATATTATATATCTCGTGATCTATGCTAACTAAGATGTGACCGAGACTTTATTGGGAAAAACATATTTCCAACAATCTCCCCCTAAGGGAGGTCACATCTTTTTACAAAATCTTAAACCTAGCATCTATGCTTGAGTCTTCGATCTTGTTCTTGTGAATATGCTTGATGTGATCTTTGACTTTAGTCTTGAGCATGTTTCCTTGCCTTGACCTTGTGCATTCTACACTTGTGATATTTGCCTCTTCGTGACTTCATGTTCCACATACTTATACTTTTAAATTCTTGAAAGCTTCAGAGTCTGATACAGCGGAAGACTTGACCTTCAGGCTTTCTTGAATTTGTTGAAGTACTAATGGTATGTAGTATAAGCATGTGGTGACGACTTCTTCTGGATTGTACACCGCAATGCCACCTTCTTGTTAAGCTACATAAGGCAGTTAGCAACAAACAATATACACGGATGAAATGGCCTTGAAAATTTCATTCTAATTCGGTAGCATTTTACCTCTGGTCGGTGAAGACCGTTGGACGATATTAAATATCGTACTTGTGGCAGGTAGTTTCAATAAAGAACCTCCTTGACAAGATTTCGCAGGTAAACCCGTTCTCTTTACTCGACCGTCCAAAGCTGACTGCGAACATAAAGAGTGAATCATTTGGATAATCTTATCCGCATGATTTGAAGCCGTCAATTCATGTTCCTGGAACAAGTGAAGTTCAATTAAGAACCGCATCGTCGTTGCTTTCCAGTTGTCACTAGCTTGATTCATATAGAATCTTGCAAGTTACCTACCAAGTGCTGTTTGATGTTAACACTAGAAGGATTTCCATTCGTCACTGTTAATACTTAATAGTATTACTCTGAATGTTCTGGCAAGATCACTAAGATATTGCGTAGAGGCCTGGAACGTGTTTAAATTCATTTAAGAATTAAACCTCTGTTGCTTTCCAGTTATCACAAGTTTGATTCATAAAGAATCGCACAAGTCACCTACCATGAGCTTTTTGATATTCGCTCAAGAAGGATTTCCATCTTCATTGTAAATACTTTCGTATTACTCGGATGTTCAGGCAAGATCATGAAGATTTTGCGTAGGACTCTTAAGATCTTTCTTACTTTTCACAGTGTGTGAAGAAGCAAGGAAATATGAAAGTGTGTCCTAATGAGATATTTGATGATCTCAAATGGCTCTAGACTCAATCGTGCACTTTGGATTTTTAGTGATCGGAGGCTGGAGAGGAGTGCCACCTTTTCAATACCAATTTATTCGGAGTGAATAAATCAATAGATAATGCATTGTCTCCGTGTGATTAAAACAAATATCTTTTGAGAGATATCTGAGTTAGCTGGGATGGGTTGTGCATTGCATCACTGGGTCCATGATGTCTGTCTTCAATATTAAGAATCATTAAACAATGATCTTAATAGCATATGTATTGACCCGGTTTCTGCCTAAGTTGTAAGGAGGGCTTCATTCTTTACACCCTTTATCTTTACAATTCTTTTTCATTCTTCAACCTCTTCAATGCTTACCAATACGTCATCACTAGCACCTTGTTGTGATTGTTCCAGTGCTAACTTAAGTACTTGGTCGGCATTCAGCTACGTTCACAATCTTTCTCCATTTTTCCTAAGGACTACTATTTCTAGCTATGGAATATCCTTGGGAAGATTCCTCCGGTTCTAGAGGAATCATTGGACTTTAACCTATCCTATCATCCTTATGTCACCACAATCTTCACCGTCGTGAATAGAGATGTTTTGGGTAAGTGTATGTCACCATGAAATCCATTTTGAAGTGCAAATCCATTTTGCTCCCCCTTAACATATGCCACGATATCCGAAAACATTTCGCACATGTCGGGATGAGCTAGCACGTTAAGTCAAACCATTTTTGATTAATCATTTCCCATATTAAATCACATTGTCTGCCCCATATTAAAAATATTAACCCAATCAATGTTTTTAATATCAATTGATTTAATAGTATTTTAAGAAAATTTGGGAAGAAAAATGTAAATCCAATTATCTTCAAGAATTACACAAGCTCCCCCTCAAATTAATGAGGGTGTGCTGAAACGTAAATTAAATACCTTTTAAACACAAGTGCAAGGTATTTATCACGTGCAAAGATCATATATGATAATGAATTCACAAGATTAACAATTTACGAGGTAGGACCTGAATGATGGAGAACATCATATGACAGATTCACATGGTTCTTGTTCACGAATGTTGGTCACCTCGTCACGTCTGAAGTTATCTCTTGACTCCATGTGTATGATTGATATCGTTGTCTTAAAACCAATATGTGAACGTGGCACTCTCGGCATCAAGGATTCTGAATGCTGGACAATTGCTCCCCCTCAATTGTTGACCCGTGTTCTATTGAAAGAGTTGTAGTCACCGTTTGAGTAGTCACATCGTCGAGTATGTAGATATCAATTTCAACGAACTTCGGATTGTTGAGTTGATAACTTCGGATTTTGAAGACAAAGCTTTCCGGTGAAATGCTTGACTTCAATGTGAAAAGCGGGTTACTATCGAAAATAATAGCAAACCATTTTAAGCATGTTTTAAATCATTTAAACTTCTGCTCGAACTTTATTTACAACCCCGTGTCATTATTGAATGACATTTCTAGGTTCTTAAATATTATCGACTCCAGAAGACATGCTCTTTTTATCAAAACATTTTGAACACACAATTTTGAAAGATTTAGAAAAAAAAAACCTTTTGAAAAATTCTTGAAAAATTGTGTTCAAAGTTTTGAAAACCAATTACTTGAGCTTAAGATTTGGAATATCTTTGGAAAGCTCAAGTCCGAGAAGTTGTAAACTTCTCGTTGTAAGGATAAGTTACCATCGGCGATAACCTTTCCTTTTATCTGAAGAACGAGTCCTAAGCTGACATTTACTTAGAAGTCGTGTTCATGAGCTTGAAAACTTTGACTATTTTAACGGAAAGCTCATGACCGAGAAAGGTTAATTTCTCGTTACGAGGAAAAGTTCTCTTATTTAAAAGATACACTTTCCTTTCTGAGCTTAAAACTTCGAATGTTTTAATACAAGCTCATGACCGAGAAATGTTAATTTCTCGTTATGAGGATAAGTTATCATAAAAGATAATCTTTCCTTTATTTGAAATTCGAGTTACAGTCTGACATTTAACTGTAAGTCATTGTGCATGAGCTTAAAAACTTCGAATGTTTTTATTATTAGCTCATGCCCGAGAAAAATTAATTTCTCGTTGTAAGGATAAGTTTATCATCGGCGATAAACTTTCCTTTCTTTGAAGCACGGGTTACCATCTGATATTTAATGATAAATCATATACACGAGCTTAAAACCTTTGAATGGTTTTAGGATAAGCTCGTGTCCAAGAAAACTTAATTTCTTGTTAAGAGGGTAAGTTATCGTTGCGTAGATAAACTTCCCTGTCTCTGAAGTCCGTGTCATCGTCTGTCATTTAACGAGGAGCCATTGTGCATGAGCTTAAAAACTTGGAATGTTTTTGATATAAGCTCATGCCCGAGAAAAATTAATTTCTCGTTGTTAGGATAAGTTTACCATCGGCGATAAACTTTCCTTTCTTTGAAGAGCGAGTTATAGTCTGTGATGTGACTATAAGTCCTTGTGAGCTTAGCCATGAATCCCCTGAGACACTTGTTTCTCCGATATCTGCTTCTTCAGCAACCAAACTCTAAGAGTGTCCTTAGTTGAACGGTATACAACGATTGGACCGCTTCGTTCTTTTGCAACATCAACTTTGGTACCTGCATTCTCATTAGGAGTTTGTATACTTTTGCATGAGTTAGAGATATCTATTTTAGAAGCGCGTGGGGGTTCACGATTTTCTTTTCTTGTGTCAGAGGTGGCCTGAGGGGATGATTCACTTGTCTTAGTTGGCAAACGTTTTCTTTTATAGAAAACCTTAAGTTCAGGCTTAAGTGATGTATCATCCTTTGCAATTTCCTCCCTAGTAGTCTTAGTAGAATCGGAGACAATCCTAGTTAAAGGGCACTCGTTTCCTACAAGAGTGAAAGTTCTACCAGTGGGGCGCCACATTTTACCAATGGGTTTGATTTTAGCTACCCACTGGGATTTAAGTCTAGCACAGGAGTTCACCTCATTAAGTAGTTTCTTGATACAAGGAATCATGATTTGCCGTAAAGACACATTTTCTACATGTTTTACAAGTAGCATATTTAATGTCCGAGTAATTCCTAGATGACTGATCGATGCTCCTAGGAGACGTCATGCTACGGTTAGCAGTGTTGGGTAATCTAGAAGGCATCTGACTAGGTTGGACATTGCTATCTCTTACATGTGTCTTTTGAATAGCTTCCCTTTGACCAAAATCATGGCGCACATCAGTTGAACTAGTTCTAGACGTGTTCATTGAACTATTCTTAGAGAAACTAGGGGCAATCATGTGATGAGGTCTTGCTAAAACTGATTTAGTCACATTAGGCCTAGTTGGTGGAGTGACTGTTCTAGAAATATGTCCCAAATCAACTTGGGAGGCAAACCGCGGTCTCGAGGATTGTGGTCGCTCGGATCTAAATGCAGTAGGTTGTCTGACAATCGGTTGTCTGACGAACTGATTTGTAGGCGGTTTCCCCAAGATTGATGGTTTTTCAAGCTTAGTGTCCACACTAGGTCCTCTATTTTTCCTTAACTCGTTTTCAACGCAGCTATAGCAAACACCTTTTCCTGAACTTGGGCTTTTAACGTTTCATTTTCTTTGAGCAATCTATCTTGGGATGCCAATTTAGACTCTAGAAACTGAATTTGTTTCAAAAGATTATCCTTTTCAGCTTTAGAATCTAAAACTTTTTGATCCAATTTTCTTTCAAGAACAACGTTTGACTTTTCAAGTTTTTCAAAGTATGTTTCAAATTTCTCCGTTTTCTTAGAAAATTCAAGTTTGGCATCCTCAAGATCTTTTGATTGTTGAGCTACAATCGTTTCGAGCTCTCTAATCTTGGAATCAGAAGCAGTCAATGAAGCAGTTATAAGACAATAATCATGATGTTTAGCATTTTGAACACTTTCTCCCCCATTATGACTCACATCGGATGAATCAGAAGTGGTATTTCTATCACTCTTTTCCATCCGATGTTTGTCATAATTAGGTTCAGAATGCTCAATATGCGGCATGGCATCAGCATATACATCATAAACAACATTACATTGTACCATGTTTGCCGGCTCTTCGTCATAAACGGGTAAGGTGTCATCAAGAGAGATCTCGTGAACATTCCCTGACGTGCCACTGATATCATGTTGTTCTCCTGATTCCGTGCTCTTGCCATCGTTATGCTCCAAGTTGTCAACCGTAGGACCATTCTCCTCTTGCATCTGCGTCATTGATTCTTGTACTCCATTATCATACGCTTGCTGAAGTCGTGATCTTTGATAAATCGAAGATGAGACCGATGTCATGAGTTTCAATATTGTATCACGGAAAACTCGAAGCTCGGTATGTGTATCTCGAAGAAATGACTGGAAAATCACTGAACTTTCAGACTTGATGATGTTAAATTGGAGAAAAGGCGTGAGTTGGGTCACAAGAGTCTTAAATGCAAGTGCCGATGCAGAGTGATTGAAGTTTTCATTGTTGAGTTGCTCGGCGAGTTGGGTCAAAGTGGTGAATATTGAGTCGATGAATATATGACGATCTTGTCCAAAGATGGTCACAAATTCGCTCCCTCCTTGAATCCATGAAAGAGTGACAAGATGAGACTGAAGCATTTGAAATGAAGTGATGCCACTTTTCCTATCTTTGTTTTGCAGTAAATGCAATTCTCCCTTTTGACATGTCGAATCGAACGAATCCATTAAATATCGATTAAAAATGACGTGGATGTTGTTGTTTTCGGGATTTTAGAATTCGTGAAAAAACGAAAGACCCGTAAATAACACTTAAAATTCCTCGATTGATGATATAGATGAAGCCCGTTACTTTGACTCGTCACGTTTGTCTTTAAATCCGGCCACAATAACGTTTAACCCGACAAATATTTTTCCACGTTAACTTTTAAAATACCCGCCTCAACACGATTTGCCAAAAATTCATAAACAAAATATATTAAACTAGAAAAATAAAAGTGTCAAAATACAAAAATTAACTAATAACCTTAACGTATAAAATATAAAAACTAAAAATAAAAAATCTAGTATTTGAAAATAAAAAATAAAAGAAACTTTTTAGAAAAGAAAGCAAAGAGATAAAAAAAAAATTTGATACGTGTGGCTGGGAAAAACAAAACGTGTCCCAATCAAAGTGTGTCCACCGCCCCACTCCACTTCCTTGTTTAATCCGCCCCAATATATTATACCCCCTCTTTGACTTTATCGCTTTCTCTCTCAAACATACACTCACAAAACACACAGTCTTTCTCTGTTAACTCTCTCTCTCCCAATCAAACTCTAATCCACGCCTCTCAAATCCAGATCGAATCAGTACTGTCAAGTAATTATTATGAGCAAGAATCGAATCAAGGAACTTCTTCAAGATCCTTTTAGGGGTCTCAGGTGGGTATTTTTTATGTTTTCTATGATAAACTCGAGTCTTCTATCATCTGTAAGAGTCTTTCTGTCACACAAATCGAAACAAGATTAGATTATAACAAAATTGTTATAAATCTTTTCTTCTTTTTCGAATATTAAAAATTGGATGTTGTCCAAGAATAGATCGATGATGATAAGATGTTCAAACGAGGTCTGTTAAAGACTCCTTTGTTGTAGAACAAATTTGAGATCAAATCTGTGATGATTAGATGTTTCGAGGTTGTTGGTGTAAGTGTATGGGTGTGGGTCGAGTTAGTTGAGTGATGTTGTGTGAGACGAGAGGTGAGGAGACGAGTGAGGAGTGATATGGGTTATGTTTCGAGGTTGTGGTCTGAGTCGGTTGTGAGTGAGGGAGTGGTATGGGTGGTGAGGGGGAGTCAGTGAGTCGAGGGTGTTGGTTTGTAGAGTGTGTTTCGAGGGTGTTTGTGGTGACCGAGAGTGTTAGATTCGAGGGTCTTGAGTCGAGAGGGTTGTAGAGTGTTTAGTGATTGGAGTCCGAGTGTCTAAAAATTGAGTGGTGTGATTGGTCGAGGGGGGGAATCCAGTAACCCGTTATATTTGAATCTTGTTCATTCGGAAGAATGTTCATTCGGAAGAATGTTCATTCGGAAGAATGTTCATTCGGAAGATTTCGTTCATTCGGAAGATTTCGTTCATTCGGAAGATTTCGTTCATTCGAAAGATTTCGTTCATTCGGAAGATTTCGTTCGTCCGGAACTTTTGTTCGTCCGGAACTTTTGTTCGTCCGGAACTTTTGTTCGTCCGGAACTTTTGTTCGTCCGGAACTTTAAGAATGGAAGAACAGTTTTGTTGGGACAGATTTGGACAGAAAGATGATGAATGTTGATAACCAAGATACTTTTGACAGTTTTGACCAAAAAGGAAAAACAGAAAACTGATAAAAATTGAGAAACTGATTATATAAAAAAAATTATAAAAACTGATTATATAAAAAAATGAAAAGGTTATATAAAACTGATAAACGACAACTCAGATATGATAAAAAAAGGTTACATAAAAAATTATAAAAAAAATTATATTAAAAACTGATTATAAAAAACTGATAAAAGAAAAACTAATAATAAAAAATTAAAATGGAAACTGATTATAAAAAATTGATTTTTGAATAAAAATTTGTGATTTTTATATAAAATAAGTAAATCAAAGATTTAATTATGATTTAAAACATAAAAACACAAACTTTTTATAAAAAATACAAACTTTTTAATATTTAAGCGTGATTAAATCAAAACCCATCAAAATCAAACAAAAGAAAAACAAGAATAAACCAATCTAACCTTGGCTCTGATACCAATTGAAGGTCTACGTGATCTTTGGCCTATTCTACATGATTGATTAGATGGATTTGATAGAGGGATTGATTAAATAATATAAGAAGGATGGGAAGGGAGATGATGGAGTAGAGAGAGAAAGGAGAGAAAAGAAGAGTAGAGAGAGAAAGTAAAGATTGAAATAATGAATAATGAAAATGACCAACCCCTCCTAACATGCTAGGAGGGGATATATATAGCCCACCCTACATGTGGGCTATATGGACTATACGTTTACTAAGTAGATCACGAGCCCATTACATAATTATCGTTGGAGCGACCGATCCTTCATAAATACGTAAAAACATATTTCCAACAATATAGATCTCACGAATTTCTATCATCATCGATCAATATATATGGTATCAGCCATCATTTAATTTTCGATCATAAAGGATTCCGTATAACAACTATGTTATCCGTCTCCTTTTATTCGACTGACTCTCAAACATCCAATCATTCTATACCTATCTTTAGCAAGATCTTCAAGCCGTATGTATTTAAAGTTCTTCGTGGTTACTGAATTAACAACATGGGAACATGTTGGTTGATTCGATACTTGTGAACAATAGCTTGATATGATGTAAACTGAAGATGGGTGAGATTGGTGATCTTTCTTCTTTGTGAAAGATTGATGGATTATTCGGATGGGTTCAGATTGTGATTTTATTTGATCTATGTTTGGATGATAGATGATTTGGTTGAGAGATAAGATCAGTGGAAGATAATATCTATTTGGTGGTTGTGTAGATTTGAGATTGGGAGTTGATGGGAGAAAAGCGGCTGTGAGTATTGAGATGGATTAGGTTAAGTGGAGGTTAGGGTTATGTGAAGTAAACTTATGGTTATGTGTTTTTTATATCCCAAACGTGGATTGATTGCACCGAGTCTTCACAAAAATGATGGACCGGGATGTGTGAAAAAGTCAATGGGCCATGAAAAAATGTTATGAAATTAGGCCGTATGTTTTAAAACACAATATACACGAATTTTCATTTCAAAATTAATTATTTTGAATAAAATTTTGTGGATATTGTCGGGATTTAAATGTGACATCGTGTCGTGACAAAGTGACGTGACAAATGTGACGAGAATTTATTTGAGACGAGACAAAGAAAAATTGGGCGATTTTTTAGTGGCTACATATTTTGTTTGATTGGGTATAAATAATGTGAAGTTGGAGACCGATTTTTCGAAGGCGTGAACTTATTTTATCTTTCAAAGATAACTTGCTCGTGCTTCATATTAGAATGACGACTTGTTTATCTGGTTTCCGGGTTCAGGGTGGATGGTTGATGACTCGGATAACTATCACTTAAAGGGGTTACTTTGTTGTACTCAGTGTCACGCGCATAGTCGACGTGGATAATTTCAAGAGGTGTTGTGCTTATAGACATCTTCAGTGATGCATTGGGTACTTAGAGATTTCTCCACCGTTCTTCATTCAACAATTGTGCAAGCTTAAGTCACAAGATCGAAGGATTCTTATTTAGTTTCACGTTTGATGTATCCGGTTCATTCTTTCAGTGGTCACTTCAAATTGCTTTTACGTGGGTTGGTAAAGGTGGCCATGGAGAGTTTATGAGAAGAGATTTTCGATCAGCAGCTGATTCTCACAAAATATATAATTCTGCTTATTTATTATTCTCACAAGATTTCAGGTTCATGTGCGTACGATTTATTGATGGTTCCGAGTTTCGAAACGATCAAGGGGGAAGAAGACACATTGAACGCACAACGAGTACACGTGATGAACTTCATACCTTCTTTTGATTTGAAGACATTCCGGGATGACATTTGTCATAGCCGCAGAGAAAATCAGTGTTTTAACTCGTGGTGTTATCAATCTCTAAATGGTACACTACTGATTCGAGGTTTAATTGTTTGATTGTTGCAATTATTCATCATTATTATCCTATATGAATTCCCGGGACTTAATTGACTCTGGTGCATCTCCGAAAGAAGATATGTGCATTTCCGGGACTTAATTGACTCAGGTGTTACGATGTCAACTTCATGAATGGGATAAAGTGTCCACTTCAGTATTTGAGCTTCATAATTGGGATTGATTTACTTTCTTCAACTATGTGGGGGAAGAAATGTCTTGATTCTTTCTGGTATGCATAACTTGAACTCTCAGGGGGAAGAAAAATTCAGAAGAATTATTCAAGCGTGAGAAGAAAAGTTGTTGATCTACTTGGTGTACCCCTTACTTTCAATCCCTCTTAGCAACGTTATCATGTTATATGATGGGATTTGCTTGTTAGATTCCGCTGTGCGCTTAATCATTCTAACCTTTATTGAAAGCTTTGAAGTTGCTTACGAGGATTGTCGATTTAGGGGGAAGCTATTTAAAAGCTTCTACATCAAGTTTATGTGGCATGAATTAGGGGGAAGCTAATTCAGAAGCTTCTCCTTAACCAGAAGTGTATGGGTTACTTAGCTCGTGCCGTTACAGTATTTCTTCTACAAGTTACTTTAAAGATGAGTCGTTTTGAAGACGAAGGCCTCAGAAGACTTCATCAGCATTGGACGCTTCATGAAAGCTCTTGTTCTTAATCATTTTGTACTTGTTAGGAAGAATATTGTAAGGAATTCTACACGTCATCCCATGATTGTTGGAAACTCACTTTATGTGACGACATTTAAGAATTCCCATTAGTTATCATAGTCACACACGCTTAGACTAGACTAGGTTCAATGTATAGTTTAAGGTGCGTGTGTGACTATATATACCCCTCCTTAGCTTCCAAGGAGGGGTGTTGGTTGTTTTCTTTTTCATTTCAATTACATTTTCCTTTCTTTCATCTCACACACACAACCTCTCTTCTCTCTCTCTTTCAACAATGGCTACCACCACCATATTCCACCATGTTAGACCACCGGATTAGCTTATAGCAAATCCACAATGGCTTAGTGGTTCCAAAGTGAGAAAGAACTTAGATAACTTATCCAAGCACAAGGGTTGCATTAACTCTTCTTTCTCACTCCTATTTATAGTGGTACGAGGTTGCTTCCTTAGTGGGAGTAGTTGATACGTGTCATCTTCTGAATGGAAGAGTACAACGTATTAAATGCATGTCCAAATCGAGGCATACCTTTAAACAACTTTAGGTGAACAGTTCTGCCAATTGTTCACCTTTTTTCCCACTAGGTCCTACTAGGCTTTATCTTGAATCTCTTGTTTTGTCCCGCTCAAAACACTTCGTAGATTCTCCTGCCTAAACTATAAAGGATTGGACAAGCTTTGCTTGTATCAGACTTCTAGGGTTCTTAAGTGATCTCTGAGTATTGTCAACTCAGAGATCCTTGAACACCAGCACATTCCTTCTACATCCCAGCTATCCATAATCTATGGTAAGTATGACTTCAGATTGTCTTCGACTTCTCTGACGTTGTCTTTGACTTGAATGTTCCTGGTGTGCCAGCTGAGGCTTTGCCTTCCGCTTGTCTGGTCTCTGTCGCTGGTCCTCTCAAGCGATCAGTAACACTTAGTCTAATTTAAACAAATCTAGACTGGGCCATAGTTAAAACTTTCATTGGCCCAACACTTCCATCTATCTTTCTTTTGTCTTCTCGTCTTTTTAAATGACTCGTCTTTCTCGACTTTGTCTCGGGATTAGTCAAATGATAAAATGAACTCGTCTTCTAATTTTCTTATTTTAATTGACTTGGTTCTTCGACTTCGTCAAACTTCCGTCTTTAGAATTTTTCTTCGATAAATCTTCAGAATAGGCCTTTGACTTCCGTTCTTCTTGCACTTTTGATCTTTTGACTTCGTCTTTTGTCGTTTTCTTCGATAAAAGCCCGTGAAAGCCCGTGTTTTCTTCCTTTTTCATATTTTTGTCCTAAAACACAATAAAAACACAAACCACGCATAATTTCGACTTTTACGACATAAAATACACGTTTTGGTCTTGTTTTTGTTATAATTAAGTGGTAAAAGGATAAGTGTTTTCACACTTATTATCACCATACAAGAAAGCATTATTAATTTTAAGTTGAAAAATAGGCCAAGATTGCATAATAGCTCAGTTATGCAAGCATCTAATAGTGATCATCTTAACAACGGGAGAGAAAGTTTCCTCATACTCTATCCCTTCTTTTTTACCACAACCTTGAGCTACAAGTCCAGCTTTATACCTCTCAATCTCACCACTAGACTTAAACTTAAGTTTCCACGCTCACTTACAAGTTAAGGATTTTCTACCTTTGGGAAGTTTAACAAGATCCCAAGTATCATTTTCAAGAAGGTCTTAGGTTTAAAGGTTATGAAGGTGTTTGTTTAAAGGATATGATAGAATTCTGATCAAAAGTGAAATTGATGATTTGGGATTTTATAAAACTCTGATCAAAAATGCAATTAATGATTGGGAAGGGTTTATTGATTGTGAAAATGACTTAGGGTTGGGTAATTTACAGAAGTGCCCATGAAGCTTGACATGCAAGTTTCAATTGAAGGGGTGTTTGTTTACTAAGCAATTGTTCCTGGTTGTTCAATCAACTTTAAACAAACACCTTCATAACCTTTACACATACACCTTCATAACCCTTAAACAAACACCGACACCTTAAATGAAAACCGATATTTTTCAAAAAACCAATATTTTTATAATAAACAAACAAAAACCCATGTTTTCAAAAAATAAATCTTCATCTAAATGACATAAAACAGACGTATTATAATTAGAGATGTTCATTAAAATACATATTCGGATATCTGAAAATTGGATTGGAATCAATAGAAAATGAGAATATATGAGTTCACTTTGAAACATATATATAAACTTTATAATAATTCAAAACATTTGGATACCTAGTTTCGGATATCCAAATATATAAAACCATTATTCAAAACTCTAGATATCCGAAATTGGTTGAATGAGGACATGGTGTGGTACTTAACCAAATTCCCAATCATCATCTTCGGGCAGAGTAGTGGATTTTACCTCAATGAATTCAATATCATTACCATCTCCAACTCTCACAAGTATGTCGCATTGTTGACGTGACTCCATGTGCTCATTCAACCAGAAGACGGCATTATTTGTATTCTTATAGTACTCCTTAAACCATTTAAAAACTTCTTTTTCACCCTCCTTTTCTTATTTCCTTCAATATAAAACCACATATTAGAAGAAAAAAAATACATTGACAAAATCGTTAAGTTGTAAAGTTTAAAACAGTAAAAGTAAATGGCAAAATAAGCAATGAAAGCTAAAATAAGCACTACACTTTAAGTCTAATAAAACTATAACAAAGACATAAATCAAATCCTACAGCATGAAAATCATGAAAATCAAAGCAAGTCTAACTCATGAATGATCAAAGCAAGTCATGGAAATCAGATAACAAAACCTTAAATACCAATATGCAAAGCAAGCTCGATTGTAGAGCTCAAACATAAGTATTGGAATAACGTCCCATAAACAACCTTCATCCGACTTAATCTCAAAAAATTTAACTGTTTACAAAATTATTAAAATTATGTCCTGTAGTACTGAAATTCGACTCATATCGAACAAAAAAAGTGTAGGAAACTAATCGCAGCATGAAACTGACTGTGTCGACTAAGCTCGATGGTGTTGATGAAAGAGAGCCCACAATCGGGATGCAAACAGTGGAAACCCACGTCTTCCATGATTATAGGTAAAAAACGAAAATTAGAAATTTATTTCTCTGAGGATTTTAAGGGGTTTTAAAGAATTTGATATGATAGAATTCTGATCAAAAGTGCAATTGATGATTTGAGGTTTTATAAAATTATGATCAAAAGGGAAATTTATGATTGGGGGAGTTTAATGATTGTGAAAATGACTAAAGGTTGGGTAATTTATATAAGTGCCCAAGAAGCTTGGCATGCAAGTTTCAATTTGAAGGGGTGTTTGTTTACTAAGTAATTGCTCCTGGTTGTTCAATCAACCTTTAAGCAAACACCTTCATACCTTTAAACAAACACCTTCATAACCTTTAAACAAAACTAGCACCTTAAATGAAAACAGACATTTTTCAGGAAAAAAAAACCCATGTTTTCAAAAAATAAATCTTCATTTAAATGACATAAAAGAAAAAAGACTTATTATTATTAGAGTTGTTCATAAATATACATATTCAGATATCCAAAAATTAGATTAGAATTAACTAGAAAATGAGAATATATGAGTTCACATTGAAACATATATAAAAAATTTACTATAATTCAAAACATTTAGATATCCGAATACATAAAATCATTATTCGAAACTCTAGGTAAAACCATTTGGATACCTTTAAACAAACACTAGCACCTTTAAACAATCACCTTCCACTTAATGAGGGCTTTAAGATGCTTCAAATAAAGTCTTAGGTTCATGATTTGTGGGAAAGTGTCGTTGTATTTTAATGTAATACCTTATAGAGCAAATTAAGGAAATTACCTTTAGAAAAAAGTAATAGTCCAAAATAAGCTAAAGACGGATTAATTAAACATGAGAGTGATCCCGGTTCGGTGTACACGAAGAAATTGTGAATTTGAGACTTTCGTTTTGAATTGGACAATCAATTTAAATTGTTTCGATTTTAATTTAAAAATCCTACGTTTTTAACCTAAAGTGCATGAAACGTACACTAAATTAATCTAAAAGTTATACTATTATAAAATTCTAAAGAAATAAAATTATTAAATGACCAGGCTAAAATTACAAGACACTAGAATCGAGACAATTCAAAATTCTACTATTTATTTATTTATTATTATATTTTTTTTTTATTTTTTTTATTATTTAAAACTAATTTAATTAAAGTTTAAAATCTAAACTTTTAATAAATATAATATTAAACGTGTTTAATTTTAAAGAATAACAAGAAAAACAATGTGAAGAAAAACGTTTATAAATGGTGACAAAATAAAGAAAACGTTTAAGAGTAGCTTTTAGTATTACTTTAACAAAAGGATAGTCTAGCACAGTTGGCTAGCTCGTTGGACATGTGAGGGGCAGGTCTAAAGTTCGAGACCTGCTATAGACAGTTATTGGATATTAATTATTTTTGGTACAGTAAATTATAAACTGCCAGAATACAATAAGATATACCATATCAACAGACTTAAATACTTCACAAATCAACTAAACCAACAATTAAATAAGTTACTAAATATCAGTAACTAAGAAAAATTAGTGAAAGCAGTAAATCAAACGTACAATATCTATTTAAAACAGAATAATAATAAAATAAACTCCACAAATACAAGTTGAGATCAGATTAAATCAAACATAGACACCCATACGGCAGGCCATTGTCATTTAGTAACAACAGTTAATATGATACCCAAAAACCGAGGTCACTTATCTTACCCTAAATTACGCTTATTTTTGAAATTTTTAAGAAATTTTATTTACTATATATTTTATCGTTTTGGTTGAAACCAATGTTTGAGGTCGTAATCTTGACGATTGACGATTTAAGAAGAACGATGACGACTACGATCCCGATGGATGCCCAAATTTCTATGTTTATTGTCGTTTTATCGATATTATAATTTTTCGAGGTTTTTACTTTCGGTTCGTGTTAAGTCGAGTCGGGTGCGTTTTATTGCTTTCCGGGTGCATTTAAATTGTCCTAAAAGTATTTTGGAGTGTTCGGGATGACCCCCGACTCCTGCAAAATTTTCCAAGTCGACTAGTGAGTCATTCACGCAAACAATTGAGGTCGTTTTCATTTAAGGCCAAAAGAATGCCATTATTGCACCCAAGGCCCTCCAAATTTTACAAAAGGGAAACAACACACACACACAACACAACACACACTAAAAAAAAATTTCACTCTATCTCTTTTCTCTCTTTAGGCCGATGGCCAAACCACCACACCACCACCACATTTTTTTTCTAGCTTGTTTTAATTAAAACCAAGGTTAGACCACATCTAGTTTAATCATTCCAAGTGTTTTGATATGCTTTAATCCAACATGCATTCATAAAAAAAATTTCAAGAATCAAATGGGTTTTTCAAAAATTTGTTTTGATGTTAATTGAGTTCATGCATGTTTAATTAGAGTGTAGGAGATGGATAATCACCCAACAAACCAACCAAAATCAATTTGGTTGGGGTGTTTTGATCACCCACACCCCACGGCCAAATGGGGGTGTTTGGTGGATCATGGTGTTTGATGTTTTACTTGTGGGTTTTGTGTTTAATTCATGTTTTTAGATGTTTTAGAATGGGTAAACCTCATTGCATGTTTGATTTGGTGAATGGGTTTTAAGATGGATTTGGTATTTTAGGTGTTAAGGACTGATTAGGATGATTAGTCATGGTTAGGAGTGATTAAGTTGAGGCTAGGTGTCGATAAAATGGTTTGGAAACGAGTGTTGGGTTGATTTTGAGAAGGGTAAATTTAGGCAGATTGTTTAGGCTTGTTTTCATAAATTTGATTTTCTAAACAGGTCATGAGACGAGGATATAGTTGTAGAGCGTCTTCTTAGCTTCGATTTGGTATAAGAAAGAGCTTACGACTCCTAACGAGTCAAAAGTTATGATGTTTTGAAATTACGTTTACCGGGAGATGAGAACCTACATAATCCGAAATTATGTTTGGTTTTGGGTCAAATCCCGGGGACCATAGATATACTTTGGTAATTGATTAAAGGTTGATTTTTGGTCTCAAACCTGCATTTGTGAGTCTATTATTAGACTTAGGTGTTAATTGGGTCAATGGTATATTTTAAATGGGTCAAACAAGTCCAACATGGTCAATGTGCAAAATCAGTCCAAAAAATGTATGTTTAGTAATGTGTTAAGTAACGGGTCATAAAAGTGAAAACTTTTAATGGGATTAAAAATGGGTTTTCTACAGGTCTTAAGGTATTTTTGAGAATTTTCCCAAATTTTATAAAAGGGTATAAGTCTAGGAAAACAGCCCATACTTTTGGTAAGTATCGGCGAAAAACGTAAAAAGGGTAATAACGTTAATAACGTAGATGAATAGTATAAAACTAGTAACAATTATTCGTTTGGTTTTGAGTGAGTTTGTAATTATCACAATTGACTAATATGTATATATTATACAGTACTTAAAGTTATAAATGAGATTTACTCATTACGCGTTATTGTTTGTTAGGTGTTGAAATCCCCGGGCATCCTCATCATCGTCAGTGATCGTCATTCGAAATCGTCGACTACTCTATATACATAAGGTGTGAATTTGTAGCCTCGCTTACTACTATTTTAAATTGTTTTTACCCGCGAGGGAGATTCATGCTAGTTTTCTAAAATGAACATATGTCATGAATGATTGTTGGACCCGAATGTTGCCTTAAAAATTGTGTTGAGTACCTAGTTGCAAAAGACCCTATATTCATGAACTATTAACTATTGTTTAATCCTTGTGTGGATTGAAAATAGCCGCTTATACAATTGATAGTACTATGAGGTTGACGACCCTATCCGAGACGAGGGCTAGTACGTTGAGTACCCCCTGCGGACGGATAACTTGTGATAAGAGATAAGGTATAATTGCAACTGATGCCTTTAGAAGGGGCAATGGTTTCATCTTAATCACGCCGGTAATTATTACGCGGGTGATGAGTTAACGGATTAGTGTCATGAGCTTAAACACAATTGTCATAACCTTGAAAATATATTGTTTGATCGACAATTCTATGAATGATCGTGAATGATTTTTATAATACATATGTTCAAAACGAGATTATAAAACATATGAATTCCACTCAACATTATTTGTTGACCCAATTTAGCATGTGTTTCAGGTAACCGATGAATTATAGCATGGAGCATGCATTGGATGGGAGTTGTGTGTGGTTTGGCGTCTACTTGTTTTTCCACCCATATTTAACTTGAACATTTTAAATTTTCTGTCATGTTAACAAAATTGTATCTTTTGGGGTTGAGATTCGTGGGGACCAAAACGCTAACTCTGTATTGTATCATCTTGGGTTTGGAAAACCGTAGATATGTATGTTTTTAACAATGCTTAAATTATGTTAAAATTTTTACGTCTCTTTGAGTCGTTTGATATATCTTGTGTGCGACGATAACTGCCTAGCACCCAAATGTTGTAGTTCCACTGCGCATAGCATTTGTGGGGGTGTTAGAGATTGGTATCAGAGCCATGAGTTATAGAGAACTAGGTCGTTTTGAAAATTCCTAAACTATAACTTTTGGTGTCGTAAGAAATTGTCCAAGCACACAACTATCCTGCATGGCTCCGGTAAGGTTTATTTTAGTATTGATGGTATAGATGCATAATATATGTGGGTATTTATTACGTAGATATTGAACTACTATATGTAAACGTTGAAATTGTACATGGAGTACTCGATACCGTAATTCTTGTATTACATATGCATGAGCATCATATTATCGTATTTTGGGCATGTGTACCACCTTTGCATTGCATTTGCATGCATGTATTTATAAATATTGAATAGTAATCTTACGTACCCTCAAAAATTCTCTATTATTGCAGGAATGGCCGAGGTACCGCCTAACGGAAATGGAGACGAATACGTCGTAGGACACGAAGGGTGACCGTTTCCTCCGAACCCGCCAAATGGTGACAATGGATGGATAGTTCAAGAAGAAGCGATAGAGCCGGCAAATGATAGTGATGAAAGTGATGTGGACAACTTCAGTGTTAGTGATGATGGTGGAGAGGATTCCAAGGAAGAGGATCCGGTGGATGATGGAATTCCAGCAAATGCAGTTGGTCAGACCGAGCCCGAATTAGTTCAATCTCCAAATTCACCGAAGGGATATGAAGTGCCTCCGACAGGCCGATATGATCAGCAACCCGTTCGTCCCCCAATGGACAATTGTAAGGATTACCTGAGGACGGTGTCGGGGTTTACTCGAGTGAGTAATGAGTTTGGTGCGGAATCCAGTAATGCATCTAGATCGCGATCTATTCATGAAAATGTGGCGAAGGTCTATTTTCCGAGGCCAAGAAACTATTGGGATCCTAATAATCGTTTGAGAAGAATGGATAGATTGATGTACGAGCGGTACGTGGTGGAAACTAGAGTAATCAAAAGGTTCGACGAGAATGAGAGGGCACATCAGAGGTTGTTGGCAAGAACTATAAGGATTGAATTTGATGGAGTAGCAAATAAGAGTGATATTAATAGTTTGAGATCGATGATAGCAATCCTGAGTGCTAGTCTTGAGCAAGTTAGGGAGGATCAGGCGAGGTTGGCTAGGATGTAAAGTTGGGAGTATCGTGTTAGAGCATCCCTGCCACAAGGTTGGAGATTTGTAGATGACTCGGAGATGGAGGATAATGATTTTATGGTCCAGCCACCCGCCAGGGGTGTGTGTATTACTTTAGGGAATCAGGCAGCAGTGGAGTGTGGATCTACTTCTGGGACGAAGAAGGTAACTGAGTGTGGGCCGAATGATAAGGGAAAGAGGAAGATGGACGAGGACGAGGAAGACAGTGATGAAGAACCCGAGGAGGATGAAGAAGAACCACCATCCAAGAGGTCGTGTGGATCACCACGTGACTAGTTTCTTGTATTTTATTTTATCTTTGATAGTTGTAATCGAACTATTTTAGACTCCTGTATGATGGTATTGTGATGAAAACTTGATGAATTAAGTTTGATGGTGTATGGTTGTAGTGGCATTACTTGTCACAGATTTTGGTTGATTTATCAATGCAATCCATGTTTACCTTTCATAATCTATGATATGTCTTTAATTTGCTCTTTTGTGATGTGAATTGATGAATATTAGTAACCTTGTAGTGATGTGTTGTTGTACTTATATTATGTCTTGAAAGAGAAATCCATCTTAATCTTGATGTGTATACTTACTTTGTTTCCTATTTTCCCTGTCTTTGCAGAGAGGTGTACTTGAGAATTCACCATGCCTCCAAAGCTAACAGCTAACCGTGTGAACACAATGACTCAAGAAGCAATTGCAAATGCACTCGAAGCGGATCGTGCAAACCGAAACCCAGATCAAGGTGGAAATGCAGGAAGACAGCAAGCCCCAAAGGAGTGTACTTATGCTGGTTTTATGAAATGCGGTCCCACGCAGTTTCGTGGTACTGGCGGAGCCCTAGAACTCCGAAGGTGGTTGGAGAAGATCGAAAGCACTTTTGAGATTAGCGGATGTTCAAAGGCAAATAAAGTCAAGTTTGCAGCTGCCACTTTTCTCGATGATGCCTTAAGTTGGTGGAACAATCAAGTAGCCACTGTCGGATTAGCGGTAGCAAATGCGAGGACTTGGACTACTACCAAGGCTCTCTTGACCAAAAAGTTTTGTCCCGAAGAGGAGCTGGGTCAACTAGAAGATGAGTTAAGGCATTTGTCTTTGAGGAACAATGACATTACCGCGTATACAAGGAGGTTTAATGAATTGAGCCTTTTGTGTCCCGATGCCTTTGCCGATGATCATAAGAAAATGAAGCAGTACATCAAGGGTTTGCCAAGCAATATCAAGGGTGAGACAACTTCATCTAAGCCTGGGTCATTCGATGAAGCCGTCCAAATGGCTCACACGCTAATGGATGTCAAACTGCAAGATAAGAAGGACTACATTGCCGAAGGGAATAAGAGGAAGTGGGAAGCAGCTCAGGGTAATCAATCCCAAGGTCAAAATCGTGGAGGAAACCGTAACAACCAAGGTCAGAACCGCAACCATTAGTTCAACCAGAGAAGAAATGATGGGATGAGGGTTGTCACTACCCCTAGAGGAGCGCAGGTAAATCCTCATTGTGGTCGATGTAATTTGTACCATATACGGAATTGCCCACCTGCGTGTGGCAAGTGCGGAAAAGCGGGTCATAGAATTGCAGATTGCCGAGCTAAAGGGGTGGCTACTGGGGCAAATGCCACGAAGGTGATGGTTTGCTTTGGGTGTGGAGAAAGAGGGCATAAACAGGGGAACTGCCCGAAGGTTGGAAATAGGCAAGGAGGAAATAATGTTGCTGCTGTGTATCGAGTAGGGACTGCTGATAAACCGCAAGGCCCTAACGTGGTTACCGGTACGTTTCTACTAGACGCTTGTTATGCTAGTATATTGTTTGATTCTGGTTCCGACAAGAGCTTCGTAGATGTAAAAATTTAGTCGTCATACCAATAAAGAACCAGTAATGCTAACGACTAATTATAACGTGGAATTAGCCGATGGGAAGATCGTTAGTACAAATTCTATACTAAAAGAGTGTACCTTGAAGTTAGGGAATTACGCTTTTGATATCGACTTAAGGCCCATAGAGCTAGGATCGTTCGATGTGATCGTTGGAATGGATTGGCTAATGGCGCATAGTGCTGTGATCGTTTGTGGACAAAGATTAGTTCAAATCCCATTGAGGAATTAGGGTTTGACTGTGAAGGGAGACGAATGTATCTCTCGTTTGAAAGTGATATCTTGCTTGAAAATGATGAGGTATGTAGAAGATGGATGTGATGTGTTTTTGGCACAAGTTTCTAGTGATGGTGACTTAGAGGCAAAGTTAGAGGAGGTACCTGTAATTCGAGAATATCTGAAAGTTTTTCCTGATGAGTTGTCGGGTTTATCGCCCACCCGTGAAGTCGAATTTCGAATCGATTTGATGTCGGGAGCTGCACCAGTTGCTCGTGCACCCTATCGATTAGCACCATCAGAGTTGAAGGAGTTATCGGATCAATTGAAAGAGTTGATGGATAAGGGATTTATTCGACCGAGCTCATCACCATGGGGAGCACCAGTGTTGTTTGTGAAGAAGAAAGATGGGTCGTTTCGGATGTGTATCGACTATAGAGAGCTCAACAAGTTGACGGTTAAGAATCGGTATCCATTACCGAGGATTGACGATTTGTTTGACCAATTGCAAGGTTCCTGTGTGTACTCAAAGATCGACTTGAGATCAGGGTATCATCAACTGCGTGTTAGAGAGGAGGATATTCCTATAACTGCCTTTCGTACGTGGTATGGACACTTTGAATTCCGAGTGATGCCTTTTGGGCTAACAAACGCGCCAGCAGTATTCATGGACCTTATGAATCGAGTATGCAAGCCGTATTTAGATAAGTTTGTCATTGTATTCATCGATGATATTCTTATTTACTCTAAGAGCAAGGAAGAGCACGAGAAGCACCTGAGGAAGATATTGGATCTGCTGAAGAAAGAGAAGTTGTATGCGAAATTCTCAAAGTGTGAGTTTTGGTTAGAATCTGTGCAATTCCTTGGGCACGTAATTGATAGCAAAGGAGTTCGCGTGGATCCTGCCAAAGTCGAGGCAATCAAGGAATGGTCGGCACCGACAACGTCGACTGAAGTTCGGCAATTCCTTGGTTTAGCTGGGTATTATCGGAGATTCATCGAAGGATTTTCGCTGATTGCAAAGCCATTGACAAAGCTTACTAAGAAGAATCGGGTGTATGAATGGGGAGATGATGAAGAACTCGCTTTCAAAAAACTTAAGGAAAAATTGTGTTCTGCTCCGATATTGTCATTGCCAGAAGGAATCGAAGACTTCATGGTGTATTGTGACGCGTCTCGTAAGGGTTATGGAGCTGTGTTGATGCAGCGTGAGAAAGTGATTGCTTACGCGTCGAGACAATTGAGGAAGAATGAAGAAAACTACACTACGCATGATTTGGAATTGGGAGCTGTAGTTTTTGCGCTTAAGTTGTGGAGACACTACTTGTATGGGACGAAGTGTGTTGTATTCACTAACCACAAGAGTTTGCAGCACATTTTAGACCAAAAAGAGTTGAATATGAGACAAAGGCGATGGGTGGAACTACTGAGTGACTATGACTGTGAGATTCGCTACCATCCTGGCAAGGCGAACGTTGTAGCGGATGCACTTAGTAGGAAGGATAGAGAGAAACCTTTGAGATTCAGAGCATTAGTGATGACTGAGGGTGTTGATTTAACCAAAACAATATTGAAGGCTCAAGAGAAAGGATTAATGAAAGAAAATGTTGATGCAGAGAATCTAGGGAGACTGTTGAAACCTCTTTTTGTGGTTAGGTCAGACGGGCTGAGATATTTTGAGAATCGGATTTGGTTACCGGTGTGTCCATCCGAGGAAGGAATGCCTGGAGTACGAGATTTGGTTATGAACGAGTCTCATAAGTCGAAGTACTCGATACATCCTGGAGCGGATAAGATGTATCATGATCTGAAGAAAGTCTACTGGTGGTCGAATATGAAGGCGGAGATTGCTCGTTACGTTAGTAAGTGTTTGACTTGTGCGAAGGTTAAAACCGAACATAAGAAACCGTCTGGGCTGTTGGTACAACCAGAGATCCCAGAGTGGAAATGGGAGAGGATCGCTATGGATTTCGTGACGGGTTTACCTAGAACTCCTAGTGGATGTGATATGATTTGGGTAATAGTGGATAGATTGACGAAATCTGCTCACTTTTTACCTATGAAGAAGACGGACAGTATGGAGAAAATTGCCAGTGTGTACGTGAAGGAGATTGTTTGCAGACATGGTGTACTGTTGGAAATACGTTTTACGTATTTATGAAGGATCGGTCGCTCCAACGATATATTAATGTAATGGGCTCGTGATCTATTTAGTAAAGATATAGTCCATATAGCCCACATGTAGGGTGGGCTATATATACCCCTCCTAGCATGTTAGGAGGGGTTGGTGATTTCATTTTATTCATAATCAATCTTTACTTTCTCTCTCTACTCTTCTCTTTTCTCTCCTTTCTCTATCTACACCCTCATCTCCTTCTCATCTTCCTTATATTTATCAATTAATCAACCCACTTTATCAATCCAATCCATCATGTAGAATAGGCCAAGTATTGCGTAGACCTTCAATTGGTATCAAGAGCCAAGGTTAGATTGGTTTATTCTTGCTTTTATTTTTATTGATTTTGGTGGGTTTTGATTTAATCAAGCTTCTATCTTAAAAATTTTGTATTTTTTATGCTTCAAATCATAGTCAAATCTTTAGATTTACTTACTTTTTAGATAAAAATCACAAATTTTTATACAAAAAATTAAAAACTTTTATTATCAAATCTTAAAAGTTTGTGTTTTTATAAAAAGTTTGTGTTTTCTTTTTTTTAATTTTGTATTTTTATTGAAAAAACTCTTTCTATTTTATTTTTTTGTTTCAATTTTTGATTGAATTTTTTAAAAATTTTCTTATCTTTCATTAAGTGGAAAGTAAAAGTCTGTTTACGTTTTATTTTTTAGTTTCATTTTTTTTAAAGTTTCTATTTTTAAGTTTTTATAATCAGTTTCTCTATCTTTTATCAGTTTTCTATTTTTCCTTTTCTGTCCAACTGTCTTTCATCGTCACACAGTCTCATCAAGTTCCGAATCGACATTTCTTCCGAATCGACATTCTTCTGAATCGACATTCTTCCGAATCGACATTCTTCCGAATCGACATTCTTACGAATCGACATTCTTCCGAATCGACATTCTTCCGAATCGACATTCTTCCGAATCGACATTCTTCCGAATGAACAAGATTCAAATATAACGACTACCACTCAAACTTACGACTCCAACACACCCAACACCCTCGAACAACATCACACTCACCCTCGACCCTCGTCTCACCTCACACCTTCGACCAAATTCTCTCGGACAAACAAACACCATCACACATATCTCTCGACACACATATTTTGACTGACTCAAAAACATCTTTTACTCAAACAAACACCCTCGTTCAAACACTCGACTGAAACTCACAAACACAAAGACTCATTAACACACACACCCGACTGAAAAACTCACAGACCCACGATAAATCCACCCAAAACTCAACGGCACCCAGATTCACACAACGTCTCGAAACACCAAAGACCCTCACACCACTCTCACCCTCGTCTCCTCACCCACTCTCTCGACAACAACAACTCACCTCACACCCTCGACATCACACAGACACACTCACATCACATCACATCACACAAACACACTCACACCACACAAAAACACCCTCTCGGACACACTCTTTCGAACCCAACATCGACAGACACACCCTCAACTCTCATTGATCAAACTTCCTCGATCAAGACTCAACAAAGTTAAAGAAATTATCTTACCCGAGACCTTTTATATCAAGATCTTGAAGTTAACGAAATCTTGTGTTATTCATAATTGTTGATTTGTGAGATTGTGGGTGATAGGATTATAAGCAGGTGAAAAAGTAGGTGAATTTAAAGGGTAAGCGTTAGATTGTGAGATTGTGGGTGAGATTGTATGAGTTTCAGATCTGTGGGTGAGATTGGGAGGCGAAATTTTTTTTCGTTTTGTAATCAGAAAAAGAGACGGAGGGGTATTATAGACTTGGGAGAGAGAGAGACTTCTATCTGGTTTTGTCTTTTAAGAAAGAGGCGGAGGAAACTATATAGGACTTAGTCAAACTGTGAGTTTGATTTGGCTCATGAGAAGGAAATAGTTTTTTGTTTTATATACATCTTTAGTGGGGTTCGGGTAACAACAAAGCTACACGCGTCTCTTATCCATCTTTAGTGCGTTGGTTCCTAAGTAATTGGCCACGTTTTGTTTTCATGTGTGATACACGTGTATCTTTGAATACCGAGTAAATCCAAGTCAATGATCCATCCATTTTTATTTTTTATTTTTTATTTTTTTTTATATAGTAATTGGCTACTTGCTAGTGGACGGTATGTGATATGGGTATACCATTTGTTGACTTTCAAACGTTGGTATCCACGTGTTAGACACGTTCATTGATATTGGGTTTTATTTTAAAAAACGGTTTGCTATATTCTTAGTTGTGCCGAGAATATAAGTTTGAATTGGGGCTGACTTAATTTATGGGTATTATTATTGGAAGGACTCGGGTCATTTTTATCTTTTGAAACGAAAGGGCTTAAACGACAACGCAATCTCTTGGTTTGTACAAAGTGTTGAACTTCAGACAAATTTAGAGGATTTCACGCATCATTTTAAATCACCAATCAAGGTTTTATCCAAGAACTTTTACGATTTCTTCGTTGGTCTCTAAAATCCCGTGAATTCAAT
Source organism: Glebionis coronaria (assembly GCA_025667525.1). Classification (NCBI taxonomy): domain Eukaryota; kingdom Viridiplantae; phylum Streptophyta; class Magnoliopsida; order Asterales; family Asteraceae; genus Glebionis; species Glebionis coronaria. The sequence continues at coordinate 37,997,248 of CM046881.1, forward strand.
TTTCGGTTTATTCACGACTCATAAAATCCCGGATACACCCACAATCACACCTATCTTTCATCGACATACAATGGAGTCTTTGAATTCGACTTTTCGAGAGGGAGACTTGCAGAAATTGCATAATTTGCAAGACAAATTTAGAGAAAGTGGCATTACTTCATTTCAAATGCTTCAGTATCAACTAGTTATTCTCTCACGGATTCAAGGAGGGAGCGAATTTGTGACAATCTTTGGTCAAGATCGTCATATATTCATGGAATCGATGTTCACCATCTTGACCCAACTAGTAGAGCAACTCCATAATAAAGACTTTAATCACTCTGCATCGGCACTTGCATATAAGGCTCTTGTGACACAACTCACGCCTTTCCTCCAATTCAATATCATCAAGTCTGAAAGTTCAGTGATTTGCCAATCATTTCTTCGAGATACACATACCGAGCTTCGAGTTTTCCGTGATACAATTTTGAAACTCATGACATCGGTCTCGTCTTCGATTTATGAAAGATCTCGACTTCAGCAAGGGTATGATAATGGAGTGCAAGACTCTTCGATACAAGAGGAAACTGGTCATACGGTTAAAAACTTGGAGCCTAACGATGCCAAGAGCACGGAATCAGGAGGACAACATGATACCAGTGGCACGTCAGGGAATGTTCACAAGATCTTTTTTGATGTCACCTTACCCGTTTATGACGAAGAGCCTGCAAACATGGTATGTAATGTTGTTTATGATGTATATGATGATGTCATGCCGCATATTGAGCATTCTGAACCTAATTATGACAAACATGGGATGGAAAAGAGTAATAGAAATACCACTTCTGATTCATCCGATGTGAGTCATAATGGGGGAGAAAGTGTTCAAAATGCTAAACATCATGATAATTGTCTTTTGACTGCTTCATTAATTGCTTCTGATTCTAAGATTAGAGAGCTCGAAACGATCGTAGCTCGGCAATCAAAAGATCTTGAGGATGCCAAACTTGAATTTTTTAAGAAAACGGACAAATTTGAAACATACTTTGAAAGACTTGAAAAGTCAAACGTTGTTCTTGAAAGAAAATTGGATCAAACTGTTCTAGATTCTAAAGCTGAAAAGGATAATCTTTTGAAACAAATTAAGTGGCTTGAATCTAAGTTGGCATCCCAAGATGAACTGCTCAAAGAGAATGAGACGTTAAAGGCTCAAGTACAGGAAAAGGTCTTTGCTATAGCTGCGTTGAAAAACGAATTGAGGAAAACTAAAGGAACTAGTGTGGATACTAAGCTTGAAAAACCATCAATCTTGGGGAAACCGCCTACAAATCAGTTCGTCAGACAACCGACTGTCAGACAACCTACTGCATTTAGATCCGAGCGACCACAATCCTCGAGACCGCGGTTTGCCTCCTAAGTTGATATGGTTTATCTTTCTAGAACAATCACTCCACCATCTAGGCCCAATGTGACTAAAACAGCTTTTGCAAGACCTAATCACATGATTGCCTCTAATTTCCCTAGACATAGTCCAAAGAATACGTCTCGAACTAGTTCAAATGACGTTCGCCATACATTTGGTCTAAGGGAAGCTAAGCAAAAGACACAAGTAAGAGATAGGAATTTCAAACCTAGTCAGATGCCTTCTAGTTTACCCAACACTGCTAACCATAGCATGTCACATCCTAGGAGCATCAATCAATCATCTAGGAATTCTAGATCTTACTCGGACATTAAATATGCTACTTGTAAAACATGTAGAAAATGTGTCTTTACGGCAAATCATGATTCTTGTATCAATAAACTACTTAATGAGGTGAACTCCCGTGCTAGACTTAAATCCCAGTGGGTAGCTAAAATCAAACCCGTTGGCAAAATGTGGCGCCCCACTGGTAGAACTTTCATTCTTGTAGGAAACGAGTGCCCTTTAACTAGGATAGTCTCTGATTCTACGAAGACTACTAGGGAGGAAATTGCAAAGGATGATACATCACTTAAGCCTGAACTTAAGGTTTTCTATAAAAGGAAACGTTTGCCAACTAAGACAAGTGAATCATCCCCTCAGGCCACCTCTGACACACGAAAAGAAAACTGTGAACCCCCACATGCTTTTAAGATAGATATCGCTAACCCAGGTCAAAGTATACAAACTACTAATAAGAATGTAGGTACCAAAGTTGATGTTCCAAAAGAACGAAGCGGTTCAATCATTGTATACCGTTCAACAAAGGATACTCTCAGAGTTTGGTTGCTGAAGAAGCAGATATCAGAGAAACAAGTGTCTCAGGGGATTCATGGTTAAGCTTAATACTAAGGACTTATAGTCACATCACAGACTATAACTCGATCTTCAAAGAAAGGAAAGTTTATCGCCGATGGTAAACTTATCCTAACAACGAGAAATTAATTTTTCTCGGGCATGAGCTTATATAAAAAAACATTCCAAGTTTTTAAGCTCATGCACAAAGGCTCATCATTAAATATCAGATGATGACCCGATCTTCAATTAAAAGGAAAGTTTATCGCCGATGATAAACTTATCCTTACAACGAGAAATTAATTTTTCTTAGGCATGAGCTAATATTAAAAACATTCAAAGTTTTTAAGCTCCTGCACAATGACTTACAGTTAAATGTCAGACTGTAACTCGAACTTAAAATAAAGGAAAGATTATCTTTTATGATAACTTATCCTCTTAACGAGAAATTCACCTTTCTCGGTCATGAGCTTGTATAAAAACATTCAAAGTTTTAAGCTCAGAAAGGAAAGTGTATCTTTTAAATAAGAGAACTTTTCCTCATAACGAGAAATTAAGGGCCTGTTTAGTTGTGGAAAAATTTTCATAATTTTCTGTTTCTAATTTTCTAGAAAAGAAAAGACTTTTCTTTTCTAGAAAAGAGTTGAGAATTTTGAAAACTTGTTTAGATAATATTTTTCATTTTCTAAAAAAATAAACAATGTTTAAACGAAACTATTTTCAACCATTTTTTTTCGTTTAAACATTGTTTATTTTTTTAGAAAATGAAAAATATTATCTAAACAAGTTTTCAAAATTCTCAACTCTTGTCTAGAAAAGAAAAGTCTTTTCTTTTCTAGAAAATTAGAAACAGAAAATTATGAAAATTTTTCCACAACTAAACAAGCCCTAAGTTTCTGACGAAAACGTAAATTTTCTGACGAAAACTTAAATTTACTGACAAAAACGTAAATTTAGAGACGAAATCGTAAATTTACAGACGAAAACGTAAATTTACTGACGAAAACGTCAATTTTCTGACGAAAACGTTAAAATAATGATGAACGGTGAATACTGAATAGAGTAACGTGTTATTGAGATGGGTTAAATAAAACAATGGTGGGTATGAGGTGAAAATTTAGAAAAGGGTAAAATGGAGTTTTCTAATTTTCTATATAAATTTAGAAAATGAAAATTTTGTAATTTTTGAAAAATATTGAAAAATGATGTTGCTAAACAGGTTTTCTATTTTTCACTTTTCAAATGAAAATTTTTCTAGAAAAGTGGAAATTTTTTCTCCAACTAAACACCCCCTAACCTTTCTCGGTCATGAGCTTTCCGTTAAAACAGTCAAAGTTTTCAAGCTCATGAAAACGACTTCTAAGTAAATGTCAGCTTAGGACTCGTCCTTCAAATAAAAGGAAAGTTTATCGCCGATGGTAACTTATCCTTAACAACGGGAAGTTCACAACTTCTCGGACTTGAGCTCGCTTTTAAGATATTCAACATCTTAAGCTCAAGTAATTGTTTTTCAAAACTATGAACACAATTTTTCAAGAATTTTTCAAAAGGTTTTTCTAAGTCTTTTAAAATTGTGTGTTCAAATATGTTTTGATAAAAAGAGCATGTCTTCTGGAATCGATAATATTTACGAACCTAGAAATGTCGTTCAATAATGGCACGGGGTTGTAAATAAAGTTCGAGCAGAAGTTTAAACGATTTAAAACATGCTCCATATGGCTTGCTATTATTTCTGATAGTAACCCGCTTTTCACATTGAAGTCAAGCATTTCACCGGAAAGCTTTGACTCTACAATCCGAAGTTATCAACTCCACAATCCGAAGTTCGTTGCAATTGATATCTACATACTAGACGATGCGACTGCTCAAACGACGACTACAGCTCTTTAAGTAGAACACGGGTCAACAATTGAGGGGGAGCAATTGTCCAGCATTCAGAATCTTCGATGCCGAAAGTGCCATAGTTCACAAGTTGGTGTCAAGACAATGATATCAATTGTCCATGTGGTGTAAAGAGGAAGATAATTTCAGAAGTTACGAGGAAGACCAACATTCGTGAACAAGAACCATGTGCTTCTTTCATATGATGTTCTCCATCATTCAGGTCCAACCTCGTAAATTGCTAATATTGTGAATTCATTATCTTATATGATCTTTGCACGTGATAAATGCCTTACACTTGTGTTTAAAAGGTATTTAATTTACGTTTCAAGTACACCCTCATTAATTTGAGGGGGAGCTTGTGTAATTCATGAAGATAATTGGACTTGCATTTTTTTCCCAAATTTTCTTAAAATACTATTAAACCAATTGATATTAAAAACATTGATTGGGTTAATATTTTTAATATGGGGGAGAAAATGTGATTTAATATGGGAAATGATTAATCAAAAATAGTTTGACTTAACGTGCTAGCTCATCCCGACATGTACGAAATGTTTTCGGATATCGTGGCATATGTTAAGGGGGAGCAAAATGGATTTGCACTTTCAAATGGATTTCATGGTGACATACACTTACCCAAAACATTTCTATTCATGACGGTGAAGATTGTGGTGACATAAGGATGGTAGGATAGGTTAAAGTCCAATGATTCCTCTAGAACCGGAGGTATCTTCCCAAGGACATCCCATAGCTAGAAATAGTAGTCCTTAGGAAAGATGGAGAAATATTGTGAACGTAGCTGAATGCCGACCAAGTACTTAAGTTAGCACTGGAACAATCACAACAAGGTGCTAGTGATGACGTATTGGTAAGCATTGAAGGGGTTGAAGAATGAAAAAGAATTGTAAAGATAAAGGGTGTAAAGAAAGAAGCCCTCCTTACAACTTAGGCAGAAACCGGGTCAATACATATGCTATTAAGATCATTGTTTAATGATTCTTGATATTGAAGACAGACATCATGGACCCAGTGATGCAAGGCACAACCCATCCCAGCTAACTCAGATATCTCTTAAAAGATATTTGTTTTAATCACACGGAGACAATACGTTATTTATTGATTTATTCACTCCGAATAAATTGGTATTGAAATGGTGGCACTCCTCTCCAGCCTCTGATCACTAAAAATCCAAAATGCACGATCGAGTCTAGAGCCATTTGAGATCATCAAATATCTCATTATGACACACTTTCATATTTCCTTGCTTCTTCACACACTGTGAAAAGTAAGAAAGATCTTAAGAGTCCTACGCAAAATCTTCATGATCTTGCCTGAACATCCGAGTAATACGAAAGTATTTACAATGAAGATGGAAATTCTTCTTGAGCGAATATCAAAAAGCTCATGGTAGGTAACTTGTGCGATTCTTTATGAATCAAACTTGTGATAACTGGAAAGCAACAGTGGTTTAAACTCTTGAATGAATTTAAACACGTTCCAGGCCTCTACACAATATCTTAGTGATCTTGCCAGAACATTCAGAGTAATACTATTAAGTATTTACAGTGACGAATGGAAATCCTTCTAGTGTTAACCTCAAACAGCACTTGGTAGGTAACTTGCAAGATTCTATATGAATCAAGCTCGTGACAACTGGAAAGCAACGATGGTGCGGTTCTTAACTGAATTTCACTTGTTCCAGGAACATGAATTGACGGCTTCAAATCATGCGGATAATATTATCCAAATGATTCACTCTTTACGTTCGCAGTCAGCTTTAGACGGTCGAGTAAAGAGAACGGGTTTACCCGCGAAATCTTGTCAAGGAGGTTCTTTACTGAAACTACCTGCCACAAGTACGATATTTAATATCGTCCAACGGTCTTCACCGACCGAAGGTAAAATGCTACCGAATTAGAATGAAATGTTCAAGGCCATTTCATCCGTGTATATGGTTTGTTGCTAACTGTCTTATGCAGCATAACAAGAAGGTGGCATTGCGGTGTACAATCCAGAAGAAGTCGTCACCACATGCTTATACTACATACAATTAGTACTTCAACAAATTCAAGAAAGTCTGAAGGTCAAGTCTTCCGCTGTATCAAACTCTGAAGCTTTCAAGAATTTAAAGGTATAAGTATGTGGAACATGAAGTCACAAAGAGGAAAATTTCACAAGTGATGAATGCACAAGGTCAAGGCAAGGAAACATGCTCAAGACTAAAGTCAAAGATCACATCAAGCATATTCACAAGAACAAGATCAAAGACTGAAGCATAGATGCTAGGTTTAAGATTTTGTAAAAAGATGTAACCTCCCTTAGGGGGAGATTGTTGGAAATATGTTTTCCCAATAAAGTCTCGGTCACATCTTAGTTAGCATAGATCACGAGATATAGACTATTTAGAACTTTGTCTCTTGGAGCGACCTCCCTTAGGGGGAGATTGTTGGAAATACGTTTTACGTATTTATGAAGGATCGATCGCTCCAACGATATATTAATGTAATGGGCTCGTGATCTATTTAGTAAAGATATAGTCCATATAGCCCACATGTAGGGTGGGCTATATATACCCCTCCTAGCATGTTAGGAGGGGTTGGTGATTTCATTTTATTCATAATCAATCTTTACTTTCTCTCTCTACTCTTCTCTTTTCTCTCCTTTCTCTCTCTACACCCTCATCTCCTTTTCATCTTCCTTATATTTATCAATTAATCAACCCACTTTATCAATCCAATCCATCATGTAGAATAGGCCAAGTATTGCGTAGACCTTCATGTACCTTTATCGATCATTTCGGATCGCGATAGTAGGTTTACTTCGGAATTTTGGAAATCTCTTCAACGTGCGATGGGCACTGAATTGAGTTTGAGCACGGCTTATCACCCTGAGACTGATGGCCAAAGCGAACGAACTATTCAGACGATGGAGGACATGCTCCGAGCATGCGTGATTGATTTTGGAGGAAGTTGGGAACGCCACTTACCTTTAGTGGAGTTATCGTATAATAATAGTTATCAGCTGCACCATTCGAAGCGTTGTATGGAAGGAAGTGTAGATCACCTGTGTGTTGGAGTGAAGTAGGAGAGAGTCAGTTGACTGGACCCGAAATGGTTTTGGAGACGACAGAGAAGATTGTGCAAATTAAGAACCGTTTACTTGCTGCAAGAAGCCGACAGAAGAGTTATGCCGATAATAGAAGGAAACCATTGGAATTTGAGGTCGGAGACACGGTTATGCTTAAGGTTTCGCCGTGGAAGGGTGTGATTCGTTTTGGGAAGAAAGGGAAGTTGAGTCCGAGGTATATTGGACCATTCAAGATTATTAAACGAATTGGACCGGTAGCATATAAGTTAGAATTGCCAAATGAGCTTAGTGCTATTCACGACACGTTTCACGTATCAAATCTGAAGAAGAGTTTGGCGGATAAGGAATTGGTGATTCCTTTGGACGAGATTCAGCTGGACGATAAAATGCATTTCGTGGAGGAACCAGTGGAAATTATGGACCGAGAGGTCAAGAGGCTGAAGCATAGTAGAATTCTCATTGTGAAGGTTCGATGGAATTCTAGGCGTGGACCGGAATACACTTGGGAACGTGAGGACTTTTTCAAGGAGATATATCCTCATCTGTTCCAGCGGCACGAAATGTGAGTATAAGAAGAGGCGAGCGCCGGGACGTCGCTCTCTTTAAGGAGGGGTGGATGTGATACCCAGAAACCGAGGTCACTTATCTTACCCTAAATTACTCTTATTTTTGAAATTTTTAAGAAATTTTATTTACTATATATTTTATCGTTTTGGTTGAAACCAATGTTCGAGGTCGTAATCTTGACGATTGACGATTTAAGAAGAACGATGACGACTACGATCCCGATGGATGCCCAAATTTCTATGTTTATTGTCGTTTTATCGATATTATAATTTTTCGAGGTTTTTACTTTTGGTTCGTGTTAAGTCGAGTCGGGTGCGTTTTATTGCTTTCCAGGTGTATTTAAATTGTCCTAAAAGTATTTTGGAGTGTTCGGGATGACCCCCGACTCCCGCAAAATTTTCCAAGTCGACTAGTGAGTCATTCCCGCAAACAATTGAGGTCGTTTTCATTTAAGGCCAAACGAATGCCATTATTGCACCCAAGGCCCTCCAAAATTTACAAAAGTGAAACAACACACACACACAACACAACACACACTAAAAAAAATTTCACTCTCTCTCTTTTCTCTCTTTAGGCCGACGGCCAAACCACCACACCACCACTACATTTTTTTTCTAGCTTGTTTTAATTAAAACCAAGGTTAGACCACATCTAGTTTAATCATTCCAAGTGTTTTGATATGCTTTAATCCAACATGCATTCATAAAAATTTTTCAAGAATCAAATGGGTTTTTCAAAAATTTGTTTTGATGTTAATTGAGTTCATGCATGTTTAATTAGAGTGTAGGAGATGGATAATAACCCAACAAACCAACCAAAATCAATTTGGTTGGGGTGTTTTGATCACCCACACCCCACGGCCAAATGGGGGTGTTTGGTGGATCATGGTGTTTGATGTTTTACTTGTGGGTTTTGTGTTTAATTTATGTTTTTAGATGTTTTAGAATGGGTAAACCTCATTGCATGTTTGATTTGGTGAATGGGTTTTAAGATGGATTTGGTATTTTAGGTGTTAAGGACTTATTAGGATGATTAGTCATGGTTAGGAGTGATTAAGTTGAGGCTAGGTGTCGATAAAATGGTTTGGAAACGAGTGTTGGGTTGATTTTGAGAAGGGTAAATTTAGGCAGATTGTTTAGGCTTGTTTTAATAAATTTGTTTTTGTAAACAGGTCATGAGATTAGGATATAGTTGTAGAGCGTCGTATTAGCTTCGATTTGGTATAAGAAAGAGCTTACGACTCCTAACGAGTCAAAAGTTGTGATGTTTTGAAATTACGTGTACCGGGAGATGAGAACCTACATAATCCGAAATTATGTTTGGTTTTGGGTCAAATCCCGGGGACCATAGATATAGTTTGGTAATTGATTAAAGGTTGATTTTTGGTCTCAAACATGCATTTGTGAGTCTATTATTAGTCTTAGGTGTTAATTGGGCCAATGGTATATTTTAAATGGGTCAAACAAGTCCAACATGGTCAATGTGCAAAATCAGTCCGAAAAACGTATGTTTAGTAATGTGTTGAGTAACGGGTCATAAAAGTGAAAAATTTTAATGGGATTAAAAATGGGTTTTCTACAGGTCTTAAGGTATTTTTTAGAATTTTCCCAAATTTTATAAAAGGGCATAAGTCTATAAAAACAGACCATACTTTTGGTAAGCATCGGCGAAAAACGTAAAAAGGGTAATAACGTTAATAACGTAGATGAATAGTATAAAACTAGTAACAATTATTCGTTTGGTTTTGACATGAGTTTGTAATTATCACAATTGACTAATATGTATATATTATACAGTACTTAAAGTTATAAATGAGATTTACTCATTACGCGTTATTGTTTGTTAGGTGTTGAAATCCTCGGGCATCCTCATCATCGTCAGTGATCGTCATTCGAAATCGTCGACTACTCTATATACATAAGGTGTGAATTTGTAGCCTCGCTTACTACTATTTTAAATTGTTTTTACCTGCGAGGGAGATGCATGCTAGTTTTCTAAAATGAACATATGTCATGAATGATTGTTGGACCCGAATGTTGCCTTAAAAATTGTGTTGAGTACCTAGTTGCAAAAGACCCTATATTCATGAACTATTAACTATTGTTTAATCCTTGTGTGGATTGAAAATAGCCGCTTATACAATTGATAGTACTATGGGGTTGGCGACCCTATCCGAGACGAGGGCTAATACGTTGAGTACCCCCTGCGGACGGATAACTTGTGATAAGAGATAAGGTATAATTGCAACTGATGCCTTTAGAAGGGGCAATGGTTTCATCTTAATCACGCCGGTAATTATTACGCGGGTGATTGAGTTAACGGATTAGTGTCATGAGCTTAAACACAATTGTCATAACCTTGAAAATAGATTGTTTGATCGACAATTCTATGAATGATCGTGAATGATTTTTATAACACATATGTTCAAAACGAGATTATAAAACCTATGAATTCCACTCAACATTATTTGTTGACCCAATTTAGCATGTGTTTCAGGTAACCGATGAAGTATAGCATGGAGCATGCATTGGATGGGAGTTGTGTGTGGCTTGGCGTCTACTTGTTTTTCCACCCATATTTAACTTGAACATTTTAAATTTTCTGTCATGTTAACAAAATTGTATATTTTGGGGTTGAGATTCGTGGGGACCAAAACGCTAACTCTGTGTTGTATCATCTTGGGTTTGGAAAACCGTAGACATGTATGTTTTTAACAATGCTTAAATTATGTTAAAATTTTTACGTCTCTTTGAGTCGTTTGATATATCTTGTGTGCGACGATAACTGCCTAGCACCCAAATGTTGTAGTTCCGCTGTGCATAGCATTTGTGGGGGTGTTAGAGTTAACCCAAAGAATTCTTTTTATACTGATGACAATCAAGTGAACAGCAGGAACCAACAGACAAAATATAAACTCAGACTAAAGCACTCATGAATTAAGATCAGATATATTGTAACAAATGTGCAGTAACCACATAAACATGTAGCAATTTAAAGTCCTTAATACTCTACAAGCAGTGAATACATATTATAGAAAACGTAGCAACAAGCTTTGGTTATTTAGTCCAAAATAGGCAACGGTAGTGCAGCTAGAAACATATAAACAATAGACATAACTTTGACCACAAATTCGATTAACAACGAACTACCTTATGACAGAAAATAGAGTATTCAGCAGCTAAAAGAATTAAACAAAACAAAACATTCAAACTAGCAGTTCTAAAATTACCCAAACACACCAAAGCATGAAATAGCTATAACAGTAAACCGAATCCAAATAAAACTAAGCAAACTCTCAAAAGCAGAAAATCATCATATATTATCAGTAACAAACAGATTAATTCACTTAAACATAAGCAGATCTATCAACTAATTAAGCAGATAATCATGAACAAATTAGCAGAAAAACAAAAAATGTGCTTAACCATTCAAGTTGAAGATTTCCTTTGATGTAGAAGGTATGGCACCGAACCACCTTAGAAACGACACCGTACTATTAGAACCACCATCCAAAAGCTCGAACCACCAATATGGCTCGAACCACAAACATATTCAGGAACCAGCAGCATCATTTTTTTACGTTTATCAGTGGGATAAACGTTTATTCCCCTATTTACTTAATCATTCATTCAAGCTATGGTATGAGCTTAAACAAACAATTCTTTGTTATAACATTCAGCTTAATATAAATGTAGATTGCATAAACTTTAACAAAATTATTAAAACTCGAGATCAAAATTAAACGAAACTGAAAGTAGATTTTTTTATTAATACTAAAGTAACAGTAAAATTTGTATTGAAAGAAAATACAATTCTAACACTAAACTAACATTATAACCTTAAAGTAAAAAAAGGGATACAATTACTGATTTTTGAGGGGTATTTATAGGCTAGGTGAGGTGAGGTGAGGCTGATGAAGAGTCAATCTTGTCCTTTGGATGATCTTCTCATTCTTCTCTCTCTTTTCTGTTTCGATCCAACGGCTGAAATTCACCCTTGTGCACACGGATTGCCATCGTGGCACAAGGTGTGTTAGTTTGCTGCTTACTTGGCGAGTAATGATTGGATCTATGACTGGTGGCAGTCAAATCCACCAATCAGAGACGAGATGTGACGCAAAAATTAGCCACATAGGAGCATTGTACTTGGAATCTAAGTGTAGACCACGCACCCTCTTCCCCTTAATTATCTGATTTTGATGTGTGGATGATACTCGCTTGATGATTAGAGAAAACCCCTAATTTCTAAGGTTTTTTTACTGGGATTGTGTTCTTCGTTCTTCCCCCATTTTTTTCTTTCGTTTCTTTTCATTGTTTATTTCTTTGACCAAAAAGTTGACCCCCAAAAGTATATATTACTTTCACCGTCTCATACTTTTTACTCCTTGTTGGGCCTTTGATGCAAACTTGGACCCCAAATGAATAAAATACTTCCTTGCCGTCTCATGTAAATATGGGCTTTTGATGGACTTTATAACCAAAGTTGAATATACTTCCATCCGTCCACTTTGTTTACCCTTTGGGCTTTTGAATTTGGGCTTCTTTAAAGTAAAGTAACATTACAATTTATTAATGGGCTTTCAGGACCATTAAGCATATGTGTGTCCCACAAAGGCCCAAAATCTTGATAAACTTCTTTAAAAATGATTCCGTCTTTTGGCTCTTGATAACTTCTTTAAACTCGTGTCGGTTTTGCCGATTTTTGTGAACTTGGTACCTACACACATGAAACAAGAAAACATGCAAATATAATACCATATTCATATTAAATATGCATTTATTGTCTGTTTTATGATATAAATGATATGAGTAATTTCACTCATATCAAAATCTCCATTGCTAAGCAATTGTCGTGTCCTGACGAAATGATAAAATAAAGCTACTAACTACACTTTTATTCAACTTTTGACATTTTATTTAACAAAGACATAATGTATTGCTTTCATTATTGAAAAATAACTTTTAGGATCATAAAACTCGAATAGATTCATCGTCCTCGACTTTTCACTCTTTCCATGCCAAGTTTATAAACAAGATCATTGCCAATCATAAGTCCCAATGTTAAGACCACTTATACAAGTAATTTGTGTTAAACTCGATCTCCTTTATTCCTAGTTGTATCTCTATATTTTAAGTATTGTCATTCACCCAAAGGCTCATTTGACTTATTTAATAATTATTAGTCCAAAAATGAAGGCAAAATGGTGTAAACCCAACACTCAAAACCTAATATCGACCTCAAAAACCGTTGTCACTAAAGAAAGCCCACATCAAGGATAACTTAACACGATTTTAGGAATAAATTCCCGGATCCGAAATTTGTCTAATAAGACTACTTAAAGCAACAATAATTCCTCCAAAGTCGATTTTGACCTTATTAATGGAGTTAGCAACATTTACATCTAAGATGTAAAAGTGCTCCTTATATATGATCCACACCCTAAGGCTCCTTGGACATAAACAAGGGAATTGACATTCACCATCCACCCTAAGGCTCATGATGATGAAGCAATTTTTATTAAACACTTCACCATGCCATACATTCTAAGGCTCTAATGACAGGCTAGTGCTACATAACATGACTCCCACCCGAAGGCTCATAGAGAACATGTTTTTATTTATTCTTCTTTATTAATGATATATATAGTAAGCCAAATTCCGCAATCCCATGATCTAAAAGTCCATGACGCTGACACCCTCAATGTGTTCTTACTTTAATTACAAGGGAAGAAAAAGAAGGAGTTACAAGTTAAGATATTGTGCCAAAACCGCTAAAAACTTCATTTATTAAACATTTAAATATTCAAGCGTGAAAAATAAATACGAGGAGAAAGAATCAACACAAAAATACTTATACAAGGAAGACTTAACCTCAAAACTTATGATCCAACTCTATCATCTCTTGTTCTCCATATTGTAAAATCTCAAAGATGTGAGACTAATGGATACTTAGCCTATTAAATCAAAGTTTTTGGTTTTCAAGTCATCTATAGGATCTTGCATCTTCTTAGACTTTTTCAAGTTTAGAATTTGCGTTTTAAAGTTCCCTTGATAAATGACTTTCTAGGATCAATTATAGGAACTTGCGAAAAGTTCTTGTTCTTAAACCCGTATGAGTTAAGACTTTCGCATTTTAAAGTTCCCTATATAAATGTCTAGAAAAACTTGATTTAAGCGAGTTAAGGAATGAGCTAAGGTAAAAAAACCGATCGAATAAAAAACTATTATTATTTTCACCAACGGAAAGCCTACATTTGTGTCAAAAACACTTTATTTACTTAATTATTAATCACAAATTTGCACTAAAAAAAATTAAAATTTTATGAAAAATGAGAATGATGATTACGTTTGAACACGACAAAAGCAAGTGCAAGCGATTATATCGATTGACTCCCCCATGCTAAAACCAAACATTGTCCTTAATGTTTCCTAGCTTAAAAGTAACACCCCATTGCTAGAACACGAAGAGTCGAATGCAAAAGTCCTAACATGGTAAGAGTACGCAAATCCATAAGCCGTTTATTAATTATGATTTAAGATAAAACGTGAGTCAATTAAAATCAAAGGATAGTGAGTGCCCCATTGGACAATCAAAATATGGAAGCTCGAGTGGACCGGGCAAAAACCAAACACGAGAGTCTTCAATGATTAGGGTCATACCTAAGATTCACATCACAACAAAACACGAACACGAGCTTGAAAAGATCAAGCCTTATTAGTGTTAGAAAATAGAAAGAAGATAGAATATATGTGACTCCCCCACAAGGCACCTCGTTTTTGTTAACCGAGTCATGAGCTCGACTCGATCCCCTCATTCATTGGTCCTTAGGGAAAATGGTGAAAATCAGCATAATGGAATAAAATCCATCATAAAGCACGATGTCGGGGTCAAAGATCACATCCTCGTTGTCGGATGACAAACAAAGGATGAAACTCCAACATAAATCTCCAAAAGGAGATGGTGGTCAATGTCACAAATCATGAAATGGAATTAGTATGCTCCCCAAGATAAACTCGCACCAAGATGATCAAAAAATCTTTCAATTATTGCATCGGTGAAAGGCCGAGATTTCCCTAAATCAATGATTCCGGGATCGAATACCTCGTCCTCGGGAGAGAAAGGAATAGACAACACGGTGTCTTCCCCATATGCTAATCCATAATCATATAAATCACATGGTAATGGTGGGGTAAAGGTCGCATCCATAGTAGTATCAACATGCATAACCTTGTTGACCTTGTCACTCTTAGGAATGTGAAAAAATGGGTCATGATACTCAAAATGAGTCGCATGAAAAACCCGCACATTTAGATCAAAGTGGGTGGGAGGAGTACTTGGGACGAAATCATCATCAAGTAAATTCTCTAAAAAGAGAGCGTCCCCCTCCGGGTCAAGTTCATCAACACCCGGTGGTATCGAATCATTTGAAGCAAGAAAAATGTCAATTTCTTCCATAAGCGGATCACTATCCTCAACGGGGATAGGGGATGTAGAGAAAGACTTGGTAATATGTTTAGAATTCAAAGCTTCGATTTTAGAAATGAGAAGATAAACGTTTGATAATTTTTCTCGAAGAATCACATCTTCCACCTCTAAATGAGTAAGTTCATCGGAGAACTCCTCGAGAATGGGAGGTAAATTATGAAGATCACGCTCAATCTCGGAAAAATCATCATCGAGATCGAAAACGTCTTCACTTCCCGATGGAAGTGGATCAAGAAAAGCAACAAGTTCATCGACGAACTTATCCAACGAATAGTTACTAACCTCACTCGGTGTGAAGTTAGGAATCAAAGGCTCTTCAATTGAAGAATGTGCCTTAATATCATCTATTTGGTACTTCGGAGGGAGTGAAAATGGGTCCATATTCAACGATTGTTCAATTAAAGCAACATCTCCCTCCGGATCGAAATTTTCATTATTAAACTCACTTGCATCGAATGGTGTACTAAGGTAATTATCAATTTCCTTATCGATCTTTGAACGAACATTATCCTCGAGAATTAACTTTTCACCTTTCCTAAATGAGGGTCTATGATTTCCCTTACACCCTTGTAAATGAGAAAATCATTTTTTGTGTTATTTTCAAAAGTTTCAACACGTTTTACACTTTCCACATTTTTAGAAACATATTTTGGAATTTTTTCCGCTTTAGAAACAACATTTTTATCCCCATAAAATAATTTTATCTCATACTTCCTCATATCAACTAGAACTTGAGCCGTGGACAAAAATGGATGTCCCAAAATTAAAGGCACACGAGGATTTGTCTCATAATCAACAATTGCAAACTCGGCAAGGTACAAAAACTTCCCCACTTTAACAATGACATCTTCCGCTATACCAACCGAGAAAGCGGTGGTTCCATTAGCAAACTCAATGATCATTCAAGTGGGAGTAAGTGGAAATAGGTCTAGAGTCTTCCACATGGATAAAAGCATTAAGTTGATGCTAGCTCCTAGATCGGTTAGAGCTTTACATTCCTCAAGCCCTTGGAAAACACAAGGTATCAAAAATTGGCCCGGATCTCCATATTTCTTGGGATAGAAATCAAGGAAAACCGCGAAACAAGTCACATCTAAAGTAGCCTTGGTAACGTCAAGAAATGTCTCTTTAGGTGGAGGATTAAACTCAATCACATCTTGTGGTGAAGTGATGGGAGTAACGGGAGAAACCACATTCCTATCCAAGATATTATCATTGTGAATGGTGATGGACTTAATCTCTCCCTTCGGGTTTGGAATGGTGTTGCTAGGTAAACCACCCGAAGAATAGGAATTTTTGCACATTATTGCTTCAAACATCGAAAGAATTTTGTTCTCAAATTTAGCTTGATTTCCTTCCATTCGGTTTTGGCTTTGCTCTAATCTAGCTTGATTAAGCTAAATCTTGTTATTTTGCCCTTTGATCGAATTTGAAAATCATTTTTCAATGTTGCCATTTGTCCTTGAAAATTATTTTGAAAAGCTTTCAAATTTGCCTCATTCGTTTTGATGTAGCTTGACAAATCATTTTGGTTATTATTTTGAAAACTCTGATTGTTTTGATTGCCATGAAATCCATTTCCTTAAATAAATTCCCTTGGTTACCACGGTTAAAATTATTCTCATTGTTTCCATTGTTGTATCTATTTTGAACCGGTGGAAAACCCGGTGGAGCCACATGGTTTTGACGAGGAGCTTGACCGTTAGGGCCGTAAGTTCTCGTTTCTGCAAAAGCACTAGCTTAATCAAACCCCGTGGTTGAACAAGCATAATTCAGATGTGCTCCACCACATAATACACCAAAATTCTCAATCGCATTAATCAATCCATGAGGATTCTTCCTAATCTCATTCAAAATCGTATCAACCTTAGAGTCCAATCTAGCAATCTCGGTATTAGATGAATTCACATTAGAAACAACCGGTGTGTTCCGTGAATATTGAACTCTAGACTTATTCTCAATGATACCACACGCGTCTCTCAGAGTTTTTCTTAAAAGATTACCACCCGCGGTGGCATTTAAAGAATCGTGTTCAACCATATCAAGTCCATTATAAAAAGTATTTATTTGGTGTAACTCCGTGAAACCGTGGTGTGGACATTGTCTCAACAAATCCTTAAACCTTACCCAAGAATCTCCAAATGATTCATGCACTTTTTGTTCAAATCTAGTTATTTCATTCTTAAAGTGAGTTGTTTTAGATGGTGGAAAGAAATAATTCATGAACTTAGACACTAGATCGTCCCATGTCAAAATCTAACCCGGTGGTTCCTTTTCATACCAACGCTTAGCGTTTCCCTTGAGCTAGTATGGAAAAAGCATGAGCTTAATCGCGTCATTCGGCACATCTCTAAACTTGAGAGTCGAGGTGATACGAAGAAAATTCCGAATGTGAGAATGTGGGTTATCCGTCTCATTGCCTCGAAATTGGTTGGCACGAA
Source organism: Glebionis coronaria (assembly GCA_025667525.1). Taxonomy (NCBI): domain Eukaryota; kingdom Viridiplantae; phylum Streptophyta; class Magnoliopsida; order Asterales; family Asteraceae; genus Glebionis; species Glebionis coronaria. The sequence goes on from CM046881.1 coordinate 38,014,948, forward strand.
TGAGTGATAAAAGACCCGTCTTAATCTCATAATGATCCGCCAAAATAGCCGGCACAACGATTGCTTCCCCGTACCCTTCGGTGGGTGCACGGAGCAATTCATCCATTGTTCGGTTATCGGCCATATTAACATCAACAGGTGGAAGCTCGGGTTCCACAACTCGTTGTTGACTATTTCTAAATATTACGAGGAATGTTTTCAAGCCTATCGTGATTAATCAAAAGTCGATTAGAACGTAATTTCATAAACCGAAATGATGAGAATTTAGAGGGTTGAAGAAAAGAAAATAGATTAGAAGAAGATTATTTTTGGTATTTTTATTTGGTATTATTCAATCAAAGATTGATAAAAACAAGGAGTAAGGATAATTACTATGGAAGTAAACTACCCTCGTTCGACTTTGAAACGTAGGTGAAAACCTAAATGTCTCGAGGTGCAATAAGTAAACAACGACAAAAATAAAGTTTATTACTACTTGAGTTGGCAAACCAATAATCGGTCGTCCCTCTCAATATAGGCACAAGCAAGCGGGGAAACGAGGTGGCACAAAGCACTTAAAAACCTTTTTCCTTAGACGGCCTTTTATAACTCGTCGCCTTATACTCACCTTATAGTTTGTATAAATCGATTTCAAACTTTTTATTAGTATTTATCTATTTTGCTTTTATTTTTTTGTTTTGGATTCGAATACAATAGCTAGGTGATGAAATCCCAACTAAGGTTTGCGTTTTCACGCTTTTGGAGGTTGGTGAATTTATTGTTCTAAATAATACAATATATTAGCAACAAAAAACACGAAAACGATATATATACTATATATGGAAAAATAACAAAACTTTCTGAGGACGGAAAGGGTTTTCAAATCAACGATCAATAAATCGCCACGAAAGAATCGTACACAATTTCCGCGGCAACGGCGTCAAAATTTTTGATGTGTGGGAAAGTGTCGGTGTATTTTAATGTAATACGTTATGGAGCGAATTAAGGAAATTACCTTTAGGAAAAAGTAATAGTCCAAATAAGCTAAAGACGGATTAATTATACACGAGAGTGATCCCGGTTCGTTGTACACGAAGAAATTGTGAATTTGAGACTTTTGTTTTGAATTGGACAATCAATTTGAATTGTTTCGGTTTTAATCTAAAAATCCTACGTTTTTAACCTAAAGTACATGAATCGTACACTAAATTAAATCTAAAAGTTATAGTATTATAAAATTCTAATGAAATAAAATTACTAAATGACGATGCTAAAATTACAAGACACTAGAATCGAGACAATTCAAAATTCTACTATTTATTTATTTATTTATTTATTATATTATTTTTTTATTATTTATAACTAATTTAATTAAAGTTTAAAATATAAACTTTTAGTAAATAAAATATTATACGTTTTTTATTTTAAAGAATAACAAGAAAAACAATGTGAAGAAAAACGTTTATAAATGGTGACAGAATAAAGAAAACGTTTAAGAGTAGCTTTTAGTGTTACTTTAACAAAAGGATAGTCTAGCACAGTTGGCTAGCTCGTTGGACATGTGAGGGGCATGTCTCGAGTTCGAGACCTGCTATAGATAATTTTTGGTTACTAATTGTTTTTGGTACAGTAAATTATAAATTGCTAGAATACAGTAAGATATACTATATCAGCAGACTTAAATACTTCACAAATCAACTAAACCAACAATTAAACAAGTCACTAAATATCAGTAACTAAGAAAAATCAGTGAAAGCAGTAAATCAAACGTACAGTATCTATTTAAAACAGAATAATGTTGGAAATACGTTTTTACGTATTTATGAAGGATCGGTCGCTCCAACGATATATTATTGTATTAGGCTCGTGATCCAAGTATAGCCCATATAGCCCACATGTAGGGTGGGCTATATATACCCCTCCTAGCATGTTAGGAGGGGTGGTTCATTCATTTCATAACTTTTCATTTAATCAAATAACACTTTCTCTCTCTACTTTTTTTTGTCTCCTTTCTCTCTCTACACCTCATCTCCTTCTTCCCCATCTTCCCCATCTCCACCATTAAATCAATAGATCTAATCCATCAATTACCAAATCCTAAGAAACCGTAGACCGTCAATTGGTATCAAGAGCCATGGTTAAATCTTAAGATTTGAGTTTTTTTTTATCTATTGATTTGATTAAAAATCCCTTCTTTCTAAATTTCTTTTTTTTAGCCTTTTCGGATCAGTTTTTTTTTATTTTTATTCGTCAAATCTTTTTATTTTTTTTGATTTTTTGATAAAAAAAAAATTTCGTCTCATCAGTTTCTTAAAAATCAATTTTTTTTAAATATTCAATTGGTTTGTTATAGTTTGTCCAATAAGTTTCATTTTTAATCATTTTATAATCAGTTTTTTATATAATTTTTTTATAATGTTTGATATAACCTTTTTTAATAAAAGATTCGATGTTTATCAGTTTATCATTTCTAGCTTGTTTTTTCGTTTATCAGTTTTTTTCTGGTACAACTTTGTCTAATCATTTTTTTAATCAGTCACTTTTTTTTTTAATTTTTTTTTAATCAGTCATTTTTTATTCAGTCATTTTTTTAATCATGTTTTTTTAATCAGTAATTTTTTAATCAGTTTTTCTTCTTCTTTTTCTTATCAGTCCAAAACTGTCCAATCTGTCAAAACTGTCCAAACCAATCCAAATCTTTCAGTTTTCTTATCAGTTTTTCCGTTTATTCCGAATAGATCTTCTTTCGGCATAGACTTTCCGCATAGACTTTCCGCATAGACTTTCCGCATAGACTTTCCGCATAGACTTTCTGCATAGACTTTCCGCATAATCTTTCCGAATAGCCCATTTTTCCGAATAGAAAAATTTCCGAATAGCCAACATTCCGAATAGACTTTCCGAATAGACCTTTTTCCGAATAGACTTTCCGCATAGACACGGTTTATTCCGCATAGACACGATTTATTCCGTGTAGACACGATTTATTCCGTATAGACGGTTTATTCCGTATAAAGAAACTCAAAGGGGGATTCAAACATAACGGGAAACAATTCACAAGACTCGATCTAAGTTCAAAACACCCTCGACTCTTACACCAAGTCTCACTCATCACCAAGTCTCGACTCACACATTTTCAACAATCAAGACCCAACCACAACTCTCGACAAACTCTCAATCCTCGACACAGACACTCACACCAACACTCACCCTCGTCTGATTAAAACCCCACAAACACTCACTAGACTCGACTTGACACAATCACACTAGACTCACAAACTCTCGACCAACAACACCCTCAGCAACCCCTCGACAACAGTCACACTTCACCAAACAGCTTCGACCCACTAACTCTCTCACACCTCTCGAACTCTCACCCAACCCAAACCCAAACAGAACCCTCTCTCACTCGTCTCAACCATCACCCACAACCCTCGACGCCTAGACCCTTGAACCCCTCACTCTATCGGACACCCTTAACACCACCCTCACCCTCGAATCCCTCAAACAAAAACCAAAACCAATTTCAAAGATCTCTGATTCATTTTGTGACATGCATGTCCAGATTCATTAAGATCTAAACACACAGAAAATTTATCATCATTGATCTGCTGTTGGGTTTACCCAAGATTAATTTTCGAAAAAGAAGAAAAGATTTATAACAAATTTGTTATAATCTTCTCTTGTTTCGATTTGTGTGACAAGAAAGACTCGACAGAATGACGCTACAGAAGATAGAAGGACTCAACAAATCAAAAAATTAGAAAACCTACCTGAGACCCCATTTTAGGATCTTGAAGCCAACATCATCGCATCGGGTGTTGATTTTTTTTAGAAAGATTGTGAGATTGGTGGTTACTTTGGGAGAGAGAGATAGGCTGCGTGTTGTTTGGTTAAGTTTAGGAGAGAGAGAGAGTTAAAACAGACTGCGATATCTTTGTTTTGAGAAGCCATAGATGAGTTTTGATCTGAGTTTGTGAGGAGAGAGAGAGATAAGGTAAAAGATGGAGTTATTTTGTGATTGAGAAGAGTGATTAGGTTAAAATTGTGGGACGGAGTATCCAACGTTTTTTTTTCTGTTTGTTTTAGTAGCCTCGAGTAGAGAGATTAGATTAGTTGACGGAGGAAACAATGTGCCACGTGTTTGGCAGCATTTAATTTTTTTTTTTAGAACACGTATTCTTCAAAGAAATAGACTTTCCAAAAACTCTATCAGATTTTTTTCACTTTTATTTCTTTTCTTTAGTTTCCTTATTTCTATTAAGCTAATTTTTTTATTTATTTAAAATTTTAAAGTTAATTTTTTAGTAAAGATTAATTTGTTTGAGGCGGGTATCTTGAAAGTATTACCGTGCAAAATATTTGATGGGTTAAAAGTTTTTGTGGCCGGCTTTGAAGACAAAAGTAACGAGTTATAGTGACGGGATTTATTTTTGAAGTAAGCCGAGTTTAAACTGGACCTATTAGTATCCGGTTTAATCTATAATCGTTTGAGCCGACAACAATTTTTGAGCCGAGTCGAATTGTAAAAACCCGACTACAACAACATCCACATCATCTTTCTTTATCTTTCCTCAAATTTTCAATGGATTCGTTCAATTCGACACTTAAAGAGGGAGACTTGCATCGAATGCAAGACAAAGCTAAAGAAAGTGGTATAAATTCATTTCAAATGCTTCAGTGTCATCTAGTTACTCTTTCACGGATTCAAGGAGGGAGCGAATTTGTGACAATCTTTGGTCAAGATCGTCATATAGTCATGGACTCAATGTTCACCACTTTGACCGAACTCGCCGAGCAACTCAACCGTGACAACTTTAATCACTCTGCATCGTCAATTGCTTATAAGGCTCTTGTGACACAACTCACGCCTTTCCTCCAATTCAATATCATCAAGTCTGCAAGTTCAGTGATTTGCCAATCGTTTCTTCGAGATACACATACCGAGCTTCGAGTTTTCCGTGATACAATTTTGAAACTCATGTCATCGGTCTCGTCTTCGATTTATGAAATATCTCGACTTCAGCAAGGGTATGATAATGGAGTGCAAGACTCTTCGATGCAAGAGGAAACTGGTCATACGGTTGAAAACTTGGAGCCTATCGATGCCAAGAGCACGGAATCAGGAGGACAACATGATACCAGTGGCACGTCAGGGACTGTTCACGAGATCTCTTTTGCTGACACCTTACCCGTTTATGACGAAGCGCCTGCAAACATGGTACAATGTAATGTTGTTTATGATGTATATGCTGATGACATGCCGCATATTGAGCATTCTGAACCTAATTATGACAAACATGGGATGGAAAAGAGTGATAGAAATACCACTTCTGATTCATCCGATGTGAGTCATAATGGGGGAGAAAGTTTTCAAAATGCTATAGTTCATCATGATAAATGCTTTACAACTGCCTCGTTAGCTGATTCTGATTCCAAGATTAAAGAGCTCGAAACAATCGTAGCTCGGCAATCAAAAGATCTTGAGGATGCCAAACTTGAATTTTCTAAGAAAACGGACAAATTTGAAACATACTTTGAAAAACTTGAAAAGTCAAACGTTGTTCTTGAAAGAAAATTGGATCAAACTGTTCTAGATTCTAAAGCTGAAAAGGATAATCTTTTGAAACAAATTCAACTGCTTGAATCTAAGTTGGCATCCCAAGATAACTTGCTCAAAGAAAATGAAACGTTAAAAGCCCAAGTTCAGGAAAAGGTATTTGCTATAGTTGCGTTGAAAAACGAGTTAAGGAAAAATAGAGGACCTAGTGTGGACACTAAGCTTGAAAAACCATCAATCTTGGGGAAACCGCCTACAAATCAGTTCGTCAGACAACCGATTGTCAGACAACCTACTGCATTTAGATCCGAGCGACCACAATCCTCGAGACCGCGGTTTGCCTCCCAAGTTGATTTGGTTTACTTTCCTAGTCCAGTCACTCCACCATCTAGGCCCAATGTGACTAAAACAGCTTTTGCAAGACCTAATAACATGATTGCCTCTAATTTCCCTAGACATAGTCCAAAGAATACGTCTCAAACTAGTTCAAATGACGTTCGCCATACATTTGGTCTAAGGGAAGATAAGCAAAAGACACATGTAAGAGATAGCAATGTCTAACCTAGTCAGATGCCTTCTAGATTACCCAAAACTGCTAACCGTAGCATGACGTCTCCTAGGAGTATCGATCAATCATCTAGGAATTACTCGGACATTAAATATGCTACTTGTAAAACATGTAGAAAATGTGTCTTTACGGCAAATCATGATTCTTGTATCAAGAAACTACTTAATGAGGTGAACTCCCGTGCTAGACTTAAATCCCAGTGGGTCGCTAAAATCAAACCCATTGGTAAAATGTGGCGCTCCACTGGTAGAACTTTCACTCTTGTAGGAAACGAGTGCCCTTTAACTAGGATAGTCTCTGATTCTACGAAGACTACTAGGGAGGAAATTGCAAAGGATGATACATCACTTAAGCCTGAACTTAAGGTTTTCTATAAAAGGAAACGTTTGCCAACTAAGACAAGTGAATCATCCCCTCAGGCCACCTCTGACACAAGAAAAGAAAACCGTGAACCCACACGTGCTTCTAAAATAGATATCTCTAACCCATGCAAAAGTATACAAACTCCTAATGAGAATGCAGGTACCAAAGTTGATGTTCTAAAAGAACGAAGCGGTCCAATCATTGTATACCGTTCAACTAAGGACACTCTCAGAGTTTGGTTACTGAAGAAGCAGATGTCAGAGAAACTAGTATCTCAGGGGATTCATGGTTAAAGCTTGCACAAGGACTTATAGTCACATCACAGACTATAACTCGTTCTTCAAAGAAAGGAAAGTTTATCGTCGATGATAAACTTATCCTAACAACGAGAAATTAAGTTTTCTCGGGCATGAGCTAATATTAAAAACATTCAACGTTTTTAAGCTCATGTACAAAGGACTTATAGTCACATCACAGACTATAACTCGTTCTTCAAAGAAAGGAAAGTTTATCGCCGATGATAAACTTATCCTAACAACGAGAAATTAAGTTTTCTCGGGCATGAGCTAATATTAAAAACATTCAACGTTTTTAAGCTCATGTACAAAGGCTTATAGATAAATGACAGTCTGTAACCCATTCTTCAAAGGCAGGAAAGTTTATCGCCGATGATAAACTTATCCTTACAACGAGAAATTAATTTTTCTCGGGCATGAGCTAATATTGAAAACATTCAAAGTTTTTAAGTTCATGCACAATGACTTACAGTTAAATGTCAGACTGTAACTCGAACTTAAAATAAAGGAAAGCTTATCGTTTATGATAACTTATCCTCTTAACGAGAAATTCACCTTTCTCGGTCATGAGCTTGTCTTAAAACATTCGAAGTTTTAAGCTCAGAAAGGAAAGTGTATCTTTTAAATAAGAGAACTTTTCTTCATAACGAGAAATTAACCTTTCTCGGTCATGAGCTTTCCGTTAAAACAATCAAAGTTTTCAAGCTCATGAAAACGACTTCTAAGTAAATGTCAGCTTAGGACTCGTTCTTCAGATAAAAGGAAAGTTTATCGCCGATGATAAACTTATCCTTAACAACGGGAAGTTTACAACTTCTCGGACTTGAGCTCGTTTTATAAGATATTCAACATCTTAAGCTCAAGTAATTGGTTTTCAAAACTTTGAACACAATTTTTCGAGAATTTCTCAAAAAGTTTTTCTAAATCTTTCAAAATTGTGTGTTCAAAAATGTTTTGATAAAAAGAGCATGTCTTCTGGAATCGATAATATTTACGAACCTAGAAATTTCATTCAATAATGACACGGGGTTGTAAATAAAGTTCGAGCAGAAGTTCAAACTTTTAAAACATGCTCAAAATGGTTTGCTATTATTTCAGATAGCAACCCGCTTTTCATAATCAAGTCAAGCATTTCGCCGGAAATCTTTGACTCAACAACGGAAATTAATTTTCTCGGGGACGTGACGAGGTGACCAACTTTCGTGAACAAGAACCATGTGCTTCTTTCATATGATGTTCTCCATTATTCAGGTCCAACCTCGTAAATTGCTAATCTTGTGAATACATTATCATATATGATCCTTGCACGTGATAAATACCTTACACTTGTGTTTAAATGGTATTTAATTTACGTTTCAAGTACACCCTCATTAATTTGAGGGGGAGCTTGTTAAAATCATGAAGATAACTAGATTTGCATTTTTCTTCCCAAATTTTCTTAAAATGCTATTAAATCAATTGATATTAAAAACATCGATTGGGTTAATATTTTTAATATGGGGGAGAAAATGTGATTTAATATGGGAAATGATTAATCACGAATGGTTTGACTTAACGTGTTAGCTCATCCCGACATGTGCGAAATGTTTTCGGATATCGTGGCATATGTTAAGGGGGAGCAAAATGGATTTGCACTTCAAAATGGATTTCATGGTGACATACACTTACCCAAAACATCTCTATTCACGACGGTGAAGATTGTGGTGACATAAGGATGGTAGGATAGGTTAAAGTCCAATGATTTCTCTAGAACCGGAGGAATCTTCACAAGGACATTCCATAGCTAGAAATAGTAGTCCTTGGGAAAGATGGAGAAAGATTGTGAACGTAGCTGAATGCCGACCAAGTACTTAAGTTAGCACTGGAACAATCACAACAAGGTGCTAGTTATGACGTATTGGTAAGCATTGAAGGGGTTGAAGAATGAAAAAGAACTGTAAAGATAAAGGGTGTAAAGAAAGAAGCCCTCCTTACAACCTTAGGCAGAAACCGGGTCAATTCATATGCTATTGAGATCATTTTTAATGATTCTTGATATTGAAGAGAGACATCATGGACCCAGTGATGCAATGCACAACCCTTCCCAGCTAACTCAAATATCTCTCAAAAGGTATTTGTTTTAATCACACGGAGATCAACACATTATCTATTGGTTTATTCACTCCGAATAAATTGATATTGAAAAGGTGGCACTCCTCTCCAGCCTCCGATCACTAAAATCCAAAATGCACGATCGAGTCTAGAGCCATTTGAGATCATCAAATATCTCATTAGGACATACTCTCATATTTACTTGCTTCTTCACACACTGTGAAAAGTAAGAAAGTTCTTAAGAGTCCTACGCAAAATCTTCATGATCTTGCCTGAACATCCGAGTAATGCGAAAGTATTTACAATGAAGATGGAAATCCTTCTTGAGCGAACGTCAAAAAGCTCATGGTAGGTGCTTGTGCGATTCTTTATGAATCAAACTTGTGATAACTGGAAAGCAACAGTGGTTTAAACTCTTAAATGAATTTAAACACGTTCCAGGCCTCTACGCAATATCTTAGTGATCTTGCCAGAATATTCAGAGTAATACTATTAAGTATTTGCAGTGACGAATGGAAATCCTTCTAGTGTTAACATCAAACAGCACTTGGTAGGTAACTTGCAAGATTCTATACGAATTAAGCTTGTGACAACTGGAAAGCAACGATGGTGCGGTTCTTAATTGAACTTCACTTGTTCCATGAACATGAATTGACGACTTCAAATCATGCGGATAATATTATCCAAATGATTCACTCTTTACGTTCGCATTCAGCTTTGGACGGTCGAGTAAAGAGAACGGGTTTACCCGCGAAATCTTGTCAAGGAGGTTCTTTATTGAAACTACCTGCCACAAGTACGATATTTAATATCGTCCAACGGTCTTCACCGACCGGAGGTAAAATGCTACCGAATTAGAATGAAATGTTCAATGCCATTTCATCCTTGTATATGGTTTGTTGCTAACTGTCTTATGCAGCGTAACAAGAAGGTGGCATTGCGGTGTATAATCCAGAAGAAGTCGTCACCACATGTTTGTACTACATACACTTAGTACTTCAACAAATTCAAGAAAGTCTGAAGGTCAAGTCTTCCGCTGTATCAAACTCTGAAGCTTTCAAGAATTTAAAGGTATAAGTATGTGGAACATGAAGTCACGAAGAGGCAAATTTCACAAGTGATGAATGCACAAGGTCAAGGCAAGGAAACATGCTCAAGACTAAAGTCAAAGATCACATCAAGCATATTCACAAGAACAAGATCGAAGACTCAAGCATAGTATGCTAGGTTTAAGATTTTTGTAAAATGGTGTGACCTCCCTTAGGGGGAGATTGTTGGAAATACGTTTTTCCAAAGAAAGTCTCGGTCACATCATTATTAGCATAGATCACGAGCTATAGAATATTTAGAACTTTGTAACTTGGAGCGACCTCCCTTAGGGGGAGATTGTTGGAAATACGTTTTTACGTATTTATGAAGGATCGGTCGCTCCAACGATATATTATTGTATTAGGCTCGTGATCCAAGTATAGCCCATATAGCCCACATGTAGGGTGGGCTATATATACCCCTCCTAGCATGTTAGGAGGGGTGGTTCATTCATTTCATAACTTTTCATTTAATCAAATAACACTTTCTCTCTCTACTTTTTTTTCCTCTCCTTTCTCTCTCTACACCTCATCTCCTTCTTCCCCATCTTCCCCATCTCCGCCATTAAATCAATAGATCTAATCCATCAATTACCAAATCCTAAGAAACCGTAGACCGTCAAATAATACTCAAATAAACTCCACAAATACAAGTTAAGATCAGATTAAATCAAACATAGACACCCATACAGCAGGCCATTATCATTTAGTAACAACAGTTAACCCAAAGAACTCTATTTATACTAATGACAATCAAGTGAACAGCAGGAACCAACAGACAAAATATAAACTCAGACTAAAGCACTCATGAATTAAGATCATATATATTGTAACCAATGTGCAGTAACCACATAAACATGCAGCAATCTAAAGTCCTTAATACTCTACAAGCAGTGAATACAGATTATAGAAAACGTAGCAACAAGCTTTGGTTATTTAGTCCAAAATTAAGTAACGGTAGTGTAGCTAGAAACATATAAACAATAAACATAACTTTGACCACAAATTCGATTAACAACGAACTACCTTATGACATAAAATAGAGTATTCATCAACTAAAAGAATTAACCAAAACAAAACATTCAAACTAGCAGTTCTAAAATTACCCAAACACACCTAAGCATGAAATAGCTATAACAGTAAACCGAATCCAAATAAAACTAAGCAAACTCTCAAAGGCAGAAAATCATCATATATTATTAGTAACAAACAGATTAATTCACTTAAACATAAGCAGATCCATCAACTAATTAAGCAGATAATCATGACCAAATTAGCAGAAAAACAAAAAATGGGCTTAACCATTTAAGTTGAAGATTTCTTTTGATGTAGAAGGTATGGCGCTGAACCACTTTAGAAACGACACTGTACTATTAGACCACCATTCAAAAGCTCGAACCACCAATATGGCTCGAACCACAAACATATTTAAGAACCAGCAGCATCATTTTTTTACGTTTATCAGTGGGATAAACGTTTATTCCCCTATTTACTTAATCATTCATTCAAGCTATCGTATGAGCTTAAACAAACAATTCTTTGTTATAAGATTCAGCTTAATATAAATGTAGATTGCATAAACTTTAACAAAATTATTGAAACTCGAGATCAAAATTAAACGAAACTGAAAGTAGATTTTTTATTAATACCAAAGTAACAGTACAATTTGTATTGAAAGAAAATACAATTATAACACTAAACTAACATTATAACCTTAAAGTAAAAAGAGGGATACAATTACTGATTTTTTGAGGGGTATTTATAGGCTAGGTGAGGTGAGGTGAGGCTGATGAAGAGTCAATCTTGGCCTTTGGATGATCTTCTCTTTCTTCTCTCTCTTTTCTGTTTCGATCCAACGGCTGAAATTCACCCTTGTGCACACGGATTGCCACCGTGACACACAGTGTGTTAGTTTGTTGCTTACTTGACGAGTAATGATTGGATCTATGACTGGTGGCAGTCAAATCCACCAATCAGAGACGAGATGTGACACAACAATTAGCCACGTAGGAGCCTTGTACTTGGAATCTAAGTGTAGACCACGCACCATCTTCCCCTTAATTATCTGATTTTGATGCGTAGATGATACTCCCTTGATGATTAGAGAAAACCCCTAATTTCCAGGGTTTTTTAACTGGGATTGTGTTTTTCGTTCTTCCCCTTTTGTTTTCTTTTGTTTCTTTTCTTTTGTTTATTTCTTTGACCAAAAAGTTGACCCCCAAAAGTATATATTACTTTCACCGTCTCATACTTTTTACTCCTTGTTGGGCCTTTGATGCAAACTTGGACCCCAAATGAATAAAATACTTCCTTGCCCTCTCATGTAAATATGGGCTTTTGATGGACTTTATAACCAAAGTTGAATATACTTCCATCCGTCCACTTTGTTTTCCCTTTGGGCTTTTGAATTTGGGCTTCTTCAAAGTAAAGTAACATTACAATTTAATAATGGGATTTCAGGCCCATTAAGCATATGTGGGTCCCACAAAGGCCCAAAATCTTCATAAACTTCTTTAAAAATGATTCCGTCTTTTGGTTCTTGATAACTTCTTCAAACTCGTGTCGGTTTTGCCAGTTTTTGTGAACTTGGTACCTACACACATGAAACAAGAAAACATGTAAATACAATACCATATGCATATTAAATATGCATTTATTGTTCGTTTTATGATATAAATGATATGAGTAATTTCACTCATATCAGTTCACTTTTTTTATTGAGTTGGGTAACAAAGCATAGATTCCCAACACTAAGCCTTGAGTAACCCACAAATTTTTTAATCCTATATTTAACTTTTGTAAAACCCGCATATAAATACCATGAACAGTACATCACGTAAACCTACGAACCAATTAAAACTTTCTATTTATGTTATGTACACGTGTCACGAGCATTAAATTCAGAAAACTACGTATAATAATAACACACGATAATTATTAAGTATAATAATTATAATCACGAACAAAAAAACACACGATAATTATTACATATAATAATTATAACATGAATATTTAAAACACGACATACACGAAGTGTAACTAAAACGTACATTAAAACACAAACTAACACGAATAATAAACACGAGCGTACACGAATAATACTTTAACTATGAAAAGGCACGGGTTTGCCTTTTCGGCTTGTGGTAGCCGCGGAGAAGGAAGGACAAAGAGCCCAAGCCCAGTTTAATTTTTAACTAAAGGGAATAAAAACTACAGAGTTTTCCCATAACACATTTTTTTAGAAAAGAAATAAAAACCTAGCCTACTTATTGTGTTCTTGGCCGCGACATCCTTAAAGAGACAACAGGGATTCGTTTTGAGTTTTGATCGTGAGTAATTACGTGTTCGTGTTTGTAATCCTAACCTTCGTTTGATCACGCATTCGGTATATTCAAAAACCTTAATCTTTTAATTCTTTTTGTTAATTATTGTTCTTACGATTTGATCTTTATAAACAAGTGAAAAACATGTTATGATTTAAAATAAATCAAGGGGAGGGTTTTTGTTTGGTTTGTTTGTGGTTCGGCAGCCCAACCGAGAGCCTAAGGCTCTCGGTGCATCCCTTTTTATCCACAGCCGAGACCCCAAAGGGGCTCGGTTTGTGGTAGTGTCGAGCAGTGGGAACCACCGGCTTATGCCGGTGGCCACTTTGTTCAGGCAGTGGGAACGTGAGGCACAACAGGGGGAACCACCGGCCTAAGCAGGTGGGAACCATGGTCTCCGTAGGGGCCAGCCATGGCTGCCGTCGTTGGCTGTGCAGCCACCGGCCACCACCACAGCCACAACTGTGGGTGGTGGTTGGTGTTCGGGTTTTGGTTTTGTCTCGGGTTTCGGGCTCGGGATTGTTTGCTAATTATTTTTACAATATTAATTAAACTATTTTCATGCTTAACTAATTAATTTAATTAAAACATGAACTTAGGTTATATTATTTTTATAAATAATACATGTTTAAGCCTAAGTACATTTTATTATTTATTTAGACTATAGTTTTATTAATAAATTATTTAAAACATGAACTTATAATTAATTAATAAATTTCATGACTTAGGTTATTTTATTTAGTTAATAAAACATGTTAACCTAAGTATTATACTAGTCTTATTTAATTAAACCATGACTTAATTAAGTTTGTATAACCTATAGTTTATTAATTAACCTTGATATGTTATTAATTAATAAAATATGTACTATCATTATTAATTAATAATCAGATATAACCTATAGTATTTAATTAATAAACTATGCTATTAATTCCATGACTTATAACTTTTAACCAGTTAACACTACCTTATATTTTTAGATTATTAATCTAGCTTATTTCTAATTATGGAAACTTTCTATTTCAGGAAACTTATTATTTTTAGAAACTGATATATTTTTGGAAACTTTCTATTTTTGAAAACTTTCTATTTTTTGAAACTTTCTATTTTGGGAACTTTCTATTTTTGGAAACCTGATATTTTTAGAAAGTTACTTATTATTACACTACAAGTATAATAATACAAGAATACAAGATAATACATAACCAGAAGACATGAAATACATGAATAATACAGTATATCATTTAAAACAGTAAAATAAGACAAAAACATATAAAACGAGTTAAGAACATGCTATAACCAGTAACATACTCAGTAATCAGACAACTCATACGTGTCCCTTATTTATGTAGTAATAGTGAGGTCGGAGTAGGAATTTTCATCCTTCATCTTTCCTCGTTTACTGGACATAAGGTACGGATATTCTGTCCTTCAATATGGACATTCTCTTTCCTTATTAGGACTCCCCGTTTGCAGCCAACTATTTTCCCCAAGTATTTGTTTTATATGTTTTGATCTGCTTATGTTAGTTTTAAATGCCTAAGCCATATACATGCATGCCATGTCACCTAGTTATGGAGGTACCATAACCATAACACTGGAGGCACTAGTGTTATGACTTCCCCATGGCGGAGTGATTGCTCGTGGCGTCCCTTTACAGTTTGGCCATATATTTATATTATCATGTGGGGCGTATGGGTGCATCCTAGTTACATGTTTTTACAGGATTTTCATGGTGAATGTGGTGTGTGCCTTGCATCCTTCACAAGGAGTTGATCCCTCATACCCAGACTAATTAATTTGAGGCATCTCCTCTAATTGCATGATGAGATCTCCCCTCCAAGTATTCATGCACGGTGGAACCTCATGACCTATATGGGCTATTGGCTAATTAATACAATTTCATATAAAAACATAAGTATTTTCAAACTATAAAACCAGTTTTATGAACATGTTCCAGGTTATCGAGGACTTATACATTTCCGCTACTATTAGTCTTATTATGCTTATGTCATTTCATTCTATGCTTGTATATCCGTTCACTGGGCGTTATGCTCAGCCGTTTTCCTTTCATGTTCCCAAATGGTAGGTACTCAGGGACGCAACTAGGACTTGAGAGTATGTGCATACGGATGGAAGCTATCTAGCCTTCATTACTTTATGCATTTTCCATACATTACATTACTTCATTTCTTTTGGACAATGTTTAGTCCTTTTCCATTTCAGTATTTATATTCATGTGTGTGAGCTTATGTTTGGACTACCGATGTTTGTTTCCAGTATTTCCTTTTATGGTTATTTAATGTTTTTGGACATTTACCTTGCATGCTTTGATGACACGCCATAATTATCCTGTGATATTCCATTTATCAAAATGGGGTGTTACAACTTTAGAGTTAACAACAAAGTCATTGTAATTTTTGGGAAAATAGAAGGTCTGGAAGACCTTCTAAGGGTTTGAGTACCCTGAGCAGGGTTGATAGGAACAGAATCCATGTTTCCTTCAGATATTAAGTTGTCATCAAGTGTGACAACCTCATCCTCTAATACTCCGACATCATTTTCATCACTGTTATAGTGTTCAACCTCAATCAAGGGTAAACCCACAGTGTTCACAATGTTACTAGGAAGTGTAAAGTGGTTGTTATCACTTTGTGACTCAAGTCACTATTATGGTTGTGTTGTACTCTCTCATAATCATTAAGAAGCTCAGGGTTATTTAAATCAAAAAAGTTTAAGTGATTTATATCTTGAAAAACATTAGAAATATCTTTAATTTTATCTTTTGAAATAAATCCTTAAAAGAAAATATTCAAAGAACTTAACATCTCTAGAGACAAAATGATGCATATCAAGACTATAAGCCCTATAACCCTTCTGAGAAATATAATAACTCATCATCACACATTTTTCAGATCTGCTACTAAGTTTATCATGATTATTAAGCAAAGTATCAAAACATAAGCAACCAAAGATTATGATATTAAAGAGATTAGGGCTAATTTTATAAATCATTTCATAAGAAGACTTCCCTTTAGCACAAAAGAGGTTAATCTATTAATAAGATAGCAGTTAGAATACCTTCAGTCCAAAGCCTCACAGGGATTCCCCCCTGAAACAGAAGGGATAAGGCAACATTAAGCAGATGCATATGTTTCCTCTCAACTGTTGTGGAGTATAGGCATAAGAAGTCTGGTGTAGAATACCATTTTCATTGTAAAACTTGTTAAAGGTTTGATATATAAATTCGGTTATATTTTCACTTATAAGCACCTTGACAGTTCTTTTAAATAAATTTTTAATCATATTATAAAAAACAGTGATAAGGGAGACAACTCCATCTTTACACTTAATCAAGTATACTCAGACAACTCTAGTGTAATCATCCACGACAGTAAGGAAATACCTATGATCGGAATGACTAGCAACGTTGTAAGGCCCCCACATATTTAAATGCACAATATCACCAAGACTTATAGTGTTATGATCACTTTAAGGAAAAGGTTTTCTAATTTGTTTAGCCCTTTGAACCACTTCACAAAATTCAGTTTGTTCATATTTATCAAATTTTAGGGTGCCTTTTAAAACATTTAGAACAGGTTCTATAAGGCGCCCAAGTATACAGTGCCAATCATATTGACACAAAGAACAAGCAATGATAGTTTTACTACTATTACACTGATTACCTTGAATATCTAAATAGTATAAACCACCACATTGTTTACCAGTCCCAAGAACATTTTTCAGATTCAAATCCTGATTAAAAAATAAATGCTTTTTCTCATCAAACATAACAAAGATCTTATTATCCTTAGTAAGCTTATGAACATAAATCAAAGTAACACAATACACATGCATAACCAGCACATCAAACAAGACTAACCCATTGGACAGTTTAAGATTCCCAAATTTAGAAATAATAGCTTCAATTCTATTAGGGTGAGCAACTTTAATCTTAAGGTGAAAGATTAAACATTATCTAAGTCTTTTTCACCATTGGTCATATACTGATTAGCCGCTGAATTTATCTGTAAAACCCGCATTAAAAAAAACATATGAACAGTACACGTGAACAGTAACATACGAAAACACGGTAAAATTTAAACTTTCATTTTATAATATTAATACACGTGTCACGACAATAAATAACGAACAATCGTGAATATTATAAATGTGATACGATCACGAATACCAAAATTACGAATAATAAATCACGAACACGCACGTAAATTATTTAACACTAAAAAAACTACGGGTTTACCCCATGTGGGCCCCATAGCCGCGGCAAGACAAAGGAAAGAGGCCAAGTGGGCCTTTTGGCCCAAAACTAATTTTATTAAAACACCTGGAGGATTATTTTTCTCTCATATTTTAGGTTAGAGAAAATTGTCCTCTTCCTCCTTGTTTCTCCTTATCCGCCAGCCACACAAGAACAAAGGGCAAACTGGATGAATTTTTGTGTTGGTTTAATTATTCGTGATCACCTAATCATTCTACACGCATTGGTATATTCAAAACCTTTTCTTTTTATTTTATTTTCTTATGATCCCATGTTTAAAAATTAATTAATCACGTGAACATGTAAACTAATAACTAGGATTAATTAATTTTGGGTCAAGGGTACATTTGGTTTGTGTTTGTGGTTCGGCCGAGGCACCGAAACCCCCAAAGGGGGTGTTCGGTTTGCTTTTGATCACCACCACCAAGACCATTAAGGTCTCGTCTTGGTTGGTCTTCGGTCGGCGCAACAAGGGAACCCCGACCATGGGTCGGGGTGTATTTGTTTTTGGTTTATGGTGGAGCCGAGACACCACCGAGACCCCAAGGGGTGCTCGGTTGGTGTTGGTTGTTCGGACCCGAGACCAAGGGACCCCGACTTCGAGTCGGGGTATGATTGCATGTTTAGTTGATTAAGTAGTGTCAACCGAGATCCTTTCCAAGGTCTCGGTGGGACTTGTTTATAGCTTATTTGATTCGGCTTATATTAAAACATGGGCTCGGGATTCGGGTTTTTATAAAAACTATTTTATAAATCATGTCATATTAAACTTTAGGTTAATTAATTTATTTAAATTACTTCATGTATAACCTAAGGTAATTATACTTAGTCATTTTAATTAAACACGTATTTTAATTAAAATCATATAACGTATAGTTTAATTAAATTAACCAGTTATTTAATTAACTAACTATAATCATGACTTGTATTGTACTAATTTAACTTCATTTATTATTTATAATTCAGCTTAATTCTAATTATGAAAACTTACTATTTTTGGGAACTTTCTATTTTTGGAAACTTGCTATTTATGGAAACCTGCTATTTTTAGAAAGTTACTTAGTATTACAAAACAAGTATTATAATACACTAATACATGAATAATACACAACAGAACATTAGAATAACTACAGAATACTCGGTACAACTGTAAAACATGACAGAATACATATAACAAGCAAATAACACACAGAACCAGTAAAACACATGTAATTCAGATAACTCATACACGTCCATATTTCTTATGTAGTGTTATCCGTCAAGGCGGATTAGTCTTCATCGTTTCGTTAGCTTTTGCTGGACATAAGGTACGGATTTCCCGTCCTTCAGTAAGGACAACCTCTTTCTTTCATTAGGATTTCCCGTATGCAACCAACTATTTTCCCCAGTAGTTACAGATTAAATGCTTATGTTTATTAGTTACCTTAGCCATATACATGCATGACCAGTTTCACCTAGTTATGGAGGTACCATAACCATAACACTAGAGGCACTAGTGTTATGACTTCACCACGTCGGAGTGATAGCTCGTGACGTCCCTTTTCAGTTGTTTGACCACTATATTATTATATTATCATGTGGGGTGTATGGGTGCATCATAGTTACATGTTTTAGTCAGGATTTCATGGTGAATGTGGTATGTGCCTTGCATCCTTCACAAGGAGCTGATCCCTCCTACCCACTTACCAGTTAATTAGAGGCAACCCCTCTAATTGCATGATGAGGTCTCCCCTCCAAGTATTCATGCACGTTGTTGACCTCATGACCTATATTGGCTATTATTGTACATTAACTAATACAGATTTTCATAAGTAACATAAGCTATGTTTTCAGAACTAAAACCAGTTAACATGACAGACAACTAGGTTTTCTAGTACTTATTCATTTCCGCTGCCATTCATGCTTTATATTCTTTATATGCTTCCATACTCTATGTTTCCATGCTTTATTGTATATCCGTGCACTGAGTGTTATGCTCAGCCATCTACTTTTCCATGTTCCCAAACGGTAGGTACCCAAGGACGCAAGTGGGAACTCTAGAGTATGTGCATTCGGATTGGAAGCTATCCGGCCTCTTTTACCTTATGCATTTATTCCTACTTTATCATACATTACTTCTTTTGGACATTGTTTATTCCTTTCCATTTGCAGTACTTATATTGCTTGTTTGTGAGTTACTAGACTACCGATGTTTGATTCCGGTATTTCTGTTTATGGTTATGAATGTTTAGACATTTACCTTGCATGCTTTGATGATACGCCATAATTTACTGTAGCACTCTATCCTATTAAATGGGGTGTTACAATTATGGTATCAGAGCCAAGGTTTCGACCTGTAGCTCTGTAAAAATGACCTGTGACTTACGGGTAGTCACTAGTGTCTTCCTAGAACTGACAGTTGGTTTTCATGCATTCATTCATTTTCATTTTTTTATGCATTCATATCATTGTAGCAAGTTTATGACGAAGTAATGGTTGGTACATGATTAGACCTATTTAGTCGCATGTGCTTTTATCAAAACTTTTAACTTTGGGACTGACCCATTGGCGTCCCCGCACCATGTCTTTTGTTTTGGGTGAACTGACCATAGGCGTTCACTCCCGTTCATAAAAAATGTTTTATAAACTGCATCATGCATTTTTACATTGTTTCAAGCATTATAAACTGCTTCTTTGATTTATACATTGTTCATGCATTCTTATGTTATCTCATTTCAGATTTATGATTTATGTTGCATTTTGTTGTTTAAACTATCAGATGGGGAACAATCGCAATACTCCAGATTTGACAGCAGTTGTCAATGCAGCTCTACAAGCCCTACTTCCCCAACTTCGCAATGAAAACATGGATGAACTTCAGGCGGAATTCCAGACTCATGGTAATCACAACAATCCTCCTAATCCTCCACTGGTTACTCTTATGACTTGGTTGGAGAGATTCAACAAACAGTGACCCCGTTCGTTTGAACAGACTGACAGCCCCAACGACGCTGAAGCTTGGTTTTCTCACATCGAGAAGATTTTCGATGCAATGGGTTGTGATGGTGTCTACAAGGCAAGACTGACTTGTTATAAGTTTGGAGGTGATGTGCTGCAATGGTGGAAATCGGTCAAGCAGTCCAACGGTGGTGACAATTGGGTTGCACAGCTGACATGGGACCGCTTTAAGGAGATCTTCCTTAATCAGTACTTTCCACATGCTGAGCAAGAGAAGCTCAAGAGGGACTACCATAACAATCGACAGATTGCTGGTGAAAACAGCAATGAATTGATGCAAAGGTTTCTCCGTTTAGCAGGTTTTCTGGGTCCAGCCGTAGGAACTGCTACTGAGCAGGCTGAGAAGTTTCGCTGGGCACTACGCACTTCGGTTTCCAACAACCTGGTATGTGCTACGATGCAGCCCGTAAGCTCGAGATGCTTCAGGAATGAGAGGAGTTTGGTGATGACAGAGCCGTGAAGAGGTATCTTCAATCACCAATTGTAAACAATTCATTTCCATCAGTATTATTCATTTCATATAAACCTCTGTTCAACAATATATGTATTCTAGGCAGAAGACTGACGACCGTAAGCCTACGGCCGTTCAGCAGCAAGTATCCAAGAGAAACGGTCAGATAAACGACCGTTCTGAATCTGAGAGGCGTGGCGGTAACGATAGTTACCGTAACAACGCTAACAACTCAAAAAACAGCAGGTCCCTACATTAACCTTCTTTCATGTTCAACTATTTATGTTATGGTATTCTGACACTCCAACAAAAATTGTTAATTCAGGAACAATGGTAACGGCAGGGATCAGGACCGTAGGGGTTCACAGCCTAACCGTTCTACCTCATCTGGTAAATTTTACACCTTCTATGTAATCATGTTTATGTACCACGATCATGTCTCATGCATGTAATCCTTGAACATGCTCTCAGATAACTAGGACACCTGCTAGAGGATTCACGCATCATATCTGTCCCACTTGTTCGCGCAGACATTTCGGTATTTGTCACCGAGGTACTGGTGGTTGCTTCAAGTGTGGTCAACAAGGCCATCAGCAGAAGGACTGTCGCCAGGGTGAGATAGAAGGCACCTCTAGACACGCCGACACCAAGCCACTTCCTACTTCTGGTCACGTGTTTACTACTACTCGAGATCAGGCGAATAAGACCTCAGGTACTATCACCGGAAATATCTTTATGAATGGTTTGGCAGCATGTGTTCTATTTGATACTGGAGCGACGCATTCAGTCTTGTCCACTGCTTTTGCTGTACGTGTTAGGATTTCCCCGATGCCATTAGATAATGCCTTACGCATTTCCACGCCACTTAGGGAATCTGTACAAATCACTCAAGTGTACAGAGATCTTCCCCTAGAGTTTGATGACAAGATCCGTAGAGTTGACGCACTTCCTTTGGACATGTGCGATTTTGACTTGATTTTGGGCATGGACTGGTTATCCAAACACCAGGCCACGATTGACTGCCATACTTATCGGGTTATCTTCGGTGATGTTAAATCCCCAGAGTACATACACCATGGTTTCCTGCCATGGAGGTCAGTATAGATTATTACATCCATGGAGGCGCGTGCATTGCTATCACACGGTTATCAGGACTTCCTAGGCAATATTCATGACATTTCTGCCGAGTCTCCATCGATCCAAGATCAACCTATTGTGTCAGAGTTTCCTGACGTATTTCCAGATGAACTTCCGGGCATACCACCTGTTCGTGAAGTCGAGTTTGGAATCGAGCTCATACCAGGTGCAGAGCCAATTTCCAAAGCTCCTTACCATATGGCTCCTATAGAGCTTAAGGAACTAAAAGATCAGCTGCAGGAACTACTGGAACGAGGTTTCATCCGTCCCATTGCATCACCATGGGGTGCACCGGTACTGTTCGTGAAGAAGAAACACGGCAGCACGCGTTTATGTATAGACTATCGTGAGTTGAACAAGATCACGATCAGGAATCGTTATCCTTTGCCGCGAATTGATGACCTATTCGATCAACTTCATGGCGCCATGCATTTCTCCAAGATCGATATGAGGCCCGGCTACCATCAGTTATGGGTTACAGAGCAGGATATCTCTAAGACTGCTTTTCGTACACGTTATGGGCACTACGAGTTCATAGTCATGCCATTCGGACTCACTAATGCTCCACCTATCTTCATGGATTTAATGAACCGTGTCTTCCATGAGTTTCTGGACAAGTTCGTTATTATGTTCATTGATGACATCCTGATATTCTCCAAATCTAAGGAGGAACATGAGGAACACCTTCGTACAGTCTTACAGATTCTTCGTCAGAAGCAGTTGTACGCCAAGTTCTCTAAGTGTGAGTTCTGGCTAACCAAGGTGGCATTTCTAGGCCATATTGTATCTGCAAAGGGGATCACCATAGATCCTACCAAGGTTGAAGCTATCACTGAATGGCCGAGACCTACATCTGCAACAGAAGTTAGAAGTTTTCTGGGTTTAGCTGGCTACTACCGCAGGTTTGTAGAGAACTTTTTACGGTTAGCCTTACCTTTGACTAAGTTGATGAGGAAAGGAGAGAAATTCGTCTAGACGGAAGAGCGAGAGAAGAGCTTTGAAGATCTTAAGCAGAAGTTAGTGACTGCACCTATTCTTACTCTCCCATCTAGCTCATGTGGATTTCAGATATATAGTGACGCTTCAGGAAAGGGATTAGGCTGCGTTCTCATGCAACATGGGAAGGTTATTGCATATGCATCACGACAGCTGAAACCTTATGAAGAAAACTATCCTAATCACGATTTAGAGCTTGCAATAGTTGTTTTCGCGTTGAAGATCTGGAGACATTATTTATATGGTGAATCATGTAACATATTCACCGACCACAAGAGTCTCAAGTACATCTTCACCCAGAAGGAACTGAACATGAGACAGAGGAGATGGTTAGAGCTATTGAAGGATTACGACACCAACATTCAGTACCATCCTGATAAGGCGAATGTGGTGGCAGATGCTCTAAGCAGAAGGTCGGGTATGATTGCTGGCATATGGATTACAAAGGAGATCATTCGTGACCTGGAAATGACTGATATTGAGTTTTGCGTACGAGGACAGCACGGTTACTGGGCTAATCTTAGAGTGGAACCAGACTTACATTCTAGGATTAAGGAAGCTCAGAAGGACGATGGTGAGATTTGGGCTATCCTTCAGAACCTTGATCAGCAGACGGAGTTTCATGTTGATGATTGTGGTAAAATTACACCTCTTGTTTAGGGAAACAAAAGAGCGTAAATGAGCGGTAAGTATCGAGTGATGATTTAGGAAAATCAACACTAATGACCCTTAATGGTGTGAAAGTTCGTTTCCCAAGGAGGTATATGTGTGTGACTAAGATGTTCAAGATTTGTGATTAATATTTGGTTTAGAAGGGGATGAGAAAAGAAAATGACGAAGACGTAAAAATAAAAATTAACAAAAAATCACTACTAGAAAGTTAAAACGTAGAACCTTAAAAATCACAAAAATAAAAATAAATTCTAAAAATTACCAAAAATTCACCAAAAATCAAAAATAATAAACTAAGAGTTTACCAATGATCAAAACTTTTTCAAACCTTTTAAATAATTAAATATTCAATTTTTAAATGCTAATTAAAGCCCTAAAAATCAAATAAATTATCAAAAAGCCCAAATAAAGATTTTTCAATTGGTAAACCTCTAAAATGACCTAAAAAGATTAAAAACTATTTTTAGAAAATTTTAAACTAATAAAAACTATTTAAAATGATTTAAAAACTATTAAAACTTAAAATAATTATAAAAATTAATCTAAAAGAGATAAAATTATTCTAAAAGTTGCTAAATTCCTATTTTAATATATTAAACCTAAGAAAAATGTAAAAAGTTGGAAATGTGAAATTTCAAAAATAATAATAAAATAATATTAAAAATCCAAAATTATAAAAAATTCTAAAAACTTGCAAACTAGTTTATTTTGACCTAAATGATCAGAAAATCAAAGTGAAATTACCAAAATACCCCTAATGGGCCCTCAAATGGGCCAAATCTAAATTCAGTCAACACAAATGGGCTTTTGGGCCCAAAAAGTCAAACTTGGCCCAATTGACTTGGAAAAGCCCTATCTGACTTAAAATTCAATTCTAAGAACAAAACTCTAAAGGCCCAAAAGCTGAATATGAGCTTATCACAGCTTATTAAACACAAAGCTTATTCTTATTGGGCTTTTCAGCCCATTAAGCCATAAGCTCTAATTTGACACACAACCCTCTTTTAGGATGCTTAAGAGATCTGTCAAAAGAAATTTCCAAAAAGCACACTCAATAAGCCAGAAAATAGAAAAGCAAAAATCTACAAAACGACAAAATAGTCGTTGAGAAATAATGCACCTCAGGACTTGATTCAACTTGCAAAAGCTTTCAAATGGACTCAATAAGCAATATCAATCAACAAAAACCCAATAAGCACAACCAATAAGCCAGAATAAGCACAAATGAGCTTATGTAAAAGTCAAAGGAGTTGGTTTTCTAGTCAAACCTAAAAGTCAACCACCCAAACGCTCCAGAATGAACAAATGGGTCAAAATATGAGCACCTATTACAAAAACAAAGTTGTTGTTGGTTGAAATAAGCTATTATAGCTTATTGATAAGCTGACACCAAATTAACACTATCAGTGGCAACCAGCAGGGGAAAGGAGTTCCCACTGCTTTGACTATTTGACCAAGCTTATATGGGAGTTCTGGTTTGATTCAATTGGAAACAAAGGCACCCTTGTGATCAGTGAATCACAAGGAGTTAATAGCAACAATAAAATCACAAAATGGTTCACACAATAAGCCACAATAAGCCAAACAGTTACCAGATATGCACCAGATATGGAAATAAGCAGTTAAGCACTTAATAAGCAGATTTAAGCAGAATAAGCCAACCAAACTTAACAAGATGCATACATAAGCTATATAAACTAAGAACAAACACAAAGCAACAAGAATCAAACACTGAATCAAAGTAATCAACAAGATCAAAGCACAAAATGTTTTTGATGAACAATGAACAATATGCAGACAAGTTTTGCTGATATACTTGACACTTGATCCAATTTCAAGCCTCAAATCCTTCTTCCCTGGTGTGATTAACTATGATTTAGCACTTGTTAGCCCTAGCCTAAGCCTAGATCTAGGTGTCCTCAAAATCCTAGCCAATTTTACCAAGTATTTAAGATTTTATAGCCAAATAATGAATCTATGTGATCAAACCCACAAAACCTGCAAACAGATGAACACAAGCACCTAAATAACAGATACCAATACTTGCTTACACAAAACAAACACTTAGCAAACCACAAATCCAACTTATGCAGTAATCCCAAACACCCTTTTAAAACTTGATTCCACAAATTTTCAAAGGCTTATGAAGATTCAACCCACAAATCAGATCAATAACACCTCAATAACATCAAACCAAACCAAATCAACAATATTCAACCACAATAAAACAGATTCAAGCATAAATCCACAAAAATCACAAATAATCAGAAACTTAAAGAGAAAATGAAAAGGGAAGAAGATGCAAACCTCCAAGACCTACATCCAGGCCTTGGATTGTTTGAGCTGAGGTACTAGCAAAACAAGTACCAGCTTCCAAGCTGCTAAGAAGAACAAACCACAAGGTGAGATCAAAAATAATGCCAACTTCAGATTTTTGATGCACAAGCTTTATCACTTAAAACCTTGCCTCAAAAACCTTCAAACAAGATAATGGAACTCAGATTTTAGCTTCTCAAACACCAAACTTTTATAAATAACAGATTAGAACTCAAAATTTTAAGAAATTCAAACTTTATTTCATAAAAAGGAATTACAAAGATTAAAAGCTAAAATCTGGAACAAAGGGACTCTCACATGTTGAGGTCTCCTTTTATAGGCAAATGCCTGGCTAAACACTATTCACAAACCCTAGAACTGAATTCCCTATTATGCCCTTGAGTCTTCTAGACGTTTTCTGAATTTGAGCTGTCCAAGTTGATCAAGGCTGTTCATTTTAGCTTTGGAATGAAGCAATGAATCATAGCTGTTGATTTTGACACGTCACATAACTTGGAGGCTAAGTTGCATTCTGATTGGTGGAAAGGGAATTGGGGGTGGCGTCCATAGTGAGTGGGATTAAGGGTTTTTGGTGTGGGATAGGTTTCTGCATGTGTGAATCACACATGTGCAAAGGGAATTGATTTTTACCCTTAGTTTAAGTGGAGTAAAAACTGGGGGTGAAGAGGGGTAAACAGTAGTTCATTTGATCCGAAATTGGGGGAAAAGAGTTGTTTGGCGCATTTTCTGATTTGAAAGTTTGAAAGTGGCAACTTAGGTCCTTGTGTTTTGAGATTTTTGGTAAATAAGGTATTTCAGCCTAGAAAACGTATTTCCCTTTATATTAACTTTCACCATTTGTCACTTTTGGCACCAAACTTTCCATAAAATGTTTCAAGGGTTATTTTTGACATGTTTTCATAATTGAAGGACTGATTTTGGACAATGTTGATCTTCAAAGGTCTTCAATGTATCTTAATCTTCATGAGGGACCATTGTTGGCAATTTGGATTTGTTGAGGGACTAATCTTGCCATTTCTTCAAAGTTGAGGGACCTTTTGTGTAATTTTGACAAACTTAAGGGACCAAACTTGTAATTATTAATATACAAGGGCTTTAAGTGTCAATTCTTCAATTAATGAAGATCAATCTTGTTTGTCTTCAAGTCTTCAAGGGTATTTGTTGAGAATTCCATGATTAGGGCCCGGTTCTTTGTACGGCTTCGTTTCTCGTGTCCGTTTTTCCTTGTAACTTGTGATCTTTTGTCTTTTTCACGATATCCATACCTAAAATACACAAGTAAACAAACACAAGCATATATATGGTATTTTATGACATTTTTATGCATTTAAAGTCCGAAAAGAACGATGAGATCATGTATAAATGCCATCTCATCAGTTGACAACGACGGTATCTTATGGTAGGGCACTAGATTAGTGGTTCCTGATGACTCTACTCTCAGGGAAGCTGTGTTGACTGAAGCTCACAGTTATCCATTTACCATACATCCTGGTTCTACCAAGATGTACCACGACATCAAGCAACACTTTTGGTGGAGTGGTATGAAGCAGGAAGTTGCCACCTTCGTTTCTAAATGTATGATCTGCCAACAGGTGAAGATCGAACATCAGCGAGCTAGTGGTTTATTACAACCATTAGATATTCCAGCATGGAAGTGGGACAAAATCTCCATGGATTTTGTTACTGGTCTTCCTGTTACTCAGAAGAAGAATGACGCTATCTGGGTCATTGTAGATAGGTTGACTAAATCTGTTCATTTTCTGCCGATTCGCAAGGAGCATCCGGTTAGCAAATTAGCAGACACATTCCAGAGGGAGATCATGAGACTGCATGGTACTCTATCAGAAATCATCTCTGACAGAGATCCCCGTTTCACATCACGTTTCTGGCAGAGTCTGCAGAAAGCTTGGGGCACCAGACTTAAGCTCAGCACTGCCTTTCATCCTCAGACCGACGGACAGTCGGAACGTACCATTCAGACATTGGAGGACATGCTGCGATCGTATGCTCTAGAATGGTCAGGAAGCTGGGATGATTATATATTCCTAGTAGAATTCGCATACAACAACAGCTGGCACGCTAGCATCAAGTGTGCTCCCTTTGAGATATTATATGGCAGAAAGTGTCACGCCCTAATCTGCTGGGATCAAGTGGGCGAACGACTACTTGAAGGTCCAGAGATGATTTAAATGACCAATGAGAAGGTCGCTGTCGCCAAGGCAAAACTTCAGGAAGCTCGTGCTCGTCAAAAGAGCTATGCTGATAAACGTCGTAGAGATGTGTCTTTCAACGTAGGTGACCATGTTTTCCTCAAGGTATCACCTGCACGATGAGTTAGACGTTTTGGAATCAGAGGGAAGCTCAGTCCTCGCTTCATCAGACCGTTCGACATCATAGAACGCGTTGGTGAAGTGTCATATCGTTTAGCGTTACCGCCTCGGCTATCACACGTTCACAACGTGTTCCACGTGTTCTTACTCAGAGGATACAACTATCATCCAGTTCATGTTGTCCAGTATCCACTTAATCAGATTCGAGAGGATCTTTCATATGTCGAAGAACCCGAGAGAGTTCTTGAGCGACAAGATCGTGTCATGCGGAGGAAGACGACCCCTTTCGTCAAAATCCTCTAGAGGGATCATCCTGAGCGGGAAGCCACTTGGGAGATGGAGGAGTCTATACGGACTTCTTACCCTCATTTCCAGTTCTAATTCGGGTATGTTTTCTTTCAATTTACGTTTCTCCAATTCGAGGACGAATTGTTCTTTTAGAGGGGAAGAGTTGTAAAACCCGCATTAAAAAAAATATGAACAGTACACGTGAACAGTAACATACGAAAACACGGTAAAATTTAAACTTTCCATTTATAATATTAATACACGTGTCACAACAATAAATAACGAACAATCATGAATATTATAAATGTGATACGATCACGAATACCAAAATCACGAATAATAAATCACGAACACGCACGTAAACTATTTAACACTCGAAAAACTACGGGTTTACCCCATGTGGGCCCCATAGCTGCGGCAAGACAAAGGAAATAGGCCAAGTGGGCCTTTTGGCCCAAAACCAATTTTATTAGAACACCTGGAGGATTATTTTTCTCTCATATTTTAGGTTACAGAAAATTGTCCTCTTCCTCCTTGTTTCTCCTTAGCCGCCGGCCACACAAGAACAAAGGGCAAACCGGACGAATTTTTGTGTTGGTTTAATTATTCGTGATAACCTAATCATTCTACACGCATTGGTATATTCAAAACGTTTTCTTTTTATTTTATTTTCTTATGATTCCATGTTTAAAAATTAATTAATCACATGAACATGTAAACTAATAACTAGGATTAATTAATTTCGGGTCAAGGGTACGTTTGGTTTGTGTTTGTGGTTCGGCCGAGGCACCGAAACCCCCAAAGGGGGTGTTCGGTTTGCTTTTGATCACCACCACCGAGACCATTAAGGTCTCAGCGTGGTTGGTCTTCGGTCGACGCAGCAAGGGAACCCCGACCATGGGTCGGGGTGTGTTTGTTTTCGGATTATGGTCGAGCCGAGAAAACACCGAGACCCTAAGGGGTGCTCGGTTGGTATTGGTTGTTCGGACCCGAGACCAAGGGACCCCGACTTCGAGTCGAGGTATGATTGCATGTTTAGTTGATTAAGTAGTATCAACCGAGATCCTTTCCAAGGTCTCGGTGGGACTTGTTTATAGCTTATTTGATTCGGCTTATATTAAAACACGGGCTCGGGATTCAGGTTTTTATAAAAACTATTTTTATAAATTATGTCATATTAAACTTTAGGTTAATTAATTTATTAAAGTTAATTCATGTATAACCTAAGGTAATTATACTTAGTCATTTTAATTAAACATGTATTTTAATTCAAATCATATAACGTATAGTTTAATTAAATTAACCAGTTATTTAATTAACCAACTATAACCATGACTTGTATTGTACTAATTTAACTTCATTTATTATTTATAATTCAAATTAATTCTAATTATGGAAACTTACTATTTTTGGGAACTTTCTATTTTTGGAAACTTTCTATTTTTGAAAACTTCCTATTTTTGGAAACCTGCTATTTTTAGAAAGTTACTTAGTATTACAAAACAAGTATTATAATACACTAATACATGAATAATACACAACAGAACATCAGAATAACTACAGAATACTCGGTACAACTATAAAACATGACAAAATACATATAACAAGCAAATAACACACGGAACCAGTAAAACACATGTAATTCAGAAAACTCATACACGCCCATATTTCTTATGTAGTTTTAACCGTCAAGGCGGATTAGTCTTCATCGTTTCGTTAGCTTCTGTTGGACATAAGGTACGGATTTCCCGTCCTTCAGTAAGGACAACCTCTTTCTTTCATTAGGATTTCCCGTATGCAGCCAACTGTTTTCCCCAGTAGTTACAGATTAAATGCTTATGTTTATTAGTTACCTTAGCCATATACATGCATGACCAGTTTCACCTAGTTATGGAGGTACCATAACCATAACACTAGAGGCACTAGTTTTATGACTTCACCACGGCGGAGTGATAGCTCGTGGCGTCCCTTTTGAGTTATTTGGCCACTATATTATTATATTATCATGTGGGACATATGGGTGCATCCTAGTTACATGTTTTAGTCAGGATTTCATGGTGAATGTGGTGTGTGCCTTGCATCCTTCACAAGGAGTTGGTCCCTCCTACCCACTTACCAGTTAATTAGAGGCAACCCCTCTAATTGCATGATGAGATCTCCCCTCCAAGTATTCATGCACGTTGTTGACCTCATGACCTATATTAGCTATTATGGTACATTAACTAATACAGATTTTCATAAGTAACATAAGCTATGTTTTCAAAACTAAAACCAGTTAACATGACAAACAACTAGGTTTTCCAGGACTTACTCATTTTCGCTGCCATTCATGCTTTATATTCTTTATATGCTTCCATACTATATGTTTCCATGCTTTATTGTATATCCATGCACTGAGCGTTATGCTCAGACGTCTACTTTTCCATGTTCCCAAACGGCAGGTACCCAAGGACGCAAGTAGGAACTCCAGAGTATGTGCATTCGGGTTGGAAGCTATCCGACCTCTTTTACCTTATGCATTTATTCCTACTTTATCATACATTACTTCTTTTGGACATTGTTTAGTCCTTTCCATTTTGCAGTACTTTATATTGCTTGTTTGTGAGTTACTAGACTACCGATGTTTGATTCCGGTATTTCTATTTATGGTCATGAATGTTTAGACATTTACCTTGCATGCTTTGATGATACGCCATAATTTACTGTCGCACTCTATCCTATTAAATGGGGTGTTACATTATCACTTTCCCATTGTGAACAAGTTTAGATTGAATATTGGTGTTAGAACAAAAAAAACTTCTCAAAGTTATCATTGAAAATTTTACTAGATTTAAAATAAGTACCTGCCATATTGGCTTTGACAGTTATCTGATAATCATTGTTGTCTTTAATAAGAGAGAGCAAAGTAGCAAGTTGTTCATCCATAAAACCAGATGAGGAAGAAGAGCCAACATATTTGTTTAAAACATTTTTCCCTTTAAAGTTTTGAACATATTTTTTCTTTCCAAAATCAGCAGGGTAACCAATGATTTTCAAAACTTCTATCAATAGTATAACCATTAAACCCACAAATTTCACAAATCAAACTAGAATTCACATTAGGTTATCAACATTAGAATTATTATGTCTAAAGGTAGTAGTACCATTGTTAGGTCTCAAATTTGGTAATGAAAGACTGATTCCTTTGAAAATTGTTTCTAGTATGCCCATTATATAAAAAAATCAAAGGTCTGAGCCCTTTGAGAGGGCCTGGACCACTACTAGATACCAATCTGTGAGACTCCTCACTAGAGATAACGGAATAAGCCCCTTTAACATCTGGTAAAGTCTCTCTAAAGAGAATGGAACTCCTGATTATCATATAAGAATCATCAAGCCCCATTAAAGATTGCATCAATTTCATAAGCTGATTATGTTTCTTAAAGTCACCAGCAGCAATACACAAACAATCAGGCAATTTAATCATAGCATCAAGTTGTTTCCACAAAGCATTTAACTTATGATAGTAATTAGACAAGTTAGAGCCATTTTTTCTTAGAGTATTAATCTTGTTATGCAAGTTAAATATGATAGAACCATCAACCTTATGATAAGTTTCTTTTAAATTTTTTCAAACATGTTTAGCCTTTTTAGAAAAAAATTATCCAAGAAACAATTCTTCATAAATGGAGTTAAAAATCCACCCCAACACGATAACATCAACTTTATCTCATTATTTCCCTAAACCTCATCAACAATGGACCCCTTACAGGTTCCATCAATAAACCAAAAACAACATAACATTAGACCAAACATTATTTCGAGTCTCTTTTAATTTAACAGACACAACGGTTAAAGCAACAGAATCATTAGGGTGTAAATGCAAAGGGTTACTCACATCAAGCTTACTAATCAAAGTAACAGGGTTAGCGACACTCTGAGTGTCAGAGTCACCATGAATAGACATGGTGACAAACAAATAACAAGAAAATAAGCAACTTAATCAAAGCCAACTAAGTTCTCAGGCTTCCAGACCACTCAAGGTGGTAAGTTAATGGCAAGGCAAAGATTAAGGATCCAAGAATATAAATAAAGAATCAAAAAGAGAGAAAAAGGCGCTAGTGGTGTTATAGAGCACACAAAGAGCACAATCGAACTCCTTCTCCTAGATTCACTTAGTATAAGAAGAAACAGAACCTTCCACGAACATAATAACCAAACCTAACTTTTTTTCTTTCAAGAAAAAAAATTGGGGCAAACCACCAATAATCACAGATCTATCAACCAATCGATAGAATCAACACAATAAACCACCTAGGATCAAGATTCCCAAAAAAGATGCAACCCTAATATTTTCAAAAAAAATATAATGTGTAAAAAACACACGATCTTGCTATCTTAATAACATATCTAACCCAAAAAAAGCTTTAAATAAAAAAACCCCATATCTAACAAACCTTACTAAAAATAGGATTTCAGAGAACTATGGCGCTCCGATACCATGTAGAAAAACACAATCAAATACTTCTAAAATCGTTTATTAATCTCAATCAACAAAACAGTTTAACCAAAAATAGGATTTAAACAAAAATTTAAAGCTCACCACTGCTAATCAGATGTGACCCTATTATCTAACTTGGTAATAGTTATACAAGATCAAAGAACAACTTAAGAAAGATTAGGGTTACATCTTTGAAAGAGAGAGAGACAACAAAATAAACACACATATGAAATCAACATACTGGCCACCTCACAAACCCTAGATTGCGTTATAAAAAAATAAAACCGTTGCACAACGGTCCTTATAATATTTCTCCAATAGTCTGTCGGTCCAAAAGAGTTTATAGCAATGGAGGATAAGGTTGGGAGAATGGTAAGGTTTATCCTTGGGCTTTTTCTACAAGTCCAAAGGTCTAAACCGAAAATATAAAATTAACAACATAAGTCCTTTTTGTTAGGAACAGATGTCACATTAAGTACAACCGAGTTAATTTTAACAATAAAATGTTGTTATAATTATTTGAAAATGTTGTTTTATATACGAGTTCATGTTTGTTGAATAAAGTTTTAGTCTCGTAGACAATAGGCTTAAAAGATCAAAAGTAACCCACTAAAGGGCATATTAATATGCAAAAAATGTTTGCAATTTTTTGTGTTAAATAATAAAATGGTTTTCTAATTTTTATTTTTTATTAATTATTTATATTCTATTATATTGGTTAAATGGTTTGAACAAGTGGATCAGAAAAAACGTTTAACTTGTTAAATCCATGTAATGTACTAACTTTCATATGTAAAATGAGTTTAATAAATAAACTTGAAACTCATTTAATCATTTTAACCTATATAATATACTTAAATCGACAACCCAAATATATATACGGATTCAGCGAGTAATTATAGTCAATGTTTTAAAAACCGGCTTTATATTGATCTGATCAAATCAAATCATCAGGTTACCGATTCGATCGAGATCAACCTTGTTTCCTAAAAAAATAAAAAATTTATATTTTCAATGATTAATAAAAATTATATAGAAAAATCATTAAGTCTTCCATTATTGAAAATATAAATTTATTTACCAACAAATATAATATGTAAAAATAAAATCACACCACAAATACGCATAATTTACATGATTTATTTGTAAGAAAACATGAAAAATCAAAACAGGCCAAGACCCAAGAATCGAGTTTACCTGGATCACCATCTTGTTAATATGCTTTTTTTTTACCGAAACCGAGTTAATGAATTGACCCGACCGGTTCAAACCGGTACATTGATTATAGCCGGCTTGATATCATGCCCCTCCCCAAAGCAAGCACGGCACATGTGCAGGGTAGAAGACTTTAGTTTGTTTGAAAAATAACTAACTCATCCTTTATTAACTCATCATCATCATCATCTTGTTAGAGATTCATTTCATAATTATTTAGATCCATTAACACATACAATGTCGATCGATCCATCGTTAGTTACAGAGATGGGAGCTGACGGCCTCGTTCGCGAATCCCCTATCATCAAACACACCGAGCGTGTAAGTTTTCAAATTATATTATAAATATATATATATACATATTCTGGATCCTAACTAACAAATTAATTCATAATACTTTTTTCTATTCAGTTGATTGAAGAAGAGCAACTTCAGTTGAGAAAGTAAGTACTTATGTTTTCGCCATTTTCGTTCCGCATTATTCGCGCATATTTGTCGATTCAATTGTAACTAATTATTTAGGTAATCATACATTCTACTGCCTTTTATAAGTAATAAGAGTATTTTAGTCCAAAATCGCTACTCGTTTTGTAAGTTTTTTAACCAAAATCAATCATTGACCGTTGCCAAACACGCATTATGATAGGTAAACGCTAAGAAAATATTAGGAGCATTTTGTAATAAGAGCATTTTGTAAGTAATAAAAGTATTTTGTAAGTTTTTAATAAAATCATTTTGATTTGGAGCGTTAAGAAAAATTAGGAATGCTAGTTGCGTGTTGCCAAACACGCATTATGTACAAAACGCTGAACTCTAGTTGCTTCAAAATGCTCACTGCCAAACATACCGTTGTATGTGGTAAATAGTGTTGATCCTACTACAAAATTTGGTTTGCCCTTAGGTATTGTAACTATAGTTGTAGCGTACAGCTTGCAGGGGCGGACTTACCTTAGAGGTTCGGGGTGGCGGCGCCCCCCATGGCTAGACAAAAATGACGAGATTATAGTGTAATTTTTTTTCGATTTTGAGCGTTTTTTTAAAATGCCCCCCACTCGAAACTCAAATTACCCCCCACTCACACATTAATTTCCAACATTTAACACTCTAAAACTTAAAAATCTTCCATTTTTAAGTTAAAATACTCTGTTTTTTATTTGGATTTTTATTTTTTTCGTCTTGCTATTGTCAAAAAATTTTTTTGCCCCCCATATACCAGTTTCCTGCGTCCGCCACTGACAGCTTGATTAGGTTTTTATTGTGGCTCGTTTCGGGTTTATTGGATTTGTTAGTCTCGATTAATTATAACTTATAACACTAACACATCTTAAGAAAAATGTTCAATGTTGACATCAATTTGCTCATCACTAGTATTATTGAAACCAAATATTATGGCCATTCATGAGTTACTAACTTGCTATAAAGTCATCATTGTACTCAAAGGTGGAAATATTCATGGAATTGATCTCTGTATGCGTGTGGTTTTTGCATATTTGTTGATCTATTTTCTAGCGCAAATGGTGGTAGTGGTAGTGTAATGTGTGATGTGTCACGAGAAGCTGTATGAAGAACTTTGAGTTTCCTTTCTTGAATTCATGTCTTCTTTCCCTTCATGATATAATTTAGGTTTGTTAGCTATTAGTTAACTTGCTAGCTGCATCACTCTTTTGAGATGGAGTCATTAGCTTATGATTGTTACTATAGAAGCATTGCATGAATTCGCAAATGAAAATCAAGTATCAGCAGAGAAATTGTTAGATATGCGTCATTCAAAGTTCATTAAGCCACTAGACATAAATAGTTACCAAATACTTAGGCGTATAACTATATGCACTTTTTTGAAATGTGCTTCTGACTATACGTGTTACAACAATAGGAAGAATCGCCATTCTTGTTTACATATTTACACTCATGGAAGAACGGTATTCTAGCTTCAACTATACGTATCTTGAACGTCATTTTAGGACATCTCTTGGGTCAAGATTTTCTTGTGCAGCGACATTAATCAATGTAGAACCTTATTATATTTGCAAATTAATTAAGTTTAACACGTGTATCCTGAAATTGTAAATCTTAGTTATTCGTTAGTATCAATCTAATCCCCATGCGTTTAGCACAATATGTATCAATCTTACATGAGAACAACATCTGAGCTTATTTTTGCACAACTTATCTCTTCATAGTTTGTTATTCCTAACTTGCTTGGAATCTTCAGATATATTGAAGAGAATTACTCAAAAATCCGTGATGTTGAGCGAGAGCTTTCGAGCCTCAACATGGAGATGAAACTCACAGCAGGGCCAAAGAAAGCTGGTTTGTGCATTATCCGTTTATGCATTTTTTTGGTCTTTTTACATGTGCATTAATCTCATTCACGTTTACATCTTGTAGCGCTTGAACATATGAGGAAGAAAATTGAATTGTCAACAGAGAGGATTCGTGTTGCTAAGTTGAAGGAAGAAGAAGCGAAGAAGGTATGTGCGTATTAGATCATAGATGTGCAACTTACGTTCTTGTGATTACTGCAGCCTGTGAATACATCTGTAATATTCATATACACATGTATTCTAGGCGTACGTATCTTAGTAAGTTTATTTGGAGTTTTGCTTAGTAGTAGCATTCATGAAGTTTTTGCTTTTGAAGATTGGGAACAGTATATATTGTGAGAAAGAGCACATGTGAATCCTTATAGCTGTCAAGTGCAGTTTGTGTCTGAATTATCACGAGAGTCTTAATTTGCAGTTTCTGAGAAAGAGCATCACTTACCGAGTACTGACTACATAGTTTACTGTGAACCTTCAGGAATCAATTCTACCATTGTAAGCTTAACATGAAAGTTCTAAATATGTGAGATATAGATCCTTACCTTTAGGCATCAGTTATGGACTATTCATTTTAATTAATAGTTTAATACCCTTATCTTATCTTACGCTCTACGCTGTTTATCGAGGAGTTCGTTTCATAATAAAGAATATATGTCCATCCGGATGCATAGTATTAGACAGTGATCTTCCACTTGCTCTGTTTTACACCTGATGCAAGAAACTTGTTCCAGCCATAAGCTGAATGTCCAATTTGTTGTGTCTAGTATTACCGCACAGTTATGAGATTGCTTGTTTCTCTCCTTTGCATAGATCATTAGAGCCTATGGTGGAATAAATATTTGTGTTTGTTGCAGGCTTGGGAAGCTGCATCAAAGGCTGTGAAAGACGAGGAAGTGCTGAAGCAGAAACTCTGCGAGGACTTGAATAATTTGGTAATTTTCATAACTTTTTTATATCAAAGCAACCTGTTTCCCAATTCAGTGTATTGCATACTCAACTATTTTTACATAGGTCCAAGAGAGCAGTACCTCTCAGTTCGCTAGATTAGAGGAACTAAAAAGGCGGCTAGAGGCATTGAATCCAAGAAGATCGTCCGCTTTTATAGGAACCGTAAGTCTTTTTTATGTGTGAATAACTTGTCAACGGGTATTTTCATCTATGCATGCACTCGCTCTGGAGATTAAAGTACATTTTGAAATCGTAACAATGTTCCTCCCAATATGGTTTCTTGTAGGCCGAGAATCCAGCAGTGCCTGCATTGACCACCACAATTCCTGATGCATCAACTCCTAATACCGTGGAACAATCTACTGAATCATCTAAGAGTGTCACAAATCAGAGTGGTGTGGAGAATAATAATCAAAAGACAACTGGAGATGTTGAAGGGAGGGGGAAGAAGAAAAATGCGATGCAAGGTAGAGGTAAAGGAATTGGAGCTGTGCCGAAGAATAGAGGTTCTAATTGGACTGGTGCTGGGTTTGAGTAGCATGGTTGACCCGACACTATCATTCTTGAATCACCTTTATGGATTCATGTAGTGCAACTATAGGATACGTTATATCCTTGAGTTTCTGCCAGGTATATAGCTTTTAGTTTATTTTGCAACTGATAATATGCCATCAAATGTGTCGTAATTCGTAACATTTCAACAGCTTTCATGAAGCTCTCATATGTAGTTTGGTATGCCAGCTAGTTACAGACATATATTACCGTGTTAATGTTAGATTTGTAACAGGTCATTGCTACTTCTCACTAGAAAAAGAAAGGATGATTAAAAGTATTTTATTTATTATTGCCATTCGGTCATTTAACTGCATGAGCTACTAGTCAATGTATTGGTGTTAATAGAGGCTGAGAATAATATCATGCTTTCCCTCACTCTCTCTAGAGAGTAGGAGACGTTAAATATATTTGCTATAGCTAGCAAAAGGGCAAGTCAAATAATGGGCCAAAGTGGGTGAATACTTAGGAGGTGTCGGTTGTGTTGGGTGGATTTATTTGGTCTGACCCGTTAACGCTTTTTTTTACGATTTTTATTTGGGGGGTGGTAGTCGTTCTAACTTTTAAAGGAACCTGTGAGCTCATTAATTATTCGGCCAAAATAAGCCATAACCTAATGTTTGAATAAGCTTATAAAAGGAGGTTCCAATAAGCCCAAAATATTGCTTTTTAAAAAAAAAAAAAACCCAAATATTGACGCTCATATGAGAGTCATTAGGCTTATTTGATGGGTTTATATCATGTCCCTTTCGGTCATTTTACCATCATAAGATAGTTCAGAAAGTTGAGTTTTCTTCAATAAGATAATACAAACACTCAACATGCGCGTATGAGCTTATTATAGATAAGCTATTAGCTCTTATGAAACATAAGCGTAAGCCCGCAGTATAAGCTCAGACGAACACCTCCTAACACTTGGTGTCATAGGCTATTTTCTAACCTGCTCTATTTGCTAGTTCAAGTTTTTTAGCTTGACCCATTAGCAACCAAGTAACGCCCAAAGTAACCCACTTTCACTTAAACATGTTACAAATTGCCACCTCTAGAATATTCTGTTTGTAGATATTTAATGCAGGAAGATGCTCATAAAAGGGACTTGTGAGGTCATTAGAGTATTTGGCCAAAATAAGCCCTAACCTAGTGTTTGAGTATGCTTATAAGTTATAAGTTTGAGCTTATACATGGAGGTTCCAATAAGCCCAAATATTGTCGCTCATTTGAACATTAGGCTTATTTGATGGGTTTATAGCCTTGGTTTTAAAAAGCGAGAAGCATCCGTGGCGCTAAGGGTCCAAAGTGAGAAACACTGGAAGATGAGGCAAAAGCGCACGCCTCTCGTAGGTGATGCGCATGCTTTGTACACAACGATCGTAACTTTGTTAAAAACCATAATTCAAACTCTTTGAGTTTAAATGTCATTTTTAAATTAATAAAAGTCCAAATGAAAAGACTAGAAAAACCCTTTGAGTTTAAATGTCATTTTTAGAACAAAAAACACTTGAGGCGGTAAAAAACGTTCCTCTAAGGCGTAAAAAAGGACCGCCTAACGGTTGCACATCAAGGGTCCTGATGCGATGACCCCAGTGCCTCGCCTCGCCTCACGCATCAGGCGCAAAAAGGCACGCTTTTTTAAACCAAGTTTATAGCATGTCCCTTTCGGCCAATTTATCATCATAAGATAGTTCAGAAAGTTGAGTTTTCTTCAATAAGATAATACAAACACTCAACATGTGCGTATGAGCGTAT
Organism: Glebionis coronaria; assembly: GCA_025667525.1. Taxonomy (NCBI): domain Eukaryota; kingdom Viridiplantae; phylum Streptophyta; class Magnoliopsida; order Asterales; family Asteraceae; genus Glebionis; species Glebionis coronaria. The sequence continues at coordinate 38,054,965 of CM046881.1, forward strand.
TATATATAAGCCATTAGCTCTTATGAAACATAAGCCTAAGCCCACAGACCACAGTATAAGCTCAGCAAACACCCCCTAACACTTGATTATGTCATTGTCATAGGCTATTTTCTAACCTGCTTTATTTGCTAGTTCAAGTTTTTTAGTTTGACCCATTAGCAACGAAGTAACACCCAAAGTAACCCACTTTCACTTAAACATGTTACAAATTGCCACCTCTAGAATATTCTGTTGGTAGATATTTAATGCAGGAAGATGATCTTAATTGCACAATATTTAAACAACAAAAGTTATGAGAAGATTAGTGTATAGGTAGGCATTTGTTGCTCTCTAATATTGCAAAACGTGAAAACTGTAAAGAAACACAGTTTTTGGTTAATTTGAAGTCTCTTTACACAGACACACACATGTGTTCGTTATGCTCTTTGGTTTACCGAGAACAATTTACTTCCATAGCTTTTGTGTCCACGGGTAAAAGTTATAATGTCATCTCACAACATTTTCTGAGTAGTTCCATACAATGTTAACAAAGGATTCCTATCCTTTCACTGTGTCTGTGTACTAGATACCATACCTGCAAATGCAAAAACCGTTGCTACTGTAGCACCCTTCAAACCATTAGATACATACGTCACTTGCTTCAGTTATACTAACAATTAATATTTCCACCAAAAATCGTGATGCATTCTTCCATCTTTTCAGATTCATTTACTCTTTTCAACATTCATTTTCTGACGTTTACTTTATGTCTTCTGGAGGCCTGGTATATGCTTATACATTAAAATCATTAATTATCTTACCATGCATCTATGGTGGATCAGATTCTGAAAAGGTAGAGCTACAGTAGTAAATGCTATAGATGTAGGTAGTTATACCTCTAAGAACTCAATGTTTTGAAAATTTGAATAGTTTGTAATAGGGTGTTTGGGATCGGTTATTCTTTCTGCTATATATATTATTTGCCCATAAATAGTTTTAAAGTGTTTAGTGCCTTTGTTAATCTGCTTATTTTAAGAAAAAAAATTAAAAAAAATTATTCTATTACTCACATATGTACCTAAATTGTATATAAAATGGATTTCGTCGACTCTTTTTAACCAATGATTCTTTTCCCGGTTCTTATTGCAACCGTAAATGAATTCAAACGTCATTTCATGTACTGCCTGTCATAAGTTGTTTACCCAATCACCTCTAACATCATTAAATACCTGTAACTTATCTGCCATAGTACTGCCTTTTTTTTAATGTGTTGGCAAAACTGAAGGGGGAATAGTGACTTGGCAGAGTGCTTGTTTTAGTCACGGTAAATGTATGACTATAGACATACAAGACGTATCATATCATATACACATTTTAGCTCCTGGTTTATAAAGTACACGTACTGCAGTCACTATTTGGTACATGGGACATTGGCATAAGTTCTTGTACGGTTTTACTACCGTGTCTTCACTTTTCTTGAATTATCAATATATGTATAAATGCTTGCTTTCAACTAGAAAAACATTAATGTTACCCCTGCATGAAGAAGCTAAACTTATAATTTAGTTTAGGTGTTGTATTTGTTTTTAACATCAAATACTCCTACATTTGTCCCGTTAACTATATACTGTAAGTTTTAACTGCATAATATGTTGCTGTGTGAAATTGTGAAGGGCGACTACAGTAAAATTTCAAATAATTTATTTTGGATGTGCAATGTTTAAGGTAAATGGGATTTGGTGGTGGGTGGGTATAATTACAGAATTAACGCCGGTTCAAGTGGTGGCCAGAAACTAGTTGCTGTACAAATAATGTACTGGTGGTCACTGATGCATCTTTGGTTCCTATTCATAAGTAGAGAAGGTATTTAACTGATGAAGTAAAAGCTTTATTTTGGTTTTTCGAATGAGAAAATGACATTTCTTCCTACAAAACTTGATTATTTATTCTACTATAAGATGAGAACACTTATCAAAAATTCAAAATCAGTGGTCTAAATAAGGAGAGAGTTTTACGGGATAATAAAGTGTCATAAATTTGTGGGTAGGGGTCGTCGGATTAGGAGAGAGTAGAAAGATATAACCAATGGAACATTGAAACTTGGTTAGACTTAGTTGGTTCTAACCGATTTTGGTAGAAAAACGAGTTAAATTAAATCGGGTTTTATATTTTCGAATCTCGGTTAGACTCGTTGGGTTTGAAATGATCCTGGTCAACCTAGTTTTTAAGACCCGGTCGAGTTTTAATTTTTTTGTGTTTTTGTACATATAAAACATGTTTGCGAGATTTTATCTTTTACATATTATATTTGTTGGTAAATAGTTTAAGTGCTCGATATAAAAAAATATCATGATTTTTATATATAATTTTTTCTGATCGTTGCGAATATGATATTATTTTTATTTAGAAATCGGATTGACACGAGTCGAAACCGATTGAACCAACGCATTGTCGGGGTCGATTAAAAAATCGGTTTTCAAAACATAAAATATACCAACTGCCAAGTCATTGCGGTAATAAAATAGTTTTACTATTTTAAAATCAAATCTATTTGAAAATCTTTAAGGTGCCGTTTGGTTGGGGATATTAGAAGATATATGGGGACATTCAAAATATTTATATATAAATTTTTCTCAAATATTGTGTCCGGTATGATAAACGAAGCAATTTAAATTCCTCGAATTGCCAAAATAAAATATATTAGAATTATTTCAAAAAGGGGAGGAATTTTAATTTACTTGAAAATTATTTCTTATAAAAAATTTCTAGTCGTTTTTATTCGGGTTTTTATGAATATATAAAAATTATAAAAGTTAAAAAATTTATATAAATTTTTTTGTTTCGGTTTTTGTCTCTTAAATAGCAATATATATATATAACTTATATAAAAACTTATATAAATTGTTTATAAAATTTATTGAAATTTTTTATAAACTTTATATAAAATTTTTAATAAAATTTATATAAAAAGTGAAAATTCGATTATTAGTTTTTTAAATAAATATTTTATATAAATTTTTTTATTTATTAATTGATTCAATTCAAAATCAAAATTTCAAAATATTATGAATTTATGTCAACAAACACATGTAGCATTTTAAATTCTGAAATTTATAATTTTTAAGAATTTTAATTTACTAGAATTTAAAATTTCAAAATCTTAAACAAACACTGGATAATGGTCATGATAGCATTAGATGGGAGTTCTGTACAAATGATTCAAGACACATGATAATAATTAAGAATAAGTAAATTTGTATTATCATTTGTAGACAACTCGATATAACCAATGTACATTTGTTAAAAATGAAGAGAAAATAATCATTTTTGGTCAATGTACTATCCGATATCCGATGTTAATAGCACATAAACTTGTGACAAATACTAAATAATCTCTCTTTGATTCTTTTTAAACTTGTGACAAATACTAAATAATCTCTCTTTGATTCTTTTGAAGGATATGATTTTAACGTATTCATGATGATGCTAAAACATTGAATTGACATAAAAAAAAATCACCAGATAGGCATCTTTTAACTTTTATATACAAAACAAAACAAAATGAATCTGAAATTACAGTAGTGTATAGGTGAATAGGACTATAATTGGAAAAAGACATTTAAGTAAGAATTAAAAGCAAATGAGTTACTACTATTTTAAGATCGATGTGAACTGAAGTAGTGAAAAGACATTTGAGCTAGGATTGGACTAATTTGACCTCATGAATTGTGCAGTGCTGGTCAAACCATAATAATGTTAAACACTCTGTCACGTTCTACACTTCCCATCTACAGTATTCATAATGACCCTCTTTATCATATCGACCAAAATTTCATGATGATGACTATTCTTTTTCAAACATACTATTTGAATTTCACAATTCTTCATCGAGTTCTCCGTGTTAATTATGACACCAAGAAGACATGAATGCGTAAAAATTGAACCTCTAAAATAAGTAAATTCAAGAAAAAACCATTTGTTTCGTATACATGTGTTACAAAGAAGTTTTTGAATCTTTTTGTAAATCAATGTATCTGTTATTAGAGGGAATGGCGTGATGAAGAGGCAGTTCTTCGCTTAAGATGTACGGAAGTCGTCTCAGCGTCACCTTATTTCAACATTACACACAAAAATATATTGTATCTTCACTCATGACATACCATCCCTTCTTCGTTTGAGCCCCACAACACACAAAACACACTCACACAACACAAATAAAACACGTTGAGAATTAACCGAAAAGAAATAAAGAGAAAAGAAGAAATTTGGCGTTTTCTTCGTCGATTAACGGACGAGAGGCTTGGCCAGTGAGAGCGGCGGGGCGGGGGTCGGTGTGGCGACGAGCTCGGTGAGCTTTGGCGAGGCACCACCTGAGTCTCGTCAAAGTTCGTCCGCCACCAATGGAAATTTTAAAATTTTCTTTTACATCAAAAGATTTATAATAAATTATACAAGATAGAGACTTATGAAAAGATTAATCAACGCAAATGTTCTAATAAACTTGTAATAGTCATGCTACGAGAAAAAAAAAAGGATTTAACTAGTTAGGGCTTATGCGGTGCTAGTCTCGAACTTATAGATTAATCGGTCGAAAGATCATGAAAAGTTATAGTTACCCAAAAAGATTTCGCGTTATGTTTTGAAAAGCTTCATTGGTAATTGGCTAATTGCATATTCTTAAATCTTAAGTTCAGGTTGAACATGAATATGATAGATAATTAAACTTTTTGTATACATCGGATCTTGCTTGCTTTCGATAAGATCATATATCTCAAGGCTGTCAACATCCCGATCTTGATTTTATTATCTTACGATTTTACGATACTGTAAAGCAAAAACGATTCGGATTTTACGTAAGATCTTTGCATGCTTAAGATCTTATAAGATTCTGATCTTTATCATAGGATCTTAGGATTACTACGATCCAATCTTACTTTTTTTCGAGCGACAAACTAAAAAACAACAAATTTATAGGATCTATTTTATATAATCTAAAAAACAACATGTAAGTCTTCTTATACATTTCACAATAATAATTTAGAACCATATTTTTATGAAATATTCGTATAATTTTGTGTTTATAATGTATAATACAAAGACTACTAAGAAAATTACGTTATAGTAGGATCTTACGATCCCGATCTTACTTTACGGTCTCAATCTTATAAAAACGAAACAAGCAAATAAGATCCCGATCTTAAAAACCTTTATATCTTTTTAAACATTTGCTCATTGGTGAGTAAAATTTTTATTACCATCATACCATGGACCATGCGTCAAATTTTTGGGTCCCGGAATGATTACTCTTTTGGCATTCGGGTCTTTTAACTTTCGGCAAGTAAAACATGATATGATTCTATTTATGTGTCTATTCATGAGGTCACGTGTATTAACAACGTTTCTTACACCTTTTTTAACCATAATTTACATTCTCGCAGTAAAAGTTTAACAATAACATTCCCTCATTTTTCTGTTGTTCGAGGTTAAGGGTTTGTTTACTTTTTTATACGATTTTAATTGAGTCTTAATTAGCCTTTTAGTAAGAAAAAAGACAATTTGATATGAGTGTAGAATAAGAGGATTAAAAAAATTTGAGCCCACATCCCACTCTACTAAAAGGCTTAGAAAGAATAGTAAACACACCCTAAATCTCGTTGTTAGATAGTTTCTCTCAAAATGTTGAGAGTATACTAGACAGGGATAATAAATTATGAGAACTACTTTGATGTTTGTCGTCGAGATTAAGATCGTATGTTATACTACTAGGTTGTCGCCTGTCTAAACATCATACAGAATGTTAATGAATCAATCTCAACTATAATTTTTTCGATCTAATTCAAAAAAGAAATATTGCATCGTACTTTTTAAATTATGTCGACGACAATTGAATCATGTTTTTTTTACAGATGCACATATGTATGTTCGATGAATTTTCTTTTTGATTTTTTAAGTCACGTCTGTAAAAATCATATGTGATTTGTATCACAAATCACATGTGATTTTTTGAAATCACATATGATTTTCCCAAACGTTACTGAAAAAGAATAAAAAAAAGTATATCGAGGTGCTCGTTTTAAGAAAGATAAAAAAATTACTCGTCTCGATGGTGTATTTTTTGTTTCTTGACGATCTAGCCTTTGCAAAATATTTTATTTAAAAAATAAGGTGAAAAGTGAGTTTGTCTTGATATTATATACATATTGTTTAGGGAATTAATGGTAATGTTGTCAAGCCCTCAGCATATTTATCTTGGGATTATAGACATAATGAGTCTTATGTTCAGAAAAACAATGGATAAAATTCTTATAAAACATTTAAAAATGTTGATTCATAAGGCAGACTCAAATCACCTATGGTTTTGGTCCTTAAGAGAAACTGATATCTCTAATTTCATGTGGATGATGATTCACACAAAGCTTTTAAGGATAAAGGAATTGTTGATAGTAAATTTTTCAGGCAGATGACATGAAACACAGCATACCTTGACGATTATCAAGATTTTGGAGGTGGCTCTATTGCTTTTGGAAGGAGTAGAAGTCATATAACCGACAAAGGAATGATAAGTACTAGCAAGCTGGACTTTGAGTATGTGTACTTTGTGAAAGAACTGAATCATTTTAATCTCTTCTTCGCGTCACAAATGTGTGACAAGTAGAACAAGGTTCTTTTCACAGACACTGAATGACTGGTGCTGACTCCTGATTTTAAGATACATGAAGACAATCATGTACTTCTCATAATCCCAAGACATAACAATATGTATAGCTTCACCCTTCAGAACATAGTTCTTTCGAGAGGTTTGGCTTGTTTGATAGCTAAGGCCTCTGTTGATGAGTCTAACAAATGGCATAAAAGGCTAAGCCATGTGAACTTTGAAAATTTAAACAAACTTGTGAAGGAAAATCTTGTGAGAGGTCAACCTTCTAAGATTTTTCAAAATGACCACGCATGTGTTGCTTGTCGGAAAGGAAAGCAACACAAGGCCTCTTGTAAGACCAAGTTAGTGCGCTTAGTTAGTCAGCCCTTACAGATACTACATATGGACTTGTTTGCACCCACACCTGTAAGGAGTATTAACCATAAGACCTATTACCCTGTTATTATTAATGATTTTAGTAGTTGAGTGTTCTTTTTTGGTTCTAAGGATGGAACTAGTGAGATCCTTAAAAAATTATAAAACAAAGGGAAAACCAATTAACTAAAATGGTTAAAATTATTAGATGTGATAATGGTACATAATTCAAGAACATGTATCTTAATGAATTTTGTGGGTTAAAAAAGGATAAAGAGTGAACAGAGTAAAAAAAAATTTAAACGTTTCAATGATATAAGTACAAATTAGTATTATTTATAAATCATGTTTATTCTTACAAAACATAAGAGTGTATAAACATTATATGGAACATTTTAGTCATAAAATTAACATAATTTAACCACGTGAGAATAAAATATTTAAAAAACATTCAAAGTCCTTGTGACATAATTTATTTTTGTAAAGTAGTAATATATTATTAATGTGTTTTACTCTCATGTGCTTAAACATATTTATCATTTTATAAATTATCATCATCATTTACTTTATCATCATATGATTGAGAATTTTTACAATTAAAATTAGTGTTTGTTATGTTTTAGTATTATTAGCCTAAGTCATGTCTAGGGGATATTGTCTAGTTTGCTAAATAGCTAAGTGGAATAAGGTCGGTTGGTAGCTTGTGTCCCAAGCCCGACCCGTAGCTTTTCTTTTCTTGTAATAAGAACCGACTTCCCCCTCATCTCTATAAAAGGAGGTGAGGGTAAGGGATCAAAAACGTCATTTTTTCAATATAATTAAGTAAACGATTAGGATATAACCTTGTGGGCTTCTTTTATGTTGATTAGTTACTGAGTGTGTGTGTTCTTCAAGATCGGTTATTCCGCATCTAGTGGCAAGGTTGTAGGGATTACATCCTACAAGTGGTATCAAAGATCAGGTAAAAAATCTCTTATGGTTTACTAGGAATCGATCGTTGTTAAGGGTTCTTCTTGATTCGGTTTTTGATCATCAAGGTAGCCGTAAGGGAATCAAGTTTAAAGTGGTTTGTTGTTTTTGGTTTTCTGGAGATCGACTTTTGGAGGTGGCGTGTGTTTATTTTGCCGCCAATATTACAGCTTGTAAAGGAGAAGATAAACAATGACTTGTGTTTTACACAAAGTCGATTGTTACTACAAGGATTTTTCGGTCCCAGGGATATTAGGCCATTGGACCAGGAAGATTTCTAATTTTTGCAAAAAGATATAACCAATAGTATTGTTGTTTTTAATAAAATAAAAATAGTATTACTTTGTAGGGATTTTACACAAGGGGACTTTTTCAGTTTTTTATTTTGAGGGTTTATCACAAGGTTTAGCAAATCAACTAAGTGTTAAAGAATGACGGGAGCCAAGTTTGACATCGAACATCGAAATATTTGATGGAACTGGTGATTTCGGGTTATGGAGTATCAAGATGCGTGCTTTATTAATCCAGAACGGGTGTGAAGCAGCTTTGGACGTTTTACTCGTGACTATCCAAGCTGAAGAGAAATCTAAGCTTGACAAGAAAGCTCATAGTGCCATGATTTTGTGTTTAGGTAACAATGTTTAGAGAGAAGTTACCGGGGATACGACTGCAGCGGGGTTTGGTCAAAGCTCGAGTATTTGTATATGACAAAGTCATTGGCCAACAAGTTGTACCTAGAGAAAAAGTTGTACATGTTGGGATGTGCGTAACTCATAGTTAGTATTTTATACGGTCGGGAGTACGTGGGCTAAGGGGTCACACACTTAGACATCGACATCATCTTTTATTAAGTTATACAATATAATATGGCTATATTTATTATGTAAACATAGTTTAATAAAAGTATATACTTGTCGGTAATTAATTAATAAGTTAAAAGGTTTAACAAGGATTAGTTAATAAGACTTTAAAGTTTAAGGTGGTTAATGTAATTACACTATGAGTAAAATAGAAAGTCAAAAATTCAAACCAAATACCCCTAGAGAGGTATTCGGTCGACCCAAGCAAAAGGAAGGGAGGAGAAGCCTTGTTGATTCTAGAAGGTTGTTTACTTGGAGGTTAAGTTGTAATATTTATCTTAAATAAGCCCTAGACTCAACTATATAAACACATGGATTAGATTCATTGTTTCATAACATTAAAACCAAATTCTCTCCCCCTCTCTCTTGGAAGTCGACGGCAAAGAACCCCCACAAGGGTTCTTAGGGTTTGATTTTTATTAAGTATTTGCTTAATCAAGATCTGGCAATCGAAGGTGGTTTTGGTGAATCGGTTATGGTGTAATGATATTAGGATTTAGTTGGTTGATTGATTAATTGTGTTCTTGATCATCCGTTCTTGGACTTAAGGTATGCTTTCTTTATGTTTATGTCAATTACACTATGTGCATAGTTATATAATCCTATCCGATGTGTTTACTCTTGATGCATGAATATATGATTCATAGGTTGTTAAATTCCAACAATACACATTCTACATGCCGACTGGACGAAATATTTTCGAGCATATAGATAAGTTCAACAAAATCGTTCTTGATTTAGCAAATATTAAGGTAACGTTCGAAGATGAAGATCTTTCTTTATTGTTACTCACTTCTTTACCAGCATCATACGAACACTTAGTAGATACCTTGCTTTATGGACGGGAAACTTTGACTTTGGAGGATGTGATGGCCACACTAAATTCAAAGGAAATCAAAGAAAGGTCCAAGGCGAAAAGGGATGATGGTGAAGGGTTATACGTTAGGGGAAGATCTTATCGTAGAGATTCACATCAGTCAAGGGGAAAGTCAAGATCGAAGTCTCGAGGTTGAAGACCCAAATGCTTTATTTTTCAATCTGAGGAGCACTTGAAGAGAGACTGTCCGAAGAATAATCGCAAGAAATCAAAAGGTTACTTCAGGAAAGATGATCAACCAAACTCCAGTGGTTTGATATTTAACGGTTCTAGGGTGATGATGGTGATGAGTGTAGAGGATCTGCTAGATTGGATCCTGGATTCAGGAGGTTCATATCACACGTCACCCAGGTTAGATGTATTTTTGATTTTTTGGAATGCAATGGGGGCAGCGTACTATTGGGCGACAACATGGAATGCAAGATCAGGGGTATTGGAAAGGTAAGGGTACAACTAAAAGATGGGTCAAGTTTTGTGTTACACAATTTCAGGTATATTCCTGAATTCAAAAGAAACTTGATATTGCTGAGAACTCTTGAAAAAGAGGGATATACCGTAAAAGTCGGGAAAAGTCAAGGTGATTAATGGTTCTATGGTTATTTTATCTGGTACTCGAAGGGAAAACTGTGTATACTCTTTGGATGGCCATGAAGTGTCGGGTGAGCTTAATGCTAGTTTTGAAGAAAACGACAGTCTTGTGTAGGTTTGGCATAAAAGACTGGGACATATCAGTGAGGCGGGACTACAAGTGTTGGAGAAGCAGGGTTTGTTTGACAAGAAGAGTCTAGGTAAGCTTGATTTTTGTGAGAATTTTATTCTGGGAGAGTCGCATCGAGTCAATTTGGGCGTAGGAAGACCCATTGCTCAGGGAGTGATAGACTATGTTCATTCAGACTTATGGAGTCCGTCTTAGGTGGAATCATTGGGAGGTAAGAGGTATTTCTTATCTATTATTGATTATTATTCCAGGAGGGTATGGGTTTATATTCTCAGGTTCAAACACGAAGCATTTGGAAAGTTCAAAGAGTCGAAGCAGTTAGTATAAAATCAGACTAGGAGGACGGTTAAGAAGCTGAGAACGGATAACGGTCTTGAGTAATGTAACTGAGAATTTGATCAATTGTGCACTGAGAGTGGGATTGCTATACATTTGATAGTTGTCGGGACGCCGTGACAGAATGGGTTAGCATAACGGATGAACAAAACTATCATGGATAAGATACGCTGTTTATTAATTTAGTCTGGATTACCCAAGACCTTCTGGGCGGAAGCGACATGTACGACCACATATCTTATCAATAGGTCACCATCGACAGCGATTGAGAAGAAGACACCTATGAAGGTGTAGTCGAGACATCCTAGTGATTATGGGATGTTGTAGGTTTTCGGGTGTGTCGCGTATTCACATGTTAAACAAGGTAAGCTCGAGCCGAGAGTGGTAAAATACGTTCTTTTGGGGTATCCTGAGGGTGTGATGTAACACCCCCGAAATCAGACATGGAACAACTAGGCAGCATGGGGGTGCCACGTCATGGTACAAGCAACAATGAATTATAAATGACTCGAAAAATGACGTAATAAAAGACATATATATTACATCACTATATATCAGAGTTTTAAATCATAGGTTCCAAAAGTTTTATAACATATTAAAGAACCATTACATCATGGTGTTAAAGTTTATAGATACCAAAAGATAAGCGGAAAGATTTTGACAACTTTAGCTACATCAAAAGCATAAATACAACACAGAACTTCCAAACTGCCAACATCTTACGGGATCCCATCCAAGCATATTAAGCGTTATTACATGCGATTAAAACATGTAAATCCATCAACAAAAGTTGAGTGATATTCATAGGTTTGGTAAACTAAGTAACGGAACACAATAAAGTTTTTGAAACAAGTAATTGGGGGGATAACTATTTACATTATCCATAGTCATGATGTATATTATTGATAGTTAGTTCATGAAACCGAAGCTTAACAATCATTGTAAGTTCCTCTAGTGAGTATTTAGCCTAAATACTCAAGTATAAACAAATGAAATGCGTCAAAGTAATACGAGACGGGGATTGTCAATCCCGATGGGATTCACCCACAACATTCGCACTTAGCAGCACAAAGTAAATTAACGGTACATGATCAAGAGAGGAAACTTAAGGCTATAGACTAAAAGCAAGAATATCAATGCATTCATCTTGCAACATACATTTCAGGATAGCATACAGTTTAAAAGATTGTGGTCCAACATGATAATCTCACCCCGCGTTTTGAAACAATGTACAAATAGTAAAAAGAGGCTATGAACTCACCTTAGCTACGAGGTGAATCAACACGGAACTTGAGGGCTGAGTAGTAACAACGAGAAATCAAGCAACTTTAAGTCATCCAAGACCTACGATAACGGGGGGCGAAAACTTAGAAGATATGAAAATAACGTTTAGAAAGCACTCGGATTTCAATCAGTACATAAACCATGCTATGACTCACAAGAACAATTCACACAAGTGATATTACTAGACACCTCCAAAAGTCTACTTTACTAGACAATGCTCCCAAAAACATTATGTCGGTATATACCAAATGTACCAACTGATTTCCCCTACTTAGACACATCAAAACTTCATGAAACCACCTGAGGAATTCACTCAATATTTGTAGAAAGCCCTCCTAAAATTTTATCAAAATATTTTACCTCTAAGACCTTCTGCTCGACACATTTTTGACTTTAAAAATTCGGACAGTTTAACGCCTTTGACTCACAAAATCATTTTGACCTTCCTAAATAATCCCGTTTGTAAAACCAACACTTAAGTTTGAAAATACACTAAAAATCCTAAGTTTAGAGCCTGAGAACAACCCTTGACAATTTTTAAAACTCATTTTATAGTCCCTGAGATTTGATCCAAATATCGACAATAATTTCGGATTGTGTCGGAACTCGTCTCCCGGTACACGAATAATCAAACTAGTATAACTTTCTCCTCGTTTTGAGTTAAAAGCTCTACCTTATATAGAATCGAAGCTTATTATAACATAATCGTATCATCTAGACCTCAACTTAGACTGAAGGTTCACAAAATTACTCTTAAACTCACTGATCTAAAATACATCTTTCAAAACAACATCAAATCAATCTTTTGACTCATTTTAACTAATCATATACTTCTAATATCACCTCCTAATCATTCTAAACAACTCATACTAACCTAAATCACTTGCATGTCAAATTGTTAACAAAACCCACTTCAAAAACATACATGCAATCATTAAAAATCATTACAAAAGTTATAAACAACACATGCATGCCATCAAACTAGATCAAACATAAGAAATTTTTTATGAAAATTGAAAGTAGATGCATGTGGAAGATTTTTAGATTAAAATGATCATCATTAGATTCCCAACATGGGACTTACTTTAGTTTCTTCAAATTCAAGATCAAAAATTAAATCAAGGGGTGTTTTGTTTGGGTCACGGTTAATAAAGAAAAGGAGAAGAGAGAAGAGTTTTTAATGTGTGTGTTTTTTAGAATGAAAGGAATGAAGAATTGGTTGGTGGAAATTATACATATAGTGGGGTGAGGGTAGAAATTGCAATTTTGTGCATTCTTTTGAACTTAAATGTAAATATAAGTTAAAGAGCGGGAAATGACTAGTAATCGACTTTTCAAAAATTCTCGAGAGTCGGGTTTCGTAAAAATACTTTTTAAAAGTTTAAACGCACACGAAAAGTAATAATATGATTTCGACACGACTTAATACGTAATTAGAACGAAATCGTCAAATATATCAAACATCGACAATAAAACGTAAAATAAAAGGATTTAACATTGTGCCTGTTATCAGTCTACACTAAATACCATGTAAAGATTAACCTTATTTCCAAATCTTAAGGTCGAAATATTTAGCTCTCGGTCGTCGTTCCGTTGATTTAAGTAAACTTTTGTAAAATTGCACGCGACTGCTTTTAAATCAAAATTTTGATTTAAAATAAATATGGAAACATAAAATAATAATTTTATAATTCCGAATAAAATATTATCAATGATTAAAACAATATATAAGAGTAAAATAATTACCGGGAAAATACGAGATCTCACATGTGAAGGGGTACAGACTATATAAACTTGATAAAGAATCACCTAAAACAGTCACAAGCAGGAATGTGGTCTTCAATGAAAGTGTCATGTATAAAGACACGTTGAAGTATTCTGGTGCAGGTGTAGGTAATGATAAGTTTGTTGAGTAATTACAGGTTGAGGTGGAACTGCAAAGGTTAAATAATCATACACTTGAGGAAGATTATACACGTCAAGAAGATCGGACATATCAGGAAGACCAGACAGATCAGAAAGATCAATCAGATCAGGAAGATGGCTATAATGAAGATACAGGGGTTCAAGAAGTTACTCAGCCACCGGATCTCACCTATTATCATTTGGTTCGGGATAAAGAGCCAAGGACAAGAACGAAACCGACAAGGTTTCGAGATGAGAGTAATGTGGTTGCTTACGCGTTTGTTGTAGCAGAGAAAGAATATACTCATGAACCATTGACATGCCAGGAGGTAGTTGCTTGTGAAGACAGTTCAAAGTGGAAAACTGCTATGGAAGAAGAGATGGATTCTCTGAGGAAGAACAAGACTTAGGTGTTAGTTTAGATCATCCAACTGGGCAAAAACTGGTGAGCTGCAAATGGTTGTACAAAATATAGGAAGGGACTGAAGGTGTTCAATAGCCTAGGTACAAGGCAAGGTTGGTGGCTCGTGGATTCATACAAAGGGCATGTATTGATTATAATGAAGTATTTTCACCGGTAGTTCGACACACATATATTTGAGTTATACTTGCATTGACCGCGTGTAAAGATATGAGCTGGAGCAGCTTGATGTAAAGACGATATTTTTACATGGAAATCTTGAAGAATTAATCTACATGAGGTAACCACCGGGATTTAAACAAGGTAACAAGGTATGTTTGTTTTAGAAATCTCTTTATGGTTTGAAGCAGTCACCTAGGCAATGGTACAAGAGGTTCGATGAGTATATGTTAAGCAACAGGTTTAAGCGTAGCAGTTACAACAGCTGCGTATATTACAAGAGTTATGCACCAGGGGAGTATATCTATATATTGCTATATGTAGACGATATGCTGATTGCATGTAAGAGCAAGGCTGAGATTGAGTCTGCCAAGTCTTTGCTTAAAAAAGAGTTTGACATGAAGGAGATCGGGGATGCAAAGAAGATTATTGGTATGGAGATCGTCAAGGATCGGAGTCGTAAGACTTTGAGGGTGTAACAATCCGGGTACGTTTCTAAAGTTTTAAACAAGTTTAGAATAGACGATGGGAAATCGGTTCAGATGCCATTGGGTGGGCACTTCAAGCTATCGTTGAAGGATTGCCCACTTAGGGACTGTGATGTTGAAAGGATGCGTAGGGTGTCATATTCAAATGATGTTGGAAGATTAATGTACTTGATGGTGTGCACGAGGCCAGACATAACATATGTAGTAAGTATAGTTAGCAGATATTTGGCGAATCCGGGTAAACTTCATTGGGAAGCAGTGAAGTGGATTATAAAATATTTGAAAGGAAATGTAAACGTGGGTTTGGTGTATGGGATAAATCGTGGCAACCATGTGGACGTAATAGGTTTTGTTGATTCAGACTACGCTAAGGATCCGAATAAAGGTAGGTCTCTCACTGGTTACGCATTTTTAGTACAGGGATGTGTTGTGAGCTGAAAAGAAATTATATAGCACGTGGTGGCTCTTTCAACTATAGAGGCAGAGTATATGGCTCATACGGAGGCTGTAAAGGAACCTATTTGGCTAAGGGGACTCTTGAAAGAGTTAGGCGTGAAACTTGAAACTGTTGCAGATAATTGTGATAATCAGGCGCGATTCACTTATCGAGGAATCATATTTTTCATGAAAGCACTAAGCACATCAATGTGTATTATCACTTTATCAGAGAAGTCTTAGAAGCGAAGACGGTTGAAGTTCTTAAGGTGGGTACTAAACAGAATGTCGCGGATGCCTTGACGAAGGTGGTACGTAGACGCAAGTTGCTGAGTGTTGGGATAGGCTAATATAAGCCTAAGGTAGAAATTGTTATGTTTTAGTCTTATTAGCCTAAGTCGTGTCTAGGAAATATTGTCGAGTTTCCTAAATCGCTAAGTAGAATAAGGTCGGTTGGTAGCTTGTGTCCCAAGCCCAACCTGTAGCTTTACTTTCCTTGTAATAAGAACCGAATTCCCCTCATCTCTATAAAAGGAGGTGAAAGGGGGAAGGGATCAAGCACGCCATTTTTTCAATCTAATCAAGTAAACGATTAAGGTATTACCTTGTGGGTTTCTTTTCTGTCGATCGTATCTATGTGTATGTTCTTCAAGACCGATTATTTCGCATCTGATAGCCAAGTTGTAGGGATTTCATCCAACAATGTTAATAAAAAAAATAAAGATAATATACAAATTACACGCGCCATAATTTAGTATCACGAACTCGTTATAAATTGATACTATTTGAAACACTCTTTTATATGTGAGCACCAGCATCACCATTATTATTTTGAATATCATTTATTTAGCAAAAAAATAGTTCTATTTAACGTCAAATTAATATATAAAAAATGAGAAAAATATTGCGTAAAACGAAGAAAAACTTACGAAAAAAATAAAGCATAAAATAAATGATGAAAAATAAGTAAGAGAAAAGAGGCATTAAGTCATTTTACATCTAGTTGCGACGTGTTTATTTTATGCAATAGTTGTTTTGAGTTTAAAACTGACATGTCTTATTAAAAAATATAGGCGAGGAGAGTCTCTATAACAAGTTAATGATTTATTTCATAATTTTACATATTTACCCTCCGATTCCTCACATGTATTATGTAACTTTTTTTTAAGATAAAACAGTAATTATTTTAAATTCGGACATTTTATTCACCACATAAAGCAAAGTGCCTTGTTATATCTCCTACAAAATATATTTACGAATCTTCTTACACACACAATAATATTTAACATTTTTATTTTTTTTAACAAACCACGTAAGTAATTAACATTTTTGGGTCACGGTTAAGAAAGAAAAGGAGAAGAGAAAAGAGTTTTTAATGTGTGTGTTTTTTAGAATGAAAGGAATGAAGAATTGGTTGGTGGAAATTATATATATAGTGGGGTGAGGGTAGAAATTGCAATTTTGTGCATTCTTTGGACTTAAAGATAAATATAAGTTAAAGAGCGGGAAATGACTAGTAGTCAACTTTTCAAAAAAAATCGGGAGTCTGGTTTCATAAAAATACTTTTAAATTAAACGCACACGAAAAGCAATAATATGATTTCGACACGACTTAATACACAATTAGAACGAAATCGTCAAAAATATCAAACATCGACAATAAAACTTAAAATACAAGGATTTAACACTGTGCCCATTATCAGGATAGACTTAATTCCAAGTAAAGATTAACCTTATTTTCAAATATTAAGGTCGAAATATTTACCCCTCGGTTCCTCGTTCCGTTGATTTAGTAAATTTTTGTAAAAATGCACGCGGGTGCTTTTAAATCAAAACTTTGATTTAAAATAAATATGGAAACATAAATAATAATTTTATAATTCCGAATAAGATATTATCAATGATTAAAATAATATATAAGAGTAAAATAATTACCAGAAAATACAAGATCTAACAGTCGACCCACCTAAAGGAACTCTAGTCCCTCAGAGTTCAACTAGAGACGGAAGAAGACGAGAACAAATGGGGATACATAGCCTTGAACTTATCTTCGCTATCCCAAGTAAACTTAGCACCCCGACGTGAATCCCAACGAACCTTAACGATATGAATCCAACTACGTTTCAGCTTCTTGACTTGATGATCCACAATCTCAATTGGTTCTTCAATGAAATACATTTTCTCATCCACCCTTATTTCTTCTAACGGTATTTGAACATCCGATTTGGCTAAGCATTTCTTAAGGTTGGAAACGTGGAATACATTGTGAACACAACTTAACTCCTGAGGTAACTTCAGTCGATAAGCTACCGGACCAACACGCTCAACGATCTCGAATGGTCCTACAAAATGTGGTGCAAGCTTTCCTCTCTTGCCAAACCTCACAATACCCTTCCATGGATATACTCGTAGCAGCACACGGTCTCCAACTTGAAACTCAAGAGCTATGCGTCTTTTGTCTGCGTTATTCTTTTGACGACTTCTACCAATTTTTAGTCTTTCCCTATATTGTACAATCTTTTCTGTAGTTTCTTGGACTAATTTAGGCCCTATCAGTTGACTTTCAGCCACTTCATTCCATATCACTGGTGATCTGCATTTACGCCCGTATAATGCCTCGAATGGCGAACACTTGACACTTTTATGATAACTTTTGTTATAGGAGGATTCGACCAAAGGTATATGAGTGTCCCAACTACCTCCAAAATCTATAACACATGCCCGCAACATGTCTTCCAAAGTCTGAATAGTGCGTTCACTCTGTTTATCCGTCTTTGGGTGATATGTTGTACTCATTAGTACCTGCGTACCCAACGCTTTTTGAAGTGCCTGCCAGAAATGAGACGCAAAACGACCATCCCTATCAGAAATAATCAACACCGGTACTCCGTGTTTTGCAACAATCTAGTTGATGTAAATTCGAGCCAACTTTTCAGTCTTGTAATCCTCACAGATTGGAAGAAAATGAGCAGATTTGGTTAATCTATCAACAATAACCCAAACTGCATCATAACCACCACTAATTCTGGGTAACTTTGTGACTAAGTCCATTGTAATATTTTCCCAGTTCCATTCAGGGACTTCTAGTTGTTGTAAAAGGCCCGAAGGTCTCTGGTGTACTGCTTTAACCTTTGAACAAGTCAGACACTTGTTGACGTACTATGCTATGTCTTTCTTCATACCAGGCCACCAATAAACATCCCTCAAATCGTAATACATCTTGTCTGCACTAGGGTGAATCGAATATCTTGTAGCATGAGCTTCGTTCATTATTACCTTCCTTATTCCTCCAACTAATAGAATCCATATCCGTCCAACGAAGTAAATTGTTCCATCCTCTTTCCTTTCAAATTGAGCATCTAATCCTCGCAGCAATTCAGTTGGAGCCTTAAGGTCCTTTGCAGCTTCCTTCTGTGCTTCTAAAATCTTAGCCTTGAGGCTAGATTGAATGGTTATACTCATAACATACACTCTCCTAGGTTTAAGTCTTTCCTTTTGACTTAGGGCATCCGCCACAATATTAGCCTTTCCCGGGCGATACTTAATTTCACATTCGTAGTCACTAAAGAGTTCTAACCAACGCCTTTGACGCATATGCAAGTCCTTTTGGTCAAAGATATATTGGAGACTCTTATGATCAATGTATATCACACTTTTCGTCCCATAAAGATAATGTCTCCATATCTTCAAGGCAAATAATATTGCACCTAACTCCAAATTGTAAGTAGTATAGTTTTGTTCGTGGATTTTAAGTTGTCTAGAGGCATAAGCAATCACTTTTCCTCGCTGCATTAAGACACACCCGAAACCTTAATGGGATGCATCACGATAAACTACAAAATCATTCGGTCCATTTGCAAGTGTTAATACAGGGGCATTACACAATTTTTCCTTCAGTAAGCAAAATGCTTACTCTTGATCTTCACCCCAAATGTATTCCTTGTTCTTTTGTGTAAGCAGGGTTAAAGGCTTAGCAATCTTGGATAAAATTTCGATGAATCTACGATAGTGTCCGGCTAACTCGAGAAATGAACGAAACTCAGTAGGCGATTTAGGAGATTTCCAATTCTTAACTGCTTCCACTTTACTAGGATCCACATGTATACCATCCTGATTGACCACGTGTCCTAAGAACTGGACCTATCAACCAAAATTCACACTTAGAGAATTTGGCATACAACTTTTCTTTTTTCAGAAGACTTAAAATTGTTCTCACATGGTGTTCATGATTTTTTTTTCTTCAGATTTTGAGTAAATGAGTATGTCGTCAATACATACTATGACGAACTTGTCAAGGTAAGGCTTGCAAACACGGTTCATTAGATCCATAAAAACGACAGGAGCATTGGTAAGACCGAATGACATAACGGTAAATTCAAAGTGACCATAACGGGTTCTAAATGCGGTTTTAGAAATGTCACTTTCATGAACTCTTAACTGATGATAACCTGAACGAAGGTCTATCTTGGAGAAACAACAAGCACCTTGCAGTTGGTCAAATAAGTTGTCAATACGAGGGAGAGGGTAACGATTCTTGATTGTCAGCTCATTCAGTTCCTTGTAGTCAATACAAATTCTCATTGCACCATCCTTTGTCTTAACAAATAGCACATGAGCTCCCCACAGCGAATGACTTGGTCTAATGAAACCTTTCTTTTGTAATACCTTAAGCTAATTTGATAATTCATTCATTTCAGACTGAGCTAAGCGATAAGGCGACTTGGCAACAGGCAGTGCACCCAGAATAAGGTCGATACAGAATTCAACTTCGCGCACAGGAGGTAATCCCGATAAGTCGTATGGGAATACTCCAGGAAATTCACAAACGATACAAATGTCATCAAGCTTTTTCTCATCAGCCTTGATACAAAGAAGAGAATTCAGATTGTCATCCGGCTTCTCGCCGTGAAGTTCTAAGCTTTTACCCGAAGAAAGAGGTATACACACGATTTGTTCAAAACAAACTGTAACACCCCATTTAATAGGATAGAGTGTTAAAGTAGATTATGGCGTATCATCAAAGCATGCAAGGTAAATGTCTAAACATTCATGACCATAAATAGAAATACCGGAATCAAACATCCGTAGTCTAGTAACTCACAAACAAGCAATATAAGTACTGTAAATATAAAGGACTAAACAATGTCCAAAAGATGTAAAGTATGAAAAGTAGGAATAAATGCATAAGGTAAAAGAGGCCGGATAACTTCCAATCCGAATGCACATACTCTGGAGTTCCTACTTGCGTCCTTAGGTACCTACCGTTTAGGAACATGGAAAAGTAGACGGCTGAGCATAACGCTCAGTGCACGGATATACAATAAAACATGGAAGACATAGGATATGAAAGCATATAAGAGTATAAGCATGAATAGCAGCGAAAATGAATAAGTCCTGTGAAAAACCTAGGCGTATAACATGTTTTACTGGTTTAGTTCTGAAAACATAGCTTATGTTACTTATAAAAATCTGTATTAGTTAATGTACCATAATAGCCAATATTGGTCATGTGGTCAACAACGTGCATGAATACTTGGATGGGAGACCTCATCATGCAATTAGAGGGGTTGCCTCTAATTAACTAATCAGTGGGTAGGATGGATCAACTCCTTGTGAAGGATGCAAGGCACACACCACATTCACCATGAAAATCCTGACTGAAACATATAACTAGGATGCACCCATACGCCTCACATAATAATATAATAATATAATGGCCAAATAACTGAAAAGGGACGCCACGAGCTATCACTCCGCCGTGGTGAAGTCATAACACTAGTGCCTCTAGTGTTATGGTTATGGTACCTCCATAACTAGGTGTTGGGTCAGTATTTACTGACCCTGAAGCAACTCTAGGATTTGAATATAAAATCTCCCTAAGTGTTTCATGCTCAGCAGTAATGCCAGTCTGCTGATGGATGACCAGAGGAACAAAGTTCCTACTGAAGACCTTAAAGCTGAAGAAAGTTCAGCACTCCCCTTCCAGTGAACTTAAAGACAAAGGAGTCTT
This sequence comes from Glebionis coronaria, assembly GCA_025667525.1. Lineage (NCBI taxonomy): Eukaryota > Viridiplantae > Streptophyta > Magnoliopsida > Asterales > Asteraceae > Glebionis > Glebionis coronaria. The sequence continues at coordinate 38,076,418 of CM046881.1, forward strand.
CGCTTCAAATACTAGGCGGTCTAGTTGCTAAAGTACAAGGACTGAAGAAGTGCTTTCAGTTCAGTTTGGCTTGACAATACCAAACTAAATGATGTCGATATCCTCTAGGATACTGAAGACTCTTCAGTATTTTGATGGTTTGCATTAGGCGGGAAAAGATAACTTTAAGTCAAAGTAGGTTGCTTGTATACTTAGATATAAGTACAACCTTTATCTTTCCTAGAATAGTTTATTAAGTACTTTGTACTGTTTATCCAGCATGGGCATCAACCACCCACTAGATAAACTGATGCATTGGTACATGCAAAATACAAACCCTAATTTACACTGCCTATATAAAGGAGTGTACATTGGGAGAGAAAGGCAACCAATACAAGAGCTTAAACTTGGGAAAACCTTTCTCTCTCAATACCAACTAAACCATATAGCCAAAGTTGCATATGAACGTTTAGATTGGAGCTTAGAGTTTAACTTTGGTTAAAAGTTTAAGTCGAGGAGATCAAACCCCATTGTCATTCAACCACTTTGTTATTCCGCAAACAAAGTGGGTTATAGATTCTTTATTTCATTCTAATAAAAGTCTATACGTTGAAAAGTATATTGGTATTGTTGTTTTAATCTTTCATAGTTCTTATCTTATATTAAAACAACACACTTGAGTCAAAGTAATAGTTATTACTTAAGATAATAAGTAATATTGAATTACTAGGGACCAGCAAGTGGTATCAGAGTAGTTTGATTAGTTAAACTCTTATATTATTAAATTGCTCATTTAAAAGTTTTCAAATCAAGATCCAAAATGGCTCAAGTTATACCACAAACCCTAAAATATAGGGGTGGCTAACTCAATGTTGCTCCTGTACTAAAGGTAGCCAACTTTACAAATTAGAATAAGAGGTTCCTTGTCCACATGGTTGGAATTGAACCTCAATTCCCTGGAATCATTGAAAATGGTCCTTTTGTTCCCATGGCTGGGGACAATAAAAAACCTTAAGTACAATGGACTGCTGATGAGAGAAAAGTTGCTAACCTTGATCAGCATCTCAAAAGTCTCATCATGTCTGTACTCCCAGATGACCAAATGAATTCTTTTGTAAATTGCAAAACAGCCAAATCAACATGGGAGGACCTTATTCTTTACCATGAGGGACCCTCTGATGTAAAAGAAACCAGAATCATGGATTTAAAGCTTCAATACAACACCTTCAAGCACAAAGAAGGGGAAACCCACACACAGACATTCACCAGATACAAAGCACTGATGAATGAACTTGTGAATGATGGTTTTGAGCTTTCAAAACTTGAAATCAACTCAAATTTTGTTAATTCATTGCCAAAGAAGTGGCTCAGTTTCTGCCAAAGCTTAAGAAATGCTAATCACATTAAAGATTGTGATCTAGCCTCTCTTTCTGGGAAACTAAAATATGAATAAAACCTAGTTGATAGGATTTATGAAGGCTCAAGCAAGAATAAAGCATTAACCATTGCTATACCCTTGTCCACAGCTTTCTTCAGTGAAGCTGTCATTCAAGACTACCAAGATAGTCCTGATGATGAGGAAGATACTAGATCTAGTGAGGAATATCTGAATGACCTCAAAGAGGAATTTCATGCAAGAGCACTTCTGGCCAAGTCTAGAAGGTTCTTTAAGAAATGAGGCAAGTTCTCCAGCTCCACAAAAGCTTCAGTTGACACTGAATGCTACAAATGTGGGAAGACTGGTCACTATGCTAGGGATTATTATTCAAAAACATCTCTCCCTTCATATTCCTCACCAGCTCAATCAAGACCAACTAGTCAATCATCATTTCAACCAAAACAAATTGCTTCTACTCCATTTCAGCAAAGCAGGGTTGAACTCAGGCCTACAAAAGACTTTGAGGCCAAACACAGGGAAATCAAGGCAAGATTGGCCTTAATGAGTAATAACTATTTTTTGGCCAAGTATAAAATAATTTCGTTGTTGCGATCTTTTCGAATTGATTAATGGTAGAAAGTGCGACTCAATTGTTCTTGGTGGAAAATAAAATGGTTGGTTGATTATCTAATTTTAAACTAAAATCAAATATAAAAATATGAAAATGTCGTTGAGTAAAATAACACTTTAAAAATTAAACTAAAATTACTAGAAAAACACTTGGTAAAAATGGAGATTTCGGTAAGCGTGCAATTTAGAAATTAAAACGTAAATGATTAAAAACTTGAAAACTTGTTTAAAATAAACTAAGTAAAACGTGGTGGAAAAGTTAAATTTGAAAACTAAGGAAATTAAAACAAAAAACTGAGTCAGATCGCAATGCGATCGTACTCAAATTGTAAGATGGATCGCAGTGGTAGATCGTGACCACCAATCGCAACCTATGAATCAGATCGCACTGAATGCGATGGGAAAAAGGGATCACACTCACTGATCGCAACCACGATCGCAACAAGTGGATCGTGGTCTTTGATAGTGGTCTGTGATCGTAACAACAGTGATCGCAATCAATGCGATCGTACTCAAGGATCGTGACACTCCATCGCACCCACAGATCGCAATGAGTGATCGTGGTGTGGATTTGGATCGTAACCCAAGAAAGAACAAAGGATCGCACTCAATGCGATCGTAGCCAAGGATCGTAACCAAGTAAAACCCTTCTAAGATTGTAATGGCGTCCAAAGAATAACTAAGCTTAAACGAGTAAGCAGTTAATCCAATAAGCACTTACCAACTTTTAGACAAGGATAAATAAGCACAAATTCGAAACCTTTTGGAATACTAAGCACGTGAACTTAATAATCCGAACTTTAAAACGTTAAAACTTTTAGGAATGCTTAAAAGTGAACAAGCTAAACATAAAAATAAGCCAATAAGCACAAAGAGCTTATAGCTTATACGTATAAGAGCTTATGTAGGAATAAAAAGATGAAATTTTCAATCACTTAAACATCAAAATCAATCACGGATCATAAATATTTCGGATCAAAGGTAAACCAAAATCAAGAAATGTAGGAAGAGATTAAAGAACAAAAAGCTTAACTTGAACTTGTGATTAATGAAATCCAAATACAAGGATGATTAAAAGCTTAAACTTGAAAGATAAAAATAAAGAAAAGAAGAAACTTAGTGAGAGAAAGTTTGAAACTTTCTCTCTCTAAAAACTAGAAAGGAAAATGAGAAAAATGAAAACTAGCTAACCACCCTCCTAATGTGTTTAGGAGGGTATTTATAGGGAAATGGGGAGGTGCATGTGTTGCCTCCTCTTTCTTTCTTCTCGGCTCTTCGTCTTTTAAGTTCTTCGATTTTTCTCGACGTCGTCTCGGGATTAATTAAACTCGTCTTATAAATTATTCACTTATTTAGACTTGAGTTCTTCGACTTCATTATACTTCCGTCTTTAGACTTTTTCTTCGATAAATCTTCAGAACAGGTCTTGGACTTCCGTTCTTTTTGCACTCTTGATCTTTTGACTTCGTCGTTTCTCGTTTTCTTCGATAAAAGCCCGTGAAAGCCCGTGTTTTCTTCCTTTTTCATCTTTTGGTCCTAAAACATAATAAAAACACAAACCACGTATAATTCCGACTTTTACGACATAAAATACACGTTTTGGTCTAGTTATTATTGGAAATAAGTGGTAAAAGGATAAGTGTTTTCACACTTATTAAATCCCCTACACTTGACCATTGCAATGCCCTCATGCAATGCATTAATTTTAAAGCACGGTTTACATTTTCCATAATAAATAACCCACCTTGGCCTTTATTAAATACTAAACATTAAGGAAAATAAAAAGATAGAAACAAGTAAAGAAATCAAAGACTTACATTGGGTTTTTGGCTGCCATGAACGTTTATCATCCTCAAGTTTCACGTTCCCCATACCAAGCTTAAAAACGAGATCATTGTTATTATAAGTTAGCAAACTATCACGAACTCATGTGGCCTAATTATTCACTTAGACTCCCTTATTCCTAGGTGTATCTCTTATATTTTAATATTGTCTTAAATGATCACGAGGATGCATTGTTTGACTTATTTCGATAGTTTATTAGGCTGAAAATAAAGTAGGGCGATTGAATCAATAGTTAGCTAAAGGACAAAATCTTTTAAAACTGCTTCTCGGGACCTCATAAAGTTCATATCTTGGCATAACTCGCTTCACGATTTGAGACCATTCTCGTATCGATATTTGGCCGCGACTTCATACTTCAAATCTTTGAGAGACGTACTTGAAATTATGGTCTTCTCTACATAATAGGAATTTATTCACTTGAAGTTTTGAGAGATTCTTCATCTTTGGACCACGACTTCTTCATTTTTCTCCAATATTTGTCTTAGACTTTGATATACAACGATCCGCCTCTTTTTAGGACTTGGATCTATTTATCCTCATACCTTGTTAGGGTCTTTTCGGATAGACTTCTCCATGATCTTTAGGGGAGTATTTGCTTTTCGTCGTGTGTCTCGATCCTTCATATTGATTTTTGATAAATGATTCTTCACCTCACTTTTGGATCTTTAGCAACAAATGTAGCCCTCATGCCTTGTTAGGGCCTTTTCGGACTCGCCAATCTTCGCATCCCGCTTCAATAAGTTATGCCTTGGCTATGAACTCTAATTAATACCGAGAAAATTTTAAACGATCTTGGGCTAGAAGCTAAATAACTTTCCGAATCGTACAACCTTATTTATTGCAGATATATTTATTAACAAGTGATGGGAGAATAGGCTTATAATCAACTCACATAAATTCACGAAAGAATACCAAACTTATAATTTACTCTATCATCTCTCGTTCTCCACAATTTAAAATCTCAAGGAATGAGACTCGTGGATGCTTAGCCTATTAAATAAAAGTTTTGGGTTTTCGAGTTTTCTATAGGATCTTGCATCTTCTTAGACTCTTTCAAGCTTAGAATTTGCGTTTTAAAGTTCCCTTGATAAACGACTCTCTAGGATCAATTATAGGAACTTGTGAAAAGTTCTTGTTCTTAACCCGTGAGAGTTAAGACTTTCGCGTTTTAAAGCTCCCTATATAAAAGCCTAGCAAAACTTGACTTAAACACATTAAGGATACTAGCTAGAGCAAACTTAGATAAGTGAACTCGGATTGAGTCAAAATATTCACAACTTTGAAAAATTAAAACCAATTTATTGAAAATTTATTATAGCAAAGAAAGTAAATAACGCTAACAAAGGAAAATACTACTATACAACCAGGCCAAAATAGATTAAAAATTTTGAAAAATGTCAAAAAATCAGATTTTCCGGTTAAAATGAGGACAAATTCATGGAAAAGACCACTCACTTCGATAGAAGTCCCCCTACACTTGATATAAACATTGTCCTCAATGTTTAACCATGTGGGAGTAAACTCCCCTTCACTTATGACATTGTGCACTTTGTTTAAATCTTGCTAAGGAAAGGACAACTATAGTGATTTCAGTGTGAACATATAAGATATGAAGTATTGAATCACGACAGTTTAGGATAGAACCGGGAAGACGGGTACACGGGATCACGGTTCGTCAAATGTCATCAAAAGTGGATCATTGAAGCTTTAATCCCTGCACAGCACAAGAAACAAGACAACAAACACATACGGGGCTCCCCCTACACTTATTATGAAAACAATAAAGGATAGATCAACGGGTTGCCTCCCAAGAAGCGCTTGTTTTTGTTAACCGAGTCACGAGCCTGACTCGGCCCAGAACTTAATTCAAGGGAAACGTGGTAAGGGATGGAATCATCTCATGAGATGTCCTCACCAAAGTACAACTTCACGCGCTGGCCATTCACCTTAAAATTGGGCCCATTGGGCTGAGAAAGCTCAATGGTGCCATATGGGAAGACTTTGGCGATGGTGAATGGACCAGACCAACAGCTCTACAGCTTGCCCGAGAAGATCTTCAACCGAGAGTTAAAGAGTAAAACTTGATCACCAACGTGGAACTCTCGGTTCTTAATCCTTACATCATGGATGATCTTGGTCTTCTCCTTGTAGATCAACGAGTTCTCATAAGCTTCATTCCTTAGTTCGTTGAGCTCGTTGACTTGAATCTTCCGAAGATCGTCGGCTTTGTTGATGTCGAAGTTAGCCCACTTCAAGGCCCAGTATGCCTTATGTTCCAACTCAATAGGGAGGTGGCATGCTTTCCCGTACACAAGACGATAAGGTGTACAACCAATCGGGGTCTTATAAGCGGTACGGAAAGCCCACAAAGCATCATCTAACTTATCGGCCCACGAGGCACGATGCTCTCCCACAGTACGTTCCAGAATTCGCTTCAATCCGCGGTTAGAAGTCTCGGCTTGACCATTTGTTTGAGGATGATAAGCGGTGGAAAGACGGTGATTGACACCATACTTAGCCATGACTCTTGCGAATTGATCATTGCAAAAATGAGTCCCGCGGTCACTGATGATAGCACGAGGAACACCGAATCGAGCAAAAAGCTGCTTTAAAAAGTTCACAACCACCCTCGCATCGTTCGTAGGGAGAGCCTTAGCTTCAACCCATTTAGAAACGTAGTCAACGGCTACGAGGATGTACTTGTTCCCTTTAGATGATGGAAATGGCCCCATAAAGTCGATGCCCCATACATCAAAGATTTCACATTCTTGTATGAAATTTTGAGGCATCTCATCTTTATGTGTGATCTTGCCTTGTCTTTGGCAAGCATCACAACGTTTAACCATTTCATGAGCGTCATGATAAATGGTGGGCCAATAAAATCCAGAGTCGAATATTTTCTTCGCGGTGTAATTGGGACCAAAGTGACCACCGGTGGGTCCTTTATGGCAAGCATCAAGGATTTGTAAAGCTGTCGGCCCATCAACACATCGACAAATGACAAGATCCGCACATTGTTTGAAAAGGTAAGGGTCGTCCCAGAAATAATGTTCAATATCTTTAAAGAACTTTTTCTTTTGTTGGGACGTTAACCCTTCCTTGAGAATTCCACCTGCTAAGTAGTTTGCAATGTCCGCAAACCACGGGGTGTCATCAAGATTTGGATTGATAGACATTAAGGCCTCAAGGGGGAAAGAGTCATTGATCTCTTGGTTTGGATGATCCCCTTGATAAGGATCCTCAAGTCTACTTAGATGATCCGCGGCTAGGTTTTCGGCTCCCTTCTTGTCACGAATTTCAATGTTGAATTCTTGAAGGAGCAAAACCCAACGAAGAAGTCTAGGCTTAGAATCTTTCTTAGTCAACAAGTACTTCAACACGGAATGATCGGTATACACGATGGTGGTAGAAAGGACAAGATAGGGGCGAAATTTTTCAAAAGCATATACTACAGCTAAAAGCGCTTTTTCGGTAGTGGTATAATGCAATTGAGCCCCCGTCATTGTCTTGCTAGCATAATGGATTGGTTGGAAGTGTTTGTTCACTCTTTGGCCTAAAACCGCTCCAATAGCAAAGTCGCTAGCATCACACATCAATTCAAAAGGTAGCTCCCAATTAGGGGTAACCAAGACCGGTGCCTTAGTTAGCTTATCCTTAAGAAGATTGAAGGATTCAAGACACTCTTTGGAAAAGATGAAAGGAGTATCTTTTTCCAAGAGGTGGGTCATCGGGCCAGCGATTTTAGAAAAATCTTGAATGAATCGACGATAGAAGCCCGCATGACCAAGGAAACTTCTCACACCCTTCACGGTTGAAGGTGGAGGTAATTTGGCTATGACATCCACTTTAGCACTGTCCACTTCAAGACCAGCTTTTGAGATTTTATGTTCAAGCACAATGCCTTCTTTTACCATGAAATGGCATTTTTCCCAAATTAGAACAAGGCGAGTGTCTTCACACCGCTTAAGCATGCGTTCCAAATTGGCAAGGCAATGAGAGAAAGAATCACCATAAATCGAGAAATCATCCATGAAGACTTCCATAGTTTCTTCAACCATGTCATGGAAGATAGCCATCATACACCTTTGGAATGTCCCAGGAGCATTGCATAAGCCGAAAGGCATTCGTTTGTAAGCAAATGTTCCATAAGGACAAGTGAATGTGGTTTTCTCTTGGTCTTTTGGATCGATGGGAATTTGAAAATACCCGGAGAAACCGTCTAAGAAGCAGTAATAGTCATTACCCGCTAGACGTTCAAGCATTTGGTCCATGAAAGGGAGGGGAAAATGATCCTTTCTCGCAGCATCATTGAGTTTGCGATAGTCTATACAAACTCTCCACCCTGTAACGAGATGAGTAGGAATCAACTCGTTGTTTTCATTGGGAACAACGGTGATTCCGCCTTTCTTAGGCACACAATGGACGGGACTAACCCACGGTGAATCCGAGATAGGGTTGATCATTCCCGCATCAAGGAGTTTGATAACCTCTTTTTTGATAACGTCATGGATCTTGGGATTCACCCTTATTTGGCTTTGAATAGTGGGTTTAAAGTCGTCCTCCATGAGAATTTTATGTGTGCAAAGTGAGGATCAATTCCACGAATATCGGAGATTTTCCAAGCAATCGCTTTCTTGTGACTCTTCAGCACGGCGATAAGTCGAGATTTTTCTTCCTCTTTCAAGTACTTTGCGATAATGACGGGTGACTTCTTGTTGTCTTCAAGGAAAACGTACTCGAGATGAGATGGTAGGTCCTTAAGCTCTAAATCCGGAGGATTTTCGATGGAAGGCGTAGTCAAATTCGGTTCATCGATAGAGATATCCTTAGGAGATGGTGGAGAAATATGGTCCTCATTGAGAAGTTTCTTAATGGTACGAATGTATTCATCCCAATTGGAGGGAGAATCGTCATATTTTAAGTCCACATCTCCCAAAGTTGCTTCAAAGTCTTTGAAAATGAAATCACTTTCTCCAAATGGAGTTAGTGATGGAGCAATAGAGGCAACGGTCTCAACAGTGGGTAGAGAAGAAGAACCACTTTTACAAGCGTCTTTGAAATGTTCTTCACAAGCCTCATCAAGAACGTCAATGAAATTAACACTCTCGTTTTCAAAAGGCTGCTTAGAAAGTTTACCCATGTTGAAGACGATTTTATCGTTACCGACTCTCATGATTAATTCGCCAGCGGCTACATCAATGAGAGTGCGACCGGTCCTCAAGAATGGACGTCCAACGATTAATGGAACACGGGGATCCATCTCGTAGTCAACGACAACAAAATCCGCCGGAAAGGTGAATTTTTTGACACCAACGAAGACGTCTTCGACTATCCCCACCGGATAAGCAACCGTACGGTTAGCTAATTCCAAAGTCATTCGTGTGGGGACTAGCTTGGGTAGAGATAATTGTTTCCAAATGCTTAAAGGCATTAAGTTGATAATGGCATCTAGATCGGCTAGGGCCATACAATTCTCTACCCCGGGGAAGTTGCAAGGAATGAGAAAACGACCCGGATCACCAAGTTTGGTGGGTAATTTTCTTAAGAGCACTGCGGAGAAATTCTCGTTAAGTTGGGTCTGAGCGATATCGAGAAGTTTCTCCTTATCACTGAGAAGATCTTTAAACATTTTAGCATATTCCGGCATGTGAGCGAGAGCCTCAGCAAAGGAGATATTGAAATTCAGTTGTTTAAACATTTTAAGAAAGTTAGAAACCTGAATATCATCCTTGTTCTTCAATTTCTCTTTCCTAAACCTTGAGGGATAAGGTATATTGGGTTGAGACGAAGGCTTTGGAATGGAATTCTCACTCACATCCTTGGGTGGTGGAGGGGAAGAAGTAGAAGGTGGAGGAATTGGAGGAATAGAAGTTGGAGGTGTTGGAGAAATAGAAGGTGGAGGAATTGGAAAAGGAGACTCGTTTTCCTTTGTCACAATCACCGGTGTAGGTGTAGGAAGCTCGGGTTCCTTTAAACCTTTTCCACTACGAGTGGTGATTGCTTTCATCTCCCCTCTTGGATTAGCAACGGTGTTGCTCGGAAGAGAACCCGAACCAGAGGCTTGATTACTTGGGAAAAAACTAGCCATCATGTTCCTTAAGTCATTCGTTTGACTTGCCAAAGTGTTTCGCATATCGGCTCGAAGATCATTCCCTTGTTTCACCATATCTACTTTCATGTTGGCCATTTCCCGCTGAAGATGCTGCACTATCGCATCATTAGTCCTCATGTAAGTTTCAACGTCTTGGTGTAATGCGGTGGGTTGGTTGGGAGGAAAAGCATGGTAGGCGGGTGGTTGATAAGCAGGTTGTTGGTAAACTTGGTTCTTTCTTTGAGGTGGATATGGGTTTCTTTGGTTTTGATATTGATTTGGAGCTCGTGGTTGGGTTTGATTGTTGCGATTTAGGTTGTTTGGGTTTTGAGGTGGAAAACCGGGTGGTGAAAGAAAGTTGTTTGAGCGATAGTTGAGAAAATTGCGGTCACCTTGAGGACGTGCTTGATAGCCTCCCGTAGAAAAGTTACCGTTGGCGGCATACACATTTTCCGGATTGTCATGAGTCGAGGGACAATTGGTGTATGAGTGAGATCCCCCTCATATTTCACATGATTGACTCATAGCATTAACTTGGGCATTGATAGCTTTGGTGTTGTTAGCGGTTTGGAGAGCAATTGATTCAACAAGCGAAGTAAGCTTATCAATTCTCTTGTCGCTCTCATTAGTGCTAGCACTAGCCACATTAGTCCGAACACTCTTTGTTTGCACTCTAGACTTATTCTCAATAATGTCCCAAGCGGCATTAGAAGACTTAACCAAAATATTACCCCCCGAGGCACTATTTAGTGAATCTTGGTCATTCATGCTTAACCCATTGTAAAAAGTATTTATTTGATGTACTTTTGTGAAACCATGTTGTGGACACTTTCTTAAAAGTTCCTTAAAACGGTCCCCAGATTCACTAAATGTCTCACCGTACTTTTGTTCAAATGTAATGATTTCATTCCGCAAAGCGGTAGTACGTGAGGGTGGAAAAGAGTAGTTAATGAACTTGGTATCTAAATCCGTCCACGTAAGAATACTTTGTGGCGGTTCCTTATCAAGGCAATTCCGGGCTTGTCCCTCTAAGGAGAAAGGAAAAAGTTGTAAGCGAATCACCTCTTGTGAAACCCCATTGTACTTGACCGTATTAGTGAGTTGAAGAAACCTTTTTATACGGTCATGAGGATCATCAAGCGAACGCCCCAAGAAAGGTTGAGCAGAGACCATTTGAATGAAGCCGGATTTGAGTTCAAAATTGTTGGCTCCAATCTCAGGTATGACAATAGCATCGGTGTTGTCCTGTACGTGCGATTGCAAAAGCTCGATCATCGGTTGATTGTCCATGGTGACAATAGGTGGAGTAATGACTTCGGCTTTAGCTGCTTTCTTCTTACGAGCACGAGTACACATGCACACCTACAAAAGGAAAAGAAAAATATACCAGAAATATTTTTGGTTTTTTATGTTTTTTCTATTTTTTGGATTTTTTTTTGAAAATTATATATATATATATATATATATATATATTTTAGAATTTTTGAAAATTTTTAAGCAAGAAAAATAACGTTCAAAAGTGAACGGATCCCAAAATCCAACGCGTCTCTCACTTAAAACCGTTAATCTTAACGAAAAGAGACGGCAGCGGCGCCATTTAATAACTAGGTTTTGGCCAAGTATAAAATAATTTCATTGTTCCGATCTTTTCGAATTGATTAATGGTAGAAAGTGCGACTCAATTGTTCTTGGTGGAAAATAAAATGGTTGGTTGATTATCTAATTTTAAAATAAAATCAAATATAAAAATATGAAAATGTCGTTGAGTAAAATAAAACTTTAAAAATTAAACTAAAATTACTAGAAAAACACTTGGTAAAAATGGAGATTTCGGTAAGCGTGCAATATGGAAATTAAAACGTAAATGATTAAAAACTTGAAAACTTGTTTAAAATAAACTAAGTAAAAAGTGGTGGGAAAAGTTAAATTTGAAAACTAAGGAAATTAAAACAAAAAACTGAGTCAGATCGCAATGCGATCGTACTCAAACTGTAAGATGGATCTCAGTGGTGGATCGGACCACCAATCGCAACCTATGAATCAGATCGCACTCAATGCGATGGGAAAAAGGGATCGCACTCACTGATCACAACCACGATCGCAACAAGTGGATCGTGGTCTTTGATAGTGGTATGTGATTTTGCAATCAATGCGATCGTACTCAAGGATCGTGACGCTCCATCGCACCCACAGATCGCAATGAGTGATCGTGGTGTGGATTTGGATCGTAGCCCAAGAAAGAACAAAGGATCGCACTCAATGCGATCGTAGCCAAGGATCGTAACCAAGTAAAACCCTTCTAAGATTGTAATGGCGTCCAAAGAATAACTAAGCTTAAACGAATAAGCTGTTAATCCAATAAGCACTTACCAACTTTTAGACAAGGATAAATAAGCACAAATTTGAAACCTTTTGGAATACTAAGCACGTGAACTTAATAATCCGAACTTTAAAACGTTAAAACTTTTAGGAAAGCTTATAAGTGAACAAGCTAAACATACAAATAAGCCAATAAGCACAAAGATCTTATAGCTTATACGTATAAGAGCTTATGTAGGAATAAAAAGATGAACCTGTTAATCACTTAAACATCAAAATCAATCACGGATCATAAATATTTCGGATCAAAGGTAAACCAAAATCAAGAAATGTAGGAAGAGATTAAATAACAAAAAGCTTAACTTGAACTTGTGATTAATGAAATCCAAATACAAGGATGATTAAAAGCTTAAACTTGAAAGATAAAAATAAAGAAAAGAAGAACTTAGTGAGAGAAAGTTTGAAACTTTCTCTCTCTAAAAACTAGAAAGGAAAATGAAAAAAATGAAAACTAGCTAACCACCCTCCTAATGTGTTTAGGAGGGTATTAATAGGGAAATGGGGAGGTGCATGTGTTGCCTCCTCTTTCTTTCTTCTCGGCTCTTCGTCTTTTAAGTTCTTCGACTTTTCTCGACGTCGTCTCGGTATTAATGAAACTCTCTTATAAATTCTTTACTTATTTAGACTTGAGTTCTTTGACTTCATTAAACTTCCGTCTTTAGACTTTTTCTTCGATAAATCTTCAAAATAGGCCTTGGACTTCTGTTATTTTTGCACTCTTAATCTTTTGACTTCGTCTTTTCTCGTTTTCTTCGATAAAAGCCCGTGAAAGCCCGTGTTTTCTTCCTTTTTCATCTTTTGGTCCTAAAACACAAACCACGCATAATTCCGACTTTTACGACATAAAATACACGTTTTGATCTAGTTATTATTGGAAATAAGTGGTGAAAGGATAAGTGTTTTCACACTTATTAATGAGCACTGAAAGCTCCTTATCCAAGAAGCCCAAGCAAGACAAGAACAAAGGACTTGTTGCTGAAGCATATGAATCGGATGAAGAAGATGTTTCTTCAGATGATGATGAGTTGGTAAATGTAAAAGTGTTAATGGCACTTGCTGATGATGAAGGGGCAAGCTCAAATGTTGTCACCAAAGAAAGTGCCAGAAATGGAAAATGGGTCAATGTCACAATCAAAAAGGTACAAACTCTTCTTGAATTAGAAGATAAAGATGACATTAAATTTGTCTTTGATTACTTGTGCATTGATTTAAAATTTGTTGAAGAACAAAGAAACAATTTGCTTCAAAAATTTCACAAACTTGTTTTACAACTTGAAGATTTTGAAAGTAAGCAAATAGAGCTAAAAGAAGCTAAACTTGATATTCTTACTTTTCAACAATTGAACAAAGAAATTTTGGAAGAAAATAAGTCTTTTAGAGTGGAACTAAAAGAAGCAAATGAAATTGTTAAATCTTGGCTTAGAAACTCTGATAGGGTAAATCAATGCATAAGTGAACAAAACCTGCTCAAAAGAAGAAAATGATTGGTGCTAAAGGATCCTCCAGCACCAAATCTATTGTGTTTGTCAAAGCCTCAAATGAGGATGGTAGCTCGATCCCTGACATTGAAAGGTCAGGTGAAGAGAATTTACCCAATCATGACACTGACGAATCTTTCTTCCTGAGTTATAAGCATGTGTTGACACTTCAGCACCAGTTGAATCCTCAGTTACTGAGGATGACTCAGATGATGATATAGAGAATGACGTAAGTACCCCACTTCCTCCTTTGGAGAAGCTGGCTGGTGTTGAACCCTCTACTGGACCCAAAACTATCCAGTCTATCATCAAGTCACAAAGGTAGTTCTTCCAAACATGTCAAAATTGACACTTCAAAGAACTCTTCAGCTCTTGCTGAAGGTTCACATATGGGAACTACCTCTTCAGTTTCAACAAATAAACGGAAGAATGCTAGATCTGAGGAAGATGAGAGAATGTCTCTTGTCATGCAAGAGATCTATGATCTTAAATTGCAACTCATGCAGCAACAAACACCAACACGGTTCAGAGACGAACCTTCAGACTCTCCTCATCTAAAGTACAAGACAAAATTTAAAAGGGCTTGTGATTTATGTGGTCTAAATAACCATCTCACTGAAACTTGCCTAAAAGTGATTTATTGTACAAATGTGAAAGGACTGACCATCGCACTTGTGAACACACTCGGTATATGCTGGCCAAAACAAGTGCTGATGCTCACAAATCTGAAGCATCTCATTCCAGGCAAAATATGCCTTTCCCACCATGCATTCATTGTGGTATGGGCAATCATCACTCAGATGACTGCCACTATTACCCTGTTTGCAATATTTGTGGAAGTTATGACCATGACACTCATGGACATAATCGTATCATCTCACTTAGAGGAGGTATTAAATCAAAAAATCCAAACTCTATTACCAAATGTTGTGAGACTTGTGGAAGCGATGTCCACACTACATCTGATCACAACCATATAGAGTGGTTTAGAAGAGGTGAAGCCCTTCAGGCTAAGAAAGCTAAAGCTATTCAGACCTCTTTTTCTTCTGAGCAATTACACATACCCTCAACAAGAGGACCCTTCAGATCTAGAACACCTTCTAGATCTAAAACCCCACCCAACAAAGGTGGGTTTCAAAACGAAACCGACCATTTCCTTAACTTGTGCAGTGTGATCTCAAGAAGCCTATTTGGTACCTAGATAGTGGCTGCTCAAGGCATATGACTGGAACCAAAAGTTATCTGCACAAGTATAAGGAGGAACAAGGTCCTAAAGTTGTTTTTGGTGATAACTCATTAGCTACTACTAAAGGATTTGGTTCAGTGAAATTCAATGGTATAGTTTTCTCAAGGGTAGCATATGTAAATGGATTGAAGCACAACCTCTTCAGCATAAGTCAACTTTGTGATGCAAAGTATCTTGTACTGTTTGATGACAAAAAAGGTACAATCTTCAACTCCAGTCGTGAAATTGTGATGATTGCTCTAAGAGTCAAATATGTTTATGTCATGAACATGAACTCAACTCAGGAGACATGCTTCTTTGCTAAAGCCTCCAATATTACCAATTGGCTTTTGCATAAGAGGCTTTCATATCTCAATTTCAAAACAATAACTCTGCTGGCAAAACCAAATCTTGTTATTGGTCTTCCCTCACTTGTCTACTCCAAGGACAAACCATGCTCAGCATGTGAAAAAGGGAAGCACCATAGGGCCAGTTTCAAAACAAAGCAAACTTTCTCAATCAAAGAAAGTATTAATTTGCTTCACATGGACTTATTTGGCCCAATATCACCTATGGCCATTTGTCATGAAAAATATACACTTGTCATTGTTGATGAGTACTCAAGGTACACTTGGGTATATTTTCTGACAAAAAAGCCATGCACCATATGCCATTATGTCATTCATCAGAAAAGTTGAAAATCAAAATGACACTCATGTCAAACAACTCAGAACTGACAATGGCACTGAATTCAAAAATCACTCACTGATCAAATTCTGTGATGATAAAGGAATTTCCCAAAATTTCTCATCTCCTTACACACCTGAACAAAATGGTGTGGCTGAAAGAAGGAACAGGACTTTGATTGAAGCAGTAAGAACAATGCTTGCTGGATCTGCTCTCTCTAAGCACTTTTGGACTGATGATGTAGCTACTGCTTGCTACACTCAAAATAGATCCATTATTGTGAAGAGACACATGAAGACTCCCTATGAAGTCTTCAGGGGGAGATTTCCAAACATTTCATTCTTCCATGTGTTTGGGTGTCTAGTATTCATTTACAATCACAAGGATCACCTTGGAAAGTTTGATGAAAAATCTGATGATGGTTATTTTCTTGGATACTCCCTAGTATCTAAAGCATACAGAGTCTTCAACACAAGAAGACAATGTATTGAAGAAACCTATCACATCACATTCAATGAAAGTTCTGAAGCTCTCACTTTTACAAATCCATCAGATGATGAACTTCATATACACGAATCTCAAAATTATCCATCTGATGAATTTAATTATTATGAGCCTTCTCAAAAATATCAAACAAGTAATTAAGTCCCTCATATTGATCCATTTGGAGATATGACAAGTCCTACAAAAGGAAATCCTTCAGTATCACATACTGATGGCTGTCAATCAAATAATGATCAATCTCAAAATGATCAAAATGATCAGCAAGGAAACACAAATGACCAAAATGGTCAGTCTCAAAACAATCAGCATGTTGACACACATGATCAAAATGATCAATCATATGCAGCTGCTGAAGAACAATCTGAGCCCCTTGCTCAAAGCTCTCCTATCATCTCTAGGGAATTAGGTCTTGGATATGCTTCTTCTGACCAAGAAGGAAGTCCTCCAATGATTGAACCCTTGTCTACTAAATATCCTTTAGTAGACAATAGAGACATTCCAAGTCCAAGTCCATGTCATGGACTTCCAAGTTCTAGCTCTAATCATGATACCAGTACCTATTCTCCAGCTCCACAAAAATCTTGGACTCAAAATAGTCACATCAGTTGGTGAACATAATAGGTAATCCTGGTGAAGGTAGAGTCACTAGATCTATGGCAAAGAAATTGAGTGCTGCTTTATATGGAGAATGCCTTTATGCAAATTTTCTCTTAGAAATTGAACCTACAAAGGTTTCTGAAGCACTCACACACCCTGGATGGATGGATGCCATGCAAGAGGAACTCAATCAATTTGAAAGAAACAAAGTCTGGAAATTGGTTCCTCTTCCATATGGTAAATCAACCACTGGCACTAAATGGGTTTACAAGCTCAAAAGAGATGAAACCAATGCAGTGACCAAAAATAAAGCTAGGCTGGTGTCCCAAGGATCAATCAAGAGCCTAGTGTTGATTTTGATCAAACCTTTGCTCCAGTTGCACGTATGGAAGCCATACGAATCTTCCTTGCATATGCCACTTACATGAACTTCATAATCTACCAAATGGATGTCAAAAGTGCATTCCTAAATGGTGACCTAAAAGAAGAAGTTTATGTTACCTAGCCTCCTGGCTTTGAGAGTAGTAAATACCCAAATCATGTCTACAAGCTTTACAAAGCTTTGTATGGACTGAAGCAAGCTCCAAGAGCATGGTATGAAACTCTTTCAACTTTTCTCATTGAACATAAATTTGTCAGAGGAAAAAATATACAGCACCTTGTTCATCTATAAATCTAAAACTGACACCATTCTGGTACAAATTTATATCTTTGGTTCTACAAGCTTGAAACTTCGCAAACAATTTGCCAAGCTTATGACCAGCAAGTTTGAGATGAGTATGATGGGAGAACTCACATATTCCTTGGTCTTCAGATTAAACAATCTGACCAAGGCATCTCCATCAATCAAGAAAAATATGTCAAGGATCTGCTGAAGAAGTATGATATCAATTGTGCTTCAGTAAAGACTCCAATGGTACCCCCTAACAACTTAGGACCTGATCTCACTGGACAATCAGTCAATGAGACTCAATATAGAGGTATGATTGGGTCACTCATATACTTAACTGCAAGCAGACCTGACATTCAATTCTCTACATGCCTTTGTGCAAGATACCAAGCAGATCCAAAGGAATCAAACCTTACTGCTGTTAAGAGAATCTTAAGATACCTAAAAGGTACACCAAGTCTAGGTCTTTGGTACCCCAAATCCTCAGGTTTTGATCTAAAGGGGTACTAAGATTTTGACTATGCTGGTTGCAATTTGGACAGAAAAAGCACTTCTGGTGCCTGCCAATTGCTAGGTGGCAAACTTGTGTGTTGGAGTGCTAAAAAGCAACAAGCAGTTTCCATGTCTTCAGCGGAAGCTGAATATGTGGCAGCTGTTGGATGTTGTGCCAATGTTCTTTGGATGAAAAGCCAACTGGCTGATTATGACATAGAATATGAAAAGGTACCAATCTTTTATGATAACACTAGTGCTATTGCAATATCCAATAATCCAGTCCTCCACTCAAGAACAAAACACATTGATATCAGATATCACTTTATCAGAGATCATATTGTGAAAGGGGACACTGAATTACATTTCATCCCCACTCAATTCCAATTGGTTGATATCTTCACCAAACCATTGGATGAACCAACTTTCAAAAGATTGATAATGGAGCTTGGTATGCTGAACATTGATGATACAAAACCCGAACCTTCAGCATTCACTGAAGAAGCCTAAAGGTTCAACATTTCATAAAAGAATTTGATTAATGTTAAGTAGCATTGTCTGAGTAAAGGAGTGTGCAATGTCATATGTCTATTTCACTCTATGTGATTGTGTATGATGTTTTGTCGCCTTATTTTATTCACTGAAGCTGAACAAATAATCACCAGTCATCAAAAGATTCCTTCAGCAATGCTGAACAAATTTTAATACAACTGAGTTGCTAGGCCTGAGTAGAGGAGCGTGCAATGTCATATGTCTTCTTCACTTATGTGAACATGTATATGGGGTTTTGTCGTTTCATCTGACGCACTGAAGCTCACAAGTATTGCCATCAGCTTCAGCATATCTGAGCGACAACATTTAAAACCATCAATCATGTGATTCAAAAGAGTTAATGGCATTTAATTTCTTGTGAATAAAACAAACATTCTTTCAAAAAGGTGTCATTTATTAATTAAGTAAATTTCAAACGTCTCCATCCACAGTCAACAACTTCCTGACACATGGGGCGTTTCACTGTTTAAAGCAACAGAAAATCATACCTTTTTGCAGAACATAAATGAGAAAGTTTGTGCCAAATGTTCAAAAGAAACCCTAAAAGATTTATAACTTTTTCAAATGGTTTTAAAAACTTTTTACAAATCAGTTAAAGTTTTTATATAATCCCTAACAATTGGATTTCATTCAACACTTACAAATCTTTTCATCCATAAACACACACAACCTTTCTCTCTTTCAAAACACACACAGAAACATAAATGGCTGAATCATCTTCCACCCCCAAGATCACCAAAATCACTCTTAAACCATCTACTCATGTTAACTATCCCATTGATGACATCTTCTTCAAACCAAACAACATCACCTTGCTTAAACCTGAATCTATTAAGTCTGTTCCTGGGGAACAAGTTTTGACTTATCTAACCAAAAGTGTTTTAAGGTATGCCTTATTTGAAGATCCTGGTATGATATTTCAAAATGTGCTAAAAGAATTTTGGTTTATAGCAAAGGCTTCTAACAACAAGAAGTTCATTGAGTTTGATTCTACCACGATGGGGATTCATGGTAGATTTGGGTTAAAATCTTTTAGAAAAGTTTTGGGGTTAGATTACTTGGAAAACCCTAATGAGTATGAAGCAATACCTGATGATTTTATGGTTGTTATAAATTTCTTTAAAGAAATTGGGTATACTGAAGAAATTTCTGAAAAAGGGGGGTTAAAAAAGAGTGCTTTGCCATCAAGATAGAAATTATTGATGACCATACTCATCGAATGTTTGGGGGAGAAAACTGGAGGTCATGACCAGATAAACCAAAAAGATGCTATCATTTTATACTGTCTGTCCAAGGGGGTCAAAGCTGGTTTTGGGAGGCTTATTTTTGAAGATCTCCATGGGAAACTAGAGAAAAATACTAGAGAGAAAAATGTTTTGTACACCAGATTTCTATCTCTCCTTTTTGCTGACCATCTTGGAATTGATTTTTCAAAAATAACTGGAGAGAAACTAATCTTTAAGACCTTTGATCTTACTCGCTGGAACATTCCAGTCAGCACCATTGATCCTCCTCTTACACAACCCATGCTGGAAATCTGCTCAGCAGATGGTCTAGTAGTGTACAAAGCTCCCAAAGACACTTCTCTAACTGGAGAAGGGGATCTACAAGGCAAAAATCCTGGAGCTTCATCTGGACCTCGTCAGAAGCAAACGTCAATTAATACCAAGAAGGTTAGACGTGTGTCCAGAAAGAGGAAAACCCTCACACAATCTTCCTCAAAGAAGATTGATGATGATTCCCAAGGCCATCCTTTGAAGAAGACCAATTCCTTGGCCAAGGACAAGAACCCCAGCCAGCCATCACCTTCAGTCTCTACTGGAGGAGATATGCATAAAGAGGCCCAGCAAGCAACCCATCTCTCAACTTCTTTAAGAGAGAAGGGTGAAGATGGAGCTCACCCTCAGCTCAGTAGTGTGGAGTCAGCATTGGTAAGTACTTTCATTCAGAATACAAGTCATACTTCATTAACAATTCCTATCACTTGTCACTCTGAGTCTGCATCAGGGAATGATGTGTCAGCAAATCCAACAGCTGATGCTAACCCTGGACTATCTGTTTCTAATGATGTAGCTCCCCCACAACAGGGTTCTACTGAAGGAACCAAAAACATTATCATTGATCTAAATTTATCAGGGACTCTTTCTCAGGATCCATCAGGTCAAGCCAACCCTGGTGGTGAAGGGCTTGAAACTGATCCACACACTCATGTTGATGCTCCAAAGATTCCCAAGGAAGTGCATCTCACCACTGGAGCCAAGGTGGGACACTTGCCTACTTTTGTTGTTAGTATGTCTGGAGATGATCTGGAGAAAGAACTTGGGTTCGATGAGCGAATTCCAGTCAATCTAGATGACAGTGATGAAGAACCTACTGATGCAACACTATTGCCACTTTCACCCAGAGCTAAGCAGGTAAAAGAATTAACCAATCAAGTGTTGATTCTTCAATCACAGGTTGCCAGACTGAAGGAAGAAAAGGTGCTTACCAACAAAGAAATCTCAACTATCAAAGCAATACCACATCCTCTTTCTGTTGAACAAATTAAGGATGTCCTCATTACGGCTTTGAAGCCCTTGGTCCAAGATGTGGCCACCACCACTTCCCAAAGCAAGAGATGTCCTCGCTAATGGAATGCATCAACGGTGCTTCCAAGGAGTTTCCACCAGAATTCACACCAGTTCCTGGCCAAGTTAATACCTTTTTTGATTCTGTGTCCAAGATCAAAGATAGAGTGGCATTGCTGGAGAAACAAAAGCTGACCATTTCTGAAGAGGTTCAGCAGAAGCTAAATACCCTTGAAACTGTTCCAGCCATGCTGGCCAAGGTAACTACCACTCTTGATCATCTTTGTGGCTTCTTCCCTGCTGAAAGGTCATCAGAAGCTGCTGGGCAGTCTTCTGCTGAGGGGGAGAAAAACACAATTAAGCAGCTCTTTCAGAAACATGCCCAAAAGAAGGCTCAGAAACAATCCATTGAGTCACCCATCACTAAAAAGAGCCCAGCAAAGGGTAAGGGGGAGTCATCAGCCAAATATGATGATATGCAAGGTTAACCTTCCTTAATACCCAAAAACAAAGTTCTTACTCTAAATGATCAGTTGACCAGTGCTGGAGTGGCCACTCAGGAAGAAATAGACAAGTTATACAAGCTTCAGCAAGAAGAAAAGCTAAGAGATCTGAAGCTAAGCTTGTATGAGCAAATTGGAAGAGTTGAAATAGAAAGTGTCTTCAAGAAGAAAGTGTTATATGAAAAGTTTTGTATAACAAGACTCAACAGAAGAAACATCTCACCAATCACCAATGTTGATATGTTGACCAACAAAGGTGACATCCATCTCAAGTTCTATAGAGGTGATGGAACTGATGAGATACTTAAAAACTTTCAAGGAAAGAACTTTCTTATACTGAAGGGATGGAAATGAGTGTGATAACTGAGAAAAGAAAATCCAAGAGATGGGATGAAGTTCGCACCAGAATCGAGCACTATATGAGAAATCATGAAAGACTAGGTGAAATTCTGAACATCAACACTCAAGCTTCTCTAGAAGATCAAGATCCAATACTGGAGCTGAACAAAAGGGCAAATCTGATATAACCTGAAGTTGGTGACATATTTGTCACTACAAATAAATACAAAGGCCTTGTTCAGTTTCAAAATCATCTCCCTTGTCATATACTGGACGAAACAGAACTAAGAATGATTATGTTCAATCATCAAGAACGTCAAGACTTTGTGGGCATAAGTGATCTTGATGAAATGAACAATGAACTTCTCTTGAATGTTTAAAGGATCTTTTACTCTCTTCATGGTGGTCCAGGACTTACTGATGCTGCTAAAACCTTCAGCATGTGCTTGCTTGCTATATTGGACCACAGAAACTCAGATCCATTAACTCAGACTTCCATCATTGAAGAACTTAGATCTAAGGAAAAGTGAATAATCATTTGTAATAATGTTTGTTGTAATTTGTAATGTTGTTGAATAAATGATTATATGATGTTAAAAAGTTATTAATTGTTCAGTGCAAGTAAGAAGAAGTTGTTATGCTCACTTACTACTGACATTAGACTTAGGCTATTTGTATATCCAAATAGGGGAAGATTGTTGGGTCAGTATTTACTGACCCTGAAGCAACTCTAGGATTTGAATATAAAATCTCCCTAAGTGTTTCATGCTCAGTAGTAAGGCCAGTCTGCTGATGGATGACCAGAGGAACAAAGTTCTTACTGAATACTTTAAAGCTGAAGAAAGTTCAGCACTCCCCTTCCAGTGAACTTAGAAGAAAAAGGAGTCTTCGCTTCAAATACTAGGTGGTCTAGTTGCTGAAGAACAAGGACTGAAGAAGGGCTTTCAGTTCAGTTTGGCTTGACAATACCAAACTGAATGATGTCGATCTCCTTTAGGATACTGAAGACTCTTCAGTATTATGATGGTTTGCATTAGGCGGGAAAAGATAACTTTAAGTCAAAGTAGGTTGCTTGTATACTTAGATATAAGTACAACCTTTATCTTTCCTAGAATAGTTTATTAAGTACTTTGTACTGTTTATTCAGAATGGGGATCAACCACCCACTAGATAAACTGATGCATTAGTACATGCAAAATGCAAACCTAAATTTAAACTGCCTATATAAAGGAGTGTACATTGGGAGAGAAAGGCAACCAATACAAGAGCTTAAACTCTGGAAAACCTTTCTCTCTCAATACAACTAAACCATATAGCCAAAGTTGCATATGAACGTTTAGATTGGAGCTTAGAGTTTAACTTTGGTTAAACGTTCAAGTAGAGGAGATCAAACCCCATTGTCATTCAACCACTTTGTTATTCCGCAAACAAAGTGGGTTATAGATTCTTTATTTGATTCTAATAAAATTTTATACGTTGAAAAGTATATTGGTATTGTTGTTTTATCTTTCATAGTTCTTATCTTATGTTAAAACAACACACTTGAGTCAAAGTAATAGTTATTACTTAAGATAATAAGTAATATCGAATTACTAGGGACCAACACTAGGTGAAACTGGTCATGCATGTATATGGATAAGGTAACTAATAAACATAAGCATTTAATCTGTAACTACTGGGGAAAACAGTTGGCTGCATACGGGAAATCCTAATGAAGGATGTTGGAAATACGTTTTACGTATTTATGAAGGATCGGTCGCTCCAACGATATATTATTGTATTAGGCTCGTGATCCAGTTTGTAGTAAATATAGTCCATATAGCCCACATGTAGGGTGGGCTATATATACCTCTCCTAGCATGTTAGGAGGGGTGGTGGTTCTTTCATTCAATACTTTTCATTAATCATAATCACTTTCTCTCTCTACATTTCTTTTCTCTCCTTTCTCTCTCTATACCTCATCTCCTTCTTCCCCATTTCCACCATCTAATCAATAGATTCAGTCCATCATTTACCAAATCCTAAGATATCGTAGACCTTCAATTGGTATCAAGAGCCATGGTTAAATCTTAGGATTTGCGTTTTTTATCTATTGATTTTCTTTTTAAATTTTTTTTTATTTGTTATTTTATTTTATTTTTTCTTTTGAATCCTTTCGTCTAATTTTTTTCTCTTTGTTCCAAATCTGTCCAATCAGTGTTTTCTGTTTAAATAATCAGTTTTTTTTATATCATCAGAACTTTGTCTACTCATTTTTTAATCAATCATTTTTTTTAATAATTTTTTTAATCAGTCATTTTTTTAATCATTTTTTAATCAGTATTTTTTTAACCAGTTTTCTTCTTCTTTTTCATTTCAGTCCAACTGTCCAATCTGTCAACACTGTCCAAACCAATCCAAATCTTTAAGTTTTCTTATCAGTTTTCCGTTCTTTCCGAATAGGTTGTTTTTCCGAATAGGCTGTTTTTTCCGAATAGGCTGTTTTTTCCGAATAGGCTATTTTTTCCGAATAGCAAAATCTTTCCGAATAGTAAATAAAATCTTACCCGAGACCTAATTAAAGATCTTGAAGAAATTCCTTGATTAAATTCTTTCTCATTATGAAGACTAAACAGAAGATCTAGTCTTTGGTGTTGATTTGTTGGCTGGGTATCGAAAGAAAAAAGGGGGGTTGCAGTGCTTTGGTGGCTGCGTTTCTGGTTTGTAGATTAGGGTTGCAAGTATTTGTGGGCTGTGATTGGAAGATCTAGTCTTCAGGTTTGTAGATTGGAAGAAAATAAAGTGAGAGACGAAGGAAGAGAAGTGAGAGGGGAGGAGTATATTATATTTTGGGTGAATGGGTTTACTTTGACTTAGTAAAGGGGCGGAGGAAACTAAGTTTTGGTGGGAAGTGGGATACACGTGTCTTTCCTACACGGAGAAAACAAGGCTCCCTTTTAATTCCTTAAAACACTCAACACGTGGGTACTAATATTTTGACAAATCCAATTTTAGATTTTTTTTTTAAAAAGAAAAAACGCATTGTTGTTTATTTTTTTTAATTTTAGTGAAGTAAAATTTTTTAGTTAATTTTTTTTACATTTTATATTTTAAAGTTAATTTTTTAGTTTATTTAATTTTGTATTTTTGTCAATCGATTTATTTGGATTTGGTACATCGTTTGAGGCGAGTATTTTGAAAGAATAAAAGTGGTAAAATATTTGACGGGTTAAAAGTTTTTGTGGCCGGATTTGACGACAAAGTGACAAGTCAACGTGACGGGATTTTTGATCGGGTTTAATTCATAATCGTTTGAGCCAGCAACATCTTTTGAGCCGAATCGAATTGTAACATCCTGAAAACTACAACATCCACATTATTTTTCCTCGATTTTCAATGGACTCGTTAAATTCGACACTTAAAGAGGGAGACTTGCATCGAATGCACGACAAAGCTAGAGAAAGTGGTATAAATTCATTTCAAATGCTTCAATATCATCTAGTTACTCTTTCACGGCTTCAAGGAGGGAGCGAATTTATGACAATCTTTGGTCAAGATCGTCATATATTCTTCGACTCTATCTTCACCACTTTGACCCAACTAGTCGAGCAACTCAACCATGGAAACTTTAATCACTCTGCATCGGCACTTGCATATAAGGCTCTTGTGATACAACTCACGCCTTTCCTCCAATTCAATATCATCAAGCCTGAAAGTTCAGTGATTTGCCAATCATTTCTTCGAGATACACATACCAAGCTTCGAGTCTTCCGTGATACAATTTTGAAACTCATGACATCAGTCTCGTCTTCGATTTATGAAAGATCTCGACTTCAGCAAGGGTATGATAATGGAGTGCAAGACTCTTCGATGCAAGAGGAAACTGGTCATACGGTTGAAAACTTGGAGCTTATCAATGCCAAGAGCACGGAATCAGGAGGACAACATGATACCAGTGGCACGTCAGGGAATGTTCACGAGATCTCTTTTGATGACACCTTACCCGTTTATGACGAAGAGCTTGCAAACATGGTACAATGTAATGTTGTTTATGATGTATATGCTGATGCAATGCCGCATATTGAGCATTCTGAACCTAATTATGACAAACATGGGATGAAAACGAGTAATAGAAATACCACTTCTGATTCATCCGATGTGAGTCATAATGGGGGAGAAGGTGTTCAAAATGCTAAACATCATGATAATTGTCTTACAAATGCTTCATTGACTGCTTCTGATTCCAAGATTAGAGAGCTCGAAACGATTGTAGCTCAACAATCAAAAGATTTTGAGGATGCCAAACTTGAATTTTCTAAGAAAACGGACAAATTTGAAACATATTTTGAAAAACTTGAAAAATCAAATGTTGTTCTTGAAAGAAAATTGGATCAAAAAGTGTTAGATTCTAAAGCTGAAAAGGATAATCTTTTGAAACAAATTCAACTGCTTGAATCTAAGTTGGCATCCCAAGATGAATTGCTCAAAGAGAATGAGACCTTAAAAGCTCAAGTACAGGAAAAGGTGTTTGCTATAGCTGCGTTGAAAAACGAGTTAAGGAAAAATAGAGGACCTAGTGTGGACACTAAGCTTGAAAAACCATCAATCTTGGGGAAACCGCCTACAAATCAGTTCGTCAGACAACCGATTGTCAGACAACCTACTACATTTAGATCCGAGCGACCACAATCCTCGAGACCGCGGTTTGCCTCCCAAGTTGATTTGGGGTCATATTTCTAGAACAGTCACTCCACCAACTAGGCCTAATGTGACTAAATCAGTTTTGGCAAGACCTCATCACATGATTGCCTCTAGTTTCTCTAAGAATAGCTCAATGAACACGTCTAGAACTAGTTCAACTGATGTGCGCCAGGATTTTGGTCAAAGGGAAGCTAAGCAAAAGACACAAGTAAGAGATATGAATTTCAAACCTAGTCAGATGCCTTCTAGTTTACCAAACACTGCTAACCGTAGCATGTCACATCCTAGGAGCATCAATCATTCATCTAGGAATTCTAGATCTTACTCGGACATTAAATATGCTACTTGTAAAACATGTAGAAAATGTGTCTTTACGGCAAATCATGATTCTTGTATCAAAAAACTACTTAATGAGGTGAACTCCCGTGCTAGAGTTAAGTCCCAGTGGATAGCTAAAATCAAACCTTTTGGTAAAGTTTGGCGCCCCACTGGTAGAACTTTCACTCTTGTAGGAAACGAGTGCCCTTTAACTAGGATAGTCTCTGATTCTACAAAGACTACTAGGGATGAAATTGATAAAGATGATACTTCACTTAAGCCTAAACTTAAGGTTTTCTATAAAAGGAAACGTTTGCCAGCCAAGACTAGTGAATCATCTACTCAGGTCGCTTCTGACACAAGTAAAGCCAACTGTGAACCCCCACGTGCTTCTATAATTGATATCGCTAACCCATGTCAAAGCAAGCAAATTCCTAATGAGAATGCAGGTACCAAAGTTGATGTTCCAAAAGAACGAAGCGGTCCAATCATTGTATACCGTTCAACTAAGGACACTCTTAGAGTTTGGTTGCTGAAGAAGCAGATATCAGAGAAACAAATGTCTCAGGGGATTCATGGTTAAGCTGCAACATAAAGGACTTACAGTCACATAACAGACTATAACTCGATCTCAAAAGACAGGAAAGTTCATCCCGATGATGACTTATCCTAAAAACGAGAAAGTCATTTTTCTCGGGCATGAGCTTATATCAAAAACATTCCAAGTTTTTAAGCTCATGCATTATGGCTCCTCGTTAAATGACAGACGACGACCCGGACTTCAGAGACAGGGAAGTTTATCCACGCAACGATAACTTACCTTCTTAACAAGAAATTAAGTTTTCTTGGACACGAGCTTACCCTAAAACCATTCAAAGGTTTTAAGCTCGTGTATATGGTTTATCATTAAATATCAGATGGTAACCCGTGCTTCAAAGAAAGGAGAGTTTATCGCCGATGATAAACTTATCCTTACAACGAGAAATTAATTTTTCTCGGGCATGAGCTAATAATAAAAACATTAGAAGTTTTTAAGCTCATGCACAATGACTTACAGTTAAATGTCAGACTGTAACTCGAACTTAAAATAAAGGAAAGATTATCTTTTATGATAACTTATCCTCTTAACGAGAAATTCACCTTTCTCGGTCATGAGCTTGTATTAAAACATTCGAAGTTTTAAGCTCAGAAAGGAAAGTGTATCTTTTAAATAAGAGAACTTTTCCTCATAACGAGAAATTAACCTTTCTCGGTCATGAGCTTTCCGTTAAAACAGTCAAAGTTTTCAAGCTCATGAAAATGACTTCTAAGTAAATGTCAGCTTAGGACTCGTTCTTCAGATAAAAGGAAAGTTTATCGCCGATGATAAACTTATCCTTAACAACGGGAAGTTTACAACTTCTCGGACTTGAGCTTGTTTTATAAGATATTCAACATCTTAAGCTCAAGTAATTGGTTTTCAGAACTTTGAACACAATTTTTCGAGAATTTCTCAAAAGGTTTTTCTAAATCTTTCAAAATTGTGTGTTCAAAAATGTTTTGATAAAAAGAGCATGTCTTCTGGAATCGATAATATTTACGAACCTAGAAATGTCATTCAATAATGACACGGGGTTGTAAATAAAGTTCGAGCAGAAGTTCAAACTTTTAAAACATGCTCAAAATGGTTTTCTATTATTTCAGATAACAACCCGCTTTTCATAATCAAGTCAAGCATTTCACCGGAAAGCTTTGACTCAACAACGGGAATTAACTTTCTCGGGGACGTGACGAGGTGACCAACATTCGTGAACAAGAACCATGTGCTTCTTTCATATGATGTTC
Organism: Glebionis coronaria; assembly: GCA_025667525.1. Taxonomy (NCBI): domain Eukaryota; kingdom Viridiplantae; phylum Streptophyta; class Magnoliopsida; order Asterales; family Asteraceae; genus Glebionis; species Glebionis coronaria. The sequence goes on from CM046881.1 coordinate 38,105,156, forward strand.
TCCATTATTCAGGTCTAACCTCGTAAATTGCTAATCTTGTGAATTCATTATCATATATGATCTTTGCACGTGATAAATACCTTACACTTGTGTTTAAAAGGTATTTAATTTACGTTTCAAGTACACCCTCATTAATTTGAGGGGGAGCTTGTGTAATTCATGAAGATAATTGGATTTGCATTTTTCTTCCCAAATTTTCTTAAAAGGCTATTAAATCAATTGATATTAAAAACATCGATTGGGTTAATATTTTTAATATGGGGGAGAAAATGTGATTTAATATGGGAAATGATTAATCACAAATGGTTTGACTTAACGTGCTAGCTCATCCCGACATGTGCGAAATGTTTTCGGATATCGTGGCATATGTTAAGGGGGAGCAAAATGGATTTGCACTTCAAAATGGATTTCATGGTGACATACACTTACCCAAAAGCATCTCTATTCACGACGATGAAGATTGTGGTGACATAAGGATGGTAGGGTAGGTTAAAGTCCAATGATTTCTCTAGAACCGGAGGAATCTTCCCAAGGACATTCCATAGCTAGAAATAGTAGTCCTTAGGAAAGATGGAGAAAGATTGTGAACGTAGCTGAATGCCGACCAAGTACTTAAGTTAGCACTGGAACAATCACAACAAGGTGCTAGTGATGACGTATTGGTAAGCATTGAAGGGGTTGAAGAATGAAAAAGAATTGTAAAGATAAAGGGTGTAAAGAAAGTAGCCCTCCTTACAACTTAGGCAGAAACCGGGTCAATTCATATGCTATTTAGATCATTTATGATTCTCGATATTGAAGATAGACATCATGGACCCAGTGATGCAAAGCACAACCTATCCCAGCTAACTCAGATATCTCTCAAAAGATATTTGTTTTAATCACACGGAGACAACACATTATCTATTGATTTATTCACTCCGAATAAATTGGTATTGAAAAGGTGGCACTCCTCTCCAGCCTCCGATCACTAAAATCCAAAATGCACGATCGAGTCTAGAGCCATTTGAGATCATCAAATATCTCATTAGGACACACTTTCATATTTCCTTGCTTCTTCACACACTGTGAAAAGTAAGAAAGATCTTAAGAGTCCTACGCAAAATCTTCATGATCTTGCCTGAACATCTGAGTAATACGAAAGTATTTACAATGAAGATGGAAATCCTTCTTGAGCGAATATCAAAAAGCTCATGGTAGGTGACTTGTGCGATTCTTTATGAATCAAACTTGTGATAACTGGAAAGCAACAGTGGTTTAATTCTTAAATGAATTTAAACACGTTCCAGGCCTCTACGCATTATCATATGATCTTGCCAGAACACTCAGAGTGACTCTTTATTGATCACAGTGACGAGTGGAAATCCTTCTAGTGTTAACATCAAACAGCACTTGGTAGGTAACTTGCAAGATTCTTTATGAATCAAGCTAGTGACAACTGGAAAGCAACGATGGTGCGGTTCTTAATTGAACTTCACTTGTTCCAGGAACATGAATTGACGGCTTCAAATCATGCGGATAATATTATCCAAATGATTCACTCTTTACGTTCGCAGTCAGCTTTGGACGGTCGAGTAAAGAGAACGGGTTTACCCACGAAATCTTGTCAAGGAGGTTCTTTATTGAAACTACCTGCCACAAGTACGATATTTAATATCGTCCAACGGTCTTCACCGACCGGAGGTAAAATGCTACCGAATTAGAATGAAATGTTCAAGGCCATTTCATCCGTGTATATGGTTTGTTGCTAACTGTCTTATGTAGCGTAACAAGAAGGTGGCATTACGGTGTATAATCCAGAAGAAGTCGTCACCACATGCTTATACTACATACACTTAGTACTTCAACAAATTCAAGAAAGTCTAAAGGTCAAGTCTTCCGCTGTATCAAACTCTGAAGCTTTCAAGAATTTAAAGGTATAAGTATGTGGAACATGAAGTCACGAAGAGGCAAATTTCACAAGTGGTGAATGCACAAGGTCAAGGCAAGGAAACATGCTCAAGACTAAAGTCAAAGATCACATCAAGCATATTCACAAGAACAAGATCGAAGACTCAAGCATAGTATGCTAGGTTTAATATTTTTGTAAAATGGTGTGACCTCCCTTAGGGGGAGATTGTTGGAAATACGTTTTTCCAAAGAAAGTCTCGATCACATCATTATTAGCATAGATCACGAGCTATAGAATATTTAGATCTTTGTAACTTGGAGCGACCTCCCTTAGGGGGAGATTGTTGGAAATACGTTTTACGTATTTATGAAGGATCGGTCGCTCCAACGATATATTATTGTATTAGGCTCGTGATCCAGTTTGTAGTAAATATAGTCCATATAGCCCACATGTAGGGTGGGCTATATATACCCCTCCTAGCATGTTAGGAGGGGTGGTGGTTCTTTCATTCAATACTTTTCATTAATCAAAATCACTTTCTCTCTCTACATTTCTTTTCTCTCCTTTCTCTCTCTATACCTCATCTCCTTCTTCCCCATTTCCACCATCTAATCAATAGATCCAATCCATCATTTACCAAATCCTAAGATATCGTAGACCTTCAAAGGAAGAGATTGTCCTTACTGAAGGACGGGAAATCCGTACCTTATGTCCAATAGAAGCTAACGGGAACGATGAAGACTAATCCGCCTTGACGGATAACACTACATAATAAGTATGGACATGTATGAGTTGTCTGAATTACATGTGTTTTACTGGTTTCGTGTGTTATTAGCTTGTTATCCGTATTCTGTCATGTTTTATTGTTTACTGTGTTAACTGTAGTTATTATGATGTTCTGTTGTGTATTATTCATGTATTAGTGTATTATAATACTTGTATTGTAATACTAAGCAACTTTCTAAAAAAAGCAGGTTTCCATAAATAGTAAGTTTCCAAAAATAGAAAGTTTCCAAAAATAGAAAGTTCCCAAAAATAGAAAGTTTCTATAATACGAATTAAGCTGAATTATAAATAATAATTGAAGTTAAATTAGTACAATATAAGTCATGATTACAGTTGGTTAATTAAATAACTAGTTAATTTAAATAAACTATATGTTGTATGGTTTTAATTAAAATACATGTTTAATTAAAATAACTAAGTATAAATACCTTAGGTTATACATGAACTAATTAAATAAATTAATTAACCTAAAGTTTAATATGACATGTTTTATAAAAGTAGTTTTTATAACAACCCGAATCCCGATCCCGTGTTTTATATAAGCCGAATCAAATAAGCTATAAACAAGTCCCACCGAGACCTTGGAAAGGATCTCGGTTGACACTACTTAATCAACTAAACATGTAAACATACCCCGACTTGAAGTCGGGGTCCCTTTGTCTCGGTTCCGATCAAACAAAACCAACCGAGCACCCTTACGGGTCTCGGTGGTGTCTCGGTTCACACAAAAACCGAACACAAACACACCCCGACCCATGGTCGGGGTTCCCTTGTCTTGCCGAGCCAAAAACCAACTAAGCCGAGACCTAAAGGTCTCGGTGGTGGTGATAATAAACAAGTCGAGCACCCCTATTTGGGGTCTCGGTGTCTCGGCCGAACCAAACAACACCAAACCAAACCTATAACATAATTTAATTTAATCCTTAACATGTGTATGCATTGTTTTCTTGAAGGTTAATTTAAATATTCATGAAATCATAAGAAAAGAAAATGAAAAGAAAGGTTTTTGAATTTACCAATACGTGTAGAATAACAAAATGATCACAAATAAATAAACCACACCAAAAATCATACGGATTTGCCTTGTTTTGTGATGTGGCCGGCGGCAAGAGTGAACCAAGAGAGAGAGAAGACAAAATTTTGTAAAACCTAAAATATGAGAAAAATATGATCTCCTGATGTTTTATTAAATTTGGTTATGGGCTAAAAGGCCCACCTGGGTCATTTCTCTCTTGTTGTCGCGGCTATGGGGCCCACAATGGGTGACCCATAGCTTTTATCGAGTCTAATTATTTATCGAGTATGTTCGTGATTTAATATTTGAGATTTTGGTGTTCGTGATCGTGTCACATTTATAATATTCATGATTGTTCGTTATTTATTATCGTGACACGTGTATTAATATTATAAATGGAAAGTTTAAATTTTACCGTGTTTTTGTAAGTTACTGCTCACGTGCACCGTTCATAGGTTTTTAATGCTGGTTTTACAACTCTTCCCCTCTAAAAGAACAATTCTTCCTCGAATTGGAGAAATGTAAACTGAAAGAAAACATACCCGAATTAGAACTGGAAATGAGGGTAAGAAGTCCTAGACTCCTCCGTCTCCCAAGTGGCTTCCCGCTCAAGATGATCCCTCCAGAGGATTTTGACGAAAGGGATCGTCTTCCTCCGCGTGACACGATCTTGTCGCTCAAGAACTTTCTCAGGTTCTTCGACATATGAAAGATCCTCTCGAATCTGATCAAATAGATACTGGACAACATGAACTAGATGATAGTTATATCCTCTGAGTAAGGACACATGGAACACGTTGTGAACGTATGATAGCTGAGGCGGTAACGCTAAACGATATGACACTTCCCCAACGCATTCTATGATGTCGAACGGTCCGATAAAGCGAGGACTGAGCTTCCCTCTGATTCCAAAACGTCTAACTCCTCGTGCAGGTGATACCTTGAGGAAAACAAGGAAACCTACGTTGAAAGACACATCTCTACGACGTTTATCAGCATAGCTCTTCCGACGACACGAGCTTCCTGAAGTTTTGCCTTGGCTACAGCGACCTTCTCATTGGTCACTTCAATCATCTCTAGTCCTTCAAGCAGTCGTTCGCCCACTTGATCCCAGCAGATTGGGGCGCGACACTTTCTACCATGCAACATCTCAAAGGGAGCACACTTGATGCTAGCGTGCCAGCTATTGTTGTATGCGAATTCTACTAGGAATATATAATCATCCCAGCTTCCTGACCATTCTAGAGCACACGATCGCAACATGTCCTCCAGTGTCTGAATGGTACGTTCTGACTGTCCGTCGGTCTGAGGATGAAAGGCAGTGTTGAGCTTAAGTCTGGTGCCCCAAGCTTTCTACAGACTCTGCCAGAAACGTGATGTGAAACGGGGATCTCTGTCAGAGATGATTTCTGATGGATTACCATGTAGTCTCATGATCTCCCGCTGGAATGTGTCTGCTAATTTGCTGACCGGATGCTCCTTGCGAATCGGTAGAAAATGAGCGGATTTAGCCAACCTATCCACAATGACCCAGATAGCGTCATTATTCTTCTGAGTAACCGGAAGACCAGTAACAAAATACATGGAGATTTTGTCCCACTTCCATGCTGGAATATCTAATGGTTGTAGCAACCCACTAGCACGCTGATGTTCGATCTTCACCTGTTGGCAGATCATACACTTAGAAACGAAGGTGGCAACATCCTGCTTCATACCACTCCACCAAAAGTGTTGCTTGATGTCGTGGTACATCTTGGTAGAACCAGGATGTATGGTAAATAGAGAATTGTGAGCCTCAGTCAACACAGCTTCCCTGAGAGTAGAGTCATCAGGAACCACTAGTCTAATGCCCTGCCATAAGATACCGTTGTCGTCAACACAAAACGCCGTCTACTGATCAAGGTTTTGAACGATAGCCCAAATCTCACCATCGTCCTTCTGAGCTTCCTTGATCCTAGAATGTAGTCTGGTTCCACTCTAAGATTAGCCCAGTAACCGTACTGTCCTCGTACGTAAAACTCAATATCAGTCATCTCTAGGTCACGGATGATCTCCTTCGCAATCCAAATGCCAGCAATCATACCCGACCTTCTGCTTAGAGCATCTGCCACCACATTCACCTTACCATGATGGTACTGAATGTTGGTGTCGTAATCCTTCAATAGCTCTAACCATCTCCTCTGTCTCATGTTCAGTTCCTTCTGGGTGAAGATGTACTTGAGACTCTTGTGTTCGGTGAAAATATCACATGATTTACCATAAAAATAATGTCTCTAGATCTTCAACGCGAAAACAACTGATGTAAGCTCAAAATCGTGAGTAGGATAGTTTTCTTCATAAGGTTTCAGTTGTCGTGATGTGTATGCAATAACCTTCCCATGTTGCATGAGAACGCAGCCTAACCCCTTTCCTGAAGCGTCACTATATATTTGAAATCCACTTGAGCCGGATGGGAGAGTAAGAATATGTACAGTCACTAACTTCTTCTTAAGATCTTCAAAGCTCTTCTCTCGCTCTTCTGTCCAGACGAATTTCTCTCCTTTCCTCATCAGCTTAGTCAAAGGTAAGGCTAATCGTGAAAATTTCTCTACAAACCTGCGGTAGTAGCCAGCTAAACCCAGAAAACTTCTAACTTCTGTTGCATATGTAGGTCTCGACCATTTAGTGATAGCTGCAACCTTGGTAGGATCCATGGTGATCCCTTCTGTAGATACAATATGGCCCAGAAATTCCACCTTGGTTAACCAGAACTCACATTTAGAGAACTTGGGGTACAGCTGCTTCTGACGAAGAATCTGTAAGACTGTACGAAGGTGTTCCTCATGTTCCTCCTTGGATTTGGAGAAAATCAGGATGTCATCAATGAAAACAGTAATGAACTTGTCCAGAAACTTATGGAAGACACGGTTCATCAAATCCATGAAGACAGCTGGAGCATTAGTGAGTCCGAATGGCATGACTATGAACTCGTAGTGCCCATAACGTGTACCGAAAGCAGTCTTGGATATATCCTGCTCCTTAACCCGTAACTGATGGTAGCCGGACCTTAGATCGATCTTGGAGAAATGCATGGCGCCCTGAAGTTGATCGAATATGTCATCAATTCGCGGCAAAGGATAACGATTCCTGATCATGAACTTGTTCAATTCACGATAGTCTATACATAAACGCATGCTGACGTCTTTCTTCTTCACGAACAGTACCGGTACACCCCATGGTGATGCACTGGGACAGATGAAACCTTGTTCCAGAAGTTCCTACAGCTGATCTTTTAGTTCCTTAAGCTCTATAGGAGCCATACGGTAAGGAGCTTTGGAAATTGGCTCTACACCTGGTATGAGCTCGATTCCAAACTCGACTTTACGAACAGGTGGTATGCCCGAAAGTTCATCTGGAGATACTTCATGAAACTCTGACACAATAGGTTGATCTTGGATCGATGGAGACTCGGCGGAAATGTCATGAATATTGGCTATGAAGCCCTGACAACCGTGTGATAGCAATGTACGCGCCTCCATGGATGAAATAATCTGTACTGACCTCCCTGGCAGAAAACCATGGTGTATGTAGTCTGGGGATTTACATCACCGAAGATAACCCGATAAGTATGGCAGTTAATCGTGGCCTGATGTTTGGATAACCAATCCATGCCTAAAATCAAGTCAAAATCGCACATGTCCAAAGGAAGTGCGTCAACTCTACGGATCTTGTCATCAAATTCTAGGGGTAGATCTCCGTACACCTGAGTGATTTGTTTTGAGTCCCTAAGTGGCGTGGAAATGCATAAGGCATTATCTAACGGCAACAGGGAAATCCTAACACGTACAGCAAAAGTAGTGGACACGACTGAATGCGTCGCTCCAGTATCAAATAGAACACATGCTGCCAAACCATTCATAAAGAGATTTTCGGTGATAGTACCTGAATTCTTATTCGCCTAATCTCGAGTAGTAGTGAACACGCGACCAGAAGTAGGAGGTGGCTTGGTGTCGGCGTGTCCAGAGGTGCCTTCTATCTCACCCTACGACAGTCCTTCTGCTGATGGCCTTGTTGGCCACACTTGAAGCAACCACCAGTACCTCGGTGACAAATACCCGAATGTATGTGCGAACAAGTAGGACAGATAGGATGCGTGAATCCTTCAGCAGGCATCCTAGTTATCTGAGAGCCTGTTCAAGGATTACATGCATGAGACATGATCGTGGTAGCTAAACATGATTACATAGAAGGTGTAAAATATACCAGATGAGGTAGAACGGTTAGGCTGTGAACCCCTACGGTCCTGATCCCTTCCGTTACCATTATTCCTGATTTAACAATTGTTGGAGTGTCAGAATATCATAACATAAAATAGTTGAACATGAAAGAAGGTTAATGTAGGGACCTGCTGTTGTTCGAGTTGTTAGCGTTGTTACGGTAACTATCGTTACCGCCACGCCTCTGAGAACCAGAACGGTCGTTAGTCTGACCGTATCCCTTGGATGCTTGCTGCTGAGCGGCCGCAGGCTTACGGTCGTCAGTCTTCTGCCTGGAATATATATATATATTGTTGAACAGAGGGTTATATGAAAAGAATAATACTGATGGAAATGAATTGTTTACAATTGGTGATTGAAGATGCCTCTTCACTGCTCTGTCATCACCAAACTCCTCTTGTTCCTGAAGCATCTCGAGCTTACGGGCTGCATCGGCCACCTGTGCCAGTGTAATGAAAGTAGCACTTACCAGGTTGTTGGCAACCGAAGTGCGAAGTGCCCAGCGAAACTTCTCAGCCTGCTCCGTAGCAGTTCCTGTGGCTGGACCCAGAAAACCTGCTAACCGGAGAAACCTTTGCATGAATTCATTGTTGTTTTCACCAGAAATCTGCGAAATGTTGTGGTGGTCCCTCTTGAGATTCTCTTGCTCAGTATGTGGAAAGTACTGATTAAGGAAGAGCTCCTTAAACGGGTCCCATGTCAGCTGTGCAACCCATTGTCACCACCGTTGGACTGCTTGACCGATTTCCACCATTGCAGCACATCACCTTCAAACTTATAGCAAGCCAGTCTTGCCTTGTAGACACCATCACAACCTATTGCATCGAAAATCTTCTCGATGTAAGAAATCCAAGCTTCAGCCTCGTTGGGGCTGTCAGTCTGCTCAAATGAACGGGGTCGTTGTTTGTTGAATCTCTCCAACCAATTCATAAGAGTAACTGGTGGAGGAGGAGGAGGGTTGTTGTGATTACCATTAGCTTGGAATTCCGCCTGAAGTTCATCCCTGATTTCATTGCGAAGTTGGGGAAGTAGGGCTTGCAGAGCTGCATTGACAGCTGTTGTCAAATCTGGAGTATTGCGATTGTTCACCATCTGACAGTTTAAAACAACAAAATGCAACATAAATTATAAATCTGAAATGAGGTAACATAAGAATGCATGAACAATGTATAAATCAAAGAAGCAGTTTATAATGCATGAAACAATGTATAAAAATGCATGATGCAGTTTATAAAACTTTTATATGAACGAGATTGAACGCCAATGGTCGGTTCACCCAAAACAAAAGACATGGCCTGTGGACGCCAATGGGTCGGTCCCAAAGTTAAAAGTTTCGATAAAAGCATATGCGACTAAATAGGGACAGCCCTGTACCAACCATTACTTAGTCATAAACCTGTTACAATGATATGAATGCATGAAATAATAATGAAAATGAATGAATGCATGAAAACCAACTGTCAGTTAGACACTGGTGACTACCCGTAAGTCACAGGTCATTTTTACAGAGCTACAGGTCGAAACCTTGGCTCTGATACCATAATTGTAACACCCCATTTAATAGGATAGAGTTCTACAATAGATTATGGCGTATCATCAAAGCATGCAAGGTAAATGTCTAAACATTCATGACCATAAATAGAAATACCAGAATCAAACATCGGCAGTCTAGTAACTCACAAACAAGCAATATAAGTACTGTAAATGGAAAGGACTAAACAATTCCAAAAGATGTAAAGTATGAAAAGTAGGAATAAATGCATAAGGTAAAAGAGGCCGGATAAGCTTCCAATCCGAATGCACATACTCAAGAGTTCCTACTTGCGTCCTTGGGTACCTGCCGTTTGGGAACATGGAAAAGTAGACGGTTGAGCATAACGATCAGTGCACGGATATACAATAAAACATGGAAGACATAGGATATGAAAGCATATAAGAGTACAAGCATGAATAGCAGCGGAAATGAATAAGTCCTGGGAAAAACCTAGGCGTATAACATGTTTTACTAGTTTAGTTCTGAAAATATAGCTTATGTTACTTATGAAAATCTGTATTAGTTAATGTACCATAATAGCCAATATAGGTCATGAGGTCAACAACGTGCATGAATACTTGGAGGGGAGACCTCATCATGCAATTAGAGGGGTTGTCTCTAATTAACTAGTCAGTTGGTAGGAGGGATCAGCTCCTTGTGAAGGATGCAAGGCACACACCACATTCATCATGAAAATCCTGACTGAAACATGTAACTAGGATGCACCCATACGCCCCACATGATAATATTATAATATAATGGCCAAATAACTGAAAAGGGACGCCACGAGCTATCACTCCGCCGTGGTGAAGTCATAACACTAGTGCCTCTAGTGTTATAGTTATGGTACCTCCACAACTAGGTGAAACTGGTCATGCATGTATATGGCAAAGGTAACTAATAAAACATAAGCATTTAATCTGTAACTATTGAGGAAAACAGTTGGCTGCATACGGGAAATCCTAATGAAGGAAGAGATTGTCCTTACTGAAGGACGGGAAATCCGTACCTTATGTCCAGTAGAAGCTAACGGGAACGATGAAGACTAATCCGCCTTGACGGATAACACTACATAAGAAGTATGGACGTGTATGAGTTGTTTGAATTACACGTGTTTTACTGGTTCCGTGTGTTATTAGCTTGTTATCCGTATTCTGTCATGTTTTACTGTTTACTGTGTTAACTGTAGTTATTATGATGTTCTGTTGTGTATTATTCATGTATTAGTGTATTATAATACTTGTATTGTAATACTAAGTAACTTTATAAAAATAGAAGGTTTTCATAAATAGTAAGTTTCCAAAAATAGAAAGTTCCCAAAAATAGAAAGTTCCCAAAAATAGGAAGTTTCCAAAATTAGAATTAAGTTGAATTATTAACAATAAGTGAAGTTAAATTAGTACAATACAAGTCATGATTATAGTTGGTTAATTAAATAACTGGTTAATTTAATTAAACTATATGTTATATGATTTTAATTAAAATACATGTTTAATTAAAATAACTAAGTATAAATACCTTAGGTTATACATGAATTAATTAAATAAATTAATTAACCTAAATTTTAATATGACATGTTTTGTAAAAATAGTTTTTATAACAACCCAATCCCGAGCCCGTGTTTTAATATAAGCCGAATCAAATAAGCTATAAACAAGTCCCACCGAGACCTTGGAAAGGATCTCGGTTGACACTACTTAATTAACTAAACATGTAAACATACCCCGACTCGAATTCGGGGTCCCTTTGTCTCGGGTCCGATCAAACAAAACCAACCGAGCACCCTTACGGGTCTCGGTGGTGTCTCGGTTCGCACAAAAACCAAACACAAACACACTCGACCCATGCTCGGGGTTCCTTTGTCTTGCCGAGCTAAAACCAACCAAGCCGAGACCTAAAGGTCTCGGTGGTGGTGATAATAAACAAGCCGAGCACCTCCATTTGGGGTCTCGGTGTCTCGGCCGAACCAAACAACACCAAACCAAACCTAAAACATAATTTAATTTAATCCTTAACATGTTTATGCATTGTTTTCTTGAAGGTTAAATTAAATATTCATGAAATCATAAGAAAAGAAAATGAAAAGAAAGGTTTTTGAATTTACCAATACGTGTAGAATAACGAGATGATCATAAATAAATAAACAACACCAAAAATCGTCCGTGTTTGCCTTGTTTTGTGATGTGGCCGGCGGCAAGAGTGAACCAAGAGAGAGAGAGAGAAGACAAAATTTTGTAAAACCTAAAATATGAGAAAAATATGATCTCCTGATGTTTTTATTAAATTTAGTTATGGGCCAAAAGGCCCACCTGGGTCCTTTCTCTCTTGTTGTCGCGGCTATAGGGCCCACAATGGGTGACCCGTAGCTTTTCTCGAGTCTAATTATTTATCGAGTGTGTTTGTGATTTAATATTTGATATTTTGGTGTTCGTGATTTAATATTTGAGATTTTGGTGTTCGTGATTTAATATTTGAGATTTTGGTGTTCGTGATCGTGTCATATTTATAATATTCATGATTGTTCGTTATTTATTGTCGTAACACGTGTATTAATATTATAAGTGGAAAGTTTAAATTTTACTGTGTTTTCGTAAGTTACTGCTCACGTGTACTGTTCATAGGTTTTTAATGCGGGTTTTACACAAACAATAACAGCACGATGAGATGCTAACCAATCCATACCAACAATAACATCAAAATTGCCAGACGCGTTGGTAGAAGGTATATTAAAAACAAATGGCTAAGCAAGTCGAGGGTACAACCACGCAAGACTTTATTGGTGCTAACAATCTTACGGTATGCTAATTCTACTTCATAGCTTGTGTCTAAGGCAGAAGGAGTAATATCAATAAAAGGAGTAAAGGTAGAAGACATGAAACTTTTCTCAGCACCAGAATCGAATAAAACACTAACTTAGTGATCGTTAAGAAGAAACGTACCCGCGGCCACCTTAGGATTCTTCAGAGCGTTATTAGCCACATGATACACCCTGCCTCGAGCTCCATCGTTTTGCGGGTTCTTAGCCTTTGGACACGCATTCTGGTAATGACCTTTTTCGCCACAGCTAAAGCACACCACATTACAGTTCCCTTCCTTATGGCCAATCCTCTTACAAGTTGCACACTTAGGAGGACACACACCGACAAGAGATCACACTTGGGCAAAATTCCAGTATAACCTCGTCTGCCAGCAGGAGCAACAGGAGCAGCTGCATACATCGTTGTTGTTTCTTGTCTCTTATTGGCTTGATTGTTTTTGTTCCTGTTGGAGTTTCTATTGTTACCCCGGTTTTTGTTACGGTTATTTCCCTGATTGTTCCCTTGATTGTTTCCTTTAGTATCCTCCCATTTCTGCTTGTAATTATCATTTGACTTAGTAGCTTTACCTTCCACAGACTGCTCGACCAATTCACGAGCCATGTTCACCAATTCATGTAGGGAGGAAGGTTTTGATGAAGTAATGTGCCCTTTAATTCTTTCAAGAAAGCCTTTAACATATCTTTTTATCTTCTTCTTCTCATCTAGAACCATTTCAGGGCACATTAAGACCAACTCATGAAACCTATTATTATAGGCTTCAATATTATCATTTTTCATTTGTAGGTTCCATAGCTCTTGCTCCATATGAGTTATCTCAGTCTCAAGGTAATATTCAGTAGTCATCATTACTTTGAACTCACTCCAAGGGATTTTGTTTGCATTCTCAAGACCTAAGGTTCTAATATTCCCATTCCACCATGTAAGTGCAATACCTTCCAAAGTACTAGCAACATATATCACCTTATCCTCTTCGACACATTTGCAAGTCCCAAACACTTGCTCCATCTTTTCAAACCAATGAATAACCCAACAATGCCTTCAGTCCCTTTGAAGGAGTGGGGTTTTCCAGACATGAAAGTTTTGTGCGTACATCCTTTTGAACTTGAAGAACTTTCACCTTTAGCTTGAGTCTCTCGACTCTTTTCGTATTCTGCAACGGCTTTCTCTACCCTTTTTGCAATAATTCTCTCCATAGTAGCCCGGCGGGATCTCCGGGGTCCATCAGCCCTACGAATTCTGGTAGGCGACATGTTTCTGTCAACAACACAATACAAAATTCAGTGAGAACTTGTATAAGTATGCTATTTCAAGATTCATGAAAAATGGAGAAAATAGAATAAGAAGAGATTTTAGATATGCATAACTGATTGTCAACATGGAATGCAACACTAAGGAGTGGAAAATATATATATAATAGGCACGAAGGGTTTAGAAGGAGGTAATAAGTATCGTAATGAAACCAATATAATATTTCAAAATGGAATCAAGGTATGAAATATTACAAGAATAATTAAAGTAAACAATAAGGAATAGAGAGTTACCCGCACAGATATTGAACACCATTGGCAGATTCTGTGTTTGACACTAGTAAAGCATGAAATATTTTGGAAATTAGTTTAGGCTATGTTTGGCAAGAGCTATGTGAGAGCTTTTTAAGAGCTATTAGCTTTTTGTCAAAAAATTAATCTCTTTAAAAGCTATTAGCTCCGTTTGGATACACATGATATTAGCTGGTAATTTTACTAAACAACTCTTAAAAAACAGCTCTTTCATATAGCGTCCTAAATTTTGAAGGGCTGTTAAAAAATAAAATTACCCTTGGACCCTCCTCTAGCCCTATTAAAAACCCACGTAAAACTCATCTTCCTCAAAATCCTAATTTGTTTTCTTCACAACAGAACAACAAAGGTACGTCATTATTTTATGCATATGATTTTCTTTTTTATAACAACATGTTCATATATACTTTTCTTGTTACATCGAATCTTCATTATTTTAGACGTGAATCAATCTTTTTATTGTGTCATGCACTTTGTTCATATGCTCTTTGAGTAATTATATGTATGGAAGTGGATCATATGTATGTGTTAAGTTTTTTTGTGCCACAATGAAACCATAGAAGCAGTAGATTGATTTGTGGGGGTTTGATTTTGTGCACAATGATTAGGCGTGGAGGTTTATTTACAACAGTGTCACCGAAACCGTGTCGGTACCGAGTTTTATAGTAACAGTTAAAAGTTTTATCGAAACCGTATCGGTACCGTTAGAAGTTTTATCGAAACCATTAAAAGTTGCTCGGTTTTATCAAAACGATACCGGTACCGACTTTTATTCATAGCAGCACGTCGAGGTTTATTCACAACGAACTCGTACTAGTACCCACTTTAAAGAAACGGTGGCATTCATATTCATAGGTTGGCTAAAGTATTATAGTACAGTAAATAAATATATATATGAGATGAAACCATAGAATACATTCATATTCATTACGTATCATGTATTATTGTATTGTATAATATCCATTATCAGTAACAGTGGCATATTCATTAACATTAGTGGTAAGTTTTAGTTTTGTTTTTTTTAAGAGTTTTATTGTTTTCTTGATCACATATTAATAGTAAAGTTTAAAGTTTAGGTGTATTGTTTTCTCGATCGCGTATTGACATAAAGCGTTGAATACATTTTTAGATGGCTCCAAGTGATAGAAAAGCGAAAAAAGACAAATGGTCGGAAGAGCAAACGTTATCTTTGTGTAATTTATTAAACAACTATGTAAACGAACATGGTCGAAATGTTCGATACAACTGGGTCGAGCTTCAAGCAACATTTGCAGAACTTTTTAACCGCACGTTTGTTAGTGACAAGGCTTTAAAGAACAAGGTCGATGGAATGAAGAGAGAGTACAATCTTTGGAAGTCGCTAAAGAATGGCGCAACTGGTATAGGATGGGATGCGAATGCAAAAAAACTTAATTGTTCAAATGAGTGGTGGGAAAAGAAAATTAAGGTAATATAATAATAGTCCTTGTAAAACTAAAACACCATATCATATTCTTACTATTATCATTTTGGGATCTAATCGGTCACTATCATATTGTGTAGGAGGACTCGAATTTAAAAAAAACTAAGAAATAAGCAACCGTCATTAGAGTTACAAGATGCATGGGATCAACTTTTTGGAGATGCTGTTGCTGGTGGTGGAGATTGTATATCAAACGCAATGGATGCAACGGCTTTCAAGGAAGTGCATTGTGAAAATGAAAATGATCAAGATGTTGAGAGTGATGATGATGATGTACCTAACACTCAAGTGGGTACACAAGCACATACTTTTGACGTTGAAGAATTAGAAAATGAAGATCCTAGTTTCTATAGAACTTTCATTCACGAAGTCAATGAAGCTGACACGGAAACACCACCAAACCAAAGTGGCATACCTAAAAGAATTCATAAGATCGCCAAATCAAACACCAAACCAAAAACTATTGATATGAAGCGTAGAGGAAGACAGTCAGGGGGAACTGCAAGATTTCATGAACATCTAACTCAAAGTAGGGCTACTCAACAACGTGTCATACAATACTTGGAGGCAGAAACGGCTACCACTAATCAAAGTAATAAGTATAGTATTGAAGCGGTTGTGAGTGTGATCAATCATCAGATAGAAGCAGACCTAATTGTAAAAGGTAGTGCTTTGTGGTTGTTTTCAATGGACTTGTTTGAAGATCCCATAAAGAGAGAAATGTTCATGAGTATGCCAGATGATGAGTCAAGGATGACATGGCTGCAACATAAGAGAAACAAGAGCACCTAAATGTTTTTATGTAGTTGACGACTCGCCACGAAAACTCTTTTGTTATTTTCTTTGGATTCTATCGTTTGTGTTTGGATTATTGATTTGTTCTTGTTTTTTTGTTTGAAACATGCTTTTTAGAATATCTATGGATTTTGATGCCTTTTTATTGCCATATATTTAAAAGTTGCTTTTATATGCTATTATGTGAATTTTATGTTCTTGAATTGTATAGGATTACTATGGATATTGATGGAAAAAAGAAGATAAAAAAACTACAACTTATACATTACTTATTGGATATGATCAACGACAGTGATATACTTGCCGAGTACTACTATAAGCATATGTATAAGGAACCATGCATGACATCCCACCAAAAAGGAGCGGACTGGATGAAAGATGTGCTGAATGGTAATTCTATTCGTTGTGTAAATGCTTTTAGAATGCATCCGGAAACATTCAAGAAATTGTGTAGGGAACTACAATCAAATTACGGGTTAAAATCAAGTGACAAAATGCCTGCTCTTGAAAAGTTAGGGGTATTTGTCTACACACTTGCATTGGGAGTATCTAATAGGGATGTGGGGGAGCGTTTTCAACGTTCTAGAGAGACTATTAGTAGAGCATTTCATGACGTTTTATACGCGATAACTGCCAAAGGTGACGGTTTTCAGGGTCTAGCAAGTGATATTATTAGACCAAAAGATCCTAATTTTCCAGAACCACCTCAAATCATGAACGATACGAGATACATGCCGTATTTTAAGGTACTACTTTCGTTATCTTAAATAAAACTATTAAAATGTCAAAAATCCTGTTGTTAACGTTTATATTATTTTATTTGATTTCAGGACTGCATTGGATGTATTGATGGCACACACATAGGAGCGTGTATCCCTGAGGCTCAACAAGTTCGCTATATCGGTAGAAAAGGGATACCTACTTTAATGTAATGGCGACGTGTGATTTTACCATGTGTTTTACATTTATATCGGTTGGTTGGGAAGGATCAGCACATGACACACGCGTCTTTCTTCATGCGATTAACACACAAGCAATGAACTTCCCAAAACCACCTAAAGGTGACAATACATACATGGTGTATTATTATGTGGTCAAATATACATGCTATAATAAACTAATTTTTTTAACTATTATGACAGGTAAATATTATCTAGTTGATAAAGGATATCCAGAAAGAAATGGATATCTTGTTCCGTATTCCAAGATACGATATCATCAGTCTCAGTTTCAAAATGAGCCACCTACTAACATGAAAGAAGCGTTTAATCGTTCTCATTCATCTTTACGAAGCTATATTGATAGGTCGTTTGGAATTTTAAAGAAAAGATGGAAAATACTTGGAGGGATGCCCCACTTTAGTGTGAAAACTCAAATTGAGATAATTATGGCCGCATTTGCTTTGCATAACTACATCCGTAATAGTGATGAAGAAGATCTGATGTTTACTACGATGGAGCAGCATCCAAATTACATACCACCTGATGAACTTCATGATGTTCGTGGTAATGAAACAAACACTGCGAATGTCGCTCAAGGAACATCTAATGAGATGAAACGAACCGAGATGATATTGCTACAGCAATCTGGAATGCACGTCATCAATGACTTACAATCATGTTTTCTTAAAGAACTACGTTTATTATTAATATAATAATATTTTACATTTGTTACTAATTATGTGTATGTCCTTTTATGTCATTTTGCATCATATTGTTACAGCTAACAGCTAGTTTACCAAACACTTATATTAAAAAACAATACAGCTTATAGCTCATGTTAACAGCCTTATAGTTAACAGCTTACAGCTTACAGTTAACAGCTTACAACCTATCGTTTTCAGCAGCTCTTGCCAAACATAGCCATAGACCAAGTTTTGAAAATGACTCAGTTCCTTATTACCATCGCTCAGATACAAATCTCTAACACCCCCAAAATCAGACACGGAACAACTAGGCAGCATGGGGGTGCCACATTATGGTACAAGCAACAATGAATTATAACTCAAAAAATGACGTAATAAAAGACATATATATATTACATCACTATATATCAGAGTTTTAAAGCATAGGTCCCGATAGTGTTATAACATTTTAAAGAACCATTACATCATGGTTTTAAAGTTTATAGATACCAAAAGATAAGCGGAAAGATTTTGATAACTTTAGCAACATCAAAAGCATAAATACAACACAGAACTTCCAAGCTGGCAACATCCTGCGGGATCCCATCCAAGCATATTAAGTGTTATTACGTGAGATTAAAACATGTAAATCCCTCAACAAAAGTTGAGTAATATTCATAGGTTTGGTAAACTAAGTAACATAACACAATAAAGTTTGTAAAACAAGTAATGGGGGGATGACTATGTGCATTATCCATAGTCATGGTGTATATTATTGATAGTTAGTTCATGAAACCGAATCTTAACAATCATTGTAACTTCCTCTAGTTTGTATTTAGCCTAAATACTCAAGTATAAACAAATGAAATGCGTCAAAATAATACGAGACGGGGATTGTCAATCTCGATAGATCCACCCACAACATTCGCGCTTAGCAGCACAAAGTAAATTAACGGTTCGTGATCAAGAGAGGAAACTTAATGCTATAGACTAAAAGCAATAATATCAATGAATTCATCTTGCAACATACATTTCAGGATAACATACATTTTAAAAAATTGTGTTCCAACATGATAATCTTACCCCGCGTTTTGAAACAATGTACAAGTAGTAAAAAGGGGCTATGAACTCACCTTAGCTACGAGGTGAATCAACACGGAGTTTGAGGGCTGAGTAGTAACAACGAGAAATCAAGCAGCTTTAAGTCATCCAAGACATACGATAACGAGGCGCGTAAACTTAGAAGATATGAAAATAACGTTTAGAAAGCACTCGGATTTTAATTAATACATAAACCATGCTATGACTCGCAAGAACAATTCACACAATTGATATTACTAGACACCTCCAAAAGTCTACTTTACTAGACAAGGCTCCCAAAAACATTATGTCGGTATATACCAAATGTACCAACTAATTTCCCCTACTTAGACACATCAAAACTTCATGAAACCACCTGAGGAACTCACTCAATATTTGTAGAAAGCCCTCCTAAAATTTTATCAAAATATTTTACCTCTAAAACCTTCTGCTCGACACATCTTTGACTTTAAAAATCCGGACAGTTTAACGCCTTTGACTCACGAAATCATTTTGACCTTCCTAAACAATCCCGTTTGTAAAACCAACACTTTAGTTTGAAAATACACTAAAAATCCTAAGTTTAGAGCCTGAGAACAGCCCTTGACAATTTTTAAAACTCATTTTATAGTCCCTGAGATTTGATCCAAATATCGACAATAATTTCGGATTGTGTCGATACTCGTCTCCCGGTACACGAATAATCAAACTAGTGTAACTTTCTCCTCGTTTTGAGTTAAAAGCTCTACCTTATATAGAATCGAAGCTTATTATAACATAATCGTATCATCTAGACCTCAACTTAGACTGAAGGTTCACAAAATTACTCTTAAACTCACTGATCTAAAATACATCTTTCAAAACCACATCAAATCAATCTTTTGACTCATTTTAACTAATCCTATACTTCTAATATCACCTCCTAATCATTCTAAACAACTCATACTAACCTAAATCACTTGCATGTCAAATTGTTAACAAAACCGACTTCAAAAACATACATGCAATCATTAAAAATCATTACAAAAGTTATACACAACACATGCATGCCATCAAACTAGATCAAACATAACAAAAATTTTATGAAAATTGAAAGTAGATGCATGTGTAAGATTTTTAGATTAAAATGATCATCATTAGATTCCAAACATGGGACTTACTTTAGTTTCTTCAAATTCAAGATCAAAAATTAAATCAAGGGGTGTTTTGTTTGGGTCACGGTTAATAAAGAAAAGGAGAAGAGAGAAGAGTTTTTAATGTGTGTGTTTTTTAGAATGAAAGAAATGAAGAATTGGTTGGTGGAAATTATACATATAGTGGGGTGAGGGTAGAAATTGCAATTTTGTGCATTCTTTTGGACTTAAATGTAAATATAAGTTAAAGAGCGAGAAATGACTAGTAATCGACTTCTCAAAAATTCTCGAGAGTCGGGTTTCGTAAAAATACTTTTTAAAAGTTTAAACGCACACGAAAAGTAATAATATGATTTCGACACGACTTAATACGCAATTAGAACGAAATCGTCAAATATATCAAACATCGACAATAAAACGTAAAATAAAAGGATTTAACATTGTGCCTATTATCAGTCTAGACTAAATACCATGTAAAGATTAACCTTATTTCCAAATCTTAAGGTCGAAATATATAGCTCTCGGTCGTCGTTCCGTTGATTTAAGTAAACTTTTGTAAAATTGCACGCAGCTGCTTTTAAATCAAAATTTTGATTTAAAATAAATATGGAAACATAAAATAATAAGTTTATAATTCCGAATAAAATATTATCAATGATTAAAACAATATATAAGAGTAAGATAATTACCGAGAAAATACGAGATCTCACATGTGAAGGGGTACAGACTATATAAGCTTGATAAAGAATCACCTAAAACAGTCACAAGCAAGAATATGGTATTCAATGAAAGTGTCATGTATAAAGACACGTTAAAGTATTCTGGTGCAGGTGTAGGTAATGATAAGTTTGTTGAGTAATTACAGGTTGAGGTGGAACTGCAAAGGTTAAATAATCATACGCTTGAGGAAGATTATACATGTCAAGAAGATCGAACATATCAGGAAGACCAGACAGATCAAGAAGATCAATCAGATCAGGAAGATGGCTATAATGAAGATACAGGGGTTCAAGAAGTTAATCAGCCACCGGATCTCACCTATTATCATTTGGTTCGGGATAAAGAGCCAAGGACAAGAACAAAACCGACAAGGTTTCGGGATGAGAGTAATGTGGTTGCTTACGCGTTTGTTGTAGCAGAGGAAGAATATACTCATGAACCATTGACATGCCATGAGGTAGTTGCTTGTGAAGACAGTTCAAAGTGGAAAACTGCTATGGAAGAAGAGATGGATTCTCTAAGGAAGAAGAAGACTTAGGTGTTAGTTTAGATCATCCAACTAGGCAAAAACTGGTGAGCTGCAAATGGTTGTACAAAATATAGGAAGGGACTGAAGGTGTTCAATAGCCTAAGTACAAGGCAAGGTTGGTAGCTCGTGGATTCACACAAAGGGCATGTATTGATTATAATGAAGTATTTTCGTCGGTAGTTCGACACACATATATTCGAGTTATACTTGCATTGACCGCGTGTAAAGATATGAGTTGGAGCAGCTTGATGTAAAGACGATATTTTTACATGGAAATCTTGAAGAATTGATCTACATGAGGTAACCACCGGGATTTAAACAAGGTAACAAGGTATGTTTGTTTTAGAAATCTCTTTATGGTTTGAAGCAGTCACCTAGGCAATGGTACAAGAGGTTCGATGAGTATATGTTGAGCAACAGGTTTAAGCGTAGCAGTTACAACAGCTGCGTATATTACAAGAGTTATGCACCAGGGGAGTATATCTATCTATTGCTATATGTAGACGATATGCCGATTGCTTGTAAGAGCAAGGCTGCGATTGAGTCTACCAAGTCTTTGCTTAAAAAAGAGTTTTACATGAAGGAGATCGGGGATGCAAAGAAGATTATTGGTATGGAGATTGTCAAGGATCGGAGTCGTAAGACTTTGAGGGTGTAACAATCCGGGTACATTTCTAAAGTTTTAAACAAGTTTAGAATAGACGATGGGAAATAGGTTCAGATGCCATTGGGTGGGCACTTCAAGCTATCGTTGAGGGATTGCCCACTTAGGGACTGTGATGTTGAAAGGATGAGTAGGGTGTCATATTCAAATGATGTTGGAAGCTTAATGTACTTGATGGTGTGCACGAGGCCAGACATAACATATGCAGTAAGTATAGTTAGCAGATATTTGGCGAATCCGGGTAAACTTCATTGGGAAGCAGTGAAGTGGATTATAAAATATTTGAAGGGAAATGTAAACGTGGGTTTGGTGTATGGGATAAATCGTGGCAACCATGTGGACGTAACAGGTTTTGTTGATTCAGACTACGCTAAGGATCCGAATAAAGGTAGGTCTCTCACTGGTTACGCATTTTTAGTACATGGATGTGTTGTGAGCTGAAAAGAAATTATATAGCACGTGGTGGCTCTTTCAACTATAGAGGCAGAGTATATGGCTCTTACGGAGGCTATAACGGAACCTATTTAGCTAAGGGGACTCTTGAAAGAGTTAGGCGTGAAACTTGAAACTGTTGCAGTTAATTGTGACAATCAGGCGCGATTCACTTATCGAGGAATCATATTTTTCATGAAAGCACTAAGCACATCAATGTGAGTTATCACTTTATCAGAGAAGTCTTAGAAGCGAAGACGGTTGAAGTTCTTAAGGTGGGTACTAAACAGAATGTCGCGGATGCCTTGACGAAGGTGGTACGTGGATGCAAGTTGCTGAGTGTTGGGATAGGCTAATATAAGCCTAAGGTGGAAATTGTTATGTTTTAGTCTTATTAGCCTAAGTCGTGTCTAGGAAATATTGTCGAGTTTCCTAAATCGCTAAGTAGAATAAGGTCGGTTGGTAGCTTGTGTCTCAAGCCCAACCTGTAGCTTTTCTTTCCTTGTAATAAGAACCGACTTCCCCTCATCTCTATAAAAGGAGGTGAAAGGGGGAAGGGATCAAACACGTCATTTTTTCAATCTAATCAAATAAACGATTAAGGTATTATCTTGTGGGTTTCTTTTCTGTCGATTCGTATCTATGTATATGTTCTTCAAGACCGGTTATTTCGCATCTGATGGCCAAGTTGTAGGGATTTCATCCAACAATGTTAATAAAAAAATAAAGATAATGTTCAAATTACACGCGCCATAATTTAATATCATGAACTCGTTATATATTGCTACTATTAGAAAAACTCTTTTGTATGTGAGCACCAGCATCACCATTATTATTTTGAATATCATTTATTTAACAAAAAAATAGTTCTATTTAACGTCAAATTAATATATAAAAAATGAGAAAAATATTGCGTAATACGAAGAAAAACTTACGAAAAAAAACTAAAGCATAAAATAAATGATGAAAAATAAGTAAGAGAAAAGAGGCATTAAGTCATTTTACATCTAGTTGCGACGTGTTTATTTTGTGCAATATTTATTTTGAGTTTAAAACTGACATGTCTGATTAAAAAATATAGGCGAGGAGAGTCTTTATAACAAGTTAATAATTTATTTCATAATTTTACATATTTACCCTCCGATTCCTCACATGTATTATGTAATTTTTTAAAGATAAAACAATATTTTTTTAAAATTCGGACATTTTATTCACCACATAAAGCAAAGAGCCTTGTTATATCTCCTACAAAATATATTTACGAATCTTCTTATACACACAATAATATTTAACATTTTTATTTTTTTAACAAACCACGTAAGTAATTAACATTGTCTTTGTTAAATTTAGAATTTAACTAAAAAAAGAAAAGAAAAGAATCTAATTAAAATACAGGTCCTGTCTGGCTTGGTCCCCTGTGGTTGATTATATATATGGTCCCTTCACTGAAATAGAGGATGGATACCCCCTCGGATTATGGGTACCTCTTCAAACTTATCCTCAGTATTTTTAAGGTTAACTCTAGTAAAATCTAAGAAATAAGAATATCATATATCTCCCACATTTTATTCTTTTCATTAATTTATAACTACGTGGTTGTGACAAGCTGCCAAATAAAAACATGTACTAAGAAAAAGTTAAGAATGGCGACATGTTTCACTAAATCTCTGTTAAATTTTTGAATTTAAAAGATTCCTTGATTATATGTTTAATATTAGAAAACACTGGTACACAACTAGGAATCATTCACAAAGTGTAATGTAAAGTGATTTATAGAAGTATCTTTTAATTCAAAAACTAAATTGCACAGATAATAATAACATATATTTGCAAAACTAAGGATATGATATAAATGCTATAGTTTTTCTGAACTACAACTAAATATTACATTTTCTCCATCTCATAAGTAGAATCTATGTATCTATTTTGGTCAAATTAATTGTTCATTTTAAATACAAATAAAAAAATTTAAATTAAATTTACCGTAATACTTTTACTTAAGGTGACAGTTACAAACATTAAAAAGTTTTTAATTAATTGGTTAAAAATAAAATTGTATTTGTACAAAAAATAAGAAACAATCGTTGTAATAATGATATTTTTTTAAATATATGTCTTTTGCCAGTGAATTATAAGAGCATCTCATATGATGAACTTTTCTAGAGGTTTATAACATTAATTTACAAAAAATTTTGTTTTATAAACCTACTTCTACTATGTATAGACCTCTTCTAAATTTATAAACCTCTTAATATCTCACATGCTTTAAATTATGAAGAGGTTCAACATCTTAAACCTCTTCATGCCACATAAGCTTGAAATGCATCTCCACTATGGTTTACAAGTTTTTAGACCTCTTCATAACTTTATAAACCTATATATAAACCATCATAGTGGATGCCCTAATACATGCATGATGCATCAACAAATAAATCTCATACTTTTTAAACAGAAACCAGACCTATAATAATGAAAAAAAACAGCATAGATACTTTGACAACAAGTAAGCATGTAACTGAAAATAGTTAAGTTAGTTGAGACTAGATATATAATAATGAAAAAAAAAATACTATGTTTACAAAGTGAAAGACAGAAGCTTAAACATGACTCTTCTGTTTATAAACCTTAACTTGTAGTAAAGGTTAACATGTGTCCCTTCTTTTTGAGCTGCCAAAACATCAGTACAGTAATATATTGTACTCTTTTTACTACTTTTCACTTTTTGACCCCTCACGTGCATCCATTAACGAATAGCATCTGATCACGTGATTCCACCATGTGACATCAGTCAGATCTTGCCTAGCTAGCTATCCAACGTGCCATATGATCCCTGCCATCTCAGCAACCAACGTGTCAACCACGTCACGTTCCAGCTCAGCAACTAGCACCTCGGCTTCCTCTTCGAACGCCGTCGATGCAATCACTCGTGTTATCCTACTCATATCGCCTTCTATCAGCCCGTCAATGTCTTCCAACACACGACAATCCTTTGCTGGAAAACTAGCGATTTTGCTGGATAATTTTCGTGTAAGTTCCAAACCGTTCATCCTACGTGTATTACGTTGACTAGATATTGCCCATGGTTTGAAACTTATGTATGGCTTCAAGATTTCCACTAGAAGTTCATTGGTTACATCGAATACGAGCTTCCTGCTTGCCACGTCAGCGGTGACGTGGAATTGTTTTTCCACGTCATCAAATATCGAAGGTTGTAAAGGGTTTGACGGGGAGTACCAATGTGTGATCGATATAGGGGTATTTTTGGAAATCCCGGTGCGGCTTAGGATTCTTGAAATGTACTCAAAATGGTCGAACAACGAGCCGTTGGTGGCGGTGGCTGCGACGACAGTCCCGTTAACGCTAGCATTGCCGTTTCTGGTACCATTAGTATCGTATAACCGGCTCTGACAACTAGGTAAGTGTGTGATGCTTTCTTGTGTCACCTGTGAATATAAAAAACAGCTACTAACTAAAGTTTGAACATATAAAAATAACAAGTAGTATATATTCCAAGATAACGTAAAATAACATAAAACAAAAAAGATAAAAAAAATTATGACTGTTGGTACTAGGTAAGGCAAAGTAGTACGTACATGTTTTTGAGGTAATGTTGTTGAGGATGAAGAGGCCATGTCTTTCTTGAAAGAAATAAACTTTGTATTTGAGTTGACATTAACAAGATGATTTGATAATGGAGTTGACTTCTTCTTGTTAATATTGTTGCATTTCTTCATAAAATGTTCTTCCTGTTGGTTCATTTTCTTCAACCTCAAATCATATTTTTCGTTCGCAATTTTGTTACATTTCGGGACCTTTGTTGGTTTTACCACTTGTGCTTCTTGTTTCGGCACTTGGGTCTCCTGTTTCATCAATGGTGGTGGTGACTTTGTGGTTGATGATGATGATAATGGTGATGAACATTTTGGTGAATTTGAAATCGGTTTTGTGAAATTGCTCTTGATCTCCAATAACCTATGTCGCGGTGAGCTAGAAATTTGTATCGGTTCGTTTTCTTTTCCGCGTCCATGGCCTAACAAACAAAAGATTGTAGCATTTGTAACTTGTTACTATAGAAATTGTCTACAATATCAACCTACATTTTTCTCTAACACTATCAACAAGATATAAACTAAGATTGTACAATACGTGCAAGGGCTAACATTAAGAACTATGCAAGTGTATGTCGTAAAAAAGTGTGTGATACCTCTATCAAGATTTCTTGATTTGTCGATGGTTGCAGCCGAAGACAGTGTTGATGGTCTCTTCGGTTTAAGCACGACAAGACACTCGTCTCTTCTTTGCTCTCTCTTCGTCGTGGTATTAGTAATATCCGCCCCAACTCTCCTACTAATACTTTCCTTCAACTGTTGAACATATTGTTTAGCATACTCACTCTTACTCTCATGATCATATCTCCTCTTATTCTCCTTACCAACTTGGAGCGAAAAACGGTGATGATAATCAACTTCAGTAGACGACGATCTAGTCCCAGTTGATGCCCGCGGCGTTGTTGGCAAAGAACGGACATTATTCTTATGTGATGACAATTTAGAAAGAGGGTTTAGAGGTGTTGCATAAGATGATGAGGATGAAGGTCTTGGAGATGATAAAGATGTTCTAGGAGATGAATTTTCAGGAAGAAGATCAAGGCCCATTAACCTTGCAACAAGACTAGGTGTTTTAGTACTAGGTGAACTACTACTACATTCTGATGATACATCATTCTCCATTAATCTTGATCTTTTTGTTTTGATTTGAATTCCATTATTCTGTAAAAACAAAATTTGAAATTTGGAGAAAATTTGAGTATGAATATATTAATGAACCAACGACCATAGCACTATAAACGATAAACAATAATTACCACCATCATGACTAACTTTACATGCTATTATCTATTGGAGTAAACAAAAACATTAAATATAGAATAAAGAAACTTACAGGAATATTAAAGTTTGTTGTTTCATGTTTAAGCTTTGATGATAATAATGAAGATGAAGATGATGAATCAACTTCTTTAACAACATCTTGTTCTTGTTGTTCCTCTAACTCCAAACTATTCCTTGGTGCTTCTACACCTATTTACACAAACAAATAAGTCATGAATTCTCAACTCCTGGCTAATTAGGTTAATAGAACAGGTGCTCATTGTGTGAGGCTTGTTATTTACCAAAAAGATGCACGAGGTCAGGATTTCTCCGTCGATTTAAACCTTTTGAGAAAAACACAAACAAATTTTAAAAATCTTTTAGAGAGAGAAAGAGAACAAGGACACTAACCTTTGAGGATAATCTTGTGTTCTTGCTCAAGAACATTAATAGAAGATTGATTAAAAGGAACCAAATGATGTTGCATATCAAACATATGTAAAACAGCATTCATGCAACCACCACTAGAAGAAGACATAACGTTTTTGTCTTCACTTTTTTTTCTTGTTTTCCCGGCACCAAACTTGTAAAGCAACCAATGTTTCCCCATAACGAACGAAGAATCGATATATCAGCGTCGCCGTCAACGTTTTTACCAAAATGAAATAGTGGACAATAATTTTGGTACGAAGTTAAGATATGATTAGGGGAGCGTAAAAGACGGATGCTTCATGAAAAAGAAGATTTTGTGATTGTGAATGTGACTGTGACCACTCTCACTTTCAGTTTGTTTTTCACTAAAATTTATAAAAATAAAATATATAGAGAAAGAGAAGATGGTGACGATAGATATGGCAACACACACTCACTTGTTGCTAACTTTTTTTTATTCTGAAACTTGCAGACCAACTGACACACAAAGTTAGAGATAGAGAGAGAATACAAAGAAAGATACAAATGGCGCCTCAAAGGATTTTATTTGAATTATATTCCATGTGTTTCCTTTGTATAAATAAAAATGTCATTACTAGAAGTAACTATCACCTCCTTTTTGGTTGCCTAAACATGTTATCATCAGTGTTTTAAATTTCGGATTGATCCGGTCGGTTGAATCGTGACCCAATTGAGTGACCCAACATTGGTTTTAACTAAAAAACTCGATTGAATCGTCGGTTAAATCGGTTGAACCGTGCGATAGCTCGACTAGATCAATTGAAAAACCGGGTTTTTAAAACATTGGTAACCATAACTACAATTATATCCTGGCTAGCTGGAGTAGATTGTTAATGTGTTCGACGTAAGTACAAGTCGTTTCGATTGCTTTGATCGTCTTTTTTTTGTTGTCTTGATTTTTTCGATCGCTATGATCGTCTCGTACACATGTTAAGTTATGGTGTAAAGTTGTCTCGATTGTCTTGATCGCTTCAAAACATTTTGAGAAAATTATCATATTGGATACAACACAAATAACATTTTTCTAGTGAAAAAATAAAAATTGCCCTTCTCAAAACTACTTAAAATGGTTGTTTGACTAAATTATATCCACCTTTCTTGGACATCTTTTCATATTTGAGATTCTCTTTTAAACATTTATAAAAACAAGTCAAGGTTATTAATAAGATGGTTACTAAAACAACATTTTTCTTAACGGTAAGATATATGACTGAAAATTTCAGTATGTTTAAATCCCACTAGTAATTAAAAACTAAAATGTACTTCAAAAAAAATAGGAATGTGAGGTGGTGGGGATTTAATTAGTTTTCTAGGGATCTACAATCTTATACCCGTTTTGCATTTGGTTCAAATATTGTACTTGTTGCTACGACCTCTTCTTTACCATTATGTCTACTTTTAATATTTTTATCTTTACCAATCATATTTAAAAAAAAAATTAAACTAAAAATACAAAGTAAGAGAGAATGATCTCATTAACAAACATAAAATATCTACAACATCATGAAAATTTAAACCGAAAGTTTAATCACAAAGAGCTTGTGTATTCAAGGATACCCCCATGTTACATGTTCTACGCAAGGGCGAAGCTAGGGGGCCGGGATTTGGGTGGTGCACGGGAAATCGATAGAAATTTGTCACGTATTATATATTTGTGTTAAGATTAAGGATCTAATCAGATATTTTCTTTTACTTTCAAGGACCTATTATGTTTATTTATATTTCAGTTTCAGTCCCTCTGACTTGCTTTGGATTTACACTAGAAGCTTAAGGACCTTAAGTGGAACTTGTGCCAAAGACTACTCTTATATGTTATAAACTATTTTGGGCGGAGGGACTCAGCTGCAAAGGTCACATGGACAGATGACAATAGATCTATGTTGCATGTACGTCTCTCTCTCTCTCTCTCTCTCTCTCTCTCTCTCTCTCTCTCTCTCTCTCTCTCTCTCTCTCTCTCTCTCTCTCTCTCTCTCTCTCTCTCTCTCTCTCTCTCTCTCTCTCTCTCTCTCTCTCTCCACGTATATGGGTTTTCATTTGTGAGTGTATGTATGTGTTCTTGATGAACTCTCTCATACTCATGTAGCTTTAATTTTTTTTTTCAATATAAAAATGTTATCAATATAGATAATAGAATCACAACAGAGTAGTTGGGATGATTATTTTGTTTTCTATATAGCTTGAAGTTGATTTAATAAAAAGGTTTTAGATTCTTGTTTATAAACTGGTTATAAATTGTTTGAATCGTGTTTTTATAGATGGTATCAAAGTCAGGTTGCTCGAAAATCATCAAAAAAAATGAAGGTTTCATAAAATTTGGGGGTTTTTGAAATTGATATCCTTTTTAGATAGATCTGCTAGTGAGATACTCAGATCCATAAGTTTTATACATATCTTCTTTTTTTGGAATTTTTTTAGGGTTTTGAAATTCTTTTTAGGGTTTCAATAATATCTTGTTTCCTAAACCTAGTTTCGTGAATGTGGTTAATTTATAGATCTATTGTATAGATCTGTCGGATTTCTTGGTTTGCCCTAATTTTTATAAATTTGGGTTTGGTTTTTGGCGGGTCTGTTTCATCCTAGATTAAATGAATCTAGGAGAAACAAATCGATTGTGCTTTGTTGTGTGCACTGTAACACCTATCTTCTCTCTCTTCACTTTATTTGTGTGTTATTTGTTTATTTACGGTGATTTTTTTTACTCTCTCTTTATTGTTGCTTATCTGGACCCTTAGTCTTTGTCTTGCCCTTGACCTGCCACCCTTGAGTAGGTTGGAAGCCTGAGAACTTTGTTGGCACTGATTAAGTTGTTGTTTTTTTCATTGTGTGTGCTTGTTTTTTAGCTTCACCATGTTTGTACATGGTGACTCAGACACTGAACACATTGGGGGTGATTCAGTGACTTTGATTAGTAAACTTGATATTAGTGACCATTTGTATCTTCACCCTAATGACTCTACCACCTTAATTGTTATATATGTGAAACTTAAAGGAATTGATAATTACCAAGTTTGGTTTACTGCTATGTTACTTGCTTTTGGGGAAAAAACAAAATTGGCTTTATTGATAGAACTTGTAAAAGATCCATGACTGATGATATTTTGGGGAGACAATGGGATAGGGTCAATGATGTGGTGTTGGATTGAATTCTTTACTCTATATCTGAAGAACTTTTTCTTAGGCAATTTTTTTCAAAAAAGGCTAAACATGTTTAGAATGATTTGAGATAAACTTACCATAGAGTTGATGGATTTGTTATATTTAATCTTTACCATAAGATTAAGACTCTGAAGCAAAATGGTTCTAATTAGTCTGATTATTATCAAGGACTAAATGCTCTGTAAAAGCAATATGATGTTATGGTTAAGTTAACTAACTGTGTGTGCAATGCTGCTAATGAATTTAAGAATCATAACAAGTTTTTGAAATTAATGCAACTTTTATTCGGTTTTGATGACTCTTATATGACTATTAGAAGCACTATTCTCTCTAGATAGACTTTATCATATGCTAAATGTGTGTATGTTATCATATCTAAGGAAGAATATCACATAGTTGTATCTGGAAATGTGTCAGATCCTCTTAGAGTACTCAGACATTTGCTTTCTTATCTAATAGGCCTGCTAGAAACAATTTATAAAGAAACTAGAGCTTCACCTCTGGTAACTTTAGACCTCATACTAGTAATACCCCTAGACCCAATGTTGCTGACAGACCTAACACCTTTAGACCCAATAGGAATTCTGAGTTGATGTGTGAAAATTGTGGGTATAATGGGTATACTATTGATAGGTGCTTTAAAATTATTGGGTATTCAAATGATTTTGGAAAGAAAAAACCTGGTCAAAATATTAAAGGAAAAAATGTCTAACAATTCTATGATCACCACTTCCAACTCTGGATTTTTTGATGAACAACTTGCCACCTTGCTCTCTCTCATCAAAGAAAACAATGATTTTGAAAGAAATGTACAATTAGCAGGTACTTACTTTAACTCTAATAAGATTTTCAATGATAATTTTGAAGGTTTATATAGTTCATAACAATTATTTAAAACCCTAAATAAGATCAAAGCACATATAGCGGAAGCGGTAACAAGATCATAATTTACACAATTATAAGTAATCGAATTAGGGTTACGTACCTTTTGCAAAGCAATTCCCACGAACAAGAACAAATTCACCGAATTAGGGTTTATACCGTATCACCAAGATATAGTCTAAAGTAAGACTATATTACGTTCTTGTACACACGTATTACAACGAGTTAACCGTAATGCTAGTACGTGTAAACCGAGCTTCAACGTCTAGTGGAAAACCAACCCAACAACCCTAGAGAGGGGCTAGGACTTGGTTATAGCTTAATCGAAAAAAACCAACCGAAAAATCCCTTGTGGGTTTCAGCTTGCGATCGACCAAAAGAGAGACAAAGAGAGATTGTGGTGTGTTGAATTATGAATGTAAGGGTGTGTTATATAGGCCGAAAATCCTTGTAGCCCAAGTAAACAAATTTAAGGAAAGTTTTTCCTTTCCCCCTTCCTTCTCCAACCGACAGTCGAACACCCCCTTAAGGGGTGTTATGGACTTTCCTTTTCTCTTCTATTTCATTCCACAAAGATCGTTTAAACTTAACTCTTAATTATTTAACGACCGTTAAAGTTATAGCTCGATTCAATTTAATAAATAAATAAATTAACTCTATATGTATTGTGTGCAATCCCGTAATGTCGAGTTTGATCCTAACACACGACTATTAAATATAAGTCTGTAAACTTTCACCTCCCACTTGGACATATTTCAGATAGTGTGATCACATTGGTTAGCGGCTAGTTACCCGCCGACACCTCTAGTACAACTCGAGTAAGGTCTCCTGGAAAAACCTTTTAATGATTCATCATTATTATTATCCTTTTATTTCTAATACAACGTTATAAGGATATGGATCTTAGTCATTCCTTTCATTAACCATTCTGTTTCTCGTTCACAGATTCAACAAGATTACCAAAACACATTTGGGTGCGGCCACACAAATATCTTACTAATCCCACGAGTGCCCCAGCTGTATTAAACTCCAAAATAAATTGGAGGAAATAAATTCCGTATTGACTACAAGCAAAACTTATGAATTTTGCAACACTTCTGAAAATAACCCTTATAGCTACCAGTTACGTTTAGCGTTAGATTATTTTACAGAGATGCACTAGATCCATGACAGTTTTCTTATCTCAAGTCATATGATAACTATTTATTATATACTTAACGACAAAGATCCATAAAGTATAATCATATAGTTATGATAAGTCCAATATTTGATTCATCAAATATCATTCAAAATCGATCAATATACTTTCAAGTATACTCTATCGTAATTTTGATTTGTCTTAGTTTAATAATTCTCCCATATTATTAATTGACAACGGACATTTAGAATATAATACTATTCATGGATTGAAACATGTAAAATAGGACACAAAATTAAATAACAAAAATAAACGTAACTTAAACTTTATTTCATTAAATAATAATGTCTTAATATCCTTTATCCAAATACTAATCACATATTTATTGCATGAAATCGCTAGTTAATTAAAGCCCAATGCTTCTTGCATGTTCAATAACCTTTCCTTTAGGCAATGCCTTAGTTAAAGGATCTGTTACGTTATCATTTGTGTGAAATTTTAATAATTTGATTTCACGAGCTTCAACTTGTTCTCGGACTTAGTGATATCTACGTTTAAAGTGTCTCGCGCCTTTCATGACTCCAGAATCATTGGCGAATATGATTGCAGCAGAATTGTCACAACACACATCAATAGGTTCGTTAATTGAAGGCATCACTCCAAGATCTCCAACAAACTTCCTAATCCAAACAACTTCCATTGCAGCTTCTGAAGCAGCCATGTACTCAGATTGAGTAGCATGCATTGCAATCGTTGTCTGTTTCTTGCTCTTCCAGTCAACTGCTCCTCCATTGATAACAAACACGTAACCCGTCTGAGACTTCATATCGTCTTTATCACATTGCCAGGATGTATCACAGAAACCTGTTACATTCTGTTATGTGTCTAGTTTCCCTTCAAATACCAAAAACATATCTTTCGTACTCCTCAAATACTTTATAATATGTTTAACAGCAGTCCAGTGAAGCTTCCCTAGATTTTGTTGGTAACGACTGACCAAGTTCTGAGCAAACGCCACATCAGACCTTGTGCATCTTACAACATACATAATAGATCCTACAACTGAAGCATAAGGTACCTTTCGCATGTATGCCTCCTCTTCAGGAGTTGATGTATCCATCTCATGATTTAGATTATTCTTAACTTCCATAGGTTGAAAACCTTTCTTGGAATTATGCATATTATACTTCTTCTATATTTTGTCAATATAAGCATCTTGACCTAGACCAATTAACCTTCTACTCCTATCTCGATAGATTTTATTTCCCAGAATGTATGCAGCTTCTCCTAAATCCTTCATAGAAAAACATTTACCAATATAATCCTTAACTTCTTTAAGTCTTGGAATGTTACTTCCCTTGATTAATATGTCATCAACATACAAAATTAGGAATACTACATCACTCCCACTAGCTTTGCGATATACACAGGGCTCATCACGATTTTGAATAAATCCGAACTTTTTTATTTCTTCATCAAATCGTTTGTTCCATTGACGTGATGCTTGCTTCAAACCATAAATAGATCTTTGAAGTTTGCACACGCGTTTTAGATACTTAGGATCAACGTACCCTTCCGGTTGTTGCATATATATATCTTCATCCAAGCGACCGTTCAAGAAGGCAGTTTTAACATCCATTTGCCATATCTCATAGTTATAGTATGCTGCTATAGCTATGATAATCCTAATATCTCTTAAGTCTGCTATAGGAGAAAACGTCTCCTCGTAGTCTACGCCAAAAGTTTGAGTAAAACCTTTAGCTACTAAACGAGCTTTATAGGATTGTACTTTCCCATCCATGTCAGTTTTCTTCTTGTATATCCCCTTATGTTTCACTACTTTAGCATTTTGTAGTGGATCTACAAGAATCCAAACATCATTTACTTTCATGGATTTCATTTCCTCATTCATAGCAACAATCCACTTATCCTTTTCAGGATCAAGCATGGCGGATTTATAATTAGTAGGTTCTCCAAGATCCCCTACTTCATCATCGTCATCCTCTATGTTAAGACATAGATTGCTCGTCGCGTTTTTTTTATCCTTTTAGACCTATGCAGAGGAATTATTTCTAATGGAACTCCCAGACTTTCTGGTTCTACAGGAATTATTTCGCTAGTATTTTCATTAGAAGGTAATGTATCTATATGACTCTCTTCAAGATCATAATTTATCCCACTGAATTCGTGATTTACAAGATCACTTTCACGGAAGTCTCAATACCTAGCAACAATTACTTTGTTCTCAGGTAGTAACCCATAGTTTCCTTAGGGTATCCTACAAAGATAATTTCACAATTGTTGTTGGAGTTTATCACCCGAGTCATCTTTCACATACGCCTCGCAACCCCAGACCTTTAAATAAGAAAAGTATGGCTTTTTGTCATGCCATAGTTCATATGGTGTCTTATCAACCTTCTTTGTGCGAACCATATTTAAAATGCGAACAACTGATTTTAAAGCGTAATCCCAAATGGATAATGATAAAGTTGTAAGATTAAATATAGATCGTACCATATCTAATAGTGTACGATTTCTCCTTTCAGATACACCATTTTGTTGGAGTATAGGAAGAAGTAAGATTCTGAACAATTCCATTCTCACTTAGATAATCGTTAAACTCCTGACGTAAATATTCATCACCTCTATCAGAACGAAAAGCTTTAATCTTCTTTCCTAGTTGCAATTCTACTTCCGCTTTAAACACTTTGAATGTTTCAAATACCTCATGTTTATGCTTAAGTAAATAAACATAAACATAACGGCTATAATTATCCGTAAATGTTAAGAAGTAGCTATCACCTTTCCTTGACACATGTCTAAGTGGTCCACACACATCAGTGTGTATTAAACAAGGTAGATTAGTATCCTTTCAATATTTCTATTAAAAGGTTTGTTGGTCATCTTCCCAGAGATACAAGACTCACATATATCAAATGATTTATCATTGATATTTTCCAAAAGACCTTCACGTTGAAGCTTTTATATGCGAGTCTTCCGAATATGGGCAAGTCTACAATGCCGAAGATAAGAAGAGTTCTTGTCTAACTTTCTCTTCTTATTCATGCTAAAGACAAAATTATTATTATACTTGGAATTATCATACATGTCAATTTCAAACACACCATTCACAGAAATTGCATTAAAATAGAAAATACCATCTTTGAAAACAAAAATTTCATCATTATCAATAGTGTGAATAAATCCAAGATTCAACAAACAAAAAAGGAAATAACACCCCTAACAATTGTAGGTGTATAATGACAATCGTTTAAAATCAGTACTAAACCCGAAGGTAAAACTAGATTAAACGTTCATATAGCTTCAATAGCTGCTTGTGCTCCATTGCCCACTTGCAGATATTGTTCCCCATAGGATAGCTTCCTATCCAACTTAAATCCCTGCAGTGTACTACAAGTGTTAATACCGCATCCCGAATCATATACTAATGAATTTTTTGTATGTCAAATTAAATAATTCAATCATAAATAAAGTACTTGAAGCTGCAACGCTCTGCTCAAACTTCTTCTTTATTTCTCGCATCTCTTCGATGTAAAGAGGACAGTTCCTCTTCGAGTGACCACTTGCTTTGCAATGGTGACAAGTCTCATCCTTCTAAGATTGATTCTTCTTAGTAAAGTTCTGCTTAGGCTTTTGATAAGTCGCAACTTGCTTGCCCTTATCACCTTTGCCTTTGCCTTTCTTCTTGTTCGCTTGCGATTTTGGCTTACTCATTCTACCCTTTTGTATGGTTAGTATAGGAGGAGTAGAGGTAGATTCCTTGTCCTTTAACCCCTTTTCATAGTCAATGAGCATTGCATGCAAATCATTAACTGTCTTTCCCGTGCAATGCATATTATAGTTCCTAACAAAATCATTAAAGTCCTTGTTAAGGGACCTATTGATCAAGTTAATCGCCATATTATGATCATAGGGTTGTCCTAGTGCAATGAGATGTTCCATGTAACCTCTCATTTCCATGTAGTGTGCACTTACGGAATTTTCAAGGGTTTGCTTGTAGCTATGCAAAGCATCTACTAAGTCGTAGATCTACACAACTTGGGGCTTCTCAAACATTGCCTTGAGTTCATCAAGCATACGCATATGAGAAAATAGCTCAAACTTCTTTTGAAGTTGAGGTGACATTTTTCCAAGCATAAAGCAAGCCACATAAGAGTGCTTCTTAAATTCAATAGCGTGAGTAAGCCTTTCGGCTTCTGAATCTCCTTCAGCAAGGTCAGCCGGATACGGCGTGGACAAGTAATCAATAGTACCCGTTACTCTCAAGACAATTCTTAGTGAGCGATGCCAATCATTGAATTTTGGGCGAGTAAGTTCAGGACGATCAAAAAATATTTTAAACGCATAACTTAAAGCCTTATTTTCGGGTTGAGCCATTTCTATAGAAATAAGTTCAAATTATTAGTATTTTCGATAAATACTTTCAAGAAAATAAATTTACCTTGGTAAATTAACCATTGTATTTTCTTTGAAACTAGAACTTATATTGACATAAATCCATTACACTAGTTGATCTGCTAGTAATGAATGTATTCAAAATAGTAACTTGTCGAACAATTTATAGGCAAACAACTTCTAATTTCTAGATATTTAAGGGACTTACGTTGCCAAAAGAACATTTTGCATTGTAAACATGTTTCATCCCTTCCGAATGCCTTAAGTTTCCAGATCTCACTGAGTAACTTAATTAAATCGTCTAACCTAAAGAACATAAAACTTATCATGCGAATTCTCATTCTATGAAAAGTTTTCTCTCCATCACAACATCATCCAAATCGCATATGACGACATTGTAACTTCAAGTGTTCATTAATTAGATGACATTCGACTTAAATTTTAAAGGTATAAATTTGATGTCAAAATCAATGTATGGAGAAGCATCCATACATCTCCATATCATAAGTTTAGTAAAACATTTAGTAAACTTTTACACGAGACTAAATTTCTTCATATGTTATGTTGAGGTATTGGTTAAAAGCAATCAAAGATTTTACCCACAACTATTCACAACGTACTTTTTCTATACCTCGACTAAAGCACAAAACAATAACCTTATTCGTTGTGTTTCGGATGTGAATTTGCGGTAAATCAACCTTAAGGTGTAATACAAATAATGATCGTAGGTAATTCCAATTTTGACGCACAGGCGAGCCGGGAATTTGGTCAGCGACAATGGCATAACTTCCTTCCTTAGCCGGGTACTTGACCAGCAGCGCGTTATACCCACTTTATATTATGTCAAAATTGAGTAGGCCGTTAAATTATTATTCTAAATCACCAATCAACGTAATTCTATGTAATTTAGATCTCAAAACAAATCTTAAATTTAATATGATTTAGTCCATATTATTTTTCTTAAAAAATATTACCCTTGTTTACAACATACAGTTAAAACGTATGAAACAATAAGGTACAATAAAAACTAAACCATAAACACATAATAACAATTTATATGTGCAATAATTAAATCAAATAGCCACATGCATACAATTTATTCAATAAAACTTAAAATCTAGGTTTTTATATGCATATAAAAGTGTTCCCTAATGAAAGATTTACTGAATCAAATCAAACAAAATAGAACATTCGATTTATGATCCATGAAAAACATGCACGTTATCATGGATCCACCCACATATCTTAACAATTAAATATCTATGGATCGTAACCAATAATCTACATGACATAATAATTAATCATGCAATTTAATCTAAAATTATACAACATGTAATTTAGGGTTTCAAATTTTTTTATTTTTTTTATAAAATTCGGCAAAAATCGACCAAACTAAAAACAAAACCCTAATTTTTTGAAAACTTAAAAAACATGTAGTTTTAACTCAAAATAATTATTAGTTAAAAAACTTTAGATTTTAGATAATTATAACATGTTAAAACGGCTCTCGATGTCACTGATGGCTTATATATTTCATAACAATTATTTAAAACCCTAAATAAGATCAAAGCACATAATTAGCACAATTATTCGAACTAAGGTTACGTACCTTTTGCAAAGCAATTCTCACGGACAAGAACAAATTCACCGAATTAGGGTTTATACCGTATCACCAAGATATAGTCTAAAGTAAAACTATATTACGTTCTTGTATACACGTATTACAACGAGTTAACCGTAATGCTAGTACGTGTAAAACGAGCTTCAACGTCTAGTGAAAAAACCAACCCAACAACCCTAGAGAGGGGCTAGTACTTGGTTATAGCTTAATAGAAAAAAGCCAACCGAAAAACCCCTTGTGGATTTCGGCTTGCGATCTACCAAAAGAGAGAGAAAGAGAGATTGTGGTGTGTTGAATTATGAAGGTAAGGGTGTGTTTATATAGGCCTAAAATCCTTGTAACCCAAGTAAAAAATTTAAGGAAAAATTTTCCTTTCCCCCTTCCTTCTCCAACCGACGGTCGAACACCCCCTTAAGGGGTGTTCCAGACTTTTCTTTTCTCTTATACTTTATTCCACAACGATCGTTTAAACTTAACTCTTAACTATTTAACGAACGTTAAAGTTATAGCTCGATTTAATTTAATAAATAAATAAATATTTATTAAATAAATTAACTCTATATCTATTTTGTGCAATCCCGTAATCTCGAGTTTGATCCTAACACACGACTATTAAATATAAGTCCATAAACTTTCAATTTTTGTAAAGTTTTTTTGTTCAAACACAAATATTCAGTCTAAACTGACTCATAATGGGAAGGTTGTTCACTCAAGGGCTAATCAACACTTGACAAATAATAAAAAGAGTTAAATAATGTTTATGACATATCTCATCTTGAAATTAAATTTTTTCATCCTAATGGAACTGAAGCTTTTATATCTAAAATTGGAAACCTAATGTTGTCTAATGGATTGGTTTTGTTTGATGTGTTGGTTATACCTGAGTATTGTGTTACTTTGATCTATGTGCATAAACTTGCTAAAGATAATAAAATATTTGTTGTGTTTGATGAGAATAAGTGCTTTTTTTTAATCAGGACTAGAATCTGAAAAATGTTCTAGGGAATGGTAATGAATGTAGTGGTTTATACTATTTAGATAATAAAGGTATTGTGTTCTTCTTAATTATAATCTCATTTATTGGAAGAGTAAGAAACAATACACTCTCTCCAAATCTTCTACAAAAGCAGAGTATAGAGCCCTTACTTTTGTAAGCGGTGAATTCATATGGATTTTAAAAACCTTTAAGGATTTACATTGTGATTTTTTTTTACCTATAAGACTTTATTGTGACAGTAACTCTGCTATTAAAATAGATTTACACTTTGAATAGATTTACAAAACACTTTACTGTGACAGCCAATCCTGTTTTTCATGAAACAACAAAACACCTTAAAATAGATTTACACTTTGTGAGAGAAAAGATTTTGAATGGTGTGGTTAAAAGTGGAAAAGTGAATTATGCAAATCAAATTGCAGACATCCTTACCAAAGGATCGGATATAATTCAACATGATAAGCCTGTTAAGAAACTTGTGATGTTCAATTTGTATAGGATATCTTATTAAGGGGATGTTAAGATTAAAGACCTAATCATATATCTTCTTTAACTTTCAAGGACTTATTATGTTTATTTATAGTTTAGTTTCGGTTCGTTTGGCTTGCTTTGGAGTTACACTAGAAGCTCAAGGACCTTAAATAACACTTGTGCCAAAGACTACTCCTATGTGTTGTAAACTATTTTAGGTAGAGGGAATCAGCTGCAAAGGTCACATGGACAGATGGAAACGGATCTATGTTGCATATAGTGCTCACACTCTCAATAATGTATCTGGGTTTTCATCTGTGTGTTCTTGGTGAACTCTCTCATATTCATGTAGCCTTTATTTTTTTCTATGTAAAACTATTATCAATATAGATAATTAAAATCACAACAGAGTAGCTAGGGTAATTATTTGATTTTCTATGTAGCTTGAACTTGATTTGATAAAAATATTTTAGATTCTTGTTTATAAACTAGTTTAAAATTGTTTGAATCGTGATTTTATTCAATTTGCAAAATTTTGATTTCATTAACATAAATCTGGTTCAAAATTAAAATTATGTATTATATAAATATTTATTTAAAAATGGTATGCATCTTATAACATATGTTCTGGCTTCACATCTCATTATATGAGGAACAACCCAGTCAAGTAGTTGCACATGAGCTGAAATCTGCTTAGGACATATGATAGATCGACTTCTAATTATATATTGCGCGTCAGGTAGATGCAAGTGAAAAAGAAAAAGTTCTATCACCAATAATAGAATATCCCATGTCGATTATCGCTTAAAATAACTAGATATTATTTTAACAAGTGAAAAGGCTACGATACTTCCCGGTAACACAAGTCAATGCCTGAAAGGGAGTTGTTTGCTATGTAACGGACGGAAATGTGTGATTCGTCTACATTCATTATATTTAACTGTTTTTTAATATAAATATACCGTAAAACTCTTTTACTAAAAAAAAAAGTTTTTGGCAAAAATGTGGATGAAAAATTAGCCAACCATATATATGTTACCTTAATATCTTAGTTTGAATGCCATTAAAAACACTGTACTCATGACGAGTCTAAGTCAAACGGGCTCGGTCATTTGTAACATCTTCTGGTGTTTTAATTTTAGTGAGTGTTTTGGTGAAAGAATTGACTGAATGGAGCCCATGCATGATGCATCATGTATTCATCATGTAGCAGTGTTAAGTACTTTGGTCAATAGTACAATAATGGTGTTATTTACCTTCCTTTGCAACCACCATTTTGAATTCTTTCTATGTATGCATATTCGAAAAACACTTTTAGATTATTTATTAACGTACTTGTTTTGATTTGCAAAACAATTATTCTTTAAATAAAGTGATGCACAATCCATTTAATTGATGTGTGGTCCAAAATTAGGTTACTTTTTTTAGCTGTATCGTAAGTTTAATGTCATCGTATGTCGATGCCAAAAGTCCGCTCAATAGGTACGAAGTTATATAACTCATCTAATACATTTATTAGCACTGTGCAATAAGATGTTGCTTTAATAATTTTACTTAAAAGACAATAATAGAAAAAGGTGTGGTTAATAAATTAAATGCATAATTTATAAAAGTATAGTAAACCAATTGGATTTATGATTCAAATATTGATTTGAGTAAAATTTTGCTTTTAAAAATATAGTAATATACTGAAATACAGATTAAT
This sequence comes from Glebionis coronaria, assembly GCA_025667525.1. NCBI lineage: Eukaryota > Viridiplantae > Streptophyta > Magnoliopsida > Asterales > Asteraceae > Glebionis > Glebionis coronaria. Next base: position 38,147,162 of record CM046881.1, read on the forward strand.
CATTTATATTGAGGGCTCGGACACAGTGTGTCGTGGGAGGCGTTTTCCTCACAACGTGAGCCGAAGACGCCAACACCCCTATCATCCTTTGCGTTGTCACTATTTTCGCCGAGATTGCCGGTCGATGCCGTGGGCAACTGCGCGAAGGCTACACCATCCTCGCGTTTAAAAAAATATTTCTTTTCTATCTTCTTCTTTATTTGGAACAGATCTGGGTGGAGTTCATGTTTTTTTTCTTTGTTGCGGGGGTGTAACGAGGAAAAAGAGGATAGATAGAGATGTAGAGTTTTTCTACAAGTAAGCTTCCAAAAGAAAATGGGCTTATAAAAAATGGGCAACAGAAATAATAAAATCTTTTTAAAAATGTAACAAATATTTATAAAATTTTTATTTATATAAAATTGATTTAAATATAAATATTTATTTATAAAAATAGCAAGATCATCGTAAGACCAAAAAGTGTGTTGTTAACTAAGGAGCCATTTTTTTATGTTGAGAAAAAGTGATAATGTGTCACCACTTTTTTACATGACACAAACCTGACGACTCAACTGTATCTAACGCCCTAGCAGCGAGATGATAAAAAGTACTGTAAAAATTAAGAAAAAAGAAAACACTTCTCACTTTTGCCATAAAACCCTCCAACACCCAATGTGTATTATACACCCCTTTATATTTGTGTTAACTACCCAAACGTAAGTAAAAAAATCAACCAAACAAGTGATTTTAAGTTGTTAATGCAAGTGATGCCTAAAAACATTATTAGTGTTAACTAATCTTTTTTAGTTTTGATCACAACAAACTATACAACACATTTAGTGTAAAACACAAAACGAATTATTTAACTAACAGTATCATCAAGGTAATAATCATATCACTAACTTTTCTTAATCATACTTAGTGATCAACAAAGTGATTATCCTTAAAACTCACTTTTGTTAATATGACAAAAGATTTTTTAATAAACTTTCTTTTTAAGAAAATGTTTTATTAAAATGGAAAATGTAAATTTGAAAATGTCATATTTCATATACCATAAGAATATCCTTTGAAGGTTCAAAATACCTCAGATATTCCTACCCCACTAAAAGACAAAATCATAGCGTAGTCTACTGGGCGGCACCTTAAATAGCTAGGCGGCTCTCTAGCGATAAGGAACCGCCGAGCTAGATAAAGAACCGCGCCCAGCTAGCCGTTTCACTTTGTCTCCTATAAATAGTGGATCAAATCTCATTTTCCAATAACCCTATTGGACGTTTTGCTCAGCCCCCTTTCTCTTTTCTATAGCATAATCATTAGTAAATGATCACTTAATGTGTTAAGTATGTTTACATATGATTATCCTTTTGATCCCCTCCTTTACCTTGTCCAAAGAGAAGATCACTCACTCGCTAGTGTTGTGATAAAGATGAATCCATGAATTAGTCATGTTCATCATGTTAGCCTTTTTGTTTTATGTTAATCCATTTGTATTTATGAATACTTAGACTAGTTGTGTTCATCCAAGCTATTTGTGAATACTTGGATTTGTTGTGTACATCCATTGCATATGTGTTTGTTTGGATTTATGTTGTGTAGATCCAAGCTACATGTGTGTACTTGGATATGTCTAGTTGAGTTGTAATAGAATGTGTAGTAGTTCTCACTAAACTATAAAGTGATGTGGTTGTGTCTTGTGAGTTCTCACTAAACTTGAAAGTGATTAGTAGTTGTGTTGTGTGAAGTTCTCACTTAGCTTCAAAGTGAAGAGTCGTGAAGATTGGTTCTAGCTTTGGACTAGAACTTGACATCTAGCCTTGTGTCGTAAAATGGTGAAGTAAGCAACTAATAAGTGTGAAAACACTTATCCTTTTACCATTTATTTCCAATAATAACAAGACCAAAACGTGTAATTTATGTCGTAAAAGTCAGAATTATGCGTGGTTTGTGTTTTTATTGTGTTTTAGGACCAAAAGATGAAAAAGGAAGAAAACACGGGCTTTCACAGGCTTTTATCGAAGAAAACGGGAAAAGACGAAGTCAAAAGATCAAGAGTGTAAAAAGAACGGAAGTCCAAGGCCTATTCTGAAGATTTATCGAAGAAAAAGTCTAAAGACGGAAGTTTAATGAAGTCGAAGAACTCGAGTCTAAATTAAAGAAGGAAATTATCAAGACGAGTTCAAATCCCGAGACGACGTCGAGAAAAGACAAAGAATTAAATCGAGTCGAGAAGACGTGAAGAAAGAAAGAAAGAAGAAGGAACACATGCACTCCTTCCATTTTCCTATAAATACCCTCCTAATACACATTAGGAGAGTAGTTAGTTTTGAGTGTTTAGTTTTCATTTTTCACTTTTCTTTCTAGTTTTAGAGAGAGAAAGTTCTTTACTTTCTCTCACTAAGATTTCATCTTTCTTTCTTTTAGTCTTTCAAGATTAAACATTTGTGTATTGTTGATTTCATTAATCAAGTTTAAGTTTAAGCTTTTAATCTTTCATCTCCTTCTACCTTTCTTTGATATTTAGATTAATTTTGGTGCGAATTTCATATGATCCGTGTTGTTCTTAATGGTTTCGTGCTTAAAAAGTTAATCTTTTTGTTCCTACATAAGCTTTCATTCGATTGAGCTTTAAGTTCCTTGTGCTTATTGGCTTATTCGTTTCTTTTAGCTTATTTACTTTTAAAAGTTTTCTTAAAAAGTTCATCTTTTTATGATTTGATTTATAAGTTTGCTTATTTAAAGTTAGTAAAAGTTGTTTTTACTGCTTATTTAATCCGTTTCAGTTTAGATTCGTTCAAGTTTTGGGAATTAGCTTATTCAAAATAGCTTATTGCCTAGCTTTTTATCGAATCCCATATAAATCGGAAAGGGTCTAAACCCCTTTCCGATCAGCTTATTCCGACCACCACCCAGCACCCTCTTTCCGATCACATAGATCGGAAAAGGGTTTCTATTTTCCGATTGCACCCCCCTATTCCGATCACCTAATCGGAATAGGGTTTTGAAACATTCCGATTGTGGAGTTTTTGAGTTATTCCGATTGTGGGCTTGTTTCCAATATTCCGATTGGTTTAGTTTTGAAAACATTCCGATTGTGGGTTTTGGCTTATTCCGATCTGAGGTTATCATCAACATTCCGATTGGGGATTTTGTTAAATATTCCGATTGGTGTCCTCCATACATTCCGATTGGAGGTGTTGCCATATTCCGACGAGGTGTTGCCATATTCCGATCATTGTTATTCCGATTGCCTTATTCCGACCAAACATTCCGACGGATGTAGTTTGAATATTCCGATTAGTGTCTTTTACTAATATTCCAATTAGGGTTTGTTTTAGTTTATTTTTTTTACAAAGTTTCCAAGTGTTAGTTTTATTAAGAGTTGAAGTGTTCTTCTAATCTTTTCTTTACATTTTTAACTCGTCAATTTAGTTTAATCTTTAAAACTTCTACTTTACTCAACGACATTTAAATTACTTGCTATTAGTTTAAAATAGATAATCAACCAAACCATTCTCTTGTTCACCAAAAGACAATTGAGTCGCACTTTAGACCAGTAATCAATTCGAAAAGACTTGGGATTACGAATTTTGATACGAGGTGTAAAAGCCGAGTATTAAATGGCGCCGCTGCCGGCTTTTTTCGTTAAGATTAACGGTTTCTAGTGAGAGACACATTGAATTTTGTGATCCGTTCTTTGAACGTTATTTTCCTTGCTTCAAAAATTTTCAAAATCCATAAAAAATATAAAATTCTTCAAAAATACAAAAACATTGAAAATCATTAAAAGCAATTCTTTTCCAAAAATTTTTGCACCAAAAATATTCTATAGATATTCTCTCTGTGTATTTTTCTTCTGCAGGTGTATGTGTACTAGATCTTCGAACTATTCTGAGCCCGAGACTCGTGAAGATCTAGATATGGTTGGTGTTAACAACAACAATAATAACCCACCTCTACCCAATTTGAATAACAACAACAACAACAACAACAATGTCCCCCTACCTGATTTACGAACAATGGAGGAATTGTGTCAACCCACCATGAACGAACGCGGAGGCCCGATTGTGCCGATGCACGTCACGGCTCAGGAGTTTTCGTTGAAGCATCACATGATCCAACAAGTGCAAACTAACCCATTTCGCGGAATTCCGGATGATGATGCCAACAAACACCTCGACAAATTCATTACCATCACCCAAAGCATGAAGTCCCCCGGTGTTTCTATGGATGACCTTCGCCTTCAACTATTTACCCACTCGCTTTCTCACCATGCCGAAAAATGGTTTGACCGTCTCCCAAAGAATTCTATTCATACTTGGAATGACATGACTCAACGCTTTTTGTCGCGCTACTTCCCACCATCCATGGTCACCAGCCTTCGTAACCAAATTAGTGGATTCATGCAAGACAATGATGAATCGCTTTTTTATGCTTGGGAACGATACAATGATTTGATCGACCGCTGTCCAAATCACAACATGCTCCCCGTCACTCTCATTGATACTTTCTACAATGGTCTCACTTTTCGTGATCGTGACACGATCAACGCTGCCGCCGGTGGTACTTTTATGAAAAGGAGACCAGAGGAGTGTAGAGAGTTGATTGAAAACATGACTACTCACCACAAGAATTGGGATTCATCCGCATCCTCAAGATCTAACCCGAGAGTCAATGTTTCTTCTACTACTTCCAATCCCGAGATGACTGAAATTTCTCGACAACTCGCTGCGATGAACAAGAATTTCATGACCATGGCCACAAACCACTTTCAACAAGCTAAAGCCGTTGCTATTTCTTGTGACACATGAGGTGGTCCTCGTTCTTTCAATGATTGTCCTTCTACTCAAGGCAATTTTTCTGAAAACGTTAACGCGGCTTACGGTACTTATCCCACGGGAGGTTATCACGCTCGTCCTCAAGGAGATCGTAGCTTGCTAAGTTATCGTTCAAACAACTATCTTGCTCCACCCGGTTTCCCTCCTCAAAACCAAAACCAACAACAAAGCTATAACCGAAACAACCAATCCCAACCTCGTGCTACCAATCAATATCAATCCCAAAGAAACCCATACCCAACTCAAGGAAATTCTCAAGCTTACCAAGATCCACCTCTCAATCAACCGATGGTATTGAATCAAGACGTCGAAACGTTCATGAAGACTAATCGAGAGATGGTGACGAATCTTCAGAGTCAATTTGTCAACTTGAAGAATGACATGGCGAAACAAGGGAGCGATATTCGAGCCGAGCTAAGGAATGACATGGCAAAACAAAGCAATGAAATTCGCGCAGACATCAGAGACTCTTTCAGCACTCAAGCGCTTAACATACGTGATATGATCGGTTCGCTCATCCAAGGTAATCAACCCTCTTCTTCGGGTACTCTTCCGAGTAACACCGTTGCGAATCCAAGAGGGGAGATGAAAGCAATCACCACTCGTAGTGGAAAAGGTTATACGGAACCCGAGCTTCCTACACCTTCACCCATGATTGTGAACAAGGAAAAAGAGCAACTTTCCTCACCTCCTTCACCTTCTATCCCCATTTCCCCACCACCCGTGGTTGTGAGTGATCCTATCCCCCTAAAGCCTTCATCTTCATCCAATATACCTTATCCTTAAAGGTTGAGGAAAGAGAAGCAAAAGAGCAAGGATGATATTCAAGTTTCAAACTTTCTAAAAAAGTTTAAACAATTGAATTTTAACATCTCCTTTGCCGAGGCTCTCGCTCACATGCCTAAATACGCTAAGATGTTTAAAGATATTCTAAGTGACAAGGAGAAGCTTCTTGACATTACTCAGACCCAACTTAATGAGAATTGCTCTGCCGTTCTCTTAAGGAAATTGCCCACCAAACTTGGTGATCCGGGTCGCTTCTTGATTCCTTGCAACTTCCCGGGAGTAGAGAATTGCATGGCCCTAGCCGATCTAGGTGTCAGTATAAACTTAATGCCTTTAAGTGTTTGGAAGCAATTATCTCTCCCTGAGCTAGTCCCCACCAAAATGACCTTGGAATTAGCTAACCGTACGGTTGCTTATCCAGTGGGGATAGCCGAAGACGTCTTCGTTGGCGTTGACAAATTCACCTTCCCGACGGATTTTGTTGTCGTTGACTACGAGATGGATCCTCGTGTTCCATTAATCGTTGGACGTCCCTTCTTGAGGACCGGTCGCACTCTCATTGATGTAGCCGTGGGCGAAATAATCATGAGAGTTGGTGACGATAAAATTGTCTTTAACATGGGTAAGATTTCTAAGCAACCTTATTCATATGAGAGTGTTAATGCTATTGATGTTCTCGATGAGGCTTGTGAAGAACATTTTCATGATACTTGCAAAAGTACTCTCTCTTCTCTACCCAATGTTGAGACCGTTGCCTCAATTGCTCCGGCATTGACTCCTTTTGGAGAAAGTGACTTGGATGATTTCGAAGCTAGCTTGGGTCCTCTCGATATTAAGTATCATAATTCGTCCACCGATTGGGATGAAGACATTCGTACTATTGAGAAACTTCTCAATGAAGACCCGTTTTCTCCTCCTTCTCCTAAAGAGGTGACTAATGATGATCCATCGTTAGTTTCACCATCTATTGAGGATCCTCCCACTCTTGAGCTTAAGGACCTACCTCATCATCTTGAATACGTTTTCCTTGAAGACAACAAGAAGTTACCGGTCATCATTGCAAAGGACCTGAAAGAAGAAGAAAAATCCCGACTTATCGCCGTATTGCAGAAGCATAAAAGAGCTATCGCTTGGAAAATCTCCGACATTCGCGGAATTGATCCTCACTTTTGCACACATAAAATTCTCATGGAGGACGACTTTAAGCCCACAATTCAAAGCCAACGAAGGGTGAATCCTAAAATCCATGAAGTCATCAAAAAAGAGGTTATCAAACTTCTTGATGCGGGTATGATTTACCCTATTTCGGATTCACCATGGGTTAGTCCAGTCCATTGTGTGCCTAAGAAAGGCGGAATCAATGTTTATATCAAGTGTAGGGGGACTTATATCGAAGTAAGTGGTCTTTTCCATGAATTTGCCCTCATTTTAATCGGAAAATTTGATTTTTCGACATTTTTCAAAAATTTTAATCTATTTTTGCCTAGTTGTATTGTGGTATTTTCCTTTATTATGTTTATTTTCTTTCCTTGCTAGAATAAATTTTCAATAAAGTGGTTTTAAATTTTTCTTAGTCATGAATATTTTGACTCAACCCGAGTTTACTTATTTAAGTTTACTCTAGCTAGTATCCTTAACGTGTTTAAGTCAAGTTTTGCTAGGCTTTTATATAGGGAGCTATAAAACGCGAAAGTCTTAACTCTCACGGGTTAAGAACAAGAACTTTTCGCAAGTTCCTATAATTGATCCTAGAGAGTCGTTTATCAAGGGAACTTTAAAATGTGATTTCTAAACTTGAAAAAGTCTAAGAATTTGCAAGATCCTATAGATGACTCGAAAACCCAAAACTTTGATTTAATAGGCTAAGCATCCACGAGTCTCATTCCTTGAGATTTTAAACTGTGGAGGACGAGAGATGATAGAGTCAATTATAAGTTCGGTATTCTTTCGTGAATTTATGTGAGTTAATTATAAGCCTATTCTCCCTTCGCTTGTTAATAAATTTATCTGCAATAAATAAGGTTGTACGATTTAAAAGGTTACTTAGCTTCTAGCCCAAGATCGTTTAAAAGTTGCTCGGTATGGATTAGAGTTCATAGCCAAGGCATAACTTATTGAAGCGGGATGCGAAGATTGGCGAGTCCGAAAAAGCCCTAACAAGGCATGAGGGCTACATTTTGTTGCTAAAGATCCAAAAGTGATGTGAAGAATCATTTATCGAAAATCAATATAAAGGATCGAGACACACGACGAAAAGCAAATACTCCCCTAAAGATCATGGAGAAGTCTATCCAAAAATGCCCTAACAAGGTATGAGGATAAGTAGATCTAAGTCCTAAAAGGAGGTGGATCGTTGTATATCAAAGTCCAAAATAAAGATTGGAGAAAAATGAAGAAGTCGTGGTCCAAATATGAAGAATCTCTCAAAACTTCAAGTAAAGAAATTCCTATCTTGAAGAGAAGACCATAATTTCAAGAACGTCTGTCAAAGATTCGAAGTATGAAGTCGCTGCCAAATATCGGTCCAAGAAAGGTCTCAAATCGTGAAGCGAGTTATGCCAAGATATGAACTTTATGAGGTCCCGAGAAGCAGTTGTAAAAGATTTTGTCCTTTAGCTAACTATTGATTAAATCGTTCACTTTATTTTCGGCCTAAATAACTATCAAAATAAGTCAAACAATGCATCCTCGTGATCATTCAAGACAAAAATAAAATATAAGAGATACACCTAGGAATAAGGGAGTCTAAGTAAATAATTGGCCCACATGAGTTCGTGTTAGTTTACTAACTTATAATAACAATGATCTCGTTTTTAAGCTTGGTATGGGGAACGTGAAACTTGAGGATGATAAACGTTCATGGCTGTCAAAACTCAATGTCAGTTTTTAATTTCTTTACTTGTTTTTATCTTTTTATGTTTAGTATTTAATAAAGGCCAAGGAGGGTTATTTATGATGGAAAATGTAAACCGTGCTTTAAAATTAATGCATTGCATGAGGGCATTGCAATGGTCAAGTGTAGGGGATTTAATAAGTGTGAAAACACTTATCCTTTTACCATTTATTTCCAATAATAACAAGACCAAAACGTGTAATTTATGTTGTAAAAGTCAGAATTATGCGTGGTTTGTGTTTTTATTGTGTTTTAGGACCAAAAGATGAAAAAGGAAGAAAACACGGGCTTTCACGGGCTTTTATCGAAGAAAACGGGAAAAGACGAAGTCAAAAGATCAAGAGTGCAAAAAGAACGGAAGTCCAAGGCCTATTCTGAAGATTTATCGAAGAAAAAGTCTAAAGACGGAAGTTTAATGAAGTCGAAGAACTCGAGTCTAAATTAAAGAAGGAAATTATCAAGACGAGTTCAAATCTCGAGACGACGTCGAGAAAAGACAAAGAATTAAATCGAGTCGAGAAGACGTGAAGAAAGAAAGAAAGAAGAAGCAACACATGCACTCCTTCCATTTTCCTATAAATACCCTCCTAATACACATTAGGAGAGTAGTTAGTTTTGAGTGTTTAGTTTTCAATTTTCACTTTTCTTTCTAGTTTTAGAGAGAGAAAGTTCTTTACTTTCTCTCACTAAGATTTCATCTTTCTTTCTTTTAATCTTTCAAGATTAAACATTTGTGTATTGTTGATTTCATTAATCAATTTTAAGTTTAAGCTTTTAATCTTTCATCTCCTTCTACCTTTCTTTGATATTTAGATTAATTTTGGTGCGAATTTCATATGATCCGTGTTGTTCTTAATGATTTCGTGCTTAAAAAGTTAATCTTTTTGTTCCTACATAAGCTTTCATTCGATTGAGCTTTAAGTTCCTTGTGCTTATTGGCTTATTCGTTTCTTTTAGCTTATTTACTTTTAAAAGATTTCTTAAAAAGTTCATCTTTTTATGATTTGATTTAAAGGTTTGCTTATTTTATGTTTGGATAAGTTGTTGATTGTGCTTATTTAGTATATTTCACTTTTGATTCGGGGTAGTCTTGGTGTGAGCTTATCATAGTAGCTTATTACTAGCTTATATCTCGAATCCCATATAAATCAGAAAGGGTCTAAACCCCTTTCCGATCAGCTTATTCCGACCACCACCCAGCACCCTCTTTCCGATCACATAGATCGGAAAAGGGTTTCTATTTTCCGATTGCACCCCCCCTATTCCGATCACCTAATCGGAATAGGGTTTTGAAACATTCCGATTGTGGAGTTTTTGAGTTATTCCGATTGTGGGCTTGTTTCCAATATTCCGATTGGTTTAGTTTTGAAAACATTCCGATTGTGGGTTTTGGCTTATTCCGATTTGAGGTTATCATCAACATTCCGATTGGGGGTTTTGTTAAATATTCCGATTGGTGTCCTCCATACATTCCGATTGGAGGTGTTGCCATATTCCGACGAGGTGTTGCCATATTCCGATCATTGTTATTCCGATTGCCTTATTCCGACCAAACATTCCGACGGATGTAGTTTGAATATTCCGATTAGTGTCTTTTACTAATATTCCAATTAGGGTTTGTTTTAGTTTATTGTTTTTACAAAGTTTCCAAGTGTTAGTTTTATTAAGAGTTGAAGTGTTCTTCTAATCTTTTCTTTACATTTTTAACTCGTCAATTTAGTTTAATCAACGACATTTAAATTACTTGCTATTAGTTTAAAATAAATAATCAACCAAACCATTCTCTTGTTCACCAAAAGACAATTGAGTCGCACTTTAGACCAGTAATCAATTCGAAAAGACTTGGGATTACGAATTTTGATACGAGGTGTAAAAACCAAGTATTAGCAACGTCGTGAAGATTGGTTATACCTTGAGATTAGAACTCGACATATAGCCTTGTGTCGTTAAATTGTGAAGTAGGCAACATTGTGTAGATTGGTCCTAGCTAAAGATTAGGTCTCGACATTTAGCTTAGTGTCGGAAAATAATGTAAGCGACGATGTAAGGTTTTCTCCGCCAAGAAGGGAGCTTGTGGATATAGTGGAAATCTCGAGTAGGTGTACTCGAGGAGTGGAGTAGAAACGAGGATAGAGCCTCGTTGTCGAACCACTATAAATCTTGGTGTCTTGTCATTAGGTTGTCTCTTTCCTTACTCTTTACTCATTTCATTATCATTACACTTACCTATTACCATTGCTAATGCATTTGAATTGAACCTAATCATTATGCAACTTAGCTTCAAGTAAAAGATAGTTTTGATACAAACCTAATTGAAAGTAATTTTAATTAGGTGACTAATCGAAGAGAAACTATTCAACCCCCCCCCCCCCCTTCTAGTTTCTACAATTGGTATCAGAGCGATGGTCACTCAAGATCTTTGAAGTATATTCTACTTTAAAACTTGGATCGATCCATTGTCTCCTCAAATTAGAAGGTCAAGTTTTACTAAAGTTTCTCTTTGGTCAAAACTATTCTTTCTTGGAAAATAGGTCTTTTAATTGGTAATATTGCATCCCTATTAGATTAGTAGCTTTTATGCATTTTTATATCTACTCTTGAAATGTATCTACTAGTTTGCATCTTGCTTTGTGTAGGTACTCATGAAGATCAATCATTTAATTGGTTGTGGATTGAGTTACTTGCACTTGTAGAAGACTCATCTTCATTGATCTTCAACATCTTTGAATGATGATATCAAGATGATTGGGAATGATACTAGTCCTTGAAGACTTAGTACTCATCATAGTCATCGTTGGGCTTTGCATTGGTTCCTTGATGGATTGGAATTCTCTTTGTGGCCAAGGTACGCTTTCGTTCTTCCACACGCCCTTTGATCATTCTTTTGATCATTACTTGACTATGTGCTTGTTCTTGGCATCCTTGCCTTGACATTTGTTTGTGGTTTGTGATTCTTTTCTTTTATCCTCTCAAACCTTCATTGCTTGGATACTTGACTCACTATGGTGATGTAGAGTGAGTTAGTAGTAGCTTAAAGTATCAAGTATGATATCCATGGTTTGTACCCATACAGTTAGTAGGCCCCTTTGTGGGAGAGAAAGTGAATTAATACCTTGCGCATATTTTGATTTAGACTAAGACTATTATTGAAAGTGATCTTAGTCTATGCATCAATATTTGCTTTATGCTTATTCATTACCAAAGTCGTTTAACACTTCGCCGGAAAGGCACGTCTTAAACCACTATATATGACACAAGCTCTTCGTCTCCACGATTTGAAGATTGTCATTAATCCCTTGAGCATTGGTCTTAGTCTTGATTCTCTTCCCTTGACTTCTCTCCACTTTGCTTTTTCGCTACGAGTAGTCGTTTGTCCGTTTTGGTTCTATTCGATCTCGATTCAACTCGTAATCCTTCATTAAGGCATATTGCTTAGTGTTATGATGATCCAATGATATTCTAAAAGGTTTAAGATATATTTTTAAGTATTTTAGAAAACTTGGTTTTCAAAAATTTGGCGTATTTCATTGATAAAAAATGCATCTGTAGGCGGTTCTTTATCTCTGGCGGTTCAAACCCGCGGTTCTCTATCGATATGGAACCACGGGCAGTAAAACTTGTCAGAGCGTCAGTTTTATTAATTTAATCTTTTTCAAACTAAATCCTCTCTCTCCCAAAAACACACAGCTGACGGGTTTCCCTTTTTCCACCATTGTTGAAGCTTCAAAAACCTTCAATCACTCAAATTAATTGATTCCAAGTTGTGGGTTTCACTCATCCTTAATCAAACATTAATTAATTGTAAGTATTTTCTTTCAATCTCATCTATTTTGTTCTAGGGTTCATCCTTTCATAATTGGGGATTTTTAAAATTGAAATTGAATTAGAACCTTAATAGGAATATGGATTGACATGGTTATTTTACTATGATTCCTTAGGTTCATATTCATTGAGATTTCACTAAAACCCACTTGTAGAACAAATCCAAATTTTGGCTAAATGATTTTGGTTAAAAGATGGAATTGAGATGAACCCATGAATAAATAGGTAATTGCATTGTTAATGCTTACCTAAAAACCTTGTTTTGAAAAACCAATGTTCTAGTCCATTGTTGATCCAACATAGTTCATATGTTCTTGGTTAATAATGGAATAGATACATTGTGAACATGAGAATGATATGGATTCAATCCTTTGTTTGTCAAGAAATTGATATAACACATTCTCATATTTTGATTTTTGATTTTATTTTTCATATGAGTGATTGGAAATATATTTTCTTGTGTTTATTTAGGTACTAATCATGTCTTCACAATACCAAAAGGATCATCAACTCACTAAACAATATATGCCTAACCTTTCCGACTTTTGTCACTCAACACATCTCGCCCATACTTATTCCTTCCTTCAATCCCGTTGTTTTCATGAAGGTAGAGTTGTCCAAAAGGATATTATGGATTATGTCTACATCAAATCTATGTTTGAAAACATTGGGTTTGATTGTTTGTTGCACATTAAGGAAGACATCTATCCTCTATTCCTATTGGAGTTCTTTAGCACATACTCCGTCATTGAAAACAATGATGGAATATTTGTTAGGTTCATCTTGAATGGTCAACTCATACAATACTCTCTCAAAGTCTTCGGTCAAAATCTTGATGTCCCATTTGTAGGCACTTGTCGCTTCACGGATAAATGGAAGCTTAGTGCTCTCCTTGAATCCAACAATTGTCCTACAAATGATCATGCGGAAATTGATCTTGAGTACATTGTTGACATTGTCTCCAAAAAGCGTAATCGACCCGTTAAAAGAAGCCTTCATACTAAGGTACGTTCGGTGAAACGTCATGAGGTTCTCTTAAGCGACCTTAATGATAATATGGTCCAATGGACCAATATCCTTAGGGAAAATGTGTTTTGTCTTGGTGGAAACCGGGATCATGTTCCGGCGTGTTTAGTGCATATGTTATTTTGCATCTTTACCAACACCAATTACAATTTGGCATATTTTATCGCTCAACGGATCAATTATGTTATTCACAAGCCTAAAACAAACCTCCCTTACGCAATGCTTCTCATTCGCCTTTTTAAAAGGGTTGGCTGTGATTTTCCAAATCTTGATCTTTCTCATTTTCAACCGGTCAAACGGGTTATTCTACCTATTCAAGAGGTATATAAGAGAAAGACAAGATGTGATCGTAAATCCGACCAACAAGAATCCAATGATGAGGACATTGACATGCCAACAAGTGATGGTGATGGCATTGGCACAAGTGCTCCCATTGGCTCTTCGAGTACTTCTCACCACTCCACAAACTCATTCGTGGACGGTTTAGATGACATTGTTTCCCCTCCTCATCATTCCTCTAGTGAAGTTCCGGATAATCTCAATATGGAGGAACTTTACCGTCAAAGTCTTCGAATCCAAGGTGAGTTACATAATCATCGAGTTGAGTCAAGAAAGGGATTCAAGTACTTGGGAAACATGATCAAGGGATTGGGCAAGAAAAGAAGATGAAGACTTTGAATTGTTTCAAAGTATACATGTTGTTAAACATGTAATGTGATGTTGAACATTTGCTTTTTTACTTTATTTTGATTGTGTATTAACTAATACTACTTGCTTGGATTACTTGTTATTTTAATCCTAATATTGTCTATGCCATCGTGTTTACGATTTGCATAGCTTTGTGCATCTTATGTGTTAGTTAGCTTCCTAGATTTTGGTCAGTAGTTAACTTTGGCTTGTTAATCCTTTGGTAAAAATCTGGGCTAACCAAAGTTTGAGGTAGTGTGATTTTTTAACACCTCTTGGTCGCGGTTCCATATCGACCAGCGGTTCCTTATCGATAAGGAACCGCCCACCCTAGATAGGGAACCACCGGCTACTGTGTCCGATAGAATCTTTGCTTTACACTATTTTCCTTAATATGTGTAAACCTTGCTTGATTCTTTTCAAAAACCTGCACATTTCCTAAACTAGGTTACCTAAATTCATTATTCACATAAAATGTTTTTAACCCATTACTAGTTTGGATCATCCCCTCACCCTTTTAAACCCACCTTGTTAGCCATGTTCTTCACACATCAAACCATTTATCCTTAACCCTTAAACCACTCATTACAACCATGGTTTCTACAAGAACCTCAAACTCTTCCAAAACCTCCACTTCAAAGAAAAACCTTAAGATTAAGATTAAGTTGCCCAAACTTAACTCTTCACCCTTTCACACACCCAAGAATGAGATTGTTCTAATTCTCATCTCTTCATCACCCTCACCACCTCTTGCTCCATGCAAGACTACCTCAACCCATGGTACCAACCATTCTCATGGTTCTACCTCCTCTTCATTCTAATCTAGAATGAATGAGCTATCATCACCCTTCACTCCAAGTACTCTCTTAGATGTGACTACCCAACCTCAACCCATCCAAAACATTTCCATTGTGAATGACTTTGTTGATACCTTGGTGACTTCACCTTTTACCCCTACAAACTCACCCACGTCACCCTTGGAGAACATACCTCCACACTCAACCACATCACCCTTGGAGAACATACCTCCTCCACCCCCACCTCCCTCAAACACTCCAAACTTGGGTGATCCTCGCTTTTATGAGTATTTCATGCACAATGGCACTAATTGCCCTTGTTGCCTCAACAACTACTATCTCATTGATATCCTTAGATTGGAGATGATTGGGGCTCACATAGAGTTGCAAAGCTTTTTGTTGAATCTCTTTGCCAATCATCCTCCTAGAAGATAAATGATGATTTTCCTTAATAAGTGTTTTTCAAGAAAAACCAAGCCAAGGAAGACTACTCATCAAGAACTAGTTTTAAGCTAACTTTATTTTAGTTAGTTTTTTTTATTTCTTTATTTTATTTCCTTTCCTCCATTAGTTTTTCATGAGGATGATCTATGAATTTAGCTTTGTGTGTTTCTATCTTTATGTGCACATTAATCAACTTTAATTTTAAATTAAAATTGAACCTAAATCTATCACAACCTCTAAAACTTGACTAAAATTGGTTCAAAATGTTATCTAAATATTTTGTCACCCTTTTTCAAGACATTCTTTGTGAATGTGTTGCTTTCATGCAACCCTAGCATAATTTAGTGCTAATAGAGGTAAAATTCCAAGATTTGCAATTTTTTGAAAAAGTCTTAGTTTTTCTCAAAACTCTGGAAAATCATGGTTTCAAGTCCACTGTACGCGGCTCATTAAAGTCGCGCGGTTCCTTAAGTGCTAAAGAACCGTCGGTCCCTATAAGGAACCGCGGATAGATAGCCAAGTTTTGGCTCTTTTTTGGTCTTTCTTCATCACCCTATCCCCTGTCAAGATCTCATGTTTACTCAATTTGACTAAGCATTCCTTGACACTTTACATATTATTTTCAAATATTTGCCTTGTCTACTTTCTTCTTACACCCCCACCTTGAGATTTCATTCTCACACCTCAACAATGCCTAACTCCTCCTTTCATAACCTTGGCATTTCATTGTCACTAACCTCCTCACCCAAAGCTTCCTCATACAAGCTTTCCAAGAAACCGAAGATCTCGGTTCGACCTATTTGGATCAAGAAAAATGAACCCTCTTCTTCCAAGCCACCCAAGAACCCCACCTTCTCTCCAATCAAGTATTGGAATGAGACCTACTCCATTAAACCCATCATCGGAGAAAAGGAAAATCTTCCCCCACCACCAAAACCTTTCGACACCCCTCAACTCAATGACCTTTCAACCTTCCCAAACCTCACAAGGCATTGTGAAAACATTTCCTACCCACTCTCCTCACCACCACCAAACCCTAGGTTTGATGACCTTCCCCCATCAACCGAATTTGTTTTGCATCATTTATCCTCGTGTGCTTGTTGTCGATTTCAACAAATTGAACTTGCTCATGTGTATGAGAAGTTAAATTTTCTTGAATTCCTCCTCACTCGACCTCCTCTCAAATTTTTCGTTCCCGTGGACAAAACTTCGAATGATGCTCCGTCGTCTTATTTTTCCAACTAAAGGACTAAGCACTCTTGGAGTCAATAATACTTTAGTTGTTTTGGAGTCAATAACATTTTAAGCAATCTTGGAAAATTATCACTATTAGAATAGCTTATGCTTTGTGGTTTATTTTCCATATCTTTTGCTTTAGATACTCATATTGTGTGTATGACTATCTACCTTGTTTGTTTCTTTCATATTTTTGTAATATGAAATTGTTTTCTTTCTTTGATCATTCTCTCTTTTTCTTTTGAGTTGATCGTGGTTAAGCTTTACAATTGATTATGGGTGATTCTATCAATTCTAAACTTTAACCCCTTGACAAATTTATCATCTTCATTGGTTGGATGTTTCTTTTCTACCTCCGTTCCACCAATTGAACTTTGATTTTGTCATTTACCTCTTTGGACATACTTAGCAATACTTGCTTCTAATTTGAGATTTATTCTCTTTCTCCCTCTCAAGTTACTTAGTAGGTAGTGATCATATATACATTGGTGTTTCTTTTTGTTCTACTAACCTTTGTGTAGCATGTCACCTTAGCTCATACACTTGGTGCCCCAAGCAAGGGGGAGCAACCACCAAGGGCGAGCTACTAGCAAAGTCCGGTTTTCTTCAAAGACTTGTGCTAACCTTTTTGCTACGACAAAGGGGGAGAAATGATAGTGATAAACTCGTTAATAATTCGATATTTTGTGTTTCTACGTAAATGAGTTTATAGTTTGTCGTAATCAAAAAGGGGGAGATTGTTAATGCAAGTGATGCCTAAAAACATTATTAGTGTTAACTAATCTTTCTTAGTTTTGATCACAACAAACTATACAACACATTTAGTGTAAAGCACAAAACGAATTATTTAACTAACACTATCATCAAGGTAATAATCATATCACTAACTTTTCTTAATCATACTTAGTGATCATCAAAGTGATTATCCTTAAAACTCACTTTCGTTAATATGACAAAAGATTTTTTAATAAACTTTCTTTTTAAGAAAATGTTTTATTAAAATGGAAAATGCAAATTTGGAAATGGCATATTCCATATGCCCAAGAATATCCTTTGAAGGTTTAAAATACCTCAGATATTCCTACCCCACTAAAAGACAAAATCGGAGCATAGTCTACTGGGTGGTACCTTAAATAGCTAGGCGGTTCTCTAGCGATAAGGAACCGCCGGGCTAGATAAAGAACCGTGCCCAGCTAGCCGTTGTACTTTGTCTCTTATAAATAGTGGATCAAATCTCATTTTCTAATAACCCTCTTGGACGTTTTTCTCAGCCCCCTTTCTCTTTTCTATAGCATAATCATTATTAAATGATCACTTAATGTGTTAAGTTGTTTACATATGATTATCCTCTTGATCCCCTCCTTTACCTTGTCCAAAGAGAAGATCACTCACTCACTAGTGTTGTGATAAAGATGAATCCATGAATTAGTCATGTTCATCATGTTAGCCTTTTTGTTTTATGTTAATCCATTTGTATTTATGAATACTTGGACTAGTTGTGTTCATCTAAGCTATTTGTGAATACTTAGATTTGTTATGTACATCCATTGCATATGTGTTTGCTTGGATTTATGTTGTGTAGATCCAAGCTACATGTGTGTACTTGGATAAGTCAAGTTGAGTTGTAATAGATTGTGTAGTAGTTCTCACTAAACTATAAAGTGATGTGGTTGTGTCTTGTGAGTTCTCACTAAACTTGAAAGTGATTAGCAGTTGTGTTGTGTGAAGTTCTCACTTAGCTTCAAAGTGAAGAGTCGTGAAGATTGGTTCTAGCTTTGGATTAGAACTCGACATCTAGCCTTGTGTCGTAAAATGGTGAAGTAGGCAACGTCGTGAAGATTGGTTCTACCTTGAGATTAGAACTCGACATCTAGCCTTGTGTCGTTAAATTGTGAAGTAGGCAACGTTGTGTAGATTGGTCCTAGCTAAAGATTAGGTCTCGACATTTAGCTTAGTGTCGGAAAATAATGTAAGCGACGATGTAAGGTTTTCTCCGCCAAGAAGGGAGCTTGTGGATATAGTTGAAATCTCGAGTAGGTGTACTCGAGGAGTGGAGTAGAAACGAGGATAGATCCTCGTTGTCGAACCACTATAAATCTTGGTGTCTTGTCATTAGGTTGTCTCTTTCCTTACTCTTTACTCATTTCATTATCATTACACTTACCTATTACCATTGCTAAAGCATTTGAATTGAACCTAATCATTATGCAACTTAGCTTCAAGTAAAATATAGTTTTGATACAAACCTAATTGAAAGTAATTTTAATTAGGTGACTAATCGAAGAGAAACTATTCAGCCCCTACTTTTAGTTTCTTCATAAGTTTTTAACCAAAAATCCAAATAAACCGCACACCAAACAGGGCAGTCTCTAAGGATTAATCGGTGCATATCGATTTTTCCTCAAATAGCTTTCCCGTTAAGTGTATTACAATAAAAATTCAGTACAAGGTATAAGAAAAGTTTATATATCAGCTGTAACACCCCATTTTGATAATGGAATGTCACACGTAATTATTGTGTGTCATCAAAGCATACAAGGATAAATGTCTAAACATTACATGACCATAAAAGGAAAATACCGAAATCAAACATCGGTAGTCCAAAAGTAACGCTCATCACACACAAACATAAGTACAGTAAATGAAAGGACTAAACAATGTCCATGGCAAGAGTATCAAAGTAAAGATAATGCATAATGTAAAGAAAGGCTAGAAAGCTTCCAGTCCATATGCACGTACGCTTAAAGTCTAAGAGCGTCCCTGAGTACTTGCCGTTTTGAGAACATAGAAAAGGAAAACGGCTGAGCAATACGCTCAGTGCACGGATGTACAATAAAGCATGAATAAAGTAAGCATATAAGCATATAACAGCGGAAGAAACTAAGTCCCGAATAACCCGGTTAAGTCGTGGTAAAACTGATTTTATAGTTTGAAAAGCCTTATGTTTATCTTATAAAAACTGTTTAACATATTCTACCATTAGCCAATATAGGTCATGAAAATCCACCGTGCATGAATACTTGGAGGGGTGACCTCATCATGCAAATTAGAGGGGCTGCCTCTAATTTAATATACTGGTTTGGGTAGGAGGGATCATCTCCTTGTGAAGGATGCAAGGCACACACCACATTCACACTGAGTAATCTGCTGAAAACATGTAACTAGGATGCACCCATACACCCCACATGATAAATATAATAATATGGCCAAAAGTTGAAGGGACGCCACGAGCAATCACTCCGCCGTGGGGAAGTCATAACACCAGTGCCTCTAGTGTTATGGTTATGGTACCTCCATAATTAGGTGAAACTGGTCATGCATGTATATGGCTATAGGTATTCTAAATTAAACATAAGCAAATCAAACATATAAACTTATACTACGGGAAAACAGTTGGCTGCATACGGGGAATCCTAATAAGGAAAGAATGTCCATACTGAAAGGACGGGAATCCGTACCTTATGTCCAGTGAACGAGAAGACGAACTGAAGAAAGTCCTACTTCGGTATCACTATTTAGTAACCCGAACTTTAAAATAAATATTTAGACCGAGCTCTAATTTTATTTCAAGTATTTGGCCCAATATTTATTACCTGACGTTTAATTTTCATGTTCGTTGTATGAATAATATGTAATTCTTATACTAACCGAGAAGGTTAAAGCTTTAACGTATCGAATATGTGTCACTTATTATTAATCGACAAAGTCTTTGTCCGTCATCGACCGTAAATATCCTCGTTATGACATAGAAATATTTTCCATTGTCGTTATTTTAGTTTTTCATTTTACGAGCATTTTTCGTAATTTACGTTAAAACTTTAGGCATCATTCGTTTAGACGAAGCGTTAACATTTATTAAATCATAAGCCCTCATTTATATATCAAAATATCAAGGTGCCTCGAATGTCGAAGTTTTTATTTCATATTGAGCGTTTATTTTTCATGTTTCATACGTATTTTTCAAATCGTATAATTTTTAAAATATCGAACATCGATAATACCCGCTTTTGAAAATATGGGAAAAAAAAATATATGTCAACACCCATCTCATACGTGGCGCATATTACATATCCATATCTTGTAAATATTAGTCCTTGTACACGTGTTTTTACCTTGTAAACAAATGATGAACTCATTCATTTCAAGCTATACTACAAGCTTCGTTGATTTTATCTCTTGGCATACCTCTATCGTCAAAACACTATTATCACTTTGATTTTACTTAGCTAGAATAGAAACTATTATATTCTAGCTCATCTTTTTGGACAAGAATTATTAAAATCATATTTTTCATGTTTTGGAGCTGATTTTTAGTGGTTGCAAGGATTTTGCAAGAGTTAGATAGTGGGTTAACCTTTGTTCTTGAGTTTTTATTCATCTTTCCTTTGTAAGGATTCTTATCAACATTCTTTTCATTTATTCATGATTATTTCTTTCACATATTTTTTTTACAAAGTTGTTTTATATATTTATGTATCTTAAATTATTTTGTAAGGTTATGACATTGTATTTTGGTAAACATAGAAAGAAACTGGAAATAACATGACATGTGCCAATCATTTTGGTTCATATACAAAACAGTAGCAAAACGTCTTATTTAAGTAAATTTAGTTTGTTGTTAAATTAAGATTGTAATATAGGGTTGTATATATATGTTTTCTGGTGATTTCGCCGGGTGGCCCGTCTCGTGACGATACCCGATGAATAAAATATGGTCGAAATAGTGAAAAGGGGCCGAATCTGATCACCAGTTTTAAACAGCCGAAAACTCTTAGAAACTGTATGGTGACCCCTAAATATGTAAAACTAAAAGTTGTAGATAAAATCATGAAGAACTAGATTCAATTGGATAATTTACCAGTTCCTTATGGTTTGGAAATGGCGACCAAAATGGTAGAAACGAGTTTGGCTGCCAAAAACAGCCAACTCTTCTAAGTGATAAAAGGAGTAAATGAGTTATGATTAGTATAAATTAGAGGTAATTGGACCTATAATAAGTAAACTAAGTAAGTTAAGAATTATTTTGGTAAAAATAACTCATCTAGATTATCTATGGTTTAGGAGAAACGATCTAATCTACGAGGCATGTCGAGAAAATTGTAAGAATTGGACTATATTTAATTAATGTAAAACTTGATGATTTTTATATAACTCGAGGTGGTATGACCTACTTATTGGGAAACAAGGACTTATTTACATACTGATAACTATATGACCCGAGACTTGACCATCGAATAATATTAAGTTGATGTCGTTTGAGGCGTTTTAGAACCCTAATGCATAGAAAGTGGATTTGGGTCATAAAAGCCCAACATACACTTGTAATGGCTATTGGGCCATTATTGGACCCGAAATTAATAATGTATTTGGTGATCAATACTAAGATTGAAATGAACTAAGGTTATATAAAGGAGTAATGGGCCACTAATGAGCTACAATGGGCTGAATTGCCAAAATGAGAAATTGATGGCAAATTGTTATCAAATGTTTTATAAAAAGTTTATAAAACTTATACAATGTCCAAACTTACTAAAGTGAACTATTTACATATATGTATGGCTTACGTATAGACTCGAGCCTAAGACGCGTCTCTTCATTATAGGTCTCGTTCGGTCATATGTCGACCGATGGGCATCTCATTCTTGATCAATGAGCGATTGATATCTCGTGAAGTCGTGTGTCGACTATTGGGTGTTTTGTCCTCGATAAACGTGTAACGGATATATCAGGTGAGTTCATAGCCTCGCTTTTACTGCTTTATATGTGTTTATAAACCCGCGAGGGGGAATACATGCTCTTGGTATAAAATATACGTTGTCTATATATATAGTTTTGAGAGGATACATGTTTATGAATAAACATGTGAAGTTTGACTATATGCTTTGAACGAATACAAGTTGTTGTAAATGAATACAAGATGCTTGATTAAATGCTTTTGAAAGATGAACACAAGCGTTGATTGTATTGATTGTGAACCGCTATTTGCTAAGTGTTGTATTGCCAAAATTTGGAAAGTCCCTATAAACCCATGAACCGTTAACTACCCTTGATGGGTAGGCGCTGGTACAGACGGATGGATCCATCGGGGATGGCCCCCACTTGGGCAGGTCGCACCTGTGGGTTGGAGGCTCAGCCAGGTGTGTTGTATTAGAAGTAAGGGGTATTTGGCAAGATACCTGACTAGGGCATTATTATACTTAAGGCTTCGGTGTCATGGCTTAGTAGAATAGCGTGGACTTTGAGTATTGTATGTGTTACAATATTGACAGTGGATGAGATTCTTGTGTTCAAAAGCTTTGTGATTTATTTAACCCCATTATTGTTTATTTAAAAACCTATGAATTCACTCAACCGTTGTGTTGACAATTTAGCATGTATTCTCAGGTGTATAGGTTTAAGAGCAGCTGGAGCTGGAGCTGCGCAGGATAAAGTAAAGGCAAAACAAACAATTTCCATTCGATACATTTGACAAATCTTTATTTTTTTTCTTAAGGTTTATATAAACTGGTGGGACCTCTTTTTAGTTAACTCTGATTTAATAAAATTATCGAATTGTTTATTTTATAAAACGTCTCTTTTGAGGTCGTTTTCTATGACTGTGTGTGATGTGCTATGAAGTAACGCCCAATGTTGATATTCCGCTGCCTTGTGAAATTGGGGTTGTTACACACTAATGCTACATAAATACATACGTGTATAAGTATCTGATTACTAAATACGTAACTGGTTTTATATCATGTCTTAGCTTATTTTATACGTTCATGTCATGTTTTAATGTTTTAAGCTTTAAACTGTGTTTATCTTATATTGTGTTTATTTTGATTAAGTATTACTTGTATTTCATGTATTATTATACTTATTGTGTAATAATAAGTAACTTTCTAAAAATAGCAGGTTTCCTAAAATAGAAAATTTCCAAAAATAGAAAGTTTCCAAAAATAGAAAGTTACCAAAAAATAGAAAGTTTCCAAAAATATAAAGTTTCCAAAAATAGAAAGTTTCCAAAAATAGAAAGTTTTCAAAAATAGAAAGTTTCCCAAAATAGAAAGTTTCCAAAAATAGAATTACTGCTTAAAATAGATAAGTTTCTAAAAATAGAAAGTTTCCATAAATAGATTAGCTGCCTTAATTAAATAAGTTTCTAAAAATAGAAAGTTTCCATAATTAGATATAAGCTGGTTAAATAAGCTAAGTATATAAGCTTAAGTGTTTTCTGATTATTTTTCTAAGTCATAATGATATAAGGTATAGTTTATTAATTATTACATGTAATTTAAATAAGTTATAGGTTAAAAGTATTTAATTAAATATATCATGTTTTTAATTAAATAAAGTTAAATACTTAGGTTAAAATATGTATTATTAATTATTAATAATATAACCTAAGTAATGTTAATTAATTAATTATAGCCATAGTTTTTAATAATTAATTAATTATAAAGTCTAGAAAAATATCAATACTTAGGTTAAAAATCCATGATCTAATAATTAAATTATAACCTAAGTCATGTTTTATCAAATTAATCATGTCATATTTTATTAATTTAATTTTTAACATATGATTATTAAAACATAATCTTAACATAAACCATGAACCGGATCGTGACTAGAAACCATGAACCGGACCCGAAATCAACACCATACCCCGAACCACTTCGGGGTTCTCCCCTGTTTGCTGCTGCCGTGGGACCCACACCACCAAACCGAGACCTTGAGGTCTCGGTGGTGGTTCATAAGCCAAACCGAGACCCCTTGGGGGTTCGGTGTAGGCATCGGCTAGAACAAACACCCCTAAATCCTATGTTTTGATTTACCCTATAACCATTTACATGTTTAATTAATGTTTTTAATTAGCTATTTAAAACATCATGTTCTTATTTAATTTATTAAATCAAAACATAAAAGAAAGGATTAAAAAGGTATACCGAATGCGTGGATCAAACGAGGATGAACACACACGAATATTTGCACCAAATTCAAGATCAAAAATCAAACAAACACCCCCTTGTGTGTTGTTATATGCGGCGGCCAAAGGGAGAGCAAGGAGAAGGAGGAAAAATCTTTTTAGGGTTTTTGATGTGTTTACTGTAAAGTGAAAAATGGTTAAAAGATTTACCTTAACCCCTTTGTTAGTAAAATTTGATGGGCTTGGCCCACCCCTTTTGGTGTAGCCGTGGGTAAGGGGGCCCCACATGGGGTACCCGTACCTTTTTCCGAGTCTATTTATTTTAGTGTTCGTTCGTGTTTAGTCGTGTTCGTGTTTTATGTGTTCTCGTTAAATATTAACCGTGACTTAATATATTTTCGTGTTCGTAATAAATATATATACGTAATTAATATTAGCTCGTGATTAATTTACGTTCATGGTTTCATGATCGCATGTTCGTGATTAATTATTGTTTAAATAATTATTGTGTGTTCGTACGTAATAAATACTTATCGTGTTCTAACACGTACGTAATACGTAAAATTCTAACACGTGAACGTAATCATACTATAAAAGGAAAGTTTTAATCTAGTACGTACGATCTTAAGGGTACTATTCATGGTAAAATCATGCGGGTTTTACATCAGCCTATTATATAAACGAACTAAAGTAACTAGCAGAGTTATTTCAAAGGAGGATAGGACAATAACTTGATTACAATCAAGCTCATCACAAATAGCCAGAAAACTTTCAAACATACCATGACTTTCATCCAAATCATCATAAGAGTCGTAATCATCATCTCGTTTTGTTCCTCTCCTTTGTTGCCACACTTTTAAACCTATTGATGCCATATAACTTGCATGCTCATTTACCACATTTACTACATGCTCATTTACCATATCTTCATCATTTATAAGTGTAAATTTGTCATCAATAATTTGTCTTGCTAGCTTATCAACTCTTTCACTATATGAGTAGTACTAGTAATCCTAGATGCCACACGAAAAAAAAATCCTTGATTAGACAGAAAAAAAACCTTGCAATACGAATCTGGAAGGTTTTCACTCATACATAACACGAATGATACACCACATAAACAAGTTTAAGCATAATCATCACAATAGTAATTTTCAATTCTACATCGACAACTACTAAATAAACTTCCCTCGATATGGATGAATAAAACATAATTTCTAAAGAAATATCTATTACTAACCAGGGATGGAACCATAGGATCATGACACAAAACTACGATGTGGACTTATAATATACTAAACAGTAATGCAAACACAATTTTTAAAAACTACGTATATTTAACACAAATCTAACAAAAAATGAAATATTTTACTAAATTTAATATTACGCAACAAAAATTCATAAGTGTATTAAAACTCACTTTGATTTCGTACCTGTTGCTTATGGGTTAAAGAAAGAACTTCAACATAGTGCTACCCACAACGCTGACTAGGTCGTGACCTAGTTTTTTCAGTTTTCTTTCTCCGGCGAACTAGTGCGACCTATTTGTCACAACCCGACGACCTAGTTGAATTTTTTTTTCAAATCATTATTTTCTCTTTATAAATATCACATTTTCACACACAGTTCTTTAACACACAACTCAATATTTTCTCACATAACTCTGGCTTTCACACACACATTCAGAAATAAAAAATGGCATGCTCCTTCTCACATACCGAAGCCGAGATTAAGGCTATGATTCAGAAACAAATAATTCAACAACAACGTCGTTACGATGAGCTTACAAAGTTAGCTAATGATTTCGATGCTGCGTCCGAAGAAAATACGAAATTGCTCACGACATCTGAGAAATTCCGTGATCTCTTCCCACAGAAGCGTCATTTAATCGACACGTATCTTAGTAATCAATCTGATTTCGGGTTCAGCGTCTAAAGATCTTTGTTTAGAAAGTCGGTAAAATTGGAGGCTAAAATTAAAAAAAATATTGAATAGTTGAATAACTTGGGTTATCCATCCCAAACTCATATCGGTTCTCCATCCCAATCTCAAACAACTCATATCGATTCTTCGTCGCAACAACAGCGACGCTGAAATGTGTCTCCCGATCTACCCTTTCCATTTGAAAACGACTCAGACGGCAGAATGACTGACAATGAGGTGTATCAACTATACCTAGATCAAAAGCGTTGAGAGAAAGTCTGGAAGAAGAAGAAAGGGAACGAAGGGAGCTGAAGGCACAAATTATGGCCGAAAAAGATGAAGAAGAAACAATGCGTTAAGAGCTACCTGGTCAGTTTTTGGATTCAGATCCGAGAACTGACTAATCGTATTATGTAATTTTATTTTATCTATTTAGTAGTGTATTTGATTTCCTATTGTATTTCAATTTTAGTATTTTCATGTTTTAAATATGGAATAAATTTTTTAATTTTCGAATAAAAATTGTTTACGTTTACGGTATATGGTTGAAATTTTAAACTAAAAAAAAAGTAACTCCAAAAATTAGAAGTAATGGTATAATGCATTAGCTAAAAGTAACTCCAAAAATTGTTAGATTAATATATGTTGTGAGGAATTAAACAAAACTCAATATATTAAAATTTTAAATTTTTTTATAAAGATTATATAATTAAAACACGATTAAAACATGTTTTAAAAAAAATAAAAATTTATAAACACACAAACACAACCCACTTCTAAAATCGAGCGTGATTAAGACCGAATTGGGGAGATCGAGTCCGGCGATCGAGTCGTTGCACCGGGCCAATTCGGTCACGACCGATTGACGACCGAAAAATTCCGGTTGCGTTGTGTGTAGCCTAAGTTACTATGTCAAGAGGCAATGTCTAAGAAAACTATGGAGACAAACGAACACGTAATGGTTGAATGAAACATTCAAATTTGTTTGATGTTACTTAAATTTATGCAACATAGTTTATGTGAATATTTTTACAAATAACTTATCGTTAAATGTCTTTCGATTTTTAATTTTTCAAAAATACCTCAAAGCAACCCACGAAAACCGAGGCAACTTAGCACCTTATTTTCACATGTGTCTCGAAACAATCAAGAAAACCGAAGTAACCCGAGTCTAATCGAAACAACTTGTACTTGTGCCGGACATATGTCAACATATAGTATAAAGTTACCTCGATTTTTTCGGTTGCTTAAAAATATTTACGAAAAATGTAAAATAAAAAACATTTAACACAAACTCTTTTGTCAAATAGACATTTGTAAAAATATCCCCTATTTTAAAGGAAGTCTGATATCATCAATGTGTAGTCTGAGGACAACAAACATATTTTTAATTTTGTCCGAATAGGAAAACATTATTTTTTGAAGTAAAACTGCAGGATAATCGGTACCAGTGTAATAATACAACCTCAATATATTTATCCACTTGTCCAAGGCCCAAATTAAACCACAGGGAATAGGGCCCTCACAATATTGACCTACTGCTCATTTCTTCATTTCATGCATGTCGTCAATCTAACAAAATAGAAATTGCTAGAGAATCAGCATGCCCAAATCTAGCAACGGAAAAAGATTAAAATAGTTAAGTTGATCAGTTATGAATCATTGTATGATTATGTTTAAAGATTTTAACAAATATAGTCATTATTATCTAAAATGTGACACGTGTCAAACAGTGTTCAACCATTAAATGCTCAACGTTGAAGAACAGTTTAGCAAAAGTTGTTCACTTACGTTAAAAAGTTGATCACTTTTGAAAAACAGTTTAACATTTTTGCAAAAAAGGTTTATCACTTAAAAAGTTATGCATTTATGTATGATCAAATTTGTCAAAATTTTACACTATAACTATATTATGAATGAAGATGATAGATTATAACCATTTTCGTCTTTTTCCCATATAACAATGTGAGAAATAAATACATCATCTAATACTTGACATTGGATTAATTTGATTTTTTTTTAATCTTTTTCTATTTGATACTAATTTTTTAGTTATCACATAAATAATTATAGTGAACATAACACTACATTTTCAATTCGAACACCGCGAAGTTCTCATGATTCAATTCAATGTTATTATATTTGCGGTTTATAATCGGTTTCGATTCAGTTTTTCATCTTTAAAAACTGTTAATATTTATAGATGTAATCAAGCTGAAAATTTTTGATTTTTAAATCCAGTAGGTTTAATTCGATTTTACGTTTCAGTTTTGGATGAAAACCGAAATAACTAAAAGTATTCGGTTTAAAAAAAGTAAAAATTGAACTATCAATTTTTACTTTCAGTTAATTTTTTTCGTTTCTGCTTTTTTGTTTCGAATTTTTCGTTTTTCTTGCTCACCCCTATTTAAAACCTTTCTGCAACCCGCATGTATCACAATACTCCTTCATATACATATACATAGTAAGTTTGTATCCTTGTATAATTCGAATATTTAACATCTTCTTGATAAATGGTCTAATAATAAGACACTATGTATAGAGGCGAAACCAAATTTTTTTTTTTGTTAAAAGAGGCTGATCGTATATAAAGCAAATGGTTATCATGATTAGAGGAGGCTTACTGTAAAAACTAATAGAAAAACGACTTATAATACATATAAATAATGAATGAAATAGTTTAATTAAGAAAAACTCAGCATCAACTAGTCTTCTAATAGCTTCGTTTCTGACTATGTGGACATGTAACATACTCGACTTTGAGATATTAAAAAGTAGCCGTGTTGAGATTAGTCGTTCATAATATCGAGTTAAAAACTGAAGTAAAAAAGTGTGTAACAATATTACAATCATTATCAGGCTATGAGCCATTGTCTGCGGGATGCTTATCTAAAATTGTATTGTATGATAATCTGCTTAATGAGATAAAAGAAGAAGAATAAATAATTTGAGGGGAAGCGTGTATGGTCCAGGTTCAGATTCGATACCTACACAAATATTCCTGACTCTTTTTGTTATAAACTATTCAAATTTCCAAAGGGTTTGTGGAGGGCACGACGCATGTTACAATCACTATTATATTTTATTTCTATGTTTTTTAGCTCACTATTGTGCAAATATATGTTGGTCATGAGTAACATACAAGCTTCATTATGAGATTTTTGAATTACACATATGTTACTTGAAAACTGATGTCATGCATGCTATAATGGTTTACGTATAAAATAGTTTTGACGTTCTCAGTAAAAACACATCAGATTTAGATTCAGATTTAAGTAAACGGCTTAGATTTAAATGTACAGTTTAGATTCAGATTTAGAGCTTTTTAATAAACAAATAACACACCCTAATATATATGGAGTGTACGCAATACATTTGTATATGTTATTGGCGAGTCACGTTTATACTTTATATGATTGAAATTTATGATTAGATCGAAGAAAATCGTCGATTGTTGTTTAGTATTTTCATGAATCGTTAATTATTCCAGATTTTTGAGTGAATTTTTCAAAGTTGTAATCTAGGGAGGGGGCATGAGGATGTCTCGATTTTAAAGCTTGCCATTGGAAATTTTGAGGCCATCATTCGATCGCGATTCTCCAATCGCAAATGTAATTGCGGGGCTGGGAGAACCTTGTGAAATAATTCACGGGCTTATTAGCAACCTTTTCGGCTCATAAAAAGCAACTGAACATTGTATGGAGTGTAGTAGTAGGTTTGCCCGGTGAATCAACTTTTTTTTTTAAAAGATAGGGTTTAAGGCATAAAATAAAGACGTATTTTTTTAAGTGTATCGATATAGTACGTGTACTTATTTTGTTATCTATATGATACGTGTATTTTGGGTTTCGTGTTTATATGACCACATTATTATCGATTACCTGTAAAATCTGCTAGCAATATAACTTTTTATTTAATAATTATGATAACCTGGCCAAATAAATATATAACCCCACCCACCCGTTTATATAATTTCATTAAATTTTCGAAAAAGATTTTAAACTTTAATTAATTTTCGAAAATAATTCATTCAAAAAATTAAATTCACAAAAAAAGATTTTTTTAAAATTAACTCATTTTCAAAAAAGTAACTTCAGAAAAAATAATTTAAAAAAACCGAAAAAAATTGAAAAAGATTTTTAAAATTTTAATTTATTTTAAAAAATATTCAAAAAAATTAAATAAAAAAAAGAAAAATATTTTAAAATTTTGATTTATTTTCAGAAAAATAATTTCAAAAAACTTTTTAATTTTTTAATTTATTTTCGGAAAATTTAATTTTTTAAAAAATAATTTTAAAAAAAATAATTAAAAAAAAATACTTTCAAAAAAAGTTAATTTCGGAAAAACTAATTTAATAAAAGTTAATTTCGGAAAAAGTATTTTTTGTTTTTGACCAAAACTTTTAATAAAAAAATAGTAATTATTTTTATTTCGGACATAAACTTTAAAAAATTATAATTAAAAAAAAACGTGTAATTTAAAAAAATATAACAAATAGTTGTTTAAAAAAATATCGTAATTTCATAGGAAAAATCTGTAATTTCTAAGAAAATCGTAATTTCATAAAAAAATAACATTTGAAAAGATTTTTGAATTTTTTTCATAACTTTTTTTAACTCATAATTGTTTTCGAACAAAAACTTTCAAGAATATTATATTAACTTTTGAATTTTTTTCATAATTTTTTTCTCGATATTTTTTGAAATATTTTTTCAGCAAAAATCTTATTTTTTTTCCAACATAAGATATTTCCGAATTATACTATTAGTTAAAAAATTATGAAAAAAAAATATTTTGTTGGAAAAAAATTGTATTTTTGTGTTGGAAAAAAATTATATTTTTGTGTTGGAAAAAAACTTTTCAAAAAGCAATCTATAAAAAAAATAATTTGAAAAGTTAAAAAACAAAAAACAAACACCCGTTAGTATAAAGGACTAACTGTGCAAATGTTTGATGAAAACGCTCGTTAACCATTTGTCACGTAAGCAAAGTAGCACGTTAAACATGTAAGAAAATGGGTATATGTACCATATTAACCGGTTTGATAAAGTAGACGTACCGTATAAATAATAATAAAAAATATACGTACTATATCGACACACTTTCTTAATTACGTAACTATTTTATGCCTTAAATCCTAAAAGATAATATCTGCATGAATAATGAGTTTCATTTAATTTGAATTATAAAAAGAAACAATGACAAAAAGGTTTAAATACGAGAGTATGGTTACAGGTTGGTCATGTCATATGGGGTTTTTGTAAGGTTCGAATAAAACGAAAACCATGTTAACGAAATGCAGAACCTAAATAAGAAGAGGAGCGTTCTTGTCTCCAACATTAACATGTGCTTTCTCTTCACTCTTTCTTGTCGTATTTTATTTGTGTTCCTTTCAACTTTAAGGTAGGTAATCATATTGCTTCCAAGATCAACCATATATATATATATATATATATATATATATATATATATATATATATATATATATATATATATATATATATATATATATATATATATATATATATATATATAGTGTAAGGTTATTTTCAGAACCAAAAAAATAGCGAGAACTGCGAGAACCAATCTTATGCGTTGATAATTTGATCAATGGTCCATGTTTGTTATGGCATGGATGTAATTAAATGAAATATTATGTACTCTTTTATAACTAGATGCGGGGCATTAATGGTATTTTACAACAACTAAAATACGATCCATCATCAAAAGAGATGTTTATGGTTGGTTGGGCATGATCAGTTACGACCTTAATCTTCTCTCCCTCTTTCTAGTAACACGATTACCATCTTCGTGGTTCTCCTCAACCACCAAAAAAAGATGAACATTAACATTTGCAGATCTGTGTTTATCAATTAACGCAACAAAGGTAAATAATTGTTATTTAAGAATGTTTATAAAGTACCTCTCATATAGTCATACTGGGCCATTCAAACTGAATATACGTGAACGGTGGCCCTCAATTTTTGTAAAGATATGTGTACATTTTGGTCATCAGACACTTCGTTCTATTTTTCCTTTTATCATTTCTTATTTAATCAAAAGTGTATATTTTTATTTAGTAAAATATAATTGGATGAAAAGAAAGTAACTTTTTCATAAACTAGTATCATGTCTTAAGGGCTTCATTGGCTTTTTTAGTTTCTAATATGGTTCTGAGTTTGTTATTGTGTATTAATCTCTCATGAAGTTGTTTCACAATTTTGACATTTATCAAATCACCATAAAAATCAATTTTGCAGATTTTCTGAATATGTTTGTTGACAAAGAAGACAAATGCACTAGTGCAAGTAGATCCCACGGGTCTTTTTCAAGACATTAAAGAAGGTGGATATTGTTAAAAAAAGGTGTATCGACATGAGTCAGAAAGTCGAAAACACAAATGCATTTGTGCATGAAGTTCTTGATTTGTGATCAAGATTACGAAGATGGTGAACCGTGAATGCACATGTGTATTGCCTGGATTATAGCATATTGTATAATTTCTAAAGACACATCACATGTAGACGAATCATTCAATTTTATTTGTCTTGCCTTTTTCGTTTCTTCCCGCATATGTTCAAATTATAAATACGATATATAGTGAATATTTTGGCTATTTGGTTTTAATTGTACTTACGTAAATGATTTTTCTTGGAGAAATTTAGTACGCACGTCTGTATGTATCATTATTAGTAAGAATGCATTTGTGCATGAATCTTGATATGACCAGTAAAACTAGTAATCATCCATTATAAAAAATGCTTTTAATGAACTCATGCACATGTATTTCGTCCTTTTCTAGTGTCTAATACATCTATTATAAGATAATTTTCTCAACTCAGATTTATGAGTATATAATAAAGTGATTGCGCATGCATGTGTGTTTATACATAATTTTTTGTTAGGAAAAGAAGGAATTGCATTGATTCGACAAAAAGTTATCAACGTAAAAATTGAGACTGTTTTTAAATTCAAAATAAATAACAAAGAAATCCCTATAATCTTGGAACTTTTTAAAATACGAAGGCAGTTAAGAAATTTAATTTTATTATAGTAGTTTGACAAATCTACCCTTTTGATTTAAAGTTAGTTGTTTAATTATTAAAAATACATGATTGGTTATAAATGGTTCTCGCAGTTCTCGCTATTTTATTGGTTCTGAAAATAACCCTACCCTATATATATATATATATATATATATATATATATATATATATATATATATATATATATATATATATATATATATATATATATATATATATATATATATATATATATATATATATATATATATATATATATATATATATATATATATGTATATAAGCCAAAGAAAATATAAAATACTCCCTTCCTCTTTAAACAAGTGTCTACTTTAACTTTTTTTGGTCTTTTTTGTTCAACTTTAACCTTAAATATTTACGTTTTTGTTATATAATACTTGATGCAAAATATATGGATGGATTGGGTTTTGAATGAATTTTTCATTGATATAATTTTCATCAAGTATTATATAATAGAAACGTAAATATTTAAGGTCAAAGTTGAACAAACAAGACAGTAAAAAGTCAAAGTGGACATTTATTTAGGGACGGAGGAAGTAATACGTATCAAACAGTAAGATAACCTTTCTAATCAAATTTGAGTTAAAAACTAAACAAAATCTTATGTTTTTTTTACAGCATACATCATAGTATTCTAAGGGGCTATTTACTTAAAAATACATCTAATTTAATTATTTTTTTTCTATTATGGTTATCAAACTTTTAAAAATCAGTCATTATGTGTATTTTATCACTATTTTACCTTGTAAAATAACCATTTTATCTTTTAAAATTTTGAAAAAGTAAGGATAAAATGGTAACAAAATACATAGAATGATCGACTTTTGAAAGTTTGATAACTATAATGGGAAAAAAAAGATGGCTACATAAAACATAAAAAAGTGTCAAGTTAGAGCATTTTTAAGTCATTTACCATATTTTACACCTTTGAAAATCTACCAATCGAAAGTACGTACAAAATCTTTTGTATAAATTAGAGGTGGCAAAATGGGCGGGCGGGCGGGCTAAACGGGCAACGGGCTAAGCGGGCGGCGAGCTAAACGGGCGCGGGCTAAACGGGCAAGGGCGAAACGGGCGGGCAAAACGGGCGGGCTAAACGGGCGCAAGCTAAAAAAAAGGAAAAAAACATATAAAAACCTACAAGTAAAAAATAAAAATACTTGTTTGAAAGCTGGGATAAAAAAATTAATAAAAAATATTCATCGAGTATACTAATTTGTATTTTACAAGTGCGCCCGTTTAGCCCATTTAGTTTCTTACATATGCGCTCGTTTACCCTATTTATTATAAAGAATTGGCAAAAAGTGCCCATCTTTTTTTGAGAATGAGTAAAAAGTGCTCATATGTATCAAAATGGCAAAATTTGCCACCTCTAGTATAAATACATAGAGTACTTCGTAACTACTAAAGGCAATCACGTGGTAGAAAGTATGAACACAAACCCGACCATGAACCTAGCACGTTATACATAACCCATCAGAATCTCAATCCTAAAAATTCCTACCGTATAATGTATGTAGCCGAATTAATGGTTACGTCGACTCTATTAACCTTCGAATAACCGATTAATCGATAGGCGATATCTAGCCGCCTAACTAGCGCCTAGCAATTTTTACAAATTTTCTGTTGGTTCTAATTGTTTTGTGGCCAATCTTTTTAAATGTCTTTTAAAAAAAATCTTACTCTAAACACCGATGGTACTTTTTTTTTTTTTAAAGCAGTTTGGTGCAGCGGAGTATTTTGCGTGCCACTAAGGCACCAAGTCTCTCGACCCGAGTTCGAATCATCTCACGAAGA
This sequence comes from Glebionis coronaria, assembly GCA_025667525.1. NCBI lineage: Eukaryota > Viridiplantae > Streptophyta > Magnoliopsida > Asterales > Asteraceae > Glebionis > Glebionis coronaria. Next base: position 38,182,366 of record CM046881.1, read on the forward strand.
GAATACCAACCCCCATGCTAGCCATCCAGTTTCCCATTAAGGGGTTTCAAGACATTGCGATGGGATTCAAATCCGGCTGTCAATTCTGGGAAAATCCCCCACATGGAGAATGACAGGAGTCAAACTCCTGACCTCCCCACTATAATTACGAGCGTTGCACAATGATTAGGTAATAGGATTTCTAACAATCATTTTGAGCTCAAAATCATTCTGTAAACCATAAACGAAATGCATAAACATGCGTTGCACAATGATTAGGTAATAGGATTTCTAACATTACGAGCCAACGTTTGTGTCACGACTACTTATGTTATGGCGCCCGATATGCAGTAACCTAAACTAGATAACCCAACCGAGTTTTGTTTTCCGAATCGACGGCTTTTCAAACGGTTCTCGAGTCTTTTATAAATAGACATATGATTTACACAGTGAATTGCCTAGCTGTAAATAGTTGATGATATATTAATTTACGCAGTTGTCAAACTCATGATTCAGTTGCTCAACCACATTAACTCGGTGACCGAACCCTTGATCAGGTTACTAATACACTTATTTTTGTATTGAAGTATTTTGTTTAATTTAAGTATGAATATATATTGAGATTTCAACATTTGAGATATTTCTTTTTTGTAAAGCAAAATTTAAATGAGAGATTTTCCAAAAAAATGTTTTTTTAATAGGAATTATCTTTTTGGTTTATTCATTTTGTTTTTTATGTTTTAAAAGAAAATATAAAAGTTTCTTTATTTAGTAAAGTTTTTAAAAAAATTGATAGAAAAATTTGTTGAGAAAAAAAAGATATAAAATTAAAGGTGTTATATTTGTAGAGAAAAAACTTTTTAAAAAAAGTCTGAAATAAAACTTTAGTGATTAAATTTTAAATTAATTTGATAATTTTAAATAAAAATTATAATTTTTTATATTTTTACAATAAATTTAAAAAATTAACACATGCATCTTACATTTTACTCCCTCGTTTCTAAAATTATAGTTCCACTTTGATTTTTTCAGTCTTTCTTTTCAAATTTTGACCTTAAATATTTGTTTTTGTGTTATATAATAGTTGATAAAAAATTATAACAATGAAAATACATTTAAAAACTAAGCAATTCATATATTTTTTATTAAATACTATATAACACAAATAAAAATATTTATAATTAAAGTTAGAAGAAAAAGATCAAAAAAAATTAAAGTGGGACCATAATTTTAGGACGGATGGAGTATAACCTTATAATATAATAATCGTTAAATATTTAATATAAATTTCTTATCTTAAATTAAAATAATAAATCAAATTTGATTTATTTGTAACTTCGTGCGTGTACCGAATTTATAACTAAAATTTTTATATATAGTTTTTATATCTATCAAATATTTTGCTTTTAAGAAAAAACATTTAGCTCGATGTTAAAAAATGATGTGAAGTAGTATTTGTAGTTTTAAATGTAAAATATTATTCAAGTAAGGGATGCTGGGAAAAGAATTCGATTGTTATTACATTGGAACTCAAAATCGCGTGTTCGATTCCCACTCATGCTTTATTTTTTTCTTTAGAAAAGAAAAGCCCCAAAGTCCATCAGAGCAAACATTTTTTAGCTTAGTAGAGCCTGGTTCAACTAATTGAACCAATTGTACCTGGTTCAAGAGAGGTTTAGTGTGGTTTTTATTTTTTTTAAATAATTTTAGATGTCTTTCAAAGCTTTTTTTTTCTTACTCCAAATACGATAGAAATTTTTATCATTGCTATGTCTTCTACTTGTCTCACCAAATTGAACGACATGATCTTTTTTATCACTCTCGTACAATTTTGTCTAGGATGAAAGGACGGTTTTAGTCTCAACTTTCATATCCATACGCGGAACATAAAATGATCCGATCGATGTGGTAACATAGACAGATAGACTAGAGAATATTAATGTTAGATGTATAGAGAGACGAGCATTGTTCGGTTGGTGTCGGTTTTTGGTTAAAACTAAAACCAGACATTTTTTTTGTTTTTGTTTTCTAAAAAAGAACGATTGGTTTTATTTTTTCTAGATTGGTTTATCGGGTTTTGTCTAATTTTTTATTTAGTTATTCAGTTTTCAATTGATATCGAGGTATCTTACTTTCAATGTCGTATGTGTAATGCATCACAAACTAACAATTTCAATATCGATAATAACGATACACACAATAAGGACGATAAGAAACAAATGATCATAAAACAAATACGGAGTACTAAACACTTATTGCTTTATGTTTCATAAAATTGACACAATAATGACAACAAAAACTAGTTCTAAACACCAAAGATCTTAGAGGAAAAAGTTTACGCATTCTAAATTACACATTCAAAATTAATATAATGTGTTCCATGTTCGGTTTTTTCCATTTATTTTTCTATGATAAAACCAAACTGAATCGTGAAGTTCGTATTTTCGCGAAATTCAAAAAACGAACCAACTGTATCTAAACAGTTCCCGAGTGTTTTATAATTTCGTTTTAAGAAAGAACATTGAACTCGGTGTTCATGACTATAACCTAGATGTAGGGAGGGGCGAAGCCAAAATCAAATATGATCGAAAGCATAAATTTTTTTAAATCTTAATATGGCATAGTTCAATTTTTTTTAAATATATTAACTAAATAAAACAATTATCACATTTTGATGCATCGAATGCATTTAAAATATATCTAAAAAAAATCGACAATTTTTTTATAAATTAATTCTAAATCAAAAGAATCTATAAATATTCTGAACATCCACGGGACGGCTCCCTTCGTGGGTGTTGGGAAGTATTAAAAAGCAATATAGATTATAGAATACTTCTTACTATTTCTAGTTGAGAATATAGAATATTATTGAAAGTTCTGATGGAGCAAATGGTAAAAATTTCCTATGGCTACCTGAGGTTGGATGTTCGATTCCCATTAGTTTCTTCAGAATCTCTTTTTGTTCAAAAGAAAATTTACGTCCCTCCAAACGCGTTAAACAATAACTGAACCGAAAATCAAATGTTCAATTTAGTTAGGTTAGGTTGTGAAAGATATGGTTCGGTTACATATTTGGTTCACTTCGACCATTGTTTTCTGTTTATCTAGGTGTTACTTGAACGATGGACACCGAGAAATATAGGGTGTTCGATTTATTCGTTTCTATTTGTCCGAATAATATGTTTTTCGTTAACCCGAAAACCGAAACGAATGAAACTAAAATTAAACTGAATCGGAAACTAAATTTAAATTTTGATCAATGTTTAGGTTGACTCGAAAAATCCGAATTACATTATTTACGTATTTCTTTTAAATTTTATAACTATATAGATATTTAGATTTTTATTTTATTTTAACGATTAGTTTATAATATAAATATCAAGGTTTTCAAGATCGGAATCTTATTTAGGATCGTTTTCGTTTTTGAAAAATCGTGATCGTAAAGTAGGATCGGGATCATAAGATCCTATTATAATGTAATTTTTTTTGTATTCTTTGCAATATTTTAAAATTTTCCAAATTAATATGCATCGTAATACAAAATTATACGAATATTTCAAAAATATGGTCTTAAATTATGATTATGAAATATATAAAAAGATTTACATATTATTTTTTAGATTATACAAAATAAAACTTATAAATTTGTAGTTTTTTAGTTTCTCGTTTAAGAAAAAGTAAGATCAGATCGTAGTAGATCCTAAGATCCTATGATCGAGATCGGAATCCTATAAGATCTTAAGCATGCAAAGATCATACGTAAGATTCAGATCGTTTTTGCTTTGCAGTATCGTAAAATCGTAAGATTCTAAGATCAAAATCGAGATCTTGACAATCTTGATAAATATACAACAAATACTTATATACATTTGATTTTCGGTTCCGGTTAGCAAATTCGATTCGGCCTTTAGCTCGATTTGATTATTCATGGTTCCAATTAGGTTCGGTTTTCGATTTATTCAGTTTATTGGGTTTTTTGAACACCCTTACCGAGCAAACTTTTTTATTACCAAGGTACTAGTAGTAATAGTCTGGGCTGGCATTGTTGAGCCCATCAGTCCATTACCCAGTTTTTTTCCAAGCCCAAAACTCGGGTCAACATTGTAATAAGTTAGTGATGGATTGAACCGGGTTCAGTAGAGCAGGTTTATAAACCACGAAAAGCATGATCATCAGATTGATTGAGTGAATAAAAAATGGGAGATCGGAAAAAAGAGGGAAAAAAATCGAAAACAAATTGGCCGGTGGTTAAACCCAAGTCCAATTTACGTCTCAATCGCCTCAAAGATTTTGACCTTTTTACTGTATGTTTTCCCATTTCTTATTTTTTTTAACTGAAATTAGATTTTGTGTTTTGATCTGATTATGTGAACTCAACCAACACAAATGAACTGTTTCTCTTTTTTTATTTATTAAGGGGGTGTTTGCTTATGAGTTATGAGCTTATTTGTTTTTAGCCTTATATTTCATAAGCCTTAATTTTCTGGCTTATTTTGAGGCTTCTGGGCTTATATGAGTTTATTTATATAAGTCATGAAATAAGCTGTAAAATTGGGGGTTATGATTAAGCTAATAAGCTCACATTATAAGCTTCAAGTCTTAAAAAAATACCCCCTTACTAAGGGGGTGTTTGTTTTGGCTTATATAATGGGCTTATATAAGCCATTTATGGCTTATATAAGCCTATGTTTAATAAGCTTATAAGCCCATGGCTTATATAAGCTTAAGTTAACATGAGGGTAAAATGATAAATATGTTATATAGGCCCAAACCTTCATAAAAAAGCCACATTTTTGTGGCTTATCAAAACACCCATATATAAGCTTATAAGCCCACTTATATAAGCTTAGCCAAACAATTGGTTTGGGCTTATAAGCTTATGAGCCCATTATATAAGCTAAAACAAACACCCCCTAAACTTCTGAAAAGCTCATAGGCTCGTTTCTTTAGTTTATTGGCTACTAATAAATTTGAACTTTCGAACTCCCATAGGCTCATAAGCCCATACTTTTGAGCTTATGAACAGGGGCGGGGAGCTAGTAGGGTGACTAGTGGGTGATCAGCAACCTCTAATTAACCTACTTCTACTAGTTTTACATTTAGCCCCCTTTAATAAGCCCACAAGCCAGCCAAACAAACACCCAATAAGAAGCTAAATGAATAAACATGTAAGATATACATAATCGTAGCTTGTTTGTTTGTTTTCATTTATAACTATATTGTCTTCAATTTTCCGCTTGTTTCTTGTCTCATATTTTCTACACCTGAAATTAAAGATTGGTAGTTCTTTTTAGTGTTGTTACATTTTACTCCGTATGTTTTAATCACGTGATTTTGTTTAACCACACAATTGAACTGACTTCAACAGCTGAATGAACTCATTTTTGTATTTATAAGAAAATAACCTTGTTTGTGTGTGTTTGTTCATTAAGGGGGGTGTTTCTTTAAGCTTATTTGGCAAGGGGGTGTTTGTTTCGGCTTATGGCTTATTTGGTTTTGGGCTTTATGTTCATAAGCTCACTTTTTATGCCTATTTTGAAACTTTTCGGCTTATGGCTTATTTGGTTTTGGGCTTTATGTTCATAAGCTCACTTTTTGTGGCTTATTTTTGAACTTTTTCTGATTATATAAGTTCCATTATATAATAAGTTATATAGTTTCAAAATAAGCCACACAATGTGAGCTTATGAAACATAAGCCCAAAACCAAATAAGCCAGAAGCTGGCTATATAAGCCGAAACAAATACCCCCCAAATTGTTTAGCGTATGAGATTCTAAATTTGAGCTTATGAACTTCAGTAATCTATACGCCCATCATTTGGGGCTTCTTGAAACTCCAATAAGCTGGTTAAACAAGCTTAAACAAATGCCCTCTAAGTAGCTAAATGAATAAATATGTGAGATAAAGTAGCTTGTTTGGCCAAATAAGGATCATACACAAATTAAAGTAAGGAAACCTCGCAAATAGGCTTATTGAGCGTTCACCGACGTAATTAAAGCAACAATACTTTTGTTCATTCAAATAAACAAACTTTTTGCCAATGGTTCACTTTTTACCACAGCGCTCAGAATCTGTGTTTATGGGTTGTTTCAGGTGAAGAATTGTTTAACGGCTGCTGAATCAAATGCATTTGTAAAAGCTGCCGAAACGATTGGGTTTGTTCATCAAGGGAGTCTTGGCCCAACAATGGGTGAAGCTTATAGAGACAATGATCGTATTGCCGTAGATGATCCTGTGCTTGCGGATATGTTATGGGAATCTGGACTTAATAAGCTTTTTAATGATCTTACTATACGGGGTAGAGTTGCTGTTGGGCTAAACCCGAATATCAGACTTTACAGGTTTCTACTGACTTTTCACACAGTAGTTGCGAGTTTAGCACGCTATTTTTCCTGATCTCATTTAAGTTAATTCATATTCAGGTACAAGGTTGGTCAACGTTTTGGACGACATATTGATGAAAGTGTTGATATTGGTGAAGGAAAACGTACTCATTACACTCTGCTAATATATCTAAATGGGGGGGAGTCCAAAGCTAAATCTGACACGAACGGTTCACATGACTCCTCTGAACCTTTAGTTGGAGGTGAAACCGTCTTTTATGGTTCACGAAATAGTCTTGTCGCTGAGGTACATCTCTCTTTTGCTTACTTTATTCCGTCTTGTGTGTACATTTATTGTCCTTGTATCATCGTCATTAATGGGCTAGCGGTTTTCAGGTGAGTCCCACTCAAGGAATGGCCCTGTTTCATCTCCATGGAGCCAAGTGTATGTTACATGAATCGCGCAATGTTGCAAAAGGTGTCAAGTATATTTTAAGGTCGGATGTAGTTTTTGCATGATGACCACATGATGTTAACTACACAAGTCTTCTGTTCATTTGAGTGTATCAAAGAAGCCTATCTAAAGGTCGGTTAATTATATTTTGTTTTATCTATAACTGTCGTTTAGAATATGACTATGTCTTTAACATTGTTACTTTGTATGTCGTGTTTCATGATATTAATATTCTTATTATATGATTCTCGTTTGCCAATCATGTGTTTTTATTTGTGTACAGTGTGTTAGAAAAATATATTTTGCTGATTACTTGTACATGCGTCACCATTTAGTTGCTATCTTGCACATTACATCCCAGATTATATTATTCGAAGATGTAGAATTTGAATCATGATAGTTAGTTTGGATAAGCTGCTAGGCACCATAGGTAAGACATCAAAAGCTACCAATAGCTCAGATTTATTTATCTTATGAAATGCAATAATGTCAACGGAACAAATTGTTATGTAAGAACTGTGAAAAACATTAGTCTTTTCCTTCCTCTTCCGTACATATCTCTCACGCGTCAATTCACGATGCTACATTTCACTCTAATTTCGCCATCTTCTATAACACCTACGTTTCCAAGTTTGACCATTGAAGCTGCAAATTCTGTAAAGAACAGTTTCTCGTCTTTGGCATATGAATTCACAATGGATTTAGTCCTGTCATCTCCATACAATGCTTGGTCTGACCCAAACACCCCCTTACCCATAGTAATCCTTTTGTAATAGTCATTGTCAAACTTTGCAGACGTTGAGTCTAAGAAATCTCCTGCATTACGATCCTTGTTATGTACTGGGCATTTCTTTCGTAGGCTCATAGCAAACTCACTGTTAATGCTAGTATCAGTGGAGTTTTGTAGCCGGGCGCTAAAAGACGAACAATGTGAAAACCCTAGAGTGTGTCCACCAGAAAGTGTGACCAAATCTTTGACATTTAATCCTCTTTTAGCAAAACTTTGAATAAGGGTTGTGGTATTGGAAAAGGGAGATGGCAAGTTTATAGTTTCGTTAGCTTTTGATACTCGCCCGTCTTTCCTTCCCTTAAGTACATGCCACCATGGACCTCGAGACTGTATAATTGGACGACGATTCAGAATTTACAAAAGAAGGAAAAAAAATGTTACTTTAAACTAAAAGAATCATAAGAATAAAGTTACCATTGCTACTACATCTCTTGCAGCAATTGCTAGTACATCAGAGCACGAAACTGTACGAGGGCATGCTTTTTCAAGCTTTGTCTTGGCATCATCAATTACATAAAATGATCGAACTGAGACATTTGGAGGACCATCCTTTTCTGCCTTATTTCCTGGAGTTGAGTCAAGCAACAATGATGCATCACATCCCTGTTTGATCATAAATGCACTATTAGATTATGACGAACTATTATATGTTTGTGTGACGGAAAGCTGCAACATACCCTTATGAAACAGTCATGGAAGAACATCCTTAGAATGCGGGCTGGGACTTTAGGGTCGTAGATAGAAGCATTGCGAATTGTTTGGAAAATTATACTTTCTGCCTGTGGACATGTTTGATCGTAGTAATGAGCATTAAGTGCTGCTCTTGAAAATGGAACCGCAGTTAGTATAAGAAGAAATGCCGTAACTCCTGAAATAGTGATTTTAGCCATTTCTTAAAATAGGAGATATTGTTATATCAGTCGGGGATGATGAACTCCATTGAAATGTGACAGTATTATATAGGAGTATAGGACTTGTCGTAAGTAGATGGATATGCACGCAGATGAAGATTGTAATGTACTTTTAAGTTACTCAAATGGAGGTCTAACAGCTTAGTTGGGCTTCTAAACCAAGAAATAAACGTGGAAACTGCATTTGAATGAGATTTGTTTAATGTGGAATTGCAGGTGTGAAACTGTGGAGAGTAAGAATGGTTAGAATGTAGCAATCAGTTGCAAAGGTGAAATAAACAGTAGGTAGAAGACGGAGTACTTGTACGTTTAGTACTTTACTGGTTTCTATATTTGGAAAAAGAAATAGAGAATGAACTTAAAAGGGATTGCCTTGCAGTTGGTTTTGTTTTGTTTAAGCAACATATCTAACATGTCCACACCTGTTCATTTTAATTTAATTGAAAACCATTTGACACCTCAAGACTAAACTATTGTTTTGCTGAAAAAGTATGAATAGAATATGTGTGCAGATATTGTTTTTTCTTTGTAGAAGCAATTTTTGTTTTAAGTTAAGGTATAGTAGTCATTCCGTGATCTTCTACATGTAGCTTACACAAGTGTGCAGACTTGCAGTTAATCTTTTTTGGTTTTCGGTTAAGGTATAGATATAGACATATAGTGATGGAATGTGTTTTCACTCTAGAAAAAGCTTTTATTTAAGGAAAAGTGCATGTAAATAACCTTGCAAATGTAAATAATCTAAATGGATTCCGGTGGCGGTCAAGCTAAATAAGCACCACTCATTGTGTATCTGGGTTGGTCTTGTGGTTAGTCAGCAACTCGGTGATATTTTTATAGGTTTAAGGCTTTCAAATTTCACTAGAGATGTGTGAAAACAGAACGGTCGGGAAAACGGTCAAAATCGTCGTGAAATACACTGGTTAGATCACATACATATAAGTCAAATATCTGCTTTCCCTGAAAAAGTTTGATCAGTGTTGTGAGTGAATCACATGAACAATATGAAGTTTTACTAGTGCAGCCATATATATATATATGTGCTTTAGCGTATACTGAGATTTGACTTGCCAATGAACGTTCTAAATTAATAAAAAACATAATTTATTCTAGAAAAATGTAAATTATAATAAAAATAGAAGTAATTGTATAAAATCGTATTGACAGAATGTATATATGGATGAATATCTTTTGCAAATTAGAAATTAGTCAACGTTATCTACTCTACGGTAAAGAATATAGGAACAAAAATCCCACCTTATGTGAATTACTTCCCCGATTATATCTACCGAAGTTGTAAGATTGAGATTAATATAGTTTAGTGTAGACAAGCTCTTAGGCACCATTAGTTAGTAGCTCAAATTTTATTTAGTGTGAAATACAATAATGTCAAAGGAACAATTTGCTATGTAAAAATTGTTAAAAACTTTAGTCTTTTCTCTCTTCTTCCGTTCATCTCTCTCACGCATCAGTTCACGATGCTGCATTTCACTCTAATTTCGCCATCTTCTATGACACCTACGTTTCCAAGATTTACCATTGAAGCTGCAAATTCTGTAAAAAACAGTTTCTCGTCTTTGGCATATGAATCCACAATGGATTTAGTTCTGTCATCTCCATACAATGCTTGGTCTGACCCAAACACCCCCTTACCCATAGTAATCCTTTTGTAATAGTCATTGTCAAACTTTGCAGACGTTGAGTCTAAGAATTCTCCTGCATTATGATCCTTGTTATGCACAGGGCATTTCTTTCTTAGGCTCATAGCAAACTCACTGTTAATGCTAGTATCAGTGGTGTTTTGTAGCCGGGCGCTAAAAGACGAACAATGTGAAAACCCTAGAGTGTGTCCACCAGAAAGTGTGACCAAATCTTTAACGTTTAATCCTCTTTTAGCAAAGCTTTGAATAAGGGTCGTGGTGTTGGAAAAGGGAGATGGCAAGTTTATAGTTTCGTTAGCTTTTGATACTCGCCCGTCTTTCCTTCCCTTAAGTACATGCCACCATGGACCTCGAGACTGTATAATTGGACGCCGATTCAGAATTTACAAAAGAAGGAAAAAAAAACAAACGTTACTTTAAATTAAAAGAATCATAAGAATAAAGTTACCATTGCTACTACATCTCTTGCAGCAATTGCTAGTACATCAGAACACGAAACTGTATGAGGGCATGCTTTTTCGAGCTTTGTCTTGGCATCATCAATTACATAAAATGATCGAACTGAGACATTTGGAGGACCATCCTTTTCTGCCTTATTTCCTGGAGTTGAGTCAAGCAACAATGACGCATCACATCCCTGTTTGATCATAAATGCAACTATTAGATTACGATGAACTAGTATATGTTTGTGTGACGGAAAGCTGCAACATACCCTTATGAAACAGTCATGGAAGAACATCCTTAGAAGGCGGGCTGGGACTTTAGGGTCGTAGATAGAAGCATTGCGAATTGTTTGAAAAATTATACTTTCTGCCTGTGGACATGTTTGATCGTAGTAATGAGCATTAAGTGCGGCCCTTGAATATGGAACCACAGTTAGTATAAGAAGAAATGCCACAACTCCCAAAATAGTGATTTTAGCCATTTCTTAAAATAGGAGATATTGTTATAACAGTTGGGGATGATGAACTCCATTTGAAATGTTACAGTATTATATAGGAGTATAGGACTTGTCGTAAGTAGATGGATATGCATGCAGATGAAGAATGTAATGTACTTCTAAGTTACTCAAACGGAGGTCTAACAGCTTGGTTGGGCTTCTAAACCAAGAAATAAACGTGGAAACTGCATTTGAATGAAATTTGTTTAATGTGGAATTGCAGGTGTGAAACTGTGGAGATTATGTATGGTTAGAATGTAGCAATCAGTTGCAAAGATGAAATAAACAGTAGGTAGAAGACGGAGTACTTGTACGTTTAGTACTTTACTGATTTCTATATTTGGCATAAGAAATAGAGAATGAACTTAAAAGGGACTGCCTTGCTGTTGGTTTTGTTTTGTTTAAGCAACATATCTAACATGTCCACACCTGTTCATTTTAATTTAATTGAAAACCATTTGACACCTCAACACTAAACTATTGTTTTGCTGAAAAAGTACGAATAGAATATGTGTGCAGATTTTGTTTTTAAGTTAAGGTATAGTAGTCATTCGGTGATCTTCTGTTTACATGTAGCTTACACGATTGTGCAGTTGCAGCAGACTTGCAGTTAATCTTTTTTCGTTTTAGGTTAAGGTATAGATATAGTGATGGAATGTGTTGTCACTGTAGAAAAATAGACGAGTACGTAACAAAATACTGTTATTTAAAGAAAGGTACAAGTAAATAACCTTGTGTAAATAATTTAAATGGATTCCAGTCTAGCTAGATAAGCACCACTGATTGTGTATCTGGGTTGGTCTTGTGGTAAGTCAGTGACTCGGTGATATTTTTATAAGTTTAATCCGACTCCCTATCAAGTAAGGAGAGCTAGGTTGTATGACTTCTTGCCGGTCTTTAAGGCATTCAAATTTAACTAGAGATGTGTGAAAACAGGAACCGTCAGGAAAAGGGTCAAAATGGTCATGAAATACACCGGTTAGACGACATACATATAAAACAAATATCTGCTTCCCCTGAATAACTTTGATCAGTGTTGTGAGTGAATCACATGAACGATATAAGTTTTACCAGTGCAGCCATATATGTGCTTTAGCGTATACTGAGATTTGACTGACTAATGAACGTTCTAAATTAATAAAAACATAACTTATTCTAGAAAGATGTAAGGTATAATAAAAACATAAGTAAATGTATAGCTGTAGATTGCCCGTATCAGCAGTGTTTTAAAATTCGATTCACCTAGCCGGTGGAATAGGTTCAACCGTGATTCGGTTGAGTGATTGGATCTCGATTTTGAGGAAAAAACCCGATTGAACCGTGACTCGATAGCTCGATCAGACCAATTAAAAAATCGGGTTTTAGAACATTGCTTATTAGTCACACATGACCAATAGGTGAGGGGTGGTTTTCAATAGCGAGCCCACTATGAGGGTATGTTAGCGAACCCACACCACTGCGAGGGTATGTTGTAACGTGTAAGTGAGCCGTAAAAAAGGTTCACGATGGTGAGCGAGTTACTTCTTTGTTTCCGTGCAGATTTTATTATTTATATGGTTTGCGAGTGTACGTGTAAATATCTGTGCAAAATGAGTATTAAATTGAAAGGCGGCGATATAGCCAAAAGTAAAAGAAAGAAAGTTAGAGTAAATGAAAAAAAAGTAAAAGATTGCGTTGAGGTGAAAAGTGAATTAGAACATTATGGTACGAATAATATGAGTACTCTTATACATTTTTTTTACTTATTCATTATATTATTTATTAACTTGTGCTTTAAAAACACACGATAAAAAAATAAAAAAGTATAAAAAGTACTCAAGTCTCACAAAAATATTAAAAAAACTCACAAGAACACACAAACTTTTATAAATCCGATATATTTTTTGTATTTTTCCGTGAGACCGTGTCTTCTATCTTTATACATCTAAAGCACAAGTTAAACAAATCCGTTTATTATTCATTTTCCAAGGCAATCTTGTTACGTTTGTATAAACGTAAAATTAATTGTCATGTAATTGTTAAATTATTAAATCTATTTAAAGCTGATTATAAATGAAACATATAAAATTAACTTGTAATCAAATGTCCAAATTTTTCGGTCTTTACACATCTAAGTCGTTTAAAAGAAATACAGTAAAAGGTAGTGGGGTAAAATTAGAGAGGGCGCTGCTGAATCGTTCAGCTATAAAAAAACCCTTTATTTATCTAACACACAAACCAATAGCTGCCCGATTCAGCATGAACCTCTGAATGGATCCAGTCCAGCATCTTTCAAACAGCCATAATGTAGGTGAAGCTGGAGGGTGGGTCACAATATCTCTCTCGGACCAATAAAAAGTGACCCGCACCACGAGCGAGTTTAACGGAGAAGTGGTCACGTTTCACCTAACCAAACCAGGGGGGTCCACCCACCCAATATTGACCCACTTGGGCATGCGCCATCTCACTCTCTATGGACCCCACTTGATGGACCGCAATTGCCAATGGGAACCCACTTGGATGACCCCACTCTGCACGTGTCATTGCCTAACCCCTCACGTGCTCCCTTCACCCTACCCCAGATTCCACCCCCACACCTTTTTCTTATCTAACTTTCCACCAATTATTTCATTTTTTTGCAACATACACATAGGACAAACATAATAAGATTAAAAGATATATTATATGGAAATTTTTATGAATAAATCATAAACAAAAGTTGAAGTTAAATGCAATGTTTTAAAATTCGGTTTTTTAACTAATTCGATCGAGTCTTCTAGTCACGGTTTAATCGACGGTCTAACTGGATTTTTGGGTCAAAACCGACGTCCGATCACTCGATCAAGTCACGATTTAACCGGCCGAGTCAACCCGAATTTTAAAACACTATTTAAATGCACTTAATGTGACTTGATTGTCTCGTTCAACAAATGCAACCGAATTAACTTGTATTTACGTCGAATGCGTGTCAAACTCAAGATATAGTGCAAAGTCGATTCGATTGCTTCGATCGTCTCAAGACATATCCAAAAAAAAACCCTCACATCAACAACTAATGTAAAAATGCATAAATAGTATTTTCTCTTAATACAGTATGTGTATTGAAGCGACCGAAGCAATTGAGGCGAGACGACTGACACAATAAAAACAACATAGACGATTTCTATTTATATCGGACACGTGTTAAAATATGATGGAGACTCGACTTGTTGCTTCGATCACCTGAAGTCATTTTACGAAAAATATCAAGTTAAATGCATTTAACACAAAGAACTAACGGCTAAAATGCTTAAATAGTATTCTCTCCGACTTATGAAATGAAGTGAAACTAGATTGTGTTATTCATGACAAAAGTTATCTAAGATGAATGTTGATCATCATTTGAGGAACCAACCATGAATTGAAGCTCTCTTTTCTCGTAAATCTTTAACCAAAAATCCTTAGGCGGCACTTGACTTGTTGAATTTGAACTTGAACTCGGTGCCGATTTTGTCAAAACGTTACCACACTTTTCTTCGCTTTCGCTACTGTTAGATATCGACCCTCCTGGCGATGTTTGGACCCCCTCTACACCACTCGCTTGCATTGCGGACATGTAACTAGCCATGGGCACATTAAAAACCTGTGTTGCACCAGCCGGTATGGCCCACATCTGTGGCATGTGGGCCGAGGATGGTGCGCCGCTTGCAGTGACCGTGAAAAAAGCCCCTGCTTGCGGCGCACCCATACTCCACACGGGCATAAGCCCCTGCGACACAACAGGTGCCACAGGGGCAAAACCCGAACCATTCACATCATAAAACTCGTTATTACCCCCTCTTTTTCGTTTCCTTCCATCACCATCTTCGCCACTACTCGAAGTAGTAGTAGGAATCTTTAACGTGCCATTTACATTAACCGCGATAGCAGGCACAGTCCCAGTACCCGTAGCTCGAATAATGGCGTCTTCAGCATGCTCTAATAACCACCTGATAGTCTCACCATCAGACTTATGCCCAAGCTCCCGAGTCAACTGAAATATCCTAGCAGCACAAGTTGCAGGCATACGTATCCTTCGACCACGACCTTCGACTTTCGTATGACGGTCTTTAGTACTCTTACGTGCTACTTGTGCCACTTGTGCAACCATAGGTTTTATTTCATCGTTTTCCATCATTGGTTCTTCCTTAAAAAAGGTTATTTCCACTGGAGGTGGTGGATCTTTTAGCAACTGATCATCAGTGACAACTTCTTTTTCTTCTTCAGATTCCATATTGGTGTTATCATTGAATGAAACCATGAATATTTTGAACAGAAAAAGTGGATAATAGGGTGATTTAGTTGACTGGTTTTCAATCTAATTCTTCATATGTCAGAAATGAATTAGGTTTGTTAACTTTGTTATGACAAAATCACAAAGTACTTATGATTCAAAAAAAAACAGACACATAAAAAGGTGAAGAACATGAGGAGACCCACTTATCCTTTTGCTAGAAAAGAGGGGCCCTCCTAGAAAAGTGGTTCTTTTTGGTAAAGGTAAGTAAGTCAACGGTTCAGATTTAAGTTGTAGTTGGATTCTGTAAGATTGTGACACGTGGTGTTATGTTGGAGTATCGTTAGGTAACGTCACAATAGGTTGAGTACGAGTAGAAATTCATCCACCTTTATTATATCCATTGATAGGTATGGCTTGGGCTTGATTGAATCTAGTCCATCTAAAGAGATGGGCCAATGGGCTCTAAAATACTTTTTTCGTTCCAAATTAATTGTTCCTCGATAAAAAACATATTTTTTTAGAAAACATCACTATCATTACATTCTTTTTTTTATTTTTTTATAAAATGACACTTTTATTCGTATGCAATTAATTAAAACTTGGTATATAGTTTGTAAAATCTAGTACCACTAGATAAACTTGTTATATAACTTACATCTACTTTGAAAAGAGATTATAGTTTTGGAACACCCCAAAATGATATACATGACTATAATTTAGGACGGAGGGAGCATATATGATAAAAGAAACTTATTATATAACTTACATCTACTTTGTTGACCGATTGATTCAAACAAAACCGGGTTAAAAAAACAGAGATTCGCCCACTTTATTCTAGAGTGTTAAGATAATAATATTTGAAACTTAAGATCATAAAAATCTTAGCTATGCTTGAAAGTTGATGATGGGTTATACTAGTCTTATGAGTTACGAGTACTAAAAGAAAAGAAAAAAACCAGAAGAATAGAAAAGAAATAAAGTATGCAAGTCGAAAATAAAGCTATGTATGTAACACATTAATAAACCGATAAGCAAAAACTATATTCAAGTCTTACTATTATAGTGTTGTAGACAAGGAATCCACAATCGTTACGTAAAAATGTATAAGCAACAAGCAGTTACAGGGCAACTCTCCTTTGGCATGTCATAAATTCAAATGAGTCACACGATTAACGGTCTCATGAAATGTGCATGCCAATAGAGGGTCGTCCTTTAAGTAGTCTCGCTTGAGAAGGTCCATCGTTCTCATCATATGGTTTGGTGGCTCAATAATGGTCTGGTCTTTTGTTTCCTTTTATACATATTTAGGTGATCGAATAAATTAGTGATCGAAGACTTAGCATATGCCGAAGAAGCTGCTTGTGCCCTTTATTAAAGTGCTTTTCATATGTTCATGTTATACTTTATACATTTTTACAAGACTTTTAAGAAAACTATACAGAACTTTATTTTCACAAGGACGAGTTTCTACTAAATGACATATGCAAACCAAAAAGCATATTTCACATACTAATTTGTGATTGCATTATGAGCAATGTAACATGTAAATACAAAATGTGAAATCATACTTTTTATTTGGAAGTAAAAAGAAAAGGCCTATAAAATGGTCAGCATATGTATTTGCATCAAAATGAACATAACTTTCTACTTTTCTAGTTGTTACTATTCCATTTAAAGTGAATTTGATTCCATTTTCTTATCCTTAGATGGTTTTATAGCAAGCAATCTTTACTTTGAAGAGAAAGAAATTCCTCTAATGCTCTGAAGAAGATCTTTTAAGATTTGAGGATGGGTATAATTCTATGATTATTCGGCATTTTTTCTCACGAACATATTCTTGCTTGGGAGACAGCATGCGACATCTCGATCCACTATGTCCTAATGTCCGTGATATACATTATGAATTTATGATTCATGAATTAACCTCTCTATTATAAAGGGGAATCACGCTTCCGTAGAAGCAGTGATTCCCCTCACAACATTATTGATATGAGCAAAAACTAATATCAATTAATCAACAAATCACCCTAAAACACAAGAAAAATACCTAAACTTTGTGCTATAAAGCGGAATTATGTGGTATGTTTTGTGTTTGTGTACAAATAGGTAAGAATGATGCATTTTCAAGCAAACAAGAAGAAAATCAAGCTAATTTGGATGAAAAGACAAAGAAGGATCAAAAGTGACAAGCCATTTGAAGACAAAGGACCTATCTTGATAATTTTCAAAAGATGAAGGACTAAAGTGTAATTTTGTAGAAGTCAAGATTAAAGTCAAACCTGGTCAACTATCAAGTCAACAAAGTCAAAGGGCTCAAATGTTCAAAAATGAAAGTTGAAGGACTGAAATTGTCAAAGAAATGAAGATTATAGCTCAAAAGATCAAACTGCCAAAGTAGAGGGGTTAATTCTGCCATTTTTGGAAGTTATTTAGTGCTTAATTCGTGTGTAAAAGAATGGACCAATGAGAGGCCAAGAATTCAGTCACAAGGATTGCCAGCTGGCCACTAGCGCCGTTTTCCCATTAATACCCAAATCTCAACAGTAAACTCCACTTTCTAGTTCTCAACCAATGGGATTTCGCCACTCAATAATAGCTTTATCTGAAATAGATAATGATCCGTGTGCTCTTTATTTGCCCAACCAAAACACAACACGTGTCCTCCTTCTTTGTGACAACCCTAGATTTTGGATTTTTCACTTTTGACTGTTTGATGTTGATCATGTGCTTGGTGTGCGTTTATGTGTTATGTGCTCATATTTGAGACTTTATCATTTTATGTAGTACATGGTACGTTATATGATGATGTGATAGGGTTGGTTCGTGCTCATGAGTTCATATGAATGTATAAATCATGGTATAAGTTGGAAATGAAACGAAATGAAATGAAATGAAATGAGTTCAGAAATGAACTGCAGAAAAGTTCGGGTATCGTTTTGATAAGGTTTCGTGTACGTATCGTATGTTGTATGTATGTATTAAGTATATATAATATGGTTAGGATAAGTTTTATAGTTCCTTTCTATATTTAGAAACTTTTAGAAATGAAGGCTAGGTCAAAAATCGCGTAAAAAGTCGAAAAATTAGCAAAAGGGTACCCGGTTTGGTCCCGAAAGTGTATAGGAGTATAAGTAAACTTAAAATAGAAGGGGGAGAGTGTAAATATGATAAAACACAGAGAGGAGTCGAATTTGTGGGTCCCATAGCCTTAATTTTAATAATTAAATTAATAAAAATAGGATAATTACCATTTAAAAGTCCTAATTGGGCCTAAACTTGTCCAGAAGGTTACCAAGGCCTATATAAACACCCCTAGACCCCTAAAAACGACTAATAACCCTAAATAAACCTAAAATCAGTCTAAATCTTCCATGGATATCAAGAGAAGTCAAAATTATTATTAGGGTTCATTAATTTTTCTTGTTTCAAGGTAAGTGATCAATTAAACCTTAATATAATTTATGTTTTTATTAATTAATCATAATTGTATTGTTAATTAACCATCATTGAGATGATTAGGGTTTTATTAATTTTATGGAAAAATATATTAATTAAGATCCATTAATGATTTTAGGGTTTGTGTTATAAATTTAGGGATAATTAGTGATGTTTAGAGGGTTAGTGCATAAAGGCGTAAAACAGTCTGATTTTTAAGGCTGTCTTGTGTCGACTGTTCCGGGCAGTAGGTAGCACCTTTGGTCGAGTTTCTTTTTTTTAAAATTAAGTTCAGGGAGTCTACTTTTCAAAAATGTAAGGTTGGTCGAAAATGGAGTTTGGGAAGGTCGTCAAATAAGTTTTACAAAAACAGTGCGTTGTTCAGGAATAAATTTTGATTTCGGGGATTTGAGTCAAAACCTAACCAAACGGATGAGATAGCCAAATATTTTTGATTTGGGAACTCTTTATAATGTATATAAAAGGACTGGAGGTTTTCAATAAAATTTATGGTGTTTAGGTCGGGGTTTTGGTGTCAAACATTTAGCATGTACGGAAAATCAGTTTTGGTGAAAACGACTTTTGGCGTAGAGACTAAACGAAAGGGTTAAACGTGTAATTAGAAAGTAAAATTGGTTTTTGAAGTTCTTAGATCATATAACAACATAACTCCAGTAGGGTAGGAGTCAAGTGTGGTGTTAAGTTCACTTCATGTGATCGTTTAGTGACTAGTAAACCGTACCGGGGAAAAACTGGAATTTTACGTATATAATAGCTTGTAGTGGGAGAACTAGATAGTGGGGATTGGGGGATTAGATTCATCTCCTTGATTGTTACTTAACTTGGGTGTTAAGACCTGAGCTAAGGGTGTCGTGTATGATTTTATAGGTTTGCAGGAGTGCTAGCTTGCTGTGCTATCAGGTGAGTTCATAGTCCCGTTTTGCTACGTTTTTAAATGTTTTTCCAGTATGGGATGGAGATGACACTTGCAATGTTCTTTAACATGATTTAGTACTATGTTTTAAAATGTGTGGACATACATGTGATATTGTGTGACTTGCGTGCTTATGTGTTCTCATATGTGCTTTGATATGTGTTCTGATATGTGAATCTTGATTGGGTTATGATTGGGATTGGTACGTAGATGTATGGGCGTCTATGGGACCAGTTGTGATGTGTGTGGAGCGTGGGGCACGATCCGTCCTGAGTTCTTGGTTCGTGGGGCACGATCCGTCCTGAGTACTTGTGCATCGTCTCTTCGGAGGCAAGATATCTCGACGGGGATATAGTTCATCTTCCACAGGTGGTGTGGGAAAGATCCGGATAGTGTGGTGTGTGTTCTTGTGTGTGTGACGGGATACTTCTTGATTGTTATAGTGTGCTTTGTGAATTGTAGATGTGATCGGTACTTGGTTTATGTTTTGTTGTGGATGCATGTAACATGATTATCACATTATGGTCCATTACTATAAATTGTTTTCCTTCAACTTATTTGCAGCGGATGTAAAGGTTTCTTATGATGTTCTAGATAACTTAAACCTATGTTCTCACCAACTTTATGTTGACAGATTTTAGTGTCATTTTCAGGTGAGGTAGTTGAGGAGGATGATGTTAGAAGTGGCTAGAGTGTAGAGGCTGCTAGGATTGCATTAGGAGGATTCCCTTTCCTCTTAGATTTTATTTTGTGTCTTGATTAAGTAAACTTTATGGTACCTATATGTTTGATGTTTGTTCATTTGTATGTCTTTGGTAAGATAGGCCTGTTACCTACTTACCTAGACGCCTGCATTGTTGAGATATTGTTATGACATTTGTGTCGCCATTTATGATATTTCAATTTCATTTAGTTCTCTCTATAGACACGCTGTTGTTGTGATGATATCTATACGTCGCGCCCCATATTCCGCCATGGTGGGGTGTGACATTCTTCAACCAAGAACCCAGGGACGATTTTGAGCTAGAATGCATTTCAGAAGAAGATGTAAACATGTAAAGTGTTCAAAATCAAGAGACGAATTCAGCCCACTTATCCAATTATGATGAAATTCAGTCAATCAAAAAGGCCCAAATGTGTTCTTTATCAGAAATTGCAATTAACAGAATAAAGCCACGTGGAAGCTTGGGATTGGATGCAACACGTCACTCTCCCTCACCAACTCTCATCTGCACTCTATAAATACCCCTAGATAGCTCTCATTTTGATGTAATGTAGAAAAGTGTGAAATCACACACACTTTATCTTTCTCTCTCAATTCAGTTAGCTTTAGCATAACAACTCAAGAGATTGACAACCTCTTGAGTCTGTTATTAGTTGTAACTACTTTACCAGCTTTGTAACCACCTTTCCAATTCAATAAATAAAATTTCACATTAATCTTCTTCATCTACTGTTCATACCTTGAATCTTGTTACTCTGTTGATGTTTTTAGCTTGTTATGATCACCATTGATCATGATTAGCTAATTGTGAAGACCTGTAGTTGTTGTTCCTGTTCTGTTCAATCCAGTTCAAGTTTGAGTAGATTTTGAAGCTTTTAAGCTCATTAATGGTGATTTAGATGATGGTAGCTGCTGATTAGTTGATTTCAGTTGCTAAGGTGGTGGTTTAGCACTGGTTAGAAAGCACAACGCTTCTCTACTCCCCAATGGAGGCCTATGCTTAAAGGTTTCATGTCCTGCATTTTTGTTCCTCAATGTTGCCTGCATGTTCAATTCCTAGCTAAAAACTTGTTTGAATGCATGATAAAGTGTGCTTAGTCTGCAATAGAGTTGATGTTGATGTTTGAATAGCTTAATTGTAGCATAGCATTTGATCACTAGCTTAATTCTCATTCTTGTTTGCTTAAAATAAGTCATTTTAGCTTATTAGAGCATTTAGAGTGTAAGTCTGTTTCATAGCTTGAAATCAGTTCTAATCCTTCACATTTTAGTTACTAAACTTAGCTTGATATATGTCTTGAATCAGTTTAGCTTTTAACTCAAATTTCTTTCATAAAAGTTTGATCAAATTCAGATAACTAGTGTTTGGGAGTAGGACTTAGTCTGAGTTCAAGTGTTAGTAAGTGGTTAATTTTAGTTCTCTTTCAGTCATTTAGTCATAGCTTAATGTTTTCAGTCATTTTCAAGTCAAGTTTTTAGTCAAACAGGTAATTGGCAGTTTAAAAAGTCTGGGTCAGTTTTGGATAAGCAAGTTTTCAGAAAGTGTTGATTTTCAATTCATTAGCATTCCTTTGTTACTGGATCAAATTTCTTCAAACAAGCTTCTAATCATCACTCAACATCTGTAGTTTTAGTGTTAAAGGAAAATCTACAGTATCTAGTTTTGAAAGAGAAATAAGCATTTGATTAAGTACTTTAGCATTTCTCATTCTCTGTGATAAAGTGTCAAGCTGTTTTCTCATTCAAGCATTTCCACTTCATAAACTTGCCCATTTTCTTTCACAAACCTTTTTAGATAGTGTTCCTGGATAAGTTTGGAAATTTTCAGCTTTTTGGAAAATTTGGTCAACGCAAGTCAAATAAGCACTCTTTTAGCTTAATTTCATTTTCTGAATTCATTACTTGATGATTTTTGATAAGAAAAGACATTCCTTGCTTCTAATGAGCTGATTAACAAGTTTTTGCAAGAAAATTGGATTGTGCACGTTTAGCTTATTAGTTAGTTTAATATGGGCTTATTAGAATAAGCTAGTTTGAGTTTCACTTAGTTTCAGCTTAAATCCTTTTACCAGCCTAGCTAAAATCAGATTTTAAATCTTTTGAAACTTATTAGAGCTTATTTGGTTGAGAATTCAGCTTAAACGAGCTTATTTCTCTTCTTAGCCCGTTTTTGTGAAAATTGTCCATTTAATTGCATTCAAGTCCTTTGGTTTTGTGTCTGTTGTCATTTCTAGCTAATTTCCCACTTAATTAGGTTTTGCAAATAGTCAGTCCTTATAATTTTGGAACTTTACAAAAGTGGTTAGACAGTTTTAATAGTTTGTTAAAATTAGTTACTTGTTAGTTACATTTACACAATTAGTCCTTGTAGTTAACTGTTTTGCATTTCAAGCATTTTAATTTTCAGAATTTACATTTTCAGCCCTTTACTTTCATAGATTTACACTTTTGTCTTTACTTGAATAACAAATGTGGTATTTGACAATTTGTTTTATGGTTATGTAGTTAATATTTTTCATTTTTACTTGATTGTTCAAATTGACATAGCAAAGCCAAATAACCTTACCAACCAAAAACGATTATAAACCCGATCTTGTTAGGACTTTCAATTTGTTAAGAACTGAGAAAACGAACTTCAATTATACACAATTTCAAATGGCGCCGCTGCCGGTTCTTTAACTTTACGAGAGACTATCGATTGACGGTTTTCATTGTCTTTTGGGATCCGTTCACCTAGTGAACGTTATTTTTACGTATCATAAATCAAAAACAATAAAAAAATCAAAAATATAAAAATACATAAAAACTAAAAATTAACAAAACAATTCTTTTCCTAAAGAATTGACCAAACAAATTAAAAAATCCAAAAAGCAATCTTTTTCCTAAGAGATTGCACCCAAAAATGTATATTATTGGATTCTCTCGGATTTTATGTACATATAGTATTTTCTCTTAAAACTCATAAATACAAAAAAATTTTTCATATATTATTATAAGTAAATACGTATACGTATAAGAACGACCAATTCACATATTATCCATAAGTATTGCCTAGGCAATACACCGTGTTGAGGGGCGTTCCGGTCCTTGACACGTGTATCGATCAAACAAAATAAAGCAAGAATAGATAAATACTTCCAATAAGCAACAATTCGAAGAATACAAATAATTAAGTGAATAGAAAGGCGATGTGCTATAAAATTCCATCTAAGGGTCAATAGGTACTTAAGTGCTTCGCGCCACCTAACCCCCCGTTCACTTTTGAGTATTCTAATAAGGAAGGCTTCATTGGGGGTCTTGCACCCAAGTAGTACATACGTATATATTATTTTCTTGTGGATATTTCATATTGAAACTCGAAGGGGATAATCCTTTTCTCTTCAAAGTCACACGAGAGCTTCTCTCTCATTCCTCGTATTGAGTTGCATGCTCACTCGCGGGCGTGCACAAATACCGATTAGTGTACAACCTCTTCCTCCGAAAAGGAAGAAAAAGAGAAAGAGTAGGAACACCACCGTGCATCAAGTCGATCACGAGAATCGTGCCTTGATTCATCCACAACAAGAAGCCATGGCCGGATACTCGTTCTTTGATGGAGCAATTGCAATCCAATGTACACGGATATGCCGATGCTATCAAGATACCCGATATTCCCGCAAACACATTTGAGTTAAAAACATCCATGATTAACTTGGTTTCCAACACACCTTTTTATGGGAACAAGAATGATAATCCTCATGATCACCTTAAGAGATTTCTTGCTCTTTGCAACACCATTAAGTACAATGGAGTTCCCCATGATGCCATTAAGTTGACATTGGTATAATTTTCACTAGAGGGTCCGGCTAAGCATTGGTTAGATACACAACCACCCGAGAGTATTACCACATGGGATGGTTTCACTACCAAGTTTTTGAACAAGTTCTTTCCCCCATCTAAGACCACGACTTTGAGGAACTTAATTATAGGCTTTCAACAAAAACCTAGTCAAACATTTAGTGATGCTTGGGAGGAGTATAGAGAGTTATTGAGGAGATGCCCGAACCATGGATTGGATGAAGTTCACCAAATCAATACTTTCTACAATGGCCTTAAACCTCATCACCAAGACTCACTCAATGCTTCCGCGGGAGGGAATATTCTTCTTAAATCCATTCAAGAGGCTTGGGATATTATTGAGACCAAAGCAATGGTGTAAATCAACACACAATTTGATGAAAGAGTACATGTCATTCAAGAAGGAGGTTCTAAACCATTGGAGACTCAACCCATTTCATGCATTCAAGCATTGACTCAAGCTTCAAAAGAAAACAAACAATCATACAAAACACTCAAAAGATGCAAGAAACAATGGTGAATGACTTTATGAAGCTTTCTATGGGCAATCATTCCACAAATGATGTGCATGCCATTACTCTTTCATGTGAGACTTGTGGAGGTCCTCATTCCTATCAATAATGTGATAAGGTGCAAAGTTATCAAGGAGAATGTTATGCTTATCAAGAGGAACATCGTGAACATTTCAAGCCCAACATCAATCCCAACAACCTTTCTTATAAGTCTCAAAATTACCTTACTCCACCGGGATTCCCACCCCAACCACCCACCCAACCTCAACAAAATCCTCCTCAATTGTTACAACTGAATCAAGGTTCAAGACCACAATACCAAGGGAATATGTAACACCCCAAAATATACACAATTCAATACAGCGGAAGACACGTTGGTGTTACGGGATAGTACATTACTCACATCATAGACAACGCTTAAAAATCGCGTCGTTTAATAATAAAGCATTTTCATTCATAAATATCAGATTTACATAGGTCCCAAGTCATTGTATTTCATACAAGTTTTACAAAGCATTTTAATGGAAATTATTATTTAAGTGCGGGCCATGAATTCTTGTTGTCTTCCCGAGAATTACCTTCAAGTACCTGAGACAAAACATGTTAAAAGGTCAACGATAACGCCGAGTGAATTCATAGAGTTTAATAAACCATCAATATATCATCGGTATATAATTATTACCAAAAATCATTTTGTACAAATCTTTGTAATAGGCCATAAAATAGCCAAAGTCATTTTATACAAATCCTTGTCAAAAATCATAATATAGGCTTTTGCCTTAAAAATCATTATACGAACCATTGTCGTAAAAACATCATACAATACGTTTTATAACGTTGTATAGAGTTAAATAAAAACCGTTATATGAATATGGTTATATAAAACCTAAGCACGAACATAATATCAATAATAAGACCCCGTATTGCTAGTCAGGCAATATATCGTAATTCGGTGCGTATAGCAGTATTTCGTTAATTGGATTATTATAAGCCGCATGACATTGTTACCTTACTACAACAAACAACGGGTAGCTAGCCCGAAACTTAATTTGCCCATCTAAATTAGCGTGTCGTCACAATAATCACGCTTGTGTAAATCTTCTCATACATAAATTCGCTTACCAATCAATGTGGCACGACGGGGATCAACCGTCAAGGCGCGAACTGGGGTGATCGTCCCCAAATAGTACTATTATATGCATAAGCGTCTACCAAATCCCGGTATTTCACAATTCATGTTAATGGGACTTTTAGTGACATAACCTAACTTTAATAATCCATTTCATTTCATCTATCGGGTCATATAATCGTTCATCGGGTCATACAATCATTCGGGTCCAAATCAATAAACAGACAATCGGGACAACTAGTGTCCTATTTTATAAAAACTAACATGTTATCTCCCTCGCGGGTTTATCAAACATTTCATAAAAACATTTAAAAAGAGTGCGAGGCTATGAACTTACTTTGATGTGGGAAGGCGGTTATCGGCGATTTGGATGTACGGTACGTGCTTCAATCACGAAAACCTTGACAAATATTACTCGTCTTAGACTTTTGTCCAATGAATTTATCAAAATAACAATTATGTATACATATGATGATTTTATATATATGATGATGATCAAGTGGGTTTATACATCTTTACTCATTCATTATAGTGTTTATGTGTTGGTAACTTTTATACTAGTTACACTAGCTTAACTTGTTTACATTTTGGAGGCCCAATAGGCCCATTACAAGCCCAATACATTTCATTAGCCCAATTATACTTTTATTATCAGTATTATACTTTACATGTTGGGCCCAAGTGGGTTAAGCCCAATAAATAAATTTATAAGTGTTTTACTAACTAGTCGGGTTTATAGTCCAATAAGGCTACTTTGGCCCGTTAATGTTTACATGTTGTAAAGCTCGGGTTTTATCGGTTTTTAATTGTTATATAAGTTTATATATCAGTATGTGAGTTTATAAGAGTTTACATTAGACGGGTCCGACCGTCTAAGTTTTATTTGACAAAAACGTTAATCTTTCGGTTTTAGCCGAAAAGACGTAAAAATCATGTTTATAGTTTTATAACTTATAAAATTTATCAAACTACCATTTTTATAAAATATCCATTTATTTATCCTTATACATATTTATATAAATGTAATATATAAGTTAGTGGGTTTTAATTCACATTTTATAATATATTTATTTGAGTGCTATTATAATACTATTATACTTTAATTTCCCAAAATCTGATTTTTACTTTCACTTTCACCATTTTTACCATATCTTGAGTTCTACAAGGAGATAGAAGCTCATTTTTGGAAACCATAAACTACATGATATGTTCTACAATTAACTTAGTTTTAGCTACTGCTCAATCCAACTCTAAATATCCCTAACAGTCCGTCCAAAACTGACTATTCAGATTGTTAGTTCAATTTTGTTTTAATCATATCTCACTCATTATAATGATTCCATTGTATGGCCAACTCTCACATGTGTACAAGAACTAACACTTACTGTATATTGATTCCACTTTGCCATTTTATCAGTTTAACATGTGGTTAGTTACTATTTTTATACAACCAACTTATTAAGCAAGATTTTAACCTTTTTACATATGGTTTTCTATCTTTTAACCATGTTTATCAAATCTATCAACACCAAATCCCCACATAATATCTTTGATCATCATTCATCATCATATACATATACATAAATAAAGAAAATACAAGATTACATAATCAAAATAATAAGAGGATAGGAAGAACAATCTCTATACCACCATTAGTGATGAAAAGATGGGATTGATGATGAACAAGACTTGGTTTTGGGTAACCAATCTTATGAGATATCAACACCACTTCTAGGATCATCAAGTATTTGTAGATTCCTTATGAAATCATCCCTTGATCGTCATGAAAACTCCTTGAGAAATCAGCCCCAAACTCCATTGAAAACTCCTTTTCACATGTTAAGATCACTTCCAATCTTCATCTTTTTAAGCAACTATCAACATATGTTGATTATAGCTTGAGTTCATGGTTAAACTTTTGATGAATGGGGTGATTCATGGTGGGGATAGGACGGAATTTAGAGAGAAAGGAGGGAGTATGAGTGGTTTGCATGTTAGCTTATGTGAGAAATGGTTTTTGGTTGTAGTTTTGAGGTATAAGTGGTATTGGTAATACTTCATAGACAAGTGTCCTAAGTCATAATTAAAAGTTGACACCAAATGGGGTATTTGTTAAGCCTTTGGCCACCCATGTTGGGGATGGGACAAGTGTCCAACTTGTCTCATCTCCACTAATTTACGGGTACTCCTCGATTCTAGTTTCCTCGATTTGCGTGCCCTCGGGTCGTTTTTTGAAAAACGTTTTTATAAATTATGAATCAACGGCACAAAACAAATCTAATAAAAATTGTCTCATCAAAAACGGAGTTCGAAAACGTAAATAGTAATCCTAAGGTTTCCGGTTTAGTCGTAAAGGACGTTAAATTATAATCGTGAGTCCTAATCTCTTCTCGTAAATTTGTGAGTTTATGAACCAACACAAATTTAAAATCCTAAAATAATATTCACGGATAAATTTATTTCCTGAAGTGTCGGAGTGTCACCAAAAACGGTGTATGTAAATGTAAGCACGTAACGTAGAATCCTCCGGTTTAGACGTAGTCGATGCTACTTCGAGACGTAAATCCAAATTTCTTCCCAGAAATGAGTGAGTTAAAATAATATTTTTAAATAATACTTGAGAAAATAAATATCAACCATAAATTGACGGATTGTCACAGCATTTACCCCTAAACATGATCTTTGTCCTCAAAGATCATCTTATCTTACTACTCGCTTCTTATAGAGTTAAAGCCATGTGGGTATTTCCTCCACATTCGGTCTTTTCTCACAAGTGTAATTCATTACAATACGCGAGTTCCATCAAACATAACCACGGGAATAAGATCAGGCTTAATGTTGACTTACTTTCTCTATCCATGATGTTCATAGGTTTTTGATGAATGCAACTTTTCGCCGATCTAAACTTTATCAAGAAGTGATCAGATTCTCACTTGATAGACATTTCATCAAGTTCGATATACGAAACATAATTCACGCAGCTCTTGAAGTCCAAGGGTAGATCCAGCTTATATGCCCTTCAAACCAACTTTTACATCATCTCAATGGTCCCATACAACGGGGACTTATATCCCATGATCTTTCAGATCATCAATTTATTTTTCCATGGTTAAATTTTTTTGGCATAACTTCGCTACCCATCTAGCACTTCAAGATCTACATTTCATATTCACATAACCTCCTGCCCACTACCGGCAGTCAATAATTAGATCCTAATTTCAACAATCATTTCAGGTCTCGCGGGTCGAGTATTTTGTAAGGTTAGGTTCGCCATCATAGGAAACCTTAAACCTAAAAGACATGTCCAACTCACAATGGGTGTATGTCGGGTGTCTTCATCCCAACTCCTGCTTACAGATGCTCTAATATATATCCTCACAAGATTCGATCTCGATCCTAATACGATAGTTTTCAATGATGATCTCTCCAAATGAAAACGATTATACTGTTTATTACCAAAGGTCAATTATTCAAGCATAACACAAGACTTCTAGTGTTTTGTATCGTTACTTTGCCTCGTCCCTTCGATTGGGTAAATAGTACTCTCATCAAGGTTCGTTCCCAATGACTTCTGAGCAAATCTCTAGAAATTCGATGCGAAACGAGGATCTTGATAGATATGATCGATACATGCACACCATGTTTACACAACTCCTTTAAATACAAAAGAGTCAATTTCTTCATCAATAATTTATCATTAACGAGAATGATATTAGCAGATTTGGTCAGTCTGTCGACGATGACCCAAATCGAATCAAATCCAGATGATGACCTTTACAATAGTTAGATGTTTACTAATGTATGAGGCGATGTCTGCCTTCATAATTTTCCATCAGTACATCTTCTTTAGATAAGATACACTTAATCAGAAATGGCATGAATAGAACACTTAATCTTATGAGATTTTAATATGACTACATCTCAAAATCTCCATATTTAGGCAACCACAAGTGGCGTTTTATACATTTAACGCCATCGGCTTTCATTTCTAATGGTTCACATTAGCCGCGAACCCCTTTTATTATCTATATTATCTCTCTTTTTACAAGCATCGGCTATATTTTAAATTACTCGGCAATTTATTTTGCACAATCATTATTAAGGAACACATCCTAATTAATTCTTTATCCTTTCTATATTATGTGTCAGTATCTACATTCACCTTCCCTGATAAAATAAATATCATGACCGTATTCATTCAGAAATTCTTTCTTCATATTTTCTAAGTTTTAGTTTCGTCTCAACTATCATTTTTATCAGTTTTGCTCAATCCGACGTTTAAAGCGTCCATAAATATTTCAAGTAATTAAATAATAAATATTCAATTTTTATGAAACGCAAGCGTAAAAATTTTAAATTTCTTAGCTCGACCAATTATATAAAAATGTTCAAAATAAATTTGAATTTAATTAACACGATTTTTGTTGATATATTGAAAATAATTAATAAGATTTGTAGATGTTCGAAAAATCTTTGGTTATATTTTGGTCAAAATTTCCTTAGTTGAAAAGCAAAAGTTGTTGTTTCAAATTCCAAGTCATGGTTTAAATGGTTTCCTCAATCCCTCTTAGGTTGTCTTGAGGTATACACAAACTTTTACCCCTAAACAGAAGTTTAGTTAAATGATTTGGGTATAAGGGAATAATCCCTTATAAATCCTTTGTTAAAACATTTGTCAAAACATATTTGCACTTTTCTTTTTGGTATATCCCAAAGTCTTAAGTGGCTCTAATTTTTGAAGAGTCAATATATTCCATTATCTATTAATCACACGGTCAAATAATGTAAAGGATTAAGCCTTAAATCACATGTTAAATACTCAAGGTACAGGTTTTTACTGTTCGGCCAACTCAAGGCAGTTTATAAATAATTATTAACTCATTGTTATTCTTAGAAACAAACCAATGGTCCTTAATGATCACGAGCATGAATTTATCAAATTACAGCCTACACACGTGATTCATCAAATTTATGAATACTACATGTGCATTGGTCAATCCAAACGACATAACATGAAACTCATAATGTTCATCACGAGTTTTGGATGTAGTGATTGGAATATATAATCTTTTTCGTGGACGCGAAATTGATGATAACCATGCCGTGAATCAAATTTTTGAATATACGCTAGAACCTTGTAATTGATCGAACAAATCTATCATCTTGGGTAGTGGATATAGATTTTTAATCGTCAATTTACCTAGTTCACGGTAATCAATAAATATAAGAAATAATAACACCATAGCTCTTCATGATGACGAGCTTGGTAGAATAAAAGTCTTGTCCTACAACTCCCTTAGTTGTAGGGTAATTCCTTTAATTTAGACGGTGCTGACGTACAATGCACATGCCACAAGTGCAGCACCGGGAATATAATCAATACCAAATTTAACTTGCCTTATTGGCGAAAGTCTAGGTAATTCACCAACAAATACCTCCTAAAGTTTCAGAGAACGGAAACATCTTTTTAATAAATTCATATTAGGTTCTTTCCAGATTATAATATCTATGACTAGTTCATAACCGTTCATGGTATAATTTCAAGTCTAACTGCAGGATATGGTCATTCATCAAGAATTATTTAGATCACTTTTGATAATCAATATCTTATCTTTTAGGGGAATTCTATTCGAGTTCCCATCAATTAAGACAATGTCGTCATGTCATAATCAATCAATCCATTCTATTGGCACTATCAACTTTCCAGTTTCATTGCCGTTGATAAGATGTGAACTTCTCGAAAGACTAATAATAACTCATAATCCTTCACAATTTAAGGATATCTAGAGACATAATTAACCTTAAAAGAGTAAGGTCAACGCATAATCTACGCGAGAGAAGTTCAAATCAGATACAGACGAAAACATTTAATGAATATGAATATATCCCATGTTTTCATAATTTGAGTACGCATTCGAAAGCTCCTCGGATCGTTACCCAGGTCATTCAAATGAAATCTAATCAAAAGAAATGATAGGAACGTCGATACATCCAGTCGGGTATCAACACTCAGTAATCAGATACTTTTTTTTTCAAAGAATCTCACCACGGGAGAATTGGACAAGAAGGGAATATCAATTGTCAATTAAGACAATTTCCATAGATGATTAAACTCGACTCAGAAGAATAATTGGTACGGGCACATATTTAGGTGTCCCTAACAATATGTCCCTATTTTACACTTCTTGCAGATCTCATAAAATTTAATCTTTTACAATCTTCAAAGAAAATTCAGTGTTTATTAATAATTTCATGGTGACTGCTAATCAGTCTCGCATGGTCCCTTCCAAATTGTATGTAGGCGCGCAACTATATACAATTTCAAGATTAATGATGCAATACTCAGTTCGTCAAAATTTTATCATCATGTGTATAATAAAAACATTTTCATGCTTAATTCTTAAATAAGAATCAAAAATAAATTTACAAAGATTTTCTTTGTTATGAAAACAGTTAAGTTTTCCAAGGTGTTTCATAAACAACTTCATTTCGATAACGATCACTTATAAATCTCACTTTGAATAATCCTTATAGTGATGAAAATTCAATTTTCCCCAAGGGATACTGTTTTATCTTATAAAAACAATGAGTGATCTACAAAAGAGTGATGAAAAGTTGTTCACCAAGAACTAACTACAATATATCAGGAAATGAGCTTAGCCAATTAAGAATGAGGTTCATGACCTCGATGGCACTCAAAAAGAATAATCCACAACGTAACTCAATTCGAGATGAGTACTTGTTCAATGGTTGCATTACTAATGTGAACATTAGGATGAAGCAATAAAGGATAGATAACATCGATACATGTAGGATTTAGCAATCAAAGGTAGTCTTTCCATTAATCACAAACAAGTCAAAATTGTACCGTAACACATTACGTGTCACTATGTCATACAATTCCAAGAACTCATCCTACCAACTGATGTCTCAGTTAAGTTAGGGATTATTTTTAAAAGATACCACAATGAATACTAATCTACAAGAGTCATGGGGGTTCCACCTGTCCCGGAAGATCCATCGGACCCTATTCAGAAGAAGATTTCTTCAATTTATTTCTTGGACACTGGGCATCCTCGTTAGTTGACAATGGCCTAGGAACAACCCTTAACACGAATCAACAATCATTTAAAACCTTATAATTCAATCACAGGACTTAATGACTTCCTCTTAACAGTTTCTTATTCCATACGAGTTAAATTTTATTTCATTCAAGTTTTCAATCAACTTAGGCTCAATTCGATATCCTACCTCATTCTCCAATAATTTCAATCTTTATTCTTAGACCTTTATAGGACAATAAAGTTCGATATGAATAACACTTAATTTCCAATCCTATAGCTCTTTCATCAATAGTTATCAAATAAGTCACTAGTATGAAATGACTCACACATTCAATTAGACTTCTCGAAAAGGTACTTGTGGCATGAGGCTTTTGGGTAATGGTTCCATTGACAGCCTCAAGTGCAAATTCACCCTTTTGATTCTCAAATTTAAGAATTGGGTGAAACCGAATCAGATGACATCTTTCTAGGTGGTAACGTTTTTGTCAAACTCCACTCTATAAGGAAAGATCGTCATGACATCAATATCAAATTTAATCTTGCCAATTCTTCTTCAACATCAAATCAACTAATATCTACATTTCTACGAATATCAATCATTTTTTTGGGCTCATAAATATCCACAACTTGATTTAGATCTGGAATAGCTAGATTTCCTACAGGAATAGCTTAGATTAATTTGTTAGGGAAGTTAGGGTTTCTTGTGACAATCTACGTTGTATAAATACCTCGTATAAATATCAAAATAATCATCAAACAATCATGTAATCAAATTACATCATATATATATATATATATATATATATATATATATATATATATATATATATATATATATATATATATATATATATATATATATATATATATATATATATATATATATATATATATATATATATATATATATATATATATATATATATATTAACATAACACTTCTCAGTCTGGCCTTGTCGGTAACTCGGGAATTCTTCAGCACCATTATACTCAAAAGATTTTTAGACATTTTGTGAAAAATGTTTATAGTTAAAATATTTTGAAATGTTTTATTCAAAACCTTAGTTTTAAAAATCTTTCGTTCTCTATAACGAGAGCTCTGGTACCAAACTGTAACACCCCCAAATATACACAATTCAATACAGCGGAAGACTCGTTGGTGTTACGGGATAGCACATTACTCACATCATAGACAACGCTTAAAAATCGCGTCGTTTAATAATAAAGCATTTCCATTCATAAATATCAGATTTACATAGGTCCCAAGTCATTGTATTTCATACAAGTTTTACAAAGCATTTGAATGGAAATTATTATTTAAGTGCGGGCCATGAATTCTTGTTGTCTTCCCAAGAATTACCTTCAAGTACCTGAGACAAAACATGTTAAAAGATCAGCGATAACGCCGAGTGAATTCATAGAGTTTAATAAACCATCAATATATCATCGGTATATAATTATTACCGAAAATCATTTTGTACAAATCTTTGTAATAGGCCATAAAATAGCCAAAGTCATTTTATACAAATCCTTGTCAAAAATCATAATATAGGCTTTTGCCTTAAAAATCATTATACGAACCATTGTCGTAAAAACATCATACAATATGTTTTATAACGTTGTATAGAGTTAAATAAAAACCGTTATATGAATATGGTTATATAAAACCAAAGCACGAACATAATATCTATAATAAGACCCCGTATTGCTAGTCAGGCAATATATCGTAATTCGGTGCGTATAACAGTATTTCGTTAATTGGATTATTATAAGCCGCATGACATTGTTACCTTACTACAACAAACAACGGGTAGCTAGCCCGAAACTCAATTTGCCCATCTAAATTAGCGTGTCGTCACAATAATCACGCTTGTGTAAATCTTCTCATACATAAATTCGCTTACCAATCAATGTGGCACGATGGGGATCAACCGTCAAGGCGCGAACTAGGGTGATCGTCCCGAAATAGTACTATTATATGCATAAGCGTCTACCAAATCCCGGTATCACGATTCATGCTAATGGGACTTTTAGTGACATAACCTAACTTTAATAATCCATTTCATTTCATCTATCGGGTCATATAATCGTTCATCGGGTCATACAATCATTCGGGTCCAAATCAATAAACAGACAATCGGGACAACTAGTGTCCTATTTTATAAAAACTAACATGTTATCTCCCTCGCGGGTTTATCAAACATTTCATAAAAACATTTAAAGAGAGTGCGAGGCTATGAACTCACTTTGATGTGGGAAGGCGGTTATCGACGATTTGGATGTACGGTACGTGCTTCAATCAAGAAAACCTAGACAAATAATACTCGTCTTAGACTTTTGTCCAATGACTTTATCAAAATAACAATTATGTATACATATGATGATTTTATATATATTATGATGATCAAGTGGGTTTATACATCTTTACTCATTCATTATAGTGTTTATGTGTTGGTAACTTTTATACTAGTTACACTAGCTCAACTTGTTTACATTTTGGAGGCCCAATAGGCCCATTTCAAGCCCAATACATTTCATTAGCCCAATTATACTTTTATTATCAGTATTAGACTTTACATGTTGGGCCCAAATGGGTTAAGCCCAATAAGTAAATTTATAAGTGTTTTACTAACTAGTCGGGTTTATTGTCCAATAAGGCTACTTTGGCCCGTTAATGTTTACATGTTGTAAAGCTCGGTTTTTATCGGTTTTTAATTGTTATATAAGTTTATATATCAGTATGTGAGTTTATAAGAGTTTACATTAGACGGGTCCGACCGTCTAAGTTTTATTTGACAAAAACGTTAATCTTTCGGTTTTAGCCGAAAAGACGTAAAAATCATGTTTATAGTTTTATAACTTATAAAATTTATCAAACTACCATTTTTATAAAATGTACATTTATTTATCCTTATACATATTTATATAAATGTAATATATAATTAGTGGGTTTTAATTCACATTTTATACTATATTTATTCGAGTGCTATTATAATACTATTATACTTTAATTTCCCAAAATCTGATTTTTACTTTCACTTTCACCATTTTTACCATATCTTGAGTTCTACAAGGATATAGAAGCTCATTTTTGGACACCATAAACTACATGATATGTGCTACAATTAACTTAGTTTTAGTTACTGCTCAATCCAACTATAAATATCCCTAACAGTCCGTCCAAAACTGACTATTCAGATTGGTACTTCAATTTTGTTTTAATCATACCTCACTCATTATAATGATTCCATTGTATGGACAACTCTCACATGTGTACAAGACCTAATACTTACTGTATATTGATTCCACTTTGCCATTTTATCAGTTTAACATGTGGTTAGTTACTGTTTTTATACAGCCAACTTATTAAGCAAGATTTTAACCTTTTTACATATGGTTTTCCATCTTTTTAACAATGTTTATCAAATCTATCAACACCAAATCCCCACATAATATCTTTGATCATCATTCTTCATCATATACATATACATAAATAAAGAAAATACAAGATTACATAATCAAAATAATAAGAGGATAGGAAGAACAATCTCTATACCACCATTAGTGATGAAAAGATGGGATTGATGATGAACAAGACTTGGTTTTGGGTAACCAATCTTATGAGATATCAACACCACTTCTAGGGTCAAAAAGTATTTGTAGATTCCTTGTGAAATCAGCCCTTGATCTTCATGAAAACTCCTTGAGAAATCAGCCCAAACTCCCTTGAAAACTCCTTTTCACATGTTAAGATCACTTCCAATCTTCATCTTTTTAAGCAACTATCAACATATGTTGATTATAGCTTGAGTTCATGGTTAAATTTTTGATGAATGGGGTGATTCATGGTGGGGATAGGACGGAATTTAGAGAGAAAGGAGGGAGTATGAGTGGTTTGCATGTTAGCTTATGTGAGAAATGGTTTTTGGTTGTAGTTTTGAGGTATAAGTGGTATTGGTAATACTTCATGGACAAGTGTCCTAAGTCATAGTTAAAAGTTGACACCAAATGGTGTATTTGTTAAGCCTTTGGCCACCCATGTTGGGGATGGGACAAGTGTCCAACTTGTCTCATCTCCACTAATTTACGGGTATTCCTCGATTCTAGTTTCCTCGATTTGCGTGTCCTCGGGTCGTTTTTCGAAAAACTTTTTTATAAATTATGAATCAACGGCACAAAACGAATCTAATAAAAACTGTCTCATCAAAAACGGAGTTCGAAAACGTAAATAAGTAATCCTAAGGTTTCCGGTTTAGTCGTAATGGACGTTAAATTATAATCGTGAGTCCTAATCTCTTCCCGTAAATTTGTGAGTTTATGAACCAACACAAATTTAAAATCCCAAAATAATATTCACGGATAAATTTATTTCCTGAAGTGTCGGAGTGTCACCAAAAACGGTGTATGTAAATGTAAGCACGTAACGTAGAATCCTCCGTTTTAGACGTAGTCGATGCTACTTCGACGTAAATCTAAATTTCTTCCCATAAATGAGTGAGTTCATAATATAACATTAAAATAATATTTTTAAATAATACTTGAGAAAATAAATATCAACCATAATTTGACGGATTGTCACAGAATAACTACAAGCCACCTAACAATTTTCAACATCAAGGAAATAACTTTTATCCACCACATCAAGGATTTAATCAACCACTTCCACCCTTCCCAAATCAAGGATATTCTCAAATTCCCAATCAAGGTTACCCTCAGTTTCAAAATCAAGGATATGGGCTACAAGAGACTCAGGAGTATGTTGAGAGGAGGATTCGTGAAACCGAGAAAAGAATGAATGATCAAATGAAACGTATATCGGAGGAACAAACTAATAGGCTTTTGATGGCATTCAATCAAAGACAACAAGGGGCTTTACCATCTAACACACAAGCAAACCCAAGGGAAAATGTCAATGCTTTTACAACAAGAAGTGGAAAGCCAACAAAGGATCCTTCACCTCCTAAACCTCCTATTGTTAAACCCACTTTTGTTCCAACATGTGACAAGCCTTCTACATCCACTTCACCACCTCAAAATGCTCCCATTCAATCAATCACAACTTCTCAACCTATTCCCACTTCTCCTTTACCTTCCACAACTCTTAATGAAGAAGCTCACAAAGACAAATCTTCCACTACAACACCTACACCTAAACCAAATCTTCCTTATCCTTTAAGATTGAAAAAGGACAAGTTAAAGAACAAGGATGATATCCAAGTATCAAATTTCTTAAGGATGTTCAAGCAACTCAACATAAACATCTCCTTTGCGGAAGCTCTTGCTTACATGCCAAAATTTGCTAAGATGTTCAAGGATTTACTCTCCAACAAGGAAAAATTGGTTGATTTGCCCAACACATCCTTTATGAAAATTGTTCCGCCGTGCTACTTAAAACCTTACCAACAAAACTTGGAGATCCGGGGCGCTTCTTGATACCTTGTAATTTTCCTGGTGTGGAAAATTGCATGGCTTTGGCGGATCTAGGGGCAAGCATAAACCTCCTGCCTTTATCGGTTTGGAAAAAACTCTCTCTTCCCGAGCTCACTCCCACTAGGATGACACTTGAGTTAGCCAACCGTACCATAGCTTACCCCGTAGGTATCGCGGAGGATGTGTTTGTAGGTGTGGATAAGTTTACATTTCCGGCCGACTTTGTAGTGGTTGATTATGACATGGATCCTAGAGTTCCTTTGATTGTTGGTAGACCGTTTTTGAGAACGGGTCGTACTTTGATAGATGTGGCGGAGGGAGAACTAATTATGAGAGTAGAGGATGAGAAAGTGGTGTTTAAGTTAGGGAAAGTTTGTGATAAGCAAGAGGTTAAGGAGTCTAAACTTTGTGAGACTATTAACATAGTTGATGTGCTAGATGAAGTGTGTGATGAGCATTTTCATGACGCTTGCAAGAGTACTAGTGAGGATATGCCCCATGTTGAAACCGTGGTCTCAATTGCTCCCTCCTTAACACCTTTTGGAGAGAGTGATTTCCTCTTGGAGGAATTTGAGTCCAATTTTCTTGGTGATGATGATTCTCCCATCAATTGGGAAGAAGATATTCTTACTATCCAAAAGTTGCTCAATGAGGACCCTATTCCTTCCCCCATTCTACAAGAAGTTACCAATGATGATCCTTCCATAGTAAAACCTTTCATAGAGAGTCCACCTCCAATTGAACTTAAGGACCTTCCATCCCACTTAGAGTATGCTTTCTTAGAAGGCAAAGACCAATTACCCGTGATCATTGCTAAAGAGTTGAAAGAGGATGAGAAAGAGAAACTCATTGAAGTCCTTAAGAAACATAAGAAAGCCTTAACATGGAAAATATCTGACATAAGGGGAATTGATCCACATTTTTGTACTCACAAAATCCTTATGGAGGATGATATTAAACCCGCCATTCAAAGTCAACGAAGGGTTAACCCAAAAATCCATGAGGTCATTAAAAAGGAAGTGATCAAACTCCTTGATGCGGGCATGATTTACCCCATTTCCGACTCTCCTTGGGTTAGCCCAGTACATTGTGTTCCAAAAAAAGGTGGAATCACCGTAGTACCTAATGAGAACAATGAGCTTATTCCTACGAGACTTGTTACCGGTTGGAGAGTTTGTATTGACTCTAGGAAGCTCAATGAGGCTACTAGGAAAGACCACTTCCCATTACCTTTTATGGACCAAATGCTTGAACGCTTAGCGGGAAATGAGTACT
Organism: Glebionis coronaria; assembly: GCA_025667525.1. Lineage (NCBI taxonomy): Eukaryota > Viridiplantae > Streptophyta > Magnoliopsida > Asterales > Asteraceae > Glebionis > Glebionis coronaria. Next base: position 38,221,999 of record CM046881.1, read on the forward strand.
ATTGCTTTCTTGATGGCTTTTCAGGTTATTTCAAAATACCCATTGACCGTAAGGATCAAGAAAATACCACATTCACTTGTCCCTACGGTACATTTTCTTACAAGAGAATGCCTTTTGGCTTATGTAATGCACCGGGGACATTTCAAAGGTGCATGATGGCAATTTTCCATAATATGATAGAGCAAACAATGGAGGTTTTCATGGATGACTTTTCCGTCTTTGGAGATTCATTTACCTCATGTCTCACCAATTTAGAACGAATGCTTAAGCGTTGTGAGGAAACACGTTTAGTTCTTAATTGGGAGAAATGTCACTTTATGGTGAAAGAGGGAATTGTTTTGGGACACAAGATCTCCAATAAGGGATTAGAAGTGGATAGAGCTAAAATTGATATGTTTGCTAAGCTTCCCCCACCCACTACGGTTAAAGGTGTAAGGAGTTTCTTAGGTCATGCGGGGTTTTATAGACGCTTCATGCAAGATTTTTCTAAGATAGCTAGACCGATGACTCACCCTTTGGAAAAAGAGGCTCCTTTCATTTTCAACCAAGAGTGTTTGGAATCTTTTGAGACTCTTAAGGAGAAATTGACAAAGGCTCCCGTTTTGGTTTCTCAAAATTGGGAATTACCTTTTGAGCTTATGTGTGACGCTAGTGATTATGCGGTGGGGGCCGTCTTAGGACAAAGAGTGAATGAACATTTTCAACCTATACACTATGCGAGTAAAACCATGACCGGTGCACAACTTCATTATACTACCACGGAAAAAGAGTTGCTTGCTATAGTCTATGCATTTGAGAAATTCAGACCATACCTTGTGCTATCCAAAACCATAGTGTATACGGATCATTCCGCTCTCAAGTATCTCATGACAAAGCAAGATGCTAAGCCTAGGCTTTTGAGATGGGTTTTATTGCTTCAAGAGTTTAAGATAGAAATTCGAGACAATAAAGGAGCCGAGAATTTAGCGGCGGATCACTTGAGTAGACTTGAGCATCCTTTTCAAGGAGTTTTCCTAATAAAGAAATCAATGAATCCTTTCCATTAGAGGAGCTCATGTCTATCTCTTCCCAAGAGGATGCCACCCCTTGGTTTGCGGATATAGCAAACTATCTTGTGGGGAATGTGCTTATTGAGGGTCTTACTTCCCAACAAAAGAAGAAATTTCTTAAGGAAGTTAAGTACTACTTTTGGGATGATCCTTATCTTTTTAGGCAATGTGCGGACCAAATCATTAGACGGCGTGTAGATGGGCCCGAGGCATTTAAAATTTTAGAAGCTTGTCATAAAGGACCTACGGGTGGACATTTTGGGCCCAACTATACCGCCAAGAAAGTCTTTGATTCGGGTTACTATTGTCCTTCCATTTACAAAGATGCCCAAGAGATGGTGAAATTTTGTGATGTATGTCAAAGACAAGGAAAAATTACGCAACGTGATGAGATGCCACAAAATTTTATTCAAGAGTGTGAGATTTTTGATGTAGGGGGCATAGATTTTATGGGACCTTTTCCATCTTCTAAGGGAAACAAGTATATACTTGTAGCGGTGGATTATGTGTCCAAATGGGTTGAGGCTAAAGCCTTACCTACCAATGATGCTAGAGTTGTTGTGAAGTTCTTGAAGCAATTATCTGCTAGATTTGGTGTACCTCGGGCCATCATAAGTGATCGTGGTACGCACTTTTGTAATGATCAATTCACGAGAGTTATGAAGAAATACGGAGTTAATCATATACTTTCTACCGCGTATCACCCTCAAACCAATGGTCAAACCGAGGTCACAAATCGTGGTTTAAAGAGAATTTTAGAGAGAAAAGTGGGAGAGCATCGAGCTTCTTTGGTCGGATAAGCTTGATGATGCTTTGTGGGCTTTTAGGACGGCTTTTAAGACACCAATTGGTTGTACCCCTTATAGGCTTGTCTATGGAAAAGCATGCCACCTCCCATTCGAGTTAGAACACAAGGCATCTTGGGCTCTCAAGTGGGCTAACTTTGATTTAAACCAAGCCGGTTCACATAGGAAAGATCAACTTAATGAGATGGATGAATTGAGAGCCAATGCCTATGAGAATTCTTTGCTTTACAAGGAAAAGACTAAGAAATTGCAAGATGCTAAGATCAAGAACCGTAAGTTTAAAGTTGGAGAGCCGGTTCTCCTCTTTAACTCAAGGTTGAAACTTTTTGCGGGCAAGCTTAAGTCAAGATGGTCCGGTCCATTCACTATTGCTCAAGTGTTTCCATATGGAACTATTGAGTTGTCACAACCCGATGGTCCAAATTTTAAAGTGAATGGTCACCGTGTGAAACATTATTTTGGGGAGGACATTTCCGTTGAAATGGTCCAAGAGATCCCCATTTTCCCCATGAATTAATTCATTGAGGGAAGAGTCGAGCTAGAGACTCCTTAACTCAAGCATTGTATAACTAGGTTTAGTATGTTGTAGGTTAGAAATAAGGGTATAGAGCGTTGAGGTTAAGTGTAGGGGAGACCTTCTTTTGTCTTCATGATGTTTGTAGGGTTGCTCACTCATTTCATGCCTTGGAGCTTATGGAGGAGGCCCGTGTATCCGGTTCACTTCGTTACTATTGTGATCTTTCATAGACACCTTGTGCTTTAAAAATGAATTCACTATAGTTGATCTTTCCTTAACTTGGGTTAAGCAAAGTCTATTCATTGTCATAAGTGTAGGGGAAGTTTTTATACTTCCATGCTCTTAAACATTGAGGACAATGTTTAGCTTAAGTGTAGGGGGGTCTTCTAGCGAAGTGACCTTACCTAAAACTTGTCATTGACCTTCATGATAACATGGAAAATTAATTTTTCAAACATTTTTCAAGTTTTTGATCTACTTTGGCCACCAAAAATATGCATTCATAATTTTTGCATTAATCATTTTTCATTTGCATAATACATTTGCATTGTATATATTTCTTCTTTTGTTTTTCATCAAAAATATATAAAAAGAAAAAAATATATAATAAAAACATTGTTTAACAAATTTAGACTTCTTTGACATATTAGGCCCGCCATGGATATTTTGACTCAACCCGAGTTTGCTTATCTAAGCATTCTCTAGCTAGTATCCTTAACCATGTAGTCCTTCATTGGTCTATTAGGCTAAGCATCCACCAATCTCATTATTTGAAATTTTAAACTTGTGGAGAATGGGAAATGATAGAGTTGAAGCAAGTATAAAAGGGCTAGATAAACTTCATGATAATTACTTGTGGCTAAACCCTTCTCTTATTTACCTCTAATTTCTTCGCATGTATATATGTTAATAAATAATCAAGAACGGTTTTAATCGGTTTGTAATCTCTTATGCATTTTTGTTTAATCATTCAGGGTTGATATAAGTACGTCTTAAGATTCTAAGTTAGAACGTTTTATGTGTACTAGACTTATGTCATGCTTAATACTTAGCGGGTGTTTTTCCTGTTATTCTTTTCAACTTTCTTTGTGAGGAATAAAGAAAAATAAGAGCGACTTATAAAAAAAAATTGAGTGGCTAGGAAAAAAGAAAAAGAAAAAGAAAAAGAAAAAAAATAAAATAAATAATTATACAAGACTCCCAAGGGGGGCAGTGAAGTGTTAATTATAGTAACTATTAGATTCCAATATTACCTTGACGGGTTGCGGGGATTTAATAGTTGCTCCAATCCAATATTACCTTGACGGGTTGCGGGGTTGAAGATCCAAAGTCTCAAAAAGATGGCGGATGTAAATTATTGCGTGAGTTTTATTTTTCTTTCCTTAGCGAGTGTGTAGCTACTTATTAATGCATGACATGAGGATTCTACATATAAGGCGAATGACTTATTACTCTTGAAACGGACTTATATTAATTGTGAGCGGTTTTTCAAGTAATGGATGAGAGGATTACTTAGGATTAAAACCGTGCTTCCTTATTTTTGGATTTTGTATTTCTTATACTTCACGCTTGAAATAATGACAAATTTGATCAAAAGCAATTTGCTCAAATAATAACCGGTTCCACATTTAATTGTTATGAATAAGTTGATGCACGTTTTACTTGTGAATACAATGATCCCATTTTTAAGCTTGGTATGGGGAAAGTGAAACTTGAGGGTGATAAGTATCCATGGTACCCAAGTCCTAATCAAAGTCATTGATTTCTTTATGAGTTATTTCCATCAAAACCATTTCAAGAAAAATCCAAAAAGATATAAATAGAATTGTTTCTTTTGCATTGCATTGTTAAAAATTAAAATCAAGCATCATATAATGTAGAGTAGTGTAGATGCATTCCATATTGGCCAAGGTGGATTAATTATGATGAGAATGTAAATTTGTGCTTTAAAATATAGCATTGCATGAGGACATGACAATGTTCAAGTGTAGGGGATTTGATATGAGAAAAAACTCATATCAATTAATCAACAAATCACCCTAAAACACAAGAAAAATACCTAAACTTTGTGATATAAAGCGGAATTATGTGGTATGTTTTGTGTTTGTGTACAAATAGGTAAGAAGGATGCATTTTCAAGCAAACAAGAAGAAAATCAAGCTAATTTGGATGAAAAGACAAAGAAGGATCAAAAGTGACAAGCCATTTGAAGACAAAGGACCTATCTTGATAATTTTCAAAAGATGAAGGACTAAAGTGCAATTTTGTAGAAGTCAAGATCAAAGTCAAACCTGGTCAACTATCAAGTCAACAAAGTCAAAGGGCTCAAATGTTCAAAAATGAAAGTTGAAGGACTGAAATTGTCAAAGAAATGAAGATTATAGCTCAAAAGATCAAACTGCCAAAGTAGAGGGGTTAATTCTGCCATTTTTGGAAGTTATTTAGTGCATAATCCGTGTGTAAAAGAATGGAACAATGAGAGGCCAAGAATTCAGTCACAAGGATTGCCAGCTGGCCACTAGCGCCGTTTTCCCATTAATACCCAAATCTCAACAGTAAACTCCACTTTCTAGTTCTCAAGCAATGGGATTTCGCCACTCAATAATATCTTTATCTGAAATAGATAATGATCCGTGTGCTCTTTATTTGCCCAACCAAAACACAACACGTGTCCTCCTTCTTCAACCAAGAATCTAGGGACGATTTTGAGCTAGAATGCATTTCAGAAGAAGATGTAAACATGAAAAGTGTTCAAAATCAAGAGAGGAATTCAGCCCACTTATCCAATTAAGATGAAATTCAGTCAATCAAAAAGGCCCAAATTTGTTCTTCATCAGAAATTGCAATTAACAGAATAAAGCCACGTGGAAGCTTGGGATTGGATGCAACATGTCACTCTCCCTTACCAACTCTCATCTGCACTCTATAAATACCCCTAGATAGCTCTCATTTTGATGTAATGTAGAAAAGTGTGAAATCACACACACTTTATCTTTCTCTCTCAATTCAGTTAGCTTTAGCATAACAACTCAAGAGATTGACAACCTCTTGAGTCTGTTATTATTTGTAACTACTTTACCAGCTTTGTAACCACCTTTCCAATTCAATAAATAAAATTTCTCATTAATCTTCTTCATCTACTGTTCATACCTTGAATCTTGTTACTCTGTTGATCTTTTTAGCTTGTTATGATCACCAATGATCATGATTAGCTAATTGTAAAGACCTGTAGCTGTTGTTCCTGTTCTGTTCAATCCAGTTAAAGTTTGAGTAGATTTTGAAGCTTTCAAGCTCATTAATGGTGATTTAGATGATGGTAGCTGCTGATTAGTTGATTTTAGTTGCTAAGGTGGTGGTTTAGCACTGGTTAGAAAGCACAGCGGTTCTCTACTCCCCAATAGAGGCCTATGCTTAAAGGTTTCATGTCCTGCATTTTTGTTCCTCTAAAATGTTGCCTGCATGTTCAATTCCTAGCTAAAAACTTGTTTGAATGCATGATAAAGTGTGCTTAGTCTGCAATAGAGTTGATGTTGATGTTTGAATAGCTTAATTGTAGTATAGCATTTGATCACTAGCTTAATTATCATTCCTGTTTGCTTAAAATAAGTCATTTTAGCTTATTAGAGCATTTAGAGTGTAAGTCTGTTTCATAGCTTGAAATCAGTTCTAATCCTTCACATTTTAGTTAGTAAACTTAGCTTGATATCTGTCTTGAATCAGTTTAGCTTTTAACTCAAATTTCTTTCATAAAAGTTTGATCAAATTCAGACAACTAGTGTTTGGGAGTAGGACTTAGTCTGAGTTCAAGTGTTAGTAAGTGGTTAATTTTAGTTCTCTTTCAGTCATTTAGTCATAGCTTAATGTTTTCAGTCATTTTCAAGTCAAGTTTTTAGTAAAACAGGCAATTGGCAGTTTAAAAAGTCTGGGTCAGTTTTGGATAAGCAAGTTTTCAGAAAGTGTTGATTTTCAATTCATTAGCATTCCTTTGTTACTGGATCAAATTTCTTCAAACAAGCTTCTAATCATCACTCAACATCTGTAGTTTTAGTGTGTTAAAGGAAAATCTACAGTATCTAGTTTTGAAAGAGAAATAAGCATTTGATTAAGCACTTTAGCATTTCTCATTCTTTGTGATAAAGTGTCAAGCTGTTTTCTCATTCAAGCATTTCCACTTCATAAACTTGCCCATTTTCTTTCACAAACCTTTTTAGATAGTGTTCCTGGATAAGTTTGGAAATTTTCAGCTTTTTGGAAAATTTGGTCAACGCAAGTCAAATAAGCACTCTTTTAGCTTAATTTCATTTTTTGAATTCATTACTTGATGATTTTTGATAAGAAAAGACATTCCTTGCTTCTAATGAGCTGATTAACAAGTTTTTGCAAGAAAATTGGATTGTGCACGTTTAGCTTATTAGTTAGTTTAATATGGGCTTATTAGAATAAGCTAGTTTGAGTTTCACTTAGTTTCAGCTTAAATCCTTTTACCACCCTAGCTAAAATCAGATTTTAAATCTTTTGCAACTTATTAGAGCTTATTTGGTTGAGAATTCAGCTTAAACGAGCTTATTTCTCTTCTTAGCCCGTTTTTGTGAAAATTGTCCATTTAATTGCATTCAAGTCCTTTGGTTTTATGTCTGTTGTCATTTCTAGCTAATTTCCCACTTAATTAGGTTTTGCAAATAGTCAGTCCTTATAATTTTGGAACTTTACAAAAGTGGTTAGACAGTTTTAATAGTTTGTTAAAATTAGTTACTTGTTAGTTACATTTACACAATTAGTCCTTGTAGTTAACTGTTTTGCATTTCAAGCATTTTAATTTTCAGAATTTACATTTTCAGCCTTTTACTTTCATAGATTTACACTTTTGTCTTTACTTGAATAACAAATGTGGTATTTGACAATTTGTTGTACGGTTATGTAGTTAATATTTTTCATTTTTACTTGATTGTTCAAATAGACATAGCAAAGCCAAATAACCTTACCAACCAAAAACGATTATAAACCCGATCTTGTTAGGACTTTAAATTTGTTAAGAACTGAGAAAACGAACTTCAATTATACACAATTTCAATTATTAAACTATAATATTTCTCCCCCTCACATAATCACCTCTCCCTCACAACTTTTACACACAGTTCTCACACACTGTTTTCTGTCCTGTTCCCGTTTTCTACCCCGTTCTGCCCCTTTTGTCATTAATAGTGCTTTGCCCTTTCGTGCGGTTGCCCTTTTCCCTGTTGCATTAATGGTAAAAACTCATAACCCTTTTTCTCTCTTATTTTGATCTCACAAATAAAACACACACAATGCCCTCTCTCTTTCTCTCTCACTCTCTCATTTAGATGGGTTTAACATTTTTAATCAGATTATGATCGGTTTGATTTTGTTGGTTATGATTTTGGTTATTCATTTATTGGTGTCTTGGATCGATGTTAGAGATAATCTATAATATGGGGTTACGTTTTATTGGGGTTTTGTTTCGATCTTAGAGATGAGGTCTAATATTGGGGTTGATGTTTCAATCTTACATATGGGATGAGGGAAGTGGGTTTTTAGTGTCCATCTTGCTTCTCGCGATTCTGGTATATCTCAATACCCTGATGTTTGTTATTTTGCTTTTATGGGCTGTACAGTGGGTTATAATTTGTTATTCATGCAACTATGTTGATTCAATGGAACATTAGTTTGTTGCCACTATTAATGACAGGCGACGATAGTGACAACCGCCGTTTTCGTTGCCGCTGTTGATTGGACGATACGGTCGTTTTGCTACCCTCATAAAAAAATTGTTATACGGATATGCTTATTCCTGCCTTTTTAGCCCCTTTTAGCCGTATTTGTTTAGATGTTGGTGTCGCCTTATTTTTATAGCCTGGTGCCTTGATAAACTCATTTCTTATGGTTCGGTATTGGTCACACTTTCTGTGTGCAATACACATGATCTTTATACGACAACTTTATTTATATTATCATGAGCTAATGTGATAATTGAGGCATCTAATGTCTCTGTATCTTGGTTATTAGACTGATGTGTTTTGAAAAGATGAGACCACCCGTATCTTGGCGGGGTGACCTATTATGGTCGCAGCCATGACGGACGTGTCCTCTTGAATACGTTGTTAGCCTAGCCTTATATACAATGAGATGCTTATGATTCTCGTATCCTTTGCTATTGTCTAAGCGGGATGCATAAATGAATTATTTGTTATGTTCTGGTAGTTAATTGATTTTGAAACTATCATTAGTTGTTGGATCATGATGGCCAAAAGCGATCCATAACTTGGCGGGGCATCACAACATTGTGTATGCAGCCATGGTGATTCGCCTACCCTTATGGAAACCCACGCGATCGTATCTTGGCAGGACGTTTATTCTAACGCAGCCATGGCGGTTATTTCGGCATCAACACTTTGTGACCGTGATAACATGTGGAATGATGTCAAAATACTTTGAACCTTTTGGTGGCTCTTTTTGAATAAAAGAAAATTATAGTGATGTGCTGTCCGAGTTTTGTTGACCATGGTTTCCCCGATGAAGAGTCGGCGATGATTATAATTTTTTTTGCCATTGTCTAGCGTACCGAGAACCGTACGTTGGCTAGGCAGTCACACCGAGTGTGTGATTGCAGCCACGCCAACCATATGGTAATGCTATTGCAAAACTTAATCTGAGCCTTTGATGAAAATCCCGATGTTCCGGGAACATCGGGATTAGTTCGTTGGGAAGAATCGAATTCTAGCAGGTGAACTAAAAACCGAGGTAATTTCCTTCCTAACCTGTATATTCGTAATGCCTTTTTCTATTATCGACTTTTGTACAACGCTTAATGATATTGTTGGAAGTTCTTACATGTTTACATAGAATTAATCAACTACTGCCACTATGTATTTGCAGATTAAGATTCAGTTTAACGGAATGCATGATACACATTTGCACCCGCAAAGTCAGAGCTTCACCTGTCATAGTTCAGCTGTTACGTACGGTGGTTTTGATGGAGCTTATTGTACATAATCTACTACTATGAGAGCTGGCAGTGATGGTGTAAGTAACCTGCTAATCCTTTATTTTTTGAGGAATACTTTTTCGTATGTTTTTTATATTAATGATACCTTATAGAACTCAACTGAGATTTGAAGAACATAAAGAAGCTGATTCAGTGACAAAACATGCTTCTTTCGTCTCTCTGGCTTTTTCCCAATCCACGCCTCAAAACATTCAAGTCTTTTACCGTTCAACCTTCCTCCCCCTCCTCCACTTCCACCAGCACCGTCACTGCTGCCACCACCTACACCATGGATTGATACTGATACGTCTACTATTACTCCTACTCCCGTCACCACTAACACACCCACATCAAAGTCGTCCAGTAAAACAGTTGAAACAACAGTTACTACAACTGCAGCAAGTACTTTCGTTTTATCAGCGTTGTTTTTGTTGCTTCTTGCGAGATATAAATGCTACAGAAAAGAAAAGAAAAGAAAGAACCGGATATACGTACTGTTAACAATAACATAATTGCCCACGATCCTGATGTGTTGCTGCGTGATCAGTTTACAAGGTTTAAAGGGATCAATGGGGCCATCTATCCGTTGATGTATGTTTAACATTTGGTGCACAAGGTAGAATTTAACCAAGAATTTTTATAAAGTAACATCTTCATTTCTTTTTGATGCCTCAAATTTGTAATGGCTTACTATGCAACAACTTTTATATTAAGGATGGTCTGACACCAATAGGACGAGAACACGATGGTAGGAGTTGTCACAGAGATACCACCATCTATTCAGCGTTGACACCTTATGCAGCTAAAACAATCAAATTTGTGATATAACTTTATGAAATTTCTATACCCTCTTCATAAAACATCCCATAAAGTGGATTTTAATTATGATGCGTAGCAGGGTTGGCACTATTAACTCAGACGGAAAAAGCAGAAAAAGCAGACGAGCTGATGTCAAAAAACAAAAAAGGACGGTTTGAGAATAGGTTTTGCCAAAAGCCATGGAGTGGATAATGAGACGGAAATTATGCATATTTTGTAGAATTAAATTAAGGTTATAACATCACCAACTTCATCTTTTGTAGATTATAAATTTTAACTTATGCATAGTAGCTTAAGGCATGAGAATACTTAACTTTGACAAAATTCCTGATAGATTTATTTATATACTTGGTGTGATCAAACGAAGACAACTTTGACGTATAAAGGATTATGTAACCTGATAAAAGATGACAAGGAGGTGAGTAAGCCATAATATGTACTTATTTTACTAAGATTCTCTATGAAAGAGACGTGAAATGGGTTAATAATCATAGTTGAGATCGCTAAAAATAGATGGGTCCGGTTTTAAAAGTTTTAATATGTTCATTTGATATGATTGCAGAAATAATTATCAAAATAACAATCTGAGTTTTTGAAGGAAGATTAGGGGATTGTAAACACTTGATTATGCTTTGGGAAATATGTTAACTGCTTGACACACCTTTAAGTTATGTTCCTCTGTCTGTTGTGGCGTTACATAGTCAGCTTGAGAAACCCCTATATAAAGGATGCTTAAGATATAAAATGACACTATGCTTCTTTTAATAGTCACTTCACCTATATAAAGGATGCTTAAGATATAAAATGACACTATGCTTCTTTTAATAGTCACTACACCTACATACTCAGAGCCGGCTACAAGAAATATTAATGCATATCCAACCACCCCTTAAGATAAATCTCTATAAGGTTTAAGCATGGGATTAGTTCATATTTTGGGTTTCATACTCCACTGTACGATTTACATAGAATTTCATTAAATTATATCCTACATTACTATTTTGATACACATATGTGAACGTAACTGTAGTTTTTCTATTCAAGATTACTGCAGCCTGGAGTAGGCAGGAGAAACACGTGTACAAACAATTGATAGAGGCCCGACTATGCATTCAACCAATAGAATGTGCACATACGTAGTCGAATTTAACCGCAACGAAGGTAAATGGTTAATGTGTTTCCGTTTGCGTTTGTATGCCTTGGTGAAGCAATTTTTTTCTTTTTAGGATGTGGCATCCCCGTTTAATCTCATTTTGCTCGACTTCTTTTGCAGGCGTCTCTCCAGGCACATATGTTATCTGTGACAGTTCCACATAGCCACGGGTTATTCGAGCATTATGACATTTTGAAGAAAATTTAGAAGGTAATTATTTAATTTGTCATTTTTAGATTCAGTGTTGTTTGGCTACTGTTAAACCAGGAACCAAACACCCCTTCTGCTGCAGAAGGGGTGCTTGGTTGCTGTTAAACCAAGAACCAAACATCCATTCACAAGCACTCAATTTCTTTTGCTATAATTCAAATGTATTTTACATGTGTGTAATTGCTGCTTATCTGGATGAACTATTTCCCGCTCCTTGCAATAGTTTAAGGAAAAAATAATACTCCGTTAACCTCTACCTTTGAAGAATCTGATAACTTATTTGTAGCGTTTTTTTAATTGCAGCTACATTGGTTTTCATATGGCGGTGGGATCATCTTATGTGTGGGTGAGCACTTGCAAATATGAGATACTTTAATGCATAGTTTAAATACGTGTTCTCGATACCCAAGTTGGCTGTTTTGTCATGGTTGGGCAAATTCTTATTTGATGGAGCAAAGTATTATATTAAGCACATTAACTATATTAGGAAAGTAACGGTCCCACTAATTAATGTGCTTAATGTCGAGAAAGTAATAGATTAAGCATATAAACTATATGTTTCAGGTGAAAATCAAAATAGAAAAAGATACAAAGAATAAAGAAATGCACATTTTTGTGATGCTGGAAGGGTTTTGCGTCAAATGTTTAGATTTAGGCTAAAGCATGTGTATATATATATTTAAGATTTAAGATTAACACATTAACTGGTATACAATGTGTTTGGTTCAACAAAATTTGATATGTATAATTAAGTTAAGAGACATTCAGGATTGGTTCTATTTTATGGTTATTCTAAGTGTTTATGCTTATTCGTTTGGTGCTAAAACGATTTTAAAGTTCCGACTTCATATGTTGTAAGTAATTAATCAGCTTTACCTTTTTAGCCTACAACGATGAAGACAAAAAATGATTATTTTCTGCTTTTTCTAGTGCATAAATTAGTAGGTCTATTTTTTGAGGTCTGAATGTCGCTTCGACACTTTTGGTTATTATAGTATTGATATATTAATCTAATTCCAAAGTGACAGGCATCGTTAGCTTAGTTAAATTGCAGGGGGAGAAACAATGTCCTCATTTTTTGGAGTTACGATAAGCGATGAACAAACCCAATCATGAATCATTATAAGAGTTATCTCACCTGCACAAAACAAATTTAAGGTACTTTAAAACATTTAGATGGTTAACTTATTGTTATATTGCAGCACAGGAGCCCACCTAAATTGGTTTGTGCTTATGATGAAAATGGACATCATCTACGACGGTTTGTTATTATGATGAAAATGGGCCTCATCTACATCGATTCATACTGCAACAAATTTTCGTTCAGCAACCGCAACCAGAACCAACAACAACTGCAAATGTAACAAAAAGAGCATAGTGGAGATGGTGGCAGTCACAAAGGTAGGAGTTCTGCAGGGAAGCTGCTCCTTTATATGATCATGAACAAAATGAGCAGTCCTCTTGCTTTAATGTGTGGATGTCTCCGTAAAGTGAGTATATTTTTGTTAATTTCCTAATCGAAGGTTGCCGTATTGGGTTCAAACCTGCTGCATCTCTTTTGTGAGCCCACTTAGTGATCTTTTGTTAAATTTTCTAACTGGATGTTTTACCTTAATTGCGACTGTTTTGTAACTGCCCTAAAGATCATAAATATATATTTGTTGGTTGCTAAACTGTTATAGTAAAAACCGTTTTAGTGCAGCTAACGAAATCAAAACAACCTCATGCCTAATAACAGCACCTGCTGTATGTTTTTTAGCTGTTATTTTCGGCAAATCATTTTATTAGTTTTCTCCAACAGGTTATCCCACTTCGAACACAAACTCTACGCCCATTCCTAACACACCCGCCCTCCGCCGAAGTGGAGCGCGGGCACAAATCCTAGTACCCCTCTATATATCACACTCTTGAGAAACAGTGAATGAGGGAAAAACACACATCATTAATGAACTGTTACAGTGAAAAATGAATAGTACAAGTATTTATACTACACTATGACTATGCTACTTTGACTTTACACTTTGACTTTACAGTATGACTTTTATATTAAGGCGAGAAAAAAATGGTATATGGACTTATCATCGACACTCTAGCTTTCTCTCTCCACCCACTCTACTCACCTTTCAACCTTATTAGTGGTGAGAAACTCACCGATACGTCATATCATATTTTCTTTTTCTTCTTAATTACTTTAATCCTGAAACTAAAAACGTAAATTAAAACGCAAACGTAAACACTTTTTATTCGAACATTAAAAACGATACAACGAAAAAAACCAGAGTCTATCGAGAAGTTAAAAACGATACATAAATAAATAAAAACTGAAATGGCAAATCATATTTCATCTTAATTTGAGCTCGTTGCTATTCCACTGCAGCCCGCGCATCCCTAGTCAAATGACGTATGATTGCACATGAAAGTTGATGTCCGCTTGTTGTTGCTTGTTTTTTGCTATTGCCAACTCTTTGGCATGGATTTGCATCTCTTGTTTTTTAAGCTCTATGAAGGCTTTGCGTTCTTTCTTCAATTCGATGGCACACTCAGTTTGCAAACCCATCTTCGATACCATCAACCTAGCCAAAGCATCGTCCTTCGTGCTGTTAGACGATACCGATCCGTTTCCTTTCCTCGCTCTGTCTCTCTCCATTGGCCTGGGAATTTCCTACACTTCTTCTACATCTTCATCACCAACAACCCGATGAATACTAGCATCTTTAGACTCTGCATTCAACGAACCAGGCCTGGATGACTTGTATCTATTATCCTTGGTTGTTTACTTTGTTAAGAAAGATAGAATTTAAACATCCTCCATTTTGGGATGTCTTTCAAAATCTCCCAACAATAACGAAATCAAAACTTAGTACCTGTTTCAGCTTCATAGTCAAGAAGGGCCCCTGTTAATGTAATCTTCATCTCCGGATCCACTCTCTTGCGTTCTACGCATAACATTATTGTACACTCCCGAAAAACAAACTGCCCCTGGACGAATTGTCTTCCATTTCCTGTTAATAGAGTTGTACGTTCGCTTACCAAAAGTATTTGTTTTGCTCTCAGAGTATTACAAGATTTCAGTCTAAAACCAATCTTTATTCTTGTTGTTTCCCATTTCGCTGCTCTGGGCAATAAACACCACGCTTTACACAAAGAAATTTCTTCTTGGATGGTCCATGGCAATTGTCGGGGAGAATAAGCTTTACAGGTAACTTCTTTTGGAGGGATCTAGTCACCCTTGATTTCGGTTTTGTATGTGGGGCAGTAACTTCCTCCACGTTTTTGTTAATGGAGTCGGTTTGTTAGAAAGATTCGGTTTGTTGAAAAGAACTCGAGTATTCGGGTGTGTACAAGTCTTCGTTTGGAAATGGATTCACGAGATACATGGACGGATTTGCCGGTTGTGAAGAAGAACCACCAACTTGGGTTTGTGAGATGTAGTCGGGGTTCGTAAATGGAAACGAACTCGGTTGCGATGCAATGTCGTGAAACGCGTTTGTTGAGTATTGGGTAACGGGGTACGCGTTTGGTGTCGGTTGTCGGTAAGCTTGGTTTTGATATATATCCGGTGCCGGTAAAGGGGTACGCATTTGTTGGTAAGGTTTGTGAGCATAGAACGTTTGTGGACGTAATAGGTTTACGTTCGGAGATAGGTTTTCAAGATTAAACGTCCCCAGGAGTGTTGTGGTGGAGTTTCGGTTGCGGGTTCGTTGACTATGTTTTGTGGTTTGTGGTGTTTTTTGAGACATATTTTGAAAGAAATAAACTAGAGGTTTAGGTGTTTGATAATTGAAAGTGTTTGAAAAATGATAAGTTGTGGTTGTATTTATAGTAAAAATTTTGGAAAGATTTTTTTTAAACTATAGGACCATTTGACAACGGTCAAATGAATTAAACACAACAAATACCAAAACTCACCTAGGTGAAGAAGTGACCGCTTGAAGACATACTCGCGTGTGAGTTTTGCCATCGGGGTGACAACTCATGAGTGAGTTATTAACTCACCCGTGAGATAATCGCCCATTCATTCCATCCAGTAACAACTACATCTTGAGTTAAGTACATGACTGATAGAATGTTCAATTGCTTGACCTTTTCTACTTTTTATCCCCCACAAGTTGGTATTGTGTAAGGATTAGTTCGGACGCAAAAATGTAAAGCAATTTTTTTTGGACAATGACATTAAAATATGAAAATAAAACTAGTATCGAAATGATAAATTATTTATTTTTACTTAAAAATGATGGATTTATAAGGTGTTAGAAAGTTGAATGTTGGTTTTTAATATATAGGTGGGGTCAATTTGTTTTATGGGTGGGGGAAACTTTTGAAAAATGCTCAAAATCGAAAATAATTTACACTAAAATCTCATGTCGGCTACCGATGAGGGCGCCTCCCCCACACCTTACATGTGTGTCCGCCCTGGTAAAGTTCCTAACTTGGATAAACGGCGTTGTAGTGAAGATATCTGCATAGACATTTAGTGAATATATGAGCTACTTGAAACTTTGATGGCACATATGATGGGGGTATCGTTCCTTGTTTGATCACATATGTAGGTGCATGTATGTAGTATCTCTTTTGTATATGAATTGTTCATTTATCAATTGAAATATAGATGAACTTTGTGCAAATGTGCATTACAATATAGCTAATGCTACCACGGTACTTGGACATAAAGCTTTTTCTTTGTCTTTGATAGTTGATAATATAGGTAGGTATATAAAGACGTTTTCCGATTTAGGAAAGTCGAGAATGAATTTAAAAACCGACGGATTCGTTCTTCGAGGAGGTGCGGTTATTGGGTCAATATACGTTTTTGGATTAGTTTACGTTTTTGGAAGAGAAAGGTTTCAAAATAAAGACGAAACTACACTATGACGGATTAAAGTAAGACGAATTACGGTGGCACGTAAACCGAGACAAAATTAATATCAAAATAATCAAAATTATAAAAAGTTGCAAACTAGTTTAAAATTACTTAATTAAATCAAAAATACAATTAAAAATAATTTAAAAAAACTTATTAGGCCCTAAAACAGGCCCAAAATGAAAACAACAAGCTTAATGGGCCAAATTAAGCCCAATAAGAAAAAGTTTTAAAATTTTAAAATCTAAAAGGCTACTTGGACTAAAAATGGTATTATGAACATAATTTTATAAAGACCCAAAAACTGAATCCAAGCCAATAAGCCAAAAATAAGCTATAAGCCAAGCTTAATGGGCCTAATAAGCCAAATAAGCTAAAAACATAGGCTTATTACCTACTTTTTGGTAAAACTCATTCTTTTGGACATAAAAGAATATTGCAATAAGAAATTTTCAAAAAGATTGACTGAAAAGCTTAAAATAAGCAAAAACTAAAATCCACTAAAAGACAAAATAGTCGTTTTAGGGTTTCACTTGATGAAATCAATTGAGACTTTTTGCAAAAGCTTAGAAATGAAAAATAAATAACTTTGGAACAAGAAAATTTGCAATAAGCTAAACAAAAACTCCTAAAAAGCCCAATAAGCACTTATTTAAATAAGCAACTCATTGGTTTCCTAGTAAAAAGCTAAGCAATTTGAAAACTAAGTTAGGTATGTATAAGTAAGCTATAAAAAAAGAGAATGGCTACAAAAAAGAAGTTGTTGACTATTAAAATAAACTAGGTTTTAGAAATAAGCAAAACTTGCCACTTTTGTACAAAGTCAACAAAAGTCAACTTTGATAAAAATCAAAGAGAAAGTAAAATGGACTTGTTTAAGCTATAAAAAAGGTAACATCAGCAGTCTTGAGTGGTCTTGAGTCCAAGACATTGGGCTGCTATGTTAAGCAGTTTGCTAATTGGCTCTTTTGTTGGGTAGTTCAAACCTCAATAAGCCAGTTGGGCCTATTGAGGGGCAAAGCAGGTCACAAATAAGGCAAATAATCCACAAAGCTCACACACAAGCACAAACTTAACAAATAGAGCAAATATAAACAAACTACAAAGACTTAACTAGATGCTACAGTAAATTGATGCAAAATGCAAAATGATGAATTTGGACTTAAGCTATAAGCCACAGATAAGTACTAACTCATCTAAAACCTTAAAACAGATGCAGTATACTACCTACATTAACCATAAACTAAAAATCAAAACCTAATCTCTAAAAATGAACCCAAAATCCTAGCTGATGTATATGACTGATTTAAGGCACAAATAGCACACGTTTTGGAATCAAAATAAGTTTATACTAAATCCTAGCATACCAGACATATCATACATTCATACAATAAGCAAGTTAGTTCCATCAAATATTAGGCAACATAAACAATGGTGAAATCAGACATTAAGCAAAAAATGAAAAAACACACAACTTGCAATCATAACAATACAAAACCTAAATTAACAGCTTAAACTAACTAACCTATGCCTATCAAAGATGTGCAGGACAAACATAGCTTAAGACTAGGTGTCAACTAACCTAATCCAGTCCACCCAAACACCTCTTTAATAGCAAAGCACAAAAATTAACTAAGCAAAAAGAACTTTTAAGCTAAAATCAGACAAGAACTAAGCACTAAATAAGCTATCAGGGTAAAGATCAAACTTACAATGGGTAGACCTACATCCAGGCCCACTACAAGTAGCGGATAGCAACTCCTAGGCTTATTATGCCTTATGAGAGGCTTATGGTTGGCTTGTGCAAACAAAGGAGTACAACAGTCCCAAGCACAAGGAATGAATGAGAATTTCTTCAAAATTTGAGACCTGAAATTAAGATAAAGAAAACACACAAACAAGAAAGACGAGCCCTGAATAAGCCAAGCTTATTTGAAATAAGTTGGCTTATTAAGGGAGTTAGCTGAAAACATAAAAAACATGTTTAAAAGGAAAAACTTGGAAGGTCTGCTTTTTTTGAAATCTTGGAAAACTTGTGAAACACTTTTAGCAAAAGTAAATTAAGCAGAAAACTAACAACCCTCATCAACCTATTCAAGATTAAATTGTTAGATTAATGATGAACATGTTACTCAAGGTTGGATCTCAAAAGAGTTTGAACAAAAAAAAATCTTGTAAAAACTTTATGATAAAATTGAAAATACAATTTGCAGAAAAATAAATGCTAGAATTAAAAGGCAAGTAAAGTAAAAGGAACATAAAAATTGCATAAATCTAATTTCCATTAACTGTCAAATTGAAAAATACAATTTTCGGAACAAAATGAAAGTACAACTGACCTAATCTATTTATACAGATGAGGAGATGATTCTAGAACTATTAAATCCTAGCTATGATATTCCAACTTTGCCTTTGATTCCTTGAAAGATACTTTGATGCCGAGTTTAAAATTTGGTGCCATGTGATTGATTTATGCTATAGCCATATGAATGCCAGCCGAAATCTTCAATCTTGGTTGCTAGATAGATGTGGGGAGCAACCAATGTGATCAGAATCGTCTAATCTTTTGTTTTATTAAAAAACGTCACCACTTTTGTAGCAGGAGAGGGTTGTGTAGGGACATTGGGTGATGATATGTCAATTATATTCACGTGGTTGTGTTTAGCTGACGTGGAATTGGTGATCTGGAAAAGTTAAGACAAAAACCCTTTGTTATGTGGTCGTATCATAGTGGGAAAGGATTAGGTTTGGAGGGTGATGGAATAGTGGAGTTTAATCCACATTTGGTATAAAAAATGTGTTTGGTGCGTGTTTAGAGTTTTTTAAACAATAGATTATTTATTAAACCGGGTTAAATTGCTGGGCTGGTTAGGTTTTGGTGGTTTGGGCTTGGGTAAACGGGTAGAAATGGGTATAAGGTTTATAGTTATGGCAGCTTTGGTCCTCCCATCTACTTTGCAGTAATTGCAGACTAGCCCTTCTCTTTTATAGCTTTGCGAATAAATTTACACAAATTGTCCTTGTTGTTTGATAAACTTAGAAAACGACCATTTGTGCCATCTCTTGAGACTTTAAGAGCTGTTCTTGTGAAGTCTTCAAACTTTAGGGACCCCTTTGTATTTTTAAGATTCTTAGGGGTATAAAGTGTCATTTCTTGAAACTTAAGAGACCAAACTTGTAAATCTTCTTTTTTCAAGGGTATTTTTGAAATTCGCATCCGGGTCTGGTTCTTTTTTATGAATTCGTTACCTGTGTTCGTTTTTGCTTGATTTTATGATTTCTAAGCCATTTCTCGATATCCGTGCCTACACATACACAAACAACAATACAAGGGTATTTGGCACGTTTTGATGATATTTTATCCGTTTTTAGTCGTTTTGGGTATGAACACATGTATAATACGAATCTCATCACTCCCCCATTCTAAGTCATTGCCGTGTCCTCGCGCAATGCTAAAATTAAGTATGGTAGCACTTGCAAAATTCATTTTTATTCAACATTTATTGAAATTACATTAACTAGATGCGTTTTGGACATAATGTATTGTTTTCATCAGGTGAATGTGGCTTTTAGGATCATAGAACAAGAACACGTGAATGCTTCATAGAAATGATTTTGTCGTCCCCGATTTTCACTCAGTTCCATGCTAAGTGTGAAACAAGATCATTGTTTTTTATAAGTTAGTAATGCTAACACTACTCATATGCCTTAATCACGTACTTAGACTCCCTATTCCTAATAGGTATCTCTTATATTTTATTTTGTCTTAATGATCACGAGGATGCATTTTTTACTTATGTGAATAGAGGTTAAGGTCCAAAAATAGAATCGAAACGGTGTAACCAAGATCATTGAATTAGTAGCCTTTCCTAATAGATAATGATGTCAAAAAATTAAGTCGACAAGAAAGTTTCGATAAACACGGTTTTATAATGGATTTGAACATTTGACTTATTACCAAGACTTTAATATGCCCCCAACCGGATGGGCTTTATTATCTTTGGTTTACCTTGGCTTTTTAGGGCTACGGTCTTGCATTGCCATTTATTTAACCTCGCCATGAGGTGTTTATTATGGCCAAAGACATATATCCTCAACCTCGAAAGGTAATTCTGGATCTTTAAAGCTTTGAGGTTTTAAGACATTCACTTTGATTTCGCATTGATTTTTAGCCTTGTGAGCTTCAAAATTTTGCTAATTTTGGGTGAGATAATTATTCGGGTTGCCAATACCTCAAATCCGTAATGCTGACAATCCTTTGATGTCTTCCCGATTTAATTACATGAAAACTACTAGAATTAGCTAAAAACCAACAATAATGTTCAAACCGCTAAATCAATATTTATTAACAATTTATTTATATACAAGCGATGGGAGAATAAGCAAACAATTAAAACGCATGAGTTTTTGAAAGAATACGAATACTCTACGTTTAACATAGTAACTTATAATTGACTCTATCATTTCTCGTCCTAAATTTAATGAGACTCTAATATAGTTAATGAACGAAGCTAAGGGCTCAACACGCCCTGTCGAGTAAAAAGTTACTCTTATTCTCACCAACGGAAAACATACATTCTGTCTTAAGCACTTACGAAAAACTTGAAAAAAAAATTTTTGGCCATATTTTGCACTTATTAGCAACAAAATGATGAACAATGGATTGCGCGAAGACTTAGAAAAATAAAGTATCTATTTACCCCCGATTCTAAAACTAAACATTGTCCTCAATGTTTCGAGTCTAAGGGTGAAACACCTACATACTAGTGACGAAGAGTCAAATGCCTAATCTCGAGCATGGAAAGGGTACAACGAATGATCTAAATGCTATTTATAAAGTGTGCCAAAAGATAAACGTTAGTAACAAAAGGATATCATCGGATATCGAGTTTTTCAAAGCAAACGATCAAAGCTCGAGTGATACGTAAAACGAACACGAGAGGCTTCAATGATGACGATGATTCTTAGAATATCACAATCACAAACAACCACGAAAACAAAGGTCGGAAGAGTACGAGTATCCCCACATTAAACTAATTAGAAAGCGATAATATGTACAAGGATAAGCATAGGATTCCCCCACGAGGCACCTCTTTTTTGATAACCGAGTCAAGAACTCGACTCGAATCCCCAAAAATGTGATCATTTAGGGATTATCATGGTAAGGTCAAAGCAAAGAGACTTACATGTAAAACAAAGCACGTGCATGAACCCGGTATTAAGGACTAGGTCCTTAGATGGTGCATATACCAGGGTCGGAGATG
Source organism: Glebionis coronaria (assembly GCA_025667525.1). NCBI lineage: Eukaryota > Viridiplantae > Streptophyta > Magnoliopsida > Asterales > Asteraceae > Glebionis > Glebionis coronaria. The sequence goes on from CM046881.1 coordinate 38,243,681, forward strand.
ACGTCTTCATTTTCGGATGATAACGAAACAACGCCACTCCAAACAACGTCCCAAAGGAACCAAATAAAATAGATGAGAAGTAGAAGAATGGGACAATGGGTGGGTCAAAATCATGAGCTACTTGAGGTAGACTCACACCAAGCATATAGAAAGGATTTCCATTTATTGCATCGGTGGAAGACCGAGATTTCCCTATAATTGCGATTTCGGGATCAAATATCTCGTCCTCGGTGAAAAAGTGGGAGGACTCAAGTGGGGCTTCCCCCACACTCACCATCGTCAAAAGGAGTAGACGATGTGGTAGTAGTCAATAAACGCGGTGATGACGAGGTTAAATTAGGGACATCATTCAAATTAAATTCAAAGTTTTTCCTTTTTTCATCTTTTAAAAACTCAGAATGAAAACCCGATTTTCTATTTATCAAATAAAAAACATTTGGTTTTTCTAAAACGATATTGAACACACTAAAAATTCTCACATTTAAGTCATGGGTGGTTTGAGGGGGATTTGGACATAATCTCTCAAAACGATGGTCGATAAAGAAAACATCCCCCTCGGGGTCAACATAGTGGTCATCACACAACAAAGGATCGTTAATACTATCGAATTCTTCATCAAAGATTGGTTCATTGAGCCAAATTCCCTCGAAACCATCATTATAGATCAAAGAATAGCTCTCGATAGTACTACGTCCTAAAAGCTCATCAACATTCAATATCGAGGAGTGTTGATTTGGTAACTCCTCATGAATGTGATTATCATCATCAACGATTTCGACCTCCTTTTCATAAAGCGGGTTATCAATGAATGAGGTTCATAAAGAGGATTCAAGAAGGTCACAAACGTGTCGTCATTCTCGTCACCAAAAGAAGTATTTGACATAGTATCGAACGCGTCAAAGAAGGAGTCACTCTCGAATATTAGATCATCATTCTCGTTAGAGGGATTTTCAATTGGTAAATCCTCGAGAATGGGCGGTGGGTCAAAGGAGTCAATATGAAAAGATCCTAAAGATTTTACACATTCAAAGTCCTTGGTTGTCAAGTCTCTTCAATGGTTGAAGCATTAGCCTTTATGGTGGTCATATGAGAAGGTTCGTCATTATAAAGAAGACGTTCCAACTCATCAAGTTGAGCCGTGAGATCGACAAAATCATCCTCACTTATAGGGTGAAGTTGAGTCATAAGAGCAAGATCTTGTTCAGTTTGTTCCTCGATCTCGGGCTTGAAAACATAGTCATCATACTTCCCACATGAAGAGGTTTCTTTAGGAAAATCCTAAAAAATGGCTTGTGTATTTTGAATTATGTGCTCGATCTCGGCAAATCACCGTCGGGATTAAAGAATGAGTGAATGTGAGCACCCTCTTGAGGAGATTTCTCTAAGGTTACAACCGTAGTCTTATAATTCATGGGACTAGGTTGAAAATACTTTTCTATGATGGACGATTTTGCCTCGATAATGGTTACTTGGTCCTTCGGAGGTGGTGAAGACGAGTTCTCATTGGTCATTGTCGTGAGAGAACTAAGATTTTCCCCCGGCATTGGTTTTCGTTCCAACCCTCGTATACATCCCAAAATGATTTATCCATTCATTTTCGTAAACCTTTGTCAATTAAATAGGCGTACTCTTTGTCCTTAAAATCATCAACTTGAAAACCATTCTTTTAATTCTTTCAAAGCACTCATAAAGTCGTTTTTCTCTTCAAAAGAAAGATTGTTTTGAAAATAATTAATTTTAGAATCATTGGTTTTATCTTGATTTTGGGATTTATCCGCTAAAAATTCCATCTTATCCTCCCCATAACGTAAAGTCAATTTCCCACCGAAAACGTCGATTTGGGCTCGAGCGGTCGATAAAGATGGTCTACCTAAGACGATAGGGAATTTATGGTCACACTCATAGTTGGAAATAACGAAATCCGCGAGAAACGTGAAGTTTCCAACTTGAACATATATGTCCTCGGGTATGCCAATTGGTTTATCGAGGGTACAATTAGCTAGCTTGATGACCATGTTCGTGGGGTAAGATTTGGCAATTTCATCAATTTTCAAATAGAAAAATGCATGAAATTAATGCTAGCACCAATGTCGACTAGTGCTATGCATTCCACAATCTCGGGAAATTCACAAGGAATGAGAAACCGGCCTAAATCTTCTTGTTTCTTAGGCATGTCTTTTTTAGGATTCCTTAGAAAAACCGCGACACAAGTTTCCTCAAGGTGCACTTTCGTTAGGTAATAGAAACTCTCTTTTTGAATGGATACTTATCGAATCAACGATGTAGAGTTTAAATCATGATAGTTTCTTGGACAAGCTTGTAATGTTCATGGTATGTCTTTAGACGATCAGTTACCCTTAGGCAATTATTGGTAACACATCAAAAGCTATCAATAGCTCATGTCTTAAGATAAAAATCTTGTTTTCCTCTTCCGTGCATCCCTCTCACGCATTAATTCTCGTGCTACATTTCACTCTAATTTCGCCACCTTCTCTGACACCTGCATTTCGAAGTTTGACCATTGAAGTTGCAACTTCGGTATAGAACTGTTTCAAATCTTTGGCTTATGAATCCACAATCAATTTATTCCTGTATGTAATCTACATAGAGTGCTTGGTCTGTCCCAACCACTCCCTTACCCCGAGTAATCTTTTTGTAATAGTGATTATCCAACTTTGCAGACATTGAGTTTAAGAACTTTCCTGCATCATGTTCCTGGTTATATGTGGTACGTTTCTTTCTCAGGCTCATAGCAAACTCACTGTTAAGTGTTAATCCTAGGATCAATGGAATTTGTAGCCGAGCACATAACACGAACAATGTGAAACCCCTAGCCGAGCTCTCACTGTTAAGTGTCCACATGAAAGTGTGATTTAATCCTCTTTTATCAAAACTTTGAATAAGTGTCTCATTCAAGTGATATAGTATCATCATACATGACCGCACTTGTTCTTTCTGATAAATATTATAGCTTTTTATTGGGTAGAGGGGAATTTCCCTGGTAAAATTTATTAACCCAAAAGAAACCAATAAGTACAATGAAATGTGGCTGAAGTACCACATTAACCTTAAGCACACGCTTGAACACACCTAAAAGCCTAATGACAAACCATTCGACTTTTACCTATAACAGTACATACACAAGGACATGTATCAGAAAAAACCACCTAACGGTACATAAGCAAAAAGGCATCATCAAAATCACAGAAGTAAAACATCTAGCAGCCTCCACCTTTGCATGAAATCCAAACCATATTTGGAGCTCTTGAAACGACATGAAAGTAACTTAAGCCGAACAGTAGAAGTAATACAATCAACAACTTGATTCACCGATCTCTTATTACCTCTAAAAAGTCTCTCATTCCAATCTTGCCATATAAAGTAGCATGTGGCAGCAAGGACAAGTTTGGCAATAACACTTTTAGAGGACCGACGCTTGGCCATAGGAATAATGTGTGCCATAATCGCTTGAAAAGTAGTCGGAACAGAATGCAAGCCCGCCATGCCCCTCAGAGCCATCCAAACCTGAGATGAAAAAGGACAAGTAAAAAATAAGTGGACATGTGAGTCCGGAACGGACTCACACAACGAGCAGCAATGACTCAAATCAGCCGCAACATCCCAGCCTCTAAGACCATCCTGAGTCTTGAGCTTGTTCTTTACAATCAACCAAATATTAAACGCGTGTCTTGGGATACAGTTCTGAAACCAAACAACGTGAACCCAATCCACTTTATTATCTCTTGGACGAAGAGCCTGCCATACCTCCTGGACAGAAAAAGGCTTAGCCATATCACTTCTAGGGCGCCATTCGACCTTATCAGGAACATCATGTAAAATAGTTAAGGTATTGTGGCATGCTATTCTTGTATTCAAGTAAAGGTATTGTGGTCATTCTGTGAGTATACTCTCTTTATATGTAGCTAAGTGATCTCTGCTACAGAAACTAAAGTATCTTTTACTTGGTAGAAAATATATTTATTCATGTAATCTTTACATTTTTTTCCCTTTCATTTGGGACGCTTTATATCGCAGATAGAAAATAGAATTATTAGAATTTGACAAAGGAAATATGATCGGTTATGAAGCAATAAAGAAAATAGAAAGTTGATAGCAGTGTTACCACCAGTGAGAATGGTTAAAATCAGATTAGGCACCACTGCCGTATCTAACAGAGAACTGGTCAAACCATGTCCTCATTTGTACGGTCACGCAAATGTAATAGCTTGATATTTTATCAGCTACTCGGACTATGGTAAATATTTCAACATTTGCAGACACGATTTAGGTAAGCAATAAGCAGTTACAGGGCAACTCTCCTTTGGCATATCGTACAAGAACAATGAGGCAAACCTCATGCACCCACGTATTACATTTGAACATACATGCCAATAGAGTGTAGCCCTTTAACTGATCTAGCTTCACGATATGGTGCATCAATTACAAACATCTCTTTGTCTTCCAGCTCAAGCTTGCAATGAGGTGGTTGGTTTGACCATCTTCGGTTATTTATATGACTTGACAGAAGGGATAAACCATCAAAGAATCGGCATATACTTGCCTAAACGGGAACTTTCATGCCTTTAGGAAATGCCTTTTTTCTCGGTCTCTATCGTACTTATTCTTTTGTCTGTTGCTAATAGAGGGCCGTCCTTTAACTGGTCTCATTTGAGAAGGTCCATCGTTTCATCATCTCAAGCTATGGTTTTGAGGCTCAATCATGTAACGATCTTTTTTTTTCGTTTTATGCAGGTTTAAGTGATCGAATAAACTAATGATCGAAGACTTGGCATATGCCGAAGAAGCTGCTTGTGCCTTTATTAAAGTGCTTTTCATATGTTCTTGTCTTACTTTATACTCCATTTTTCTTTAGTTTCAGTACAAGACTTTTAAGAAAATATACATAACTTTGATTTCACAAGGACGATTTTCTAGTAAAATGATTTTGCAAAAAAGGAACATGACTTTCTACTTTTAACTACTATTCGATTCAAAGTGAATCTGATTCCATTTTTCCATCCTTAGATGGTTTTATAGCAACCAATTTTTACTTTGAAGAAAAATATATTCCTCTGATGCTCTGAAGAAGATCTTTTAAGATTTGAGGATGGGTTTATAAAAGTATATCCTATGGTTATTCGACATTTTTTTCTCAGGAACATATTCTTGCTTGAGAGACGACAGTATGAGACATCTCGATGCACTATGTCCGTGATATACATTATGATTTATGAGTACCCTTCCGTATATCATTCCTATCGTTGGTCTGAAACTTTAAATAGTAGTTTTAGTTTTGCATACGGACGTATATTCAGAAAAATTAACGTGTGAAATATTTGGACTCACAACATGTCTTTCTCCAACACTCTGAAGCTTTACTTTAAAGCACTTTGGCCATTTGGTAACAAAAATGTCAAACCACCCAAGACGAGGAAAGATACCTCAGTCCAAGAGGTACTACTTAAAACGCTTTTTTTACATGTTGATGATGAATTGAAACTTGCAAACTCACAATAGCAACTTACTTATATGAAAGAACTACTAGAATTGCTTATTACTTTATTCACAAAACTAAAGGCTTTAAATAGCCATACACAAGTAACTGTTTACATGAAAATAGGGACTACTACCAACTAAGTCTTCCTAAAGACCAGGTATCCCAAGACCATATCTATCCAATGTTCACATGCACATGCCTCATGTTCTTTTACCAATTCTAACTATCTTTTATAACCTAATGACAAATAAAAGGTATAGAACTTATAAAGTAAACTCTAGCTATGACATGACTTGCATACGTGAACCCGACATAGAACCGATTAAACCCAACAATCACCCCCTTAATCGGTTTATTCATGGCACCCCGATCACGTCCTGAACACCTTCTTTCGAAACATCTTGTTTCTCGACTTTTTCAAGACACATTTGAATCCATCTCGGCAATGTAACTTCCAACACCACACTAACTGTGTTGTAGTCTTCCATTTCCACAAGAGCCACTCCTGATGCTTCTTCCTTCCTTGCTCCTGCTACGCGCCACTCTTTTGTACTTGTTTTCTTTCTCGTTCTTGTTTTCTCTTGAAAGAAAACTTTTTTCGGTCTTTCTGTGAATCTTCGGTCTTTCGGTCTTTGGCCTTTCGGCCTTCGGTATTCATTTCTTTCTCGGTCTCACACTTTCTTATTCAAGTCACGGCACCTGACTTTCTTTCTCCACCAGACTTTGCTTATTTCTTTCTTTTGATGCCTTCTTTCTTTCTTGAGAAGCTACACCGGCATCTTTCATTCTTTCTTGTGACGCCTCTTCTTCCTTTCATTCTTTCTTGCAAGAAATCTTGCTACTTTCTTGTCGAATACTTTCTTGTCCGACTCTTTTTGTCTGACTCTTTCTGTCGACTTTCTTTCTTTCTTTCTTTCTTGCTATCTTTCTGTGGCGTTCTTTAGTCACCTACTGTGATCAAAGGTTGCTGTTTTCTTTCGTCTTTCTTGTTTGCTGCCATTTGACGCTACGTCTTTCTTCTATTCGAACTAGTTGCATAAGGTTTGAAATCGGCCCTCTCTTTCTTGATCCGAAATCAAACCCGCCTTCGATCCAACGTAGCCCAGCCATCTTAACCGGCATTCCTCCGCGACAACGGCCAAAAAGAAAACACCATAAAGCCTCCGTTTACGACTGTTTAAACAGTCCCGGAATACCGATGTTTTAACCGGTCACCCCCGTCGTCTCAACCGGTACGTCTACCATAAAAACGGTCGATCGAAACACCTTAACGGCTCCGTCTTCTGCTGCAACACAGTCCCGAACAGCCACCTGCTGTCCCGAACAGATCTTTCACTCTTGCCGCCCTTCACCGACCGACACACCCGCCGGCGGCGGAGGCTTCCCCGGTACGAGCCTACGCTCTGATACCAAATGATGAATTGAAACTTGCAAACTCACAATAGCAACTTACTTATATGAAAGAACTACTAGAATTGCTTATTACTTTATTCACAAAACTAAAGGCTTTAAATAGCCATACACAAGTAACTGTTTACATGAAAATAGGGACTACTACCAACTAAGTCTTCCTAAAGACCAGGTATCCCAAGACCATATCTATCCAATGTTCACATGCACATGCCTCATGTTCTTTTACCAATTCTAACTATCTTTTATAACCTAATGACAAATAAAAGGTATAGAACTTATAAAGTAAACTCTAGCTATGACATGACTTGCATACGTGAACCCGACATAGAACCGATTAAACCCAACAGTTGAAAGTGTCGATTGTTGGATTTAATGTAGCATAGCTCATTAAACCAGCTTCACTAAATTTTACTTAACCCATGTTGAATGGGTTTGTTTTGCACGTGTTTTGAAGTCGCAGTTTCTGATTTGATGCTTATTTGGGTTTAATTTACAAGAATTTTCCATAATATCCGGAAGTTCGTCCAAACTTCCTGCATGTTTGGAGGTAGATAATGGTACTAGAGACAATAACCTCCCTTCATCAGTCTCTTATAGTTTTCGTAAATTTTACGTTTGCCAGTTCAGTGCGTCTTCTGCTGGGGTTTGATTACAGGTACGACTTTTAAACTTAATAGTTTGAATATACAAGCATTGTGTTGTTGAAAGTTTATGGACGTTAAATCGATGGTCGTGTGATAGGATCGAACTCGAGATCACGGGATTGCACACATTACGTGAAGAGTTAATTTATTTATTAAATATATTTATTATATTTATTAAATCAAACTGCAGCTAACGACCGTTAAGTAATTAAAGGTTAAGTTTTAAACGATCGTTATAGAATATTAAAGAAGCTAAAAGAAGGTGTCAGAAAATTCTGGAAACCCTCTTTTAGCACATGTTATATCCGGCCTAAATAGAGGAGACAAGAGAGAAGGGAAAAGATTTTGTTGTTTTATCTTGTTTAACCTTGGAAGAGAAGTTTTCCAAGGGCTATATAAACACACCTAAGGCTTCATAATTTTTCATCTCATTCTCTCTTTTCTTTGTCCTAACCGCCGGCCAAACACACCCTTATTAGGGTTCTTCTTTGATTTTCTATAAGCTATTTTAGATCTAGTCCTAGCCCCTCTCTAGGGTTGTTGGGTAGATCTTCCATAGACTTGGAAGGCTCGGTTCTGTTCGTGCTAGACTCATGATTAGCTCATCGTATCACGTGTGTACAAGATCGTGGTGTGATCTTATTTTAGATCACATCCTGGTGGTGTTCTTGATCTACTTTTACCGGTGATTGTACTGCTAAGGAAAAGGTATGTAACCCTAGCCTTGATTAATTATAATTGTGTTATTTAAAGATCTTGTTAATCTGCTTCCGCTGTATGCTCTTTGATCTATGTTAGGGTTTTTATAATTGTTATGATAATTATAAACCATCAGTGGCATCGAGAGCCGTTTTAACATGATTATAATTATCAAGATCTAAAGTTTTTTAACTAATAATGATTTGTGTTAAAAATTACATGTTGTTTTTTAGGTTTTATGAAAAATTAGGGTTTTGTTTTTTATTATTATTAAAATCGACTTATGTCGAATTTTTTATAAAAAATTTTTTTTTTTGTAAACCCTAAAATTACATGGTAATTGACTTTAGATGTTTTGCATGAATTAATTGTTATGTCATGTGTGGTTACGATTCCTAGTTTTTTAATTGTCAAGAGAATGTGGGAGATCCGTAATAAACATGCATGTTTCTTACGGATCATATAATTTTGATTGCTATTTGCTTTATTTGATTCAAAGTTTTAAAATTAGGGAAGGAGGTGCTATGCTTTTACGCTGACCAAATTCCCGGCTCGCCTGTGCGTCAAAATTGGAATTACCTACGGTTGTTATTGGTATAATTCTTTAAGGTTGTTTGGTTTAACCAATACCTCAACTTGCAAATATATGATGAACTTTTAGTCTCACCAAAAAAGTTTACTAAACGTTTTATTAAACTTATGCTATGGAGATGTATGCATGCTTCTCCATACATGATTTTGACACCAAAATCTATACCCTAAAAATTTAAGTCATATGCCCTCTAATTGACGAACACTTGAAGTTACAATTGTCATCATATAAGATATCGGACGATGTTGTAATGGAGAGAAAACTTCATGACTGAATAAGATTGCACATGAAGGTTTTACGTTCTTTAGATTAGTCGACTTAATTGAGTTACTCAGTGAGAACTGGAAACTTAAGGCATAAAGAAGGGATTAAACATGTTTACAATGCAAATGTTTTTGGCAATGTAAATCCCTGACATATCTAGAAATTGCAATATGATTTGGCAATTATTGTTCGACAAGTTACTGTGTTGAATACATTTGTCACTAGCAGATCAACTGATGTGATAAATCTATGTCAATATGGATTCTAGTTTTTCAAGAAAATACTATGGTTTTATTACCGGGGTAATTTTATTTTCTTGAATTTTATTATCGAAAATACTAATGTTTGAACTTATTTCTGTAGAAATGGCTCAACCCGAAAACAATCTGACAATAAGCTCGGCGTTCAAAGCATTTTTTGAACGGCCTGAACTTACTGGCCCTAATTTCAATGATTGGTACCGCTCACTAAGAATTGTTCTGAGAGCAGCGTGTACCATCAATATCTTGGAAACTCCTTTTCCGGAGGATCTTGCTGAAGGAGCAACTGATGCGGAAAGGCTTCAACACGCTGCTAACATTAAGAAGCACCATGAGGTGGCTGCTGTAATGTTAGGGAGAATGGCTCCATCACTTCAAAGGAAGTATGAGCTATTTCATCCTAAGCAGATGCTTGATGAACTCAAGGCAGTGTATGAAACGCCACAAGCTGTAGAGATCTATGATCTAGTTGATGCTCTACATAGTTGCAAGCAAGCTCCTGGAAAGTCCGTAAGTGCACATTACATGGAGATGAGGGGTTATATGGAACAACTCATCGCACTAGGACAACCCTTCGATCATAATATGGCTATTAACTTGATCAATAGGTCCCTTAACAAGGACTTTGGTGATTTTGTTCGTAACTATAATATGCATTGCACGGGGAAGACAGTGAATGATTTGCATGCAATGCTCATTGACTTTGAAAAGGGTTTGAAAGATAAGGCACCCACTGCTACTCCTCAAGTACTTTATGTACAAAAGGGTAGAGTGTCGAAACCAAAACCGCAAGGGAATAAGAAGCAGAAAGGCAAAGGCAAGGTTGATAAGAGCAAGCAAGTTGCGACTACATCAAAACCTAAGCAAAACTTTGCTAAGAAATCTCTGAAAGATGAGACTTGTCACCACTGCAAGATGACTGGACACTGGAAGAGGAATTGCTCTCTCTATCTCCATGAAATGGCAGAACACAAGAAGAAGGCTGAGCAAGCTGCTGCAGCACCATCTTCTGGTAACTTATTTATGATAGAGTTATTTAATCTTTCATACAAATCAAACTCCTGGGTATATGATACGGGATGTGGTATTAATATTTGTAATACCCTGCAGGGATTTGAGTTGAAGAGGAGACTTACCTATGGGGAACAATTTCTGCAAGTGGGCAATGGCGCACAAGCAGCAGTTGAAGCTATAGGAATATTTAAATTAGTTTTACCTTCGGGTTTAGTACTATCTTTAAATAATTGTCATTATGCACCTACAATTGTTAGGGGTGTTATTTCCTTTTCTAGTATGTTGGATCTTGGATTTACTCACACGATTGATAATAATAGAATTTCTGTTTTCAAAGATGGTTTATTCTATTTTGATGCAATTTCTGTGAATGGTGTTTTTGAAATTAACATGCATGATATAAATCCCAAGAGGAAAAATAATTCTGTTTTTAGCATGAATAAGAAGAGTAAGTTAGACAAGAACTCTTCTTATCTTTGGCATTGTAGACTTGCCCACATTGGGAAGACTCGCATACAAAAGCTTCAACGTGATGGGCTTTTGGAAAATATCAATGATGAATCATTTGATAAATGTGAATCTTGTATCTCTGGGAAGATGACCAAGAAACCTTTTAATAGCAATATTGAAAGGGCTACTGAACTACTTGGTTTGATACATACTGATGTGTGTGGACCACTTAGACATGTGTCAAGGAAAGGTGCTAGCTACTTCTTGACGTTTACGGATGATTATAGCCGTTATGGTTATGTTTATTTACTTAAGCATAAACATGAGGTATTTGAAACATTCAAAACGTTTAAAGCCGAAGTAGAGTTACAACTGGGAAAGAAGATTAAAGCTCTTCGTTCTGACCGTGGTGGTGAATATTTAAGTCAAGAGTTTAAGGATTATTTAAGTGAGAATGGAATTGTTCAGAAACTTACTTCTCCGTATACTCCACAACAAAATGGTGTATCTGAAAGGAGAAATCGTACATTATTGGATATGGTACGATCTATGTTTAATCTTACAACTTTACCATTATCTTTTTTGGATTATGCTCTTGAAACTGCTGTTCGTATTCTGAATAAGGTTCCCACAAAGAAGGTTGATAAGACACCATATGAACTATGGCATGGCAAGAAGCCATATTTGTCTTATTTGAAAGTCTGGGGTTGTGAGGCGTATGTGAAACGTGACTCTGGAGATAAACTCCAACAACGCTCAGTAAAATGTATCTTTGTAGGTTACCCTAAGGAAACTATGGGTTACTACTTTTATTATCCAGCTAAGAACAAGATAGTTGTGGCTCGGTATGGAAACTTCCTTGAAAATGATCTTGTAAATCAAGAATTCAGTGGGAGAAATTATGATCTTGAAGAAATTCAAGAAGATACATTGCCTTCTGAAAATACTAGCGATGAAATTCCTGTAGAACCAGAAAGTCTGAGTGTTCCACCGGAATTAATTCCTCCACGTAGGTCTCAAAGGACTATACGTGCGCCGGACAAACTATGTCTATACATAGAGGATGATGAGGAGGAAGTAGGGGATCTTGGTGAACCTGCTAACTATCGATCTGCAATGTCTGATCCAGAAAAGTCAAAATGGATAGTTGCGATGAATGAGGAAATGAAATCCATGGAAATCAATGATGTTTGGATTCTTGTGGACGCACCTAAAAATGCTAAAGTAGTGAAAAATAGGTGGATCTATAAGAAGAAAACTGACATGGATGGTGATGTACAATCCTACAAAGCACGTTTAGTGGCTAAAGGTTTTACTCAAACTTTTGGCATAGACTACGAGGAGACGTTTTCTTCTGTAGCAGACTTACGAGCTATTAGGATTCTCATAGCTATAGCAGCATACTATGACTATGAGATATGGCAAATGGATGTTAAAACTGCCTTCTTGAACGGTCGCTTAGATGAAGACATCTATATGCAACAACCGGAAGGGTATGTTGATCCTAAATTTCCAAAACGCGTGTGCAAACTTCAAAGGTATATTTATGGTTTGAAGCAAGCATCACATCAATGGAATAAGCGATTTGATGAAGAAATCAAAAAGTTTGGATTTATTCAAAATCGTGATGAGCCATGTGTATACCGCAAAGCTAGTGGGAGTAATGTAGTGTTCCTAATTCTATATGTCGATGACATATTGATCATGGGAAGTAACATTCCAAGACTTAAGGAAGTTAAGGATTATCTTGGTAAATGCTTCTCTATGAAAGATTTGGGAGATGCTGCATATATTCTGGGAATTAAGATCTATCGAGATAGGAGTAGACGGTTAATTGGTCGTAGCCAAGATGCTTATATTGATAAGATATTGAAGAAATATAACATGCATAACTCTAAGAAAGGTTTCTTACCGATGGAGGTTAAGCATGAGTTAAGTCATGAGAAATATGCATCATCACCTGAAGAGGTGGCTTACATGAAGAAGGTGCCTTATGCTTCGGCTGTAGGATCTATTATGTATGCTGTAAGATGCACAAGGCCCGATGTGGCGTTTGCTCAGAACTTGGTCAGTAGATACCAACAGAATCCAGGGAAGTCCCACTGGACTGCTGTTAAGCATATTTTGAAGTATTTAAGAAGTACGAAAGATATGTTTTTGGTATTCGGGGGTAAACCAGACACAGAATTGAATGTAACAGGATTCTGTGATGCGTCCTGGCAATGTGATAAAGACGATACGAAGTCTCAGACGGGTTACGTGTTTGTCATCAATGGAGGAGCAGTTGACTGGAAGAGCAGTAAGCAGAAAACCATTGCTATGCATGCGACTCAATCTGAGTACATGGCCGCTTCAGAAGCTGCAATGGAAGCTGTTTGGATTAGGAAGTTTATTGGAGATCTTGGAGTGATGCCTTCAATTAAAGAACCTATTGATATATATTGCGACAACTCTGCGGCAATAATATTCGCCAATGACCCTGGAGTCATGAAGGGCGCCAGACACTTTAAACGTAGATATCACTACGTTCGAGAACAAGTGGAAGCTCGAGAAATAAAATTAATAAAAGTTCACACAGATGATAACGTAGCTGATCCTTTTACTAAGGCTTTGTCTAGGCCAAAGGTAGTTAAGCATGCCAAGGCAATTGGGCTGCAACTAGCTAGCGAATTCATGCAATAAATCTGTTGGTTAGTATTTGGATAAAGGATGTAAGACATTATTAAATTGATGAAATAAAGATTGGGTTTCGTTTATTTTCTGTTATTTAATTTTGTATCCTATTTTACATGTTTTAATCCGTGAGCATTTTGATGTTTCTAAATGTCCGTTGTCGATTAATAATATGGGAATATTATTAAACTAAGACAATTCAAAATGGTGACAGAGTATACTTGAAAGTATATTGGTCAATTTTGGATGATATTTGATGGATCAAATATTGGACTTATCCCAACTATGTGATTTTACTTTATGGATCTTTGTCATTAAGTAAATCATAAATAGTTATCCTTAGACCTGAGATGCCAGAAAACTGCATTGAATATAGTGCATTTCTGTAAGGTAACCTAACGCTAAATGTAACTGGGAGTCATAAGGGTTATTTTCAGAAGTGTTGCGAAGTTCATGTGTTTTGCTTGTAGTCGAAATGGGATTCGTTTCCTTCAAATTATTATTTGAAGTATAAATACAACTGGGCCCCTCGGGGGAATAGTAAGATGTTTGTGTGGCCACACCCAAATGTGTTTTGGTAATCTTGCTATATCCGTAAACGAGAAACAGAATAGTTAATGAAGGAATGACTAAGATCCATATCCTTATTAACAATGTATTTGAAATGAGAGGATAATAATAATGATTATATATCGTTAGAAGGTTTTGTCCAGGAAGCCTTACTCGAGTTGTACTAGTGACATTGTTAGTGTAACTAGACGCTAATCAATGTGATCACGACATTCGAATTTTGTCCAAGTGGGAGCTGAAAGTTTATGGACGTTAAATCGATGGTCGTGTGATAGGATCGAACTCGAGATCACGGGATTGCACACATTACGTGAAGAGTTAATTTATTTATTAAATATATTTATTATATTTATTAAATCAAACTGCAGCTAACGACCGTTAAGTAATTAAAGGTTAAGTTTTAAACGATCGTTATAGAATATTAAAGAAGCTAAAAGAAGGTGTCAGAAAATTCTGGAAACCCTCTTTTAGCACATGTTATATCCGGCCTAAATAGAGGAGACAAGAGAGAAGGGAAAAGATTTTGTTGTTTTATCTTGTTTAACCTTGGAAGAGAAGTTTTCCAAGGGCTATATAAACACACCTAAGGCTTCATAATTTTTCATCCCATTCTCTCTTTTCTTTGTCCTAACCGCCGGCCAAACACACCCTTATTAGGGTTCTTCTTTGATTTTCTATAAGCTATTTTAGATCTAGTCCTAGCCCCTCTCTAGGGTTGTTGGGTAGATCTTCCATAGACTTGGAAGGCTCGGTTCTGTTCGTGCTAGACTCACGATTAGCTCATCGTATCACGTGTGTACAAGATCGTGGTGTGATCTTATTTTAGATCACATCCTGGTGGTGTTCTTGATCTACTTTTACCGGTGATTGTACTGCTAAGGAAAATGTATGTAACCCTAGCCTTGATTAATTATAATTGTGTTATTTAAAGATCTTGTTAATCTGCTTCCGCTGTATGCTCTTTGATCTATGTTAGGGTTTTTATAATTGTCCATCAGTTGTGATGTTATGCATTTTGTGATTCAGAATTAATTTGCAATAGGAACTCCAAATTCATCCGTTTCCGTCAGTAACCCCCTAATGGCTTATGCCCTAAACAACTACCATAACACTTCCACAATCAATATAAAAAGATGGTCACATCTTATTAGCAATGACATTATAGAGTTCTGGATTAGCAAAAATAATGTAAAGAATAAGAAACACATTTTTCTAGGCCAAAAAGTTATTGTTGAGCCAATTTGGCCAAGCCCAAATTAAAAATGGTTAACCGAACCGATAACTAAAACGAGTTACAATTGCAATGAAGAAAATCTTTTTATTACGAAGTAGTATGTAAGAATTGTATGATATTTAATCAGCTACCCGGACTATGCCAAGTAATTCTACATTTGCAGACACCATTCAGGTAAGCAATAAGCAGTTCCAGGGCAACTCTCCTTTGGTATATCATATCTGAGCAATGACGCAGATGATTAGAAACATCACGCACCCACATATTTCATTTGGAACACACATGCCAATAGAGGGTAGCCCTTTAACTGATCTAGCTTGATGATTATGCATGAATTGCAACAGTTCTTTGAGTTTTCAGCTAGAGCAACGACTTGGTTGGTTTGACCATCTCAGGTTTTATTTATATGGACATGAGAGAAGGGATAAACCATCGAGGAATAGGCATATGCCTGCATAAAAGGGAATGCTTATGCCTTTGAAAATGTCTTTTTTTTCTCGCTCTCTATCATACTTTTTCTTTTGTCCGTTGCGGAGCACAAAATTACATTACCTAATATAAGACCTTTTGTGAGAGTTCTTTGGAGTCTAAGTATTAAGTAAGTAATCTTAATTTGTAAAGCACCAGGAGTATTAGAGTATCCATTTCAAAAAAGTCAAAAAACAGAACGGGTTCAGGAACCTATATGAAGTCAATCATTATACTTGTAGCTATGCGTTGTAATTTTAAGTATGCAGTATTATTAGTAAGAGTTAAAGATGATATGAATTGCTACGGTAAAATTCGTGGGAAGGATTTCAGGTTGCATATTTACCTAGATCCTTACTTTGACTTTGGTGCATACATGTGTCATAGTTAATCTTAACAGCCTTGTAGCCAAGGTATATTTCATATTACTCTCTATTATGTCATGTGTACAATTTATGAGCTTACTCCATTCTCATTGATGGATTTGTGATTACTTAGGTGAGTTCCACTCAAGGAACGACCCTCTTTCATAACCAAGGAGCCTAATCGCGCAATGTTGCAAAAGGTGTCAAGTATAATGTAAGGTCAGATGTAGTTTTTTCATGACGACAACAAGATTTTAAGTTCACTTGTAGTCTGCTCGTTTGAGTATATCAAAGAAGCATATGCAAAGGTTGGTTTCTGTTATCTATAGTTATGGTTTAAAATAAGACTGATGTCTTTGACAATACTGGTTCGTATATTGTGATTCTTGACATTAATATTTCCATTATCCATATGCTTTTTCGTCTGCAAGCCATGTGTCTTTATTTGTGTTATAGTGTGTTATATGTGCATAAGTATTGTGATAAATAGTCTATTACGGAAATTGTACTTAGTTGATTGCATCAATTAAAGATGTAGAGTTTAAATCGTGATAGTTCTTTGGACAAGCTTATTACGTTCATGGTAAGTCTTTAGACCATCAATTGCTAGTAGCTAATGCATCAAAAGCTACCAAAATGGGTGTATTTATCTTGTGTAGATCCATGTCACGCATTAATTGACGATGCTACATTTCACTCTAATTTCCAAGTTTGACCATTGAAGCTTCAAATAGGGTAAAGTACAGTTTTTCATCTTTGGCGTATGAATCTACAATCGATTTAGGCCTGTAATTTCCATACAGTGTTTGGTCTGACCCAAACACCCCCTTACCCATAGTAATACCTATTGATTGATTGTTTATGTTTTGCCTCAATTTTCCAATGTTTCAGTCTATGTTCTTTGACTTATATCGTCTTTAGTATTTGCGGTTAAATACACGTTTCGTTATCATAATATGATTATGTAATACCACTATACCAGGAATGCATAGTGGTCAGTTTTCTCAAGTTGTAAAAACAACTGCCAACTTGGACGCATTACCAAAATTTATAAGAAACACCGTTATATATACATAGAGAGAGTTTACAATGTTCAGTATCGCAGACTGAGATAGGTGCTAGGTGTGGCTTTGCAACTATCTTTTATGGTTCTCGAAATAACCTTGTAACCAGAGGTTTTATTATATGCGTACATTTTATATTGCTCTCTACGTTCTCATTGATAGATCTATGATTACTTATTAGGTGAGTTCGACTCAAGGAATAACCCTCTTTCATCTTCATCACGCGCCCACCCTGCCTCCTCCATAGCCTCGCCTCTGAAAGAGAGCCCACATTTTTGTTATAACTTGAACAACAGACAACTGACTAAGCAAATATATTGGTTTGTAGAAATATAGAAAACAAATAGATGATGGCAGTGTTACCACCAGTGGCAATGGTTAAGATCAGATAAGGCACCACCACTGTATCTAATGGAGAATCGATTGAACTATGCCTTCATTTGTATAGTCACGCAAGTAAGACTTTGATATTTTATCAGCTACTCGGACAACTCTAAACATTTCTGCATTTGCAGAGAGGATTTAGGTAAGCAATAAGCAGTTACAGGGCAACTCTCCTTTGGCATATCGTACAAGAACAACGAAGCATACATCATGCACCCACGTATTACATTTGAACATACATGCCAATAGAGTGTAGTCACTGTAGCCCTTTAACTGATCTAGCTTGATGATTGTTGCATCAATTGCAAACATCTCTTCGCCTTTCAGCTCAAGCTTCCAATGAGTTGGTTGGTTTGACCATCTTCGGTTATTTATATGACTTGACAGAAGGGATAAACTATCAAAACATCGGCATATACTTGCCTAAAAGGGAATGCTCATCCCTTTATAGAAAGGCTTATAATAATGGTCAGCATATGCATTTGCATCAAACGAAACACGACTTTCTACTTTTCAACTTGTTACTATTCCATTAAAAGTGATTTTGATTCCATTTTCCCATCCTAAGATGGTTTTATGGCAACCGATTTTTACTTTGAAGAAAAAAATATTCCTCTGATGCTTTGAAGAAAATCTTTTAAGATTTGAGGATCGTTTTAAGGGTATAATCCTATGGTTATTCGGCATTTCTTTTCTCAGGAACATATTCTTGCTTGAGAGACATATGCGACATCTCGATCCACTATGTCCGTGATATACCTTATGATTTATGAATACCCCTCTGAAAAATAAAGAGTACAAGTATTTATACTACACTATGGCTATGCTACTTTGACTTTACACTATGACTTTTATACTAATGTATCTGTACTACGCATAAATACACTATATCCTTCTATATTGCACAACGCTTGTAACAGCTGCATCTTGTGAGGTTGAATCCTTTGTACATGATTGCAGAATGTTCAGCTGCTTGACCTTTGCTATACTCTTTATCCCGACAAGTTGGCATACATGTGTAGGATCAGAAATGCCAAACTTGGATAAGCGCTGCGTTGACCTTTAGTGAAAGTGTGAGCTTCTTGATGGCACAAATGATGGCAGTGTTGTTCCTTGTTTGATCACGTATGTAGGCGCACGTATGTATTATCTCTTTTGTATCTGAATCACTCATTTATCGATTGAAACATGGATGAATTTTGTGCAAATGTGCATTACAATATAGCTAATGCTACCACGGCTTTTGGACATAAAGCTTTTTCTTTATCATTTAGTTAGATTCGTTTATAATACAAGGAGGAATTTCATATATACATAATAAAACTGAAAATTACATATTTTCTCGAAGCAAAAGTTTTCAATACATGTACAATGCTATTAAAACATGTTTTGAGAAAATATGTAAATATTGAAGTTTTTTCGGGATATATGTTAATGCCCATCATATAGAACATTATATAAAAACATATAGAAGTATAAGAAAATAACCGTAAACAAAAATAAATATCTTTATAAGATCTTACGACCCCAATTCGATCCTACAATTACGATCTTGCAAAGCCGAAAACGATGTTAGGTAAGATCTTGATCCTGATAACCTTGGTTGTGACAACGTGTGGTAAATGGTGGACGTAATGGATATTGACGTGTTGTGGTGTTGGTTACGCACGGTTAGGGGTGTAAACGAGACGAAACAACTCATGACCTATCTGAGTTCGACTCATAAATTACTCGGAATCAATTCGGCTTAAACGAGTCATGCTCGAGTTCGAACTATTCGAGTATATTTTCGGGTAAAGTTTAAGCTCCAAAATACTAGGCTCGTAAAACTCTTGAGCCTAATCGAGCTCCGATTAAATTAAACTTTAGCCCTTTTCGTTAACTGTAATAACAACAATACACACAGTGATTAGAATGTTAATGCTAATGAAAGGGAAAATAGACTTTCCCGCTCATATAAATTGTAACAGAATTATTACACTAATAGTCCCTATACAAATTCTGTACTTTTATATACATATATTTACTTAATGTTTTATACAAATTGAGTCGAACCGAGCTTGATATTTTGACTTAATTGTTGGGATTTTAGAATGCCAGTTAACCATTAACTACGAGTGCGCATCGGAATGGATCTAGTATAACATTTATGATTAACACATAATAAAGTAATAAAAATACTAACCTTTTAGTTTAATTGATTAAATCAATTAAATGGGTCTTGATCTTGAAACTTAACGGTAAAATAACCGTCTCCACCGGTTGCTCACACACACGTCAAGTGACCACGCTACGATGCTAGTAGTTGCTTCACGAATACTAACAACAAGTGTTCTTGTTTGTCTACCGAAACCAATTTGAACGCTATAGCAATATACGTTCAAACAAAAGGTTTATTAATTGCTTTGGCAGTTTGAGATGCCAAAGTATATTAATCTGACAATGGAAAGAAAGAGACACCAAGACACAAATTTTTATTTTAGCTAGTTAATATTTGTGTGTGTATATTGATTTTGTGGGACAGACGTGAAAAAAATGAGACGGAAGAGTTTGTATTTATACTTTGTCTAAAGCAAAGATGAGAACAAACAAAACAAGCCAATATAATCTCTTGTCTACCGTATAACTCATTCAAAGAAAGTCTTGCCGACAAAATCACAACTAAACATGGATTATATATTTTGTGATATCAACTATTTATAAATAAAATCTCATGTCTAACATTAGACAAAAAATAATGATAGGTACAAAAAAATGTTTAAATTTGTCTTTCTCATATTTTTATTTAACGCGTATTATTTTACTTTTCAACGTCTAACTGTTAAACTAAAACGTTAAATAAATTTCGTGAAACAAATTATATATTTAATAAATATAAACGAGTTACATATATTAAATATATAATAAACGTACTCTTCGTGTTTAAGTGTGTGCCCCCGATAGGCTCACTCATTTCCGACGGCTAAACGATCGCATACTCTGACAGCTCCCACTTGTGAGAGTTTAAGACATCGTACGTCTATAATAAAGCATCCAGCAACACTTTATTATAACCGGAAATGTTGAGTTAATAGTTTCAAGAAAAATATCTCAAAAGTATTCGATGGTATATGATTATAAAGCTTGCTGGTAATCATCCCTTTGTTTCTAGTACCGTTAAACCATGGATATGGATCCTAACTCATTCCATATAGTTTAACTTATTTTCTCGTGATCAAATTAATTCAGATAGTCCAAATGTAACAAGAATCATCTTGATCACACTTTGGGTACGGCCATACAATTATCTAATTAATTCTGGAGAGGATTCAGTGGTACTTCACTGCACTATATCAAGTGGAGGAACAAATTCTATATTGACTGCAAGTGTCTGTGGATGCTGCTTCACAACACTTCCAACTATAGCCTTTATAGCTAACTCTTACAAGCTAGCGTTTAACATATAATCAAGAAGCGATATTCACACATGCACAACTTGTATGCATCTCAAGTCTAAGGACGACTTAATCACCATTTTCGAAAACTTACTCATGACAAAGATCCAAAAGTAATATTCGAAAGTTCGGGGTGTCCAATATTCATCCCTTATGAATAACATATGAGTTTGGTGGGAACCGTCCATTATACTCAAAGAATATAACCAACACTCATATTTGTCTTAATGTAGACAAATTCCCATATTGCTAACCGACAATGGACATGTTTAGAATAATCAAATATTCAAGGATTTTAAACATACAAATATAGGACAACAATAATTATATGAATGATAACAAACATCAAATATCTTTATTCACCAGAAAATAATAATTGTCTTACAATCCCAAATTATCCAAATACTAACGTAACACAGATTACATGAGACTATTAGCTGGAAGCAAACCAATATCATGCGAAAGCATTGAATGCTTTTTAAGGTCTAAAGCCTTAGTAAAGGGGTCAGCTAAATTGTCGTCTGTGTGAACTTTCTCCAGTGTAATATCACCCAGTTCAATCACTTCTCGGAGGTAGTGAACTTTAGCACGATAATGTTTCGCACCTTTAGTGATTCCTGGTTCATTAGCTATAATAATGGCTCTGGTATTGTCACAATACATCTTCATAGGTTCATTATTTGTGGGAACAACACCAAGCCCAGAAATAAACTTCCTAATCCAAACTGCTTCTTTAGCAGCCTCCGAAGCGGCTATATACTCAGCCTCTGTAGATGAGATTGCATGGATGGTCTGCTTTGAGCTTTTCCAGCTTACAGCACCTACATTCATTTTGAAAACATATCCAGTCTGAGACTTCGTGTCATCAGCGTCTGTCAGATATCCAGCATCAGTGTAGCAAGCAACCCTGAGCTCTCATTTCATATCTCCTCCATAAACCAGAAACATGTCTTTGGTATGCCTAAGATACCTCAGAATGTTCTTAACAGCAGTCCAATGATCCTCACCAGGATTCTGCTGAAAACGGCTCGTCATGTTCTGAGAGAACGCAACATCTAGTCTAGTGCATCTAATAGCATACATGATTGATCCTACTGCCGAAGCATAAGGAACTCTCTGCATGCGTTTCACCTCATTAGGAGTAGATGCTCCTTGAGTTTTAGATAATTTTGTATCAGTTTGCATGGGAATAAATCCACGTTTGGAATTATCCATGTTATACTTCTTCAAAATTTTATCTATGTAAGCACTTTGACATAAACCAATTAACCGTCTTGATCTATCTCGATAGATCTGGATTCCAAGAATATATGCATCATCTCCTAGATCTTTCATAGCAAAACACTTTCTAAGGTAAGCTTTTACACTTTGCAACGTTGGAATGTCTTTTCCCATGATTAATATGTCATCGATATACAAGATTAGGAACACTATATTACTCCCACTAGCTTTGATATATACACATGGCTCATCGGGATTCTGAGTGAAACCAAAGTTCCTGATTTCATCATCAAACCTCTTATTCCATTGCCTTAATGCTTGCTTAAGTCCATAAATGGATCTTTGAAGCTTGCATACACGGTTTGGATATTTAGGATTGACAAAACCTTCAGGTTGCTTCATATAGACTTCTTCGTAAAGATGTCCATTGAGGAAAGCGGTTTTGACATCCATTTGCCAAATCTCATAGTCATATAACGTGGCTATGGCTAAGAGAATCCTTATAGTTTTGATATCTGCAACAGAGAGAAGGTTTCTTCATAATCAACCCCTAAGGTTTGAGTGAAGCCCCTCGCTACATATCGAGCTTTAAAGGTGTGTACATTGTCATCCATGTCGGTCTTCTTCTTGTATAACCACTTGCCGCTAACGGTTCTTGCGTTAGGAGGAAGGTCAACTAAGATCCAGACATCATTGTCTTTCATGGATTGCATCTCCACATTCATAGCATCAAGCCATTTTTCAGATTCAGGATCTGCTAATGCAACTTTATAGTTAGTAGGTTCACCATGATCCCCTAACTCATGTTCCTCAACGTCAATGTATAAACACATACGGTCAGGAGCACGCCTAGTCCTTGTAGACTTTTGAATGGGAGCTATATCACTTATAGGTTCATCAATTTCTTGATCATCCTCTTCATGATCGCTAGTGTTTTCATAAGGATGTATATCTTCATCCTGAATTACTTCGAGATCTTCTAAACCCCCACTAGCTTCTTGATTCATAAGATTACTCTCTAGGAATTCAGCATTACGAGCAACAATAACCTTGTTCTCGGGTGGGTAATAGAAGGAGTAACCCATTGTTTCCTTTGGGTATCCTACAAAGATACACTTAATCGATCTGGGTTCAAGTTTGTCAGGTTTATTAAGCGTATCACGCTTAACAAGAGCCTCACATCCCCAGACCTTTAAGTAAGACAACTTAGGGGCTTGCCCATGCCATACTTCGTATGGAGTCTTATCAACCTTCTTAGTTGGAACCATATTGAGAATGCGTGCAGCAGACTCAAGAGCATAATCCCAAAAGGACTTTAGAAGAGTTGTTTGTGCCATCATGGAGCGAACCATATCCAGTAGGGTTCTATTTCTCCTCTCAGACACACCATTGTGTTGTGGTGTATATGGAGGAGTTCTATGGGCAATAATCCCATGCTCCTTAAGATGATCCAAAAACTCATAACTCATAAATTCACCTCCACGATCAGAACGTAGTGCCTTTATGGTTTTACCGAGTTGATTTTCTACTTCCTTTTGAAACACCTTAAATGTTTCAAACACTTCATGTTTATGCTTTAGCAAGTAAACATAACCATAACGACTATAGTCGTCAGTGAAAGTGACGAAGTAGCTTGCACCTTGTCTTGACACGGTTCTGAATGGGCCGCATACATCGGTGTTTATAAGTCCAAGCAGATCTTTAGCCCTCTCCACTTGATGTGAATAAGGTTTACGTGCCATCTTACCAGATAAACATGAAACACACTTGTCAAAGGAATCATCATCGTTTGACTTAAGCAATCCATCAATTTGTAATTGCTTAATGCGCTTTTTGCTTATGTGGCCAAGGCGACAATGCCATAAGAGTGTAAAGTCCAAGTTAGACTTGGCCCTTTTGTTACTTACAACATAAATAGAACTATCGTTTGCATTAGAATCACACATATCAATTTCATTTATACCATCACAAGGAATAGCACAAAAATAAAACATATTATCTTTCGAAACTGAAATTATTGCATTATTCTCAAAACGGTTAACAAAACCATCGTCATACAAATGGAAAACTGAAACAATCCCTCTAGAAATAGAAGGTGCGTAATGACAATTATTCAAAATGACTACTAGTCCACTAGGGAGAAATAATTGAAAAACACCAATGGCTTCGACAGCTGCACGATGACCATTGCCCACGTACAGGTTCAAAGCTCATGGCTTCAGCTTCCTACTTATCCTTAGTCCCTGAGTAGTATTACAGATGTGAGTACCACAACTAGTGTCATAAACCCAGGATTTATTAGGAAAAGTAAAGAGTTCTATAGTGAAGATACCTGAAGTGCTAGCTCCTTGAGATAGCTTCTTCTTCTTCCACAACTCAGTGAGATACTCTGGACAGTTTCTCTTCCAATGACCAATGTCACCGCATTGGTGACTGATGAGATGGCATTTATACATGATCTCATCGTTCTTTTCGGGCTTTAAATGCATAAAAATGTCATAAAATACCATATATATGCTTGTGTTTGTTTACTTGTGTATTTTAGGTATGTATATCGTGAAAAAGACAAAAGATCACAAGTTACAAGGAAAAACGGACACGAGAAACGAAGCCGTACAAAGAACCGGGCCTTAATCATGGAATTCTCAACAAATACCCTTGAAGACTTGAAGACAAACAAGATTGATCCTCATTTATTGAAGAAATGACACTTAAAACCCTTGTATATTCATAATTACAAGTTTGGTCCCTTAAGTTTGTCAAAATTACACAAATGGTCCTTCAACTTTGAAGAAATGGCAAGATTAGTCCCTCAACAATTTCAAATTGTCAATTATGGTCCCTCATCAAGCCAAAGATACAATAAAGACATTTGAAGATCAACATTGTCCAAGATCAGTCCTTGAAATATCTCAAAATGGCAAAAAGAACCCTTGAAAACCCTTTTGAAAAGTTATGTGCCAAAAATGACAAGTGGTGAAAAGTTGTTACAAAGGATTTAGACGCTGATGGGTTTTTAAACATAAATGACAAAAGAAAGGAAAGAGAAGGGTTAAACATGGGCATTTGAAACATTTAAACACAAAATGCGCCAAACACTTCCCCAATCCTACAAAAACGGATCAAAAGGTATTACTGTAGCAGTCAAGAACCAAGATTTTACACCAACTTAAACAAAGGGTAAAATGAAATTACCCTTACCCACACTTGATTCACACGCCTATAATCTCATCCCAACCTTAAAACACTCACTCCCACTCACCAAATGGCCCCACCACCAAAACCGTTTCACCATCATGTGACAACTTCCTCACCAAGGCTTGCCACGTGTCAAGATCAACAGCCCACATCATTTGCTTCATCACAAAGCTATTTTAAACGGTTTGGATGCATTTTGGACAGCTCACACCAAGAAAACGTCTAGAAGACCAAGGGCATTATAGGGAATTCAGTTCTAGGGTTTATGAATAGTGTTTAGCCAGGCATTTGCCTATAAAAGGAGACCTCAACATGTGAGAGTCCCTTTGTTCCAATTTTAGGCTATCAATCTTTGTAATTCCTTTTTAAGTAATAAAATTTTGATTTTCTGAATTTTGAGAAATCTTGTTCTTGTTTATTAAAAGTTGGTGTTGGAATAGCCTAATTCTGAGTTCCATTTATATGTTTGAAGGTTTTTGAGGCAAGGTTTTAGTTGATAAAGCTTGGGTTTCAAAAATCAGAAAGTGCTTGTTTATTTGATCTCACCTTATTGTTTGTTCATCTTAGCAGCATTGGAAGCTGGTACTTGTTTTGCTAGTACCTCAGCTCAAACAATCCAGGGCCTGGATGTAGGTCTTGGAGGTTTGCACCTTCTTCCCTTTTCATTTTCTCTTTAAGTTTCTGATTATTTGTGATTTTTGTGGATTATTGTTTGAATCTGTGTTATTGTGGGTGATTATTGTTGATTTGGCTTGGTTTGATGTTAATGAGGTGTTACTGATCTGATTTGTGGGTTGAATCTTCATAAGCCTTTGAAAATTTGTGAAATCAAGTTTTTAAGGGGTGTTTGGGATTACTGCATAAGTTGGATTTGTGGCTTGTTAAGTGCTTGTTTGTTGTAAGCTAGTATTGGTATCTGTTATTTGGGTGCATATGTTCATCTGTTTGCAGGTTTTGTGGGTTTGAACACATTGATTCATAGATTGGCTATAAAATCTTCATAACTTGGTAAAATTGGCTAGGATTTTGAGGACACCTAGATCTAGGCTTAGGCTAGGGCTAACAAGTGCTAAATCATAGTTAATCACACCAGGGTAGAGGGATTTGAGGCTTGAAATTGGATCAAGTGTCAAGTATATCAGCAAACTGTTTCTGCATATTGTTCATTGTTCATCAGTAACATTTTGTGCTTTGATCTTGCTATTTACTTTGATTCAGTGGTTGATTCTTGTTGCTTTGTGTTTATTGTTAGTTTATATAGCTTGTGTATGCATCTGGTGAAGTTTGGTTGGCTTATTTTGCTTAAAACTGCTTATTAAGTGCTTAACTGCTTATTTGCATATCTGGAGCATATCTGTGGACTGTTTGGCTTATTGTGGCTTATTGTGTGGATCATTTTGTGATTTTATTGTTGCTATTGACTCCTTGTGGTTCACTGATCACAAGGGTGCCTTTGTTTCCAATTGAATCAAACCAGAACTCTCAAATAAGCTTGGTCAATTAGTCAAAGCAGTGGGAACTCCTTTCCCCTGATGGTTGCCACTGCTAGTGCAATTTTGGTGTCAGCTTATCAATAAGCTATAATAGCTTATTCCAACCTGAAACAACTTTGTTTTTGTAATAGGTGCTCATATTTTGACCCATTTGTTCATACTGGAGCATTTGGGTGGTTGACTTTTAGGTTTGACTAGAAAACCAAGTCCTTTGACTTTTACATAAGCTCTTGTGTGCTTATTCTGGCTTATTTCTTGTGCTTATTGGATTTTTGTTGATTGATATTGCTTATTGAGTCCATTTGAAAGCTTTTGCAAGTTGAATCAGCTTCTGAGGTGCATTATTTCTCAAAAACGACTATTTTGTCGTTTAGTGAATTTTTGCTTTTCTATTTTCTGGCTTATTGAGTGTGCTTATTGGAAATTTCTTTTGACAGATCTCTTAAGCATCCTAAAAGAGGGTTGTGTGTCAAATTAGAGCTTATGGCTTAATGGGCTGAAAAGCCCAATAAGAATAAGCTTTGTGTTTAATAAGCTGTGATAAGCACATTTTCAGCTTTTGGGCCTTTAGAGTTTTGTTCTTAGAATTGAATTTTAAGTCAGATAGGGCTTTTCCAAGTCAATTGGGCCAAGTTTGACTTTTTGGGCCCAAAAGCCCATTATGATATTCTATTGAAGGAAAATTCCTGGAGAAAGCTTTGTCAAAGACCTCCGACATAATCAGATGCTCAATAGCATAGGTGATTTCCCCCAAATCAGGGAGATAATGCAAAAGGAAAGGCTCTCCATCTTCTTCAAGAAAATCCTTGTAAAGAAACTGCTTCACTAAGCCCTAGTAATCCTTTTCATAGTCCCGGCATCGAATTGGTTTACAGCCCACCCCTGTAAACTTCCTTCTATGGGCTTTTTCTCAGTGCCGACCCTTGTCATAAATCAGGTTCACGCCACCGCCTCTAATGAGACGGAAGACATAAGTTAGAAGACCAGGACTCACGCTTTACGACGTTGTATCATAGAGCCCTTTCTTGATATACTAGCTTAGGGCAAGACTAAGACGGAACACTTACCCCCGCATTAGTAAGCCTTTGTGCTTTGTATTTCTATTAGGGACAGAACTTTTGGAATAGTAGGTCCGGCGTACTCGCGGGGCGAGATTCTTTTCTTAGGCTATAAATGGAGGCTCGAAAAGTGTCTTCACTTCATCAAATTCAAATCAAAGAAATTGAGTACTAGCACGTATGGCTATGGATGCTGCAAACAGGCTTTCTGCAATTGCTGCCGAAATGGGGCAACTGCAAAATCTTATTCAAGAGAGCCGTAGAGTGCTAAACCGCTTTTTGAGGAGTGTTAGAACACTGGATCCTGCCGTGAAAGAAGCGCGCATTCACGCTGTCAGAGAGCGTATCGAGGATTTGGAGGGGAGGCAGCAGTGACTATTTTTGGATTTGGCCCATTTGAGGGCCCATTAGGGGTATTTTGGTAATTTCACTTTCATTTTCTGATTATTTAGGTTAAAATAAACTAGTTTGCAAGTTTTTAGAATTTTTTATAATTTTTGGATTTTTAATATTATTTTATTATTATTTTTAAAATTTCACTTTTTCCAACTTTTTACATTTTTCTTAGGTTAAATACATTAAAATAGGAATTTAGCAACTTTTAGAATAATTTTATCACTTTTAAATTAATTTTTATAATTATTTTAAGTTTTAATAGTTTTTAAATCATTTTAAATAGTTTTTATTGGTTTTAAAATTTCTAAAAATAGTTTTTAATCATTTTAGGTCATTTTTGAGTTTTATCAATTGAAAAATCTTTATTTGGGCTTTTTGATAATTTATTTGATTTTTAGGGCTTTAATTAGCATTTAAAAATTGAATATTTAATTATTTAAAAGGTTTGAAAAAGTTTTGATCATTGTTAAACTCTTAGTTTATTAAATTTGATTTTTGGTGAATTTTTGGTAATTTTTAGAATTTATTTTTATTTTTGTGGTTTTTAAGGTTCTACGTTTTAACTTTCTAGTAGTGATTTTGTGTTAATTTTTATTTTTACGTCTTCGTCATTTTCTCTTCTAATCCCCTTCTAAACCAATCATTAATCACAAACATTTGGCAAGTTTTTCACACACATATACCTCCTTGGGAAACGAACTTTCACACCATTAAGGGTCATTAGTGTTGATTTTCCTAAATCATCGCTCGATACTTACCGCTTTTACGCCTTTTTCCTAAAGGGTGTAATTTACCCCAATCACTTTGGCGCCGCTGCCGGGGAGGTGTGTCGTGATTAATTTGCATTGTTGTTTTTAATATTAACCAAATAGTATTTGTATTAGTAGAACTTTACTAATACGTATTATCGGTTTTCTTGGTTTTTCTTGTACAAATATTATTACTATATTGTATTAAGTATCACAATAAATTTACAATATCTCCAAAAGTGTGAAAACACAACCTTAATTGGGATTTGATCTCCTAATTATTGTATTCGAATCTCAAACAAAAAGAAAAGGCAAAAATAGATAAATACTTTCGTGAAGCTCGATTTTGAAAGATACGAACTATAAGGTGGGTATAAGGCGGGTATTATAAAATATACCCTAAGGAAAAAGGCTCTTAAGTGCTTCGCGCCGCCTCGTTTCCCCGCTTGCTTGTGAGTATTTTGAGATTGAAGGCTAATCGAGGGTTTTGCCGCCCAAAGTATTATTACGTATAATATATTTGCTTGGTTTTCTTTGTGATTAAAACCTCTTGAACAATTTGGTTTTCACCAAAGTTCTAAAGTCATTCGAAGGCGTTCACTCCACGTGATCGTTTTCATTCCTTTGAGGCTTCTTTAATCAAGAGTTTGATTCGAGGAGAGATTTTGTAGATTGTTGTCTACGAAGATACACCAAAATCCAAAAAAATTAAATATCATCAAAAACACAAAAAAAATTGAAAATTCACAAAACACCCAAAAAGAATCTTCTTTGCTCACCTCCCATTCTTCGTGAAGTTTATGATCACTCGTAATCAAGCAAAACGAGCTCGTAAACGACTTCAAAAGCAAGCCAATCAAGAGACGTTGATTGTTGAAGAACCTCCAATTGTTGAACCTATTGTAGAACAAGAAGTCGTCATGGCTAATCGTACTATGATGGAGTTGCTACAAGCACCCACCGAGGGTTTTGGAGAGGCTATTGTGATTCCCGCCATCCTTGCGGAGAATTTCGAAATTAAGACGGGTTTAATGTCGATGTTGCAAGCAAATAAGTTTAGAGGTCATGAGAAAGACAACCCGCATTACCATATTAGGAATTTTAACCGTCTCACCGCCACTAACAAGTTTAAGGATGTTCCACATGACGCCATTAAGATGATGTTGTTTCCATACTCGTTGGATGGACCCGCTAAAATTTGGCTTGAGAAAGAACCACCAAATTCGATTTTGACATGGGCCGATCTCGTTTCTAAATTTGTGAACAAGTTTTTTCCACCATCTAAAACAACACACTTGAAAAATAAGATTTCACGATTTGTGCAAAGAAATAATGAAAGTTTTTCAATGGCATGGGAACGCTTTAAAGAAATGTTACATGAATGTCCACACTATGATTTTACGGAATTGCATCAAGTGGATACTTTTTATAATGGGCTTAATGATCATGAACGAGATTATTTGAATGCCGCCGCGGGTGGTAATTTTTTGTGCAAGACGACAAATGAGGCTTTACAAATCATTGAAAATAGATCTAAGGTTTATAACCCTCGTAACACACTGAGTGTTGCCAATATGGGTTCGTCATCTTCGTCACAATCGTCTCGTAGCATTAACGCCTTACATGATGAAGCTAATGAGGAAAATCGGTTTTTTGATAGATTTGCTAATCTAATGTCCCATTGGAAGGCTCAAGAAGCTTCCAATTCCGCTTCGGTTAAAGCGGTTGCTAGGAGTTGTTTATCTTGTGGAGGAGCTCATGATCTTTCCGAGTGCATTACCGCGGATGGTAACACTTCGAATGCTTATGTAGCAACGGGAACTTACAACCAAAACGGTCAAGGTTCCCGCCAAAATCAAGCTCCACCAAACCAAAATGTTAACAATTATCGAAACAACAACCAAGGTAATTACCAAGGCAACACACGCAATTACAACAAAGGGAATTATCAAAGTGGGAATGGACAAATTTCTAATCAAAACCAAAACCGTGATTTCAAAACACTACACAAGGTTTTCAAAATGCTCACACTAAAAATTTGCAAGGAGAATTTTTGGATTATGCAAAAGCAAATGATGCTAAATTTGATAACATGCAACGTGAGATGATTAGCTTAAGATCCGAGTTGAAAAACGAGCTAAAAAATGAACTTGCTAATGAACTTAAAACTCTTTGATACATGCTTTGTGTGGGGTTCAAAATATAATTCTCGGAATCCTCTCGAATTGATCTCAGTTAAAAGTGGAATGATTTGTTCTTGGTGACAAAAAGTGGATTTGGTTTTCTATTCTAAATAAATGAGGCAAATAAAGATTAAAGCTGGAACAGTAGATAAGAACAAATAAAAGATAAAGTAGAAAAATACTCTTACTGAAAAATACCCTATGCGGAATGTAACCCTTATGCGGAAAGTATGGCCATTCGGAAAGTAAGGTGCTATATGGAAAAACTCCTATTCGGAAAATCTAGGCTTATGCGGAAAATTTGCTTCATTCGGAAAGTTGAGATCATGCGGAATAACAGGGCTATTCGGAAAGATGTTCTATGCGGAAAAATATGTCCATTCGGAATATAAAACTCTATGCGGAAAAATGGCTATTCGGAAAAACATTCCGAGTAAAAGAAATTGCAACACCCCTATTCGGAATATCAAAAATTCCGAATAAAGGAAACTCAAAATTGGCTATGCGGAATATCCAGAATATTCCGAGTAATGAAACAAAACACCCCTATTCGGAATATTTGAAAATGTTCCGAATAAAGGAAATGCAAAATGAACAATTCGGAAAGTAAAGGCTATTCGGAATATCTGGGATATTCCGAATAAAGAAGAAATAAAACCTCCACTCGGAATAATTGAAATATTCCGAGTAAGGCAAACGCGAGCTAGTCTATTCGGAATATCGGTCTTGTTCGGAAAATCCTGGGAAACAAGAACAGTAACAGTAACAGCAAGAACAAAGGGTCACGGTTTTTACTCAAAATCAACTCCAATACTTAAAAAGGTTTGACCAAACTAACCAATAATCATTAACATACCATAAGAAACAAATCCCACCAATAAAAACACTAAATCAACAACTTTTTGAAATCAAACTTGAATCAAATAAGAAACTTAAGAAACTTGCAATAAAAATGATGAAGAACAAGATGAATAGAAAGATGGAATGGATTGATTAATGAAAAAGTAACAAGGTTAATGATTAAAGATTACAAGATGAAAAGAAAAAGATGAAAATCACCAAACTCCCTAATGGAGTTGGTGATGGAACGAACTACAAAGAAACTGGGAAAGAAAAAATGAAGCTAACTCCCTAATTGTGTGAAGGGAAAGACTATTTATACTCCTAGTGGTTGGTTGGTGAGTGGGCTCTCTCCCTTTCTTCTTGTCTTCTCGTCTTTTCAGAAAAGTCGACGTTTTCGATTCTGATTCGGGATTTGTCGTCGATTAAATCCAACTCGTCTTTTAATTTCTTCTTTAAATAGACTCGAGTTTCTTCGACTTATGAAAATCTTCCGTCTTTAGTCCTTTTCTTCGATAAATCTTCGAATAGGCCCAGTGACTTCAAATCTTTTGCATCTCTTGGACAATAGACTTTATCTTGAGTCTTTTTCCTTGATAAATCCCGTGCAATCCCATGTTTTCTTTAATATTCATCCGGTTAGCTCTGAAAACACAATAAACACAAAAACCACGCATAATTCCAAACAAATGATATTAAATACGTGTTTTGGTCTTGTTTTAGCCAGAATTAAGTGGTAAAAGGATGGGTGTTTACACACCTATCAAATCCCCTATACTTAACCATTGCCATGCCCTCATGCAATGCTTAGTGATAAAGCAATTTTACACTTTTCTCATAATTCATCAACCTTGGCCTTATTCAAACACTACTAAATAAGAATCAAATTACTAAGAGAAATAAAAACCTTAAGATAAACAAAAAGAATGGAAATAACTTGTAAAGAAATCAAGGACTTACATTAGGGCTTTGGTGTTGCGAAGATTTATCACCCCCAAGTTTCACGTTCCCCAAACTAAGCTTGAAAACGAGATCATTGTTATTATAAGTTAGTAAATCAAACACTTACACACATGGCTTAATTAAATGCTTAAACTCCCTTATTCCTAATTGTATCTCTTATATTTTATTTTTTTTGTCTTAGAATGATCATGAAGATGCATTTTTGGACTTATTTCGATAGTTTATTAAGGCTGAAAGCAAAGTAGGACGATTTGATCAATAGTTAGCTAAAGGACAAAATCTCTTAAAACTGCTTCTCGGGATATCAAAAAAGTTCATATCTTGGCATAACTTGGTTCACGATTTGAGACCTTTCTCGGGCCGATATTTGGCATGTACTTCATACTTCATATCTTCGAGAGACGTTCTTGAGATAATGGTCTTCTCATCATAATAGAGTTTCTTCACTTGGAGACTTTTGAGGGGTACTCCAACTTTGTTGACCACGACTTCATGATTATTTCTTCAATCTCTAATTGGGATTTTGAGATACAACGATCCGCCTCCTTTTCGGACTTGGATCTATTTATCCTCATACCTTGTTAGGGTCTTTT
The DNA here is from genome assembly GCA_025667525.1 of Glebionis coronaria. Classification (NCBI taxonomy): domain Eukaryota; kingdom Viridiplantae; phylum Streptophyta; class Magnoliopsida; order Asterales; family Asteraceae; genus Glebionis; species Glebionis coronaria. The sequence continues at coordinate 38,277,400 of CM046881.1, forward strand.
CGGATAGACTTCTCCATGATCTTTATGGGAGTTGATTGCTTTTCGTCGTGAGTCTTGATCCTTCATATAGACTTTAGGAATAATGCTTTTCACATCACTTTGGATCTTCAGCAATAAAATTGAATCCTCATGCCTTGTTAGGGCCTTTTCGGACTCGCCAATCTTCGCGCCCCGCTTCATAAGTTATGCCTTGGCTATGAACTCTTATCATTACCGAGCAACTTTTAAACGATCTTGGGCTAGAAGCTAAGTAACTTTTCAAATCGTACGACCTTACTTATTGCAGATAAATTATTAGCAAGTGATGGGAGAATAGGCAAATAATTACACCAAGTGAGCTTGCGCAAGAATACCGACTTATAATTTACTCTATCATTTCTCGTCCTCCACAATTTAAAATCTCAAGTAATGAGACTCGTGGACACTTATCCTAATAAACCAATTAAGGTCTATATGGTTAAGGATACTAGCTAGAATAAACTTGGATAAGTCTATTCGGGTTGAGTCAAAATAAACGCAACGGGCCTAATATGTCAAAGACTTCTAAACTAGCTACACCACTTTATTAATATTTTTGACTTTATTGCGGAATATATACATATGAAAGCAACGATAAAAATTTGAAAATTACGACTAAATGGCCAAAGTTAATAAAAAATTTGAAAAATGTTGAAAAATAGGATTTTCTGGTTAAATGAAGGCATTTTCATGGAAAAGTCCACTTAAAACTTCGATAGAAGTCCCCCCTACACTTAAGATAAACATTGTCCTCAATGTTTAAGCATGTGGGAAAAGTCTCCCCTACACTTATGACATTGTGCACGTTGGTTAACTCGAGTTAAGGAAGAGACGACTAAAGTGATCAATTTCAAATGTGAGTATGAAGAAAATTGAATCACGATAGTTGAGAGATAGAACCGGATTTCGGATAACACGGGAGCACGGTTCTTCAAAGTTTCCAAGATTGCAGTTATCCTTGTAAGCACATCACCACACAAACACAAACGACCAAAATAGGTCCTCCCCTACACTTAGGGGGTTAAAGGGATAGATACTCGGGCTGCCTCCCGAGGAGCGCTTGTTTTTGATAACCGAGTCACGAGCCTGACTCGACCCAAATTTAGTTCATGGGGAACGTGGTGAGGGATGGAATCACCTCGTGAGAGGTGTCCTCACCAAAGTATAACTTCACTCGTTGGCCATTCACCTTAAAATTTGGTCCATTAGGTTGAGCGAGCTCGAGAGTACCATATGGAAAAATTTGGGCGATGGTGAATGGGCCGGACCAACGAGATTTGAGCTTGCCCGAAAAGATTTTCAACCGAGAGTTAAAAAGTAAGACTTTGTCTCCAACATGGAACTCTCGGTTTTTGATCTTGGAGTCGTGAATGAGCTTAGTTCTTTCCTTATAGATCAAAGAGTTTTCATAAGCCTCATTCCGGAGTTCATTTAGCTCATTGAGTTGGATCTTGCGAAGGTCACCGGCTTTGTTTATATCAAAATTAGCCCACTTCAAGGCCCAATAAGCCTTGTGCTCCAACTCAATGGGGAGGTGGCACGCTTTCCCGTACACAAGACGATAAGGCGTACAGCCGATCGGGGTCTTGTAAGCAGTACGGAAAGCCCACAAAGCATCATCGAGTTTATCAGCCCATGCGGCACGATGCTCTCCCACGGTTCTTTCAAGAATTCGCTTCAGCCCTCGGTTTGATATTTCAGCCTGGCCATTAGTTTGTGGGTGGTAGGCTGTGGAAAGACGATGGTTTACACCGTACTTAGCCATGACTCTAGCGAATTGGTCATTGCAGAAATGAGTCCCACGATCACTAATAATGGCGCGAGGCACACCGAATCTAGCGAAAAGAGCTTTCAAAAAGTTACAAACCACCCTTGCGTCATTCGTAGGCAAAGCTTTGGCTTCAACCCACTTGGAAACGTAGTCAACGGCTACAAGGATGTATTTGTTTCCTTTAGACGAAGGGAATGGCCCCATAAAGTCGATACCCCAAACATCAAAGATTTCACACTCTTGAATGAAATTCTGAGGCATCTCGTCTTTATGTGTGATTTTGCCTTGCTTTTGGCAAACATCACATCTTTTGACCATATCGTGAGCGTCACGGTATATGGAGGGCCAATAAAATCCCGAATCAAACACTTTCTTTGCGGTGTAGTTGGGACCAAAGTGACCACCGGTGGGTCCTTTGTGGCAAGCATCAAGGATGTCCGACGCTGCCGGTCCATCAACACATCGGCGAATAATCAAATCAGCACATTGTTTGAATAGGTAAGGGTCGTCCCAAAAGTAAGTCTTGATGTCGGTGAAAAACTTCTTCTTTTGCTGGGACGTCAACCCTTCCTTGAGAATTCCACCCGCCAAGTAGTTTGCAAAGTCCGCAAACCACGGGGTTTCATTCGGCTTCGAGTTTATAGACATTAAGGTCTCCAAGGGAAAAGAATCATTGATTTCTTTGGTCGGATGATCCCCTTGGTATTGTTCCTCAAGTCTACTAAGATGGTCCGCGGCTAAGTTTTCTGCTCCTTTTTTATCGCGAATGTCGATTTTAAATTCCTGGAGCAGCAAAACCCAGCGAAGAAGTCTTGGTTTGGAATCTTGCTTTGTCAACAAGTACTTCAATGCGGAATGATCGGTGTACACAATGGTGGTAGAAAGGACAAGATAGGGGCGGAATTTTTCAAAAGCATAGACAGCAGCTAAAAGCTCTTTTTCGGTTGTCGTATAATGCAATTGTGCCCCAGTCATTGTCTTGCTAGCGTAGTGGATCGGTTGGAAGTGTTTGTTCACTCTTTGTCCAAGAACCGCTCCAATAGCAAAATTGCTAGCATCGCACATCAACTCAAAGGGCAGCTCCCACTTAGGGGTAACCAAGACGGGTGCCTTAGTTAGCTTATCCTTAAGCGAGTTAAAGGCTTCAAGGCACTCTTTGGAAAAGATAAAAGGAGTATCTTTTTCCAAGAGGTGGGTCATCGGGCGAGCGATTTGAGAAAAATCTTTAATGAATCGACGATAGAAGCCCGCATGACCCAGGAAACTTCTCACACCCTTCACAGTTGAAGGTGGAGGCAACTTAGCGATTACATCGATTTTAGCACGGTCTACTTCAAGACCGGCTTTCGAGATCTTATGTCCAAGCACGACGCCTTCTTTTACCATGAAATGGCATTTTTCCCAATTTAGAACTAGGCGAGTGTCTTCGCACCGCTTTAGCATACGTTCTAAATTGGCAAGGCAAGCAGAGAAGGAATCTTCGAAGACCGAGAAATCATCCATGAAGACTTCCATGGTTTGTTCAACCATGTCATGGAAGATAGCTAACATACACCTTTGGAAAGTCCCGGGCGCATTACATAAGCCAAAAGGCATTCTTTTGTAAGCGAAAGTGCCATAGGGACAGGTGAATGTAGTCTTCTCTTGATCTTGGGGATCGATGGGTATTTGGAAATAACCCGAGAAACCATCCAAAAAGCAGTAATATTCATTACCGGCTAATCGTTCAAGCATTTGGTCCATAAAAGGTAGAGGGAAATGATCCTTTCTCGTGGCATCATTGAGTTTGCGGTAATCTATACAAACTCTCCACCCAGTAACGAGACGAGTGGGAATCAACTCGTTGTGTTCATTGGGAACAACGGTTATTCCACCCTTCTTAGGCACACAATGGATTGGACTAACCCATGGGGAATCCGAAATAGGGTAAATCATACCCGCATCCAGAAGTTTGATAACCTCTGTTTTGATGACTTCATGAATTTTTGGATTCACCCTTCGTTGGCTTTGAATAGTGGGCTTGAAGTCGTTCTCCATGAGAATTTTGTGTGTGCAGAAGTGAGGATCAATTCCACGAATATCGGAAATCTTCCAAGCGATAGCCTTCTTATGATCCTTCAACACAGCAACGAGGCGAGTCTTCTCTTCATCTTTCAAATCCTTCGCAATAATGACGGGCGACTTCTTGTTGTCGTCAAGGAACACGTACTCGAGATGAGGCGGCAACTCCTTAAGTTCCAAATCCGGAGGATTCTCGACGGGAGGCGTTTTCAAAGTCGTGGCATCGATAGCAATAATCGTGGGAGATGGAGGCGAAGGATTGTCTTCAGTGAGAAGATTGTCAAAGAAACTCATGTCTTCATCCCCCTCGGTGGGAGAATCATTAGTAGCTAAATTCGCATCTCCCATGGTAGCTTCAAGATTGTTCCAGAATAAATCACTATCTCCAAATAGAGACAACGATGAATCAATAGAGGACACGGTCTCAACAGTGGGAAGAGAGGTAGGAATACTTTTGCAAGCATCATTAAAGTGTTCTTCACAAGCCTCATCGAGAACGTCAATACAATTAACACTCTCATATGAATAAGGTTGTTTGGACAACTTTCCCATGTTGAAGACTACTTTATCGTCACCCACTCTCATGATAAGCTCACCGGCTTCAACATCAATAAGAGTGCGACCGGTCCTTAAGAATGGACGACCAACAATAAGTGGCACACGGGGGTCCATCTCGTAGTCGACGACAACAAAATCAGCAGGAAAGGTGAATTTGTCGACTCCTACAATGACGTCTTCGGCTATCCCCACTGGATAAGCAACCGTACGGTTGGCCAATTCCAAAGTCATTTTAGTGGGGACTAGCTCTGGGAGAGATAATTGCTTCCAAACACTTAGAGGCATGAGATTAATACTGGCACCTAGATCGGCTAGGGCCATGCAATTCTCTACTCCCGGGAAATTGCAAGGGATAAGAAAACGACCCGGATCACCAAGCTTAGTTGGCAATTTCCTTAAGAGCACTGCAGAGCAGTTCTCATTAAGTTGGGTGTTGGCAATATCGAGGAGCTTTTCCTTGTCGCTCAAAAGATCTTTAAACATTTTAGCATATTTGGGCATGTGAGCGAGAGCCTCAGCGAAGGAGATATTGAAATTCAGTTGTTTGAACATTTTAAGGAAATTCGAAACCTGAATATCATCCTTGCTCTTTTGCTTCTCTTTCCTCAACCTTGAAGGATAAGGTATATTGGAAGAAGAGGAAGGCTTTAGGGGAATAGGGTCACTCACAACCACGGGTGGAGGAGGGGTAGAAAGAAGAGGTGGAGAAATTGGGGAAGGAGAAGGATGAGGAATAGGAGCAGGCGACTCGTTCTCCTTAGTCACAACCACCAGTGGGGGTATAGGAAGCTCGGGTTCCTTGGTACCTTTACCACTTCGAGTGGTGATTGCTTTCATCTCCCCTCTTGGGTTCGCAACGGTGTTACTCGGAAGAGTACCCGAAGAAGAGGGTTGACTACTTTGGAAGAAACTAGCCATCATGTTCCTCAAGTCATTCGTCTGGCTATCCAACGTGTTTCTCATGTCAGCTCTCAAATCATTTCCTTGCTTGACCAAGTCGGCTTTCAGGTTGAGCACTTCTCTCTGAAGATTTCCCACTATCGCATCGTTAGTCCTCATATAAGTTTCCACTTCTTGGTGAAGAGCGGTGGGTTGGTTGGGAGGAGCATTGTATGCAGGTGGTTGGTAAGCAGGTTGTTGGTAGACTTGATTGTTTCTTTGAGGCGGTTGTTGCTGCTTGTGAGGTGGGATGTATGGTTGTCGAGGCTGTTGTTGTTGTTGAGGAGGGCGGTTAAGGTTTTGTTGTTGGTTTGTGTTGGTAGGAGGAAAGCCAGGTGGTGAAAGATAGTTGTTATTGCGGTAGCTAAGCAAGTTACGGTCACCTTGAGGTTTTGCTTGATAAGCGGGTTGTTGGTAGGTGCCATATGCCGCATTCACATTCTCAGCAGGGTAATCTTGGGTGGCGGTACAAGTTGTGTAGGAATGGGGACCCCCGCATATCTTACAAGGTTGGCTGACAGCGTTCACTTGTGCATTTTTGGCGTTGTTGCTGTTGTTGCTGACGGTATGGGTGACAAGCGATTCAAGAAGCGTGGTAATTTTGTCAAGTCGCTTGTCGCTGTCATTAGTGCTAGCACTAGCAACATTGGTCCTAACGCTCTTGGTTTGCACACGAGATTTGTTCTCAATGATATCCCAAGCAGCATTGGAAGTCTTAGCCAATAAATTACCCCCTGAGGCACTATTCAGTGAATCTTGGTCACTCATGCTTAAACCATTGTAAAAAGTATTAATTTGATGTACTTTGGTAAAACCATGTTGTGGGCATTTTCTTAAAAGATCTTTAAAACGATCCCAAGATTCACTGAATGACTCATCGTACTTTTGTTCAAAGTTTATAATCTCATTCCGCAAAGCGGTAGTACGAGAGGGTGGAAAAAAGTAGTTAATAAACTTTGTTTCCAAATCCGTCCACGAGAGAATACTCTGTGGCGGTTCCTTAGCAAGCCAATGCCGGGCTTGTCCCTCTAAAGAAAAGGGAAAAAGTTGTAACCTTATCACTTCTTGTGGAACTCCATTGAACTTGACCGTGTTGGTGAGTTGTAGAAATCTCTTGATATGGTCGTGTGGGTCATCAATGGTGCGTCCCAAGAATGGTTGAGCTGAGACCATCTGGATAAAGCTTGATTTGAGCTCGAAATTGTTGGCGGCAATTGGTGGTATAACAATTGGATCCGTATTGCCATCGACATGAGCTTGCAGCAGTTCAATCATTGGGCGATTATCCGGAAGGTGCTCATTGTTGTTGTTATTCATGTTGTTGAAAGGCGGGTTGTTGTTATTATTATTGTTGTTCGGAGGTGGTATGTTATTGTTGTTTTGGACACCAGCCATGTCTAAGTTATCGAGAGGCTCGGGCTCTTGATAAGACGTGGATCGAGTGCGCATACACCTGCAAAAGAACGAACAAAGAGAAACAAGGCAAAAATATTTTTGGTTTTTATGTTTTTTACTTTTTAGGATTTTTGAAAATTTTATATTTTTTTAGTGTTTTTGAAAGTTTTTAGGAAAAAGTAACGTTTACGGGGAACGGATCCCAAAATCCAAGTTCTACAAAAAACTTTTGATCTTAACGAGAGGAGCCGGCAGCGGCGCCATTTGATACAAGCATTTTGTGGGGTTCAAAATATAATTCTCGGAATCCTCTCGAATTGATCTCAGTTAAAAGTGGAATGATTTGTTCTTGGTGACAAAAAGTGGATTTGGTTTTCTATTCTAAATAAATGAGGCAAATAAAGATTAAAGCTGGAACAGTAGATAAGAACAAATAAAAGATAAAGTAGAAAAATACTCTTACTGAAAAATACCCTATGCGGAATGTAACCCTTATGCGGAAAGTATGGCCATTCGGAAAGTAAGGTGCTATATGGAAAAACTCCTATTCGGAAAATCTAGGCTTATGCGGAAAATTTGCTTCATTCGGAAAGTTGAGATCATGCGGAATAACAGGGCTATTCGGAAAGATGTTCTATGCGGAAAAATATGTCCATTCGGAATATAAAACTCTATGCGGAAAAATGGCTATTCGGAAAAACATTCCGAGTAAAAGAAATTGCAACACCCCTATTCGGAATATCAAAAATTCCGAATAAAGGAAACTCAAAATTGGCTATGCGGAATATCCAGAATATTCCGAGTAATGAAACAAAACACCCCTATTCGGAATATTTGAAAATGTTCCGAATAAAGGAAATGCAAAATGAACAATTCGGAAAGTAAAGGCTATTCGGAATATCTGGGATATTCCGAATAAAGAAGAAATAAAACCTCCACTCGGAATAATTGAAATATTCCGAGTAAGGCAAACGCGAGCTAGTCTATTCGGAATATCGGTCTTGTTCGGAAAATCCTGGGAAACAAGAACAGTAACAGTAACAGCAAGAACAAAGGGTCACGGTTTTTACTCAAAATCAACTCCAATACTTAAAAAGGTTTGACCAAACTAACCAATAATCATTAACATACCATAAGAAACAAATCCCACCAATAAAAACACTAAATCAACAACTTTTTGAAATCAAACTTGAATCAAATAAGAAACTTAAGAAACTTGCAATAAAAATGATGAAGAACAAGATGAATAGAAAGATGGAATGGATTGATTAATGAAAAAGTAACAAGGTTAATGATTAAAGATTACAAGATGAAAAGAAAAAGATGAAAATCACCAAACTCCCTAATGGAGTTGGTGATGGAACGAACTACAAAGAAACTGGGAAAGAAAAAATGAAGCTAACTCCCTAATTGTGTGAAGGGAAAGACTATTTATACTCCTAGTGGTTGGTTGGTGAGTGGGCTCTCTCCCTTTCTTCTTGTCTTCTCGTCTTTTCAGAAAAGTCGACGTTTTCGATTCTGATTCGGGATTTGTCGTCGATTAAATCCAACTCGTCTTTTAATTTCTTCTTTAAATAGACTCGAGTTTCTTCGACTTATGAAAATCTTCCGTCTTTAGTCCTTTTCTTCGATAAATCTTCGAATAGGCCCAGTGACTTCAAATCTTTTGCATCTCTTGGACAATAGACTTTATCTTGAGTCTTTTTCCTTGATAAATCCCGTGCAATCCCATGTTTTCTTTAATATTCATCCGGTTAGCTCTGAAAACACAATAAACACAAAAACCACGCATAATTCCAAACAAATGATATTAAATACGTGTTTTGGTCTTGTTTTAGCCAGAATTAAGTGGTAAAAGGATGGGTGTTTACACACCTATCACTCATGCAAACAAAATGGAAGGAAATATCCAACGTCTACAACAAAATCAACAAAAGATGGAATTAGGACAACATGAGATAAAGCAAGAGTTATTAAAAGCGGATGCTAGGCAATCAAAATTTGAAGACCGAATGGCTAAGATGTTTGAAGCAATCATGTGTAAGCCCTCTTCCTCGGGTGGTCTTCCTAGTGATACCATTAACAACCCGAGGGGAGAAATGAAGGTTATTACTACTCGTAGTGGTAAAACTTTCAAGGAACCAATCTCTCGTCCAAGTACTTCTACGGAGAAGGAAATCGAGAAAGAACCCGAGGTGATGGTCGAAAAGGAGCACACTACAATCCCACGAAGTACCGCTCATGCCACACCTACGGTTGAACCAATACCAATTGTGGAACCCGAGTTTCCAAGGCCGTTGCCTAATGACCAACCCACACCACCTTTACCCTACCCTTCGAGACGAAACAAAGAGAAAGCACAAGAACGGAACAATTATCAATTTGAGCTATTTATGAAAATGTTTCGTGATCTACATTTTAACATAAGTTTTGCCGATGCTTTAATCATGATGCCTCGATTCGCCGCAAACTTCAAAAGTATGCTAAACAACAAAGAGAAGTTACAACAATCGTCTAGTTGTTCATCAGTTTTTCTTAGCCGCATACCACAAAAAGTCGGTGATCCCGGTAAATTTTTGATTCCGTGTGCTATTCAAGATATGGAGGAATGCTACGCCTTGGCCGATCTTGATGCTAGTATTAATTTAATGCCTCTCGTGATTTTCAAATCACTTTCACTTTCGGCTCTTACTCCTTCGAACATGTCTATCGAGATGGCCGATCATTCTACGATTTTAGCATGTGGAGTAGCCGAGGACGTTTTTGTTAAAGTCGAAAAGTTTTACTATCCCGTTGACTTTATCGTTGTAGACATTCCTATCGATCGAAAAGTTCCTCTCATTTTGGGTCGTTAATTTTTGGATACATCAAGAGCACTTATCGATGTTCATGCTCGAAAAATCACCCTTCGTTTCAATGAGGAAGAACTTGTCATCAATGCAACACAAAACTCCAATCTTTCTCATGTCTATTCTATTGCAACTTTAAACCATGGTGATTCAACCAATGTCGTTTGCAAAGAATTTTCACCAAGAGTTTTAGGAAATGTCGCCAAAAACAATTTACCATTTCCTCCGCCGGTGGAGGTTATGAGTGTAAAGCCTACAAAGAAGAAACCATCAATACTTGAATCGAAAAATCCTTCGCCTAACCTAGAACATTCATTCTTGAAAAGTCTTGATAAGTTGCCGGTTTCTACGGAAGATCTTTCGGATGATGAATATGTAGACCCCGATGGGGAGGTTTTCTTCGTCGATAAACGTTTTGAGAACTTGCCACCACCAAAACCAAAACGGTTTCAAAATGTGAGAATTTTTAGTGTGACTAACATCGTCTTAGAAACACCGAATATTTTCGACATAATCAAAAAGGGTTTTCATAAAGAGAGTTTATAAGATAAAAAAGGAAAAGATTTTAAATGTGATTTAATTGATTTTTCTACAAATCTAACTCCGTCATGACCACGTGTTTTGAGTGCTACAAGCTCGTCTACTCCTTTTGACGATGCTTTGTGTGGTTCTAGTATGGGGGAAGCCCCTTATGTTCCCTCATCCTTGTCCACCGAGGACGAGATCTTTGATCCCGGAATTTCATGTAAAGGGAAATCTCGGTCTTCCACCGATGCAATAAATGGAAAATCTTTCTATTTGATTGGTGCGAGTCTACCTCGAGTAGCTCAAAAGATTGTCATACCCATTGTCCCACCCTTCTACTTCTCATCTCTTTTCTTCAAACTCTTTGAGTTTATGGCACATGTTGAAGTGGCGTTAATTTGTTTTTCCAATGAAAACGAGAACGCCATCTTCGACCCCGGTATTTTGCATCATTTAAGGACTTAGTCCTTTTTACCGGTTGCTTTTTGGGCCTTGTTTATCATGTAATCCCCATTGACCATACCATGTTTTTCCCTAAATGTTCACATTTTGAGGGGATCGAGTCGAGCTCATGACTCGGTAATCAAAAACGAGGTGCCTCGTGGGGGAGATCCCATGCTTATCTTTTATGCTCATTATTCACTAATAAGGGGACTTGTACCCTTTCAACTCATTGTCTCGTGGTTGTTTGTGATTGTGTTATCTAGATCATCATCATCTACGATTGAAGACTCTCGTGTTCGTTTACGTGAGCCTCCATCGTTCGATTGAAGAAGTTTTTCCTTATTCCATGACATATCCTTTATTGTTCTAAAAATTATCTTTTAGCATACTTAATAAACGGCTTTAGATATATTGTTGATCACCCTTTCCATGTTATACCCTAAGCATTCGACTCTTCGTCTCTAGTATGGGGGCGCTCCACCTTTAGACTCGAAACATTGAGGACAATGTTTACTTTTAGTATGGGGGGGGGGGGGGGGTGAATAGGTACTTGCTTTGCTTCGCCCTCACGTTTTCCAACTTTTAAGGTTTTGTTTTGCTAATAAGGCTAAAAATGGCCAAATTTTAAAATTTTTCTTAGTTTTAATAAGTGTTTTTAAGACACGAATGTATATTTTCCGATGGGTAGAATAAGAGTTAATTTTTGACTTGATGGGCATTTGGAGCCATTTACATTCGTTAACCCGCTCGATTCAAGTTTTGCTAGACTTTTATATAGGGAGCTTTAAAACGCGAAAGTCTTAACTCTTACGAGTTAAGAACAAGAACTTTTCGCAAGTTCCTATAATTGATTCTAAAAAGTCACTTATCAAGGGAACTTTAAAACGCATTCTCTAAACTTGAAAAAGTCCAAGAAAGTGCAAGATCCTATAGGTGGCTTGAAAACCCAAAACTTTGATTTGATATAGTCTTAATGAAAGCTAATCCTAATTTGGCTTAATTTTGACTTGCATGGCTAAGTATTCATGAGTCTCTTTAATTAGAGGTCTTTATATAGTGAAGAACGAGAAATGATAGAGTTAGACAAGTGATCATGCTAAACGTAGAACATGAAAATGTTCTTTCAAAAACTCATATGTTTTTAATTGTGGCTTTTTCTTCCCATAAGATCAATGCATTAGGAATAAACCATAATTGCAATAAGTAAGGTCGTACGATTTGAAAGGTTACTTAGCCTCTAGCGCAAGATCGTTTAAAAGTTGCTCGGGGTTGAATAGAGTCCATAGCCAAGGCATAACTTATTGAAGCGGGACGCGAAGATTGGCGATCATCCAAAAAGGCCCTAACAAGGCATGAGGAGCTCTATTTTTGCTAAAGATCCAAAGATGATGTGAAGTATCATTATTCCTAAATCAATATGAAGGATCGAGACACACGACGAGAAGCAATTACTCCCCTAAAGATCATGGAGAAAGTCTATCCAAAAAGACCCTAACAAGGTATGAGGATAAATATATCCAAGTCCGAAAAGGAGACGGATCGTTGTATATCAAAATCCAAAGTAAAGATTGAAGAAAAATGATGAAGTCGTGGTCCTATATGAAGAATCTCTCAAAAACGTCAAGTGAAGAAATTCCAAATATATGAAAAGAAGACCATAATTTCAAGAACGTCTTCCCAAGATTTGAAGTATGAAGTACATGCCAAATATCGGTCCGAGAAAGGTCTCAAATCGTGAAACGAGTTATGCCAAGATATGAAATTAAGGAGATACACGAGAAGCCGTTTTAAAAGATTTTGTCCTTCGGCTAACTATTGATCAAATCGTGCTACTTTGCTTTCGGACTAATAACTACTCAAATAAGTCAATATGAATCACTTGTGATCCATGACAAATAGATAAAAATGCTAGTAACCCATTTCCTTTTATAATAACTAGGATTGCGGGGAGAAAAAGTATTACACAACTTGGACGTATGAGTAGTGTTAGCATTGTGACTTGTACCAACAATGATCTTGTTTTTGCACTTAGCATGGAATGTACGACAATCAAGGATGACGAAGTTTACTCTAAGGGACATTTACTTGTTTCTATTCATTGACCCTAAAAGTCACTTTTTGTGATGAAAATCATACATTATGTCTTTACACATCTTCGTAGTATGTTGCAAGTCTTTTACTCTTCAAATAAAGGTTAATAAAATTGAACTTTGGTGATGCTTAGATACTTTATTCTAGCATTGCGTGAGGGCACGACAATGGCTTAGTATGGGGGAGTGATGAGATGGCATTTATACATGATCTCATCGTTCTTTTCGGGCTTTAAATGCATAAAAATGTCATAAAATACCATATATATTCTTGTGTTTGTTTACTTGTGTATTTTAGGTATGGATATCGTGAAAAAGACAAAAGATCACAAGTTACAAGGAAAAACGGACACGAGAAACGAAGCCGTACAAAGAACCGGGCCTTAATCATGGAATTCTCAACAAATACCCTTGAAGACTTGAAGACAAACAAGATTGATCCTCATTTATTGAAGAAATGACACTTAAAACCCTTGTATATTCATAATTACAAGTTTGGTCCCTTAAGTTTGTCAAAATTACACAAATGGTCCTTCAACTTTGAAGAAATGGCAAGATTAGTCCCTCAACAATTTCAAATTGTCAATTATGGTCCCTCATCAAGCCAAAGATACAATAAAGACATTTGAAGATCAACATTGTCCAAGATCAGTCCTTGAAATATCTCAAAATGGCAAAAAGAACCCTTGAAAACCCTTTTGAAAAGTTATGTGCCAAAAATGACAAGTGGTGAAAAGTTGTTACAAAGGATTTAGACGCTGATGGGTTTTTAAACATAAATGACAAAAGAAAGGAAAGAGAAGGGTTAAACATGGGCATTTGAAACATTTAAACACAAAATGCGCCAAACACTTCCACAATCCTACAAAAACGGATCAAAAGGTATTACTGTAGCAGTCAAGAACCCAGATTTTACACCAACTTAAACAAAGGGTAAAATGAAATTACCCTTACCCACACTTGATTCACACGCCTATAATCTCATCCCAACCTTAAAACACTCACTCCCACTCACCAAATGGCCCCACCACCAAAACCGTTTCACCATCATGTGACAACTTCCTCACCAAGGCTTGCCACGTGTCAAGATCAACAGCCCACATCATTTGCTTCATCACAAAGCTATTTTAAACGGTTTGGATGCATTTTGGACAGCTCACACCAAGAAAACGTCTAGAAGACCAAGGGCATTATAGGGAATTCAGTTCTAGGGTTTATGAATAGTGTTTAGCCAGGCATTTGCCTATAAAAGGAGACCTCAACATGTGAGAGTCCCTTTGTTCCAGTTTTAGGCTATCAATCTTTGTAATTCCTTTTTAAGTAATAAAATTTTGATTTTCTGAATTTTGAGAAATCTTGTTCTTGTTTATTAAAAGTTGGTGTTGGAATAGCCTAATTCTGAGTTCCATTTATATGTTTGAAGGTTTTTGAGGCAAGGTTTTAGTTGATAAAGCTTGGGTTTCAAAAATCAGAAAGTGCTTGTTTATTTGATCTCACCTTATTGTTTGTTCATCTTAGCAGCATTGGAAGCTGGTACTTGTTTTGCTAGTACCTCAGCTCAAACAATCCAGGGCCTGGATGTAGGTCTTGGAGGTTTGCACCTTCTTCCCTTTTCATTTTCTCTTTAAGTTTCTGATTATTTGTGATTTTTGTGGATTATTGCTTGAATCTGTGTTATTGTGGGTGATTATTGTTGATTTGGCTTGGTTTGATGTTAATGAGGTGTTACTGATCTGATTTGTGGGTTGAATCTTCATAAGCCTTTGAAAATTTGTGAAATCAAGTTTTTAAGGGGTGTTTGGGATTACTGCATAAGTTGGATTTGTGGCTTGTTAAGTGCTTGTTTGTTGTAAGCTAGTATTGGTATCTGTTATTTGGGTGCATATGTTCATCTGTTTGCAGGTTTTGTGGGTTTGAACACATTGATTCATAGATTGACTATAAAATCTTCATAACTTGGTAAAATTGGCTAGGATTTTGAGGACACCTAGATCTAGGCTTAGGCTAGGGCTAACAAGTGCTAAATCATAGTTAATCACACCAGGGTAGAGGGATTTGAGGCTTGAAATTGGATCAAGTATCAAGTATATCAGCAAACTGTTTCTGCATATTGTTCATTGTTCATCAGTAACATTTTGTGCTTTGATCTTGCTATTTACTTTGATTCAGTGATTGATTCTTGTTGCTTTGTGTTTATTGTTAGTTTATATAGCTTGTGTATGCATCTGGTGAAGTTTGGTTGGCTTATTTTGCTTAAAACTGCTTATTAAGTGCTTAACTGCTTATTTGCATATCTGGAGCATATCTGTGGACTGTTTGGCTTATTGTGGCTTATTGTGTAGATCATTTTGTGATTATATTGTTGCTATTGACTCCTTGTGGTTCACTGATCACAAGGGTGCCTTTGTTTCCAATTGAATCAAACCAGAACTCTCAAATAAGCTTGGTCAATTAGTCAAAGCAGTGGGAACTCCTTTCCCCTGCTGGTTGCCACTGCTAGTGCAATTTTGGTGTCAGCTTATCAATAAGCTATAATAGCTTATTCCAACCTGCAACAACTTTTTTTTTGTAATAGGTGCTCATATTTTGACCCATTTGTTCATACTGGAGCATTTGGGTGGTTGACTTTTAGGTTTGACTAGAAAACCAAGTCCTTTGACTTTTACATAAGCTCTTGTGTGCTTATTCTGGCTTATTTCTTGTGCTTATTGGATTTTTGTTGATTGATATTGCTTATTGAGTCCATTTGAAAGCTTTTGCAAGTTGAATCAGCTTCTGAGGTGCATTATTTCTCAAAAACGACTATTTTGTCGTTTAGTGAATTTTTGCTTTTCTATTTTCTGGCTTATTGAGTGTGCTTATTGGAAATTTCTTTTGACAGATCTCTTAAGCATCCTAAAAGAGGGTTGTGTGTCAAATTAGAGCTTATGGCATTAGCTTATGGCTTAATGGGCTGAAAAGCCCAATAAGAATAAGCTTTGTGTTTAATAAGCTGTGATAAGCACATTTTCAGCTTTTGGGCCTTTAGAGTTTTGTTCTTAGAATTGAATTTTAAGTCAGATGGGGCTTTTCCAAGTCAATTGGGCCAAGTTTGACTTTTTGGGCCCAAAAGCCCATTTAGGTTGACTGTTTTTGGATTTGGCCCATTTGAGGGCCCATTAGGGGTATTTTGGTAATTTCACTTTCATTTTCTGATTATTTAGGTTAAAATAAACTAGTTTGCAAGTTTTTAGAATTTTTTATAATATTTGGATTTTTAATATTATTTTATTATTATTTTATTATTATTTTTAAAATTTCACTTTTTCCAACTTTTTACATTTTTCTTAGGTTAAATACATTAAAATAGGAATTTAGCAACTTTTAGAATAATTTTATCACTTTTAAATTAATTTTTATAATTATTTTAAGTTTTAATAGTTTTTAAATCATTTTAAATAGTTTTTATTGGTTTTAAAATTTCTAAAAATAGTTTTTAATCATTTTAGGTCATTTTTGAGTTTTATCAATTGAAAAATCTTTATTTGGGCTTTTTGATAATTTATTTGATTTTTAGGGCTTTTATTAGCATTTAAAAATTGAATATTTAATTATTTAAAAGGTTTGAAAAAGTTTTGATCATTGTTAACTCTTAGTTTATTAAATTTAATTTTTGGTGAATTTTTGGTAATTTTTAGAATTTATTTTTATTTTTGTGGTTTTTAAGGTTCTACGTTTTAACTTTCTAGTAGTGATTTTGTGTTAATTTTTATTTTTACGTCTTCGTCATTTTCTCTTCTAATATCCTTCTAAACCAATCATTAATCACAAACATTTGGCAAGTTTTTCACACACATATACCTCCTTGGGAAACGAACTTTCACACCATTAAGGGTCATTAGTGTTGATTTTCCTAAATCATCGCTCGATACTTACCGCTTTTACGCATTTTTCCTAAAGGGTGTAATTTACCACAATCAGTGACATGTGGCGCCCTTTGCAGGATTCTCTCTCTTTGGTGGAGGGGGAATCTTAGCTCTAGGAGTAAAGTTTTCTACTTTCTTTCCTTTGCCATGATTCTTACCCTTCGCAGCATTAGACGGTTTAGCCTTATTAGGCTTTTGGATCCTTCCTGCCCTAATAGCATTGATAGTATTAGCAGTAGCAGGTGCAACCTTCTTTGGCAAGGTCTTCTCATGTAGCTTGAGCATGGCATGCAGCTCAGGTATTGTCTTCCCCAGGCCATGCATATTGTAATCTTGCACGAACCTATCATAATCCTTGTTCAGTGAGGCTAAGATTAGGCTAACTGCAAGTTTCAGTGACACGGGATGACCGAGACGTTCCAAATTCTCTATGTAGCCCTTCATCTTTAAGACATAAGAGCTCACAGATTGTCCATCCTCATGTTTACACGCGTGAAAGGCACGTGCAACATCAAGGAGTTCTTGATCCGCTTGTTCAGTGAACATGGTTTTCAACTCCTCCATCATTGACCATGCGCCATGACCCTCCAAAAGTCTTTGGAGTTCAGGGGACATAGTCATGAGCATAAGGCCAGCAATTTCTCTGGACCTTTTAACCCAAGTATGGTGGTACTCCGGGTCTTGTTGAGGACCTTCAACACCAGGAGGAAGAAACTGGAGATCAAGAATAGGTTGCTCAAGGTATTTAACCAAGTCATCAGTTTCGAGCGCTATCCAAAGAGCACGATACCAATCAACAAAGTTAGTTTCAGTCAGCTTCATTTTCTCAAGGAAAGACTTAAAAACCGTGCTGTTTAAGCAAGAGGTAGAATTATTCATCTACAAAATAAAAGTTCAACGATTAGTATTTTTGATAATTACATTCTCAAAAGAATTAACTACCCAATTAATCATTATGAGACTAAGATCCTTGCTTGCAGTCCCACTTAATATTAGAGGCCCGACCGTCTAATATCAAGTAGGGCAAGAGGTAAGCGTCGAGCGTTAATTGCATTAGAAGTGCAACTCTTAGATTTATGAGACGATTCATGAATTTTATTCTTATAGAGTGTTTGGATGGGAGTTCTCATATCTCTTTCGAGTACCATTGAACATCTCAAACAAACTTGTTCTACATGTAATAAATCATGAGTATGTTTCATCTCATCTTATGCCTCGGGTTTCGAATATGACCGGGAACTCGACTTAAGTCGTACCAATTTAAAGCATGCAATAGTTGGAAAAGGTCTGACCAGTGACAAAAATCGCCTTGGGTGCATGATTCGCCCTAGGTCTGACCAGATGGCGAAAAACCACAACAAGTGCTATTAAATTGGATGGAATAGGCTTAAAAATGCAAATAGGTATCACATAAGTTTTAGAAAACAAATGTCAAAACGTGTAAAAGATGCATGCAATCATCCTTTAGAACAAGTTAAGAAAAACCTTTTGTTAACTTTTGGTTTTAGGCGTGTTTACCGCGGGAAAGCATTAAAGAATGATTAAACCCTATATCCTACTCTTCATGTGCCCGAAGGCGCAAGTGCTTGGGATAATTATCACATAGATGCCGAAACATTATGTGACACGGGAAACATTACAGATCATTCAAACCCTAGATAGCTTGACTAGAACACGTAGTGCAATAGCAAGTCTATCATTAGTAAAGCACAAAATGGTGTTGTAATTTTAAGTATTATAAACCAATTAATTTTGTTAATCACGTCGTTGAGAAGATGGTTTATAAGCCATCATTACGGTATGTAAGCCCAACTCGAGTGACAATATGATTTCGCAAAATAATTAGATTATAATAAAAACAAGTTTCATAGATCTTATGTCAATATTAAGATTTGTTCAAAAAGCAAGTTTTAACAAATAACACATAGCCGATTCGCAAGGAAAAATAAGTGTATTAATATGACATACTTTTAAAGCTAGTTTCGATATAAGTAGAGATCCATTTTTATGATTTCTAGAATCTTGTATTATTATGTTTTGCAGTTCTTAATGGAAAACAAATAAGCACATAAAAACAGACTAGAAAGGGGTAGAAGAAGAAGATAGACTCTATATGAAATACATAAAAGCAGTAAATCATATAAGATCCAAGATCTCAAGTGAGTCTTCCCCAATTTGAGGATCAAAGACCCTCACCAAGTTGCTAGGTACTTGGTGACGAGCATGCATCACAAACGTGTTTGCTAAAGTCTTTGACGGATAAAAATAAAATTTTGTTTATTAACCAATTTAATAAACCTACCCAATTTTATTATATCTAGATCAAGATAAAATTTTGATGGCAAGAATGCATGTTATTGCCATAGAAAATAAATAAAGCGAGTATTTAAGCGGATCTATCGTGTTTATCTATGTGTAACCCATAAATGCCATACGATGGCTCTGATACCACTGTTGGGATTTTAGAATGCTAGTTAACCATTAACTACGAGTGCGCAGCAGAATGGATCTAGTGTAACATTTATGATTAACACATAATAAAGTAATAAAAATACTAACCTTTTAGTTTAATTGATTAAATCAATTAAATGGGTCTTGATCTTGAAACTTAACGGTAAAATAACCGTCTCCACCGGTTGCTCACACACACGTCAAGTGAGCACGCTACGATGCTAGTAGTTGCTTCACGAATACTAACAGCAAGTGTTCTTGTTTGTCTACCGAAACCAATTTGAACGCTATAGCAATATACGTTCAAACAAAAGGTTTATTAATTGCTTTAGCAGTTTGAGATGCCAAAGTATATTAATCTGACAATGGAAAGAAAGAGACACCAAGACACAAATATTATTTTAGCTAGTTAATATTTGTGTGTGTATATTGATTTTGTTGGACAGACGTGAAAAAAATGAGACGAAAGAGTTTGTATTTATACTTTGTCTAAAGCAAAGATGAGAACAAACAAAACAAGCCAATATAATCTCTTGTCTACCGTATAACTCATTCAAAGAAAGTCTTGCCGACAAAATCAAAACTAAACATGGATTATATATTTTGTGATATCAACTATTTATTAATAAAATCTCATGTCTAACATTAGACAAAAAATAATGATACGTACAAAAAAATGTTTAAATTTTTCTTTCTCATATTTTTATTTAACGCGTATTATTTTAGTTTACAACGTCTAACGGTTAAACTAAAACGTTAAATAAATTTCGTGAAACAAATGATATATTTAATAAATATAAACGAGTTACATATATTAAATATATAATAAACGTACTCTTCGTGTTTAAGTGTGTGCCACCGATAGGCTCACTCATTTCCGACGGCTAAACAATCGCATACTCCGACATTAATAAGTAAGTGATGTAGACTAAAAAACAAAGTAACAAATATAAGTAATTGGATCTGTTGATTCAATAAGAATGCCAGAAACAATTCTGCTAATAATCGTTGATTCTAAAGAATGCCCGAAAATTAGGGTAAAACACGGCAACACAACGGTCATTGGTTTAAAACCTTTATTAAACTGATAACTGTCTTGCTAGGGTTACAACAGATTCATTAGATAATGACTGCAAACAAAGAAAAACCCTAAAAATCCAACGGGCTGGACCGTAGCCCAATGACAAAGTCCAACTGAATATGAAAAAAACATAAAAATGCAAAAAACTGATAGTAAAAAGGCTTTTCGGGCCTTGGAAAATCCGCAACCAGCTAAAAGGTGGTTACAGCGTCGTCGGTCTCCTTTTTACGCACGTTTTGACAGGTCACGGGCTGAAAACAGACTTAGGATGCAAAAGTTATGCCCATTTTACTAAACCCCTCTTCGTCACGCGATCTCGGGCCTCCAGAAACAAGTCAGCCCGTTCTTCAATACTTGGGCCTCCATCATTCCCCCCTGGATAAGAAAAATTCGCCCTCGAATTCCCAACTGTATCATCATCTGAAGAATCACCATGGTAAGGCAACAAGTGCTTCACATTAAAAACATCAGAACAACGAATATGACTTGGCAACTTCAAACGATAAGCATTTGAGTTCATCTTATCCACAATTTCCACTGGACCAATCTTCTTAGCTGACAATTTATTATATTCACCAACTGGAAAACGATCCTTAGTCAAAACAGCCCACACAAAGTCTCCTACTTCAAAGTCAACATGTCTGCTCTTTTGATCTGCATCCTGCTTGTACTTCGAATTAGCGCGAACCAAGTTGTCACGAACAGATTTATGAACATCATGCAACCCCTCAACAAAATCCTGCACTTTCTTCGGAACAAACCTAGAAATCTGAGGAGTCATAAGATCAAGAGGACCACGTGGCTGAGCAGAATAAACCACCTGGAAAGGACTAAACCCAGTGCTCCGATTAACAGCATGATTATGAGCAAACTCAACTTGATACAACTTCTGATCCCATGCCTTCACATGATCACCCACCAAACACCTTAACAGGTTACCAAGGGACCTGTTAACAACTTCGATTTGCCCGTCAGTTTGAGGATGATAAGCACTACTAAAATTGAGTTGAGTATTCACCATCTTCCACAAACTACGCCAAAAATGACTCAAAAACCTGGTGTCCCGATCAGAAACAATGGAGGAAGGTAAACCATGTAAATGGTACACATCCCTAAAGAAAAGTTGGGCTACATTAACTGCATCTGTTGTCTTCTTGCAAGGAATAAAATGAACCATCTTAGAAAAACGATCAACAACAACAAATATTGAATCATTACCCCCTTTGAGTACGAGGTAGCCCCAACACAAAATCCATGCTAATATCAACCCAGGGCTGCAAAGGAACTGGCAAAGGCATATAAAGACCTACATTAGTAGCCGTCCCCTTTGAAACTTGACAAATACGACACCTCTTGACGTAACGATCCACTTCCTTCCTCATAGTAGGCCAAAAATAAGAAGCTTGAACCAACTGTAAAGTGCGATCACGACCAACATGTCCTTCACCATGCAACTCCTTAATAATTTGCAAGCGAAGACTTGAATCAGGAATACAAAGTTGATTCCCTTTGAATAGGAACCCATCATGCATAACAAAATCTGTTTTCTCTCCGGATTGCAAATCCTATAGAACAATTGAAAAGTATGGATCCACAGTCACCATGTCACGAATGACATCCAGTCCAGGAACATCAACCTGCATGGTTACACGTAAACTACTTCTCCTGCTTAATGCATCAACAACACGATTGGAAGCACCCGTTTTGTGTTTCACCACAAAAGTAAATTTCTCAAGAAAATCCAACCAACGCCCATGTTTATGTGAAACCTTATCTTGAGTACGAATATGCCTTAAGGAATCATGGTCAGTGAACAAAACAAACTCCTTATGAAACAAATAATGGTGCCACTGCTTCACAGCTTGGACCACTGTATAAAACTCCAAGTCATAAGTAGAGTACCTCGACTTCGGCCCTGTCAACTTCTCGCTAAAATAGGCAACAAGCCGCCCACCCTGACTAAGAACTCCACCAATTGCAACCTTAGAAGCACCAGTATGAAGCTCAAAAACTTTAGAAAAGTCAGGCAATACCAGGATTGGCGCTGTAGTAAGCTTTTTCTTGACAACCTGAAAAGCCATCTCTGCTTCCTTCGTCCACACAAATGACTTACCCTTCATACAGTCTGTCAAAGGGGCCATAATGGAACTGAAATTAGGGATAAACCGCCTATAGAAAGAAGCAAGACCATAGAAACTCCGAACTTCAATAATGGTAGTTGGAGTTGGCCACTCCTGAACAGCTGCTACCTTAGATTCATCCACCTGTATGCCATCACCAGAAACAACATACCCTAAAAACAAAACTTTAGGGGTCATGAACACACACTTCTTCGTGGCTGCATAAAAATTATCCTTCCGAAGCAAGGTCAAGACCTGCCTCACATGATTGACATGCTCATTATAAGAAGCACTATAAATAAGAATGTCATCAAAATAAACAACCACAAACTTGCCAATAAAAGGCCTGAGCAGTTGATTCATCACACGCATAAATGTGCTTGGTGCGTTTGATAAACCAAAAGGCATGACCAACCACTCATACAACCCTTCACGGGTCTTGAAAGCGGTCTTCCACTCGTCACCAGGTCTAAGACGAATCTGGTAATACCCATTCTTCAAATCCAGCTTCGTGAAAATGGTGGCACCACTAATCTGGTCAAGCAAATCATCAAGGCGAGGAATAGAAAACATGTACCTCACAGTAATCTTATTGATTCCTCGACTATCAACACACATACGCCATGTACCATCCTTCTTTGGAGTCAATAGGGCAGGAACAACACACGGGCTCATACTCTCACGAACATGACCCTTGGAAACCAGCTCCTCAACCTGCCTGCGCAACTCCTCATGTTCTCCCGGGCTCATCCTATAATGTGGCCTGTTGGGCAATTGTGACCCAGGCTCTAGACCAATATGATGTTTTATGTCACGCAATGGTGGCAAACCATCAGGTAATTCATCAAGGAAAACATCAGAGAATTCCTCAAGTAAAGGGATCATGGCTTCAGGAACTTCACCGTCTTCAGAAACCTCCTTCCCTATTAATACAAAAACATCACCTCCCACCTCCAGCTCGTCTTTGAACTACGAAAGAGTTAGTAAAGTACCAGTGGGTTTATTAACAACTTCCTTAGGTTTATTTGGCATCAAAGTAATCTTCACACCCCCAAACAGGAAACTATAAGTATTAGTTCTCCCATGATGAGTTACATCACGGTCATACTCCCAAGGTCTACCCAACAATAAGTGACAAGCATCCATAGGTATCACATCACACCAAAGATTATCCTTATAAGTTGTTCCTACATAAAACAGAACTTGGACACGCTTGGAAACTGTTATCTCCCCACCCTTTTTAAGCCACTGTAACTTATAAGGTTTGGGACGATCTTCAGTTTTCAGCCCTAATTTCTGGACTGCTCCTTTAGCTATCAAATTATCACAACTACCTGAATCGCATACAAAAGTGCAAACCTTACCCATAATGGTACAAGTTGACTGAAAGATGTTGTGTTTGAGCCAATCATCACCATCAGCTTTAGGTGTTAAGCAGGAGCGCCTTACCACCAAATTCACCCCCACATCTCCAGACACATACTCCTCCTTATACTCAGGTTCTGCATCATAAACTGCGTCTCCCACGTAGTCATCATAAGCCACATCATCATCTTCCTCAGGTTCAATAATTAACTGCCTCTTCCCAGCCTTCTTACACTCTGATTGTCGGTGACCAGGTTCACCACAGCTAAAGCACTTGAACCCACCACTGCCGGCCGCTTTAGGAACTGGTCCAGTATTCTCACCAACTGCTTTAGCCTGAGTTGGGGCAAAACGCGATGCCGCATTACCCGAACCAGAAGCACATGTTATTGTAGGAGAAGAAGAACTCCCCACTCGTCGGTTCTGCTTCTCAAAAGTCAGTGCTCGTTGATACGCTTCAGAAAGTGTCATCGGATCAAACATGTTAACAGAATCCATGATCTGGACTCTTAAACCACCAATGTATCGAGAGACAAGCTGATCTTCTGTCTCTTGAACGTCATTCTTTGCAATTAGTTGGTAAAATTCGGTCGTGTAATCTTCAACAGACTTGTCCCCCTGTTTCAGATTCTGTAACCGCTGGTACATCATTCGCTGGTAGTTATGAGGAATAAAATTATCCCTCTTGACTTTCTTTCATCTTCTGCCAACTCGTGATCTTTGACTTCCCAACTCTGTTCCTCGTCAGTTTCAATTGTTGCCACCACACGGATGCCCGACCACGTAACTTGGTAGCGATCAATGAAACCTTTTTGTTTTTTGGAACTTCTTTGAATTCAAATACTTCTTCGACAGCAACAATCCAATCAATAAACTCATCAGGCTTCAAAGTGTCCCCATTAAACTTAGGAATATTAACCCTCATTCCGGTCTCCCAACGCCTATCATTATTCCCACTGCGATCTCTCATCCGTCGCCCTACTGATTGTTCATCATCAGACAAACCATCACCAAACGGATTTTCTTCCAGATCTGCATCTTCTTCCTCATGACGGCGATTACGAGGCCTCCTATTGCTCATCAAAGTGTTCATCTGGTCGGTCAATTGATCAAACATTTGATCGAATCGCTCCTCCATTCTTTCCATCATACGCTGCTCAAATTCCTGTTCATTCACATCGTGAATAGGCCTAGTTCTCCTTGGAGGCATCTTGATCCGGAACTTTGGCTCTTGATACCAACTGATGTAGACTAAAAAACAAAGTAACAAAGATAAGTAATTGGATCTGTTGATTCAATAAGAATGCCAGAAACAATTCTGCTAATAATCGTTGATTCTAAAGAATGCCCGAAAATTAGGGTAAAACACAGCAACACAACGGCCAGTGGTTTAACTTTTATTAAACTGATAACTGTCTTGCTAGGGTTACAGCAGATTCATTAAATAATGACTGCAAAAAAAGAAAAACCCTAAAAATCCAACGGGCTGGACCGTAGCCCAATGACAAAGTCCAACTGAAAGTGAAAAAAACATAAAAATGCAAAAATCTGATAGTAAAAAGGCTTTTCAGGCCTTGGAAAATCCGCAACCAGCTAAAAGGTGGTTACAGCGTCGTCGGTCTCCTTTTTACACACGTTTTGACAGGTCACGGGCTGAAAACGGACTTAGGATGCAAAAGTTATGCCCATTTTACTAAACCCCTCTTCGTCACGCGATCTCGGGCCTCCAGAAACAAGTCAGCCCGTTCTTCAATACTTAGGCCTCCATCAGTAAGGCTGTGCGATACAGTGGCGTGTTAAAGACCGTCTGCAAGCTCTTCTTATTGGTGGTCTTCTTATTTTTACGGTTTCAGTTAAGTGCGTGTTATGCTGGGGTTTGATTCTGCAATCTGTTTCATGTACGAATTTTAAACTTAATAACTTGAATCTAAAAGCAATAATAAAACAAGTTACAATTGGAATGAAGAAAAACTTTTTGCTACTGAAGTCGATACACATGTAAGAATTGTAGTATGATATTTAAGCAGCTACTCCGACTATGCTAAGTAATTTTAATTTGCAGACGCGGTTTAGGTAAGCAATAAGCAGTTACAAGGCAACTCTCCTTTGGCATGTCTTAATAAGAACAATGACGCATATGATTAGAAACATCACACACCCACATACTTCATTTGGAACACACATGCCAATAGAGGGTAGCCCTTTAACTGATCTAGCTTGATCAATATGCATGAATTGCAACAGCTCTTTGAGTTTTCAACTAGAGCTTGCAATGACTTGGTTGGTTTGACCATCTCAGGCTTTATTTATATGGGCTTGAGAGAAGGGATAAACGATTGAGGAATCGGCACATGCCTGCATAAAAGGGAATGCTTATGCCTTTGAAAATGTCTTTTCTTTTTCTCGTTGTCTATTATACTTTTTCTTTTGTCCGTTGGGAAGCACAAAATTGCATTACCTAATATAAGACCTTTTACGAGAGTTCTTTGGATTCTAAGTATTTAAGTAAGTAATCTTAATTTGTAAAGCACCAGGAGTATTAGAGTATCCATTTGAAAAAACAAAACGGCTCCAGGAATCTATATGCATTGTAAATTTAAGTATGCGATATTATTAGTAAAAATTAAAGATGATTTCAATTGCTACGGTAAAATTCGTGGGAAGGATTTTAGGTTGCGTATTTACACTAGATCCTGACTTTGACTTTGGTGCATACATGTGTTAATCTTAACAGCGTTGTAGCCGATGTATATTTCATATAACTCTCTATTAAGTCATGTATACAATTTATGAGCTTTCTCATTGATGGATTTGTTGTTACTTAGGTGAGTTACACTCAAGGAACGACCCTCTTTCATCTCCAAGGAGCCTAATTGCACAACGTTGCAGAAGGCGTCAAGTTTATATAAAGGTCAGATGTAGTTTTTTCACGATGACAACAAGATTTTAAGTACACTTGTGGTCTGCTCATTTGAGTATATCAAAGAAGTTTTCACTAATTGACGATACTACATTTCACTCTATTTTCCAAGTTTGACCATTGAAGCTTCAAACCGGGTAAAGTACAGTTTTTCATCTTTGGCATATGAACCACAATCGATTTAGTCCTGTAATTTCCATACAGTGTTTGGTCTGACCCAGACACTCCCTTACCCATACCTATTGATTTTTTATGTTTTGCCTCAATTTTCCAATGTTTCATTCTGTTTTATGGGACTTATATTGTCTTTAGTATTTGCGGTTAAATACACGTGTTGTTATTATAATATGATTAT
This sequence comes from Glebionis coronaria, assembly GCA_025667525.1. Lineage (NCBI taxonomy): Eukaryota > Viridiplantae > Streptophyta > Magnoliopsida > Asterales > Asteraceae > Glebionis > Glebionis coronaria. Next base: position 38,304,247 of record CM046881.1, read on the forward strand.
GTACTTATACCAGGAATGCATAGTGTTCAGTTTTCTCAAGTTGTAAAAACAACTACCAACTTAAACGCATTACCAGAATTTATAAGAAACACCTTTATATATACACCGAGAGAGTTTACAGTGTTCAGTATTGCAGACCGAGATAGGTGCTAGGTGTGGCTGCAACACCCAATTACATTTTTTATTACAATATATACTTGCTTTGCAACTGTCTTTTATGGTTCTCGAAATAGCCTTGTAACCAGAGGTATATTTCTCTATTATATGCATACATTTACGTTGCTCTCTACATTCTCATTGATAGATCTATGATTACTTATTCGGTGCCCACTCACTGCCCCCTCCGTAGCTCCGCCATTGAAAGAGAGCCCACATTTTTTTTATAACTTGAACAAGAGACAACTGACTGAGCAAATATATTGGTTTGAAGAAATAAAGAAAACAAAAAGATGATGGCAGTGTTACCTCCAGTGGCAATGGTTAAGATCAGATAATGCACCACTAACATAATCAACGGAGCATCAATCGAACTATGCCTTCATTGTATGGTCACACAAGTAAGAATTTTATATTTAATGAGCTAGTAGGACGATGCTAAACATTTCTGCGTTTGCAGACACGATTTAGGTAATTAAGCAATAAGCAGTTACAGGGCAACTCTCCTTTAGCATATCGTAGAAGAACAATGAGGCAAACATCATGCACCCACGTATTACATTTGAACATACATGCCAATAGAGTGTAGCCCTTTAACTTTTCTAGCTTGACGATATGGTACATCAATTGCAAACATCTCTTCGCTCAAGCTTGCAATGACACTACAAGAAAAAAAGGTTTATAGGACACCAGATAGTGTCCTGTAAAACTAGTTTATAGGACTTTTAACGTAATAGGACTGAAACTAAAGTGTCCTCTAGGTGAGGGTTGTAATAGATATGTAGGACACTTTTGAGGATCTTAATAGATACCAACATAATGGAACTAATCATTTAGTCCCATAAAATGTTTAATGCGACCAATATAGCGTTCTAATATACCACGTAATAGGATGCTTAAACGTGTCCTAATATCCACTTATCCTCCTATAATATTTTGGGACACATTTATGGGTCCTACAAGATATTTTAATAGCATATAGTCATAGTGCATAAACTCTCTTTTTAGTACTAAGAAAAGAGTCCTAATACGAATGCGACGTTCTTAGAACCAAATTTTGTGTCGTGAAAAATTCTATAGATTTCCTTTTTATCCCATAAACATGTCCTAATATCACTCATGTCTTAATAAGTAACTTAATAAAGATATAAATAAGCAAGCTATATTTATAACAAAAGGAAAGTAAATTCAATAAGAAATAATATATTTCATTTCCACAAGAGAAGTTTCCGACCAAATTCAAATAACATTCAAAGATTCTTGACACAGCTTAGAAACATAACGAAAAAAAAGTAGAAAATCATGGTCATGATCCATCACAATGACATAGCAGGAAAGGAAAATAGAAGCAGGTGGTCTTGCATTACATGTGGTAATTCAACAAGGATACCATGAAAAGGAACTACAGTCAGATAGTCTTGGACATCATGCATCATCCTCGCATACCACCTACATATAAACAAACATATGTTTGAATAAATTTGAGATTCGATCTAAATAAATTGAACTCCATATAAAGATTTTACAAGTTAAAATGTTGAAACATTTTAAAATTAAATATCCAATCAGGTGGTTAATTCTAATGCTCACTTGAAGATATGTGTCCATGTCGCCACGATAACAAATCAGAGATAAACTACCTTAAATTGATGTTTCGTGAACTAGTAACATGTAATTTGAGTAGAAACAAACATACAACCAAACAATATGTGTTGATACACAGTTAGCTAGACAAAGTCTTAACTAATTTATGTTTCAAATGCAATAACAATTGCAAGCTTAATTGGACTTTCAACTTTTAGCAGTATTTTTCATTAGGCATTTGCAAAGCGTGGAAAAAGAAAAAACCTAAGAGGAGAGCAGAAGTTATTCGAAAAAATAGCTCCCTCTCGCATCACCTTCATGATGGACAAAAGTTATAGTTTTAGAATTTTCACATAAAGCTCATATGTGAATCGCAAGGGAAGTAGCGGCTGCACTAACCTATACACATTTCTAGGCATGCCCATCAATATTTCCAGGGATATTAAGTTAAGCAACATCTACTAAATAAAAACTAGAAAACAATAATATCTGATTGTGGACTTTCAAGTTCGGTACGTCTTAGCAGAATTCATTTAATAATACAAATTGCAGGCGTGTATGGATATTTATCTTGGCATTAACTATCTAAGTCTTTCAGAAAACCATTTTCTTAGATAATGTATTTGCTCCTCATGAATCTCTTAAAGTAAACATATATTACATCGACAGTTTCATGATAATATAAATCACCTTTTGTTGTTCACAAACTTGAGCATAACTTTTTTTACCCGTGACTTGCATTATCTTATTTTTCGCTCTATTGGCCTTACTTTTTTCACTGGGTCTCAAATTAGAAAAGTAAGACGTTAAACCAAAAATAAAATTATCAGTCAACTTTGAAAGATATCTCATACCTTCGACTTTCTTTTATTCCAAGACATGACAAGTTTTTTCCACTAAAACGCAAGCACTCAGTTTGGGTTGGAGTTAAATTTTTCATGAAATGACAAAGTTGGAACACAGTAGTCCTTAACTCTTCCCCTCCAGTTCTTCACCTTCCTCCCAAAAGATTTCAAAAAGTAGTCATCAGAAGCAAAGGGAAGATCAGATTTGTCCTGCAAAAAAAAAGAATTTCATTGCATGAAGAAATATTTATCGTAATTACTTAAACGTGTAATGATATCGAAGGATTTCTAACATATATGAACGGCAAATCCGTTTCTTAGCACTTTTAATTTTATTCCATTGTTTGTGAAGCTTGTAGAATATTCCAATCATTGAAAGGGACCTTATGAAATGGGTCAATGTGTTGGTTGTTTCCTTTTCAATATGTTTCCCACATTGATTGGAGAACACTAATACAATCCTCTTCAGTTTGGTCCAAATTTTTGGCATAAACGTTGGTCCCCTAACTCTTTGTCGTGCAATTTTGGGAACTATATAAGTAAGGAATTACAATGACGAAGTAAAAATGTGACATAAAGACTACACACCTTGAGCATTGTTTGATTGGTTCGTGACTAGCTCAGTTACATCTTTAACTTGTTAACTTTTCTTGCAAATTCTGATGTGAGCTCGTTTATTCATCCATGTATACATTCCTAAGTTACAAATAAACAAGTAAATGAATAAAAGTTATATATATTTAGTTATTTACTACTACTTAGTATTAACTAATGTACTTCTTGAACAATTTAGTAAAATGTGGCTTTACTGAATCCTTGTTTGGGTTGACCGATTGGAACTATCATAAAAAGGATATGGGTTAGAATATTGACTTTTTCAAAATCAGTAATCCATGTTTGACGATATTAAGAGTAATCAGGTTCTTACTGTGAGGACATAGGCATATAAATTATTGTTTATTATTGTGAATGTTATTTTGGAAATTTTTTTATTTGAATTGCCATTAAGATAAACTATTTTTTTGGTTTTGTCCATCGTTGCAGCATCCAAAGTAGGGGTGTCAGCAGGGTCAGGTTGACCCGACCTGAACCCGAACCTGATAAGGCTTATCTGGTTGGGTTTAATCGGGTTGAAAAGGTTTATCGGGTTGGTTTAACCCAAACCCGATAACCCGATAGTGTTATAGGGTCGGGTTCGGGTTGAGTCTTTTATGTTATTGGGTCAACCCGATAAGATCCGAAAATATATACCGTCTTTTTGTAATAATTAGATGCCTGACTATTACATTTGACGGTTCGTTGAGGCTTCTGTGATTCAATTCACAATATATATTATCTACCTGTATTTGATAAGAACAAAAAATTCAAAGGCTTGCCGCCATTAAAATGTAGACCATTTTGCTAAGTATTATAAGACAAAATCATGATGTCTTTTAGCAAGTCACAACCTGATTGTCTTTTTAACTTTTAGACCAAACTGCATTTCGTATGTAAAATTATATTAAACTATATTGATGGTTTGATAAAAACATTGTTTATAGCTTGCATCCAATTATTTCAAAATAGGCTGATGGTGTTCTTGCATTCTGATGAGTCTGCATTCTTATATGATACAGTATATGTTTCGCTATGCAATAAGTTTTTGAAAGTATGGCTCTTTTATTGTTGAATAACTAATACCATAGATACATTAGAAACAAGTTCCAGAATCATTTTTAAAAGACGCTATTGATATTTTTATCAGGTAAACCTAAACCTGATTAGACTCGACCCGATATAACCCAAAACCAATTAGACCCTAACCCGATAACCCGATATCTTATCGGGGCGGGTTGTGGGTCATATTTTCAAAAGTCAAAACTTGATTCAACCAGACAACCCAACCTGATAACACCCCTAATCCAAAGGTATAGCCTTTTAAACTTGATTCAAATTAACATCAGTATTAACCAACATATTTTAAAAAAACATTAAAAAGTCCTATTCCTTCAACATACCACTGATATTCCTTAATATTATTAAACATATTTCGATAGTGGTTACTAACAGCAAAGCAAACGCACCCTTAAGTTCTTGTTTTTTCTGTTTTGTTCAAGTGTTCTTTATTTTTGCTAGAGTCTTGGGCACATCCCTAGTTAAAGTCAGCAATAATCACTTTGGTTTCATTAATTCAATCAAAATGTTCAAACATCAGGTAAGAATTCAACCATAATCTAAAACAAAAGGTAAAAGACCAAAACTTTGTTTATAAACCATGTTCTTAAGAAATCACATATACAAGAAAACTTCAAAGCACATAGTAGGAACTTAACCAATTCTCAACAAATTAACATAACTTACAAAGGAAAAAGGTTATACTAAGAATTGAAAATCTAGAATGATAACTTTACCTTCGAATTTTGAAGACAAAGTGAATCCCTAACTTCAATTTGAGGTTCGAGTTCTGCAACGAAACCATTTCTTCATTTTAATTAAGCAATAAAATTAATCTTAAATATAGGTGAAGAACGTGGATCCTTTAATTTCGTAGCGCCAAAATCAATTGCCGATTCTAATTTTTCTATCAATTGGCGGGTTTTATTTCCCCCAATTTTGGGGAGGTTACACAAGATATGTTTAGCCAAAAAATCTTTATCTTCACTCTTTTATATTTTCATTTTTTTAAAAATATTCTATATTCTTTTATATGCTTCTTAAATATATTTAAACAAAACATAAGATAAATTCGACATGCAAACAAGTCGAATCGAGCTTGAGCTTAGATCTTTTACATATAAAAGCGCAAGTTGAGCTCGCTTGAAGATACATTTTTATTGTGCGGTTTTTTAATTATTCCAAAGGCTCGACTTTAGCTAAAGGTTAACTCATTTATAATTTATAATTTAGTTCAAGTAAAAAATAATTTTAGCTACACTTAAATGGTGTTTGAACATAAATTCCTTGATTGAGCTTGTTCAATATTCAGTTACAAAGATGCGGCCTACACGCTTACGAGCTTAATCAATGTTTGGACTCGAAGCATAGGCTCGTTTATTGAGTTACATGATAGTTTGGTCTCAAGATCGGTCTTGTTGGTAAATTCAAAGGTCAAACCAAACAAATAATTCAAACAAATCGAAAGTTTTATTCAAATATAAAATCGAATTTGCAAAGCCAAATTCAAAGGTTCCTAATACAAATATTCTAATATAAAAGAACCAACACAAAATTTTAATTCAAAGATACCCACACAAAATTGTAATTGAAATGCACAAAGAAAACTAATATCATTAGCATTTATTTACGGAACCAATGACCTGAAACTTACCAAATTCTAAACATACACAAATAAAAAAAATTGTAGTACAAGCCAAGTAAATAACCAAAAACAAATTTACAAAATGAAACTTGCAGTTTAAATCACTTTCCAACACGTATCGTGAACGTTTAACTCATTTGTGCTTCTATTGGGTCGATCTCCATAATGTGAGTAGCATATATGTCTTAATGGTATGTAGTGTGTTCGGGCATAAATGAGTCGAGTAATGCAAATCACGAACTCGACTCGACTATCAAAATATGGTTTGGATCTCGACTGAAGCTCGATCGAGCTTTAGAAAATCTAAGCACGATCTTAAATCATCATTTAAAACTTAAGGTCAGGAAATTTGATATTCCAAGCTCGTTCTAGTAAAAAAATCTTCATATTAACCTCAACTCAACTCGATTCATATGCAAAATGCTTATATTTTAACACCCTAAATATCGGTCAACGGAAGCGGTAAAGCTCGGGGCTGTTACATCATAATAACAAAGTACAAGGTGCAAGAGAACGACTCTAAATGAGACGTCTTAAAAAGAATTTACCTCGTTACATTTAGTTGAAATAACATAGTTTACAAGTCATAAGTTTCAAATGTAAAGCAGCGGAAATTTATAAGTTTGAAATAGACAACGAGATATATGTTCAATGCATAAGATAAATCTTCCAAAATCCTTCAACTAAGCATGAGACTCCACATACTTCAAATAGCCAAATACCTGAGATAAATGCTTAAAGTGTCAACACAATGGTTGGTGAGTTCATAGGTTTAATTCAAAAGCATGATAAAAGATGTACCGCAAACAAAATGTTTTAAAGCATATGGGGAGGTGATATAATGTCAACATATGGGAAATAGTGTGTAAAGTAGTTATGATAGCTCTAAGCTCATGACACCGATGCTAATGACAAGATAAAACAATAATAAGTGCCCGCTAGGCGTCCTATCCCTAAGAAAACCTCTGAAATGGCCATAAGTATACGTCCGTTCGGCAGTGGTGACAGAGGAAACCCAGACGGGAGTGCCAAACTCTAATAGATCTATCTATAACATATGTTCTTACTTGACCGGTCATCCGGAAGTAACTAACGGTTCATGATGCGCAAAGTGGGATAATGGTACTTAGGCATATCCATAAGCATAACTTTAGCGAAGAGATCAGGAAAACATAGTTTTGCGTCCATAAAAGATGTTACAAGCATTATCTCATCCCAAACATATTAAACATATAAAGCAGTTTAAAAGGGGCTATGACTCACCTCAGTATGCAACGATTTCACAGCAAGAATATGAAAATCACAAATGCAGCAAACACAAATCGTAACCTTGAGCTCTTATCGGACGCGACAACGACGTAAGAAATCGAAAAGACTATAAACCCTTCTACTCTATCAACCCACGTTAAACCGTTACAAAAACAGCAACTCGCTCGAACTAGTGATTCCACGTATAGAACCGGTACCCACTTCGTGTCTTCGCAACTCTTTGTCAGCTCAGCCTAGAAACAAATGTTCGAAAATGATGTTTATGAATAGAGGTGTTTAAGTAAGAATGATATCGGTTCTTAGGATTATAGTGAACATATTTGTGTGAAATAAATGGATTTTGTAATATGAAATGGAGGTTTGAAGGTGAATAAAATGGAGGAGGGAGATGGTCGTAGTTATCACTGTGTGTGTATGTTTTTGGCAAGTGAGGGTGAGAGAAACATAGGTAGCATGGGATAAGAATGCGTATTGCATGAGGAGGGGACCAAAATGATCCATCCAATAGAAATGGAAAAGAAGGACATAACTGAGCGTATATTTAGGTTGGGTAGGTGACATTTGAAATTCAAAATGTTTATATGGGTGAGTCTCGGTGGGAAAAGAAAAAGGGTGGGGAGAATCCTAAGTTTCATTTTATTTTATTCTTTCGTTGTTGTAGTAAGGTGTTGGGATCATGGTTAGTTAAACACCTTCGTTCATAAACATCATCTTTCGAACGTTTGTGGGTCGAGGTTCACGTTGCTGTCAACATCGAGCATCTCACGGTATTATCATGATGACGATAAATTGGCGATATAGTTAAGGAAAAATAACAGTCGAATAGGGCTCACGTGTCATACTCAATACTTAATATTAGTATGTACTCAAAGCACGCGACATATAAGTCATGTAACGTAAGCAAATAAATCTAAAGGTAACGGGTATAGCTCGTGAGCGCTCGAGATCAATATCCAACGTTTTCAACGTTGATATCGCATTGACTGAGCGCAGTCAGCAACAAAAATCAGTTTAGCACATAAAATGGCATATAAAATACTGGAGGGAAGTATTTATAAATACAGATAAGCAGACAACAGCTAAATCGCAGATAGCTTGCGCAAACGCGACACATATAAATCTACACAGATTATGCATACGCAATCACGTAACGGAAAATACAATTTCAGAAACGTTAAAATATTGATCATAAAAGTATTAGGCAACCAATAGTGACACACTCGCAGTGTTCACAACAACGCAGACTGAGCACATTCAAAACATAATACACGTCAACAAACATTATTTCAAAAGACACGGGAAATCTTCCCGGTTTAATAGCAATTTTATCACATAGTTGACTAAATAAAAAGTCAAGGGGTAAAATAGTCATTTAACGAGCTAGGAAAGTTTCCGATTGTTACATATATTTGAATGATAATCAGGTAACTAGATATGTATGAACGAAATAACATGTATTGTGGTTATGATCTAGAGCTGAAAAGAGTGTTAGCCGAGTTAATCCAACAACATATAATCATTCATGTTTATTTAGTGGAATGATCTAGTTTATTTAAGTTGGTCATATATAATGATAAATAAGTCTGAATAGTTATGTTTGCTTTATTCTATAATATGTGTCCCTCTCTTCTTCTAGGGTTAAGAATTATAAAATAATCCAACTAATATTATTATTATTTATTAGGTGCCCCTTGTTGACACGATGTACCCTAATGATTGAAGGGAACAAGAAGTATTAGTAAGGGTTTCCCGCCTGCTTACTATTGCTCGCTCCACCTCTATAAGCACGTATATTAACTTTTATGCCTTTCTACTCTGGATTTAACGTAGGGTTTAGTCAAACTCTAGTCTTAATAGGAGAATTCGACAAACAGTCTACGTAAGGTCGTTTCTGACCCTAACCTATTCTGATAAGGATTATAAGGTGAAGAAGGGGGTCAATCTCCTAAACAATATAATATATCAATAAACAATTAGTAATACGCATGTACTATATCTTTAGATCGATAAACATAAGAAATTTATCATGAATCATAAATAAATTTAAGTCGAAGCGTACCTATAGTAATTAAATTAACATTGTATTCTTAAAAAAACTAATACCAATGGTGTTAGCCCAATTTCAATAGTGAACAAAGTAGTTGTAATCAAAGCTAGAATAAACGAATAGATGATGAATTAGAAAATACAAACCGAATTATTAACTACGAATTGGCATATCTAGGAGCAACTTAATATTAAGTATCACTAGATGTGCATACCTCGTCATTATCTTTTCAGGCTAAGATCTATGATGATCCACTAATTTTCACTATACCCTTTACATGTTCTATACTTACCTTGCATTTACTACTAACTACATCTTATTCATTACCATAGCCAAAACAAAAATCATGTTGCATTCGCTCTTAATATAAAAATAATATTTGTACACATGTGAGATATCTCTTTTTTCTCTGAAACTCTCCACCTAGTTTTTATCGTCACTTCTATAGATTTTTGTAAGGCTCCTCCTACCTATCTTGTTTTTTATCGTTGATTCCTCCCCATTTATTTTCCCTAGTAAACCCATTACAACCGCATCTTCGTCAAAATAGAATACTCTATTCGACTTTCTCATTTTATTCGACCTTACCAATATATGTAAAAACATAAGATGATTTAGTTTTTATTTATTTCTCATATTCTAAGATAAATAGCATATTAGTACAAAGCTTATTATGTTAGGAGCTACACACAAGTGTCCAAACATGTCAATTAAGAAGAATATCAAATAAGCCAAACATAAAATGATTATTATAGGACCTTTTTATCAAGTGTCCTGTTATGTTTAATCATAATGAAACCCCTAAGGCATAAGTGTCCTCTAAGAGACATGTAATAGGACACAATATTGAGTGTCGTATAAAGTTTTATTTTAATAAGACCACAAGAAATAAGAGTCCTCTCAACTTAATTTAATAGGACTTGTATATCAAGTGTCCTATTATATTCAATGTTAATAGGACTTTACTAAAAAAAGTGTCTTATAAATAAGTTTATTAGGATCCACTAATTAAGTGTCTTATTATAAACCAATATAATAGAACTGAAAAGGGAAATGGTTCTATAAAATGTTTTTTAGGACGCAGTTTTAAAAAAGGTCCCACAAAAGGGTCCTAAAAGACCTGTTTTTTTGTAGTGTGAGCTGGTTGGTTTGACCGTCTTCGGTTATTTATATGACTTGACAGAAGGGATAAACTATCAAAGAATCGGCATATACTTGCCTAAAAGGAACATGACTTTCTACTTTTCTATTATTATTCCATTCAAAGTGAATTTGATTCCATTTTCCCATCCTAAGATGGTATTCTTTGAAGAAAATCTTTTAAGATTTGAGGATGGGTTTATAAGGGTATAATCCTATGGTTATTCGGCATTTTTTTTTCAGGAACATATTCTTGCTTGAGAGACAGTATGCGACATCTCGATCCACTATGTCCGTGATATACATTATGATTTATGAATACCCCTCTGTATATCATACTCTTGATAAACAGTGAAGGTGGGAAAAATACACACCAAAATTATGACTATGCTACTTTGACTTTACATTATGACTTCTATACTAATGTATTTGTACTAGGCATAAATACATCCACTATCGCACCAAAATTATTTCACAAGGCTCGAGTTAAGCTGCATCTTGTGAGGTTGAATCTTTTGTACATGATTGACAGAATGTTCAGCTACTTGACCTTTGCTATACTCTTTATCTCTTACAAGTTGGCATTGTGTGAGGATCATAAATGCTCAACTTGGATAAGTTTAGTTGTAGTGAACTGCATTGATCTTTAGAGCATGAGGTATCTTATGTCATGGTTTGAGTCATTCTTGAACATACCATTTGATGGCATGAGTAGTACCTCGTGTTTTCGAGTGTTGAACCACCACCATCGCACCAAATGGTCCCGGAAAACACCAAATGGTGGCACAAGAACCACACCACAACTCATGTTTTAAGGTATTTTTCTCGTGTTATGAGAAAATGCCAAAATTTTGGGTACTTGATGGCACCAGAAATATGGTGCATTACGGAAGGAGCGGTGTTTTTGGTGCTATGAGATATTCTAGTGTTATGAGAAAAATTGTTGATGTAACATCACTTTTTCCATGACACCAACAACTTGATGGCCAATGGTTACCCAATGCTGTGAGATACTTGAAACTTTGATTGCATGAATGATGGCAGTATTGTTCCTTGTTTGATCACGTATCACGTATATAATATCTCTTTTGTATCTGAATCGTTTATTTATTGGATTGAAACATGGATGAACTTTGTGCAAATGTGCATTACAATATAGCTAATGTTGGAATATCAGTAGTAAACTTAAATATAGTTTAGGGACTTAAGTGTACTTTGTAATATAGATTAGAAATAAACTAGTATTAGGAAGTTTTTAGGTTAACCTCCTTAAGTTGGTTTATAGGAAGTTTCCTATTTAACTTAAGACGGTGCCTACCCCCTCATCTCTATAAATAGGGATGAGGGGGATCCTAGTTCATTGTATTCTTCTTCCTCAATGTAGTCTTTATTAGGGTTATTAATAAAGAGGTAGTTGAGGGTATACCGTGTGCATATATTTGTCGGTTCTTTGTAGTCTCTCGTGTTCGCTACTTGTGCTCGATACAACTCGCGATCTAGCGGTTCCGCGTTACCGATTTCAAAACTAAAACCGAACCTCGATACCTTCGACCTCGTAACCTCGATCTAGCACTCGATCTTCGGAGACCACGAATAACCGCAGCTCTGATACCACTTGGGGTTTCAAGTTAACGATCAGGTTTGCTTGTTCGAATCGAGGGTTTAGGGTTCTCTAATAAATTCGATTTGCAAGAATGGTTTTTCTTGTGGTTCAAGTTTGATCGTGGTTCGCTTGGGTATTCAAGTTTACGATCAGGTTGCTTGTTCGTGATCGAGGGTTTAGAGGTTTTCTAATAAATTCGATTTGCAAGAAAAGGTTTTAGCAACAACGGGTATATTGTACACAGCTTGTGAGGCTTGTCGGTAAAGTTGGTTAAGAAACAACTTGACAAGGTTTGTAGCAAGGTTAAAGAAGATTCAAGACTTGTCAAGGTTGCAAGATTTCTTAGGTTATTAGAAATCGGTTTTGCAAAATTAAAAGTACGACAAGGGTTACTTCAAAAGGAGTCGGGTACTTTCTTAATTCAAGGGTTTTCGATTTGTTGGATAGGTTAATTTCCAAGGCTCAATCGATATTTGAGTAAGAAAGGGTGTTCTTTTGAAGGATTACTTGGTTTGATCGATTTCTAAGAAGGTTTCTCTTAGGGTTATATCGATAAAGCAAGGATTTTTCTTTATAAACGGGGACTTCGTATTCGTGATTGTGAGGTTTAATATATCACAAGGTTTAGCGAATTATCGAAGGGACTTTGTCGGTTTGTGATTGTGAGATTATTCACAAGGTTTAGCAAACAACAAAGGGATAAAGAAAAAATGGCTAGTTCTATAACTAGGTTTAACATCGAGAAATTCGATGGATTTAATGTACATAAGCATGGAGGTTCAAAACAAGTTGGGTTCAAACAACTTGGTCCTGGTGTTAAAACAGGAGTCCATGGAGTACATGTTTATAAACGTGTTTGGTTTGAGGTGGAACTGCAGGGAGCTCAGGGGGATCGTGAAGCTCAGGTTTTTCAGGATAGTAACGATCATATTGCAGTGGCTCAAATACGCTTTGAGGTGGAACTGCATGGAGCTCAAGAGGGTCGTGAACCTGAGGTTTTTCAGGTTAGTAACGATCATGCTGCAATGGCTCAAAGACGGTTAGAGGACAAACAACTTGAAGAAAAGACAAACACCGGCTGCTTGGTAAATGAGCAAGAAGAGGTACACCTTGGTATAAAGGTGGGGGCAAACATTACGGTAACCGGAGTACCTGGTCAAGAGGGTGCAGAGGGTAATGTTGCTGAGAAGAAGAACGTGAAAGAGTCTATGGAAGCTAATCTAGGAAAACTACAGAAGTACAATGCCTGGTTAACAAGGTGGTCCCGGGTCCGAGGTTCCAACACCGGTAAAAGGTGTTGAGTATCGGTTATGTTTAAGTGTTACTCCTAAGGTGGAAATTGTTGGAATATTAGTAGTAAACTTAAATATAGTTTAGGGACTTAAGTGTACTTTGTAATATATATATTAGGAATAGACTGGTATTAGGAAGTTTTTAGGTTAACCTCCTTAAGTTGGTTTATAGGAAGTTTCCTATTTAACTACCCCTCATCTCTATAAATAGGGATGAGGGATCCTAGTTCATTGTATTCTTCTTCCTCAATGTAGTCTTTATTAGGGTTATTAATAAAGAGGTAGTTGAGGGTATACCGTGTGCATATATTTGTCGGTTCTTTGTAATCTCTCGTGTTCGCTACTTGTGCTCGATACAACTCGCGATCTAGCGGTTCCGCGTTATCGAACTTCGGATTTGTTGTCGGTATCGTACAACAGCTAATGCTACCACGATATTGTACAACTCATGACCTATATGAGTTCGACTCATAAACTACTCGGAATCAATTCGGCTTAAATGAGTCATGCTCGAGTTCGAACTATTGGAGTATATTTTCTGGTAAAGTTTAAGCTCCAAAATACTCGGCTCGTAAAACTTGCGAGCCTAATCGAGCTCCGATTAAATTAAACTTTACCCCTTTTCGTTAACTGTAATAACAACAATACACACAGTGATTACAATGTTAATGCTAATTATTTACATGAAGGGAAAACAGACTTTCCCGCTCATATAAATTGTAACAGATTTATTACACTAATAGTCCCAATGCAAATTCTGTACTTTTATATACATTATTTACTTAATTTTTATAAAAATTGAGTTGAGCCGAGCTTGATATATTTTATATGCATCGAGTTCGAGCCATTTTTCATACTTATTGATGCTAGTTCCAATATATGGCTAATTAAAAACCGTGTTTGGTTAATAGTTTTGGGAGAAAGAGAGGGGGATTTTTGTATGATTATTGACTTAATAAGTAAGGTTGTGCGATAAAACGCCATGTTAACGACCGTCAGCAAGCTCTCTGATTTGCAATCAGGAATATATTGGCGGCCTTCTTATTTTTACGGTTTTAGTTAAGTGCGTGTTATGCTGGGGTTTGATTCCGCAATCTGTTTCAGGTACAAATTTTAAACTTAATAACTTGAATCTACAAGCAATAATAAAACAAGTTACAATTGGAATGAAGAAAATCTTTTTGCTACTGAAGTAGATGCGTATGTAAGAATTGTATGATATTTAATCGACTACTCGAACCATGCTAAGTAATTCTACATTTGCAGACACGATTCAGGTAAGCAATAAGCAGTTACAGGGCAACTCTCCTTTGGCATGTCATATAAGAACAATGACGCAGATGATTAGAAGCATCACACAATATTTCATCTGGAACACACATGCCAATAGAGGGTAGCCCTTTAACTGATCTAGCTTGATCAATATGCATGAATTGCAACAGCTCTTTGAATTTTCAGCTAGAGCTTGCAATGACTTGGTTGGTTTGACCATCTCCGGCTTTATTTATATGGGCTTTAGAGAAGGGATAAACCTTCGATGCCTGCATAAAAGGGAATGCTCATGCCTTTGAAAATGTCTTTTTTTTTTCTCGTTCTCTATCATACTTTTTCTTTTGTCCGTTGGGAGGCACAAAATTACGTTACCTATATAAGACCTTAAGTGAGAGTTCTTTCGATTCTATGTAAGCAGGTAATCTTAATTTGTAAAGCACCAGGAGTATTAGAGTATCCATTTAAAGAGACAAAACGGGTCCAACAATCTATATGAAGTCAATAATTATACCTGTAATTTTAAGTATAGTACGCAGTATTATTAGTAAAATTAAAGATGATTTCAATTGCTACGGTAAAATTCGTGGGAAGGATTTCAGGTTGCATATATACACTGGATCCCGACTTTGACTTTGGTGCATACATGTGTTAATCTTAACAGCCTTGTAGCTGAGGTATATTTCATATAAAACTCTATTATGTCATGTATACAATTTATGAGCTCTCTCCATTCTCATTGATGGATTTGTGATTATTTAGGTGAGTTCCACTCATGGAACGACCCTCTTTCATCTCCAAGGAGCCTAATCGCGCAATGTTGCAGAAGGCGTCAAGTATATTGTAAGGTCAGATGTAGTTTTTTCATGACGACAACAAGATTTAAGTTATCGTGATTCTTGACATTTGAGTATATCAAAGAAGCATATGCAAAGGTTGGTTAGTTATCATTTTCTGTTAACTATAGTTCTGGTATAGAATAAGACTGGTGTCTTTGACAATACTCGTTTGTATGTCGGGATTCTTGACATTAACATTTCCATTATCCATATGCTTTTCGTCTGCCTGCAGCCATGTGTGTTTTATTTGTGTTACAGTGTGTTATATGTGCATAAGTATTGTGATAAAAATTCTATTACGAAAAACTTACTTAGCTGATTGCATCAATTAAAGATGTAGAGTTTAAATCGTGATAGTTCTTTGGACAAGCTTATTATGTTTATGGTAAGTCTTTAGACCATCAGTTACACTTAGGCCAATAGCTAATGCATCAAAAGCTACCAAAGTGGGCGTATTTATCTTGTGTACATCCATGTCACGCACTAATTGACGATGCTACATTTCACTCTAATTTCCAAATTTGACCATTGAAGCTTCAAATCGGGTAAATTATAGTTTTTCATCTTTGGCATATGAATCCACAATCAAATAGTCCTGTAATCTCCATACATTGTTTGGTCTGACCCAAACACCCCCTTACCTATGGATTGATTGTTTATGTTTTGCCTCGATTTTCCAATGTTTGAGTCTGTTTTCTGTGACTTATATCGTCTTTAGTATTTGCGGTTAAATACACGTTTTGTTATCATAATATGATATGTACTTATACCAGGAATGCATAATGTTCAGTTTTCTCAAGTTGTAAAAACAACTGCCAACTTAAACGCATTACCAAAATTGATAAGAAACACCTTTATATATACATCGAGAGAGTTTACAACGTTCAGTATTGCAGACCGAGATAGGTGCTAGGTGTGGCTTTGCAACTGTTTTTTATGGTTCTCGAAATAGCCTTGTAACCAGAGGTATAATTCTCTATTATATGCGTACATTTTATATTGCTCTCTACGTTCTCATTGATAGATCTATGATTACTTATTAGGTGAGTTCCACTCAAGGTATAACCCTCTTTCATCTTCATCACGCGCCCACCCTGCCCCATCCGTATCCACGCCACTGAAAGAGAACCCACATTTTTGTTATAACTTGAACAAGAGGCAACTGACTAAGCAAATATATTGGTGAAGAAATATAGAAAACAAATAGATGATGGCAGTGTTACCACCAGTGGCAATATTATGGTTAAGATCAGATAACGCACCACCACTGTATCTAACGGGGAATCGATTGAACTATACCTTCATTTGTATGGTCACGCAAGTAAGAATTTGAACATATGCAGACACGATTTAGGTAAGCAATAAGCAGTTACAGGGCAACTCTCCTTTGGCATATCGTACAAGAACAACGAAGCATACATCATGCACCCAAGTATTACATTTGAACATACATGCCAATAGAGTGTAGCCCTTTAACTGATCTAGCTTGATGATTGTTGCATCAATTGCAAACATCTCTTCGCCTTTCAGCTCAAGCTTGCAATGAGTTGGTTGGTTTGATCGTCTTCGGTTATTTATATGACTTGACAGAAGGATAAACTATCAAAGAATTGGCATATATTTGCCTAAAAGGGAATGCTCATCCCTTTATAGAAAGGTCTGGTCAGCATATGCATTTGCATAAAAAGGAACACGACTTTCTACTTTTCAACTTGTTACTATTCCATTCAAAGTGAATTTGATTCCATTTTCCCATCCTAAGATGGTTTTATGGCAACCGATTTTTATTTTGAAGAAAAAAAATATTCCTCTGATGCTTTAAAGAAAATATTTTAAGATTTGAGGATCGTTTATAAGGGTATAATCCTATGGTTATTCGGCATTTGTTTTCTGAGGAACATATTCTTGTTTGAGAGACAGTATGCGACATCTCGATCCACTATGTCCGTGATATACATTATGATTTATGAATACCCCTCTGTATATCATACTCTTGATAAACAGTGAAGGAGGGAAAAACACACACCAAAATTATGACTATGCTACTTTGACTTTACATTATGACTTCTATACTAATGTATTTGTACTAGGCATAAATACATCCACTATATCCTTCTATATTTCACAAGGCTCGAGTTAAGTGAGGTTGAATCCTTTGTACATGATTGACAGAATGTTCAGCTACTTGACCTTTGCTATACTCTTTATCTCTTACAAGTTGGCATTGTGTGAGGATCAGAAATGCTCAACTTGGATAAGTTTAGTTGTAGTGAAGATATATGCATTGATCTTTAGAGCATGAGGTATCTTATGTCATGGTTTGAGTCATTCTCGAACATACCATTTGATGGCATGAGTAGTACCCCGTGTTTTCGAGTGTTGAACCACCACCATCGCACCAAATGGTCCCGGAAAACACCAAATGGTGGCACGAGAACCACACCACAACTCATGTTTTAAGGTATTTTTCTCGTGTTATGAGAAAATGCCAAAATTTTGGGTACTTGATGGCACTAGAAATATGGTGTTATGGAAGGAGCGGTGTTTTTGGTGCTATGAGATATTCTAGTGTTATGAGAAAAATTGTTGCCACTTTTTCCATGACACCAACAACTTGATGGCAGAATGGGTACCCAATGCTGTGAGATACTTGAAACTTTGATTGCATGAATGATGGCAGTATTTTTCCTTGTTTGATCACGTATCACGTATATAATATCTCTTTTGTATCTGAATCGTTTATTTATCGGATTGAAACATGGACGAACTTTGTGCAAATGTGCATTACAATATAGCTAATGCTACCACGATACTTGGACACAAAGCTTTTTCTTCATCATATATTATTCATTTATAATATAAGGAGAAATTTCATATATACCCAATAAAATTGAAAATTACATATTTTCTCAAAGCAAAATGTACAATGCTATTAAAACATGTTTTGAGAGATTATGTAAATATTGAAGTTTTTCAGGGACATATGTAATTGCCTATTATATAAAACATTACGTAGTGTTGATCAACACGTAGTATATAAAAACATATAGAAGTATACGAAAATAATCATATACAAAAATAAATATCTTTATAAGATCTTACGACTCCGATTCGATCCTACGACTACGATCTTGCAAAGCCAAAAACAATCATAGGTAAGATTCTAATCCTGACAACCTTGGTTGTGAGAGTGTGTGGTAAATGGTGGACGTAATGGAGATAGATGTGTTGTGGTGTTGGTTAATGCATGCTTAGGGGTATAAACGAGACGAAACAACTCATGACCTATTTGAGTTCGACTCATAAACTACTCGGAATCAATTCGACTTAAACGAGTCATGCTCAAGTTCGAGTATATTTTAGGGTAAAGTTTGACCTCTAAAATACTCGGCTCGTGAAACGAGCCTAATCAAGCTCGGAATAAATTTAACTTTAGCCCTTTTTGTTAACTGTAATAACAAGAATACATACAGTGATTAGAAAGTTAATGCTAATTATTTAAATGAAGGGAAAACAGACTTTCCCGCTCATATAAATTGTAACAGAATTATTACACTAATAGTCCCTACACAAATTCTGTACTTTTATATACATATATTTACTTAATTTTTTTATACAAATTGAGTCGAACCGAGCTTGTATTTTGTGTATGCATCGAGTTCGAGCCATTTTCCATACTTATTGATGCCATTTTCCAATATATGGCTAATTAAAAGCCGTGTTTGGTTAATAGTTTTAGGAGAAAGAGAGGAGGATTTTTTTTATGATTATTGACTTAACAAGTAAGGTTGTGCGATAAAACGGCGTGTTAAAGACCTTTTGCAAGCTCTCTGATTTGTAATCAGGAATATATCGGCAGTCTTCTTATTTTTACGGTTTCAATTAAGTGCGTCAGCGTGTTGTGCTGGGGTTTAATCCCGCAATCTGTTTCAGGTGCGAATTTTAAACTTAATAACTTGAAACAACAAGCAATAATAAAACGAGTTACAATTGGAATGAATAAATACTTTTTGTTACTGAAGTAAATGCATATGTAAGAATTGTATGATAACTATGCAAAGTAATTTTACATTTGCAGACGCGATTTAGGTAAGCAATAAGCAGTTACAGGGCAACTCTCCTTTGGCATGTCATATAAGAACAATGACGCAGATTATTAGAAGCATCACACAATATTTCATCTGGAACACACATGCCAATAGAGGGTAGCCCTTTAACTGATCTAGCTTGATCAATATGCATGAATTGCAACAGCTCTTTGAATTTTCAGCTAGAGCTTGCAATGACTTGGTTGGTTTGACCATCTCAGGCTTTATTTATATGGACATGAGAGAAGGGATAAACCATTGAGGAATCGGCATATGCCTGCATAAAAGGGAATGCTTATGCCTTTGAAAATGTCTTTTTTTTTTCTCGCTCTCTATCATACTTTTTCTTTTGTCCGTTGGGGAGCACAAAATTACATTACCTAACATAAGACCTTTTGTGAGAGTTCTATGGAGTCTAAGTATTAAGTAAGTAATCTTAATTTGTAAAGCACCAGGAGTATAAAGTATTAGAGTATCCATTTGAAAAAACAAAACGGGTCAATAACTATACCTGTAGCCATGCGTTGTAATTTTAAGTATGCAATATTATTAGCAAGAATTAAAGATGATTTGAATTGCTACGGTAAAATTCGTGGGAAAGATTTCAGGTTGCATATTTACCTAGATCCTTACTTTGACTTTGGTGCATATGTAACCGATGTATATTTCATATAACTCTCTGTTATGTCGTGTACAACTTATGAGCTCACTCCATTCTCGTTGATGGATTTGTGATTACTTAGGTGAGATCCACTCAAGGAACGACCCTCTTTCATTACCAAGGAGCCTAATCGCGCGATGTTGCAGAAGGCGTCAAGTTTATATAAAGGTCAGATGTAGTTTTTTCTTGACGACTACAAGATTTTAAGTTCACTTGTGGTATGCTTCTTTGAGTATATCAAAGAAACATATGCAAAGGTTGGTTAGTTATCTTCTTCTGTTAAGTATAGTTATGGTTTAGAATAAGACTGAAGTCTTTGATGTATATCGTGATTCTTGACAATAATATTTCCATTATCCATATGCTTTACGTCTGCCAGCCATGCGCAGGGGCGGAACTACTTCAATGTTGCGGGGGGGCGGCGCCCCCCATGGCTCGTCAAATAAGATCAAATTTTAGTGTAAAAAAATTTTTTTTATGACCATTTTATTAATGTGCACCCCATTGTAAAATCGGATTGCCCCCCACTCGGAAATAAAACAATGTAAAAACCTTCAAATTGCCCCCAAAATAAAAAAAACAATGTAAAAATCTTATATTTGTATCTTCAATTTTTATGTATACGACTTTTATCGAAAAAAAAATTTTGCCCCCACTCCGCCAACTTCCTGGTTCCGCCACTGGCCATGCGTCTTTAGTTGTGTTACAGTGTGTTATATGTGCATAAGTATTGTGATACGAAAAATGTACTTAGCTGATTGCATCAATTAAGATGCAGACATTAAATCGTGATAGTTCTTTGGACAAGCTTATAATGTTCATGGTAAGTCATTAGACCACCAGTTACACTTAGGCCAATAGCTAATGCATCAAAAGCTACCAATAGTTAATGGGCGTATTTGTCTTATGAAATTCAATAATTTCAAAGAACAAATTACATGTAAGAAGTGCGAAAAACTTTTAATCTTTCCTTCCTCTTTTGTACATCGATCTCACACACTAATTGATGATGCTACATTTCACTCTAATTTCCAAGTTTGACCATTGAAGCTTCAAATCGGGTAAAGTACCCAGTTTTTCATCTTTGGCATATGAATCCACAATCGATTTAGTCCTGTAATTTCCATACAGTGTTTGGTCTGACCCAAACACTCCCTTACCCATACCTATTGATTGTCTATGTTTTGCCTCAATTTTCCAATGTTTCATTCTATTTTCTGGGACTTATATTGTCTTTAGTATTTGCGGTTAAATACACATTTTGTTATCATAATATGATTATGTACTTATACCAGGAATGCATAGTGTTCAGTTTTCTCAAGTTGTAAAATCAACTACCAACTTAAACGCATTACCAAAATTTATAAGAAACGCCTTTATATATACATCGAGAGTGTTTACAATGTTCAGTATTGCAGACTGAGATAGGTGCTAGGTGTGGCTGCAACATCCAGTTACATTTTGTATTACTATATATACTTGCTTTGCAACTGTCTTTAATGGTTCTCGAAATAGCCTTGTAACCAGAGGTATAATTCTCTATTATATTCGTACATTTTATGTTGCTCTCTACATTCTCATTGATAGATCAAGGAATGGCTCCAGCTCTCTTTCATCTTCATCACGTGCCCATCTTGCCCCCTCCGTAGCTCCGCCACTGAAAGAGAGCCCACATTTTTGTTATAACTTGAACAACAGCCCGCTGACTAAGCAAATATATTGGCTTCAAGAAATAAAGAAAAGAAAAAGATGATGGCAGTGTTACCACCAGTGGCAATGGTTAAGATCAGATAACACACCACCACCATATCTAACGGAGAATCGATTGAATTCTACATTTGCAGACCGAATTTAGGTAAGCAATAAGCAGTTACAGGGCAACTCTCCTTTGGCATATCGTACAAGAACAACGAAGCATAACCCACGTATTACATTTGAACATACATGCCAATAGAGTGTAGCCCTTTAACTGATCTAGCTTGACGATATGGTGCATCAGCTGCAAACATCTCTTCGACTTTCAGCTCAAGCTTGCAATGAGTTGGTTGGCTTGACCGTCTCCGGTTATTTATATGACTTGACAGAAGGGATAAACTATCAAAAAATTGGCATATACTTGCCTAAAAGGGAATGCTCATCCCTTTATAGATCAGGCCTGGTCAGCATATGCATTTTCATCAAAAGGAACACTACTTTCTACTTTTCAACTTGTTACTATTCCATTCATAGTGAATAGATTCCGTTTTCCCATCCTAAGATGGTTTTATGGCAACCGATTTTTACTTTTAAAAAAAAAAGTATTCCTCTGATGCTTTGAATAAAATCTTTCGAGATTTGAGGATGGGTTTATAAGAGTATAATCCTATGGTTATTCGGCATTTTTTTCTCAGGAACATATTCTTGCTTGAGAGACAGTATGCGACATCTCGATCCACTATGTCCGTGATATACATTATGATTTATTAATACCCCTCTGAGGAGGAGGGGAAAACACACAACAAAATTATGAATTTGTCATTAGTGAA
The DNA here is from genome assembly GCA_025667525.1 of Glebionis coronaria. Classification (NCBI taxonomy): domain Eukaryota; kingdom Viridiplantae; phylum Streptophyta; class Magnoliopsida; order Asterales; family Asteraceae; genus Glebionis; species Glebionis coronaria. The sequence goes on from CM046881.1 coordinate 38,326,863, forward strand.
TTGTTACAGTGAAAAATTCGGCTTAAACGAGTCATGCTCGAGTTCGAGCTATTCGAGTATATTTTCGGGTAAAGTTTGAGCTCTAAAATACTTGGCTCGTGAAAATCGTAAGCACAATCGAGCCCCGATTAAATTGAACTTTAGCCCTTTATGTACAACTATTTAGATGAAGGGAAAACAGACTTTCCCGCTCATATAAATTGCAACAGAATTATTACAATAATAGTCCCTATACTATTGAAGTTGTACAGAAAGACCCCTCTAGTTATGAATTGCTTTACTTCTATACTTTTATATACATATATTTACTTAATTTTATCCAAATTGAGTCGAGCCGAGCTTGATATTTTGGGTATGCATCGAGTTCGAGCCATTGTGCATACTTATTGATGCTATTTTCCAATATATGGCTAATTAAAAACCGTGTTTGGTTAATAGTTTTGGGAGAAAGAGAGGAGGATATTTTATGATTATTGACTTAATAAGTAAGGTGTGCGATACAACAGCGTGTTAAAGACCGTCTGCAAGCTCTCTGATATATTGGAGTTCTTCTTATTTTTACGGTTTCAGTTAAGTGCGTCTTATGCTGGGGTTTGATTCTGCAATATGTTTCACGTACGAATTTTAAACTTAAGAACTTGAATCTACAAGCAATAATAAAACTAGCTACAATTTGGAATGAAGAAAGTCTTTTTGTTACCGAAGTAGATGCATATGTAAGAATTGTATGATATTTAATCAGCTACTCGGACTATGCTAAGTAATTTTACATTTGCAGACCCGATTTAGGTAAGCAATATGCAGTTACAGGGCAACTCTCCTTTGGCATGTCATATAAGAACAATGACGCAGATGAATAGAAACATCACGCAGCCACATCGTTCATTTGGAATACACATGCCAATAGAGGGTAGCCCTTTAACTGGTCTAGCTTGATAAATATGTATGAATTGCAACAGCTCTTTGATTTTTCAGCTAGAGCTTGAAATGACTTGGTTGGTTTGACCATCTCAGGATTTATTTACACGGGCTTGAGAGAAGGGATAAACCATCGAGGAATCCGCATATGCCTGCATAAAAGGGAATGCTTATGCCTTTGAAAATGTCCTTTCTCTCGTTCTCTATCATACTTTTTCTTTTGTCCGTTGGGGAGCACAAAATTACATTTAATATAAGACCTTTTGTGGGAGTTCTTTGGCTTCTAAGTATTTAAGTAAGTAATCTTAATTTGTAAAGCACCAGGAGTATTAGAGTATCCATTTGAAAAAACAAAAAGGGTCAATAACTATACCTGTAGCCATGCGTTGTAATTTTAAGTATGCAGTATTATTAGTAAGGATTAAAGATGATTTCAATTGCTACGGTGAATTCGTGGGAAGGATTTCAGGTTGCATATTTACACTAGATCCTTACTTTGACTTTGGTGCATACATGTGTCATAATTAATCTTAGCAGCCTTGTAGCCGAGGTATATTTCATATAACTCTCATGTGTACATCTTATGAGCTCTCTCCATTCTCATTGATGGATTTCTGATTACTTAGGTGAGTTCCACTCAAGGAACGACCCTCTTTCATCACCAAGGAGCCTAATCACGCAATGTTGCAAATGTGTCGAGTATATTGAAAGGCCAGATGTAGTTTTTTCATGACGACAACAAGATTTTAAGTTCACTTGTGGTCTGCTCATTTGAGTATATCAAAGAAACATATGCAAAGGTTGGTTAGTTATCTTCTTCTTTTAACTATAGTTATGGTTTAGAATAAGACTGATGTCTTTGACGTATATCGTGATTCTTGACATTAATATTTCCATTATCCATATGCGTTACGTCTGCCAGCCATGCGTCTTTAGTTGTGTTACAGTGTGTTATATGTGCATAAGTATTGTGATACGAAAAATGTACTTAGCTGAGCATCAATTAAGATGCAGAGTTTAAATCGTGATAATTCTTTGGACAAGCTTATAATGTTCATGGTAAGTCTTCAGACAATCAGTTACACTTAGGCCAATAGCTAATGCATCAAAAGCTACCAATAGTTAATGGGCGTATTTATCTTATGAAATTCAATAATTTCAAAGAACAAATTACATGTAAGAAGAGCGAAAAACTTTTAATCTTTCCTTCCTCTTTTGTACATCGATCTCACACACTAATTGATGATGCTACATTTCACTCTAATTTCCAAGTTTGACCATTAAAGCTTCAAATCGGGTAAAGTACAGTTTTTCATCTTTGACACATGAATCCAAATTCGATTTAGTCCTGTAATCTCCATACAGTGTTTGGTCTGACCCAAACACTCCCTTACCCGCAGTAATACCTATTGATTGATTGTTTATGTTTTGTGTGACTTATATCGTCTTTAGCATTTGCGGTTAAATACACGTTTTGTTATCATAATATGATAATGGACTTATACCAGAAATGCGTAGTGTTCAGTTTTCTCAAGTTGTAAAAACGACTACCAACTTTAACGCATTACCAAAATTTATAAGAAACACCTACATATATTCATCGAGAGTTTACAATGTTCAGTATTGCAGACTGAGATAGGTGCTAGGTGTGGCTGCAACACCCAATTACATTTTGTATTGCTATATATACTTGCTTTGTAACCGTCTTATGGTTCTCGAAATAGCCTTGTATTAGTATATATTTCTCTATTATATGCGTACATTTTATGTTGCTCTCTACATTCTCATTGATAGATCAAGGAATGGCCCTCTCTTTCATCTTCGTCACGTGCCAACCTTGCCCCCTCCGTAGCTCCGCCACTGAAAGAGAGCCCACATTTTTGTTCTAGCTTGAACAACAGACAACTGACTAAGCAAATATATTGGTTTTAAGAAATTAAGAAAACAAAAAGATGATGATGGCAGTGTTACCACCAGTGGCAATGGTTAAGATCAGATAACTCACCTCTTCCATATTTAACGGAGCATCAATGGAACTATGCCTTCATTGTATGGTCACGCAAGTAAGAATTTGATATTTAATGAGCTAGTCGGACTGCTAAACAATTCTTCATTTGCAGACACGACTTAGGTAATTAAGCAATAAGCAGTTACAGGGCAACTCTCCTTTGGCATATCGTACATGAACAACGAAGCAAACATAATGCACCCACGTATTACATTTGAACATACATGCCAATAGAGTGTAGCCCTTTAACTGATCTAGCTTGACGATATGCATCAATTGCAAACATCTCTTCGACTTTCAGCTCAAGCTTGCAATGAGTTGGTTGGTTTGACCGTCTCCGGTTATTTATATGACTTGACAGAAGGGATAAACTATCGAAGAATCGGCATATACTTGCATAAAAGGGAACTTTCATGCCTTTAAGAAATGCCTTTTTCTCGGTCTCTTATAAATTAAATACCAAATGTAAGACCTTTGAGTAAGTAAGGATAATCTGTAAAGCAGCAGCGGAATTTAGAGAATCCATTTGAAAAAATTGGTCCAAGAATCAATACGAGGTCAATATGCCTCAAACCTAATGTGACTCCCATTATTTGCCTCCAAATGATTAAGAATCGATAAAAGAAAAAACAATTTATAAGGATTTATCTATCTATATTTTTAGTAACACCAGCAAGGTTACCATGTAGTCATGCATTTCAATTCTCAATATGCATTTTAAAAATGGGTTTTGCTAAGAGGTTAGGGAGAAATAAATGAACACAAACTTTCTAAAATTTATATTAAAATGTATTAACTACGCATTAAATAAACTCAGAAGTTACTATATATAAACATTATTTTCATTTGAATTAATGTGTATTTAATGCATTTTAATGTACATTTGGAAAGTTTATGAAATTACTATATATAAACATTATTTTTACTTGAATTAATGTGTATTTAATGCATTTTAATGTACATTTGTAGAGTTTGTGTTTATTTATTGCCCACTAATCTCTGCCCTGTCCAATGGGCATTTGTTAACAAAACCCTTTAAAGGTTATCTTTTGGGCTATTTCCTAAAATGACCCAAAACCACAATCTTGTTCTGTTTTTGTCACAAACTATGAACTCTGAAAATTGCCCTAAGGCGGCGGAGGCAACCAAAACGATTAAGGCAACTTTTATATCCTCTGCGTGACAAGTGTACATTTTGGAATATGGATGCAACCGAGACAAGTGTTACGCACGGCGAATAGGTTGCCTTGGTTGCTTCGGTCACCTTAAGTCATTTTAAAAAACTTAAAATTGTTGGCTAAAATGAGAAGTTGCCCGTGTTTTAGGTCATTTTAAAAAATGACCCTTATCTTTTTTATAAATCGGTTAAATAGTAGTATTTAAAAATGACCCACTTTTATTACTCACCTAAGGTAAGTATCTCACCATTTGCTACACAACTCGCGCGTGAATTTTTAAAAAAATAGCAATTTACGCGTAATTTTTTACCACGTGAAAACTCACACCAAATCCACCTCTCACTCCCACCAACCTTAGGAGCTGACCTTGATGTTGTCACATATGTGTCATTGTTAAATGTTAATTTGTTATGGATATTGCTATTTATTTACTTGATACTCAAAAGGTCAAACCAAATATTGTGAGACTAAAATCAATTTATGAAAAGATACACGTTGCATTGAACACTTGAAGTTTTGAACCGTGAGTTGGTGACTAGAAAGAAGCAACATTTCAAAAATCGTGAATCGATATATCATTTTGTAGTAATCGGTTTAGGTGAAATTAATCGATGATTAATTAGATCAGTATTTTTAGTAAAATTTTAGTATTTTCGATAAGTTTTAAGTAATTTTAACTAGTTTTAGATTGTTTCGTCAATTGTTTTCTTAAAAGCTAACTTGTAATAAATACAACTAGTTATTATAAGTGATAAACACAAATTTACGATGAGTTTTACATATTTTCGGTTAGATTCGTAAATTTTCGACAAGTTTAACATTTATTGACCGCCATTTTTTTGGGTAAAAGGGCAACTCCCCAGTAAAATATATTAACCCAAACCATTAAGTATACGGCAGAAGTACCGTATTAACCTCAAGCTAAGCTTGAACTACTTGATCATATGAAACACCATATATCAACCTTTTACATAACCAACAACACATATAGGAAAATACCACCTATAAGTACACAAACAAACAATACACTCAATCATATTGAAACTAAAATAGACTCCGATAAGCGCTATCGAATAATCAACTGCTCAACACTCGAAGATTGCTTGCATCGACACGACATAAGTTTTAGTCGGATCTCATTCTTCACCACATCAATGATTCTTTCAGGAGATCTTTTATTAGCATTAAAAAGTCGATTGTTGCGTTCTTGCCATACAAAATAAACTACCGCTGTTAAAGCAATTTTAGAAACAACACTTCGCGACGTTTTACTCTTAGCAAACGGAATAATATCCCTAAGGATATCATCAATAAATTGGCCCGAATTTGAAAGTCCAAGCATACCTTTTTTACCATCCAAACCCGAGAAGCGAACATGTACTCGAAGAAGAGGTGCTCGTGCGAATCAGGTTGTTCTTCACAAAGCGAACATGTCACAATGGCACTGTTAACATGATCCCACGCTCTCAGTCAATCTTGGGTTTTAAGACGACGTTTGACGACCCACCAAAGAATGAAGCATGCTTAGGAATGCATCCAGAAAACCAAACAGCGTGTACCCATGTCACCTTATCATTTCGCGGCCTTAAATCATCCCAAACCACCTGCGTAGAGAAACCTTTAACAGCCCATTGTCGATCCCGCCACTGAATACAATCTTGACGATCAACATAAAAAACGGGATCCGAAATAGAAGCAAGTAAAGGGTATTTGACACGCCACCCATCCGGCCACTCCAGCTTACCACTAGACAACAAATAACTGACCTTCGAATCTTTGTTATAACCAGCTCGATGAATATCATGACTAGAAACCATGTTCGACAACGGACTGAGAACGCACCAAGTGTCATGCCACGCGAGGGTCCTATTACCGTTACCAATGTTATGCCATATAAAGGCACGAATGATAGGTCTGAGATGCAAGATCTTGCGCCAACACCAAGTCATATTCCCTCGTATAGGAAGATCCCAAAAGCTTCTACAGCGAAGTTTGTAAGCGTGAATCCACTGAACCCACAACGACTCACGAGTTGTAATCAGCTTCCAAATATGGTTCACAATAAGTGTTTAATTAAACGGTTCCAAACGCCTTATACCTAAACCACCCTCCGATTTAGAGAGACAAACAGTATCCCATGCAACTATAGCTTTCCCCTAGACGATCCTCCTTGACACCATAAAAAATTACGCATAATCTGTTCAATATCGTGAAGAACTCGAGCGGAAAGAATAAACACCGAGGCCCAAAAAACATGAAGCGGCGCAAGGACAGATGGAATTAATTGAACCCTACCAGCCTTCGAGGGCGCCTTATGCTTCCAATCATCAATACGATCTTGCACTTTCTGAATAAGCTCCTTAGATTCTCGAAAAACTAAACGAGAAGATATCAACGTAACACCCAAATACTTAACCGGCAACTTACCCTCTTCAAATGGCAAAACTTAAAGAATAGATCTCTTGACATTAGGCAGGACATTGCAAAAATAAGTTGTACTCTTTGGTAAACTTGGAACGAGCCCCGACACCATTTTAAACTCCTCCAACGCATCCATGATAACTCTAGCAGAATCTACATCACCATGCGCAAAGAGAAACAAATCATCCGCAAAGCATAGGTTTACTAACTCCAACCGCGAACAATAGCGATGAAACGTAAAATCATCTGACACCCTAACTCTTCTACGGATAATAAGCGTAAAAATTTCCATGACAAACGTAAATAGATAGGGTGATAAAAGATCCCCCTGTCGAAGACCACGTTTCCCTTGAAAGTAACCATGAAGCGACCCATTGATACTAAGCGAGAGAGACGTAGTAGAAACACATTCCATAATCCACGACACCATACGATCAGGAAAGCCAAACCCAATTAGTATACCTTTAAGAAAACTCTAATCCACCGTATCACATGCTTTTTGGATGTCGACTTTAAAAGCACACCTAGATGGTCCTCGGTCCAAGTGATAATTATGCATTAATTCCTGCATGAGAAGAATGTTATCCGAGATACTACGATTCGGGATAAACGCTGATTGGTTAGAACTAATCAGCCATGTGAAACTGCCCTTAATACGGTTGGCAAGAATCTTAGTAATAACCTTAAAGATTACATTGCAACAGGATATAGGCCGAAAATCAGTAACATGGGCAGGATTCGAAATTTTAGGAATAAGAGCAATGATAGTATGGTTAACTTCTTTAAGGAGTTTACCATTGGTAAAAAGTTCACGAACAGCTAAACACACATCCGAACCCACAATGTCCCATATTTTTTTTGAAAAACTCTGCCGTAAAACCATCCGACCCTGGGGCCTTGTCATTACCCATAGAGAAGACCACTAGCTTGATCTCCTCGTTAGTAACCTCTTTAACCATATTAGATGTTTCAACCTCACCTAAACGATTTCCAAACAACTCCTGCTCATTAAGAATAGTAACATTACGCGGCTGCCCTAGGAAATCCTCATAGTGAGACACAAATGCGGTTGCAACCTAGTCATTAGCAAAAAAATCACCAGTAACATTAGTGACAACATCAATCCGATTCTTACGAGAGAGACTTCTAACAGCCCTATGGAAATGAGCCGAATTAGAATCTCCATCCCGTAACCAAGCAACTTTAGCCTTTTGCCTAAGGAAACGATCCTCCAAAAGACTAGCTTCATTAAAAGCATGAACATAGGCAACTTGTTCTTCACGATTATACTATTAAAAGGATCACGATCCAAATCCTGTTGAACAACATCCAACTCCAATCGAAGCCTTTTGACATTAGTATGCAAGGTCTCATGATCATATAGCAATTTCCACAATGGTTTCTTAAGTCTTTTGAGCTTACGGGTAAGCATATACATATGAAAGCCACTGACAGGAGAGTACCAATTATCATGAACTATTGTCTTAAACCTGTTATGCAAAACAAGAATGTTAGTAAACTTAAAAGGTTGTTTTTTAGGTTTCACCAAAGTAGGTATCCTAAGAACAGCCGAAGTATGATTCGAGATTCTATAAGGTTGGAAATAGCATACGCCCCCTGGAACGTATCATAAGACTTCACATTCACCAAAATTCTGTCAATTATCTTGAGAACACCATCATGACCACGCGGTTTTTGAGTCCACGTGTATTTAAGACCCATACTTTTAACATCTTTCACACCAATATTGACCACACATTCACGGAATTCACGCATGGAAATATCAATGGTAGTAGGACCCGAAGCAAAATCTTCAAGTGCAAGCGCCACATTGAAGTCACCAAGAATGCACCAAGGACGTTGTTGGACATAATGTCCATGCATCTCCAAGTCAGTCCATAGAGGCCTACGATGAGTGTATGCATTATGAGCATACACAAAGGATCCAAATAACTCTTTGTTATCATCCTTGAGCCACAACCGAGTATGAATAACTTGAGCAGTTTGATTAATAACCGATAAGTCAACCACATCGCGATTCCACCCGAAGATAATTCGAGTACCATTATGAAAGCTAGCATTATTAGAAATCCAGTCCCAACTCCTAAAAACAGTCCTACATAATTTCTCCAACTTAGAGTTACTAGCATGGGACTCCAAAATAGCATAAACTGAAAGATTGTTGTCAGTAATAATCTGACGAACCTCTTTTTGTTTAGGGGAAAGGCTCAATCCCCTAATATTCCAAGAAGCGCCACTAAACATTAAGAACTTGCACAACATGAGTGCTTGCTCCTTCCGTATTAGTTGGACGATCTTCCATAGTGATGTGCTCGTCAACATCTTCCTCATCATTTTCCTCGTTAACACATACCTTTGGGTTTGATTCCGAGGCTACCTCATTTTCGGTATCCGAGAGAGCACTATAAGAATTTTTAAGAGTGACAGTAGGCTGCATGGGCTTAGGCTTCGGGAGAATAGTCTTTGAACTCTCTCCTTTTTTCGCCTTGCGATACTTGATATTTAAAGTAGGTTTGGAAATAACAATGCCCTCACTCTGCTTAGCAACATGTTTACCTGATCTCTTCTTTTTGTTGGGTCAAACAGTTGATGTGGCAGAAACTCAAAACGAAGAAAACATGAAGATTTTGTCTAAGCGTTGTCAAGAGCAATCCAAGCGTTGACAAGAGCAAATCGGAGGTTGATGGCTCAAGTGTTGTCATGTACAATCTAAGCATTGTCATGTACAAACTAAGCATTGATAGAAACGTAGACAAGAAGCCTTTGGAAGCTTCTATTTGGATATATATGCAAGATATATTCTGTATATGTTTATCTAAACAGAAGATTTACATGTTTTATTCATTCTTATCTCTTGTAAAACCCTAGTCCTTACACTATAAAAGGAACCAAGGGTTATTAGGTTTTTCATAACTTTCATATACAATGTAAACCTAAAGCGTGTGTCGACTAGGTGTGGGATTCAATGTACACACACCTAGTGATTGTTAATTATTAATATAATTAGCAATCCATTTGTTTTAATTCATGTTCTTTGTGTCCAAACACCTTGTTAATGTGTCGTGTTCTAATTCCGCTTTGATTATCTAATCATATGAACATGGTGTATTCCTAGTAGCTTTAAAGATCCGGAATCTTAGGATTCCACAATTGGCATCATAGCCTCGTGGCTCGTGATGCTAGGACCAACTAGGTGTTCGTGTATGGTGAAAAGAAGAAAAATCCGTCTAGGGTTTTTCTAGACGTTTTTGTGTGCGCAGCAGTATTCAGAAGGTCATAACTTTTGATTGGACCATTGGATCGTCACGAAATTTCTTGTGTGTGTTCTATACACATATATCTAGACATCTACCGGAGGGATTGTCAAGTTTTATCCCCAAGAAAAAGTTATTAAGCGTCAAAGTCAGCAGCAGGGTACATGCAGTTTTCTGTGGACAGCCATGTTCAAAACACGTTTTCTCCTTCGTTAACCGTTGGATCTTCGTGATTTTTGGAATGTAGATTCTTGGAACTTGTGTCTAGAATCTCACCAAAGGGATTTTCGATCTGAGCCCTAATGAAGAAGTTATTCAAGGTTGAAGTTCACTGATTAAGGTATTAATATTCTTGCTTTTTCACATAAAATCATGACCTAGGGTTCCTCAAACCCTAGATCGACATAAAAAGCAGAATGTTATGAGGTTGTGGCTGTTGTGATTCAAGTTAATTCGTCATGGCTATGATGTTAGGGTTTATGGTGAAACCCTAGATTCGTTTTTGTATTAAACCCTAAATGTGTTCAAAAGTATAAAGAGAAGTGTGATACGATGGGTTTTGGCTACTCGCATGGTCCAAGAAAACAAAGAATGGTCTGTTTGTTTTGTAGGGTCCCAAGCAGAAAAGAGCCAACGCGACTGTTTTGTTGTTCAAATTATTATGGTCACGTGAAGTACAGAAACAGAAAAGGACGGTACAAATCTTTGTTCTATAATCATATCGTTGCGTATTATATTGGATATGTGGTCCAGTCAAGAGAAAAAGGGGGATTACATTTTACTTCTTTGATTTACGTGGAATTCAAAGTTGTGTGGGGGCCAGCTGTTAAGATGCACAAATGTAGAAAAGATATCATGACTAATGTGTTCAATGGCAAAATAAGGAAGTGATATCATGAGGATTTTTGTTCACGTGATATAGTTTTGGAAAAAGAGTTCTATTGGTCAATGCAAATATCAAATACATGATATCTAATGGGCTGCCAAAGAAAGCTGTTGTTTAAAGTGAGGTTATATTTTGAGCAAGCCATATTATTCACAGACTGTATTTATCACGTGGGTCAAAGAAAGAGAATATGTTGCTGTTAATTGTTTAACTAAATATGGGATACACATATTGAACGTGAAGTGAGTATGATGTCAGAAGACGTGAGTTGAGATAGAATACAAAGAATTGAGACGCTGACAAAGTTTATGGTTGACGCTGACATTTGTAATTTTGACGCTGACAAGAATAAGTCGAACGCTGACAGAGAGCGTTGACATGAGTTGTCCGAGAAACACTTGCTCAATCGTTGATAGTTTTTTCCGATATCTGACAATGCACGTGTTTAGGATATTGGACAATGAAGGTTCTCGGATGACAAAAGGATAACCGCTGTTTGAGAAAATTGGTACGTTTTTAGCACACAAAAAGGAGGAATTTACACACGAAGGTACATGGGATAGATATCCGTTTTTATTTAGAATATCAAGTTGATATTTATGGCTCGGATATTTTTAAAAGGGATTAATGATTTTAATGCGAGTTGGAAACAATTTATAAAGAACTTTATTGGATTTGATTATGTAATCGAGGTAGCCTTGCAAAAGAGTTATCCTTTCTTTTACTTTTACATATGATATGAGGATTGAGATTCGTCATGAAGAGGTGTTAGCTTAAGGGGAAGAATTCTTATGGTAAGTTTGATGATTGAAGAAGATTTTCGCGAGTTTGTGTTCTATCATATCTTAAAGTCGTGCACTTCCAGCCATTGACTTTTAAGGTAACTTGTTCGTGCTTTACATGGTTGGTGATGAAGACTTGTCATAACACTTGAAGGAGTTACATTATCGTGCTCAGTGTCTCACAAAGGATGAGAATATTGACAAGGGATCGAGGTCTACTTATAAATTGCTATGGGTATAAGTTCTTCATCATATGGATAGTACAAGACATGGAACACAAGGTTGGGTTATTCTACTTCTACATCAAAAATATTATATTTATTTTTCTTCGAGATCATTACATAGAGCCTACATTTGGAGAATCTTCAAAGATTGCATACATTGTTTACTTCCCTGTTGATGTGACAAAAAGGGGAAGACATACATGCTACACTTGAGGGGAAGCAATTTGAAGATCATGTACAACTTACAAGAGATACACATAGAGTTTTGCCGACATCAACTAGGGAAAGATTGTTGGGTCAAAAGGTTGATGTGGCAGAAACTCAAAAACGAAGAAAACATGAAGATTTTGTCTAAACGTTATCAAGAGCAATCCAAGCGTTGACAAGAGAAAATCGGAGGTTGATGGCTCAAGTGTTGTCATGTACAATCTAAGCATTGTCATGTACAAACTAAGCATTGATAGAAACGTAGACAAGAAGCCTTTGGAAGCTTCTATTTGGATATATATGCAGGATATATTCTGTATATGTTTATCTAAATAGAAGATTTACATGTTTTATTCATTCTTATCTCTTGTAAAACCCTAGTCCTTACACTATAAAATGAACCAAGGGTTATTAGGTTTTTAATAACTTTCATATACAATGTAAACATAAAGCGTGTGTCGACTAGGTGTGGGATTCAATGTACACACACCTAGTGATTGTTAATTATTAATATAATTAGCAATCCATTTGTTTTAATTCATGTTCTTTGTGTCCAAACACCTTGTTAATGTGTCGTGTTCTAATTCCACTTTGATTATCTAATCATATGAACATGGTGCATTCCTAGTAGCTTTAAAGATCCGGAATCTTAGGATTCCACACTTTTTTTCTTCTTATGAGTCACAGTAATAAAGCCATTATCATGTACTTGCTCCGGCTGTTCCTCATTATCCTTGATAACAATAGGCTTTTTAGGGAAATGTTCCACATCATGACAAAACACATGGCAATCATCACACGTCAACGGCTTCCATTCATATTCTAATTTCATAACAACAATTGAGTGACCCTCACCATCAACATTCGATACAGCCATAACGACCTCCTTCTTGAGTGGTTTCTCCGTCGAAACTTCAATAAGTGCCCTAGCATAACCCATTCTTCCCCATGAATCTGAGCATCGTGCACTCGTAAACGCATCCAGCATAATTGGTGATCCAATTTGTGAGCCAATAAGACTCAACCCGTCATCATTATACGCAACAATAGGAATCTTGTGAATTTTGACCCAAATTGGGACCTTAGTAACCTGATCCTGTGGTAAAACCATATTAGGCGCCCACTTCGTCAAGATTAGAGGTTGATTCCTTATCATCCAAGGACCTTTTTCAAGTACTTGTTCAAGTCTCGTCAATGAAGCAAATTTAAAGAAAAATACTTCGTCCTCATCTCGCATAACTTGCTGCAAACCAAACTTCCCCCATGAGTTAAACACGTAATTCTTTACTTATGGAAACGTGACTGCCTTTCCAACAAAGAACCCTACCAACGATATAGAGAACTTGTCTTGAGAAGCCAAAACATTTTCAATAGGTAATACAAAATCTGTATTATCCACTAATTTATCATCATTGAAAAGCTCCCTATATTCGAACCTTTGATGACCTCACATCAAATGCAACCATGTTCGCAAATGATTTAATACCATTGTTTTCCCTACTGGAATTGTCCGATCTAGTAGGAGATGATACCTTCTCGTCTTGTGCATTAGTCAGGTGAACAATACACTTATTAAAATCATTGGCTAATGATTGGATAGTAATACCCGTATTTAGCCCTTCCATCTCTCTAAATAATAAATAAATCCAAAAGAAGCCCTGATTAGGGTTCCACAGCAACCACACACAACAACTCAGCCCATCTCCGTGAATACCATTGCAATAATAACAAATAATATAGCACGAACAGAAAAAACCCTAAACTATGATTAATATCCAAAACCCTAGATGACCCCTACGATAAGAGAACCTTTATTCCACGTCGAATTGATTAATGCAAAATTTATTACACCAAAATAATGTAACGCTACACGAGTTAATCGATGACAAGGACAATAGGGAGATCAAGATCATAGCCTATTACCTATCACATATTATTTGATGTGATGAAAACACAATCTTAATGATTAATCAGACCTTAACCAATGAATGATGAAGATAACAGATTTGATCATAGAAGTAAGACGATGTGATCTTGAAAATCGCTCAGAGTGGAGAGAGAATTCCTTTATTAACCGCCGTTGATTATGACTATTATGATTAACCGTAGTTAATCGCCTTTTACCGACAAGATTGATGGTCTTGTAGCCATGGAGGCATGATTTTAATTCTTTGTATGAATTTTAAAGATTATTACTTCAGTTGCTATGCATAATTTATTCAGAATCTTTAACACCTTGCCCTTGAAGTTGCATATTTTTTTTATTAGAACCTAACCTTGATGTTGTTACATATGTGTCATTATTAATTTATTATGGATATTGTTACTTGATACTCAAAAGGTCAAACCTAGTATAGTGAGACTAAAATCAACTTAAGAATAAAATACACGTTGCATTGACCATTTGAACCAATGGTCAGTTGGTGACCAAACTTAGAAAGGATTATAGGGTTACTAACTTACTACTTACGTTGCATTGACCATTTGAACCATGCATCTATACCAAAACGGACATGCCTTTAAAATATTCGATTTAAAGCTAATTTAATTCCGTCCTTTAACTCTTATTTAGAGGCGGATTTTTTAAAGAACGGGTGACTTTCTTAAAGTTTACGACGAGTAATGTAAAAATTATTCTATTGCTCCTATTTGATCTAAAAAGTTTATAGACGGATGCTTATGAAACCATGAAGTATCTTTCATATTTTTTTATAGTCTTTGATCTATTAATAATATCTAATATCTTCAAGATACGATAGATGGGATTTTTAGTGGCATATCCTTAAAATTTCCCAACCAGAAAAGAATATTGCTCCATATTCTAGAAATCTTAAACTCGGATTTATTTGCTACTTTATGCCAATATTCAATCAAATGATTTTTTTATTTTGTGCCTTTATGTCACATGATAAAAGGTAAAAGATAATATTAGGGACTCACAGAAAAATATATATACAAAGATGATAAATAATCTATTTTTGCGAATTTAGGTTTATTTATCTGTATTATTCTGTTATCAAATTTTAGGGACATGATCTAATCATGAGGGTAGTATTTTTATCATGTTATGGGATCCTATGTTTTTATGAATTTCTTCTTTGTTACCGGGGTCGACCCAAAACCATAATGTCTGAAAATGAGAAGCAAGATAGAAAGACCCTATAAGTTATGAAGGAGAAATTACTCTAAAACATGACCAACAAAACTAAACAAAGTTCAAATGATTTAATTAAGTATATCTCCACATGAAATGTATAACATAACTTTATAAGAAAAATATTTTCCCGGACACATGATCTCCTATATCTTTCCAAATGCCAATCTTTCTCCCAGCATTTTTACACCCATGTACCTTCCGAGCATCATCATGGTTGCTTGAGGATTTGTTCCTGGTGAATTTAGTAGTGTTGAACTATCGATGACACGCAGTGCACCAACGCCAATAACTCTATAGTTACGATCAACGACTTTGTCAACTTGACACCCTCCATGGTAATGCCATATGGACATCACGGTGTCTTTGCAATACTGCTCTAGATTAAAAGGCGCGTTGATATGTCTAGGTCTTAAATTTAGGGGTAGAGCGACCACTAAAGCCAACAACTCATTAACTGTTAATAAAGGGTCACGGAACTTGGATAGTGCTTCCGATTCAAGTACCTTCACAATGGTTTCCATGCCTTGAACACATGATTGCAGGTCTCGCGGGTCTTTAAAGTAGTTAAATGTGACTTTGGGATTATCTTCTGGATTTACTGTCTCGAGCTCAAGTACACCTAAAGAGAGCGGACCCATCACCTTTTCAAGGATTAGTCCGCCGTTAAGCCCTGATAGATCCAAATTGAAGCGACGCTCGATAATAGATCTTAGCTTGCCAATACTTGGAGTCTGAAATAAGGTAACTTGTTAGAAAGGCATCATATCACAAAATATCCATTTTTTTTTCTTATTATGCAACTTATACAACGACTAGCCAATAATGTTACAAACCTTGTTAACAAAGTGTGCAAATTGAGAATCATATTTAGTGAGCAACGCCAAGTTTATATGGGCACTTGCAGATTCAATGAAGCTGCCAAATCGGGTAATGCCCACAACCTCTATGAGTGAAATCTCCACGGGCATGGTAGTAGGGACGAGTACTAGATTCATCGGGTTATCAGACAAGCCCTGTCCAACCATAGGCTGGTCCAAAACTACTTTAATACCATGAGCCATTAGATGTTCAGCAGGGCCAATACCACTCAACATCAACAACTGTGGGCTCCCAAGTGTGCCTGCCGATAATATAACTTCATTCAGCAACGAGTCTTCGTTTAATACTGCTGTGTGCGTTTTCCCCTGCATATCCTTGTACAAGACTCCTATAGCTTTTAGTTCTGCAACAAGAAAAGAAAAATACCTTTAAATCGATAGAATTATTTGATTATCGTTGCTAGCTACAGATGTGGTCTTTAGAAACATTGTTTGCTATCGTCAATGGTTCGAGTGTATCAATGGTTCGAGTGTATATAAGTATTTTCTTCTTTCGGGTATGTTAGTTATGTAGTTAGTTTTGTGTTTGGTTCTTAAAGGGTTAATGACAGAGACTAAATGAAAAGGCGAAACGTGTGTTTAATACCAAATCCGTAGTTGGTATTGGTGATGACAAATTTTGTACTTTCGAACAAATCACATGATGAAACTAATGACGATTGTAGGATATGATGTTGTTACCATCAGTTTTGTATAATAATCTTTGCACGGTCGCATTTAAGAAAACCGTGATGTTGCTTGGGTCAGCATACTCTAGCAAATCGGCAGCCGTGTGCCTTCTCCCATTTCTGTCAAAAATGCTGCCGCCAATTTTGGTTCCGTATAAATGCTCTAAAGTAAACCCATTATTCGGAAGCACACCGGCCTCCAACAACCCATCTCTCACCGCGGCTTGCCATGGCAACACCTCTGGCTCAAATTCCACTTTCTTTTCAACCCACTCATAAGACTCCCTCACAAGTTTCGGGTCCAACCCTGCTTTACTAATAAAGTCAGGACTCGCCCTAGTAAAAAACCCCGCGTTCAAGGCAGACCCACCACCTAGAACGCGGGCCCTTTGGTTGATCACGCCATCAGTGGACACAAATGTTTGGGAAGGAGAAGTAGGAGCAAGGTTCGCTAGTGTGTCAAGAAAACCATTTATGGTGTTGATGGAGGGGATACCATATGGTAAGTCACCTCTTTCGAGTACTAACACTTTCGCCCCTTGTGAAAGCGTGGCTGCCAATGCACAACCAGAAGTTCCACCACCAACTATGATATAGTCGTAGGACGTCACAGCTGGTGCTTTCGTCGCGTCTTTTGCAAATGTGACGTATGGAGCTGAAAACGAAAACATTTCTTAGCTTAGCATACAAAATGTGTTAAAATAGAAAAGCTCAATGAACATGCATGATAATCAAGTTTATCGACTACCTTTCTCGGACGTCGAAGAAGAAGCAAAGAAGACAATGAGTGTGAATATAAACCGAGCTACGTATGAGCTAGGGTTTGTGGTACGGACGTAATACATGTTGGACATGATCAAGAATGAGCTGGATTGAATATGCAATGGTGTTAAAATATATACGAGAAAATAGAAGTATAGATGTTGACTATAAAAAGTAGATGAACAACCGACTAACGTTAATGTTATTGCCTTAATCCTAGTGACGACACTTGCACCTTCCTCTTAGAACTTTTGGTTCACGACCTTAACGTTATTTAGGTCAATGCAAACTTATCGACGTGGATTCTCATTTGTATATAAAAAGCTTAAGTTCATTTTAAGGAAATAGTATAAGGTGTCTATAATATGCTTCATAAGTCATGGGACACATAATAAACTCGTACTTTTATTTTAGAAACACCTTAGTCATGGGTAAAGCGTGATCAATTCAAGATTTTTACACCTACCGTGAAGTTGAACTTAGCGATAGTTACAAACCTTTTTGTCATTAGATCATTCTTTGATAGTTATCGTCACGATAATTATAGCCTTTTGAATGCCAAACGTAACTATTTTAATGCAAACGCTAGTACGTGTTTTTCTATTACAATGAACTTTCATGTTAATTATAAAAATACAACGTTGCATAAAGTAAGTATTAAAAGATTAAAACAAATCATTATGATGATACCATGCATGTCTAGAATATTAAAAATTCTAAATAAAATAATTACAAAGACAAATTTCAATTAGGTTTGGCGAAATTAAGTGTATGTTATAAGCTGTTAATTACAAGTTGTAAACTGTAAATTACAAAAAAATTTACATGAGTTAGAAGTCGTATTTTTCTTTTAAAATGTATGATAATCAACTATTAACTGTAAAATTAAGATGAAAGTGACTTAAAAGAATATATTTGAATAAATTATAATATGTTTAGAAAACATATAAATGATTTATATTTTTAACAGTTATTAACAATTTAAACCCTTTATAAATTAGTTTTTTACCGTATTTAAAATTTGCTTGTTTAAAAAACGTTAACAGCTACAAAAAAATTTTTATGTCCAAATGAAGCTAATTAGCTCCAAAAAAGCTTCGAAAAGCTCTTGCCACAATGCCATATATTTTCTAAAGGCTTACGAGTTCTTCACTAATATTTCGTAAGTTCACCACATTTTTATAATTTAATATAGTAGGAGTATATAAATCAACAAAGGACAAATCTAAGAAAAGTTCAAAGTTCAAACGTTATTATCCTTTAGAAACTTGGTATATTTTTCACATCCACTCAATAACCAATCACTACAAGTTCATTGTCTCACAGGTAATGTAAAGCTGAGACTTTTTGCCTAAGAAGCAGGACTCATGTTGACAACTTGACATATAACCATCAAACAAAACATATGGTGCTAAGGCTTTGACCTGCAATCAGCTTATCAATGGTGGTTAAGGTTACACATATTGCATAACATACCAAAAAAATTGTTTGCTTGGTTTTTACATAAAATTTTTTTATCGATTTCTGTCGCCACCCGACGCCCGTCCTCTAGAAATTAACCGAGATGGATTCAATTAATACAGTACGTGATCATTGATATGATTATGCTGCGGCATGTTTTATCAATATCTATTGTATGTAATTTACCATTGATTGAATATACAACGATAGTTCAAAAAAAAATATATATACAACGACCAAAAAATGAATGCTAGTTACTACTCAACTCTTACAACCAATTTTATTTGCCACCCATAATAAGTGTTATCATTAAAAGACATAAAGAAAAACTCATCACATATTGTCAACTGACAGTGTTGGTTAAGATAAAAATGGCAAATAAAATCAAGAGTTAAGAACCGGGTTTTCGTTATCTAGGTTGTACACCTACAAATCATCAACAATATACTAGGTTATCAAGACCTTCTTTTTTTTTTAACGGTAAATATTATTAACTAGCAAGATGCTTAAAAAACTTTAAAAGGAAATCAAATGAGGGCTTTTAACCAAATCTCTCACGAGAAAACCCTATTACATCTACTAGAACATCAATTAAAAGAATACAACACAATATCATCAAAAATCATCGAACGTTTTGGAGGAGTCTCATAAAAAATAGTGTGATTTCGCAACACCCAAATAGACCACCAAGCTACACAAAAAACTCCTTCCAAAAGAGACTTAACTTTGCTCGGAAGGCGGACATAAGAAAACCAAAAATGCCAATCTAAAAACGACGATAAGACATGCCAATCAAATTACCACCATCGGCAAATCCTACGTAAGACCGTTTGGGAAAAATCACACGTAAACACAACGTGTTGAATATCCTCCACAGAATTATGGCACATCGGGCAATTAACACAATCCTAGTGAACACCTCTACGAATAAGATTAGATCTAGTCGGCAAACAATCACGACGAGCACGCCAAGCAAAAACATTGATCTTGATAGGAGTATACTTCACCCATCTCGTGTCATTAGTCTAAGACGGAAGAAACAAGTCATCAAGAGTATTACGAACCTCTTTAACCCAAAAATCACCATCTCCACACAAGTCACAAATCCATCTATCTTTGGACGACGAAAAGGAAACCGACCCTAGCAAATAATTCAGTTCTAGCCATTGATGTCACTCAGATCCATCCCACATAGTCCTAACAAAAGAATCAACAAGCGAAGATTTTAACTTTGCAGCTACCGATCCTCTTTCTCCACTCTAAAGCAGACGGACGAGGGAATCTGTCTCAAAGGGACTTATCACAAATCCAAACATCATACCAGAACCTCGTACAATACCCATCCCCTATGCGCTTTTTGTAATGAAAAAAAAAAGTCAAACCCTTTATCTTTCAGGAAGTTCACTTCACACCAATTAGACGACAGATTTACTCGATGTGAGTCAAGTGAAGGGCCATAGATTGCTTAAATAACTCAAAACAAAAGTGAGCCATCTTGAGAGATAAAATGCCACACCCACTTTAGAAGAATAGCGTGGTTTAACGCATGAAAGATCGAAACACATAGGCCTCCATTTTTCTTAGACGCTAAGACTTTGTCCCAAGCAGCCTGGTAATCTTCTTATCCGAAGAATATGCTCCATTTAAGAACTTACATCGAATTGTTTCCATAGTCTTCAAAACTCCTCTAGGAACCTTATAGATAGACATATTGAATAAAGGAGAAGCGTCAAGAACCGATTTCAGAAGCGTTAATCTACTACTAATAGAATGTGTTTTCGCCTTCCAATTAGATAACCGCTATCTTAACTTGAGAACTGTATGAACCCATACATTGTTCCGAGACATACATCCACCCACCATCACTCCAAAATACCGAAATTGACTTTGCATTACAACACACCCAATCGAAGCCGCCACTTGCACAACAAGGCTACGAGGAACACCAACTCCCAAAACTTGACTCTTACGACTAATAATTTTCAATCTCGACGCAAGAAAAAAACACTTAAGAATACTAACAATATTCTTCAAATGCGCATCGGACGATTCCCCCATAAACATAGCATTATCCATATAAAAAGGTGAGAAATAGATAATGAGTCTTGCAACTTAACGCCTTTAAACCTCATTAACCGCTCGGGAGAAAGAGATATGCAAAGATTCCATTACGAGGATAAAAAGATAAGGAGACAAATGATCTCCTTGTTTTAACCCACAATGAAAATGAAACTCGGTAGATGGGCTCTCACTAACCAAAACTAAAGCCATAACAGAGCTAAAAGTACCTCGAACCCACCTACACCAAATATGGTCGAGCCCGAAAGCTTGAAGAACATTTAAAAAATAGTTACCACAAACCGATGCCTTAGCAAATTCGACTTTAAAGAACATGGCTTGATTTTTCTTCCTTTTACACCAATTTAACAACTCGTTTAAAATGAAAGGCCCGTCCAAAATTTTTCTATTAGCAGCAAAAGTATATTGAGTAGCGAGAACCTTTGTAACAACCTTATAGACGCAGCCAATCAAACTTATAGGCTGATCAGTCACAAACTTAGCATCTGTAACTAATACATAGCTTTTTACACCAAGTATAAAATATTTATCGTCCGATCTCCTCGAATTGATTTCCAGTCTAGAGTGCGACTCAATTGCCTTTTGGTGAACAAGAGAATGGTTTGGTTTGGTTATCTAATTTTTAAACTAAATGCAAGTAATTAAAATTTTCGTTGAGTAAAATAGAAGTCTTAAAATTAGACTACAAATAAAAGCTTGCAACCTTAGAAACTAAAATGTAAGTGATTAAAAACTAGGAAAGATGTTTAAAATAGACTAAGACAAAAGGCGGGAAATAGTAAATTTGAAAACTTAGGAAAATAAAACAAAGACTAAAATAAATGTGTACAGCGATCGCACTCCATCGCAACATTCCATCGCAACTCACCATCGCAATGTTCCATGGTGGTCTGATCGCAATGTTCCATCGTGGTCTGATCGCAATGTTCCATCGTGGTCTGATCGTAACAAACCGATCGCAATCAATGCGATCGTAATAAGGGAGGGGCGATCGTACTACCAGATCGCAACCACGATCGCAATGAGTGATCGTGATTGTGGTTCCGGATCGTAACACAAAGATCGCACTCAATGCGATCGAAGCAGGGAAGAGAGACCCGATCGCACCCCAGATCGCAATGAGTGATCGTGGGCGTGGATCGCACCAGGGAAGGAACACAGATCGCAGTCTATGCAATCGTAACAAGATCGGGACCAAGTAAACCCTCCTAAGATGGAAAAAGCGTCCAAAAGGGAAATAAGCTCAAGCAAATAAGCAGTAACCAATAAGCATTTTCAAACTTCTAAAAGAGTAAATAAGCACAAATTCTAAAACTTTTGAAATCTAAAACATTCGAACTTCCATAAAACGGATTTAAGAACAATAAATCTTTTAGGAAAACTTAAAAGTAAATAAGCCAAAACAATCGAATAAGCCAATAAGCATGAAGAGCTTATAGCTTATACGTTCAAGAGCTTATGTAGAACAAGAAAGGTTAACCTTTTAATCACGAAACACCAAAATCAACACGAATTGAGAACCATTCGGATCAAACATGGACTTTCGGATTAAGAACAAAGTAAAATAAAGAAAGGTAGAAAGAGATTAAAGAACAAGAAGCTTAACTTGAATTAGATTAATGAAATCCAAATACAAGAATGATTCAAACCTTAAACTTGAAAGAAAAAGATGAAACTTAGTGAGAGAAAGTTGGGAACTTTCTCTCTCTAAAAACTAGAAAGAAAAATAAAAACTAAAACTAGCTAACCACCCTCCTAATGTGATTAGGAGGGTATTTATAGGGAAATGGGAAGTGCATGTGTGGTGCTTCCTTCTTTCTTTTCTTCTCGACTCGATTTAATTCTTTGTCTTTTCTCGACGTCGTCTCGGGATTCGAACTTGTCTTAATAATTTTCTTCTTTAATTTAGACTTAAGTTCTTCGACTTCATTAAACTTCCGTCTTTAGACTTTTTCTTCGATAAATCTTCAGAATAGGTCTTGGACATCCGTTCTTTAAGCACTCTTGATCTTTTGACTTCGTCTTTTCTCGTTTTCTTCGATAAAAGCCCGTGAAAGCCCGTGTTTTCTTCCTTTTTCATCTTTTGGTCCTAAAACACAATAAAAACACAAACCACGCATAATTCCGACTTTTACGACATAAAATACACGTTTTGGTCTTGTTATTATTGGAAATAAGTGGTAAAAGGATAAGTGTTTTCACACTTATTAGTAACCTTTAGAATCAAAGCAATAGAAGTTGAGTTACACCCCTTCAATGACCCATTCTCAAATAAGTACTCAGTCAAAACCCAAAATCGGGCCTAAGAAAGCTCCAATGTTTTCTAAGAAATCGAAAGTATAACCATCCGGACCAGGAGACGCATTCTCCCCGCAATTACAAACGAACATTCAAATTTCGTCCTTCTACACATTCATATCCATATATGCAACTTGAACATGAGACAATTGTTTATTTGAAAGAAATATTTAACATTAAATGATGTTGAACAGGTTTCTTGAACCTAGACTCGACATGATTTAGGAACGTATCCTTAACCATGTCCGGTTCAGTACTCTAAATACCATCAACGAAAACTCCATGGATCGATAGTTGAGAACATTTCTTGTTAATTATACCGAGAAAGAATCTCGAATTTTCATCCCCTTCAATAGCTAATTTAACTTTAGATTTCTGAAGAGAGTCCTAGCTTCCATTTGGTTAATGTCATGAAGTTGATGCATCAACTCCAAACATTTATGAAGAGTCGTATCAGAAACAACCCCACAATCCAATTCTTATCAATAGCACCCAACTCGTTCTTTATGGAACTTCTGACACTAGACATTTTCAAATTCTTGTGCATAAACCAACTCCGAATAATAATCTTTAAATCTTGTAACTTTTTTTCAAACGAATCATCCCATTGGCATCAGAATGAGAAAAATAATTCCAAGCTTGTTCCACCATATTATCAAAATTATCAAAAGTAAATCAAGAATGGTAAAAACAAAAAGGGATTGGACCAAAATCCGTATGAACCTCACAAAGAAGATGTAAAACCCACATTAAATGCTCATGAACATATAATGCATGAAAACCCGACTAATTAAAATTTCATATTTATCTATACTCTCTAATAATAGAGAGTTTTTTTACAAGAACTCAAAGGAAAGAACATTAAAAATAGTTGATGTGTCATTTCCAGGTTCAGTCTCACTTATGGTAAGTACAACAATACAAAGCCACAAATAATAAAATTTCTTTAACACTATTGTCAAACTAATCTGTAGAAAAAAACTACGCATTTAATGTATTAATCTCTAATTCTGGAAAAATTTACAAAAAGAATTCAAAAACGAAAATTTGACTAGGCGATTACTCGCGGAAAGCGACGGAATTGCCTGGCAGTATATAACTAACCATAAGATATTTTGAGGTAAGAATAAAATGCAATTGAAATATCGTGCTATATAGAGCAATTAACATTAAATACATTCAAAAGATGCTTATAACATGCACATTGTTTTCAACATTACATTCAATGAATGTCGTACTATGTAATACCAGAACGACTCTAATTTTGGAAAAATTTACAAAAAGAATTCAAAAATGAAAACTTGATTAGAAAGGAGATTGGTAGAAAAACTCCTACACCATTAACGTAATGAACCTTGCATTTAGGAACAATTGCAAAAAATTTAAAATGCAAACTTATTTTGGATTGAGATTTTCAATTTTGAAAGAGATATCACGGCAACCTTTCACATGTACCTTTATTTTTTAAGGCTTCTAAACAAAATTTAGTTGTTCGATCTTTTGTGTTATATTGTAATAATTTGCCTGTTTAACACTTTTTTTTAGTTTTAATAGTTTTTTTAATAGGAAAAAGTTATTTTGGAGTCTTGTTTTTTGGTGGAAACCAAGGGACAAATCCCCACCCTTCATTTAGCTTTGATCTAAGGGTGGGGATTAATCTAAGATTTAATTCAATTAATCATTTTTTATTGCCAATATATAAACTCTTTTCCCCCAATTTTTTTATCACTTCGCTCCATTTTTCACACACAGTTCGTGTGTGTTTCTCTCAACCGTTTCAGTTACAAAAAAAAACCGCTTTTCTCATTCTGTTATACCGATCCACAAATTCCGCTTCACCATTGATCATCGTTATCATTTTACTGCTTATTATTCCACAAATTCATTTATATTATGGCTTTTGATTTGAATGAGCCTGCAGTTCCAGATTTAGATGCTGATTTAGTAGTTTTGGATGTTAATAACGGTTCTACTGTATCCGGATGCGGTTCTACTTCTCTTTTGGCTGATCATGATAACTGTGATTGTAAGTTTGTAGATTAACAACTTATTTTTTACTCTATTTTGTTAATGCTTATTAACTGCTTATTTTTTTATCATGTTTTGTATCAATTGGGATATGTTGATGTTTTGTTACTAGTTAACCTGTTTTTGTTGATGTTTTTTATGTTTTATCACTATTGATATGTTGATCTTTTTTTACTCTTTTGTTGATGTTTTTGTATGTTGTATCACTATTGATATCTAGTTTAAAAGTTTTTTGTTTTTGCTGCCCTTTTTATGTTTTTTTTTTGTTTTATCAATAGTGATATATAATGTGTTTTATCATTTTATGAATGTTTTCTGTTTCATATAAGGTATTTAAATGTTTTTGTATGTATTATCACTATTGATATTTTAGTGTAAACTGTATGTTTTTAGTTCTTTAATCATGTGTTATCATTAGTCATATATGATGTGTTTTATCAGTGTTTTTTGTTCCAAACAATAAAAGGTATTTAAATGTTTTTGTATGTTTTATCATTATTGATATTAGTTTAAACTGCTTTTGTTTTTTTTGTTCCTCTTTTATCATGTGTTATCACTAGTGATATATGCTGTGTTGTGTTATATTATTTATGATATATGCTGTGTTGTGTTATATTATTTATGATATCTGTCCATGTTTATATTATATTGATATTAGTTTAAACTGCTTTTGTTTTTTTGTTCCTCTTTTTTTGTTTATATTATATTCATTTTTCTTTGTTTTATTTTCTACAGCTGGTAACAGTGATAAAACATCTTCATCCTTTGATCATGATGAGATTCTTGACGGTCCAGATGGTTCACTTATAGTTGTTCCTAGGGTTTATGCTAGTGATTTGCCAGTTTTAGGGACTGAATATGATAGTGTTGATGAATGTATTAGTGTTTATAAGAAATACGCTTCAGTTGCGGGGTTTGGCATTAGACTATCTACTCAGAAACGATTACGTGGTGGTTTTGTGAAACAGAAGACGTTAGTTTGTAATCGGTATGGTTGTCCGAAGAATATATCCTTGAATACTTTAGAGCCTAAAAAGACTGATAAACAAGTAAGGACTTCAAATATTAGGATATGTGGTTGCAAAGCGCGTGCTGTCTTTGATTTGATTCCTGGTACAATAAAGTATTCGTTGACAACTTTTAATGTTGAACATAATCATGAGCTTGATAAGCCTGAGTATAAACACTTGTCCAAATCTGAGAGGAAGTTAACATACGTCGAGCAGCTGTTTATTATCAAAGCTATGAGTTCAAATATTGGTGCTGTTAAAGCGCATAAGTTTTATACTGGGTTGAAAGGGTCTGTATCTCTAGTTCATGGCACTCAGGTGGATTTTAAGAATTTTGTTAATGGCTTGAACTTGTTCATAGGAGATAGTGACGCTCAGATGTTGATTAATCGTATGGAGGACAGGAAAGAGTATACAAAACTATTTTCTTTTGAATTTTTTGTTGAGAACGCGGAGTTGTGCGGTTTGTTCTGGGCTGATGAAGTTGCGAAATGTAATTATAAGGAATTTGGTGATATTGTATCATTTGATGCCACGTACAGGACCAACAAGTATGTTTCATTATTATTGTTTTCTTCATTGTTTTTGTTATTACTTTGTTAAAGTTTATACTATTTTTCAGGTACAAAATGGTGTTTGTACCATTTACGGCTATAGACAACCATAGAAGGTCTGTTACTGTTGGTTCGGGGTTGTTGAAGAAAGAAACAGCTGAATATTATCGATGGTTACTTCGATCGTTTAAGAAGGCAGTTGGTCGAGCGCCACAGATTGTTGTTACTGATCAAGACGGTGCTATGCGTATCGCTGTTGCTGAGGAGTTGCATGAATCTAAGCATAGGCTTTGTATGTGGCACATCATGCAGAAAGTTCCAAAAAAGGTATTCATTTTTGTTTGTTTTTATATCACTTGTGATAAATTATTAATGTTTCATATAACAAACCAAAAGATTATATAGTTCTTATTTGGCATTTTTCTTATCACTAGTGATAATGCATTGACAAAAAAAAATTATTTTGTAATATCACTATTGATATTGCATTCTTTTCGCAGATTGTTTCTGAAATTTATGATAACACAAAGTTCAAAGAAAAGTTTGGCAAAATTGTTTGGAATATGTATATCCAACCTGATGAGTTTGAGCTTAGATGGAACAGTCTTATGGAGGAGTTTAATCTTGTTGGACACAAGTGGCTAACGAAGATGTATAATATTAGAACATCATGGATTCCTGCTTTTTTTGTTGATTCACCACTTTGTGGGTTAATGAGGACTACTTCCAGGTCAGAGAGCGAGAACTCTTTCTTTAATTATTTCTTGAGCTCCCGTGCAACCCTTGTGAAGTTTATGCTTAGTTACGAGTCTGCAATGGATAGGCAGAGATACCTTCAAGAACAGTTGGATCATCAGTCTTTTGACTCGTTCCCTACTTTGCTGACTCCATTACCAATCGAAAAACATGCTGCTGGTGTTTACACCCGTAATATTTTTAATCGTGTTCAAAAAGAGATTGTTGCAGGTTCATGGTTGTGTTCGGTAAATGGTATGAGTTCAAAAGAGGGTGTTTTTGTTATTCTTATTGAAGAGGAAGTATCTCAAAAGGTTGTTCCAGAAGTTATTGATAAAGAAAGTAATTCAGAGAATCTTGAAGAAGAGATTGAGTTGTATAAAAAAATTTCACGGAAGTATGAGGTATATTTTGTTATTTTTAATTTCTAAAGATTCATATGTTTTATCACTATTGATAGTTTATACATTATTTTTTTATAGCTATTTTAATATAAATTATCTCTTGTTTGATATATGATTGTTTTGATGTTTTTTTTAGGTTATATATAACAGTCAAGATTCTTCAGTTTCCTGCTGTTGTCAGCTTTTTGTTCGTGTTGGGATTTTATGCCGTCATGTTTTTTGTGCTTTCAAGAACTGTAATGTTTCTCGTATCCCAGATCAGTATATACTTAGGCGTTGGACAAAAGATTTGATTCCAGCTGATTTGAGGAACAAAAAAAACCGATATGGCGAGAAAAATGAAGCAATTGAGAAGCTTTCTATTGAGGCTGCAAATGTTTTTGAATCATGTATTCATATGTTGAGTAATAATGAGCCTAAGCTAAATTCTTTTCTGGGCAAGATGAAAGCATTAAAGTCTGAGTTCGAAGCTGGTTTGCCTCCTGTTCCAACACGTACAACTGCTCAGATTGTTGAAAAGTTTATGGGCGTTAAGGAGCCTAAGAAGAAACTTGTGAATAATCCAACAGATGTTCGGACAAAGGGGCGTGAGAAGCAGCCAGAGAAGCAGCCACAGAAGCAGCCGCAAAAGCGTATTAAGAGTGGAAGAGAGATTTCAATGGCTAAAAGCAATAAAAGGAGGAAGATGGGTTGTACTCTTTGTTCAAGTACTGACCACACCTATAGTACTTGCCCACTCAAGGATAAAGCTGATTTTTCTTATTCTGCATCAGTTTCTTCTGCTGGTCGTGATGATAGAGACGGTTGTCATGTTGCTTAATTTGTTCAAGCTGTATATTCTGGAATCCAATGCTGTTTATCTACTATCAATTGTTTTTTGATTATCACAAGTGATACTTTTATTTTCAATAATGTTGAAAACTTATGTTCATTTGTTTATCACTAGTGATACTTTCCTTATGTATGTTCTATCAATTGTTTTCTTGATGATCAGTTTTATTTTTAATAATTGAGTTCAGTATGTTTTATCACTAGTGATTCAATGTTTAAAGTACATAGTTTGTTTTTATCACTAGTTATTCTGTCTTAAAATATCATGTTTGTGATTTGTTTGTCTTATGTTATATTCTTTGTGTTATTATTTCATGTAATTTGACTGTTTTTCAATGTCTTCATTAAAAATATTTTTTTGATTCAATGAATGTGTTTCTTTCTATTGAAAATTTATAGTTTTTAATTTTACGTGAAATATCACAAGTGATAATTATTTTTTTTTTGTGATAAATTTTAGTACTATGTTTTTTGGTTTTTATCTATGAAATTTACTTTCAATATATCACCATGGATAATGTATTTAGAATCTCGTGTGTTTTCAATCACAATTGATTTTATAAAGATTTGATGTAAAATGTTCATTTTACTTTAAAAAAAGTGTAGGAATGATGAACACTTTCAAACACACACACATATGACGAACAATTTCACACACACACACATGACGAACACTTCTTAAATGTTCAATATCAAAATTATTTTAAACAAGTTTCTCCTACCATTAAAATCAAAAAGACTAACCAAAGATGAATCAAATTTAACAAAAATTAACAAAAACATGGAAGGATCATCGAGTGTACCTCCGATTATAACAGATCCAATAGTTCAAAGCGAATGTACTGGAAATGATAAAGGTATTTCATTTTGAAAAGAAAAAAAAACATTTGTATTTGTTCTATTGATTTTGCATTTGATTTATGTATTGTTCTTATTTTATGATGTTTTGTGATTCTATATTTCTTATATTTATATTTGCGTTTAAAATGTTTGTTAAAATGCCTGAACTAATTATATGTCATTTTAATTTTCAGTTAATGAAAAAACTGTTAGAAGAAAACAATTGCCTAGACGTAATTGTAAGAAAAGAACTGGCAGTATAAGTTTTAGGGAAAAAGAAGAGAAACGTAAAAGAGAATTTGATGAAGAAGAGATAAAATTGAAAGAAGACAGTTCTTTTGTTGATGATAAAAGAAGGCGAGAAGAAAGGGGAAAGGAAAAAATTATTGAAGGAAATGATGATTTTGTAATGAATGATTCAGAGAATAAGAGCCAGCAAAGGTTTAGAAAAAAAGAATATAGGTCATTGATATCACGTGCGTCAGTTAGGCCTCTTTACGAAGTAATGCGTTGTTTAACAGCCCAAAGAAAGAAGGTTATCAAAGATATGGGTTTTGGAGCTTTGATTGATTTTCCGATATTTGATATTCCAAGCAAACTTGCATTCTTTGTGGTTGATATTCTTGATACTACATCAATGCTATTAAAGTGTCCATCAGGAGACATATTACTTACTCCGAAAACAGTTAATCAAATTTTTGGACTTCCAATGGGTAACAGGAACTTGCAACGAGAAGGAGAACGACAATATGGTGATCCATTTATTAAAAAATGGAAAAGTCAGTTCAAGAATGTCAACATGGTTACAATCAAAGAATTATCAGATGTTATATTGGAGACTAAAAATGATGATTATATGTTTAGGATGAACGTCTTGACTTTGATTTCAAACACTTTAGGAAGTTGTGATGTATCATCAACTATCAAATTCACAGTCCTGAAGAATGTGTTTGAAGGTGATGACGTTAATGATATAAACTGGTGTGAGCACATTCTTGATTGTGCTAGTTTATCGAAGCTTGCATGGGAATCAAGGTTGAATCATAGGAAGAGTGTTGTGTATTACGGACCAGCTATGTTCCTGATGGTAATTTACGAACATTAGTATTTTTTATAGCAACTTTGTTGTCTTATATAATATTTGATATTAATGTTATAATACATTTTTATGATACAGCTTGCATATGTTCATTACACAAAGTGTGATCAGATGAAAGTAACTAGGCGAGTACCATCGATTAAAAGCTGGGATTCAAGTCTGCTGAACCAAAGAGAAACAATTGAAGTCAAGAATAATTCTATGGGAACATCCGAAATTCTTCCAGATTTGGATGAAGTAGAGGAAAATGTTCAAAGAGAGGTTAGTTAAGTTAACATTTTATCACTCGTTATAAATCAAATTCTTTTTTAAGTCTAAAATTATGTGTATTTTTTAGTTTAATCAACTTTAAAAGATTATCATTATTGATTTATCAATAGTGATTAAATTAAGTAATAGATTATCAATAGTGATATATATGATCAGGGATATATGTAATCATAATTAACTAACAGATTATCAATAGTGATTATCACTAGCTATAAAAGTTTTAGTGTATTATCACTATTGATAATATATTAAAGTTAGTTTTTCTATTAGTATTTAAAATTTTTAATGTTTTATCAATAGTGATTATCAATAAGTATATTTTTCTTGTACATTGCAGGAATTGTATGGTTTGATTCATCAGAGTATTGAGAACATATTAATAGATAAATCAGAAATAGAAGAAACAATCAATGACAATTTGTTGAAGTATCAAGATGATTCTAAGCTGATTGAATTTAGGGCCAGACTAAAAGAAATTTTCAAAGAACCCGTCATTCCAGAGTACCACACTTCTTCTTCAGAATCTGGCGATGAGAACGATAATCTTTCAGGTGGTGATCAAGATATGAAAATCAGTAGTCAAGATAATGACGGTTTTAATGATGTAAATCTTGGTTCTGAGGTACAAGATGTAGGCACGAAAACAGAAGCTGGGGGTAGTAAGAAATTGGAATCCGGACTAGAAAACGTTCAAAGTGTCGATGAAACCATTTTTAGTGGTGGCACGTACTCTGTTGGTGATCAAGATGTGAATATGTGTAATCAAGATGAACAAGGATTGAATCATCATAATGTTGTTTCTGAAGGACAAGATGGAGGCACCAAAGCAAAAGTAGTTGGAAGTAGTACGAAAATGGAATCTGGGCAAGAAAATGTTCAAGATGGGGAAGGATTGAATGATCAGAATGTTGTTTCTGAAGGACAAGATGGAGGCACCAAAACAGAAGAAGTTGAAACTAGTAAAATAATGGAATCTGGGCAAGAAAATGTTCAAGATGGGGAAGGATTGAATGATCAGAATGTTGTTTCTGAAGGACAAGATGGAGGCGCCAAAACAGAAGAAGTTGAAACTATTAAAATAATGGAATCTGGGCAAGAAAATGTTCAAGATGGGGAAGGATTGAATGATCAGAATGTTGTTTCTGAAGGACAAGATGGAGACGCCAAAACAGAAGAAGTTGAAACTAGTAAAATAATGGAATCTGGGCAAGAAAATGTTCAAGACGGGGAAGGATTGAATGATCAGAATGTTGTTTCTGAAAGACAAGATGGAGGCGCCAAATCAGAAGAAGTTGAAACTAGTAAAATAATGGAATCTGGGCAAGAAAATGTTCAAAATGTTGATGAAAGAATTTGTAGAAATGATTCATTTTCATTTTCTGAACAAGAAACGGAAATTGTCAATCAAGATGAGGTACTATTGAATGATAAAAAATTTGTTTCTCAAGTGCTAGATGGAGGCACTAAAACAGAACACGCTGGAAGTAGTAAGAAAGTACAAACTCGGCTAGAAAAGTCTAGCAACATAAAGTGCCTTGCAGATTCTGATGATTTTGATTATGATGATCCTGCATTTTTGAAGCAATCAGTTGAAGCAATAGATCGAGTTTGCCAAAGTCAATACGATGAAGGATTAAATGGTCAAAATTATGCTTTTAAAGGACAATATGGATCCGCAAAAACAGTAGAAGCTGGAAGTAGTAAGATAATGGAATCTCGACAAGCCAATGTTCAAAGTCTGCATGAAAGTATTTTTAGGAATGATTCATATTCAGTTACTGAACGAGACTTTGAAATAGATAGTCGAGATGCAGTACTATTGAATGATCAAGCTGGAAGTTTTAAAAAAACAGATCAAGCTGGAAGTATTAAGAAAGTAGTTATTGGGCAAGAAAATGCAGCAAACAAAAAAATCAATTTAGATGTTGATGATCCTCAATTTTTGAAGGAACAAGTTGAAGCAACTGGTAAATTTTACCAAGGTCAAACAAGTACTTTCTTGGTTCATGATTCGGATTCAGACGAATCGATGAATTATTATTTTGAATTTGTAGAGCCAAAACTTTTAGCTGAGCTTGCCGCGAAACATAAAGCCGAAGAAGAAAAAAATCAAAAAGGAGATAATGTACTAGTTATTGATTCGGACACATTATCTGGTACATCACCAACTGATTCTAGTAGTCCTTGGACTCCTGGTTCCCAGCCAAGTTTTGATTTGCGTATAACACCAAAAATTGAAAGGCAGAAACTCAGGGCAGAAAGAAAAAGAAAAAGGGAAGAACAGAGAAGTCGACGCAAGAACAAGTTTCAAAAAGCAGCAGTGGAAGGAGAAATCAATCAGCCATGATGAGTGATTTATTTTATGTTTTAAAAAATATATCTACAATCCAGATTGATGTTTTGAATGATTTTTTTTTTCTGGCTTCACATATTGCACTTTTAATAAAATTTGGTTATCATATTCAATGGTTTTTTTTTGTTCAATGGTCACCCTGGTAAACATTGTATTTATCATATAGACATATAAGTACAATGGAATGTTGATGCATGCTTTGTTAAATTTTTTTAATATTTATGTTCTACAAGTATATATTCATTTTCTATATTTTATCACCAGTGATATCACACGTAAACAGTTTTTAATATTCATGTTTTACAAGTATACATTCATGTTTTATTTCATTTTCTATATTTTATCACCAGTGATATCACACGTAAACAATTTTTAATATTCATGTTTTACAAGTATTTATTTTATATACTTTATCACCAGTGATATGATACGTAAACAGTTTTTAATATTCATGTTTTATAAATATTGGTAATTTTATACACAGTATTTTTTTAAATTTTTTTTATAGTTAGTGATAATACAGGTAGATATATTTTTAATATTGCAATGTTTTCAATCATCTTTTTGTGTTTGAAATATTATTTTTGAATTTAAAGTTGACATCTAAGTTTAATCAGCAAAAGAAGGTTCAACAATTGTTTAAGATACATCATTTGTATATCACAAGTGATATACTACAGAATCCTTGTTCTAATAAAAAGTACTACTACAGAATCCTTGTTCTAATAAAAAGTACTAGCTGTTATGTTAACATAAGACTTGGGGCTTATCATTCATTTGCTATCTTTTTGTTGATAGCAGCTTCAACGATTTCTTGGGCTTATCATTCATTTGCTATCTTTTTGTTGATAGCAGCTTCAACGATTTCTTGGACTGTTTTTTCGTCTTTGTCCTTGTTTTCATCTTCAAACTTCTTTGCATAGTCCGTCATCACTCCCCTCTTTGTGTTTACTTCATGCATTAAAATCTTTGTCACATACCTCTTCCTCATTATGTTTATTTGCAGTTGATGATCTCTGTTTGTTTCGGGAACAATTTGAGGATTCCATTTAGACGCCATCTCTCCTTGATAAAGCTCCATATGCATCATTGTGTACAAGCCACTGTCGATTTTGTTTTCCAGAGTTTGCCATTTGAATTTCATCACTTTTGGCTGTTTGTCGTTGCTTAGCTTCTTAACACACGTGTTTCCATGCTTCGTCAAGTAGTTGATCAACAAATTTTTCTGCATAAATTAAAATTTAAGAAATTAGTTATTGTGTATAGCCATGTAATTTATCTGCATTTTTATAATTCTACATTCAAGTAACATTATATATTTACTTACTATTTTGCCAAAGGCGTCTTGATACTTTTTCTTGTATTCCCCATTTGAGTCGTTATCCAGTATCATAGCATTTGCTTTCTCAAGGTTGAAGACGATCACAAAATAATCACCTCCAACTATTGTTGGGAAAAACACAATTCTCACATCTTTCATCTTCTTCTTAGCTTGTGAAGAAATCATGTATTTGTGCAGCAACTTTTCAAACTTCTCATCATCGATCTCATTCAAACTCTAATTTTCCATCAGTTCCAAATCCTATAGATAAAAGATTTTTTTAAATATAAATTTAGTTCTTATATTTCTTAAATGATAGAACATTTTTTTTTCGTTATAAATTTTAAATGAACTTACGAAGTCAGTTGTTGCAAAGTATTGCCTTCTTAACCCTTTGCCTCCTGTGTGTATCCTTTCCTCGTAATTTAACACTTTAACAAAAGTGTCAATTACTTTTTTATGTATCTTGAATCCAGGTGCAAGAGTTTGAATTTCTTCTCTGTTTGCTATAGTTCCACTTCCATCATCGAATACTTTTTCACTGCAAAACGTTTATTATGTATTAGATTTATCACTAGTTTCTAATGAAAATTATCCACGACTAAATAGTAAATATTAAATTTTTTTACCTGATCTGTCCTTGCATACAGAAGATGCTGTTTGCTGAAATCATTTCATCATAGTGCAACGTATCTTGTGTTCTGGACATCTCGTTCATGTACGGCGATTTATAATACATCGATGGTTTTGTGATCCTTTTTCCTCTTCCTTGTGCTTCCTCCTGGGCAATACTTTCTATTTCGCTTTCTTGTTCTGTACCAAATGCATTCTCCTGGACTTCCGGGCTTTCATAATTTTTATCATCTGTTGCATAATTTTTTGTTAAGTTTTTTTGTTTTTTATATAATCTATAAGTGTAAAAACTGATACGTTTTTTTGATAAAAAATTATGTTTTTACCTTTAGTTTTTTCTGCATCTTGTTTTGCTTGTTGCCTTGTATTTTTCTTTGGTGTTGTTTCTGCTGCTGCTTCCTTTGTCGCTTTTTTTGTTGCAGCTTCTTCTTTGTTTTTTTCTTTAGATGTCTCTTTGTTTTCTTCTGTTTGTGATTTTGTTTTTTCTGCAACAACAGCTTCATGTTTGTCCTCTGCATGTTTCTTTGTTTCTGTTGGAGCTTCATGTTTGTCCTTTGCATGTTCCTTCTTTTCTAGTGCTACTTCCTTTATGGGCTCTATTGTTGAAGCTCCTTCTTTGTTTGTTTCTGTTTGAGCAGATGTTTTTTCTCCATCTTTATCTGCTTTTGGTTTTTCTGAACTTTTCTTTTTTGGTGTTTGCTTTCCTGCAACTTTTTTTGCTGGTTTTTGAGCATCTTCTTTTGCAGTTGCATCCTTTTCTGTATTTGTAGCTTTCTCTTCCGCCTGTTTTTTCTTTGCCTCTTCTTCCTCTTTCTTCTTATTTTCAGCATCAGCATTCCTTTTTCTTTCAGCCTCCTCTTTCGCAGCTTCTTGCTGCTTCTTCTTTACATCTGCTTCTAAAAAGGATTTTTTCAACTTCAACATTTATACATTTCTAGTTACATATCACTAGTATTTGTTAAAGCATCATTATATTTTTGTTGTTTTTGCTAGCCATAGTTTGTTAAAAGTATTATTATACATTATTAGTCATTTATCATTTAACATTGATCAATAGTGATTTAACACTAGTTATTTAACACTAGTTTATTTTTATGACTAGTGGTTAATCACTAGTTATTTGTCAATAACATGAACATGCTAAATTATTTGATTTTTCTGACCTCTTTGAGCTTTGATTTTCTTTGCATCTTCTTGCTTTTTCTTTTTATCTTCAGCATCGGCTTTCCTTTTTCTTTCTGCCTCGTCTTTCGCAGCTTGTTGCTTTTTCTGTTTTTCAAGTCCTTCGTAGTATATTTTATCAGCTTCGGCAAAGTCTGATTTGTTGTTGTTGTTCTCCTCGTGGACAGATTCAATTAACCCAACAGGACTATGAATATCATTTGTTGTTGCAGCTTTGCTAGTTGATGCACTAGCAATGTAATATGAATAATCCTTGGGTTCATCTACTTGCACTTCATTTCTAAACTCTCTTTTGAATCTTTGTACAAACAAGTTTAATCTTTCATCACCTTCAAAGACCTCTTGCATTTGCAAGTTTTCATTAATCAAATCTTGAAGCTCTCTTCTCTCTTTCAAAACTCTTTCAAACTTTTCTTCTATCGTCTCGTATATAAGCTGTGATGGAAAAAAACACGTGTTAGGAATCTTACATCACTGTTAATAATCTATTATCACTATTTTTTTCTTCTATGACCTGATTAAATATTATGTTAATTTTTCAACTTTAATGTATTATCACTATTGATAATATATTAAAAATCAACTTTTAATGTATTATCAATAGTGATAAAACTAAAAAAGAGATTCAACAGATTATCTATAGTGATAAGATTATCAATAGTGATAATCAGTATTTTTAGTAACTATTCAAATATTATGTTAATATTTCAACTTTAATTTATTATCACTATTGATAATCTATTAAAATTAAATTTAATGGATTATCAATAGTGATAAAACTAACAAAAAAATTCTGCATATAAGATTCAATAGCCATAATCACTATTGATAAACTATTATCACTATTTTAGTTTTGTTTATTGATTAATTATTGTGTTAATTTTTTCATCTTTAATGTATTATCACTATTAATAACCTATTAAAATCAACTTTATTGGATTATGAATAGTGATAAAATATATTTGATTTTACTGACCTCTCTGAGTTTTTGCTTCTCATTTTCCTGTTCATCAGCATTATTTTCTTCATCATCTTCTATCACTGAAACCAATCCAAACCGTCCATTCTTCATCTCCAAGTTTTCTCTTTCTTCTAAAAGCTCAAAAGTCCAGTTTCTGATGCCAGGCCATTTTCGTGGTACATTCATCTCAGCAAACTTTGTGTGATGCAAGTAAACCAGCTGTTTACAGTATAATATTTAATAAAAAGTGTCATGCATTAATAATATAATATTAGACATAAATAAATAAAAAATTAAAGTGTAGATTAAAATTACCATTAGCACAACGTTCGGGCCGTAGTACCAGTTTTCTGCTGTCGTGTCTTTCCAGTTGACCTTGCTTACTTGAATGCATTCCCAAATGTAAGTGCACCAGTCAAAGTCGCTAATGACATCATCATGTTGTATGTTGTTTATCACATGATAGTTTATTCTCGAACTGTTATCACATTTTATCATGCAGTTTGCAAAGAGCATGAGGTAATTCATTTTGAACATGAAGTCTGTATCAGTTGTCTTCTGAATAACCTTTGAAATATCTGTTGTTGTTGGATATTGCTTCTCTCCAAACTGTGCTTTGAATCTGTTTAAGAACACATCGTTGTTTTCTCTTTCATGCTCAGATTCTAGTCTTCTTTTTCCCATTGGGATTCCTGTTGCTTCTCTGATTTTCTTTGGTGTGAACTTAATTTTTTTGCCATTTGCCAGTGGCAACTCCATGTTCTGTGTGTCTAGGTTTTTAAGTACAAAATACGTGATCCGTGCCGGTACTTTGCTAAATCGAAGTTCCAACAAACTACCAAAGCCCATTTGTCTAATCACCCTTTTCCTTTCCGTCGATAGATTTCGATTAGCATTGAAGAGAGGCTGAACAGTTGTTTTAGCCCTCAATGGCTTGAATTTATCTTCATTTTTTACTACCATTAGTTCCATTTTTTCTTCATCAGATTCTTCTTTCTTTTTTCCTTTTCCTTTTACTGTTCTTTTTTTCCTTTCCTCAACTTGATTTGCTTTTTCGTCTCTTTTCCTTTTGTTTATATTCTCTTGTTTTTCCTCTTGTTTCTTTTTTCCTGCAGGAACTCTTGTTGGCTTTTTTCCAGGTTCTATTTCAGTGGCTTTTCTTTTTCTTTCTGTTACTTCCTTTGAAGCAAACGCGACTACTTCTGTTGATGTTGTTTGTTGCTCAACTAAATCTAGTTGCTGTCTTTTAGCATCAATTTTTCGTCTGTATGTTAGTTTTTTCGATGTCGAAGATGGTGTTTTGTTACCTTCAGTATTGCTTTCTGTGTTCAAATTTGCACAAATAAAGATGTATTAGGTTAGTCATTCATTTAATATATTTTTTAAATATATTAAATGTGATACATAAGAAGTTTATAAGTATGCATCATACATTTTATGATATTTAATTTGTTAGTTTTATCAATATTGATAATCCATTGAAGTTATTTTTAATGGATTATCAATAGTGATAATACATTAAAATATCAATACAAGTATGTCGCATTCTCACATATTTGATCACATTTATATATTTATAAAGAATAAATATTTTTTTATTTTCTTTTAAATGTACCTAGTGTTTTACCAATCTGCGGAGAAAGGTTTAGAATCGGGCATGTATTCAGAACTGCAGTTACAAAACAATGTTTTATGTAAGTTTTTGTCTGAGTTATGAATTTTGTAATTTTTTTTTAATAAATACTAACCCGATAAAGCATCTTCTATTTGAATTTCAGTACCTGGCAAATCTTCGAGTGGTGTTAAATTGAGAAAAATATCTCCATCTACATTTTTTTTAAATAGAAACTAATAAATTTCTTTTGTATTTCCAAACATTTTTGATAAATTTTGTTATATAATTTATCAATCCTTTCAAGTTTGTTATTCTAAAGACTCTTATCAATGTTGATATACATATACCAAAACTTACATTGTGCTTTTTTGTTTATATTGATTATAATAATCTTATATAAACCCATAAGCGATATAATAATTTAAAAAAAAAATGGCGCTTATAGTTTTTAAATTTATATGAACTTAAAAAAATAATAAACCTAATAAACTTCACATAAATCTTTCTTTAAAGTTATAATTTATTAAAAATTTTATAAAAATAATCAAAAAAATCAATACAATATGACTTTAATTGATGATTAGAATCTAAAATTAACAATACATAACAAATCATCTCAATATCCTCGAAATACCCAATTTAAACTCAGAAGTAGGTTATTATAATCAATATATGGATTAAAACATCAAATTAACAGATTAAATTAATTAAATTTAGAATAAATGTTCTAATAATCATCAAAACTAATAAATTATGAGTTAGAGAAACCATACTTTCTTCCTGACTTGGTGTTTGTTCGTTTTCCATCGTTTTTTTTGAGGTATTAGATCCGTCTTGTTCCGATTCATCCATTTCTTTCGATTTCCCTTTGTGATTGAAGGTTTTGATTAGGTTTGTTTTTGATTTTAGAGAGGGTTATGGTTTGTTTTGATTCTAGAGAGAGAAATGATAGCGGTTTGTGTTTTGTAGAATGAGAATGAAAGTGGTTGGGATGCATTATGATTGGGCGGGTTTTATTATTAATTTATAAATTCCAACTTCCGCTTTTTTTTAGTGTAATATCAATGCTGATAGTATGATAGTGATTGATGATAAAAGTTTTTTAACTTTTTCAGTTAAAAACGGTTTATTTTTTATCGACAGTTATTTTTTTTGATTTATCAATAGTGATAAATAATAAATTTTTTATTTATACACCAATGGTGTTAGTATTATATCTTTAGTATGTGTAATATCAATGGTGATATTATCCTTATTTTAAGATTCACTTTTTTGGTTAAAAAAATGTTTTTTTATATTGTTTTTTTATTTATCTATAGTGATTAGTGATAAATTTGTGGTTTTTTTTTAACTAATGCAATATTACTGTTGAAAAATATCACTGTTGATAAATGTCTGTTTTTTGTTATTCTATTATCAATATTGATAAAGATATAAATTTTGTTTTTCCTTATCACTGTTCATATAAGCATATACTATCACACTATATGCAATATCACAGTTGATAAAGTCAACATCATTATTGATAAAAGTATAAAAAACATCTATTTTTTAATTTCTACAAATATTCCATTGAATATCACTATTGATATAAAGTATAAGCTGAACAAAACATCATGATAAATATTGTGTTGATAATATTAAGATGCATTTTTAAACCAAAAGTACCAAGTTTTCATACAGATCATACTGTTTTAGAATACATAACCAAATTGTTCAATGTGTTAAAAGTTACACACATTCAAAATAAAAGTAGCAATTTTGTTACACAGAATGACACTCATGACAAATCATTTTTGTTCACTTGGTCCTGCTTCTGTTCCTTCTCCTTGAATGTTTAATGCTTTATCAGACATCAACTTCCTGTGGTTGTTCATTTCATGGAGCAATATTTTTGTTGCAATTCTTGCTCTCAAGGTATCAATCTGCTTTCGGTGATCTTTATGACTTTCGTTGTAGATCCCTGTTTGCCATTTTCCAGCAGTCTCTCCTTGATACAGCTCCATATGCATCATCATGTATATAGCACAGTCTACTTTTTCTTCTTTTGTCTTCCACTTCATTTGCATCACTGTTGCTTTCTTAATTTTCTTTCGTAATTCTTCTCCTTTTGGATGTTGATACGCCATCAGGTGGTTGACAAAGATTTCCTTCTGAAATTGTAAATATATAAATATCGTTAGATATGTTTTTATTTTTGCTAATTAGACTAATTTTTTAAAGGTTACTTACCACAAAATCAAAATTTTCCTTGTATTTCCCTTCGTATGTGGCATCTGAATCGCTGTTGTCTAGTATCACAGCCTTGACTTTATCCAGGTCAAAAACTATGACGTAGTAATGCCCATGTGCTATGATTGGAAAGAAGACCTGTGTATTTTATCATAAATTTCTTAGACTATACCTATTTTAAGATAATATAATAATCATATTAGTAGAATCTAATAGACTGTTTTTTTACCAGTCCGACGTCCATCATTTGCATTTGTTTGACATTGTTTTTTGTCTGAATCTCAAATAATTTGCTAAACAATTGGTACTGGGAGTCTAACTTCAAGGCTCTGTCCTCTTTCTTGTCTTGTAGTACTCCAGGTACCTGTTTCGATTTTTTTTTTCAAAATCAAATGTTAGTGCATTATTTAGATGTTTTTTTTAATTTTATTTAATATCTTACCGTCATTCCTGTATAAAAGAATTGGCGTCTCAAATTGTTTTCTTTGAAACTTTCTTCATAATTCAGAATTGATACATATGTGTCGATCACTGAAGTTTCAACTTCCGTTTTTGGTGCCAGCGTCTGGAGACTTCCTTTCATCAACATATTACCTTCTCCATCGTTAAAAACTTCATCCCTGTGTAATATATCACAAGTTATAATCATAAAGCTTAATAATGATAAAGTTTTAAAAGTTAAAAGCATCATTTAGATGATTACCATTCATTTTCGTTGTCTCCAAAGATGGTTGATGTCAAAATCTTTTCATCTTCTGTTATTTCAGCCTTTGTGTCTATATTCTTGTTGATGTAGTTTGACCTGAGAAATCTGTACTCTTTTTCAGATTGCTTCCTGGCGTTTTCGTCTTCTTGGTTTTGAATTTCTTTAATTAGTAAACTAAAACCAAGATTGATGTTCTCGTGGGAAGCTTCTGGCTGGTTTTCCTTCACTCTCTTTCCTTTTCTTTCGATTTCTTCTTCAGCTTTTCGTTTTCCTTCATTTTCGTTTTCAGCATCATCTTTTTCTAACTTTTTTGATTCATCAACATCATCATCATATTCACTATTCAGATTCATCTCTTGTGTTTCCATCATCTCTGTATCATGATAATCTTCTGGTTGATGATTGTCATTTTTTTCTTTTTGATTTGTTGCCTTTTCATTTGATGTTTCTTGTTGCCTGTTCGATCCAGTTTCTGAGACACATTCTTCATCATTATGCTCATCGGTGTAGTGTGGGTCGTTTCTTTCTTCTGCGTCAGCTTCTATTTCCAATTCATCACCGGAATCTGTTTCATCTTTTGGAGGTTTTGGACCTTCCTCATCTTCATGATTTCCTGCATCATCATCATCATTTAAATCGTTGTCTTCATATTCTGTTGATGATGATGAGTAGTATTGTTCCCGTTCCTCCTCTTTGAAGATGTTTTTCAACTTTTCTTGAATTTCTTTTAGTTTCTCATCAGATCCAAATTTAAATAAATTCTCGTTGATCTTCTCTTCTATCTCCGCTTTTTCTATCAATATGCTTTCGATGCTCTCTTCAAGCATCTCATACATTTCCTGCAATGATTATTAATATACATATTTTAGTATGTAAAAACTTTTTCATATATTACATCTACACTGTATATCACTATCGATAATGTATTAAATTAACTTGCTTCTATAATATAGTTATTATTGATGATCTATTTAAATTTTAAATGTATTATCAATAGTGATAAATTTATCTTAAAGAAAAGTCCTCATGTATTAACAAAACAAAAATGAACTTTAATAAGACTATCAATAGTGACAATCACTATTAATCTATTCTCTAATTTAACAATCACTATTGATTAATTTTTATCTGATTTTTTCTTTAATGTCTTATCACTATTGATAATATATTAAAATGAAATTTATTGGATTATCAATATTGATAAAACAAACAAAAGAAGAATTATCTATAGATAATCAATAGTGATAAGTTTAACAAAGAAATGAATCAATATTTTAGTTAATATCACGATTGATAATGTATTAAATTTAACTTGCTTCTATAATTTTTTATTTTATCAATATTGATAAATTTATCTTAAAAAGAAGTTTATTATCATTAGTCATAAAATTTACACATCAGAAATGAACTAATAGATTATCGATAGTGATAATTATTAATAATCTATTCACTAATTTAACAATCACTATTGATTAATTTTTATCAGATTTTTTCTTTAATGTATTATCACTATTGATAATCTATTAAAATGAACTTTAATGGATTATCAATAGTGATAAAACAAACAAAAGAAGATTTTTCTAATAGATAATCAATAGTGATAAATTTAACTTAAAGAAATATTACTAGATAAAATATTATTTTAATTTTCTTTAATGTATTATCAGTATTGATAATATATTGAAATACAGTTTTTTATCTTACTTGATTCTGTGCTTCTTCTTCTGCTTCATTCATATCATCCAGTATTTCTACTTCTCCCATCGATTTGTTTTGTAGTTCTTCTGTTTCTCTTCTTTTCAGGAGACTTGAATTCCAGCTTCTGAATGTTGGTGTTCGTCTCATCACTTTGAAATTCTCGAGGTTTGTATAGTGCAAGTATGCTAGCTGTTTCATAAAATATACAACGTATTAATAGTGTGAAAGATTAAATTCATTAAAAAAAATTAGAATTTTTTACTTACCATCAAGAAAATCACTGGACCGTCATAAACAACATTCTTTTTGTTTTTTTTCTTGTTATCCCATCCAAGCTTTGATGTACTCACCCCATTTAGTACATGTGTGCACCAGTCTATTTCACTTACGTCATCTCCTTCAAAGACATTATTCAATACTGTGAATCTGACAGTTGAACTGTTGTCACAGCCTGCAAATGTGTTTGAGATCAACGACAAAACGTTCAACCTGAACATGTAGTCCGAGTTTTTTGACTCAATTATTACATCAGATAAAGCTTTCAATGTTAGCTTGTTTACATTGCTGAATTGCTGTTTCCACGTCAGTATAATTGGGTCATTGTATTCTCTTTGCCCTTCTCTTTCCAACTTTTTGTGTCCCATTGGAATTCCCAGAGTTTGATTAACTGATTTTGGAGTCAAAAATATGTCTCCTGTTGGACACTCTATCGTCATTGTATTTGTGTTCAGCTTGTCTACAACAAAAAACGCCAGTTTTGTTGGAATTTCATATATTGGAAAGTCTATTAAGCATCCAAATCCCATGTCCCGTATGACTTTTTTTCTT
This sequence comes from Glebionis coronaria, assembly GCA_025667525.1. Taxonomy (NCBI): domain Eukaryota; kingdom Viridiplantae; phylum Streptophyta; class Magnoliopsida; order Asterales; family Asteraceae; genus Glebionis; species Glebionis coronaria. The sequence goes on from CM046881.1 coordinate 38,371,365, forward strand.
TGTGCGGTCAGTCCCCGCATTGCTTCGAATAAAGGTCTCACGGTTGCGCGTGATGTCAGTACAGGATGTTTTTTTTCTGTTTTCTTTTTGTTCTTTTTCTTATCTTTCTGCTCTTCTTCTTCTTCTTCACTTTCATCAATTTTTTCATCTTCATCACCTCCTCTGCATCTTGATGTTGATGCTTTGTCCATATTTGTTCCAGATAGTTTCTTACACTTACTTCTGATTTTCATTTTTTTTCTTCCACCAGTTTTCTTTTCTGCGATTAGATTGCAAGTTTATTTTAATTTTGTTAGTAATGTCATTATAAGATCCAAATATCATTGATACATTAAATAAACATAACATTTCACAAACAAATAGGATTCAGTAGTTACTTTGGCTTATGATTAATGATTATACATTCAAATAACTAACACATCTAGTCTCTGAATAGAAGATGGACGAGAGGCTGTTTACTAGTTGTTTTAATGTACTGGTAACTATGTATCTAAAGTAAAGATGCACTTTGATACATAATAACTTTACATACAAACCTAAATGTATATAATTTGTTTCATTAATGTTTTCAAATCAACTAGCATTCCTAAATTTTTAAAATTACCAAAACCAAAATGTTGTTACACTTTTTTCATTATTACATATTTTTCATTGTCTAATGCTTTTTATCAATAGTGTTAAAGCACTTAGCAATGTTTTGTAAATCCTATTATCACTACCGATAAGCCTCTTAAAATTGTTAAGTTGATGTTTTAATGATAACCCTATCAATAGTGATAAAGTACTTACCAATGCTTTTATCAACTATTTTTTTAAAACCTTTTTTTGTAATGCTATATCACTATTGATAAATCACTTCTCATTCATAAATCAGTTTTATCTATTTTTTAAATTCCTTTCTGTAATTCTATATCACTATTGATATACCACTTCTCGTTGATAATCCCAGTTCTAACTATTTTTTTAAAACCTTTTTTCTGTAATGTTATATCACTAGTGATAAAACTTTTATCATTGTTGATAAACATAAGTTTTAACAATATTTTTTGCATTTTAATTCTATATCAATAGTGATAAACCACTTATCTTTCGTTATAAGCTATGATTTTTAGTGGCAAGTGTTTTTGTTGGTTTTAAGCCTAAAATCATCAATTTAATTGATTAAATCAATTATAATCATAATAAGCATATTAATTTTCTCAATAATCATCAAAATACTTTATAAATCATCAATTAAACAGATTTTAATCATGAAAAATATAAATAAGCATTCTAATATTCACAAAAATCGTTTAAACATCATGTAATCAAACTCATAAGCATGCATGTAATTATCTAAATATCATATAAATCAATTAAATCATATTAATCATAATTAAAACTTAAAATCATCAAATTAAAACTATAAAATGTTGTATAAATTGAATAAATATGTTTTACCCTCTAATTTTGCTTCTGTCACGTCGATTTTCACTGTTTTTTTGCTCGAATCAGATGCAGTATTCTTCTGTTCTTCCATTCTTGTGTTTTTTTGTTAGATTTTGAAGGTTTTTGGTGGCTTTTTTTGATGATTTGTAGATGTTTTTAGTGAGAGAAAATATATGGGTGACGGTTTGTTTTTAGAGAGAGAGAGACTGTGTGTTTTTTGTTTCGAAAAATGAGCGGGTGGTTACTTTTTAATTATTGGTATATTTTCAATCTTTCACTCAAGTTTGCAAAGTTAACAGTTCTGGTCCCTCCGTGTTTTTTATCATTTGATCTGGTCCCTCCCAAATGGATGGTCCAGATTAAGCCCTTGGTTTCCACCAAAATACAAGTTTCTTTAATAACCGGACTCTTTTTTAATAAGAGCATATTACTTTCTCCATTGTTTAATTTTAGATTTAAGTTCATTTGGATACCAAACTTTATTTGGATACTAAGGGACTAATCTCCACCACTCATCTCCATCTTAATCTAATAGATAAGATTAAATATAAAACCAATTTCTTCTTTTTTTCCAAACATTAATATCTTTTAAACCGTCAATCATTATACGAAAAAAATATACCATTACAACAGGTATTTAATTATCTTTCTACAGATATGCTATATGATATACTTTCGACAAATTATTTTTTTTTGTTTTTTTCGTAATTTATCATATATGATAGTAACACTGGTATCATATATGATATAACTTATCATATATGATATAAACCAATATCATATGATATAAACCAATATCATATGATATAAACCAATATCATATGATATAAACCAATATCATATATGATTCTGTAATAATTTGTAACATAACACTAATATCATATATGATAAAACACTATTATCATATATGATATTTTACGCAAATTAAAAAAAAAACGAGTTTTTTTTCTTCAAAAGTATATCATATTGCATATCTGTAGAAAGCTAATTAAATGCTCGTCGCGATGGTATATTTTTTTCCGTTTAACACTTAACGGTTTAAAAGATATTTAAGTTTTAAAAATAAGTGAAATAATTAAATACTTTTAATCTCAACCATTAGATATGATGAGGATGGATGGTGGGGATAAGTCCCTTAGTATCCATGATATATATGGTATCCAAAATAACTTGACTCTTAATTTTAATAGGAGTTTTTATGGTTACCACAAATAATGTCGAGAATAAAAAGTTGTTACCGATTCATATTGATAGTGACCTAGTTTTTTCATGTTTCCAATATTTTTTCAAATATATAAGTATATATCGTTAAATTAGTGCAATTGGTATATTGATATTAAATTTATTTTAGGTAAATGTTTTCTTGATTGAAAATTTACAATCAATTCTATGAATATATTATGTTAAGGGTATTCACTATGGTAGTTTAAGAAGAGGTTTATAAAATAATGAAGAGGTCTAAGAGTTTGTAAATCATAGTGGAGATAGGTTTGTAAATAGGTTTATGATGTATAAGTCTAAGATATTAGACCTCCTCAAAATTTAATACATGTATAAATATTAAGAATTTCTAAACTTTAATAAGTTTATACATAGTGCAAAAAGGTTTATAAAACTAAAACCTTTACAAATTAATGTAAATTGGGTAAGTATGACATTTTGAGTTTCATATTGGTTAAATATGGAATTATCCCTTAAATTTTAGACCTTTTAAAAGTTCAACCATTATAGATGCTCTAATGTCATATGCATAATGCATAAACAATAACATAATGGACGAGCAAGTTTGCCATAAACAATTCAATATCAGATGTTATGTTGCAATATTTAACTCATTATTTCTATGTTAACTTATTTGTAGTAATCGATATTTATGAGTATTGTGTATTCACTTTTTTTATAAATATAGAGAATTTCGAAGTGGCCTTGAGATTTCTTGCCTTGAACTCGTGTTTTTCGAGTATATTGATCGTAAATGTGAATTCATTCCTTCTTAAAAATGTTGATTCGTGTTAACTTAATTTTTCTGTTATTACTTTGCATTGGTTTGATATAAGTAAATGACTATATTAGATGTGGCGAAGAGGTTGAGTAGGGTAAGGGTTTAATACGAGTTTGGCTCAAGATCGTTAAAAAATATTTGTAACTTTGATTCAATGTCTATTTCCACCCTATACCTTTTTGGTACATCGTTTTTTGTCACAAAACCATCTTCCATTTCCTGATAAGGAATATTACACTAATGAAAGACGTTGTCGATTTATATAATGGGTCTAACATAGAGTTGGACAAGCAAAATCATTGGTTAAGCATTAACCTTATATGCATTAGGTGTCGTGTGAACCATGTTGTAATGTATGGTTAACCAATTTCAAGATTAGCTGTTAAAAAGAACGCATATACTCGAGTATTCTTACTAACGATTAATGCATCTCTTTAAAATGCCCGTGAATTTCACGGGTCTTTTAGCTAGTTTAATAATATATGACACGTGTCACGAATATTAGTTACAAGCATTACACATATTATTAATACACGCTAAGTATTTACGTATAATAATAAAACATAGCAAGAAATAAAACATGACATTTAAAACACAAACACACACAAGTAATATTCAAGTGCGAAAATTAAAACGAAACATTGTTTGTATACATGTGGGCTAGCGTGTAAAACAAAGAAAAGAGAAGTGGGCCAAGCCGACCCATTACCATTTTGACTGGCAAAGATATTCCAGGAAATTCACTTTTAGAGCTTTAGAAAAATTAAACAAAAACCCTATTTGGTGTCTCCTTGGCCACCGGCTTTATCAAGAAAAAGGGAGAGGGAAAAAGCTTGTTGAATTGAATTTGGTTACGAGTTTGTGTTCGTGTCTATAACCTTAATTACTACGCGTTGGTAATCATTTGATCATTAATCTTTTTATGTTTTCATTTAATTATGAACCATCTTGAATTACTTAATGATCACATGATAGTTAAATGATAAAAACATGGAGGATTCAGGTTTGGGTTTGAATTGGTCGGTTGTGCACACGAATCAAGAGTCAAAAGACTTTTGGTGGTTGTTTTTATTCCACCAGCCGCAACCCATAAGGGGTGGTGGTGTTTCCCTTGTTCAGCCATAAGCCAAACAGCCCACAGTGGCTGTTGGTTGGTTATCAGTGGGAACCGAGAGCATAACATTGGTCAGGACAGTGGGAACTTATCTATAGCCGGTGGGTACATTCCGGCTAATAGTGGCAGACGGTAATAGTTGGGGTTGTCTGGCCGCCGGCTAAGAACCCCAGCCGCCGGTTGGGGTGGCTGTTTTGGTGTCTAGGATTGTTTTGTTAAGTGTGACCTAGACGGGTGTCTCGGTAGGATTGGGTTAAGGGCTCGGGTACACATGAATGACTTATTAAAATTCCTTAATTTAATTTTGATTAATTTTAAACATGTATTATTAATTAAATTTCCATGAGTATATGTTATAATTATTTTAATAAAATAATCCATGAAACTTAGGTTATAATTATTTTTATATAATTATTCATGACACTTGGCATATTTATTTTGTTACAAAGTAACCATGGATTAATTAAGTTAAAACTATACCTTAATTTAATTAATCAAGTATAAGCTTATAGTAAACTTTTATTACTTTTAACTAAGCTTTATTATTAATTAATAATCCTTAATAAACCATGCCTTATATTATTAATTAATAATTATCATGGATAGACTAAAATACTTTATTATTATTATACTTTACTATTATGACATTTAAACCACGATGACTTATAATTATGCTTAATAAAGCTCTAGCTTATATTTTTGACTTATCGAACAAGCTTATTATTATTTATGTAAACTTTCTATTTTGGGAACTTACTAACTGTAAAAACTTACTATTTATGGAAACATGCTATTTTTAGAAAGTTAATTATTATGATATTATAAGTATAATAATACAGAAATACATGTTATACAATAATCAGAAGTACATGAAAACATGAATAAGTACAAGATAATAATTAAAACATTAAAACATGACAAGAACATATAAAATAAGCTAAGAACACTCGAAACCAGTAAAACACACAGTAATCAGACAACTCATTCATGTCCCTTATTTCTGTAGTATTCGAGAAGTCGAAGTAGATCGTTCAGCTTCCATTCTAGTTTCACTACTAGACATAAGGTACGGATATTCCGTCCTTCTGTATGGACATTCCTTCGTATGTTTTGATTAGGATTCCCCATTTGAAGCCATTTGTTTTCACCAGTTATTTTATATGTTTTAAATGCTTATGTTAATTTTTGAATGCCTGAGCTATATACATACATGTCAGTTCATCTAGTTATGGAAGTACCATAACCATAACACTGGAGGCACCAGTGTTATGACTTCCCCACGACGGAGTGATTGCTCGTGGCGTCCCTTCAGTTTGGCCATTTATTTATATTATCATGTGGGGCGTATGGGTGCATCCTAGTACATGTTTCAGTCAGGATTTTCATGTTGAATGTGGTGTGTGCCTTACATCCAGGGGCGGAGCCATGTAGAAAAAAGGGGGGGGGCAACTGCCCCCAATGAACTCTTAAATAATCCTATTACTTAGTGTTATTTCTGGAAATTAATCGAGGTGCCCTCAGTCGAGAATTGAAAATGCCCTCGACGTCGGAAGAGATGGTCGGAAAAAAAAGGAGACGACCAGTTTTATGAAGTTTTTTTAGTCGGAGAAGATAAATGATGATGTATTGGCGGAATAAAGATTTGCAGGATTTTTCTATACGTGTTAAAATTTTACAGTAGTACTAAATCTAGAGATCTGTTAAAAATTAATATTCTAAGTGTTTATAACTTTTAATAGAACTCGTGATCTATTTATGAAAAGCAAATGGTCTAATGTAGCCAAAACATAAAGATATCTTTATTAATTTAATATTAATTCTCATTTTACTTTGAACGAATCGTCTACTTTTTTTGGGTAATACTTGTTTCGTTTCTTTAATAAATACCAACGTTTTAAAACTTAGATGGACCCGACTGTTTTAGCCGACTAAACCGATTTCGATCGAAAAATCAGGTAAAATTGACTCGAGTTTTATATTTTATAAACTTGGTGTGACTCGCCGGGTTTGAAGCGACTCGGTTAGTTTTATATATTTGCAACGTAACTTTGTATTTACATGTTATATTTGTCAGTAAATGGTTTTTAGGCCAAAATATTCATGATTTTTAAATTGGAAATATATATAGTTTTCTTTTATGAAAAATCGGATCGATCTAACTATCTAATCGGTTGAACCACTCGATCGGTCAATTCAAAACCCGGTTTTCAAAACACCAAAAAACGGTGTTTTTCTCAAGCTTCTTCTCGAACGTAATGTTGGTTTGATTTTTGCTCATCGCTGCTTGATCGTAAATTTTTTTTTACCCCCCGTAATCTTAAATCCTGGCTCCTCCACTGCTTGCATCCTTCACACTGAAGCTGGTCCCTCCTACCCAGACCAGTAAATTAGAGGCAACCCCTCTAATTGCATGACGAGGTCACCCCTCTAAGTATTCATGCACGTTGATACCTCATGACCTATATGGGCTCTTGGCTAATTAAAATACAGTTTTTCATATAAAAACATAAGTCTTTTCAGAATATAAACCAGTTTATAAACATGTTCCAGGTTTTCCAGGACTTACACTTATTTCCGCTGCTTTTTAGTCTTTACGTATATTTCAGTCTTTCATACCATGTTATATATCCGTTCACTGATCGTATCGCTCAGCCGTTACTTTTCTTCCATGTCCCAAAACGGCAGGTACCCATGGACATACTTGAGCAATTGGAGGACGTGCATAGGATGGAAGCTGCCTTAGACTTCTTCTCCTTTTTGCCCTCTTATACGTATGCTTGTTTGGACAGTTGTTTTGTCTTCCTCATTTCATTTACTTTATTTATGTTTTGGGCTTATGTTTGAGAACCGATGTTTGATTCCGGTTTTCCCTTTTGGTTATGTATGATTTTAGAACATATCACCTTGCATGCTTTGATGACACGCCATAAATACACGTAAGGGTCCACTTATCAAAGTGGGGTGTTACAATTATGGTATCAGAGACCAAGGTTTCGACCTGTAGGCTTTAAAACTTGACTTGTGACTAGTGAGTAGTCACCAGGATTTTTCATAAGCCAACGCTTGTCATTCCACGTATTGACAATTTCAGAACCTTATTGTCTTTAAACATGATGTTGTCTCTCTGAGTTGTTATTACTAATATGGATTGATCAATACTCATCCATACTTAGTCACATGTCGTTGTTTCAAGCATGATGATTCCTTGTGAACTTTGACTAGTATGGACTGAACCACAGTAGTTCATATTTAGTTACGCGTGTTCTATTAAGTTTTTGACTAAGTAATGGTTGGTACATGACTGACCATATTTAGTAGCATGTGCTTTTCATTCGAATCTTATTTTGTGAACCGACGCATAGGCGTTCACCCTTGCTCATGTCAATTTTGTTTTGTGAACCGACCCATAGGCGTTCACCCTTATCATGTCAATTTTTTTTTGTAAACCGACCCATAGGCGTCACCCTTGTCAGGTCAACTTTGTTTTGTAAACCAACCCATGGTCGTCCACACCAACGATTTTCAGATTTCATTTCATTACACTCATATTTCTTTCATGTTCCCTCATTAATTATTATGTTTCTTTATGTCAATTATGTTGTCGTACTTTCATGGTTGACTTCATTTCCATACTGATGGTGTTTTCATACTCCTTTATGTAAATTTTGTTTGCATGGTTCTTCATGTTGTTTATGTTTTCATGCTAGACATGGATGGGTTACATTTAATCATGTTTTCATGATAGTCATGTTTGGGTTCATTAATCATGCTTTCATGCTAGCCATCATTCGGTTCTGTCTAATCGTACTTGTGTGCTTCTTACGCAACTGGAATTGTGTCTACGCTAGATTGGCTAGATTATTACGTTGTCCTGTTCAGTTGGGTTTTAACCATTTAATCATTTACCTTCCTCTGATCATGTAAGATGGTTGACACCGTATCGATCATCTCATGTGAATTCCATGTGGTACTCCATGTACCATGTTCTATGTGTACTTCATGTACCAGACTCCAGATGTATTCCGGATACCGCGCTCCATGTGTGATACTAATCAATTTTCAATTTCTTGGACATTTATTTTCTTTTCCTCACCGATATTGCTTAAGAGATTATACGACTCTCAGCTTGGAGATTCTATAGAACAAAGACGAAGACGATAGATCGGAGCAACCAGGTAGAATTATAATTCCTCTACCAGACGTACCATTTTATTCCATATCCTTATCTTCTCCGTCATATGTCACATGCCATTCGGTTACCTTTTCCAGCATATGAGTGGGAACCGGTACCAACCGGCCACTCAGCTGAATAGTTACATGCATCACAGTCATGATAATGACCGTCATGGAACTGACAGACAAGGAGGTAGTGAAAACTACCTGACAACGAATACTCTCGCAACAAGGACGGAAACTCCGATACCGAACGTGATCAGAAATACAAAGGGGCAACAGTCGAACTGATCCGCCAGTTCTGGCATGGCAACCTAAGATTTTCTATTTTATTCGTTCCACATCTCGAGACACATGGCAAGACATCTGTCGAGACACATGTCTCACATATATTTATGAAGACACATGACAAGACACCAGTCAAGACACATGTCATACGCATATTTTCTCAATACATGAGTCAAGTCACATGACACATGTATAACTTTTCAACCTGGCCCTAAGAAATTTAGGTTACCCTCCAAGGAGTATACCACTCTGTTGTGCCATGTGTTAGTCAGGACACCAGAATTTCAATACCATCACTGGCGTATTGTTCACGTTTGGACAAGAAGTGTTCATTCTGTGTGAGACAGGCGAAACACACTCAGTGAAATCTGCCACGTTTACTCCATGTATTGACATGGCAGTTTCATTTCTCGATCATAAATTTTAGACATTCATGACCATAGAAGACGATGTTCGTATCACCCAGGTGTACGAGGGTATTCATGTCAGTCTAATGATAAGATCCAATCTCCTATCGCACATTCCTCGGACAGATACGAATTATATATAATTCTGATTATGGACTATGAAAATCACACCACGTTATGATTGGTCGCCATTCATATCAGATTACGTACAACAATGTTCAGGCTCCTGAATACATAAGTCATGGTTTTCCATCAGGAAAATTTGTGCAAATTATTTATGCTTTATAAGCACGTGTTCGTTATCCCCCAGCTGCAGAGAATTCTAGCTATCATTTATGACCCGACTACTGAAGTTCCTTTTATTCATAATCAGTCGATTATTTTAGAGAATTCTAGATGTATTTCCAGAAGAACTTCTGGGTATACTTCCTATCCACTGGTTGAAACTTAACATCGAGCATGTTGAAGGATCAGTTGCACGAGATGTCTAAAGAAGCTCATTCGCTAGGTGTATCACCATGGTGTGCACCGATTCTGTTTATTAAGGAGATGGAAGGTAACATGAGATTATGTGTCGACTACCATCGATTTAAACAAACCATCATTCATGACCGTTATTCCCTTCCACGTATCGACAATGTGTCTGATCGACTACAGGGTGTTAAGCACTTTTCAAAGATCGACTTGTGATCATGCTGCCAACAATGGCGAGTGAAAGAGCAAGACATTTCCATGACTGCTTTTCGCACATGATATGGTCATGCTAAATTCATAATTTTGTTTTGGTCTCACGAATGCTCCAGCAACATTTATGGACCTGATGAATGGAGTTTCCCCCATGAACTCATAGACAATTCATTATTGCTTTCATCGACGATAGCTTGATCTCCTCTAAGTCCAAAGAAGAGCACGGAGACCATCTTCATAATATGTTACGAATTCTAAGATAGGAGAAATAGTACACTGAACACTTTCAGGTACGAATTTTAGTTAATTACAGTGACACTCTGAATCACATTGTTTCTCACGACTAGTTTTACCATGACTAAGCTTACGTGTAAATGAGAGAACCCTACACTAAATTAGGTGTTCCAGAGGATCCTACTCTAAGAGAAGTCTAATTTCAGAGACTCATAGTTTTCCAAACATCTATGTATCCAGTTTCTATGAAACATGATAAAGTTACGTTCATATCTAATTGCCTGACATACCAGCAGGTTAAGTTAGAACACCAACATGCTAGTAGCTATTTCCACCGGAAAGACTTCCCGAGGGAATTGGGACAAGATCTCAATGGATTTTGTACCAGATTAACGCAGGCGCAGAAGGAGCACGATGCTACCTGGGTTGTTTTCAACCATATGACCAAGTCTGCATGTCCCTTGCATCTTCAAAGATTTCCTAGTAGCAGATTTTCAGACATTTTCCAGCCAGAGATCGTACGATCACTTGGCACTCTTTCGGATATCAAATCAGATAAAGGTTCATGTTCGTATTCATTATTACGTTAATGTCCTTATTCAATTTCACGATTTGCTTCCGCACTCATGTTCATGACGTCGTTCACGTTCATGATCGTATTCTAGCTTACGATTTACGTTTCACAATTTCGTTCTGGAAAGCTTTGAAGAAAGCTTGGGAGACCAGACTCAAGTTTAATAAACTTTCCATCCTCAGGCAGACGCTACACGTCACATTCTACGTCTCACCTTATATCGTTTGGTGTTACCTCCCCAGTTATCTAACGTTCACGATATGTCTCACATATCATGTTCACCCACGTCTCTCATATCACGTTCACGATATGTTGCACGTATCCTCCTGCGCTATGTGTTCTCATATTACAGTCAACATATCTCTACGTATCACGTTCACAATTATTCACGTATCACGTTCACAATTGTTCACGTACTACGTTTCAATATGTCTCGTGCATCATTGCTCAGACGTTACTAATGTCAGTTATTCCAGGTTATTTTGCATCATAACGTTTCATCTAACCTAGCACATTATTTCTTAACCACTCGATCATATTCATAAGGATTTATCTGACGTTGACGAACTAGAAACTTTTACGTATCGTCAAGTCAGGGTCATGAAGACAAAGATTAGCAATTTCGTCAAGATCTTTTGGAGGAACCGTCCCGAGCGGGAAGCCACTTGGAACGAAGGAGTTCATCCGGACTTCTTATTCTTTTTCTTCTATTATTCAGATATGTTCTTTTCAGTCACGTCACGTTCCATGTCCTTTACAGCTATGTTACGTCAATGTCCTTCCCAGATTATCGTATCTCTAATTTAAGGACAAATTATTCTTTTTAGAGGGGAAGAGTTGTAAAACCCACATAAAATACTCATAAAAATTTAATGCATGAACCCGATTAATTAAAATTTCACATTTAATAATATATGACACGTGTCACGAATATTAATTAAAAGCATTACGTATATTTTTAATACACGCTAAGTATTTACGTATAATAATAAAACGTAGCAAGAAATAAAACACGACATTTAAACCAAGAACACACACGAGTAATATTCAAGTTCAAAAAATAAAACGAAAACATTTTTTGTATATCTATGGGCTGGCGTGTAAAACATAGAAAAGAGAAGTGGGCCAAGCCGGCCCATTAACCCTTTTGACTAGAAAAGATATTATAGGAAATTTACTTTTACAACTTTAGAAAAATTAAACAAAAACCCTATTTGGTGTCTCCTTGGCCACCGGCTCTATTAAGAAAAAGGGAGATGGAAAAAGCTTGTTGAATTGATTTTGGTTACGGGTTTGTGTTCGTGTCTATAACCTTAATTACTACGCGTTGGTAATCTTTTGATAGTTAATCTTTTTATGTTTTAATTTAATTATGAACCATCTTGAATTAAGTAATGATCACATGATATTTAAATGATAAAAACATGGAGGATTCGGGTTTAGGTTTGAATTGGTCGGCTGTGCACACGAATCGAGAGTCGAAAGACTCTCGGTGGTTCTTTTTATTCCACCAGCCGCAACCCATAAGGGGCAGTGGTTGTTTCCCTTGTTCAGCCGCAAGCTAAACAGCCCACAGTGGCTGTTGGTTGGTTATCAGTGGGAACCGAGAGCTGGTAGGATCTCGGTGGGAACATTGGTTAGGACAGTGGGAACCCGGCTATAGCCGGTGGTTACATTTCGGCTAATAGTGGTAGACGACGGCAGTTGGGGTTGTCTGGCCGCCGACTAAGAACCCGAGCCCCCGACTGGGGTGGCTGTTTTGGTGTCTTAGATTGTTTTGTAAAGTGCGACCAAGACGGGTGTCTCGGTAGGCTCGGGTACACATGAATAACTTATTAAAATTCCTTAATTTAATTTAATTAATATTAAACATGTATTATCAATTAAATTTCTATAAGCATATGTTATAATTATTTTAATGAAATAATTCATGAAACTTAGCTTATATTTATTTTTATATAATTATTTATGACACTTGGCATATTTATTTTTTTACAAGATAACCATGGATTAATTAAGTTAAAACTATACCTTAATTTAATTACTCAAGTATAAACTTATAGTGAAGTTTTATTAATATTAACCAAGCTTTGTTATAAATTAATAATACTTAATAAACCATGCCTTATATTATTAATTAATAATTATCATGGATAAACTAAAGTACCTTATTATTATTAAACTTTACTATTATGATATTTAAACTACCATGACTTATAATTATGCTTAATAAAGCTCTAGCTTATATTTTGGACTTATCTGAAAGTCCCTTAATATGACAATTGTTGATAAACTATAACTCTTGTAACCACGAAACACAATGAAATACTTTTCAAACGCGTAATGCTTTATTAAGTATTATAAACAAAGTATTACAAAGTGCTATGAATACACTCGTTGAATGACAACAAGATATGAACCCTAGAAACAAGTAAACTAGATTCGAGACTCAAGTTTACAAGGGAACCAATGAGACGCTGGTAGACAGCTGGGGGCTCATCGGTTCCAAGGTGAGAAAGAACTTAGATAAATTATCCAAGCACAAGGGTTGAGTTAATTCTTCTTTCTCACTCCTATTTATAGTGTACGAGGTTGCTTCCTTAGTAGGAGTAGTTGATACGTGTCACCTTCTGAATGGAAGAGTACAACGTATTAAATGCATGTCCAAATCGAGACATACCTTTAAACAACTTTAGGTGAACAGTTCTGCCAACTGTTCACCTTTTGTCCCACTAGGTCGTACTAGGCTTTATCTTGAATCTTTTGTTTTGTCCCGCTCAAAACACTTGGTAGATTCTCCCGCCTAAACTATAAAAGGATTGGATAATCTTTGCTTATCCCAGACTTCTAGGGTTCTTAAGTGATCTCTGAGTGTTGTCAACTCAGAGATCCTTGAACACCAGTACATTCCTTCAACATTCCAGCTATCCATAATCACTGGTGAGTATGACTTCAGATTATCTTCGACTTCTCTGACGTTGTCTTTGACTTGAATGTTCCTGGTGTGCCAGCTGAGGCTTTGCCTTCCACTGGTCTAGTCTCTGTCTCTGGTCCTCTCAGCGATCAGTAAACACTTAGTCTAATTAAACAAATCTAGACTGGGCCATAGTTAAAACTTTAATTGGCCCAACAATCTCGCCTTATTTGTTTATAAATTATACTAAGTCTAAAATTATTGTAAGTGAGTACACAGCTTCTTCTTACACATAACTTAACAAACATACCTCAAAGTTTTATTAAACATAAAGAACCTAGTCTATTACAAGAACACCCAGAGGTGTAAACATAAACAAAAAGTAAAAAGGTTCTTCAACAATCGAGGCCTTGATCACAGATTCTCTGGGCTTCAACTTTATCACTCCTAGAGTTGATGACTAGCTTAACTTCAAACTCAAAATCCTCAGCTGTTTTGCAATTCCTTAGGATGCCCTGTTTGAGTCTGATAAGCTGGATAGTTGATGCCAGATGTAGTTCATTCATCCACTGGAAGCAATACTCACAATTACCATTCATAAAGATCATACCTGTCTCTGGTTCTGAGTATACTTGGCCCCTACTGGTTTAGTGATCTCTTTGGGCAGAACCAAGTTTTTGTGCATTCCATCAACAACAATGTTTTCAGTGACCAACTTCTCCACCAGAGGCCCTATTTGGGTTTTTCTTTTCCTTTGTCCTTGAGAAGGTTGTTGTTGTGAAAGTTGAGGAGGCAGAGGTACCTTCAGCTTCTTTGTCGTGTCTCTTACCCAATTTAGCTTTGCTTGAATGTTTTTCATCATTTGGGCAGCACCAGGCCCAGTCTTCTTTTGGGCAAGAGACAGCATTTCTAACCATTCAAAGAGGCCCAGATCTCTGAGTTTAAAGTCACTAAAGACTTTGTAGTTGGTTAGTTGGTTCTCTCTGTAAAGGGTCATCACCACTCTTTTGTCTTTGTCAATGTAACATGCATACTTGGTGATTTGACCAGGTTCAGCTCTCTAGTTTACAAGTCTTTCATATTCCTTTTAAAGGTTGCTCCTTTTAACCTCCAGTTCTTTGAGCTTAACCAGCTGAGCTTCCTTTACAGAAGGAGAGAGTTTGTTCAGAGCTTCTTTGCTATTGAGTTCAGCTGCTCTGATGTTTGTCAGCCTTTGGTGTTCCAAGATTTGAGCCTTTGCCTGCTCTAGGGTGAGTGGTGGTTCATCAGCGCTCTTGAATTTGTTCAGGTCAGAGTGTTTGGAGAGCTTGGTTGTAGATCCGCCTTCTTCTTGGAGGGAGTGCAGGGTTATTTCAGGCTGTTCAATAGCAATTTCTTTTCCCTTGTCCTTTATTCCATCAGTGCTGGGTTGAAGGATCTAAGAGGTTTTGGTGTAGGAATCCCTGTTGAAGGTTTTGGTTGTTTAAGTGACTGCTCCCCCTTAGGTGAGGCAGTGTCTTCTTCTTCTTCAGAGGTGGAGGTTGATGAATTATCCCCCTCAGGCATAGCGCCGGCAGTAGCTGTGCCTGATCCAGGCTTGAGGAACTTGACGAATTCTTGATGAACAATTAAGCATATCTCTTTAAGTTCCTCTTGCAACAGCTCTTGAAGAAGTATTCTTGAAGGCTCAGACGCCTTAGCAATAGCTGCAACATTTGCTTTGACAGCTGATGTGAGGACATATGGTATGTATTGCTGGAGGCTCTGGTCTAGAACAGCTGGGAGGTGAGCTTGCAAGGCATTTCCCAGTAGTTGCGAAGTAAGGAAGTCATAGAGGACTCCATAGATGAAGTTAGTGAAGTCTCTAGTGTGGTGGTGAGTTCCTCAGCAGCATAGGTTAGTGTTTGTATTTCAGAGAGGATGACATCGTTTATGACTTTGGGCTTGGTTTTACTGATGTCACCCCTCTTAACCCAAAGAGCCTCAGCAGCGAGTTCCTGAACATCTTTCATTCGAGGAACATGGACAGGCTTGAGTTTTTGTAAATGTTCCAAGTGTTGCTTGGCCCCTAGTTCCATGACATTTGGTAAGGTTGGGAAGGGAACTAGGGTTGGTGTACAGAGCCTCTGGTCCAATAGCCGCTTAGCAGCCAATTCTTGCACATTGGGAATTGATGGGAAGGAGATGGGTTTCAACTCTGATGTAACTTGGTCATCATCAGCATCCATATCAGCATAATCTGAAATGGTCAAGTCCTCTTCAATAATGAAGACCTCATCCTCTGGCATGGAGTCAATGTCTGACATGGCATCGAGATCTATGTGGGGGGCTTTAGCATTTTCATCACCATCAATAGAATAGGCATCATCATTCCGCTGTTCTTCATGAAGATTATGAGCCTGTTATGATATTTGTTAGTAACCAATTGTAAAAAAATATGAAGTTATAGATCGCCATTCGCTGCCCCTAGGAAAGTTGGGTGTGATTATCCAGCCCCCCCCCCCCCTAAGGATTTCTCCTTGGGACTCTTTTAAGTGTGAAATAGTTATGTTGAAGGGTCGCCATTCGCTACCCCTAGGATAGCTGGGTGTGATTATCCAGCTCCCCCAAAAGGATTACTCCTTGGGACTCTTTTGAGTTGTTAAAATTATGTGGTGAATGGTCGCCGTTCGCTGCCCCTAGGATAGCTGGGTGTGATTATCCAGCTCCCCCTGAAGGATTGCTCCTTGGGACTCTTTTAGTTGTGAATTCATGGAAGTGAAAGGTCGCCATTTATCACTACCCCTAGGAAGACTGAGGGTGATTATTCAGTCCCCCCAAAAGAATAAATTCTTTGGGACTCTTTTAGTTATGAATTGTTTGAAGGTAATGGTCGCCTTTTATCGCTGTCCCTAGGAAGACTGAGGGTGATTATTCAGTCCCCCCAAAAGAATAAATTCTTTGGGACTCTTTCCAAATGAGGGGACCCAGAGACTACGTGAAGTGTAGAGACTCTGGGTCGGGACCTATAGCATGCTCAAGTTGGTATGGACAAGAGCACAGTCCAGAGGGTGAAGGATCATCGGGGTGCGTTATAAGCACAAATGAATCATGTCCTTGTGTTAAGACAGAGTGTACAGATAATCCTAAGAGTTCTAGGTGCTGACACAGACACTCTATGGGTTGAGGCAAACCCTAAGACTTCATCACTCTCTCCTACAGAATGTTGAGAGTGATTGTATGTGAACCTCCAAGAGATTAAAATGGAAAACTAATACCTGAGAGATATCAGCGTTGAGAAGGTTCTTAGTCGTCTTTGTTGACGAGACGACGCTAGACTCAGGTTGTTTGTCAGCGGTAGGCTCTTCAACCACATCCTCCAGAGAAGGGGATGGGTTATTCTTAGTCTTCTTGGTTTTGGAAGGATTAACAGAAGGGGTTTCAGAGGAAAGGGGGATGTCTTTCCTCTTCTTCTTCTTTTCCTTGGGCACCTTGGGCTGAGAAGAAGTCTGCACAAAGGTCTTTAACAGAGACTTGTCAGTTGCTCTTTCAGCATTCACCTTATTGTGAGGGATCAAGGGCTCTCCATCAGCAACCAGTAGCCTAGCGACCTGCATCATATGCCTGCTGAGAGGCACTTCATCTTCCAAAGGAGTCTTTAGTGATGCAGCAGTGATGTGATAAGGAGAGAAGGAGAGAAGTTCATTATTTGTGTAGCCTTCACCCAGCATATCTTCTAAGAGAAGAGAGAGATATCTTGTGTAGCAGATGGTGGCCAGTCTGTTCTTCTTCCCTTTGTTCTCTAGCTTAGCAATGAGGTCAGAGTAAAGTATATGAGCGATCCCTATATCTTGCCCCCAAATTAAGCTGTAAGAAATTGCTTGATGGACTCCATTAAGTTGATTATGAGACCCCTGGTTTCCACCCAGACATTTCACAATGTATAACATCAGCGTCCTCCAAATAGATGAAAGGTAGTTCACTTTGATCAGGGATTTGTTCTGGAAACCTTGTGTGGTGAAGGGTTTATCATTGTCCTCATGAGGACGAAGGGTAGCTAGAGCCTTCTTTACCGTGGCGCTGGCAGGCACAGCGGACATGCCTTCATTGACAAGAAGTCCAATGACTTTGGCAAAGGTATAAAGATCAAAAGTGAGAGGTTGGGGATGTGTGTAAAGGTTGAAGGTGATATGTGAAGAGGTTTGATCAACTTCGGCGCTATACCAGAACTCCTTCAAATATTGGTAGTAGCATGTGGAAGGTACTCTGGTTATGGCTTCAAAAATGGTGGAGTTTTTGAGGAAGGAGAACAATGGTTGGTAGAGTGAATTGGTGTGTTCCAAGAGAGCTACACAATTGTTTAAGGCAGTTTTGCCATCGTGTATCCCAAAGTCAACGTTCGAGGCGGCCAGGACGATGAAAGCGGTGTTTGATGATGAAGACGCCATTGTTGAAGTGAGGAAGAAATGAAGGTTTTGGAGAAAAAGTATAGTATGTGTGTGTGAAAATAATGAGTAATGTGAGTTTTGAAAAGTGAGTCATGGGTTTTGATAAAAGGGTTAGTCGTTTTACAATTAAAGAATTTAATGCAAAAAATTACCTTTTAGGAAAAGTGGGACCCCTTGACTCTTCATGTGATATTTCTGTCCCTTGGAAAACGGGAAAGTTGTTGACAATAAAGGTTAATCATTTGAATTAAATATGGGAATATATTAAGACTCATTGGAATGTAACTACCTCGTTACATTCAATTCCCTTTAATGCCTAGAGACAGAGATCAGAGATCATTTATCACATTTGTTTACCAATATTGAGCATACCCAACTCAACAACCAACCTAGTAAAACTTGGCTCAGCTAGAGGCTTGGTGAATATATCAGCGAGCTGGTATTCAGTGGGTATAAAATGAAGCTCAATATCACCTTTTAAAATATGGTCTCTGATAAAATGATACATGATGTCAATATGCTTAGTTCTGGAATGAAGTACCGGATTATTTGAGATGGCTATAGCACTTGTGTTGTCATAGAATATGGGAACCTTTTCATAAAAGATCCCATAATCAGCCAGCTGACTTTTCATCCAGAGAACTTGAGCACAACAACCAGCGGCCGCTACGTATTCAGCTTCAGCTGATGACATAGCCACAGACTTTTGTTTCTTGGCGTTCTAGCATACCAACTTTCCTCCAAGGATTTGACAACTCCCAGAGGTGCTCTTTCTATCAAGACATCACCCAACATAGTCAGAGTCTGAGTAGGCTTTGAGGTCGAAGCCTGATCCATTAGGATACCAGAGACCCAATGTGGGAGATCCTTTTAAGTACCTGAAAATTCTTTTGACAGCTACAAGGTGGGATTCCTTGGGGTTAGCTTGGTACCTAGCACAGAGACATGTGGCAAATTGTATGTCTGGTCTGCTTGCTGTGAGGTACATCAGTGACCCAATCATGCTTCTATATAAGGTCTCATTAACAGAGACCCCTGAATCATCAGCTCCCAAGTTGTTGGCAGGAAGCATGGGGCATTTCACTGATGCACAGTCAGACATATCATACTTCTTGAGCAAATCCTTAACATATTTTTCTTGACAAATGGAAATTCCTTTTGAATTTTGTTTAATTTGAAAACCCAAGAAAAAAGTTAATTCCCCCATCATGCTCATTTCATTTTTTTTAGTCATTAATTTGGCAAACTGTTTGCTCAATGTAATACTGGTTGAACCAAAAATTATATCATCCACATAAAGCTGTACTAAAATGACATCACCCTTAGACCTATAAGTGAACAGGGTTTGATCAATGGTACCTCTGACAAATTTATTTTCAAGTAAGACTTTTGATAGGGTTTCATACCAGGCTCTAGGCGCTTGTTTCAGCCCATAGAGTGCTTTGTAAAGTCTGCAGACGTGATCAGGATACTCACTGCTCTCAAACCCTGGGGGTTGATAGACATATACTTCCTCTGCAAGCTTCCCATTGAGGACAGCACTCTTCACATCTATCTGGTATACCGTAAACCCCATATAAGCTGCAAAGGCTAGGAAGATTCTGATAGCTTCCAATGTGGCTACTGGTGCAAACATTTCATCATAGTCAATCCCCTTAGATTGATTATATCCCAGCACCACAAGCCTAGCCTTGTTTTGACTATCATGCCAGCTTCATCCCTCTTGTTTCTGTAGACCCATTTAGTTCCAACCACTTGCTTCCCAGCTGGAGCTTTTACTAGAGTCCACACCTTGTTCCTCTTGATCTAATTCAACTCATCTTGCATGGAAACAACCCACCCTTCATCTAGAAGCGCAGCAGCCACATTCTTAGGTTCATCCTCAGAGAGAAAATTAGCGAAAAGGCATTCATTTGCTGAGGCGGTTTCCAGATATCTCAATTTGCCTCTGGTGGTGACTCCCTCAGAGGGTTCACCAAGAATATTCACCAGAAGAATATCTTGGTTCCTACTCCATTTGGATTGAGGAGCAGGAGTCTCTGTGGGCTCAGGAGTCATAGCAGGTTCAATGAATGCTGAGGGATCTTCACATATTATTTCTTCATCTCTTCATCAAGAGGAGAGATTGGTTCGATCAGATCAGCATTCACATTAGTGGATGGAGTGATTTGTTCAGCATTTTCAACCTCTGGAGTGATGTCAGAGATTGAATGAGGATCAAATACATGAACATAAGGGAAGTCCTTGTGACAGCCCTTGGATGATTCCTTGGGATATGAGAAATCATCCTCTGGATATGATTTAACTTCATTGAAGTCAATGTCATATTCTTCTGAGTTGGTGTGGTTGATGACAACATCTGCTTCATTGAAGGTGACATGGATGGATTCTTCTAGTTCTTGTCTGCGGATGTTGAATATTCTATAAGCTCTGGAGGTGAGAGAGTAACCAACGAAGAATCCATCATCAAACTTTTCATCAAATTTTCCCAGGTGATCTTTGTAGTTGTGAATGAAAACAGGGCAACCAAAGACATGGAAGTAGCTTACATCAGGGGCTCTCTTCCTATATACTTCATAAGAGGTCTTGTCGTGTCTCTTCACAATAATGGATCTATTTTGTGTATGACAAGCTGTGTTCACAGCTTCACCCCAAAATTGTTTAGGAAGCCTTGATTCGCTGAGCATAGTTCTAGCAGCCTCTATGAGGGTTCTGTTTCTTCTTTTAGCGACACCATTTTGTTCAGGGGTGCCTGGGTTAGAAAAGTTATGTGATATTCCCTTTTCATCACAAAAGGCTTCCATGGCATGATTCTTGAATTCAGTGCCATTGTCACTTCTGATAGCCTTAACTCTGCAGTCATTGAGATTCTCTATTTCTCTGATGAAGGACATTATTCTTTCAACAGCATCACTCTTTCTTTTGAGAAAGAATACCCATGTGAATCTGGAGAATTCATCTACAATGACTAGTGTATACTTTTTGTGATTAAGGGATTAAGGTTTTACTAGTCCAAATAAGTCCATGTGAAGAAGATGGAGGCACTTATTTATGGAGAATGATTGTTTAGTCTTGAATGAGTCTCTGTGGTGCTTCCCTTTCTCTCATGCTGAGAAGGGTCTGTCTTTGGTGAAGGTCAGAGAGGGAAGCCCAGCTACTAAATCATTCTTGGCCAGTTTGTTAATGTTTTTGAAGTTGAGATGGGAGAGTCTCTTATTCCATAGCCAATTTTCACTATCAGATTCTTTGGCATAGAGACAAGTGTTTGTCCCTTCTAGACAAGATGTCATGTCAATGACGTACACATCCCTTCTCCTGGGTGCAATTAGAACAACATCATCATTTTGATTGAAGATTGTTCCTTGGGTCTTGGTGAACAGAACTTTGAAGCCAGCTTCGTAGAGTTGACTGATGCTGATTAAGTTGTGCTTCAGTCCATTGACATAAGCGACCCCTGTGAAGGTTATTCCATTACAATCCATTGAGCCATAACCCTCAGTAGCCCCTGAGGAATCATCTCCAAACACTACTTTAGGACCAGACTCCTTTTTATATCTATGCAGATATTGTTTAACCCCTGTCATGTGTCTGGAGCACCCGCTGTCCAGATACCAAACAGATTTCTTCAGATATTCCTGCATAGATATAACAAAGCCAGATTAGTTTCTATGATGAACCCACTTTCCAGTGGGTCCATGTTGTCACTGACCAGCGACATTGGTCCTTCTTTGGTTTCCTCCCCTTCTTTGGTTGCAGTCCTTGGGTTCATGACGCATGCTTCCACAGATGTCACATCCAGGATAATGCTCGCACTCATCAGAGTGATGGTCAAAGAAGCCACAGTACTTGCAGGGGGGTTAGGTCTGTAACCCTGAGAGTTATCTCTGGGTTTAGGCTCAGCCTTTCTTGAGGGTCGATGAGGAGTTTTAGATCTCATTT
Source organism: Glebionis coronaria (assembly GCA_025667525.1). Lineage (NCBI taxonomy): Eukaryota > Viridiplantae > Streptophyta > Magnoliopsida > Asterales > Asteraceae > Glebionis > Glebionis coronaria. Next base: position 38,393,531 of record CM046881.1, read on the forward strand.
GAGTTCTAGTTCTTTGAACCGTAATAACCTCCTCATGCTCTCTAGATGAGTGTTCAGTGGACTCGCATGTGATACATTTTGGTTTCTTGGTGCAATCCTCAGATGAGTGATTCTTGAAACCGCAATGCTTGCAAGGTCTGAACAAAGCTCTCCCCTTGGAGCTACTAGAACCTTCACCAAGAGAGTTAACAGATGGACTATTACTCTGGGGTTGATTTGTTCTTTCAACCCTTTTACCTCTTCCATTAAGGTGAGGAGAAGTTGCTTGGTGGGTGAAAGCTCTTCAGGGGGAGGAGTGGGTTTGTTGGAGTCCTTAGCCACAAAAACCTTTTTATTCGCTTTATCAGCGACTTTGAGAATTGAATTCCCAGGGGTTTTAGTTGAAGGTTTTGGGCCAAACAAGGAATCAGATGGGTTAGCACCAACGAGTCTTGGTGGGGCTGGTACCTCTGATTCTTTGTCAGAGTTCTTCTCATCCACAGAGGTGGAAGAAGGAGAAGAAACATTTGAAGGGACAAATTTGACATTGGGAACATGGATATGTTTTTTGAATCTACCATTTCCCCCAATAGCCTGAACCACATCACCAGGTATGGATTCAACGACTATTTCTTCCACTGTGGATTGAGCCAAATTCCATTTTTCAATGGTTTTTCTAAGTTCAGAATTTTCATCAGACAAAGACTCATTTTCAATGGATAATTTTCTCACTTCATTTTGAAGTTGATTAGCAAGATTCACAAATGGTTTAAGATTTGTTAATTCAGATTGGCAAATATTTAACTCTGTTTTAAGACTATGAAATTTGTTCAACAGGTTTTTTCTTTGCTCTTCCACAAAGTGGAGGTCAACAAAGGTATAGTCACTGACATGGTCTCTATCAGGACCTTCAGCCATAGATAACATTCTTTGTACCTTTTTCATGGTGATGTCCACCCATTGACCAGATCTTGCTTCACTTTTACCCACAGCGGGTTCTTCATCAGAGACGGCCATAAAGGCTCTGACGGTGGTGGTACCTTCATCCTCAGAAGTGAGAGGTTCATCATCCTAGTCGAATGAGGCAGCAATCAGACCTTTTTCAGTCTTCTTAACATCCTTTTTCTTTGTTGCATCATCGGCTTTCTGATTAAGTTTTAGCAGCTCAGCTTTCAAGGCTTTGTATTTGACTTTGTAGTCCTTCTTCCCTTCTGAGTCAAAGAGAGAGGTTTGCTTGAAAGGTGAGGTGGAAAACTTCTTCTTGCTGTTATTGTTGCTGGATGAAGGGAAGCTTGGAGAGGAGGTTTTGTTTGACCAGCAATCCTGTTGATAGTGACCAGTCTTTCCACAAGTGTAGCATGACACATTGGATTTATCAACCTTTGCAGCTCCAACTCTACCAGATCTCTTGTAGTATCTCTTTTGATCAGCTAAAAGAGCTCTGTCATGGAACTCAGCATGTAATTCATCAAGAAATTCTTGACTACTTCTGGTGTCCTCTTTAATGTCAGAGTCGTTGTCCTGAAAGGAATAGTTAGCAACAAGAGCTTTTGAACCGGTGATACTGGTGGTAAACCTGTCAGTCTCTGATTTATAAATGGAGTCAATTAGCCCTTCTTCATAGTTATATCTACCAAACAATTGGGCTAACGTATCATTCTTTATAGCATTGTTAGCTCTTAAGGTCTGATTCATGCTAAGCCATTTTCTAGGTAAACTATTGACAAAAGTAGCATTAACCTCAGCCTTAGGTAGAACAACTCCATTGTTTCCCAAATCATTCAACAAAGTCTTAAGCCTAGTATAAGTTTGTGCAACAGTTTCTGTTTCCAAAGCTTTAAAAGCATTAAACTTAAGTCTAAGGGCTTGGATTTTGGTTTCTTTTGTTTCCTCTGGACCTTCATACCCTAGAACTAATTCAGTCCACATCTCCTTAGTAGAGTTGCATTTAATGATGGACTTCATAATGTTCTTGGGTAGGCAAGAGACTATGATACTTTTGAGTCTCTTATCCTGGTTAGCCAGACGTCTATCCGCTGGAGACCATTGCTTAACAAGTTTCTTAATGGGTCTCTCAGGGGTAGAGGAAACGACCAATGGTACATAGGGACCATTTTCTAAGATTTCTATCAAGAAGGGTTCTAAGCCATCTAAATATATAAGAAATTCACTTTTCCAACTTGAGAAATCCTCTTCATCGAATACTGGTACATTGGACACATGTGACCCCCCTCGAACATCAAGTAGTTGGGAAGGTCATCATCATTATTACCAGTGCTTACAACTGGTGTAGGCATGGTAGTAGATGTGGTGGCCGGTATGGTGGTCGAAGTGGTACCTAAACTAGTTTGTCTAAAAGGTGGAGGAGGTATAGTATCAACCATATTAAGATCTTGATTTTAAAAACAAGAACGGTTTATGAAAAGTTTTATAAATCAAACCGCTCTGATACCAATTGAAAGTCCCTTAATATGACAATTGTTGATAAACTATAACTCTTGTAACCACGAAACACAATGAAATACTTTTCAAACGCGTAATGCTTTATTAAGTATTATAAACAAAGTATTACAAAGTGCTATGAATACACTCGTTGAATGACAACAAGATATGAACCCTAGAAACAAGTAAACTAGATTCGAGACTCAAGTTTACAAGGGAACCAATGAGACGCTTGTAGATAGCTGGGGGCTCATCGGTTCCAAGGTGAGAAAGAACTTAGATAAATTTTCCAAGCACAAGGGTTGAGTTAATTCTTCTTTCTCACTCCAATTTATAGTGTACGAGGTTGCTTCCTTAGTGGGAGTAGTTGATACGTGTCACCTTCTGAATGGAAGAGTACAACGTATTAAATGCATGTCCAAATCCAGACATACCTTTAAACAACTTTAGGTGAACAGTTCTGCCAATTGTTCACCTTTTGTCCCACTAGGTCGTACTAGGCTTTATCTTGAATATCTTGTTTTGTCCCGCTCAAAACACTTGGTAGATTCTCCCGCCTAAACTATAAAAGGATTGGATAATCTTTGCTTATCCCAGACTTCTAGGGTTCTTAAGTGGTCTCTGAGTGTTGTCAACTCAGAGATCCTTGAACACCAGTACATTCCTTCAACATCCCAGCTATCCATAATCGCTGGTGAGTATGACTTCAGATTATCATTGACTTCTCTGACGTTGTCTTTAACTTGAATGTTCCTGGTGTGCCAGCTGAGGCTTTGCCTTCCACTGGTCTAGTCTCTGTCGCTGGTCCTCTCAGCGATCAGTAAACACTTAGTCTAATAAAACAAATCTAGACTGGGCCATAGTTAAAACTTTCATTGGCCCAACAATCTCCCCCTATTTTTTATAAATTATACTAAGTCTAAAATTATTGTAAGTGAGTACACAGCTTCTTCTTACACATAATTTAACAAACATACCTCAAAGTTTTATTAAACATAAAGAACCTAGTCTATTACAAGAACACCCAGAGGTGTAAACATAAACAAAAAGTAAAAAGGTTCTTCAGCGATCGAGGCCTTGATCACAGATTCTCTGGGCTTCAACTTTATCACTCCTAGAGTTGATGACTAACTCAACTTCAAACTCAAAATCCTCAGCTGTTTTGCAATTCCTTAGGATGCCCTGTTTGAGTCTGTTAAGCTGGATGGTTGATGCCAGATGTAGTTCATTCATCCGTTGGAAGCAATACTCACAATTACCATTCATAAAGACCATACTTGTCTCTGGTTCTGAGTATACTTGGCCCCCTACTGGTTTAGTGATCTCTTTGGGCAGAACCAAGTTTCTGTGCATTCCATCAACAACAATGTTTTCAGTGACCAACTTCTCCACCAGAGGCCCTATTTGGGTTTTTCTTTTCCTTTGTCCTTGAGAAGGTTGTTGTTGTGAAAGTTGAGGAGGCAGAGGTACCTTCAGCTTCTTTGCCGTGTCTCTTACCCAATTTAGCTTTGCTTGAATGTTTTTCATCATTTACGCAGCACCAGGCCCAGTCTTCTTTTGGGCAAGAGACAAAATTTCTAACCATTCAGAGAGGCCCAAATCTCTGAGTTTAAAGTCACTGAAGACTTTGTAGTTGGTTAGTTGGTTCTTTCTGTAAAAGGTCATAACCACTCTTTTGTCTTTGTCAATGTAACATGCATACTTGGTGATTTGACCAGGTTCAGCTCTCTGGTTTACAAGTCTTTCATATTCCTTTTGAAGGTTGCTCCTTTTAACCTCCAGTTCTTTGAGCTTAACCAGCTGAGCTTCCTTTACAGCAGGAGAGAGTTTGTTCAGAGCTTCTTTGCTCTTGAGTTCAGCTGCTCTGATGTTTGCCAGCCTTTGGTGTTCCAAGATTTGAGCCTTTGCCTGCTCTAGGGTGAGTGGTGGTTTATCAGCGCTCTTGAATTTGTTAAGGTCAGAGTGTTTGGAGAGCTTGGCTGTAGATCCGCCTTCTTCTTGGAGAGAGTGCAGGGTTATTTCAGGCTGTTCAATAGCAATTCCTTTTCCCTTGTCCTTTATTGCATCAGTGCTGGGGTTGAAGGATCTAAGAGGTTTTGGTGTAGGAATCCCTGTTGAAGGTTTTGGTTGTTTAAGTGACTGCTCCCCCTTAGGTGAGGCAGTGTCTTCTTCTTCTTCAGAGGTGGAGGTTGTTGAATTCTCCCGCTCAGGCATAGCGTAGGCAGTAGCTGTGCCTGATCCAGGCTTAAGGAACTTGACGAATTCTTGATGAACAAATAATCATATCTCTTTAAGTTCCTCTTGCAACAGCTCTTGAAGAAGTATTCTTGAAGGCTCAAATGCCTTAGCAATACCTGCAACATTTTCTTTGACAGCTGATGTGAGGACAGATGGTATGTATTGCTGGAGGCTCTGGTCTAGAACAGCTGGGAGGTGAGCTTGCAAGGCATTTCCCAGTAGTTGCAAAGTAAGGCAGTCATAGAGGACTCCATAAATGAAGTTATTGAAGTCTCTAGTGTGGTGGTGAGTTCCTCAGCAGCATAGGTTAGTGTTTGTATTTCAGAGAGGATGACATCATTTGTGACTTTGGGCTTGGTTTTACTGATGTCACCCCTCTTAACCCAGAGAGCCTCAGTAGCGAGTTCCTGAACATCTTTTATTCGAGGAACATGGACAGGCTTGAGTTTTTGTAAATGTTCCAAGTGTTGCTTGGCCCCTAGTTCCATGACATTTGGTAAGGTTGGGAAGGGAACTGGGGTTGGTGTACAGAGCCTCTGGTCCAATATCCGCTTAGCAACCAATTCTTGCACATTGGGCATTGATGGGAAGGAGATGGGTTTCAACTCTGATGTAACTTGGTCATCATCAGCATCCATATCAGCATAATCTGAAATGGTCAAGTCCTCTTTAATAATTAAGACCTCATCCTATGGCATGGAATCAATGTCTGACATGGCATCGAGATCTATGTGGGGGGCTTCAACATTTTCATCACCAGCAATAGAATAGGCATCATCATTCTGTTGTTCTTCATGAAGATTATGAGCCTGTTATGATATTTGTTAGTAACCAATTGTGAAAAAATATGAAGTTATAGATCGCCATTCGCTGCCCCTAGGAAAGCTGGGTGTGATTATCCAGCCCCCCCCCCCCTAAGGATTTCTCCTTGGGACTCTTTTAAGTGTGAAATAGTTATGTTGAAGGGTCGCCATTCGCTGCCCCTAAGATAGCTGGGTGTGATTATCCAGCCCCCCATAAGGATTACTCCTTGGGATTCTTTTGACTTGTGACAATTATGTGGTGAATGGTCGTCGTTCGCTGCCCCTAGGATAGCTGGGTGTGATTATCCAGCTCCCCCTGAAGGATTGCTCCTTGGGACTCTTTTAGTTGTGAATTCATGGAAGTGAAAGGTCGCCATTTATCGCTGCCCCTAGGAAGACTGAGGGTGATTATTCAGTCCCCCCCAAAAGAATAAATTCTTTGGGACTCTTTTAGTTGTGAATTGTTTGAAGGCAATGGTCGCCTTTTATCGCTGCCCTTAGGAAGACTGAGGGTGATTATTCAGTCCTCCCAAAAGAATAAATTCTTTGGGACTCTTTCCAAATGAGGGGACCCAGAGACTGCGTGAAGTGCAAAGACTCTGGGTCGGGACCTATAGCATGCTCAAGTTGGTATGGACAAGAGCATAGTCCAGAGGCTGAAGGATCATCGGGGTGCGTTATGAGCACAAATGAATCATGTCCTTGTGTTAAGACAGAGTGTACAAATAATCCTAAGAGTTCTAGGTGCTGACACAGACACTCTATGGGTTGAGGCAAACCCTAAGACTTCATCACTCTCTCCTACAGAATGTTGAGAGTGATTGTATGTGAACCTCCAAGAGATTAAAATGGCAAACTAATACCTGAGAGATATCAGCGCTGAGAATGTTCTTAGTCGTCTCTGCTGACGGGGAGACGCTAGACTCAGGTTGTTTGTCAACGGTAGGCTCTTCAACCACATCCTCCAGAGAAGGGGATGGGTTCTTCTTAGTCTTCTTGGTTTTGGAAGGATTAACAGAAGGGGTTTAGAGGAAAGGGGGATGTCTTTCCTCTTCTTCTTCTTTTTCTTGGGCACCTTGGGCTGAGAAGACTACTGCACAGAGGTCTTTAACAGAGACTTGTCAGTTGCTCTTTCAGCATTCACCTCATTGTGAGGGATCAAGGGCTCTCCATCAGCAACCAGTAGCCCAGCGACCTGCATCATATGCCTGCTGAGAGGCACTTCGTCTTCCAAAGGAGTTTTTAGTGATGCAGCATTGATGTGCTAAGGAGAGAAGGAGAGAAGTTCATCATTTGTGTAGCCTTCACCCAGCATATCTTCTAAGAGAAGAGAGAGATATCTTGTGTAGCAGATGGTGGCCAGTCTGTTCTTCTTCCATTTTTTCTCTAGCTTAGCAATGAGGTCAGAGTAAAGTATATGAGTGATCCCTATATCTTGCCCCCAAATTAAGCTGTAAGCAATTGCTTGCTGGACTCCATCAACTTGATCATGAGACCCCTGGTTTCCACCCAGACATTTCACAATGTATAACATCAGCGTCCTCCAAATAGGTGAAAAGTAGTTCACTTTGATCAGGGATTTGTTCTGGAAAACTTTCTATTTTGGGAAGCTACTAATTATAGAAAATTACTATTATAGAAACATACTATTTATGGAAACCTGCTATTTTTAGAAAGTTACTTATTATGATATTACAAGTATAATAATACAATAATACATGTTATACAATAATAAGAAGTATATGAAAACATGATCAAGTACAAGATAATAATTAAAACAGTAAAACATACAAGAACATATAAAATAAGCTAAGAATACTTAGAACCAGTAAAACACACAGTAATCAGACAACTCATTCATGTTCCTTATTTTTGTAGTATCCGAGAAGTCGGAGTAGATCGTCTAGCTTCCATTCTAGCTTCACTACTGGACATAAGGTACGGATTTTCAGTCCTTCAGTATGAACATTCCTTCGTATGTTTTGATTAGGATTCCCCGTTTGCAGCCATCTATTTTCCCTAGTTAATTTATATGTTTTGAATGCTTATGTTATATTTTAAATGGCTGAGCTATATACATGCATGCCAGTTCATCTAGTTATGAAGGTACCATAACCATAACACTAGAGGCACCAGTGTTATGACTTCCTCACGATAGAGTGATTGCTCGTGGCGTCCCTTCAATTTGGCCATTTATTTATATTATCATGTGGGGCGTATGGGTGCATCCTAGTTCATGTTTCAGTCAGGATTTTCATGGTGAATCTGGTGTGTGTCTTGCATCCTTCACATTTAGCTGATCCCTCCTACCCAGACCAGTATAATGAAAGGCAACCCCTCTAATTGCATGATGAGGTCACCCCTCTAAGTATTCATGCACGTTGATACCTCATGACCTTTATGGGCTCTTGGCTAATTAAAATATAGTTTTTTTATAAAAACATAAGTCTTTTCAGAATATAAACCAGTTTACAAACATGTTCCAGGTTTTCTAGGACTTACACTTATTTCCGCTGCTTTTCAGTCTTTACTTATATTTCAGTCTTTCATACCATGCTATATCTCCGTTCACTGAAAGTATCGCTCAACGTTAGTTTTCTTCCATGTTCTACAATGACAAGTACCCATGTACATACTTGAGCAATTGGAGGACGTGCATAGGATGGAAGCTGCATTAGACTTCTCCTTGTTGCCCTCTTATACTTATGCTTGTTTGGACACTTGTTTTGTCTTCCTCATTTCATTTACTTTATTTATGTTTTAGGCTTATATTTGGGAACCGATGTTTGATTCCGGTTTTCCATTTTGGTCATGTATGATTTTAGTACATATCACCTTGCATGCTTTGATGACACGGCGTAAATACACGTAACGGTCCACTTATCAAAGTGGGGTGTTACAAAAGAATTGGACGATGATCGAGTAAGTGGCGAAGAGCCGTGATAGATGGAAATAGCGAGAGTATACCTTTTGACACAAGGAACCGATCCAATTTACTCATTTTAGAATGCGAAGGATGCGAGCACGTAAAATAATACCCTTCCAATTTAAAATCCAGAAGCCCCAAAGAAGAAATGAAGTGGTCAAAGCTTCTCGCACTCATGGGATTGAACACCGAACCAAGTATTTCATCTTCAAACTACACCTCATTGAAGTCACCCATAATAATTGCCTCACCGTTCTGGCGCCCTAACAAGGTCGAAATATACTCCCATAACACACATTTAAGAGAAGCGTACTGAAGAGTGTAAATGGCCACGAAAAGGACCTTGGAAATACTAGGTAATCAAGTCCCATAAATAGCGATAAAGTTATCCGAGATCGTAGCATAGTCTTTCTTAAAACCAGTCGCCTCCCACATACATAAAATACCAACCAAACTTCATGCTGAATCACTGGAAACATATTGATAATTTGAATTACCCCACATGAATTTAACATCCATATGTCTAACTCGCGCCATCATCGTCTTTTTAAATGCTATAAAATTAATATTATGTTTAGTATTTAACTCCTTTATCCACTTTTTTTTCATCTTGTGACCAAGACCTTGAATATTTAGAGATAGAATATTCATTTAGGAACACTGTCAACTCTGTGTGTCCCAATGATATATTCTATATCCTTCATACATCCATCCATAGTATAACCCATAGCTTGGCCTACCCAAATCAAGTCCTTCATAACTCTAAATACAAAACCTCCGTTATTTAAAACATTCTGATAAGCCAATTCCCCGTTAGACACCTCTTGATCCTCTTGTGAATTATTCATGACCTTTGCATTCACCATACGCGAACACTCCTTTTCAAATCCGCTGTCAATACCTACTTCAGAGTGATCATTCTCCTTACGAATCTCATATACCTCAGGGGTGAAACCATGTGGATGAGGCATCGATGGCCTCGACTCACGAAGCACGACTGTTTATTCAGTAAGTCATAAATACGAAACGGGTCATCAGAATGCTGCTCACCCATCTCTCCACTACAATTGTTAGGAGAAGAGTTACCGTAAAAAACAGTGTCCAGAACGTCTTCATCATCATTATTATCACCTGAATCCTCGTCACTATGTTTGTGGGTGTATTGGTTTTTTAGTAACATGAACAGATTCATCATCCGATGAATACACCGTCTCTTTATGATCAAAAAATAAGGTTTCATGTAAATAATTCCTTCGCACGTACCATGAACACCATAGTTTTAAAATTAACTTAAACTTTTCCAATACTGAATCAAAATGTTTAGTCTTAAACTCTTAATCCATAAATACATACGCCCAAATGAAGAATCAAAGTTGTCTTAAATATCCATAGTCTCTCCTTATTTCTTACCAATCTTCAAAAACATTTCACGAGACCAAGCAGTTCACGGAATACCTTTTATATCCACCCACACAATACGCTCATCACTAACAAAATCATGTACCGCATCCTGAAGAATTTGAAACCACGAATTAACTCTAGTGTGTTGCATCAGTTTGAGCTATTTGTATCTTCTAAACACTATTTGTATCTTTTTAAAAAAATTATATTTTTTGATTTATTTATTATTAGTTTTTATTATTGTAATATTATTTTTATTATAAAACTGTGAAACATAACGTACATAATGAAAAATATAATGTTTAAAAAACCGAAAATATTAAACTAACAAATAATGCGGAACATAAACTGATAAAAATTATATTAGATTATATTAGGAGGGGAAAAAGAAAATATTTTCTATTTTTTTCAATACTTTTAAGTGAACTAAAGGGGGTTTTTATACCATGACCATTGACATGAGAAAAGTTATTTTGGATATCATATTTTTTTATGGATATGAGGGGACTCATCCCTACCATCTATATCATTTCCATCTAATGGATAATATTAAATATATTTTATTTTTTTATCTATTTGTTATAATATAAATATCTTTTAAACCGTTAAATATTAGACGAAAATAATTATACCATCGCGACGAGCGTTTAATTATCTTTCTACCTATATGCAATATGATATACTTTCGAAGAAAAAAAATTCGTTTTTTTCTTCTTGATAAAATTTACGGATAATACTGTTTCATCATATATGATAACAATGTTAAATCATATATGATATGGACTTCTATCATATATGATAGGCCATATCATATATGATACTGGTGATACATCATATATGATATTAGTATCATATATGATAATTTTTGAAAACGTGAATAAAATGAAGAAATTTCTTTTTATCGAAAGTGTATCATATAACATATCTATAGAAAGATAATTAAATGTTCTTCGTAACGGTATGTTCTTTTCGCATAACGAATAACGGTTTAAGAGAAATTAATATTTGAAAAAAAAAGGTGAAAATATATTTTGTGTTTAATCTTATCTATTTGATTAAAATAAGATGGGAGGTGGGGATGAATCCCATAATATTCAAAGAAAAGTATGCTAACCAAATGAACTTAAATCCCGTTGACATATATTGAAATTAAAGAATAAAAGAAAACATGAAAGTATATGAAATTTATGTGACGGTAATATGTCACCAATAAAATGTAGTAAAGTGAAGCCATTGTTCAACAATCCCCGATTTTAATGAGCTTGTACGTTTTCAATCTTGGTGGTTAATTAATACTTGTTCTAGAAAGTAAAGTACTGCCGATAATCTTGTTTTACATGCCTCTTACGTCCTTGGACCAGCTGGTACTCCCACGACGTACGAAAAAACATTAATATTTCGTTGATGCGACGATAGTCAATACGGCTTTAAGATCAATTAATTATACCGCTCTAACTATGTTCGTCTCGGGGAAAGGATTATTTCACGTTCAAAATGAACATGATTTTTAGCATGATGTTAAGAGCACAGGGTATGGTGTTGAGCCGTCGTGTTGAGCCGTGGGAAAACACTAAGTTTTTCAAGAGGTATGGTGTGTGGTGGGTAAATGATCCCACAACACCAAAACGTTCACAACACCAAAAATGGGGCTCCTTGGTTGGCTTGAGCCGTGCGGTTTATGTGGGCCCCATTACTTATAAAAAAAATTATAAAATAAATTTATTAAACATTTCATTAAAATAAAAAAAAGTACATAAATTAAAAAAAAATACGAAAAAAAAATTAAAAAAAAATACGAAAATACAAAACATAAATTAAACTTAATTTTTTTTCCCGAAATATAATTCTCGGGTCTTCCTTTTCAACTCTTCGATGCTCTCCTCGTCTTCCGGGGACATTCCGGTAGTGTCGAAATTAAGGATTTTTAAATCCTCATTCCGTTTAGCAATATCGCAAACCGCGAGTCTTGTGGCTAACTCACGATCCATGGATTCTTTTTTCGCCTCTCGGTCAATCAAGATTTGTTCTTGCATCATTTCGGCAACCCGAGCTTTGGACGAAGAGGATGTGGCGGACGAGCTATTCGAAGATCGTTGGCTTTTTGTTTTTCGTGGAGCCCCCGAAGGACGCGGGATTGTGTCGTCTCCAAACATTTCCGGCTCTTCGTCGACATCGGTTACACAACCCCGGGTACGACGAGCTTGTGTTGACTCGGGGTTTTGCCACTTGTATTTGTCTCGCAAAAAAATCCACGCTTCACGATGCCTAAACTCGGTCTTGTATGTTTCCTTAAACATTGTGCAAACCCGCGAGTACAAAAGCTCGTCATTCTCACCACTTGCCAACGTGGTAGCATCGTAAAGAGCATTAAACTTGCCAACAAGTCCGTTCATCGGCGTCCACTTACCCGTTAACATGTTCTTGTTACGCTTCTTGTAATCCTTTTCCGATGCAACCTTGTTATACTCGGCCATAATCTTGTACCAAAAAGTATCCTTCGATTGATCGCTTCCGTTTCTCGGATCCTCGGAAATTAGGATAAAACACTCGGCCAAAAGCCGTTCCTCGGCTTGAGTCCAATAAGTTCGGTCGGTTTTTGGCTCACGTGGTTTTTTTCCACTAGCTTGTTTTTTGGCTATAGATTTTTTTGGTTTCTTTTGAGTGGTTCGTCGTCCTCCTCCTCCTCGTCTCCCACGGTATTGTCTTCTTCGTCACGAAGCTCGGTTTGTGGTTGAGATGAATGTGTTGGGTAAGTTGAAGATACTTGGGATTGTGAGGGATTACATATACCTTGTGTTTGCATCCACATTTGAAATTGCTCCGGAGAACAATTAACAAACGGGTTCATCATCAAGGGTGGGATTTGGATGTTGGGTCGTGAAGGTGTAGGAAAATTAGAGTTAACGGAAGATGGTGTTGTAGGGTTAGACGAAGACCCGGCGTTGGTGTTGTTAAAGTACTCGTACACCCAATTGTTCACATTGTTCGGATCCATCACTAGTATGTTTGAGTTTTTGTTATGTATGGTTTTAGTTTTATAAAAAATGGGATGTTTTGAGGGGTTTTATAGTGTAAAAATAGGGTTTTTTTGAAAATTTCGGGCCTCCCCCCGCTCCTCCAACGGTCACATTTTTAAATGCAACGGCTATTTTTAAAATTTTCAAAATTTAAAAAAAAAAAAAAAAAATTAAATATGCATGAAAACGCGCGCCGTCCCCTCGGCGCGAGACACGAAAACGCCACACGGGATGTGGTTTCTCGCGTCGTCGTGCTGCGTTTTCGCACGACGCGAGGGGATAAACTCCCGTACCCTGTGCTCTAAGGTTGTTTTGAGTGCCAAAAACAAGTGAGTAATCATCGTAAAACGTTTTCACTAGTCACAATAATAACCTACCTATATCATACAGTATTCATTTAAATTTGAGCATTATTAACTTGCCTTTTTATATATACTAGGTAAGGTGCCCGCGCTCCGCCGCGGCTAGTTTTTGTTCGTTGATTCTTGGCGGAGTTGTGACACGTATGTAAGAATAGCATAATCCGACGGCTTCCTCTCTCGTCTCCTGAATACAGTAGTTGCGTGTTTTTCCATATTCTGTATTCAAAAAACATATATACCTAATTAACATTTTGAAACAATAATAGTACAACTATTAAAATCTCTTAAAAGACAATTTAGAATGATGTATGCATTAAAAAGATTCTTAACGACTTCAACCCGTTCCCATATACCTAGTTTTTTTAAGCTGGTCCATTCCAGAGAAAAGACAACCAGAACCGACCCAAATTTATAAGTAAATAGGTCAAAACTGCTACCTCTAAACACAGGAAAGGAACTTACGAAGCTCGTTGTAGTTTCCACGCATCTAGGCTCAGATATGGCACCATTAAGGGAAAAAACGGATAGGCACGCCATGGCTGCAGCCCCGAGAGGTTGCCCCGCCAAGATACGCGTAATCTCAGATTTAGCCCATGCCGTTAAACTCATCATAGCCTGAGTAATCACATACATTAGTTTTCGTAATCCCCCTCTTTTATTAAAACTGTCATAAAGTGTATTTCTTTGTACACTTATTAAAACTGCCATGGCTGCAAACACATTTCTGTGTTGTACCGCCAAGATGTCGCGTCACCAATCATATGTATGTCGGCCGGACAAAACTTATCAGTCAAGCTAAGCACACTAAAATAACATAAAGCTTGAAACATAAAAGCAAAGTCAAAAGAATACCTCAGAAAAGCACAAAAGTTGGTATGAGGATTGACAATGGTCAACATTAGGCAGCGCCGACAGACGACCACCATCACCCATACCTAAAATCACCAACACCGCCTACTGACAATGAACGCCGCACACCGTCAACGGGGCAACGAAGGAGCCAATGACAATGAAGGGGCTCCTGGCCAAATGGGTATACCCAGATCATCAATATAGATTAGATCATCATCAATTATCAGACTAAATAAAAACCAATAAAACCGATCAACACATCAATCATCCTCAAGAAGGGTACTGTTCATTGGGAATCGCAAACACCCCTTACAGCCTATCGTCAGCAGGCGTCAAGAGCGGCACTAAAAGCCACAATTGTCACGATCGTCGCCTGCTATGAATAGCGGCAACGAACCTTCAATTGAATGACTATACTTCTTATTTTTTAAAAACAACTTATACACTGAACATATCCAAACACCTCTGTTTTTACTAACCTTCCTCGGGATATAAAAAAACAGTGGACTCCATCACGAAATGTAAAAACTCGGTTGACCACGTGAACTCAAGAGTTAAGACCATAAAACTGAAGCTCAAGTTTTCTGCAGGTAAATTGTATGTCCTTGAACAACAGACGCTTTATTCAAAGGAACTTATAACAGTGACTTTATAAGTTCAAGATCATCTCGAACTTCATTCCTTATTTTTTCGGGTTTTAGCATAGGCGAGATTCTGTTTTTATTCTTGAACTTCATTCCTGATTTTTTCGGGTTTTAGCATAGGCTCAGATAAGGCGTTTTTAGGGAAAAAGAATCATAACCCGGCATGGCTGCAACCTTCAAAGGTCGCCCCGCCAAGATCCGGGCTATCTTTTCTTTACCCACGCCCGTTTAAACTCATCACAGCCCGACATAACTATATAAGCATACAAACCCATCACAGCCCGACATAATTATAAAAGCACACCAATACTCATCACAAAAAGAAGTGGTTTCACCGAGTGATTACGTTTTCATAGTTTTCAATGTAACGACCGCCTCTAACGCCATAAGGCTCAGATAGGGTAACACTACGAAAAAGAGGATACACCTGCTATGGCTGCAACCCCAAAAGGTTGCCCCGCCAAGATACAGGTAATCTCAGCTTTAAGCGGACCCCTTCAAACTCATCATGGCCTCGGAATATATATGTAGCAGCATGAGGTTTAGCGTATGAACCATAGACCAGAATCAAGTAAGCTATGAGTCGGCTGCATAAGCTGATCAAACCGATCTGATCAAGAAAGACACAAAAAAGGCATATAAGCAAAATATAATTTATTTTGAGAATCTCATACAATTACAAACAAATGAACATACCTTTGATTTCAAACCTTCTGTTACATCGACTTGAGAGATAGGTAAGATAGATCTAAGGCCACATGAGGCTCAGATAGGGCACAAATCAGGCAGAAAGGATACACATGCCATGGCTGCAACCCCGAGAGGTTGCCTCGCCAAGATACATGCAATCTCATATCTCACCTTGGGCCTTTCAAACTCATCACAGCCTATGAATAGTAACTTCCTTTACAACTCACGGTTCTTCTCTCATTGGCCCTCAAAAGTGGCCACAGGCATCGATTGGCTTCTATATTATTCCTCTCACTGCTTTGTTTCGTCTAGGTGTCTCTCGCACAAATAACTCCCCTCACAATAATTGGCTCACATTAATTGATGTCGTGGCTGGGTTTGTGGAGGTTGCTGAATCGAGCAATGCTCGCATTCTGCCATCGTTCCACTTTCCCAGCAAGACACCGTACCAAAGGATCGTTAGAGACAACCAAATAGAGATATACGCCACCCAAAATAAGATGGATCCGATAGTGAGTATTCGGGGATCACATTATATTATATTATATTATATCCTTAATAAAGAAGAGGAATTGCGCTTCCCAATGAACAGTACCAATACTCACAAACGAAATAAAAAAAAATATACTTCTCCCACTCATAAGAGTGCTACTATCGTCGCCTGCTATCAATAGCGGCAGCGAAGGTTCAATTGAATGACTATATATCGTCGCCTGCTACGAATAGCGGCAACGAACCTTCAATTGAACGGCTATACTTCTTTTTTAAAAACAACTTATAAAACACCTCTTATCCTGAACCCAAAAAATAGGTATCCAGCAAACCACACCTCTTTCCCCGAACCCAAAAATTAGGTTTCCAGCAAACTTCAAAAAAAGGGTTTCAATGAATTACACAGCTAACCGTTATCAGAACCATAATGTTCCAAACACCCATTTCTAGGTCGTAACCGTAACCCAATGAATCAGGTTGGTGGCAACAAATAAGACGGTGGCAACAAAGAGGGTCAAACCACAAAGAATAAATACGTCTATCAAACCATAAAAAACACAGATTTCTCTATTAACTTATAAATCAGGCTGAATCAAAGAAGAAAACCCACCAAGCCAGAAGTAAAGCATCCATTAAAAGCGAACCCCCAAAAAAAATTTAGGGTTTCCATCAAAAGGATGAATCAAAGCACAAAACTCACCAACCCAGAAGTAAAACATCCATTAAAAGCGAACCCCCAAAAACAATTAGGGTTTCCATCAAAAGGATGAACCAAAGCAGAAAACTCACCAAGCTAGTAGTAAATCATCCATTAAAAGCGAAACCCCATAAAAAAGCATCCATTAAAAGCGAAACCCCATAAAAAAATTAGGGTTTTCATCAAACCCAAATTAGGTTTCCATGGTTGCATCACAGCCCTAAAAACCACAACTTATCAGATTAGATCGGTTAAACGATCACGCTTCCGTCATACGAATCCGATTAGATCGATCAGATCATCTTAGATCGATTAGACAGAGAGACAGAGTTGTGTGAGGATGAGAGAGAGATAAATGGGTATTAGGAAGTATATTTTATTTATTTCGTTTGTGAGTAGTATGAGTGGGAGAAGTATATTTTTTTTTATTTCGTTTGTGAGTAGTGTGGTATGAGTGGGAGAAGTATATTATTTTTTAATTTCGTTTGTGAGTAGTGTTACTGTTCATTGGGAAGCGCAATTCCCCTTCTTTATTAAGGATATAATATTAATAGACATGCGTTAAGTTTAGAGTCTTAGGCGTCGTAATATTATAAAATTGTACAAAGTAATCTTAGATTAGCGTTATATCAATATAACATAAACACTAATATTACTTTCTTTTGGGTAAAAACTATAGAATACCATCTTACTTAACAAAATGTACCGACTTTAAACACTTACAATTTAATCGCTATACCAATAAACTTTCAAATTGATTATACACTTTACCAATATGGTCCTAAGATGACAATATTACCCTTGTCTTCTTTTACATAATTACAAATAATGCCACATTCACTCTTTCTCACACCATAATCATTAAACGTAGTAGCTAAAAGATGGGTAGCAAAACCCACAATTGTAAAAAAAATCGATGAAAATTTACTGACGAAAACGCAAATTTATTACTTTTGTTTTACGTTTTTCATCGATTTTTTTACGTTTTCATCAGTATTTTTATGTTTTCGTCAGTAAATTTACGTTTTCGTCTGTAAGTACACGTTTTAGTTAGAAAATTTACGTTTTCGTCAGTAAATTTACGTTTTCGTCAGTAAATTTACGTTTTCGCCATAAAATTTACGTTTTCGTCAGAAAATTACGTTTTCGTCAGTGAATTTACGTTTTCGTCAGTAAATTTTCGTTTTCTTCAGTAAATTTACGTTTTCGTCAGTAAATTTATGTTTTCGTCAGTTAATTTACGTTTTCGTCAGTAAATTTACGTTTTCGTTAGAAAATTTACGTTTTCGTCAGTAAATTTATGTATTCATCAGTAAATTTTCGTTTTCGTCAGTAAATTTACGTTTTCGCCAGTAAGTTTACGTTTTCGTCAGTAAATTTACGTTTTCGTCAGTAAATTCACGTTTTCGTCAGAAAATTTTCGTTTTCGTCAGTAAATTTACGTATTCGTCAGAAAATTTACATTTTCGTCAGAAAATATACGTTTTAGTCAGTAAATGTACGTTTTCGTCAGAAAATTTACTGACGAAAACATAAATTTACTGACGAAAACGAAAATTTTCTGACGAAAACAAAAATTTACTGACGAAAACGTAAATATACTGACGTAAACGTAAATTTACTGACGAAAACGTAAATTTGCTGACGAAAACGTAAATTTTCTGACGAATACGTAATCTTACTAACGAAAACGTAAATTTTCTGACGAAAACGTAAATTTTCTGACGAAAACGTAAATTTTCTGACGAAAATGTAAATTTACTGACGAAACGAAAATTTTCTGACGAAAACGTAAATTTACTGACGAAAACGTAAATTTACTGACGAAAACGTAAATATACTGACGAAAACGTAAATTTACTGATGAAAACGTAAATTTTTTGACGAAAACGTAAATTTTCTGACGAATACGTAAATTTACTGGCGAAAACGTAAATTTTCTGACGAAAACGTAAATTTACTGACGAAAACGTAAATTTACTGACGAAAACGTAAATTTTCTGACGAAAACGTAAATTTACTGACGAAAACGTAAATTTTCTGACGAATACATAAATTTACTGACGAAAACGTAAATTTACTGACGAATATCGTAAATTTGATGGAATGGGTTGAAATTGACACCTCTAGTAACTATGTAAAAAAAGAAAAAGGGTAATATCGTCATTTTAGGGTTATATTGGTAAAGTCAATAATTAATTTGAAAGTTCATTGGTAATGTCTAGCGATTAAATTGTAAGTGTTTAAAGTCGGTACATTTTGATAAGTACGATGATGGTATTGTATAGTTTTTACCCTACTTTTTTTATAGTAACATCAAATAACATCAATTTCTTTTATTTTTTAGTATAATGCAAATATAGTCACTACGATATATTATTTTTGCATATATTTTACTTGTTCTTCTGAAACTGCAAACATTATACCTGTAAGAATAGTTTGATTTCATTTTAATACACTGACTTAACGGAGTATATATTTTAACCGCTTTTATAGTTTAACAGAAGGACAATACTGTCTTTTATTTTGTTATGAGTTATAACAAAACTGTGTATCTCACTCATAGTCAAGTAATCAAGTTTGCGAAAAGTGATCATTACATTGCACATCCTAACAGTACGAGCATCTGAATCACGTCTACAAGGGACAATTGGGTTATTTTTTTGTCCAAATCTATTTGACAAATAAGTTCATTATATACTAGTCAAACTAAGTCGCTCATATACAACGTTAAGGTTTAACGTGTCTATTATATTGTCTTTGTAACGTTTTTATGCTATTTTCCATCTACAATGGCGGTTTTCGCATTTGGCTAATAGCATTCAACAAGTGTGTAGTGGACAAACATTGCATGTGATCACTGGCGGATCCAAAGACTTTAATTATGTGTGGCACAAATATTTTTTTTATTTTAATTAAGTTCTAACTAACATAAAGTATGGAATAAAAAGTGTGGTATTAGAAAACTCATATACAATCTATTTTTTTACCTTAACACGTTATAACAAATTATGTTTATGGTATTCCATGAATCGGAAGTGACTCCTCACAATAATTGTTCAAGTTGACAAACTATTTAATTGATAAGCCGTTCACACGACCTACAAGAAAAAATAAAATACGTTATTGATCGAGTTTACTAACACTTTTTTAAATCTAAACGGTTGATAGCTTACGTATATGATACACACGAGAAAAGTTTCTAGAAAAACTATGATTTAAATGATTTAAAGTAGTTCCTTTAACATAATTAAACTCTCATGAGAGTATTGTAAAAGGCTATAAAAAATTAAGTAAAAGTTTGTGGTTCTAAAAGTATGTTTAACATAATATGGCTTGATTAATTAAGGAGAATTAGTTACCCTAAAAATCATTCCCGTAAGGCCGTAACGAAACTTTTAAAAATATATACTGTAACTCTTTTCTAGTGAAAACAATTTTAAATGATGTAGAACTCTTTTCTAGTGAAAACAATTATAATTAACGTTCTACATCTTTTTTGTACAATGTTCATAACATTTTATAAAAGTTTTTCTTTACTAGCAAGCCCAAAAACTTACCTAATCTTAGAGGCCCACGTATCACATATGAATAAAAAGCCTAAAGCCCAACTAGCTAGGTTATTCATCATCTCCAATTCTCCATGTCGCAGTCACTGGTTTGAGGGTTTCACAACATGATCTTCAAACTTAACATTTCATCTCCATCTCTCTGCCTATTTATAATACGGACATGACAAATCTATGTGTGGCACGTGCCACAGGTGGCCAAAGGGTGGCTCCGCCCCTGCATGTGATAAGTAATAGAGGAAGTAATGCATTAGTGAATCTTTGCTTTTTATGATCCATTTCTATTTCTTTGTTATATCGATTCATCGTTCAAAACATGATCAATCTGACTTTTTGAGATAGAATTAACCACTGAATTACTATGGAGTATTTGGACTACATGGATGAGTATCCACTTAAGAGGTTCAAACATAGGTTTAAAAAACGTGAAGAGGTTTATGTTTTATATTAGTCATAATAGAACTTTATTTTATACTTATTTGACATGAAGAGGTCTATAATATTAGACCTCTTCATAATTTAATGCAATGTGTTCTGAAACAATTATAAAGTTTTAAAACATTTTTACCATAATGAAAATATGTTTATTAATCCAAAATCTTCAAAACTTGGTGATATAGCATGAAAAATTTAATTTAAAAAGGTTTATAATATTTTACGATAATAGATACCCTAACTATAGTAATGTTATATTGCATATGTATTCACATGATCTATCGCTATTAACAAAATGTTATAAACCATGTGAATCTTGATGAACTAAAAGAAAAGATAATTTTGTCTGTTTATAAAACTATGATAACAGTTAAAACATATTCTTCATTAGGTTAAATTATAAAAATAAACTCAAACTATCTTTACAGGTATAATGTCTGTACTTTCAAAAGACCAGGTATGATATATGCAAAAATAAAATTTCACAGTGACCATATTTACATTTTACTTTTTATTTTTCTTAAAACCTCTTAAATAAATTAAATATTTCATTCATTAAATAAAAATACAAATTACATACAGTAATAAAAATACCCAAAGGAGGTTAAAGGATTTTTTTTATTTTATAATTTCTACCTCAACGCTCAGCCCAACCGCGTTAGGCTTTTTCATCGTCCGTTGTGATAACGCCAAGCAATTGCCGACTACTGCGTTATTGCACCGTTACCTCTTAGATTTATAAGTTTTCCCCTTTTAATTGTCAAGATATTTATTATTTTTCTTCAAATTAAGCGAGCATTTTACTCGGAATAAAGTAAGATTATTTTCCGAAATAGAGTAATTAAGAATTAAAAAATCAACATAAATAGCCTCCATGAAAGACAACCATAAAGACAGCTCCCTCACGGCCTCATCAACTAAAGTCAGTAAGTCACTCCTTTTGGATCCAAAATCCATCTTGTACAAACAAGAATTTTCAGTAAACATCGAGTAGCTAGATAACGTACCATGATAGATATATACTTTCGAACTTAAGTTAAGATATCAACAAGGTTTTAAAAGACTCGTAAAGGTTTTACAATTGCCTTGCAAAATCGTAAAAGTTGACCTTCACACTAAGAAATAGGTTAAGGTGTGAGTTTAAAACTTGACGTGAGACGAGAAGCGAAAGAATACGACAAGACGCAATAAGTTGGGTTAAATAAGTTTTTTTATATGAAAATGAAAATAACATAAATGCAAATATTTTTTTTAACTTTATTTTTTATGTATAATATTTATTGTAAACTAAATTCAATATACTTAAAATATCTTTTATATAATAAAAGAATTAGATTATTTGAGAATTTTAGTTAAAAGTGGAGGTTGTGGAAAAAACAATTAGACCAATTAAATTACTTGATTTTGACACATAAGCAAAATAGAGAGATATGATTGATGGAAAAAAGTCAAAATTGAATTCACTTTAGTCAAAATAAAAAATTTTGGTAGAGAAATTTGATGAAAAGACACAAAAATATATGTGTCAAATTTGTAAAAATAAAAACTTAAAAAAGGAAGAAGGCATTAATAAAACTTTGGAGCTTGAATTTTAAATAAATTAAATGTAACTAAAAGTAAACTTATAATTTTTCATATTTTTTTAATAAATTTATAAAATAAACAAAATAACCCTTAAACTTTATACCTTCTACACTTTATATTTAAAAATACAACATATATGTTATATTAAAAAAAAAATCAACAAATCACGTGATTATAAATATTCAAATAAAAACCCAAATTATTGTCTATTTCTATTTTGACACTTAATAAAGTCAAACAATGCAATATACGTAAATTACTGTTAACATGAATATAAATATTCAAATGAATTCAGGGCCTTAGACATTAGTATGAGATGAAAATAAACAGATGAGATTTCACATATTACAACAATATATATTTTTTAAGGTCATCATATATTACTAAACACACAATATAATGTCTAGAAAAACATAGCTAACATTTCAGTTAAACAAATTCAAATCCTTTGTGCAACAAATACTTATACAAAATATCCATTAATATTATCACATAATGAAAAATCACAATGTAAAACTCGTGGGTCCATAAGTATCGTAACTATTTAAATATTAAAAAAAAAAATATTAAGCATTACAAAATCGTGAATTTATAAATCGTGTACGTGTAAAGTTGATGTAAATGGTTTGTTGATTAATAATTAAGGTATAACTATTTAGAATAAAAATATCGAAAGTAAAAAGAGTATGAAATTGGGAAAAAAATTTGAGGTGAGTTTATAATAAATTACACGATGCACAGTAAAACAAAAAAATAATCAAACATATAAACATTAGATGACTTTTAAAAACATAACATACATAAAATCATAATAACAAAATTATTACTTAATTTATTTTTTATATTCAAGTCCTGTGCGAGGACGGTCATTAAAACTTCGAGAAAGCAATAGTGATTCATTAAAAACAACGAAAATTATAGCCAACGATATAAACGACCTGCGTGCACATAATCAACCATATAAACTAAATAAAAAATTATGAACGAAGTGCGGGCCTCTTTGTATATAGGATTTTGGCCTCTTTTTTGTTGATTTTCTTTTTATTAAAAACAATTATGAAAATATTAAGTAATACATTATTTTTGAACAATTAGACCAATCAAATGACTTGATTTTGACACATAAGCAAAATTAAGCAATGTGATTGGTGGAAAAAAAAGTCAAAATTGAATTCATTTTAGTCAAAATTAAAAATTTTGGTGAAGGAATTTGATAAAAAACACAAAGATATATGTGTCAAATTTGTAGAAATAAAAACTTAAAAAAGAAGGAGGGGATAAATAATACTTTAGTAGTTGAATTTTAATAAATTATATAGACTTAAATTTAAACTTATAATTCTTCATATTTTTTAATAACTTTATAAAATAAACAAAATACCCTCTTAAACTTTATACCTTCTAGACTTTATATTTTTAAACATATATGTTATATTAAAAAATCAACAAATCACATGATTATAAATATTTAAATAAAAACACAAATTATCGTCTATTTCTATCTTGACACTTAATAAAAACAGCAATACAATCTATGTAAATTATTATTAACATGAATATAAATAAAAATGAACGCACGACCTCAGACAACGATGTGAGATGAAAATAAATAGACGGGATTCTACATAATACAACAATATATATTTTTCAAGGTCGTTATATGTTACTAAACACATAATATCTAGAAAATGATAGTTAATATTTTAGTTAACAAAGTCAAATCCTTTGTTCAATAAATTTTTATACAAACTATCAATTAATATTATCATAAAATGAAGAATTATGCGAAACTCGTGGGTCCATGCCCATCGTAATTATTTAAGTATTAAAAATTTAATGTTGTTTTATAACATAATACGGAGTATTATGTTATAAATCGTGTACGCGTAAGGTTGATTTAAATAGTTTCTTGATTAATAATTAAGATATAGTTATTTAGAATAAAAATATCGAAAGTACAAACAATATGAAATTCGAAAAATAAAAATTAAGATGAATTTATATTAATTTACACGATGCACAGTAAAAGAACAATATAATCAAACTTATAAACACTAGATGTTTTTAAAAAACATATATAATATTACATAAAATCATAATAATGAAATTATTACTTAATTTATCTTTTATTTCTAAGCCCCGTGCGTGCACGGGCATTATAACTAGTATATAAACATAATAATTTATAAATATTATTATGTTTTCTTCCGTTTTAAATTGCGCCTTATAAACGTTACGTCGCTACGTTTCGCGAAAAACTTAAAGTTTAACCATGATGTCGCGTCACGTCTCACACTATTTATAACTTTGGATACGACAGATATATCCCCATGCCATATAACTTGTTTCTTATATTTTCAACTTGACAAATGATGAGAATATAGCCTTGCTAATCCCTGAAAAATCAAGCTTAATGAAAGTCAAATCCAGAATCACGTCTTGTAGATTACGTGGAATTGAAATGCTTGGCTCACACGACAATTGCTTTCCGGGGCTTCATTACAAAGTGGACGAAACCAATGCGACAAGAACACCTGTCTTTGACAGTTTCATAAAAGTTGGATTCACATGTTCAATGAAGTTTTTTTTAATGGAAGATGATTTACACATTTTTTATATTGATTAGCACACTCTAAAATATGATATTTTGACATTTATACTCTTGTATGTATGAATATAAATAAAAATGATGTAAAGGTATAAATGCCAAGACACTATATAATTGAATGTGTCAATCAAATTTAACAGTGTACAAATCACTTTCTTTTTTGAATAGGATTCATGTACAATTACTAACCAATTAAAAATTTCGACACTAGTTTGGTTGATAATAGGCTTTTTCATTACTTTGTCTTTAAAACTATAAAAGTTTCTAATTTTTCTAGTTATCATACATACATAAATGGAGTTAGCTGGTAGAAGACTAATGAGTGTTGAATTATTCCTGATCAATTTATTTTATTTATTATTTATGTGTAGATTATACGCTGTAAACGAATCGGACGAAAGTGAACGGAGGTAATTGAATCAAATTTTTTGTTTGTGTTCGTTTATTTAGATTTAAACTTGTTAATGTTCGTTTACTAATAAGTTAAACGAACGTAAACGAACATAAATGATCATATGTAGACATAAACGGACATAAACGAGAATGGAATTAAAGTTTTTACTTTAAACAATCCATATTTTTTTCAAATTACTTACAATATAGTTTATATTATTGTTGGAGATATTTGAAATATTCAATATATTATTTATTAACTTCTTTTTTATTTTTTAGATATTAATCGAAAGAAATAATCGAAAGAAAATAATAGAACATAAACGAATACAATAATTGTACTTAATTGAACGAACATAATCGACCATTCACGCACGCAGATAAACGAACGAACCAGTTGTTCATATTCGTTCATTTAACTAATCGGACCAAAAATCTTTTTCGTGTTTGTTCATTTATAAATAAACGAACATAAACGAGTTTTTTGTCGAACGATCGACGAACGGTTCGTTGAACGTTCAGTTCGTTTGCAGCTCTATTATATTATACTAGTAGGTACCCGCGCAATACGGCGACGGGTACCCGATGATTATTTTTTTTAGGAACAAATGTATTTCATTTTAAGTTTTTCTAATGTTGAGGCTTAAACTTGATAACACGAATCACCCGACATAACATAGCCCGAATCACTCGAACCCGATAATCGGATTTTTAATCGGGTTAGGGTTGAGACACTTTAATCTAATGAGTGGTCAGTGAGAGTTGTTTCTGTCTGTGAAGATGACACAATGATGATGTTTTAAAGGAAATTGTGTGAGGAAAAAAGTGAGTTTTAGAGTGTAGCCAAAACAGTTTATATAGTGTTTAAGGCTTTGTTTGAGATAAGCCAGAGACGTTACAAAGTCTTAAGACGTTACGTTTTAAATTGGTTAAATATCATTTATAATGGTTGTTACAAATTTGATGGGGTGTTAAATTTTTGAATTGAAAGATATTTATTTTTCAAGATGTTATATTTTAGAATTAAAAGATAATAACTTATATACATTTCTTATTAACATTTTTATTTAATTGATTATTTGTTTTCACTTTCTTAATAAAGAAATATTTAAAGCTTAATATTTTAATACTTCTTTATTTAGAAAGGTTGTAAATGTTTTATGAAGTAGTATAGATAACTATCTTCTGTTATATTTGTCCTACAGTAGTGTACAGATCATAATCATAAATTTGTTAATTACAATGTGATATAAATTGCAAAACACTGAAAATGACCATGTATACGAGAATGACAACTTTACTATTATCGTTATCAAACTAAATTGAAAACCTAACGTCAAGCCTAAACTCTAGGGAGTATCCGTGTGGACCTGATGTGCATCAAATTAATAAGATGATATATGTACGTGTACGTGCTCACTTTTAATTAAATGACAACAACGATGTGTATCCGATAACATTTAAATTTGATATATACAGTTAGGGTGTTCATCGGTTCGGTTTTCGAGTTTGTGGGTTGTATGGTTCGATTTAATTGGTTTGAAATTTTTTAAAGTTAAAATTAAAACCAAACCAAACCAAACCAATTATAGTACTGATTAAACCAAACCATAAACCAAATTAGATTTCGGTTTAGTTTCGATTTAAACCAAGAAAATCAAATTCAAGTAAACTCTAATATATAATTTAGAAGTCACAAACAGAAACCTAATTTTCCAAGTAACTAAAGGGTTAGAACTTTACGTAAAAAAATAGAAACGAAATAAGGTAAAATTTTCTTTGAAGAAAGTGTTTAGAATTATTATTAACTTGAATAGTTCATCTCCACCCATCTAAACACAAGTGCAACTTCAAAGTCACTCCATATATAAGAATTTATATGAATCAAGTAGGAAAATTGTAACCAAGTTGCTGGGATATACATCAATTTTTAGTCCAGTGAATGATTAGTTTAAAAGACAACTACTTAGGATAATATATAGTTAAAAATTTAATGTGTATAGAGTTATTCGGTTTTTTTGGTTTGATTTAGTTTTATGTTTGTCAAACCATAACCAAACTAAACACCAATTAAATACTTCGGTTCGGTTTCAAATCAAACCATACACCATTTAAAATTTTTGTTTCGATTTTATTCGGTTTCGATTTAGTTTACTTTTCGGTTTATTTGTGTCAAACCAAACGCTAAACACCCCTAATATACAGGGTACCAAGATCTTGAGTGGTTAATTCTAGAATCAACAACTAAACGGAATGTTACTGATTTTGATTTTACATAGTTTGTTTTCAATTTAGGGTTTATCACTTGAAACCAAAGCTTTGGCCTAATACATAGTTCGTTTTCTTTTTGTTTTTTAGAACTTGCCTGATATATCATATATAAAAATAGTGTTTCATCATATATAAAGTGTTAAATTACAAATTATTATTTAATTATATATGATATTAGTTTATATCATATATGATATTAATTTGTATCATATATGATACTAGTGTTACATCATATGTGATATCTGTATCATATATGATAATTTTCGATAAAAAATAACGTGAAAACACGATTTTTTCCGAAAGTATATCATATATACAAAATATTTATAGAAACATAATTAAATGATGGTAGATAAGGTAATTTTTTTTTCGTATAACAATTAACGGTTTAAAAGATTGAAAATAATAATAATAAGATTTCGGTTTAATTTTATCTATTGAATTAAAATGAATATGATGCTATTCATACTCTTCACCAGTTATTCTTTATACAGGAGATGAAAAAAGTTCAACTTAAACCCTTAGTTTTAGTTAGTATAAACTCAATCAACCATTCACAACCACTCATTTTTATCAAATAACAAAAAAACTCATTTTTTAAAAATTAAATATCTTACAAACCCTTCATTGTTACCTAAAACAAAATATATCATCGCGACGAGAATTAAATCATCTGTCTATCGATGGGCACATGTATATATTTTCGACGAATTTTTATTTCGACTTTTTTTTTCTTAAGTCACGTCTGAGAGAATCATATATGATTCGTCACGAAACATATATGATTTTCAGAAAATCTTATATGATTCATATCACGAATCATATATGATTTTCTGAAAATCATATATGAATCGTGACGAATCATATATGATTCTTTCAGACGTGACTTAAGAAAAAAAGTCGAAAAAAAAGTTTGTTCGAAAGTATATACATCTGCCCCTCAATAGAAAGATGATTTAATTCTCGTTGCAATGGTGTATTTTTTTGTTTGACGATTTCCCGTTTATAAGATATTTAATTTTTAAAAAAGTAGTAAGGAATAGGTTTTTTAAAAAATATGTGATTATGATTGGAGTCTATACTAATTTAAAGGTTTACAGAGATAGCCGTTTATGCCATTTCCTGTCGTTTTTATATTGGGTTGCGGGTGGGCTATTTTGGCCTGTTGATGTTTAGTATGGGCCCAACAACTTTTAGCAATGAAGCAATGCAGAAAGTAACATTGTTAAGCTATGGGTGCGTGGGTTTGAACACCTCCAAATAGTATCCAAACACCTTCAATCATTAAAACAATCAGTTAACTAAGACACTACTACAGGACTCCCTTCATTCTCTTTCATCTCACTCATCTTCCTTTTCTAAAAAAAATTAAAAAAATCTTCTTCTCTGTTGAAAACTCAAACAAAAAAATGTTACAAACCACAAATCACATAAATCTCCGGTAATCAAACGACAACCTATAGTCCTGTTTATCATCGAATCTAACCGGGTAACCACCAGATCTAACCGAGTAACCACCGGATGTAACCGGGTAACCACCGGATCTCTCTCTCTCTCTCTCTCTCTCTCACACACACACACACACACACACACACACACACTCTTCTACAGATTTCACTTTTTAAATCTCCGGTAAACTTTCACGCACTCGCACCTATTCCAGATTTGTTTCATCCACTTTACCTGCTGCCGTCTCTCTCTCACACAGCCTGGTTTTTCACATTTTTTTCGTCGGGAAAACTCATACCAAATAACCTGTACATTCGAAAAAAAAAATCAGATCTGTACATTTTCCGACATATCATGTGTGAGTGTTTTAGTATATGACATGCAATCTCACATTCGAAAAAAAAGAAGTATAGCTCTGATTTATAAGATGGTTGTTTGATGGTGATAAAGAGAGAGAAACAAAGTCACTAATAATGTGTGAAAGATAGTAAGTTTGTGACATGCAATCTCTGATCTGTACATTGGTACAGGATAGAGAAGAATTTGTGTTAACCACTATTTCTTTTAATTTTTCAACTTAAAAAACTTTTTTGACAGAGTCTCAAAAGTACTACATTAATAGGTTAAAACTTAGACTATTTTTTTCTGTGCACTAACAGAGTGTTTACATTGAAAATGACAATTAAGTGGCCCACGAGGGGGGTTTATACCCTATAACTCTTAAGCTATACGATATGTAACTACGTTTGTGTTGATAGACATGTCAGATTGTCAGGGAATGGCAACGGCAAGAATAATTATGTTAGATTATTGAATATGTTGTTTGGCTTATACTACAAGTCATTACAAGATTAGACAAGCATGCGACGTGTACTATCAAACTTAGGCATTGAATGCTTTAGATTGATTTGTGATTACAGTACAAGAATTAACACGTATAACTGTTAAAATTAATACCTAATCTAGCAACTCATTATATCTTGGAGGACTTATTATATTATTTATGTTATGCATGGACTTAAGTTGTCAAGATGCTATTGTTGCTGTTGGACTTCTGTCTTAAGCCCACAAGCCCACTCTATTTGGCCCATGGCCTCAACGGCTCTTAAGACCCTTGATTGATGATATACGTTGAGGAGCGTCTATTATTGTTGGTATCGCCTCATTATCACTGTGTGTCTTCTACACACATTTGCTCTCTCCATTCTTGTTTTTGATCTCAGAAACTTTAGTTTTATCTTTACTTTTTGTTGGTTGATTGTAAAACTATTATCATGTAGATAATAGAGCTACACGTTAGTAGCACTGGTAGCTTTAATTTATTTTTCATTATGTTGTTCTTCAAATCTTGGTTAATAAAAGTTAAAAGTGTTTTGAGGTCTTTTGATTCATGTTTTTCTACATGGTATTAGAGCTTGGTTGTTAATAATCGATGAAAAAAATTTTAGGGTTTGAATTTTTTTGGGGGGTTTTGATAATTCATGTTTTATTGGAAAGATCTGCTATTGAAATAGCTAGATCTGTTAATATTACTTCTTGATTCAAAGTTTTGATCCTTTAATTTTTTTGAAAAAAAAATTAGGGTTTTTGAGATCTGGTCTCTTATACTTTTTGTTGGTGATTGGTTCGATTTGTGTTACTATCTTCTAACTAAAGTGATTTTCTCTAATTTTCCTTGAGAAAGAAATTAGGGTTTTACTTTTCTTTAGGAGATTCGTTGATTGGTGGTGACTCAAATTTGTTTTTGGGTGATGCAGTAGTTTGTTCGTTGGATTTGGTCATTTTCCCTAATTTTCCCTTGAAGGAAAATTAGGTTTTGTGGCTAGGAGGTTCTGTTACATCCTAGACTAAGTGAATCTAGGAGTAACAATTCGACTGTGCTCTTTGCGTACGCTGTAACACCTCTCACGCTCTCTCTTTATCCGCTCTCTTATTATTTGTGTTTGCTCTTGTTGTTTTCTTGCTTTTTTGGGGTTGGTTGTTCTTTATTTCTACCCTTTATTTGGATCCTCAACCTTTGCCTTGCCCTTGACTTGCCACTATTGAGTGGTTTGGAAGCCTGGGAACTTTGTTGGCTTGGGATTGAGTTCTTTTTTGACCCTTTGACTCATCACCATGTCTGAACATGGTGATCTTGAAACTGAGTGTGTAACTGATCCAGTTACACTTATCAGCAAACTTGACTTGAGTGACCCATTGCATTTGCACCCTAATGATTCGGCTGTTCTAACTGTTAAACTTAAGGGGACTAAAAATTATCATGTTTGAGCTAATGCTATGTTACTTTCCTTGGAAGGTAAAAATAAAACTGGTTTTATTGATGACACTTGCAAAAGGTCTATAACTGATGAAGTTTTGGAAAAACAATGGGATAAGGTTAATGCTGTTGTTTTGGGATGGATTCTTAATTCTATATCTGAGGAACTTTTCCTTGGTCATATTTTTTCAAAAAAGGCTAAACGTGTTTGGAAAGAATTAAAGGAAACCTATCATAAGGTTGATGGCTTTGTCATATTTACTTGCATCATAATATTAATACCTTAACAAAAAGGCTCTAATCTGTCTGATTACTATCATAAACTGAATGCTTTGTGGAAACAATATGATGCTATGATTGAATTACCTGCTTGTATTTATACCGCTTCAAGTGAGTTTAAAAGGCATAATAATTGTTGAAACTTATGCAATTTCTGATGGGTTTGGATGATTCCTATATGAGTATTAGGAGTTCTATTTTGTTTAGAGAGAATCTCCCTGATGTTAAGGGAGCTTATGCCATCATTTCTAGTGAGTAATCGCATAGAATAGCTGCAGGCAGTAGCTTTTGGTCCTCCCAAAGAGCTTAGATCTATGATTTCTTGTCTAATGGGCCCACTAGTAACAATCTTCAAAGAAACCAGACCCCTAATGCTAATGTGTTGAGACCTATAACTAACAACTTCAGACCCAACAATGGTAATACTGGTTTTAGACCTAACAATCAGAATGCTATTAGACCTAACTTTACCTATAATGCTGAATTAGTTTGTGAAAACTGTGGGCACAATGGTCACACCATTGATAGGTGTTTCAAGATCATTGGGTACCCCAATGACTTTGCTCATGCGAAGAAAAAGGCTGGTCAAAATTTTAAAGGAAAATGTGTGTCT
Source organism: Glebionis coronaria (assembly GCA_025667525.1). Taxonomy (NCBI): domain Eukaryota; kingdom Viridiplantae; phylum Streptophyta; class Magnoliopsida; order Asterales; family Asteraceae; genus Glebionis; species Glebionis coronaria. The sequence goes on from CM046881.1 coordinate 38,425,532, forward strand.
AATAATTCTGTTGGTTCTACTAGTGCTACTGGATTTTCTGATGAGCAAATGGCTACTCTTCTCTCTCTTTTTAAAGATAACAATGGAACTAGAAAGAACGTAAAAGACAATATGGCAGGTACTTATTTTAATTCTAGCAAGATCTTTAATGACAATTTTGATAAGTTTTATTGTTCTAACAATAGTTCTAAAACTGGAATGACTTACAATGGAAAGGTCATTGACTCTGGGGAAAACCAACACATGACTAATAATGATAGTGAACTTGATATTGTGTTTGATATCTGTCATCTTAAAATTAAAGTCACTCACCCAAATGGGACTAAGGCTATTATATCTAAAATTGGTAACCTTAGACTTCCTAATGGTCTGACTTTAGTGGATGTGTTGGTTATTCCTGAGTATTGTGTTACTTTGATCTCTGTGCATAAGTTGACTAAAGACAAGAAAATATTTGTTGTGTTTGATGAGAATAAGTGTTTCTTTGTTAATTAGGATTTGAATCTGAAAAATGTGTTAGGTAGTGGTAAACAGTGTGGTGGTTTATACTATTTAGATACAGAAGGTATTAATTGTAAAAATCAAAACTATCTTGTTACCTGTTCTTTGTCTCATTATGATTGTCATTGTAGACTTGACCACCCTACTGACCCTGCTCTTAATGTGCTTAACAGTCCTTAAAAATTGATAGAAATGACAAGACTTCCTTCTATGAAATCTGTCAAAGAGCTAAGCAAACTAGGAAACCTTTTTCTTTAAGTGATCATAAAACTAAGAAACTTGGTGATATTGTGCACTTAGACTTGTGGGGTCCCTATAGGGTTTCCAGTCACTCTGGCCACAAGTATTTATTGACTGTTGTGGATTACTAGGGCAGTTTGGTTGTTTCTTATCAAAACTAAAGATGGAGTCTTCTCTTACATTCAAAACTTCTATAGTTTGATTAAAAACCAAATTAAAAGTACTATAAAGACTTTCAGAAGTGATAATGGCACAAAATTTGTGAATCAAAGTTTTAAAAACTTATGTGATAAAAATGGCATCAGACACCAAACTTCCTGTGCTTATACACCAAAACAAAATGACATTGCTGAAAGGAAACACATACATCTATTAAATGTTGCTAGATGCCTTATGTTTCAGGGGGAATTCCTCTTAGATATTGGACTGAATGTGTGCTAACTGCTACTTATCTTATTAACAGATTGCCATCCTTTGTGCTTAATGGAAAAACCCATTTTTGAAATGATTTACAATACTTGTCCTAATATCTCTCATATCAGAATGTTTGGCTGTCTTTGTTTTGCTACTATTCTTAATAGTCATGATAAACTTGCTAGTAGATCTGAAAAATGTGTTATGATGGGTTATTCTAGTTCTCAGAAGGGATATAGGATTTATAGTCTTGATAGGCATCAACTTTTTGTTTCTAGAGATGTTATACTTTTTGAGACCATATTTCCTTTTAAAGATTCTGCTTCTAATTTTAATAATGATAAAAATTCAAATGCTTTTCAAGACATAAACCTGTTGAACTTTTTTTGACCTTGATGACCTTGAACTTCCCTATGATGATGAGAGAGCAATGAAACATAATGGTGACAGTAGGTCACCAAGTGCTAGTAGCCCACCTCTAAGTCTAGGTGACACTGGAGACATTGCCTTAGGCAATGATCCCAGTGATGCCAACTTGAATAAGGAAGAGGCTGCCACACTTGATGATAATGCAAACTCTGAGGGAAATTTGGAATCTAATCCCAATCCTTCCTCTCATGTTCAAAACATGAAACGAAACCTTGGGGATGATTCTATCAACAATGTTCAGGGTGGTGGAAGATTGAGAAGGTCTTCAAGACCTTTTGTTTTTCCAAAGAATTATAATGAATTTGTTGTTAAATCAAAAGTTAAGTATGGTCTTGAAAAATTTGTTGGCTATTCCAAACTTGATAAAGGAAACTTTTGTTTTGTAACCTAACTTAACAAAATGAGTGAACCAAAAAGCTTTTTTGAAGCTTCTCGGAATTCTCTTTGGGTTGATGCCATGAATTCTGAACTTGCTGCCCTGCTTGAAAATGATACTTGGGACATTGTTGAGCTCCCTAAGGGTAGGAAGGCTTTAGGTTGTAAATGGATTTGGAAGTTAAAGTTTAAATCGAGTGGATAGATTGAGTAGTATAATGCTAGGGTGGTTGCCCAAGGCTTTGGCCAAAAAGAAGGAATTGATTATGATGAGACTTTTACTCCTGTTGTTAAAATGGTCACTGTTAGGTGTTTGATTAATCTTGCCATTATGCAATCTTGGGCCTGTTTTTCAACTTGACATCAATAATGTTTTTTATATGGTGATCTTGATAAGACTGCGTACATGAAACCACCCCAAGGATATCTTCCTGCGGTGAAAACATAGTCTGTAGGCTTAAGAAATCTTTGTATGGCCTTAAATAAGCTCCTAGGCAATGCAATGCTAAACTTACTTCTGTTTTGAATGAAAATGGGGTTGTTCAAAGTAAATCTGATTACTCCTTATACACCAAGTCTCATGGTAATGTTTTTCTTGCCTTACTTGTGTATGTGGATGATATCATTATAACTGGAAATGACACTGTTGAGATAGAAAAGTTTAAAACTTTTCTAAGAACCAAGTTCATGATCAAAGACTTGCGTAAGCTCAAGTATTTTTTGGGTATTGAGATTGTTGATACTGACAATGGTGTTTGTTTAAACCAAAGAAAGTATGTGCTTGACTTGCTGTCTGAATATGAGATGCTTGCTTGTAAACCTGCTAAGACCCCTTTGCCTTCTAAAATTTTCATCACTAATGAGCCCACCAATGAGGACCCATTACTTGCTAATATGGTTGATTATCAAAAACTCATGGGAAAGCTTATTTATTTAACTAACACCAGGCCTGACATCTCTTATGTTGTCCATTGCTTAAGTCAGTTTATGCACTCTTCATTGAATACTCATCTCAAAATTGCCTTTAAGATATTTAGATATCTTAAGAACTCTCAAGGTTTGGGCATTCATTTCACAAGGAATTCTGGTATGATTCTTGATGCTTACTTTGATGCTGATTGGGTTAAATGTATTGTCCCAAGAAAATCTGTGACAGGGAATTGTATTTTTATAAATGGGAATTTAGTCTCTTAGAAAAGCAAAAAACAAAACACTCTCTCAAAGTCTTCTACTGAGGCAGAGTATAGAGCTCTTGCCTTAGTAACCAGTGAGGTGATCTGGGTGCTCAAAGTCTTGAAGGACTTGCAGTGTGAAAACCTGCTCCCAGTCACACTTCACTATGATAGTAATTCCGCTATTAAAATAGCATCCAACCATGTTTTCCATGAAAGAACCAAACACCTTGAAATTGACCTTCACTTTGTAACAGAAGATAGTTATGTAATTTAATATCTTGGAGGACTTATTATATTATTTATGTTATGCAGGGACTTAAGTTGTCAAGATGCTATTGTTGCTGTTGGACTTCTGTCTCAAGCCCACAAGCCCACTCTATTTGGCCTATGGCCTCAATGGCTCTTAAGCCCCTTGATTGATGATATATGTCGAGGAGCGTCTATTATGTAGAAACTAGAAGGGGGGGGGGGGGGGGGGGGGTTGAATAGTTTCTCTTCGATTGGTGACCAAATTAAAATTACTTTCAATTTGGTTTGTATCAAAACTATCTTTTACTTGAGGCTAAGTTGCATAATGATTAGGTTCAATTCAAATGCACTAGCAAAGATAATAGGTAAGTGTAATGATAATGAAATAAGTAAAGAGTAAGGAAGGAGACAACCTAGTGGGAAGACACCAAGATTTATAGTGGTTCGACAACGAGGCTCTATCCTCGTTTCTACTCCACTCCTCGAGTACACCTACTCGAGATTTCCACTATATCCACAAGCTCCCTTCTCGGCGGAGAAAACCTTACATCGTTGCTTACATTATTTTCTGACACTAAGCTAAATGTCGAGACCTAATCTTTAGCTAGGACCAATCTACACAACGTTGCCTACTTCACAATTTAACGACACAAGGCTAGATGTCGAGTTCTAATCTTAAGGTAGAACCAATCTTCACGACGTTGCCTACTTCACCATTTTACGACACAAGGCTAGATGTCGAGTTCTATTCGAAAGCTAGAACCAATCTTCACGACTCTTCACTTTGAAGCTAAGTGAGAACTTCACACAACACAACTACTAATCACTTTTAAGTTTAGTGAGAACTCACAAGACACAACCACATCACTTTATAGTTTAGTGAGAACTCCTAATCAAATTTACAACTCAACTAGACTTATCCAAGTACACACATGTAGCTTGGATTTACACAACACAAATCCAAGCAAACACATATGCAATGGATGTATACAACAAATCCAAGTATCCACAAATAACTTGGATGAACACAACTAGTCCAAGTATTCATAAATACATTGGATTGACCTAAAACAAAAAAGGTATCATGATGAATATGACTAGCTCATAGATTCATCTTTATCATAACACTAGTGAGTGAGTGATCTTCTCATTGGACAAGGTAAAAGAGGGGATCAAGAGGATAATCATATGTAAACATCCTTAACAATTTAAGTGATCATTTACTAATGATTATGCTATAGAAAATAGAAAGAGGGCTGAGAAAAACGTCCAAGAGGCTTACCGGAAAATGAGATTTGACCCACTATTTAAAGGAGACAAAGTATAACGGATCTATAACGGCTAGCTGTGCGCGGTACCTTATCTCATCCCGCGGTACCATATCGCTAAGGTACCGCGTAGGTACTTAAGGTACCACCACTAGACTCCGCTCCGTTTTTTGTCTTTTAGTGGGGTGGGAATATATGAGGTATTTGAAACCTTCAAAGGATATTCTAACAGCATTTGGAATATGCTATTTTCAAATTTTCATTTTCCATTTTAATAAAACATTTTCTAAAAAAGAAAGTTTATTAAAAATCTTTTGTCATGTTTAACAAAAGTGAGTTTTAAGAATAATCATTTTGATGATCACTAATTATGATTAAGAAAGATTAATGATATGATTATTACCTTGATGATAGTGTTAGTTAAATAATTCATTTTGTGTTTTTACACTAAATGTGTTGTATGGTTTGTTGTGATCAAAACTAAGAAAGATTAGTTAACACTAATAATGTTTTTAGGCATCACTTGCATTAACAATCTCCCCCTTTTTGATTACGACAAACGATAAACTCATTTACGTAGAAACACAAAATATGGAATTATTAACTAGTTTATCATTATCATTTCTCCCCCTTTGTCGTAGCAAAAAGGTTAGCACAAGTCTGTGAAGAACATCGAACTTTGCTAGTAGCTCCCCCTTGGTGGTTGCTCCCCCTTGCTTGGGGCACCAAGTTTGTGAGCTAAGGTGACATGCTACACAAAGGTTAGTAGAAAGGAAAGAAACACCAATGTATATATGATCACTACCTACTAAATAACTTGAGAGGGAGAGAGAAGAAATCTCAAATTAGAAGCAAGTAATTTGCTAAGTATGTCTAAAGAGGTAACTGACGAAATCAAGCTTCAATCCGATGAAGATGATAAGCTTGTCAATGGGTTAAAGTTTAGAATTGATGGAATCACCCATAAGCAATTGTAAAAATTAACCATGATCAACTCAAAATAGAACTAATGAAATAACACACAAACAACACAAAGGTTACATAAAAGAGAAAGACACAACAAAGAAGATAGTCATACATACAATATGATTATCTAAAAGCAATAAATATGGAAAATAAACCACTAAGCATAAGCTAGTCTAATAGTGATATTTTCCAAGATTGCTTAAAAAATAAAAGACTAAAAAGACGACGATGCATCATTCGAAGTTTTGTCCACCGGAACGAAAACTTGAATAGGAGGTCGAGTGAGTAGGAATTCAAGAAAATTTAACTTCTCATACACATGAGAAAGTTCAATTTGTTGAAATCGACAACAAGCACACGAGGATCCATGATGCAACATAAAATCGTTTGATGGGGGTATGGCATCAAACTTAGGGTTTGGTGGTGGTGGGGTAAATGGTATAAGTCTCATTCCAATACTTGATTGGAGAGAAGGTAGGGTTTTTGGGTGGTTTGGACGAAGATGGTTCATTCTTCTTAACCCAAATAGGTCGAACCGAGATTTTCGGTTTCTTTGAAAGCTTGGATGAGGAAGCTTTGGGTGAGTGGGGTTGTGACAAAGAAATGTCAAGGTTAGGAATGTAGGAGTTAGGCATTGTGAGAGTGTGAGAATAAAATCTCAAGGTTGTGTGAGAATGAAATCTCAAGGTTGGGAAGGTGTGAGAATGAAATCTCAAGGTTGGGGTATAAGTAAAATGTAATCAAGGTAAGAATTTGAATACAAAATGTGTAGTGTCAAGGAATGTTTAGTCAATTTGAGTAAACAAGGAATCTTGACAGGGTATAGGGTTTTAAAAGTTTTAACCAAAATTCGTCAAAAGCCACTTACTGTCCGCGGTACCTTATAGGGACCGGCGGTTCCATATCGCTAGGGAACCGCGGGACTTTAAGGAACCGCTTCCAGTGGACTTGAAACCATGTTTTTCCTGGGTTTTGGGAAAAACTAAGACTTTTCAAAAAGTTGCAAATCTTGGAATTTTACCTCTATTAGCACCAAATTATTCCAGGGTTGCATAAAGCAACACATTCACAAAGAATGTCTTGACAAAGGGTGACAAAATAATTTAGATATCATTTTCAACTAATTTTAGTCAAGTTTTTAGAGGTTGTGATAGATTTAGGTTCAATTTTAATTTCATAATTAAAGTTTATTAGTGTGCACAAAAGGATAGAAACACACAAAGCTAAATCCATAGATCAACACATGAAACATTCATTGAGGAAGCAAGTACAATGACAAATAAACTAACTAATACATAGCTAGCTTAGCATTAAATCTAGATAAGTAGTTTTCTTTGGCTTGGGTTTTGTTGAAAACTCTTATTTAGAAAACTCCATCATTCATCTCCTAGGAGGAGACATGGAGAACAAGGGCAAGCAAGAACTCTTGCAACCTCCTATGTAGTCCATACATATCCATCCTAAGGTTATGGATGATGTAGTGGTTGTAAAGACAACATGGACAACTAGGACCATGAGTTTGTTGAAACCCCTAGTATGGATCACCCAAAAGGAGGGAAAGTGGAACACCTAAAATTGGAATGTTTGAGTTGGGTGGAGGTGGACGAGGCATGTTCTCCAAGGGTGATGTGGGTGAAAGTGGAGGCATGTTCCCTAAAGGGGAAATGGGTGAGTGTGGAGGTAAATTCTCCAAGGTTGGTGAAATGGGTGAGTTATGAGGGGTAAATGGTGAAGTCACCAAGGTGTCATCAAAGTTATTCACAAAAGGAATGCTTTGGATTGGTTGGGGTTGTGTGGTCACATCCAAGGGTGCACTTGGAGTGAAGGGTGAAGAGAGCTCATTCATTCTTGAGTTGAATGAAGAGGAGGTAGAACCAATGGAGTGGTTAGTACCATGGGTGGATGATGTCTTGCATGGTGCAAGAGGTGGGGAAGGTGATGAAGAAATGAGGATAGGAGCCATCTCATTCTTAGGTGTGTGGAAAGGTGAGGAGTTAGGCTTGGCTACCTTAATCCTTATTTTGAGTGTTTTCCTTGGGGTGGAGGTCTTGGAAGTGTTTGAGGTTTTGGTACACACCATGGTTGACAAGGGTGGTTTAAGGTTTAGGGAAGTATGTTTGATGTGTGAAGAACATGGCAAAGAAGGTGGGTTTAAATGGGTGAGGGGATGATCCAAACTAGTAATGGGTTAAAATCATTTTAGGTGAATAATGAATTTAGGTAACCTAGTTTAGGAAATGTGCAGTTTATTACAGAAAATCATGCAGTGTTTACACAGAATTAAGAAAACAGTGTAAAGCAAAGATGATGTCGTGCACAGTGGCCGGCGGTTCCTTATCTAGGATCGGCGGTACCTTATCGATAAGGAACCGCATGTCGATATGGAACCGCGACCAGTGGTCTTTCAAAAATTTCACCTCCCAAATTTTGGTTAACCCAGATTTTTCCCAAAGGATTCACAAGCCAAAGTTAACTACAACTCATAATCTAATAAGCTAACTATCATAAGGCATGCACAAAGCTATGTAAATCACAAACATCATTGCATAAGCAACATTTAGGATCAAAATAAATAATAATCCAAACATGTAACATAAGTTAATAAACAACTAAACCAAAGTGTTAATAAGCAAATGTTTAAGCTGCAAATGATAACCAAACTTTGACACAACTCAAAGCCTTCATCTCCTTTTCTTGCCTAAATCCTTGATCATTATTCCCAGATACTTGATTCCCTTTCTTGACTCAATCCGGTGTTCATGCAAATCACCTCGGGTTCGAAGATTTTGACGGTAAAGTTCCTCTAAATTGAGATTATTAGGAACTTCACTAGAGGAATGGTGAGGAGGGGAAGCAATGTCATCTAAACCATCCACGAATGAGTTTGTGGAGTGGTGAGAAGAACTCGAAGAGTCAATGGGAGCACTTGTGCCAATGCCATCACCATCACTTGTTGGCATGTCCATGTCCTCATCATTGAACTCTTGTTGGTCAGATTTACAATCAGATCTTGTCTTTCTCTTATATACCTCTTGAATAGGTAGCATGACCCGTTTGACCGATTGAAACTGAGAAAGATCAAGATTTGGAAAATCACGGCCAACCCTTTTAAAAAGGCGAGTGAGAAGCATTGCGTAAGGGAGGTTTGTTTTAGGCTTGTGAATACCATAATTGACCCGTTGAGAGATAAAATATGCCAAATTGTAATAGGTGTTGGTAAAGATGCAATATAACATATGCACTAAACACGCCGAAACATGATCCCGGTTTCCACCAAGACAAAACATATTTTCCCTAAGGATATTGGTCCATTGAACCATATTATCATTAAGGTCGCTTAAGAGAACCTCATGACGTTTCACCGAACGTACTTTAGTATGAAGGCTTCTCTTAACGGGTCGATTACGCTTTTTGGAGACAATGTCGACAATGAAGTCAAGATCAATTTCCTCATGATCATTTGGAGGACAATTGTAGGATTCAAGGAGATCACTAAGCTTCCATTTATCCGTGAAGCGACAAGTGTCTACAAATGGGACATCAAGAATTTGACCAAACACTTCGAGAGAGTATTGAATGAGTTGATCTTTCAAGATGAATCTAACAAATATTCCATCATTGTTTTCAATGACGGAGTATGTGCTAAAGAACTCCAATAGGAATCGAGGATAGATGTCTTCCTTAATGTTCAACAAACAATCAAATCCAATGTTTTCAAACATGGACTTGATGTAGACATAATCCTTGATATCCTTTTGGAAAACTCTACCCTCATGAAAGCAACGGGATTGAAGAGAGGAAAAAGTATGGGCAAGGTGAGTTGAGTGACAAAAGTTGGATAGGTTTGGCATATACTTTTTGGTGAGTTGATGATCCTTTTGGTATTGTGAAGGCATGATTAGTACCTAAATAAACACAAGAAAATATTTCTCCAATCACTCATATGAATAGAGTCAAAGATCAAAAATATGAGAATGTGTTATATCAATTTCTTGACAAACATAGGATTGAATCCATATCATTCTCATGTTCACAATGTGTCTATTCCATCATTAACCAAGAACACATGATCTATGTTAGATCAACAATGGATTAGAACATTGGTTTTTCAAAACAAGGTTTTTAGGTAAGCATTAACAATGTCATTACCTACTTGTTCATGGGTTCATCTCAAATCCATCTTTTAATCAAAAATAATTAATCAAAATTCGGATTTGTTCTACAAGTGGGTTTTAGTGAAATCTTAATGAATATCAACCTAAGGAATCATAGTAAAATAACCATGTCAACCCACATTCCTATTAAGGTTTTAATTCAATTTCAATTTTAAAAATCCCCAATTATGAAAGGATGAACCCTATAACAAAATAGATGAAATTGAAAGAAAATACTTACAATTAATTGATGTTAGATGATGGATGAGTGAAACCCACAACTTGGAATCAACTAATTTGAGTGATTGAAGGTTTTGGAAGCTTCAACAATGGTGGAAAAAGGGTAAACCGTCGGCTGTGTGTTTTTGGGAGAGAGAGGGTTTGGTTTGAAAAAGAATAAAATAATCAAACTGGCGCTCTGACAAAAGTTACTGCCCGCGGTACCTTATCGATAAGGTACCGCGCCTTTGAGCCGCCTAGATAAGGAATCGCCTACAGAGGCAGGTTTTTATCTATGAAAAACGCCAAATTTTGAAAACCAAGTTTTTATAAAATACTTAAAATTAAATCATGAGCCTTTTAGAATATCATTGGATCATCATAACACTAAGCAATATGCCTTAACGAAGGATTACGAGTTAAATCAAGATCGAAAAGAACCGAAACGGACAAACGACTACTCGTAGCAAAACGACTAAGTGGAGAGAAGACAAGGGAAGTGAATCAAGACTAGGACCAATGCTCAAGGGATTAATGACAATCTTCAAATAGTGGTAACGAAGAGCTTGTGTCATATATAGTGGTTTAAGACGTGCCTTTCCGGCGAAACGTTGAACGGCTTTGGTAATGAATAAGCACAAAGCAATTATTCAAGTATAGACTAAGATCACTTTCAATAATAGTCTTAGTCTAAACCAAAATATGAGCAAGGTATTAATTCACTTTCTCTCCCACAAAGGGCCTACTAACCGTATGGGTGCAAACCATGGAAATCATGCTTGATACTTTAAGCTTCTACTAACTCACTCTACATCACCATAGTGAGTCAAGTATCCAAGCAATGAAGGTTTGAGAGGATAAAAGAAAAGAAACACAAACCACAAATAAATGTCAAGGCAAGGATGCCAAGAACAAGCACATAGTCAAGTAATGATCAAAGGGCGTGTGGAAGAACGAAAGCGTACCTTGGGCACAAAGAGCAATCCATCAAGGAGTCAATGCTATGCCCAACAATGACTATGATAAGTACTAAGTCTTCAAGGACTAGTATCATTCCCAATCATCTTGGTATCATCATTCAAAGATGTTAAAGATCAATGAAGATGAGTCTTCTACAAGTGCAAGTAACTCAATCCACAACCAATTAAGTGATTGATCTTCATGAGTACCTACACAAAGCAAGATGCAAACTAGTAGATACATTTCAAGAGTATATCTAAAATGCATAAAGGCTACTAATCTTAAGTGGGATGCAATATTATCAATTAAAAGACCTATTTTCAAAGAAAACATAGTTTTGACCAAAGAGAAACTTTAGTACAACTAGAACTTCTAATTTGAGGAGACAATGGATCGATCCAAGTTTCAAAGTACAATATACTTCAAAGATCTTGAGTGACCATCGCTTTGATACCAATTGTAGAAACTAGAAGGGGGGGTTGAATAGTTTCTCTTCGATTGGTGACCAAATTAAAATTACTTTCAATTTGGTTTGTATCAAAACTATCTTTTACTTGAGGCTAAGTTGCATAATGATTAGGTTCAATTCAAATGCACTAGCAAAGATAATAGGTAAGTGTAATGATAATGAAATAAGTAAAGAGTAAGGAAGGAGACAACCTAGTGGGAAGACACCAAGATTTATAGTGGTTCGACAACGAGGCTCTATCCTCGTTTCTACTCCACTCCTCGAGTACACCTACTCGAGATTTACACTATATCCACAAGCTCCCTTCTCGGCGGAGAAAACCTTACATCGTTGCTTACATTATTTTCCGACACTAAGCTAAATGTCGAGACCTAATCTTTAGCTAGGACCAATCTACACAACGTTGCATACTTCACAATTTAACGACACAAGGCTAGATGTCGAGTTCTAATCTTAAGGTAGAACCAATCTTCACGATGTTGCCTACTTCACCATTTTACGACACAAGGCTAGATGTCGAGTTCTAATCGAAAGCTAGAACCAATCTTCACGACTCTTCACTTTGAAGCTAAGTGAGAACTTCACACAACACAACTACTAATCACTTTTAAGTTTAGTGAGAACTCACAAGACACAACCACATCACTTTATAGTTTAGTGAGAACTCTTAATCAAATTTATAACTCAACTAGACTTATCCAAGTACACACATGTAGCTTGGATTTACACAACACAAATCCAAGCAAACACATATGCAATGGATGTACACAACAAATCCAAGTATCCACAAATAACTTGGATGAACACAACTAGTCCAAGTATTCATAAATACATTGGATTGACCTAAAACAAAAAAAGGTATCATGATGAATATGACTAGCTCATAGATTCATCTTTATCACAACACTAGTGAGTGAGTGATCTTCTCATTGGACAAGGTAAAGGAGGGGATCAAGAGGATAATCATATGTAAACATCCATAACAATTTAAGTGATCATTTACTAATGATTATGCTATAGAAAATAGAAAGAGGATTGAGAAAAACGTCCAAGAGGTTTACTGGAAAATGAGATTTGACCCACTATTTAAAGGAGACAAAGTATAACGGATCTATAACGGCTAGCTGTGCGCGGTACCTTATCTCATCCCGCGGTACCATATCGCTAAGGTACCGCGTAGGTACTTAAGGTACCGCCACCAGACTCCGCTCCGTTTTTTGTCTTTTAGTGGGGTGGGAATATCTGAGGTATTTGAAACCTTCAAAGGATATTCTAACAGCATTTGGAATATGCTATTTTCAAATTTTCATTTTCCATTTTAATAAAACATTTTCTAAAAAAGAAAGTTTATTAAAAATCTTTTGTCATGTTTAACAAAAGTGAGTTTTAAGAATAATCATTTTGATGATCACTAATTATGATTAAGAAAGATTAGTGATATGATTATTACCTTGATGATAGTGTTAGTTAAATAATTCATTTTGTGTTTTTACACTAAATGTGTTGTATGGTTTGTTGTGATCAAAACTAAGAAAGATTAGTTAACACTAATAATGTTTTTAGACATCACTTGCATTAACATATTATTGTTGGTATCGCCTCATTATCACTGTGTGTCTTCTACACACATTTGCTCTCTCCATTCTTGTTCTTGATCTCAGAAACTTTAGTTTTATCTTTACTTTTTGTTGGTTGATTGTAAAACTATTATCATGTAGATAATAGAGCTACACGTGAGTAGCACTGGTAGCTTTAGTTTATTTTTCATTATGTTGTTCTTCAAATCTTGGTTAATAAAAGTTAAAAGTGTTTTAAGGTCTTTTGATTCATGTTTTTCTACACTCACAGTGATTTGAAATCTCACACTATAACATCATCTTGATACCTTTTTATAATAACGCCTATGAACGTTGTGACGGACGCATATCAAGTATAACTGGCCTTAGGGTTTGGATCACACCATCATATTGGGCACTCACTCAACAAGGTGAATAACAAAGACAGATAAAGGCTGGAATTTAACCAACCCCGTTTTGGCCATTGTAAGGGCATTACAAGACGAATGTAGACCTGAAACGGTATCCATCCGCAAACAACCAAGGGATTGACCAAACACCCATGAAGGTCGATCAATCTGCTGGCCACGATTACGACAACCGCAGACCCTTGTCCGACAAGGGTCAAAGGTCCCACTCCGACCAATACGTCCACTACATTTGTAGGCAAAATACTAGGAAACCATAACATAAGACTCGATTATAAAAAGGACGTATCGTACAACCCAAATGGTATGGTTTTCTCATTCCTCTCGATACACACACATATATTTCTAACATGTTTGCCTACTCTCACTCAGAGTATAATCATGGGATCAGTCCCCACGATAGGGCTAACAGTTTACTTTACTTATGCAGCAAATCATCAAAACTACTTCGCTTGGTGCAAGATCTAACCCTAAGCAAGCTCGAAGGCCGACCCATCAAGCGACCAAACCCATTTAACACCCCGTCATACATTTTTCACTTATATGTTGGCGCTATCATAGGACCCAGTACCCAACTGCGTTTCCTGAAAATACTCACTATGAGCACACCACTCACATGTTCCCGCTCCCACTTCGCTCACGTCTATCGTGCGAAATACGACAAGGGAAGAGAGCGAGCAAGCTCCAAAAAAACCTTAATGGCCTTGTGTCGGACGTAGTCCTTAATGTGTTTCATAACACCGATATGTTCTGTTCATGTACACAATAGTTAAAGAAGGCAATTAAGATATGTTATTAAACTATAGACATAACTATTTTTTCCAATAGTCATATGCTTGGGTAAATAGGGAAAACGGTCACTTGAACTCTAGCACGAGGCGCAAAGCCCTGCAAGGAGGCGCAACCTCCTTTATTTTTGTATCTTTTTCGTGATCAAAAATATATTAACTTAATGAGTGTGCGCTCTACATGTCTTCTAACTTAATTTGAGAACGCATCGGTCTCTATCAAATCTCAATTACAGAAAATAGTTGATGAAACAAAAAGCGATTATGTCGGTTAGTGAGCTACTCTTATACCACTTAAAACATAAACAATGAAAAAAACTCGAGACAATTTAGTTAAGTACTTAAGTACTTCCGCATGAAGCGTATATATAACGAGTACATATGTTCGTGCATAGCAGCGAAGATTTAACATTTTCTATGTCGATGATTTAAAATCGATCGAGTTTATTTATTTGTTTTATATCTATATATTTATATTTATTTGTGTGGAAAACATTTTCCTGTTAACATTAGACAACACAAGTATATAAGTAAATATATATTTTCCCGAGCGCGTCTCCTATATATCTCGAGATGACATCCTTTCTTCCAGCATTTTCACACCCATGTACCTGAAATCGACCAAATGATTATAACTTGTAAGTCTTTTTGCTAGTCTTCGATATACTCTTCTTAGCCAATAATGCATATTAGTCGTTTACCTTCCGAGCATCATAATAGTAGCTTGAGGATTTGTTCCTGGTGTACTAAGTAATGTTGAACTATCGATGACACGCAGTGCACCAACACCGGCAACTCTATAGTTATGATCAACAACTCTACCAACTTGACACCCTCCATGGTAATGCCATATAGTCATCACCGTATCTTTGCAATATTGCTCTAGGTCGAATGGTGCGTTCATATGTCTAGGTCTCAAATTGAGAGGTAGAGCGACCACCAAAGCTAACAACTCATGTACTGACAAATAAGGATCACGAAATTCTGATAGTGCTGTTGATTCTAACACATTTATAATCGTTTCCATGCCTTGAACGCATGTTTGTAGGTCTCGTGGGTCTTTAAAGTAGTTAAACGTGACTTTGGGATTATCTTCTGGATTTACTGTCTCAAGCTCAAGAACACCTGAAGAGAGCGGACCGGTCACCTTTTCACCGATCACTCCGGCATTAAGTCCAGATAAATCCAAATTCCAGCAACGCTCAATAATAGATATTATCTCGTCAACATTTGAAGTCTGGAATAATGTAACTTGTTAAATTGTGTTAGGATAAGCAAACTGTAATTCAGTTCAACTGCTAGAAACGAAAATAATTTGCAATCATACAAATAATATGGTTAGAATGTGCTACAAACCTTGTTAAGAAAGTGCGCAAACTGAGAACCATATTTACGCACCAATGTCAAATTAATATGGGCGCTAAGGGATTCAATATAACTTCCAAATCGAGTAATCCCCACAATCTCTACAGGTGAAATCTCTATGGGTTGGGTCGTAGGTACGATTACTATATTCGTTGGGTTATCAGACAACCCTTGTCCAACCATGGGCTGGTGCAAAACAACTTTGATCTTATGGGCGGTTAGTTGTTCAGAAGGACCGATTCCACTCAACATCAACAACTGTGGGCTACCAAGTGTGCCGGCCGTTAATATAATTTCATTCTGCAATAACCCTTCGTTTAAAACTGCTGTGTGCTCTTTCCCTTTCTTATCCTTGTACAGCACTCCTATAGCTTTTGGTTCTGTAAAGTAAACATATTACATGGTTTAAAAGATAATTCGATAAAAAGGTAACTAGATACCATACGTTTATATAGAGAGATAGATTAGGAGGACGTAACATTCTGGTAAATACAACACAGTTAGTACGTTTACTTTCTATTCTGATGAATTTGGAAATAAGCGTAGTTACCATCGCCTGTGAATAATATTTGGTGCACAGTTGCATTTAAGTAAACCACAATGTTGCTTGGGTCAGCATATTCAAGCAAATCGGCAGCCGTGTGTCGTCTCCCATTCTGATCAAAAATACTGCCGCCAACTTTAGTCCCATATAAATGTTCTAATGTAAAGCCATTATTTGGCAAGACACCAGCCTCCAATAAGCCATCTCTGACCGCTGCCGGCCATGTCAACACTTTCGGCTCAAATTCCACTTTCTTTGCAACCCAGTCATAAGATTCGTTCACAAGGTTTGGGTCCAACCCTGCTTTGTTAATAAAGTCAGGTTCCGCCTTAGTGAAAAATCCACCGTTAATTGCAGAACCACCACCCAGAACGCGGGCTCTTTGGTTGACCACTCCATCTGTGGACACGAAGGTTTGAGAAGGAGAGGTAGGACCAAGGTTCGCTAGTGTGTCTAAAGAGCCATTTATGGTGTTAACGGAGGGGATACCATATGGCAAGTCACCTCTTTCGAGTACTAATACTTTTGCACCTTGTGAAAGTGTGGCAGCCAATGCACAGCCAGAAGTTCCACCCCCGACTATGATGTAATCGTAGGATGAAACTTCTGGTGCTTTGGTTGCATCTTTGGCAAATGTGGCATATGGAGCTGTAAATGAAAAGAGTGGTTAGTTTATGAAATCTGAAAACATGCAAGACTTTAGTGAATGTGATAATTAAATTAAGTACCTTTTTCGGACGTCGAAGAAGAAGCAAAGAAGACAACGATTAGAGCGAATATAAATCGAGCTAAGTATGAACTAGGGTGTCTGTTACGAATGAAATCCATAATGGATCTATTAACGGATGAATTCAATTGAATGAAATGGTCTATAAGATCATGAATAGCGTGAATGTTATTGATAAAATGCCTTAATTCTAGTGACGATCAACACTTAGTTTGCACACCTTCCCTTTGCAAATGCAAAGTTAAGATTCATGTATTCCCTTATATAGGATAAACTACATATACCTTAGTATAACACATACTCAATTAACCAATCACAACTATCCATTTTTATTATTTAACAAAAAAACTCAATATTTAAAAATTAAATATCTTACAAACCGTTCATCGCTACGTAAAACAATATCATCGTGACGAGAATTAAATCATCTATCTATCGAGGGCACATGTATATACTTTCGACGAACTTTTTTTCGACTTTTCTTTCTTAATTCACGCCTGAAAGAATCATATATGATTCGTCACGGAACATATTTTCAGAAAATCATATATGATTCATATCGCGAATCATATACTACGTATGATTTTCTGAAAATCATATATGATTCGTGACGAATCATATATGATTCTTTCATATGTGACTTAAGAAAAAAAGTCGAAAAAAAAAATCGTCAAAAAAGTATATACATGTGCCCCTCGATAGATAGGCGGTTTAATTCTCGTTGATGTGGTGTATTTTTTTCGTTTGACGATTTACCGTTTGTGTGATATTTAATTTTTAAAAAAGTGATAGGAAGTGAGTTATTAAAAAAATAGGTGATTATAATTGGTTGAATAAGTTTATGCTAATTTAATGGTTTACATATATCTTAAAATCACAGTGTTCACAACCTTTTTTAAAATTAAATATCTCACAAACGGTAAATCGTGAAACGAAAACAAATACACCATTGGAACGAAAATTAAATCATCTTTCTATCGAGGGGCACATGTATATACTTTCGACGAACTGTTTTTCGATGTTTTTTCTTAAGTCACGTCTGAGAAAATCTTATAAGATTCGTATCACGAATTATGATTTCTGAAAATCATATATGATTTGTGATACGAATCATATATGATTTTCACTGACGTGATTGAGAAAAAAAAAATAAAAAGAAAGTTTGTCGAAAGTGTATACATGTGCCCCTCGTTAGAAAGATGATTTAATTCTTGTCAGGATGGTATGTTTCGTTTTGTGTGATGATTAACGATTTATGAGATATTTAATTTTTAAAAAATAGTTTTTGTTTAGATAAAAAGAATGAATGGTTGTGATTGGTTAGTTGAGTTAACGCTAAAAAGAGGGTGCATGTTGAACTTTTTCCTGCAAATGTATCAACGCAGTTTGTCATTTATTCAATTTTAAGAAATTTTTTGAGGAAATATGCATGATAATATTCCTTATTTGTACTGCATAGCGGGTTTTATGAACAACAAGCTAGCCTTTATTTTAAATATGACTAGCTTTTCAATTAAGAGATAGATCCACTTGGGAGTCGGGTATGACACACTTTTGAGTCACGCAATATATTTTGTTTTCTAATGTGTTGAACTTTAAAGAGTGCAACCCAAAAGAAAAGAAGTGTTATTTATTTCTGTACGGTGCAACCCGTTAAAAAAAGTTGTGTAACTCTCACCTTAAAATCCTAAGTCGTTCTATGTAAGGAATAAAGTGACTTATTTTTTTGGCAAAACAGTAATCCGGTGAATATTCTGAAAAAACAATCAAAATTAGGAGAGTCCAAGAGCAAATATCGATTATAAAGGCGTTATATAATGTAAAACTACATCGGAAAATAAAAAATAAAATTGATTTTTATGGTGTCAAGTAAATGAAGTTTACTTGAGAGACTGTTGCTCATCACTACTGACTATATAAATTTTAGATTTTACCGTTATCGTAACGTAACAAGTTTAACAAACTCAAACTCCACATGTGATTATGTTAAATAAAAAAACTTTTTAAATCTATGTGTAACAAAAACTAAGAGTAAGAAACAAGTTAATTTTGTTTTTCAGTATAAACTTATTGCAAACATGTTAATGTTGTTTTAAATACTTGTAATATTATAATAAAAAGTAGTCATGTGTGTTAAATAGTAATCGTATTAGTAGAAGATTATATATGAATGTCATTATATAAAGGTGAGCGATGATGTATATTAACATGTCTAACTCTAACCTTTGGTGTCTGGTTTGTATGTTTTGTATGTGCAAATACTGTTTGTGACTAGTTCTCATTCTAGTCGGCTATATAAGTTGGAGAAGCAACTAGGATTTCATAACTCGTTCTTAATTTATACCAACATTTTTGTTATCATCTTCTCTAGTCTGTCTTGTATTAGTATTGTGTTTTTGATCATCTTGATCAATAATAGTTTGGTGTTAATCTTGTTATTTAGAGATTGTATTGAGGATCTTTGTATGTGAATCTATATAGAAGTTGAATCCATTAGAGAGACAAGTTATATTTCTTTTGTATTGGTGATAGCACACTTTCGTCGACTTATCTTATTGATTAATAGTAATAAGACGCACATGGAAAGGTTGATTGGTGCTTCGACTTGTGTGTTGATATTGGTTACTAGATTTAACATGGTATCCGAGCCATAATCATATAGCTTAAAGGTTCTTGATCTTTTGTGAAATTAAGGTTTGGATAAGATTTCAGGATTTTGATTATGGAGGTGTTCCTAGTGGTTTTTGGTGGTTGGATATTTGTTCTTGATGGTTAATCTGTGGTTCTTGGTGGTTTTGTAGGCTCAGTTTATTCAATTAGGGTTTTGTCTTAAACCTTAATTATATTAATTTGGGGCATATTGTTCCGTGGGATTTTGTATGGTGATTATATGTTTCCCTTCTCTTGTTGACTAAGTGAATTGATGACATATAGTCCATAGTCGGGCTGGATAGTCCGACTCACTGGTACTACCGGCATCCATCAGGAATGGATTGGATACTTGTGCGATGTGCGCACATAGCCCATAAAGGCCGGTAAAGCCGTTGTCGCGCAAGAGGTTGATTACTTAGCCAAGTCCTCGTCGCAGTGCGACAGGATCAGACCGAATATAACTTATATTATAGTTATATTCGCCTAAGAAAAAGAGATATATACTTGCCTTAGTTGGATAATGAAGATCAAGCTATTTCGAGTCATTATCTCTTCCTTAGGCCGCAAGAACAGGGAGCCCAGCCTGGACTCTTTCGAGTATTAAAGGAACCCCTTCGGTTCAACAAAGGTACGATACACACAATACCCTAAACACTAATATACTCAAACCGATTACTTACTCTCATGCCGGAGCCTAATCGTGGGTGACAAACCCACGGCAAGCCTAACGGTGTCTTTTTAGTGCGCAGGGTCCTAAAGCAAGTTTCACTTGGTGCGAGAGCCGGAGTCCACAAGACCCCAAATTAAGCCTGATTTTGGTTAAGCTCGGTATACCCTAACTTTTGCATCAACAAGTTGGCGCCATCCGTGGGACCCTTACTAAGCTCTAACAAATGAGGAAAAAAATGAAGGCCATCAAGGATCCTCGACGGTAGATGGCCGTATCGCATCAGTAAATGTTACCCCTGGATCTGCCAGCGAGGCAAACACTCGGGACGTGAACAATCCCCCAGTTATAAGAATGGTAGGACTGTTCTCAACTCCCCTACTCGCCGACGGGGAAAAAGACATCGAATGGAAGTCAACTCAGCCTCCTCCGAATAAACAAAAAAGAAAGACGCCCTAAGAGGAGAGAGGGGAAGTCATCGCTATAAAGGCGCGCATGATAGAGGAGTATGTAGCTCATAACTTACAAGCGCTCATCCTTTTGGTAGCAAAACATGAAAAGATGGTAGAGGAATCAAAGCGCGCTAAGCATGCCTCATCCACAGAAGGCAATCCGTCAGGATCAAGTGATAGTTTCGTCCAAAAAATGTATGCGCGCAAGTTATTCCTCGGATGACCAAATCTTCTCACAACCTTGGAGAAGAGCCAGGAAAAACGCCTTTACGAGGCACATACAACATTATGGAGACACCAGAAAGCGCCGCATGCCATCGAACGTGAAAACTTATGATGGCACGACGGATCCAGAAGACCACTTGAAAGTCTTTGAATCCCAGGAAGGCATCGAACAATGGCTAGAGCCCGTATGGTGTAATATGTTTAACTCCACACTCATAGGGAACGCGCGGACGTGGTTTGATAGGCTTCCGCCGCGAATAGTCAACGAGTACGAAGTGCTGGGAAAAGCGTTCAAAAGAAATTATGTGCAAAAAAAGGCATGATAGGAGTGTTTTATCGCTCGCCAGGGTAAAGCAGCGCCAAGGCGAATACTTGGAAGACTTTCTAGAACGTTTCAAAAGCGAGTGTCCTCAAATAAAGGTCTGCGCAGAAATTTTGAGAGTATCCTAATTCATGGCGGGGATACGGAACAACGAATTAATAAAGAAGCTTAATGAAAGAACGCCCGAAACCTTCGATGGAGTGCTGAGGCGGGTAAGGTCTTTCATACAAGGAGAATCAGATGCTTCAGAAATAACATGAAGCACTTATGATCACAATCTTATTCGCATGCCCAATGAAGGACCCAACAATCAAGGAAAATCTCCAAGCCCTGATTACGTAGGAAGGAGAAGGCAGGGGTGAGCTTATAACTCAAGGTTTACCCCCTTAAGTTAACCCCAAGAGAAATCCTAGTGTCGGAAGGTGCGAGTTTCACAAGGCCAACGCCAATGACCACCCCGGCCGAAAAACGCGCTAGTAATAGATATTGTGAATACCACAATGAGAGAGGACACGCTACGAACGAATGTATTCAGCTACAAAAGTATATCAAGAATAGAGTAAAGAAAGGTGAGCTAAAACACCTTGTCAAGGAAAAAACGAAGGATGATAGACAAAAAGTCGCCAACGCGAACGTTTACATGGTGGAATCATGGCAACGAAGGACAAGGCAGATGGTGAGCCAAAAATTCTCAAAGGGGAAAGACATTTCTTTTCCCCCACTCAATGCAAGGAACATCGCAGACGACCCGCTAGTTATAGAAATAAGCCTTGGTCAGCACAACATACATCGTGTGTATGTGGATGGAGGTTCATCGGCAGAAATAATGTACGAACATTGCTTTCTAATGCTTAACGCAGAAATAGAGAGCCAAATGATGCCTGCGACTTCCCCGCTCATCAGATTCAGCGGAGAAGCGGTATGGCCCTTGGGCCAACTAGAGTTAGTAGTAAGAGTGGGAAATGATGAGCACTCGATGGAAGTCCCAATAAATTTTTTAATCATACGGTCGCCATCACAGTATAACGGGATTATAGGACGACCAGCTATACTAGCAATGCGAGCGGTACCTTCTACGACTCATGGTATGATGAAATTCCTAGTCGATGGAGGGGTCGTAACGATATTCAACATGGAAGTTACACCCCCAAAATGCAATGCGATCACAGAAACGCCTAGGGTCACGTTGGAACCAAAGGTGGACTCACCACCAAACTTGAAGGTAGCAATACATCCGCAGTACCCAGATCAGGAGATAACGATCGGAGGGACATTATCTGACAAAGGGAAGACAGACATGTGTCGCCTCTTGAAGGATAACCTAGACGTCTTCGCATGGGAACCCAAAGATATGACGGGGGTGCCAAGGTCGATAGCTGAACATAAGCTTCAGATCCGAGAAGGATACCCTCCAGTTAGGCAAAAGAAAAGAGGACATGCCCCAGAGCACAACAAAGTAATACTGGACGAGGTAAAAAAGCTGGTGGAGGCAGGAATCATGAGGGAAGTTTACTATCACGACTGGCTCGCTAACCCGATAATGGTAAAGAAACATGATGGCAGCTGACGCATGTGCGTTGATTTCACAGTACTCAATAAAGCTTGTCCCCAAGATTGCTACCCACTCCCAGAAATAGATTGGAAGGTGGAATCATTGTGCGGATACCCCTTCAAATGCTTCCTGGACGCATACAAGGGATACCTTCAGATACAAATGGCAGAAGAAGATGAGGAAAAGACAACATTCCATACCAGCCAGGGTGTGTACTGTTACACAAAAATGTCGTTTGGACTAAAGAACGCAGGGGCCACGTATCAACGACTGGTTGATAAGGCATTTGAAAGCCGAATAGGGCGAAATTTGGAGGTATATGTCGACGACTTGGTAATAAAGAGTCATACGGAGAGCGAGCTTATTCAGGACATAGAAGAAACATTATCTACCCTCAGAAGGATAAACATGAAGTTAAACCCAAAGAAGTGCACTTTTGGGGCGACATAAGGCATGTTCCTAGGATACATGATTGACCCCAATCGAATTAAACCCTGTCCGGAGAAAACAAACGCGGTTATTCAACTCCAGAGCCCAAAGACGAAAAAGGAAGTGCAGTCGCTAAATGGGAAGCTTGCAAGATTAAACAGGTTCCTGTCCAAGTCAGCAGAAAAGTCGCTCCCCTTATTTAAAACACTTAAAAAGTGCATTAAGATAGGAGAATTCAATTGGACGAAGGAAGCGGAAAAGGCATTCGAGGAATTAAAGGCGCATTTAGCTTCGCTCCCCATGTTAGTCGCTCCACGACCTAAGGAAGAGCTGATAATATATTTATCCGTAACGCATGGAGCGGTCAGCGCGGTGCTAATGACGGACAGGGACAATGTGCAAACACCAGTGTACTTTATAAGTAGAGCGTTATAGAGCTCAGAGATAAATTACACCCCGATGGAGAAATTAGTGCTCGCGCTAGTGTTTGCAGCAAAAAGGTTGCGCAGATATTTCCAAGCGCACCCGATAGTGGTGATAACGGATCAACCGATAAAGCAGGTGATCTCAAAACCAGATGTCACAGGCAGGTTCCAAAAATGGAGTGTTCTAATGGGGGAACACAATATTACCTACAGACCTCGCAACGCTGTGAAAGGACAAATTCTGGCGGACTTTATCATTGAAAATCCAGAGGAGGGCGCTCAGGGGCTAGATCAAAAGGAAGAAGACCAAGCCCCGTGGATCTTGTTCACAGATGGGTCATCATGCACAGATGGGTCATCCTGCACAGATGGATCAGCGCGGGACTCATACTCACCAATCCAGAAGGAATGGAGTTCACATATGCATTACGTTTTGAATTCACAACCACAAATAATGAGGCAGAGTATGAAGCGCTGATAGGAGGGCTCATAATCTCAGCAAGAATGGGCGTGCACAACTCGAAGCAAATGTTGATTCTCGGCTGGTAGCAAACCATATACTTTGTGATTATGAAGCAAACGAGGATAATATGGTGCAGTACTTGCAAAAAGCCAAAGCATTAATTGAGGGGTTCCATAGGTTCCAGATACGCCAAGTACCCATGGGGGAGAACAAGAAAGCAGATGCACTTAGCAAGATAATTTCCACCAGTTTTGCGCACCTATCGAAAAAAGTCCTGGTGGAAATCCTAAAGGACAAGTCAATCAAAGAACAAGAGGTCGCGTCGGTCATAGAGGAAGAAGGCCCTACATGGCAGACAATTCCAAGAATCTCTTCTTGAGGTGTGATGTCAACGTCACCTGCTGCGCTGCTAGATAACTTGCCTCATCGGCCAGGACAATGTCACTCATCCCTTCAAGTACTACCTTTCGGCCAGGGGGCACAATGTTGTCTAGAAAGCTTGCGCAGTCAAATGTACTTGTGAGATCGGATGATGCAGGGAGCTCTCAATCAGGGGTGAAGGTATGATCCTGGGCGAACGCATCCCCTCCCGCTGATGAAGCCTCTTTGTGGGGGGAGGGTGTTGTCTTGACTTTTGTAGAAGATCTTTCCTGGTCATCACTGCTGTATAAAAGTAATAGTTAGACAGACGTTTAAAGTATAATCACGTAGAAATGCAGCGAAGAATGTATAGTTTACGCTACCATATAGAAGAAAATGGTTACCTCAGATTGATGGTTGTGGGGGGAGTACGTGGAGGGGTCTTTGCAAGGTTCTCTTCAAACTCTTCCTTTGTAGTGCGCACCCCTGTCCAGGAGGGACCAGCCCTGGTGCGTGCGACTTTGTGTGGCGATAATGGGGGGCTTCTGCGTCTTTTTCCTAGAGAGATGATGTTCTCTTCCTCAATCTCAGCCGTGGTTTTTTCAGCATCCCTGGTATACTCATTTGAAGACAGTGAGGAACTGAGAAAGGGCGGGGGTTGTTGTTGTACGGGTGGCTGCTGTTCCAACTGTTGACCTGGTGGAGATGACGGTGGTTTGTCAGCGCCAGTGCCTTCGCTCCCTTGGGCGATAGATGGCTCCTCAATCTCTAAGTCCATGGTATTCTTCTACACACGATCACGGAGTGATTCTTCATTTCCTGTTGAGGACGAGAGTACACCAGCAAATTTTTAGGAAACGCACCACGGACAAGGTCAAGAACTTCCATAACTGCGAAAAGAAGCAAATTGAAAATAGGGAAACATATTTTAGTATCCTAATATGCGATGGTACTTACATAAGGTTATGATGAAGGCGGGAAGGACCACTAACCCTGGCCAGTGTCTCTACAGAACACTATTACCATGTGCTTGCCACAGATGACTGCGTGGCTTAGGCCAAGAGTGACTAACACACTCTCCGGGTAGGGTTGCACGGGAATGCGGTTGTTGTTCAGAGTCTCCGCATCTGCAGCATTGTAGGAGTCAGGGCCAGGTAGGGGTCCTTCCTCACGGTGTCAGCGGTCAAGAATGGAAAGTGGAATAGAAAGGCAGCGTCGTCGACCCAGAAGAATCTGTCGGTCCAATTCCTTAAGGAATCTATCTTTCCATCAAAACATTACATACCACCCTTTCTCTTAGCAAAAGACACCCAACCATTGGCTAAATTCCGTTGGTAGAATACGCGGAAGAGATCTACTGTGGGTTCTATGTCTAGGGTGCGACAGTTTATTTCGAAATTCAAAATTTTCGTTGCCCCTATGCAATGTAGTTGGGAGACGTGGGTTTCGTAGTGTATTAATACGCTCAGAAGAATGCGCGACATAGGTATACACTGGTTTGCGTAATCAAAATAACGGGTGTACAACCCTATCTTCCCTGCGGGGAACTGACTTATGTTATGTTGTGGGTTAGGAACTTCTGGGTGTAGATAATCGGGTATGTAGAACTCAGAGGTAAATTCATCTAGTTGCACAATGGTCAAAATGGACGGGGTGTCGGTTAGCTGTTTCACCATGGTGTTGTGTATACAAAATAGTGGTCACGCGGATTACCTTAATAAAAGATCTGGTGATGATGAATGATAGAGGCGTTAATGGTGGTTTGAAGGTTTGTAGATGGTAAACAGTCAAAAGGAGGCGTGATGGGTTTATACAGGCTTCCTAAGTTTTACTTCATGTTCAGATGTGTGCCACGTGTCCCCCACTTGCTAGATCTAACAGTAGAATATGAAGGGGTAACTATGACGTGGAAAGCACTTTTCCCGAGTTCCAAGGAGGTTAGGTGAAAGGGGGGATGTTTGTCTTCTTGGCGGGAATGTTTGAAATCTGAGTTTATGCTTGGACTATGCGACTGTTTAGGTTTGATTATAGTCTATTAGCCGCAGATTAGACCTGCAACCACTAGACTAAGGGGACATGATGACATATAGTACCTAGTCGGGCTAGATAGTCCGACTCACGGGTACTACCCGCATCCATCAGGAATGGATTGGATACTTGTGCGATATGCGCACATAGTCTATAAAGCCCGGTAAAGCCGTTGCCACGCAAGAGGTTGATTACTTAGCCAGGTCCTCGTCGCGGTGCGACAGGATCAGACCGAATATAACTTATATTATAGTTATATTCGCATAAGGAAAAGGGATATACACTTGCCTTAGTTGGATAATGAAGATCAAGCTATTTCGAGTCATTATCTCTTCCTTAGGCCGTAAGAACAGGGATCCCAGCCTGGAGTCTTTCGAGTATAAAAGGAACCCCTTCGGTTCCACAAAGGTACAATACACACAATACCCTAAACACTAATATACTTAAACTGATTACTTACTCTCACGCCGAAGCCTAATCGTGGGTGAAAAAGCCACGGTAATCCTAACGGTGTCTGTTTAGTGCACAGGGTCCTAAAGCAAGTTTCACTTGGTGCGAGAGCCGGAGTCCACAAGACCCCAAATTAAGCCTAATTTGGGTTAAGCTCGATATAACCCAACTTTTGCATCAACATGAATCAAGAAGGGAGGGGGTGTAAGTCATCCACTAGTTTGTTATTGATGTTTACATGCTTGGTAACACAGTTGCCCCCTTCTTCATATACTTTATTGTTTGTTTTATTTTCTGTATGTGTTTGAATCGTGTTTGCTCTGCCCTTGACCTGCCATCGTAAGTTGTTCGGAAGCTTCAGAACTAACTAGCATTTTTTATTCGCGTTGTTTTTGTGTGTGTGCTTGTTTTATTTTCTTTGTTTCTTGGTTTATTGAGTTTGTTATTCTTCTTGTGTTGTTGTTATCTATTTTCTGGTATTATGGTTGATTATGAGGTGTTGATTAGTGGTTTAGATGCTGAACCGTTTATATTTTCATAATAATAATCGTTATAATCCTCCTATTGTGAATGTTAAACTTACTATTACTAAGATTTATAAAATGTGGTGTACAACTATGATGATTGCTGTAACTTGTAAAAACAAGATGGGTTTTGTGGATGGTTCTTGTGTTAGACCTGCTACTAGTGTTGTTCTTGCCAACAATGAGATAGGTGTAATGCAACTGTGGTAGGTTGGATTCTTAGGTCTTTGTCTCTTAATTTGTATATTTATTAAGTTTATTCTAGAATTGTTTTTAAAGTGTAGATGAATTAAAAGAGACTTAAGATAAATTGAATGGTTATGTGATTTTTAATGTTATTCCTAATATAAATGGCTTAAAAAGGTTAATTGTATGTTTTCGGTTATTATCATTAGTTGAATTCATGATGGAAAGAATTTTATACTCTTACTTTATTGCATGCTTGTATTTATGCTACTCAAGAAGGTGTTCTTATGCACAATCAACTTGCTAGACTTATGCAGTTTTTAATGGGCTTAAATGATGTGTATCAAAAATTTATAAGTAATATTCTTGCTAGAGAACCTTTACCTGATGTTAACGATGCTTTCAATGTGATATACAAGGATGAATCGCATAGGGGACTTCATCCTGTATCTAGATCAGAGAATAAGGTTCAAGCTACTATGTTTGTGATGAAGACTAAAAATTTTAAGGGTAATGTTTGCTTAGCATAATTGATATTTCTTGTCTTAACCTTACTATTGATCATCCCAATAGTACTATCGCTAAGACCTTTGCTACTGATAATATTATATCGTCATCTAATGTGGTCTTATTTGATGTTCTTATAGTTCTTAAATACTATGTTAGTCTTATGCATGTTTATAAGTTGATTAAGGATAGCAAGTTGTTGGTTTGTTTTGATGAGCATTAGTATTGTATTCATGATTTGAATATGGTTAAAACTATGGGTATTAGTAATGAATCCGGTGGTTTGTATGTGTTTGATGAGGATACTATAGGTAAGACTACGTCTGATTTGTCTAATTATGCTTTTGTTTGTAATGTATCTACGCAACTTTGGCATAGAAAACTTGGTCATCCATCTGACCAAGTCTTGGTTATCCTTATTAAATCTGTTGGTCATACGTATGATAATAATGTTTCTCCTTATGACATATGTCACGTGGCCAAACATACTAGAGAACATTTTCTCTTGAGTAATCACGTCTGTAACATTGAGGAGTTGGCTCATCTTGATCTGTGTCATCCTCAAAGGGTTCTGAGTAGGGATAGATATAAGTATTTCTTGATTGTTATAGACGATTCCAATAGACATGTGTGGGCATGTCTTTTTTAAACTAAGGATGAAGTTAGGTATCATGTTGAAAGTTTCTTTTGAATTAATTAAGAATCAGTTCAATAAAAAGGTGAAAGTGTTCAGGTCTGATAAGGGTAATGAATTTACGAATAACAAACTTTTTTATATTTTTTTCATGAAAATTGTATGATTCATCAAACCTCTTCTGCTCACACACTTCAATAGAATGGTATAGCAGAAAGAAAATATAGACATGTTTTGAATGTTTCTATAGGTCTTTTGTTTCGGGAGGAATTGCCCTCAATATGTGGTCCAAGTGCATTTTAATTGTTGCATATCTTATTAACATGATTCCCTATTCTCTATTCTCTGGATTGCTACCTACCTATTAGTTTATGTAAAAGAACCTAGTCTCTTTTATATTAGGTGTTTTGGGTGTTTGTGTTACTCTACTATTCTTTATAATCATGATAAGTTCTGTTTTAGGTCTGAAAAAATGTGTTCTTATTGTTTTTTAGTGTTGAAAAAACTTATAAATTTTACAGTCTTGAAAATAAAACTTGTTGCTTTTCAAGAGATGTGGTGTTTTATGAAACTATTTTTCCTTTCAAAATGTAGTCAAATTCTTTGGACAATCAAACTTGTGTTCAAATTGAGTATGATGTGAACTTATTAAACTCTTTTTATAACACTGATTTTGTTAGATTATTGATTTCGTTGTTGATCAACATGTGATTGTATCAACTAAAAATTTGCTTAGCATAATTGATATTTCTTGTCTTAACCTTACTATTGATCATCCCAATGGTACTATGGCTAAGATCATTGCTATTGATAATCTTAGATTGTCTTCTAATGTGGTCTTATTTTATGTTCTTATGGTTCTTGAATACTATGTTAGTCTTATGCATGTTCATAAGTTGATTAAGGATGGAAAGTTGTTTGTTGGTTTTGATGAGCATTAGTATTGTATTCATGATTTGTATCTGGTTAATACAACGGGGATTGGTAATGAATCTGGTGGTTTGTATGTGTTTGATGAGGATAATATAGGTAAGACTAAGTTTGATTTGTCTAATTATGCTTTTGTTTGTAATGTATCTACGCAACTTTGGCATAGAAAACTTGGTCATTCCTCCGACCAAGTCTTGGTTATCTTTATTAAATCCGTTGGTCTTATGTATGATAATCATGTTTCTCCGTATGACATATGTCACATGGCCAAACAGACTAGAGAACATTTTCCCTTCAGTAATTACAAGTCTGTAACTTTGAGAAGTTGGCTCATATTGATATGTGCGATCCTCACAGGGTTCCTAGTAGGGATGGATATAAGTATTTCTTGATTGTTGTAGACGATTCCAGTAGACATGTATGGACATATCATGTTTAAATTAAGGATGAAATTAGGTTTTATGTTGAAAGTTTTTTTAAATTAATTAAGAATCAATTCAATAAAAAGGTGAAAGTGTTCAGGTCTGATAATGGTACTGAATTTACGAATAACAAACTTTTTATATTTTTTCATGAAAATTATATGATTCATCAAATCTCTTGTGCTCACACACCTCAGTAGAATGTTATAGTAGAAAGAAAACATAGACATATTTTGAATGTTGCTATAGGTATTTTGTTTCATGGGGAATTCCCCTCAATATGTGGTCTAAGTGTATTTTAATTGTTGCATATCTTATTAACATGATTCTCTATTCTCTCTTATGTGGATCTCTCCCTACCAATTAATTTATAGAAAAGAACCTAGTCTCTTTTATATTAGGTATTTTGGGTGTTTGCGTTACTCTACTATTCTTTATAGACATGATAAGTTCTGCTTCATGTCTAAAAAATGTGTTCCTAGTGGTTCTTTTAGTGTTAAAAAACTTATAAATTGTATAGTCTTGGAAATAAAACTTGCTGCTTTTTAAAAGATGTGGTGTTTAATGAAACTATTTTTCCTTTTAAAATGTAGTCAAATTCTTTGGATAGTCAAACTTGTGTTCAAATTGAGTCTGATGTGAACTTATTAAACTCTTTTTATAATAATGATGTCATCACACCTGAAAAACCCAATGATGATGACGGAGCTGCTCCTAGTAGTGATGGAAATGTGATGACCCCTAATATTTATAACATGGTCCCCTTCCTGTTAATGAGGAGGAAACCTTTACAACATCCATAGGATATTCCAGTCATATATCTGATGGTAGTATGTTCAATATTAATGATTTTGGTTCTACTGGAGAGGAGCCACATACTCTAAGGAAATCTAGTATGTAGGAAATGTTCCTTCCAAGTTTAATGGTTTTGTTCTACCTAGTAATAAGAAAGTATGATATTGAGAATCTTGGTAGTTATGTGAATTTGTCTTCTATTAATATGTGATTTGCTTCTATTCTTATTAAATCATCTAAACCTAAGAGTTTTTGATACTATGTTCTGTTCAGTTGAAGTTCGTTTTCTCGGTATCTTCTAGAATCGATCACGGTTCAAAGTGGAACTATCGTTCTTGGTGACTAAAAGGGGGTTTGGTTATCTATTCTACTATAAAGGTAAGTACGCGGAGTAATAAAGATAACTAAACAATTTGAAAACAATTTAAAGACAATTTTAAAAACAATTTAGCTGGAATTAAACGTAAGCAATAAATGGAAAAGTAATTTAAAAACTTAACTCAAAAAACTTAACTTAGAAAACAAGAGGAACCAGAAATCGCCCATTCGGAAAAAGGAAAAGGATTTGATTCGGAATAAATCAACTCATTCGGAATACTTCTTTATCCGGAATAAATGAAAAACTGCTCATCCGGAATACTCATGCGGAATAATGAAAATAAAGCCTTTGTTCGGAATATTTAGCTCGTCCGGAATATTTAGCTCATCCGGAATATTTGCTTATGCGGAATAAACGTTTATTCGGAATAAAGAGTTGATTCGGAAAAATCCGCTCATGCGGAATACCGTAGAAACCTTGGTTCGGAATAATTTGATTCGGAATATTGGGAATTAAGAACTCATTCGGAAAAACACTTTATGCGGAATAACTTGCTTGATTCAGAATACACAGCTCGTTCGGAATAAATTGGAATAAAAGGCTCATTCGAAATGTTGACTGGTTCGGAATAAATAAAAGAAAACCTTGATTCGGAACGCAAAGCTCATGCGGAATAATTAATGAAAACACTTCGTTCGGAATATTTTGCACTCATTCGGAATCTGGGAATGCTATGAAGACGAAGAACAGGGGAAAATAATAGGGTACGAATTTGACCAAAATCAACCAAGTTTTTTACCAAAGATTGAACCAAACTAACCACTAATCATCTACTAATGATAAATATCAAACCAAATCAACAAAAACACAAAACCCACTTGTTTTAGAGATCAATATCAACCAATTAAAACTTTAAAACTTTGAATCAAAAAGAAAAGAAAGAACAAGATTAAGGGAAAGATTGTATTAAAAGCTAGGATTCGAACAAACAAAAAGTAAAGATTCAACTTACAAGATCTTGGATTGAAAAATAAAAATCTCCAAACACCTTAAGGGTGTTGGTTACTCTACGAAACAAAAAGAAGAAAAAACAGAAAATTAAAGCTAGCTTTTCAATTGTGACGAGGTCTCCTATTTATAGGCCTTGGACTTGGTTGGTGAGTGGGCTTTTCTCCTTTCTTTTTGTCTTCTCCTCTTTTCAGTAAAGTTGACGTTTTCGACTCTGATTCGGGTTTTGTCGATGAATAAATTCAACTCGTCTTTTAATTTCTTCGTTTAATAGACTTGAGTTCTTCGACATATGTAAATCTTCCATCTTTGGTCCTTTTCTTCGATAAATCTTCAAATAGGCCCATTGACTTCAAATCTTTTGCATCTCTTGGACTATAGACTTCGTCTTTTCGTCTTTTTCTACGATAAAACCCGTGCAATCCTATGTTTTCTTCAATATTAGTCCGTTTGGCTCTAAAAACACAACAAACACACAAACCACGCATAATTCCAAACAAATGATATTAAATACGCGATTTGGTCTCGTTTTAGCAAGAAATAACTGGTAAAAGGATGGGTGTTTTCACACTTATCAAATCCCCTACACTTAACCATTGCCATGCCCTCATGCAATGCTTAGTGAAAAAGCAAATTTACACTTTTCCCATAATCAATCAACCTTGGCCTTATTAACATAAACTACTACTACTAAAGAGATATAAAAGCTTGAATGAAACAAAAGGGATAGAAAACCATTTGAAAATAGCTATATGGAAATAACTCGCAAAGAGATCTAAGACTTACATTAGGGCTTTGGTGCTGTGAAGATTTATCACCCTCAAGTTTCACGTTCCCCAAACTAAGCTTAAAAACAAGATCATTGTTATTATAAGTTAGCAAAACAAACACTTACACACATGGCTTAATTATATGCTTAAACTCCCTTATTCCTAGGTGTATCTCTTATATTTTATTTTTGTCTTAGAATGATCACGAAGATGCATTTTTGGACTTATTTCGATAGTTTATTTAAGCTGAAAGTAAAGTAAGACGATTTGATTAATATTTAGCTAATGGACAAAATCTCTTAAAACTGCTTCTCAAGACCTCAAAAAGTTCATATCTTGGCATAACTCGCTTCACGATTTGAGACCTTTCTCTGGCCGATATTTGGCATGTACTTCATACTTCATATCTTGAGAGACGTTCTTGAGATAATGGTCTTCTCTTCATTAATAGAGTTTCTTCACTTGGAGTATTTTGAGGGATACTCCAACTTTGTTGACCACGACTTCATCATTATTTCTTCAATCGTTAATTGGGATTTTGAGATACAACGATCCGCCTCCTTTTCGGACTTGGATCTACTTATCCTCATACCTTGTTAGGGTCTTTTCGGATAGACTTCTCCATGATCTTTATGGGAGTTGATTGCTTTTCGTCGTGCGTCTTGATCCTTCATATTGATTTTGGGAATAATGCTTTTCACATCATCTTGGATCTTTAGCAATAAAATGGAATCCTCATGCCTTGTTAGGGCCTTTTCGGATTCGCCAATCTTCACGCCCCGCTTCAATAGTTATGCCTTGGCTATGAACTCTTATCATTACCGAGCAACTTTTAAACGATCTTGGGCTAGAAGCTAAGTTATTCAATAAAATCGTACGACCTTACTTATTGCATTTATTCATTTATGGCGATGGGAGGAAAAGCTTATAATTACACCAAGTGTGCTTGTGCAAGAATACCGACTTATAATTGACTCTATCATTTCTCGTTCTCCACAATTTAAAATCTCAAGTAATGAGACTCGTGGACTCTTAACCTAATAAACCAATTAAGGTCTACATGGTTAAGGATACTTGCTAGAATAAACTTGGATAAGTCTATTCGGGTTGAGTCAAAATAATCACAACGGGCCTAATATATCAAAGACTTCTAAACTAGATACACCACTTTATTAATATTTTTGACTTTATTGTGGGATATATACATATGAAAGAAACGAAAAAAATTTAAAAATTACGACTATATAGCCAAAGTTAATTAAAAATTTGAAAAATGCTGGAAAAGATGATTTACCGGTTAAATGAAGGCATTTTAATGGAAAAGTCCACTTAAAACTTCGATAGAAGTCTCCCCTACACTTAATATAAACATTGTCCTCAATGTTTAAGCATGTGGGAAAAGTCTCCCCGACACTTATGACATTGTGGACGTTGGTTAAATCAAGTTAAGGAGGAGACAACTAAAGTGATCAATTTCAAATGTGAGTATGAAGAAAACTGAATCACGATAGTTGAGAGATAGAACCGGATTTGTGGATAACATGGGAGCACGGTTCTTCAAAGATTCCAAAAGTGAACTAATCCCTGTAATCACATCACCATACAAACACACACAACCTATATAGGTCCCCCTACACTTAGGAGGTAAAATGGAAAGGGATAGATACTCGGGTTGCCTCCCGAGGAGCGCTTGTTTTTGTTAACCGAGCCACGAGCCTGACTCGGTCCGGAACTAATTCAAAGGAAAGGTGGAGAGGGATGGAATCATCTCATGAGAGATGTCCTCTCCAAGGTACAACTTCACTCGTTGGCCATTCACCTTAAAATTTGGTCCATTGGGTTGAGCGAGCTCAAGAGTACCATATGGAAAAATTTGAGCAATGGTGAATGGGCCGGACCAACGAGATTTTAGTTTACCCGAAAAGATTTTTAACCGAGAGTTGAAGAGTAAAACTTTATCTCCACTTGGAACTCTCGGTTTTTAATCTTAGAGTCATGAATGAGCTTTGTTCTTTCCTTATAGATCAAGGAATTTTCATAAGCTTCATTCCTGAGTTCATTAAGCTCATTGAGTTAGATTTTGCGCAAATCACCGACTTTGTTGATATCGAAAATAGACCATTTTAAGGCCCAATAAGCCTTGTGCTCCAACTCAATGGGGAGGTGGCATGCTTTTCCGTACACAAGACGATAAGGTGTACAAGCAATCGGGGTCTTATATGCGGTACGGAAAGCCCACAGAGCATCATCAAGTTTATCGGCCCATGAGGCACGGTGCTCTCCCACAGTACGTTCGAGTATTCGCTTCAATCCACGGTTGGAGGTTTCGGCTTGGCCATTGGTTTGAGGGTGATACGCGGTGGAAAGACGGTGATTGACACCATACTTAGCCATGACTCTTGCGAATTGATCATTGCAAAAATGAGTACCGCGATCACTAATGATGGCACGAGGCACACCGAATATAGTGAATAGCTGTTTCAAAAAGTTACAAACCACCCTTGCACCGTTAGTGGGTAAAGCTTTTGCTTCAACCCATTTTGAAACGTAGTCAACGGCTACAAGGATGTATTTGTTTCCTTTAGAAGAAGGGAATGTCCCCATAAAGTCGATGCCCCATACATCAAAGATTTCACATTCTTGTATGAAAGTTTGAGGCATCTCATCTTTATGTGTGATCTTGCCTTGTCTTTGGCAAGCATCACAATGTTTAACCATCTCGTGAGCATCACGATAAATGGTGGGCCAATAAAATCCCGAGTCAAACACTTTCTTCGCGGTGAAGTTAGGACCAAAGTGACCAACGGTGGGTCCTTTTTGGCAAGCTTCGAGAATGTCTAAAGCTGCCGGTCCATCAACACATCGGCGAATAATCAAATCAGCGCATTGTTTGAAGAGATATGGGTCATCCCGAAAGTAAGTCTTAATATCTTTAAAGAACTTTTTCTTTTGTTAGGATGTTAACCCGTGAATGAGAATTCCACCCGCCAAGTAGTTTGCAATGTCCGCAAGCCACGGGGTCTCATCAAGATTCGAATTGATAGACATTAAGGTCTCAAAGGGAAAAGAGTCATTGATCTCTTTGTTCGGATGATCCACTTGATAAGGATCCTCAAGTCTACTAAGATGATCCGCGGCTAGGTTTTCGGCTCCCTTCTTATCACGAATTTTGATTTTAAATTCTTGAAGTAGCAAAACCCAGCGAAGAAGTCTTGGTTTAGAATCTTGTTTGGTTAACAAGTACTTCAACGCGGAATGGTCGGTGTACAAGATGGTAGTGGAAAGGACAAGATAGGGGCGAAATTTTTCAAAAGCATAGACAACATCTAAAAGCTCTTTTTCGGTTGTCGTATAATGCAATTAAGCCCCCGTCATCGTCTTGCTAGCATAATGGACTGGTTGGAAGTGTTTATTCACTCTTTGGCCCAAAACCGCTCCAATAGCAAAGTCGCTAGCATCGCACATCAACTCGAAAGGTAGCTCCCAGTTAGGGGTAACCAAGACCGGTGCCTTAGTGAGCTTATCCTTAAGAAGGTTGAATGATTCAATACACTCTTTGGAAAAGATAAAAGGAGTATCTTTTTCCAATAGGCGGGTCATCGGGCGAGCGTTTTAGAAAAATCTTTTATAAATCGACGGTAGAAGCCCGCATGACCAAGGAAACTTCTCACACCCTTCACGGTTGAAGGTGGAGGTAATTTGGCTATGACATCAACTTTAGCACGGTCCACTGCGAGACCGGCTTTTGAAATTTGATGTCCTAGCACAATGCCCTCTTTTACCATGAAATGGAATTTTTCCCAATTTAGAACAAGGCGAGTGTCTTCACACCGCTTAAGCATACATTCTAAATTGGCAAGGCAAGCAGAGAAAGAATCTCCATAAACCGAGAAATCACCCATGAAGACTTCCATAGTTTCTTTAACCATGTCATGGAAGATAGCCATCATACACCTTTGGAACGTCCCAGGAGCATTGCATAAACCGAAAGGCATTCTTTTGTAAGCAAATGTTCCGTAGGGACAAGTGAATGTGGTTTTCTCTTGGTCGTTAGGATCGATGGGAATTTGAAAATACCCAGAGAAACCGTCTAGGAATCAATAATAGTCATTATCCGCTTGACGCTCGAGCATTTAATCCATGAAAGGAAGAGGAAAATGATATTTTCTCGTGGCGTCATTGAGTTTGCGATAGTCTATACAAACTCTCCACCCAGTAATGAGACGAGCAGGAATCAACTCGTTGTGTTCATTGGGAACAACAGTTATTCCGCCTTTCTTTGGCACACAATGGACGAGACTTACCCATGGCGAATCCGAAATAGGGTAAATCATGCTGGCATCTAGAAGTTTGATAACCTCTTGTTTGATGACGTCATGCATTCGCGGATTAACCCTTCTTTGGCTTTGGATTGCGGGTTTAAAGTCATCTTCCATGAGAATTTTGTGAGTACAAAAGTTTGGATCAATTCCGAGGATATCGGAAATTTTCCAAGCAATTGCCTTCTTATGATCTTTAAGCACGGCGATAAGGCGAGATTTTTCTTCTTCTTTCAAGTCCTTAGCGATGATGACGGGTAACTTCTTCTTGTCTTCAAGGAACACGTACTCGAGATGAGACGGTAATTCCGTAAGCTCTAAATCCGGAGGATTTTCGATGGAAGGCGTAGTCAAATTCGGTTCATCGATAGCAATAGCCTTGGGAGATGGTGGAGAAATATGATCCTCAATGAGAAGTTTCTCAATGGTACGAATGTCTTCATCCCAATCGGTGGGAGAATCGTCATATTGTAAGTTCACATCTCCCAAAGTTACTTCAAATTCTTTCAAAAGGAAATCACTTTCTCCAAATTGAGTTAGTGATGGAGCAATAGAGGCAACGGTCTCAACATTGGGAAGAGAGGTAAGACTACTTTTGCAAGCATCATTAAAGTGTTCTTCACAAGCCTCATCAAGAACGTCGATACAATTAACACTCTCGTATGAATAAGGCTGTTTAGAAATCTGACCCATGTTGAAGACAATTTGATCGTCACCAACTCTCATGATAAGCTCACCCGCGTCTACATCGATGAGAGTGCGAACGGTCCTCAAGAATGGACGTCCAACGATTAATGGAACACGAGGATCCATCTCGTAGTCAACGACAACAAAATCCGCCAGAAAGGTGAATTTGTCGACACCGACGAAAACGTCTTTGGCTATCCCCACCGGATAAGCAACCGTACGGTTAGCTAATTCCAAAGTCATTTTGGTGGGGACTAGCTCGGGGATAGATAATTGCTTCCAAACACTTAATGGCATTAAGTTGATACTAGCACCTAGATCGGCTAGGGCCATGCAATTCTCTACTCCCGGGAAGTTGCAAGGGATTAAGAAGCGACCCGGATCACCAAGTTTGGTTGGCAATTTCCTTAAGAGAATCGCTGAGCAATTCTCATTAAGTTGGGTCTGCGCAATTTTAAGAAGCTTCTCCTTGTCACTTAGAAGATCTTTAAACATCTTCACATATTTAGGCATGTGAGCGAGAGCCTCAGCAAAGGAGATGTTGAAATTCAATTGTTTAAACATTTTGAGAAAGTTTGAAACTTGAATATCTTCCTTGTTTTTTAGCGTCTCTTTCCTTAACCTTGAGGGATAAGGTATGTCGGATGAAGATGAAGGCTTTTTAATAGTAGGATCACTCACATCCTTGGGTGGTGGAGGGGTGGAAGTAAGAGGTGGAGGAATTGGAGAGGTAGAAGGTGAAGGAATAGGAGTAGTGGACTCGTTTTCCTTTGTCACAATCACCGGTGAAGGTGTAGGAAGCTCGGGTTCCTTGGTACTTTTTCCACTGTGAGTGATGATTGCTTTCATCTCCCCTCTTGGATTAGCAACGGTGTTACTCAGAAGAGTACCCGAAGAAGAGGGTTGATTACCTTGGAAGAAAGCAGCCATCATGTCCCTTAAGTCATTCGTTTGACTACTCAAAGAGTTTCACATATCGGCTCTAAGATCATTCCCTTGTTTCACCATATCTCCCTTCAAGTTAATAATCTGGGTCTGCAGATTCTTCACCTACACATCATTCATCCGCATGTACGTTTCAACCTCGTGGTTGAAAACGGTGGGTTGCGTAGGAGGAGGTGCTTGATAAGCGGGTGGTTGGTAAGGAGCGGGTTGGTAAACTTGAGTAGGATTTGGAGGTGGATATGGTTGTCTTTGAGGTGGTTGGTATGGTGCTCGAGGTTGGTTTTGATTGGTTCGGTTAAGGTTTTGTTGTTGGTTTTGATTGGTTGGAGGAAAACCGGGCGGTGAAAGAAAGTTGGTGGAACGATAACTTAGCAAGTTACGGTCTCCTTGAGGGCGGGCTGAATAGCCTCCCGGAGGATAGGTACCGTATGCTGCGTTAACATTCTCACAAAGATAGTCTTGGGTGGAGGTACAAGATGTGTAAGAGTGAGGACCCCCGCATATTTCACATGATTGACTCAAAGCATTGACTTGAGCGTTTTGAGCATTGATGCTTTTGGTATTGTTAGCGGTATGGACAGCAAGTGATTCAATAAGCGAAGTAAGCTTATCAATTCTCTTGTCATTGTCACTAGTGCTAGCACTTGCGGCATTGGTCCGAACACTCTTGGTTTGCACTCTAGACTTATTCTCAATAATATCCCAAGCGGCGTTAGAAGTCTTAACCAAAATATTACCCCCCGAGGCACTATTTAGTGAATCTTGGTCATTCATGCTTAAACCATTGTAAAAAGTATTAATTTGGTGCACTTTGGTAAAACCATGTTGTGGGCACTTTCTTAAAAGGTCTTTAAGACGGTCCCAAGATTCACTAAAAGTCTCATCGTACTTTTGTTCAAAATTAATAATTTCATTCCGCAAAGCGGTAGTACGTGAGGGTGGGAAAAAGTAGTTTATGAATTTGGTCTCTAAGTCCGTCCACGTAAGAATACTTTGTGGCGGTTCCTTTGCAAGCCAATGACGGGCTTGTCCCTCTAAGGAGAAAGGAAAAAGTTGTAAGCGGATTACCTCTTGTGGGACCCCATTGTATTTGACCGTATTCGTGAGTTGAAGGAACCTTTTGA
Source organism: Glebionis coronaria (assembly GCA_025667525.1). Lineage (NCBI taxonomy): Eukaryota > Viridiplantae > Streptophyta > Magnoliopsida > Asterales > Asteraceae > Glebionis > Glebionis coronaria. The sequence goes on from CM046881.1 coordinate 38,465,554, forward strand.
TGTGGTCATGAGGATCATCAAGTGTACGCCCCAAGAATGGTTGAGCAGAGACCATTTGAATGAAGCCGGATTTGAGCTCAAAGTTGTTGGCTCCAATTGCGGGTATGACAATAGCATCGTTGTTGCCCTCTACATGCGCTTGCAAAAGTTCGATCATTGGACGATTGTCTGGTAGAGGTTCATTGTTGTTATTATTCATGTTGTGTTGAGGTGGATTATTATTATTGTTGTGTACACCGGCCATGTCTAAATTATCGAGAGTCTTGGGCTCGGGATAAGACGTTGATCGAGTACGCATACACCTGCAAAAGAAATAACAAAGCAGAAATATTTTTGGCTTTTTTATGATTTTTTTTAATTTATTTTTGTATTTTTGAAAATTTTATATTTTTTTTAGGATTTTTGAAATTTTTTTTTTATGATGAAAAAGTAACGTTCACGGTAAACGGATCCCAAAATCAAATTTTCTCACAAAGTTCCGTTAATCTCTACGAAAAGAGCCGGCACCGGCGCCATTTGATACTATGTTTTGCTCAGTTGAAGTTCGTTTTCTCGGTATCTTGTCGAATCGATCACGGTTCAAAGTGGAATTATCGTTCTTGGTGACTAAAAGGGGATTTGGTTATCTATTCTACTAAAAAGGTAAGTACGCGGAGTAATAAAGATAACTAAACAATTTGAAAACAATTTAAAGACAATTTTAAAAACAATTTAGCTGGAATTAAACGTAAGCATTAAATGGAAAAGTAATTTAAAAACTTAACTCAGAAAACTTAACTTAGAAAACAATAGAAACCAGAAATCGCTCATTCGGAAAAAGGAAAAGGATTTGATTCGGAATAAATCAACTCATTCGGAATATTTCTTTATCCGGAATAAATGAAAAACTGCTCATCCGGAATACTCATGCGGAATAATGAAAATAAAGCCTTTGTTCGGAATATTTAGCTCGTCCGGAATATTTAGCTCATCCGGAATATTTTCTTATGCGGAATAAACGTTTACTCGGAATAAAGAGTTGATTCGGAAAAATCCGCTCATGTGGAATACCGTAGAAACCTTGGTTCGAATAATTTGATTCGGAATATTGGGAATTAAGAGCTCATTCGGAAAAACACTTTATGTGGAATAACTTGCTTGATTCGGAATACACAGCTCGTTCGGAATAAATTGTAATAAAAGGCTCATTCGAAATCTTGACTGGTTTGGAATAAAGAAAGGAAAACCTTGATTCGGAATGCAAAGCTCATGCGGAATAATTAATGAAAACACTTCGTTCGGAATATTTTGCACTCATTCGGAATCTGGGAATGCTATGAAGACGAAGAACAGGGGAAAAAATAGGGTACGAATTTGACCAAAATCAACCAAGTTTTTACCAAAGATTGAACCAAACTAACCACTAATCATCTACTAATGATAAATATCAAACCAAATCAACAAAAACATAAAACCCACTTGTTTTAGAGATCAAAATCAACCAATTAAAACTTTAAAACTTTGAATCAATAAGAAAAGGAAGAACAAGATTAAGGGAAAGATTGTATTAAAAGCTAGGATTCAAACAAACAAAAAGTAAAGATTCAACTTACAAGATCTTGGATTGAAAAATAAAAATCTCCAAACACCTTAAGGGTGTTGGTTACCCTACGAAACAAAAAGAAGAAAAAATAGAAAATGAAAGCTAGCTTTTCAATTGTGATGAGGTCTCCTATTTATAGGCCTTTGACTTGGTTGGTGAGTGGGCTTTTCTGCTTTCTTTTTGTCTTCTCGTCTTTTCAGTAAAGTTGACGTTTTCGACTCTGATTCAAGATTTGTCGATGAATAAATTCAACTCGTCTTTTAATTTATTCGTTTAATAGACTTGAGTTCTTCGACATATGTAAATCTTCCATCTTTGGTCCTTTTCTTCGATAAATCTTCAAATAGGCCTATTGACTTCAAATCTTTTGCATCTCTTGGACTATAGACTTTGTCTTTTCGTCTTTTTCTTCGATAAAACCCGTGCAATCCCATGTTTTCTTCAATATTAATCCGTTTGGCTCTGAAAACATAACAAACACACAAACCACGCATAATTCCAAACAAATGATATTAAATACGCGATTTGGTCTCGTTTTAGCAAGAAATAAGTGGTAAAAGGATGGGTGTTTTCACACCTATCAGTTTTTAAGAGGCTTTTTAAGATAAGATTTAGATATAGGCTATGAATAACGAAATGAAAGATTTTCATAGAAACAATACTTGGATTCTCACTAATTCGCATGTTAATAGAAAAACTATTCCTATAAATAATTATATAAAATTAAATACAAGTCTTCTGGTGTCGTTGAAATATCTAAGGCCACACTTGTAGCTAAGGGTTTTGGAGAAATGGAGGAAATGGAATGTGAAGAGACCTTTACTCCTATGGTTAAGAAGGTTACTATTATGATCTTATATTAGTCTAGCTGATCAAAATAGTTGGCCTTTGTATCAACCGGATGTGAATAATGTTTTTCTATATGGTGACTTACAAAAGGATGTTTACACGGATGTGACTCTTGGGTTTTATGTAAGCCCGAGACTAGTGTTTGTAAGCCTGTTAAGTTTTTTTTGACTTAAATAAGCTCCTAGACAATGGAATGACAAATTGACTAGTGTTTTGAAAGAACATGGGTTTAGGCAAAATATAAATGATTATTCTTTGTTTGTTAAGGATGATCAGCGTTTTTTTCTTATTCTTCGTGTGTTTGTTGATTTCATTGTGATAACCGGAATAATGAATTAGAGATTAAAAATTTTAAAGTGTTTTTTGCTTCAAAGTTTCAAATTTAAGATATAGGAGTTTAAAAATGCTTTCTTAGAATTGAAGTTTTTGGTAATAATCATGGGTTGCGTTTGTCTCAAAGGAAGTATTGTATGGAGTTTTTATGTGAATATGGCTTACTTGCTTACAAACCTGCTGCTATTCCTATACAAAAGAATGTAAGTTTAATTCATGATGAAACTAGTAAGGATAAAAGCTTAAAATTTTGACCTCTTATAAAAAGCTCGCGGCTAAGTTGATATATATTTTTGTTACTTGACCATATATATATATATATATATATATATATATATATATATATATATATATATATATATATATATATATATATATATATATATATATATATATATATATATATATATATATATATATTTAATGTTGTACATCGTTTATCACAACATATGCACTCTCCCTTACAGTCTCATTTTACTATAGCTTTGAGAGTGTTGAGGTATGTGCAAGAAAGTCCTGGTTATCGTATTCAGTTTTATCATGGTAAGAATGTAAGTATGCATGCCTACTCTGATGCTGACTGGGCTAATGTTTAATGATAAGAAAATTTGTGGCACGCTTTTGTGTAAATTTTGTGGTAATCTTGTTTCTTGTAACAGTAAGAAGCAGGCAACCATCTCTAGATCTTCAACATAAGCTGAGTATAGACATGATATCTACATCTTGTGAGACAATTTAGATTACTCACTTGCTGAAGGATCTAGGATTGAAGGTTCTGCTTCCAATTCCATTGGATAGTGATACCAGTTATGTATTCAAATTTATTTTAATCGTGTGTTTCATGAAAAGAAAAAACATTTTGAGATTGATGTGTATTTGATTAGGGATAAAATTGATCATAGTGTGATACGTACCGTAAAGATCAATTCACTTAATAATGTTTTTGATCTTTTTTCAAAGAGTTTGAGTATATCTCAACATAGGTAGTTCTGCTTGATGTTGAATATGACTAATATGCTTAGAGTATGAGTTTAGGGAGGGGTGTTGGATAGTAGATTGACTTTGTTCAAAATCATACTTGAGATAATATTATTGTTAATTTTCTTAACTCTAACCTTTGTTGTTTGGTTTTTATGTTTTGTGTCTGTAAGGACTCTTTGTGACAAGTTCTCATTATAGTTGGTTGTATAAGCTAGAGGAGCAGCTAGGGTTTCATAACTCGTTTTTATTTACACTTACATTTTTTATCATCTGATTTAGTCTATTTAGTATTAGTATTGTACTCTTGATCATCTTGATTAATAAGTGTCTGTATTAGTCTTGTTACTGAGAGATTGTAGTGAGGATCTTAGTATGTGTGAATCTGTATAAAAGTTGAACCTATTGAGAGGACAACTTATCATTCTTTGTAATATTGTTAAGCACAATTTGTGAAATTATCTTATTGATTAATAGGTTTAAAAAGTACATAGAGAGGGTGGTTGAGTGCTTAAATCTATATGTTGATATTGGTTTAGTTCTTACACATGCATATGAAAATATCCAACCATCTTTAACTTAACCGTTATTCCCACACCACATCTCATATATTGTCACCTTAACAAATATTATCAAATTAACATTTAACCGTTATCAAATTAATAAATATTATTAACTTAACATTATCATTAGCATCACTTGCCCGTTACTCATACCAAATTTAAGACAATCAAATAATATCAAACACATAATTGCTAACATAAAATATCATAGAGAAAATAGAAATTTTTGTTAACCTAACCATTATAACAAAACAATTTACATCCAAATTCGATACATTGATAGGTTTTAGTTAACTTAAACGAGAAAATTACATTACTTAGCTATTACATACCAAATCAAACATAAATATCTGATTACTTGCTATTATCACTCATAAAGGATGTTGACATGATGAAAGTAACCTATCATATAATTTCAGGTTTGATTTTGTGACCCTCAACTTACAACAATGATTTGTACATAGGAAGAACATCAATCTTTCATAATCCACAAGCTTTTTTAGTCGTTTTTCCTTTTGGTACATCTTAAACAACAAGTCTTTGTAATATTCACTTGGAAGATCTTCATCCAAAAAAATAAAAAACACCACAAAATAACATATTGCAAATCGCTCGCTCAAATTCATTGTTGTTGTCGTTTGTACAGTTAATCGGCTGTCACATTTAATAAGGTATTTAATCTTACCACCAATTAATGTTGATTCTAATGATGACCAAGATGGCATGATTTAACTTTTATGATTTTTTGGACTGCTAGGGATATTAGGGAAGTGGGTTTTATATAATTAGGGGTTAAAAGGGTGGAAAATGTAAAAAAAAAGTTAAAGTGTACAGGGTAAATATGACATCTATATTGAAATAATGTCATGTCATGAAATTTGTTAATCGGTGTTACATTAAGGAAATTAGCAAAGTATTTTCATTCTTTAGAAGGAAGATTAATATTTAATTTGATGCTTACAAATGTGAAGAGAGATACTACGATGATTTTTAAACCATTAACCTAAAGAAAATAATGCTTTCTAGGGAATAGAATAGTTGTGTAAATATTAATGGAACATTTCTATAAGCAAATTAATCAGGCGTTTAATACTCGTATTGTCCTAACATTATTATCTTACAAGAAAAGATATTTAATAGAACATTTGTTTTATGAGTTTTACTTATGTATTTTAAATAGTGAATATTTACTAAATAACAATTAAAAAGATACATAAACAGATAATTCGGGACGGTAGAAGAAGTATCAACTCACCAACCGTTTTATATCTGCACGTAGACAATTCCTCGTGTACATAGCTATATATCACTCTATGTTTCTTTTTTCAAATTTGCATCGCTAAATGTCAAACTTTGCATATAGTTTTATGCTATATATCTAGTTAGCTTACCATGACTTTTAATATTTTACATTGTTTTATCTACATTAAAGGGCTACTCGATTATGCTAGGACGCCATTTTGTTTTTGTTGTTGTTGATGTATTAACAAAAAATAAAACAATCTTATGCATTCTTGAAAAGTTTAAAACCAAAGGTTTCATACTTTTTTATAGCTTTACACTTTTATGGTTTTACTTGAAAAATCATGCATTGAAAATCAACACGTTTTTATTTTTTTGCATTTGATATCTTTGATTCCTTGCACCTGAGGCGGTTGGGCTTCTGAAGAGAATTTAACGCGTTATGAATAGCAATGTTACGTGGTTTTTAAAGAAATAGCTTTGCAATCTAAAAAGAGTTTGCGGCGCAATTTGTTACTTGTTTGCTTACTACATCAATATAAGTAGATTGTTCATAACAATTGTGTGAAATTATATTATCACGAATTAGTTTTGCAAACGATGCCTTTTTAAATAATCAAGGTTGATCAGGAAAGGAGCACCAATTTGCTGCATCGCAAAATTAAGCTTCCTAACTAACAAAAGAAGTTTAAACTACCAAGGCTATGTTTGACGCATGAACTTATTAAAGTATAGCGTAGCATGAGCTTATTATTCCTTAAAAAATAAGCTACTATTAAAAATAAGTCTCGTTTGGCTGACAAAGCTTATGAGCTTGTTAAAAAAATAAGCTTGTAAATAACATGCTAGCTAAAGTAGCATGTAAAAATAAGCTCAAACTACATGCTCCAGCATCCAGCTCTATGCTCTAGCGATCCGCTTCAGGTCTTAAGAATCCAAACATACCCTAAATCAGATTAATTTTATTTAATTAAGCTTCCTAACAAACGAAAGAAGTTTAAACTAATAAATCAGATTAATTTTATTTTCACTTGCAATCAAGATAACTAATCCTAACCATTTATTACCTAAAATTAAATTTTATAAAAAGAACACGGAGAGACATTGTTTGCCAAAATGTCCAAAAATTGCGAATAAACGATAGAGGAACTACGATTAAAATTTGATGAAAAATATTTCTTAATAGTGATATTTCACTAGTGATAAAAATAATGAAATATTACTAGTGATAACAGAATGAAACATCACAAGTGGTATTTAATAAATATAGTTATAGTGTAATATCACCAATGCTATTCATTATTTTATCACTAGTGATATTGCATTGTTTTTTTCAGTAATGAAATATCCTCATTGATAAAAATCAGTTCGAAAATGAAAGTCCCTAATCAATGCTAGAAACCCTAATCTTAACTAATCAACACAAGGTATTACTTTTCAAACGTAATCTTATTATTGTATAATAAAGAATTACAAGTGTTATGGATAACACCGTTTGATGACAATGTGTTGTGCACACTTTGAACAACTATAAACCCTAACTTATGAATACAGTCGTAGCTGTTTGATTCTATAAGTTCTATGCAATAATGTTATGAATATCTCAAAGTGTTAAACATTAATGCATGGATACACATCCTATTTATAGTGTTACGAGATTGACCTAAATAGTACTTGATGGTGACTACACAAGCTTTTACAAGTTTTCCACATCAGTCACATTATGTTCTTCTATTCTTGGTAGTCTTCCATTATGCTTTAAGGAAACAGTTGTCAAAACAGTTTCCTTTTTCTTCATAGTCTCGAACACATAAATGGCATGTCCAAAGTGTGCTGAGTGTTAACAGGGTATTGCCACCCCTGTTAACTCTCAACCCCTCAGAGTCCCTGATACATCTTGGCTGTTATCCATCACAGCCAATGAGTATGTCTTCAAGTAATCTTTGACTTCCTTGACAATGTCTCTGACATGGACTCCTCTGAGGTTGCTTACAGAGACTTGGATCTCTGTAAGTCTTGCGATACTTGCCTGCCTCCTAGGCACAGGCAAGGGACTATCTAACAGCTTAATTATGTTTAAATCTATGATCAGGGAATCTAACAAGTTTAGATTCCCAACAATCTCCCTCTATTTAAACATAAATATTGCTAGATCTAACTAAGTTAAGGTAAGTGAGTTAACATCTTCTTCTTACTCATAACAAATCTAAACAAACATACCTTAGGATTTTATTAATACTTAAAGGAAATTACAAATACATTACATAAGTAAAATAAAAGATGAAGGTAAAATTGGGCTGTGAACATCTTCAATAGTCATCATTTTTAATCCTTTCTTCAGCTCCAGCCAAGTCTAATCTGTTATCAAGTTCTTCCTGCAAAGTCTTTGCAAACTTCTTGGAGTACTCTGTGTTGATCTTGAGTGACTTCTTGTGACAAAGTAGCTGAATTGTTGAAGCTAAGCATAGCTCATCTTCTCTTTGAAATGCATACTGGCAGGCCCTGTTCATGAATGCCATTCCTCTTTCAGGCTCGGTGTATGTCTGACCATCAACAGGGCCAACTATACCATTGGGTAGGATTAAGTCCCTGTGCATGCCATCCACTTGAACATCATCTGTAACAAAAGTTTCTTTAAGAAGTTGAGAAATTCTTCTTCTTTTGTTGCCAGTCTTTGGGGGTTCTTGTTCAAAAAGCTGTGGTGGGGGATCAATCTTGAGTTTGGCAGCTGTTTCTTTGATCCAGGTAAACTTGGCCTTAATAGTCTTAAGCAGAAGAAAATTAGCCTGTCCAGTTCTTTTGGCAGCTAAGGCTTCAAGTTCGAACCATTCAGATAACCCAAGTGTCTTTAGCCTGAAGTTGTCAAACACATTCATATTTCCCTGTTGGTTATCCCTCCATAAGATCATCTGTGGGGTGTTTGTGGATTTATGAATGGTGTATTTGAACTTGGTTATCTTGCCAGGTGCATATCTGTTGTTAACGCAGGCATCATAGTCAGCTTTGACTTTCCTTAGTGCCTCAGCGCGTTTTGCTTCCATTTCCCTCAACCTTTGTTTTTGCTTTTCTCTTTTAGGTGGAGTCATCTTCCTTAGAGTAGCTTCATTCAATTCTTTGGCTGTCTTGAGTTCATTTAATCTCTTGAATTCCTCAGCCTGTTTCTCTATTTCTTTAGGGGTTAAAGGAATCTTATTGGAAGGTGTAAAGGTTGAAAATTGGGAAAGGTCTGTGGTGGATCCTCATGTCTCTAGCATCGCAGCTATCTTCTTGAGTTTGGTGTCTGTGTCAACCAAAACTATCTCCTTTCCTTTCTTCGAGACAGAGGACTCCACACTTATGTTTTTCAAAACATCAGCTCTTCTGATAAATGTTGTCTGAGCCTGAGTTTGTATTGCTTTGGGAAGGGAGATAGCAGTAAACTTTAGCTTCTTGGCAGCTGGTTCACCATCATCCCCAGGCTCGCTAGTGTTAACAAAAGCCAGGGACTTTGATGAGTCAGCTCCATCTTGATTCTGTTGCTCCCCTTGAGTGTTATCCTTATCATCAGGTATGGTGATAGGTGTGATGACTTGGAGAGGAACAGGTGTAATGGTGTTGTCAGCTGATGACGAGCCTTGTTTAGCAGATGCAAGGTTAAGTGTTGTTTCTTTCTCCCCCTCACGTTCATCCTGGCTCCGCAGACGTTTGGATGAACGTGTTTGAAAATGCCTTGCAATCTGTTCAACAGAGGTAGCCATAGCACGTTGCCTTTTCCTTGAAGCCCTGGCAATCTTCAGCAGAAGGTTGCCATTTGCATTAGTATTGGCCTGAACTCGACTGACAATTTGCGAACAACATCAAATTGCTTGTGCATAGTTAGCTCATGTTCATGGAATAAGGCAGGGACCTCTGAGTCAATGACATCCTTCATTCTTGTGGAAAGGTGACTGAGTCCTTGGGCTACACCTTTCCTTGCACCATCCTTGATGGGTTCAGTAACCGCATCAGCCACAGCCTTTTGTATGATCCCTAGAAATGTGACAGTGAAGTTGTGCATTTCAGACTTGATCACATCCAGCTTCCTTGATAAGCGTTCAATGTCTGATTGATGATGAACAAGCTGAAGATTATGTATGTTGAGGCTTTGTTGAGCATAATCATCCCCCTTGGTAAAAGATCAAAGTTGGTTTGAGCAGGATGATCAAACATCAGAAATTCAGCTGTTGGATCATAGGCTGGGCGTTGGAAGACTGTTGTTTTTGAGGTAGCAGAGTTTGGAGTAACAACAGCGTCCTTGGGAGGAGGAGTATTATTTTCAACTAGTGTGGACACAGCTATTTCCTTGGGAAGAGAGACAGATTGCTGATCCTCCTCATCTTCTTCATCCTCCTCCTCAAACATCCCTTCAGGGATTTCATCTTCAGGCATTGACTCAAGATCAGAGACATCATCCTCCAATGATAGCATTTCTTCATCAGTATTTAGCAGAGGCTCATCATCATTGGGTTGGTCTTGAGTAAGTGTATCAGCCTCCTTCTCTTGTTGTACCTGGGATTCAGTAACTGGCTGTACAATTTCAGCCTGCAAATTGTTATAATTAGTAACAGGGAAAAAGATAAGGGGAATGGTCGCCATTTCGCTGTCCCAGAGAGGCTGAGGGTGATTACTCAGCCACTCCAAAGGATAAATCCTTGGGATTCTTTTAAGTGTGAAAAATATATGGTTAATGATTGCCATTCGCTGCCCCTAGGAAAGCTGAGTGTGATTATTCAGCCCCCCCAAAAGGTTAAAACCTTTGGGACTCTTTTGATTGTGAAACATATGTTGTTTATGGATCGCCATTCGCTGCCCCTAGGAAAGCTGAGGGTGATCATTCAGCCCCCCCAAAAGTTTTAGAAACCTTTGGGACTCTTTTAAGAGTGAAACATATGTGGTTTAAGGTCGCCTGTTACGCTGCCCCTAGGAAAGCTGAGGGTGATGATTCAGCTCCCCCTGAAAAGGATAAATCATTTGGGATTCTTTTAAGGAGGGAACCAAGAGGTTGTGTGAAGTACAGCTGATCAAGGTTGAGACATAAGTGTATTCAGGTTGTTGTTAGCCTGAATACTGTCTAGAGGGTGCAGGGTCATCGGGGTGCTTTATAAACACAAATGAATCATTCCCTGGTGCAAAGACAGGGTGTACAGAAGTCTTAAAGAGTTCTAAGTGCACGGACAGACTTCTATGGGTCGAGGATTACCCTAACTTCACCACTCTCTCCTACAGACAATTGAGAGTGGCTGCTTGTGAACCTCTAAAAATGTACACTGATTACCTGTGAGATATCAGCTGGATTAGGCTGGTTTCCTGTCGTCTCAGCTGACTTTGAGAAACTAGACCCCTGTTGTTGGTCAGCAGAAGTATCTGGTTCCACATGAGTATCTGGAACAGAGGAGGTGTCAGTTTTCTTTCCCTTGGCCTTAGTAACAGCTTTGGTGTGGGAAGAAGAGGGGATTTTCTTCTTCTTAGGCTGTTGGCCAGAAGCAGCCTTAGACTTGGTAGTGTGCTGCCCAGAGGTCAAACACTTAGACTTGCCAGACACACTAGAAGTATTCACCTTCTCAGAAGAAGGGAGCAAGGACTTCTCAGCTGTTGGTTGTTTGTTGGCCACGTTCATCATATGAGAGGTGACAGGGACATCTTCAACTCCTATTTCTTTATAGATGGCACCTGTAATGCGGTAGGGCTTCAGAGTAGTCAACGCAGAGTTGTGGTAGTTGTCTCCTAACAGACTTTCAAAGATCAGAGACATGAAGCGAACATAGCAGATATTCTTTTCCCTGACTTGATTTCTTCCTTTCAGCTGTTCTACAAGGTTGGAGAAGAGAATGCTTCCAACATCAACATCAGCTCCCAGATCAGCCCATATGCAATAGCTTGATGGTTAAAGGACATCTGATCTTGGGATCCCTGCATTCCTCCCAGGGATTTAACAATGTGGGTGAAGAGGACACGCCACAAGGGAGTGAAGTACTTAATTTTCAAAGGAGATTTTGAGAGGACCTCAGCTGGTGTAAGGGCATGGCTTACATCATGGCAGGGTTTGAGTGTGGCCAGGGCTTCTTTAACAGCCTTTTTATCAACAACCTTAAGGCATTCATCTCCATGTTTCAATCCAGCCACACTCGAGAAATCTTTAAGGGAGAAAGCGAATGGGTGTTCATTGCATGAAAGGCTAAAAGTTATTGTGTCATCTACCACTTCAGCAGAGTACCAGAATTCCCTAAGGTATTCTTGGTAAAAGGTGGATGGAGATTTAGTGAGGGCTTCACTTAGGTCACAATTTTTCATGAAGTTAACCAGATCTGAGTAGGTGTTATTAGGAGCCTTTATCCATCCAATGGCGTTGTTGGAGGCGAGGATGCTTTCGTTGATCTCGAAGTTAACATTTGCTGCTTTGGGAACTGAAAACACCATGGATTTAAGGTCGAAGGTGAAAGAAAACGGAGGATGGGTTAGGAGAGAGAAGCACTTAGAGAGAGAAATATATTTGAGAAATGAGAATGGTGGTGGGTGAGAAGAGAAAAGAGACAATATATATATTCAAACTAAGTAAACAGTTATTCAACCGCATTAAATGCAAGTGCGAAAATGACTGCTCAAGTGGGTCCCTTGACCTTTCAAAACTTATTTGTCTCCTCCTTATTCGAAAAATAAATGATTAAATATTTGAGAATGTTTTTTGCATTTACTTGGAAAGTAACTACCTAGTTTCATGTGAAAAACATTTAATATAGAATCAATCATTTAATGAACACATTTAATATCAAGCCACAGGCTTTGAGATATTGAGCATCCCTAGCTCAGCAACTAGCCTGTTGAACGAAGGTTCAGCCAAAGGCTTTGTGAAGATATCAGCTAATTGCAGCTCTGTGGGAACAAAATGCAGCTCAATATCTCGCTTCATTATATGATCCCTGATAAAGTGATACCTGATATCAATGTGTTTGGTACGAGAGTGAAGAACAGGGTTGTTGGATATGGCAATGGCGCTGGTGTTGTCACAAAGGATTGGCACTTTGTCATATATAATTTCATAGTCAGCCAATTGACTTTTCATCCAGAGCACCTGAGCACAACAGCTGGCAGCAGCGACATATTCTGCTTCAGCTGAAGACATAGCCACAGAGTTTTGCTTCTTAGCACTCCATCCAACCAATTTTCCTCCTAGGATTTGATAGCTGCCTGAAGTGCTTTTCCTGTCAATACAGCATCCAGCATAATCTAAATCTGAATAGGCTTTGAGATCAAAGCCTGATTCCTTTGGATACCAGAGACCTAGGGATGGTGTTCCTTTGAGATACCTGAAAATTTTCTTAACAACCACTAGATGGGATTCTTTTGGGTTAGCTTGGTACCTTGCACAGAGACATGTGGAGAATTGGATATCAGGACGACTAGCTGTTAGATACATGAGTGACCCAATCATGCCTCTATATAAAGTCTCATTAACAGAGACCCCTGACTCATCAGGGCCCAAGTTGTTGGGTGGAAGCATGGGGCATTTCACCGATGCACAGTCAGCTAAGTCATATTTTTAAGTAAAGCCTTAACATACTTTTCTTGACAAATTGAAATTCCCTTAGGACATTGTTTAATTTGAAAACCCAAAAAGTAAGTTAATTCACCCATCATACCCATCTCATATTTCTTGGTCATTAATTTAGCAAAACATTTACTAAGATTGACATTTGTTGACCCAAAGATGATATCATCCACATAAATCTGCACAATGATGAAATCACTCTTATCCTTGAAGGTAAAGAGTGTTTTATCAATAGAACCCCCTGACAAATTTATTTTCAGTTAAGAAATTAGAAAGAGTTTCATACCATGCTCTTGGAGCTTGTTTCAGCCCATACATGGCTTTGTGTAGTCTGTACACATGGTTGGGAAACTCGTTTTTCTCAAATCCTTCAGGTTGTGCAACATACACTTCCTCAGCCAAATCACCTCTGAGGAATGCACTCTTTACATCCATCTGATACACAGTGATGTTCATATAGGCAGCATAAGCAAGGAAGATTATGATGGCTTCAAGTCTTGCAACGGGAGCAAATGTTTCATCATAATCAATTCCTTTAGTCTGAGAAAACCCCTGTGCCACCAATCTGGCCTTGTTTATGAGGATGTTCCCAATTTCATCCATCTTATTTCTATAGATCCATCTAGTGCCTGTGATATTCTTTCTAGGTGGAGCTGGCACTAGTTTCCATAGTTTGTTCCTTTTGAACTGATTGATTTCTTCTTGCATAGCAGCTACCCATCCTTCTTCTACCAGAGCCTCAGCTACTCTTTTAGGTTCAATTTGTGAGAGAAATTCATCAAAGAGACATTCATTGGCTGAGGCAGACTCTGAGTCATGGATTCGCTGTCTAGTTGTGACCCCTGCATTAGGTTCCCCAATAATGTTGACAAGAAGAATGTGTTGATCTCTTGACCACTTATTTTGAGGAGCAGGGGACTCAAGGACAGGAACACTTGTGGGCACAGCTGGTATAATTTGAGTTTCATCCTGCTGACTAGGAGGGCTTTCTTCAAAGACTACTTCAGTGTCAGAGTCTTCTTCAGCCATATCAAGAGGTACATCTTCATTATCAGCAGGAGAGTCTTCAAGGATTTGAAGAATTGGTGAGTCATTAATAGCATTAGAATGAGAAGGACTACCAGAGGTTTGTGGTTCTTCTTCATCAAGTTCTTGAGAGATAGGAACTTCTATGTTGTGAGTGGACAGAGGGTCAAAGGCAGGGACATAAGGGATGAGAGTGTTGAAATGATGATGACTGATAGGTCTTGGTTCTGTGAACTCATCACTTGGGAAAGATACATTTTCATTAAAATCAATTTCATCACCATCTGTTCCTGTTCTCTGTATGACTTCATCATCTTCAATGAATCTAACATGGAAGGTTTCTTCTACTTCTTGTCTTCTGATGTTGAATACTCTGAAGGCTTTGGCTGTTGGAGAGTATCCCAAGAAGAAACCATCATCAGCTTTTTCATCAAACTTTCCAAGTTTATCCCTGTAGTTGTAAATGAACACAGGACATCCAAACACATGAAAACAGCTGACATCTGGAGATCTTTTTCTGAAAACTTCATAGGAAGTTTTACCATGTCTTTTGACAATGATTGATCTATTTTGTGTGTAGCAGGCAGTGTGAACAGCTTCTCCCCAAAATTGCTTTGGTAAGGCTGCTCCATTCAACATAGTTCTGGCTGCTTTAATCAAAGTCATGTTTCTTCTTTCAGCCACACCATTTTGTCCAGGAGTGCCAACTGAAGAGAAGTTCTGTGAAATCCCTTTTTCATCACAAAAAGATTCAAGTTGATGATTCTTGAATTCAGTACCATTATCACTTCTTAGAGCTTTGACTCTAACATCATTCATATTTTCAACCTGTCTAATGAAGGACATGATGGTATCAACTGCATCACTTTTTCTTCTGAGGAAGAACACCTAAGTATATCTTGAAAATTCATCAACTATAACCAAGGTGTATTTGTTGTGATTAATGGTCTGAGGTTTGACAGGCCCAAACAAATCCATGTGAAGGAGATGTAAGCACTTGTCAATAGAAAATGATTGCCTAGTCTTGAATGAAGACATGTGATGCTTTCCTTTGACACAGGCAGAACAAGTCTTGTCTTTAGAAAACATCACTGAAGGTAGACCTGCAACCAAGTTTTGTGTGGTTATCTTGTTGATGTTCTTAAAGTTGAGATGAGACAGTCTTTTGTGCCACAGCCAATTGACACTTTCAGAGGCTTTAGCAAGAAAACAATATGAGTTGTCTTCAGAGCAAACAACCATGTTGATGACATAAACATCTCTCCTGCTAGGTGCAATAAACACAACATCATTGTTTTTGTTGAATATGGTTCCCTGAGTCTTAGTAAACAAAACCTTATAGTCAGCATCACACAATTGGCTGATGCTAATAAGATTGTGTTTAAGACCATTCACATATGCAACCCTGGTAAATGTAATTCCATTGAAATTCACTGAGCCATATCCTTCTGTGTCACCTGAAGAGTTATCTCCAAACACCACTTTAGGACCAGGCTCCTTTGAGTATCTGTGCAGGTATTGTTGAATCGCTGTCATGTGTCTAGAACGGCCACTATCTATATACCATACCGATTCCTTGAGATATTTCTGCACAGATACATAGAAACAGGTTAGTTCCTATGGTGAACCCACTTTCCAGTGGGTTCCCTGAATTGCTTATTAGCAACTCTTGTGTTCCTGAAGAACTTTTGGCGTTGGGAGGGACAGTTCACTGTTTCATGGGTATAACTTCCACGTATATCACACCCAGGGAAGTCACCACACTCGTCTGAGTGATGGTGTAACACTCTTAATTTTCGTATCGGTACAGCGGAAGGGTCTTTTAGAGTGTTACGGGATAGCACAGTAACTCCAATCATAGACAACACATAAAAATGGTTGTACAAGGTTCAACATACATTCATTCGATAAAAAGTTTTAAAGTGTACAATAGGTCCCAAATTATACAGGTCATTAAGTTTACAAAACATAGATCGAATGAACATTTTTAATATTATGTGGGCCATCAGAGTTGATCTCCATCCAGATTACCTTCAAGCACCTGAGATAAAAACATGCAAAAATCATATCAGCGAATGCCGAGTGAATTCATAGAGTTTAATAAAAACCGTTATATAAAACAATCGTTAAAATCAGAACACAAGTATAATATCGGAAGTAAGTCCTCGTATTGCTAGTCAGGCAATATATAAATCAAGCATACATCTTAAACCGTCCATGAGACCGTAGTCTCAATATTCCCATTATAGGTAATATTATCATCGTTATTAGCGTCGTTATCGTATTGTATTGAAATACATTATGGATTATTATTAGCCGCATGATACTGTTACCTTACTATGAAAACAACGGGCCGCGAACCCGACAAACAATTTGCCCATCTAAGTTAGCGTGTCGTCACAAAAATCACGCTATGTAATCTTCTCATACATAAATTCGCTTACCAATCAATGTGGTACGACGGGGATCAACCGTCAAGGCGCGAACTGGGATGATCGTCCCCAAATAGTACTATCAAATGCATAAGCGTCTACCAAATCCCGGTAGTTCACAATTCATGCTAATGGGACTTTAAGTGACATAACCTAACTACTAATAATCCTTTTTGTCTCGTTTATAGGGTCATAGCATCATTCGGGCCCATATCATTAAGCATACCATCGGGACTACTTGTGTTCTATTTTTATCAAAAATCTAGCATGTTATCTCCCTCGCGGGTTAACAAATCATTTTATAAAACATTTAAAAGAGTGCGAGGCTATGAACTCACGTTAATAATGAAAGGCGGATTATCGGCTACGGGCGTGCTTCCGTCACGGAAACCTATATAAATAATAATCGGTCTTAGACTTTTGTCCAATGACTTTATCAAAATAAAAATGTACATATGATGATTTTTTTACATATGATGATGATCAAGTGGGTTTATATATCCTTGTTTACTCATTTTAGTGTTTACATATTGGTAACTTTTTACTAGTTTACTAGTTTTACCTATTTACCTATTTTAAGTCCAATAAGCTTATTATAAGTTCTTTAACTTGTTTTAATCCATTTCATACTTATATTATCAGTATTCACACTTTTCATGTTGGGCCCAAATGGGTTAAGCCCAATAAGTTCCTTTTATAAGTGTTTATCTTATTTAGTCCAATTATTAGTCCAATATGCTTACTTAGCTCGTTAATGTCCGTATGTCCTATAGTTCGGGTTTTATCGGTTTTTACTTGTATTAGATACTTATATATCAGTATATGACTTTTAAAAACTTTACATTAGTCGGGTTTGATCGTCTAAGTTTTAATTGACGAAAAACGTTAGTTTTACGGTAATAGCCGAAAAAGTCGTAAAAATCAAGTTTATAGTTTTTATAACTTATAAGTATTATTCCACTACCATTTTTATAATTTATCCATTTATTTAACCTTATACATATTTATATAAATGAAATTCATAAGTTAGTGGGTTTTAATTTTACATTTTATACAATATAATTTTGAGTGCTTATATAATAGTAATAAACATTAATTCTCAAAATCTGATTTTTATTTTCATCTTCACCATTTTTATCATATCTAGAGTTCTACAATGAATTAGAAGCTCATTTTTGGATGGCATGATCTTCATATTATGTGCTCTGCTAATTCTAAGTTTATCTATCCTTAACAGTCCCTACAAAACAGCTTATTCAGATTAGCACACTCATCTTGTTTTGATCATATCTCACTCATTTTAATGATTCCATTACATGGCCAACTCTCACATGTGTATAACATCTTGTAATTACTGTAAATGGATTCTACCATGCAAGTTTATCAGTTCAAGTTTTGGTTACATACTGTTTTTATACAGCCAACAAATTAACCATGATTTTAGCCTTGTTTGTTATGGTTATTAACCTTTTTAAGCATATTTATCAATACTTGATCCCCACACAACATTTTTATCATCATATATTCATCATCTACATATACAACAAGAAATAAAATACATTTGATCTTTACAAAAATAACAAGAGAAAATGGAGAGGATGATCTTCTTTACCAACCAAGAGTATATCTTGTTTTTGGAAGACAAGAACTTGATGAACACCAAATGTAACTCCAAGATCATCAAACACCAAGAAAATAAGTTGAGAAATCAGCCCTAGGACACAAGCAAATCACCTCCTTTGTTGTTAAATTGGCCACCAAATGATCAAGGCTTCAAGGTAACTCCATGATAGAGCTAGATAACAAGTATTTTGTGGCTAGAAAAGATCAAAAAGGGGTGTTTGTTCTTTAAAGTGGACGACAATGGTGGTGATGTTGAGAGGATTGTTTGTTGATTTTGCATGTGTGAATGGTGGTATGTGTGTAGCTAGTGGTTTTAGTTGGTTTGGTAGCTTAAAGTGTAAGCTTAACTTACACTTGTAAGTTATAAGCTAACATGATGCCACATCTTTGATGTGGTGTCATGTGTGCCGTCCCATGTGTGTAGTTGGGTGGGATAATGTATTTTGTCCCACCTCACTAATTTATGGGTATTCCTCGATTCTAGTTTCCTCGATTTGCGTACCCTTGGGTCGTTTCACGAAAAACGTTTTTATAAATTATGAATCAACGGTACAAAACGAATCCAATAAAAATTGTCTCATCAAAAAACGGAGTTCAAAAACGTAAATACGTAATCCTAAGGTTTCCGGTTTAATCGTAAAAGACGCTAAATTATGCACGTAAGCCCAAATTTAAATCCGTAAATTGTGAGTTCATCAACCAACACAAAAATAAGTTTCAAAATATTATACGAGAAAATAATTTACTACCTGAAAATGTTAGATTGTCACAGCTTTTTCTCCTAAAAGGGATCAACGTCCTCATGATCCATTTCATTTGGATGTCCGTTTCTTATTGAAATCGAAGAGGTGCGGATATTTCTTCCACATTTCATCCTCTCGTTCCCAAGTATATTCCGGTCCATGCTTTGAATTCCATTGGATCTTGACAATAGGTATCTGACTTTGTTTCAGTTGCTTTACCTCACGATCCATAACCTCTACGGGCTCTTCGATAAAATGCAACTTCCCATCTATTCGAACCTTATCTAACGAAATTTTCTCATCAGTCACTGCTAGACATTTCTTTAGATTAGATACATGGAATGTGTTGTGAACACCATGAAGTTCCAGGGGTAACTCTAGTTTGTAAGCCACCGGACCTACTCTAGATAAAATCTTAAAGGGTCCAATATAACGGGGATTCAATTTCCCTCGCTTTCCAAATCTTATAACGCCTTTCCATGGCGATACATTCAACATTACTTGGTCACCCACTTTAAACTCCATTGGCTTCCGCCGCACATCCGCGTAACTTTTCTGTCTACTACGGGCAGTCAACAACCTATTCTTAATCTGAACTATCATCTCCGTAGTCTCCCGGATCAATTCCGGTCCCGTGAGCTGGGTATCCCCAACTTCACTCCAACATACAGGAAATCTACACTTCCTACCATACAAAGCTTTAAACGGTGCAGCCTTAATACTAGAATGGTAACTAGTGTTATACGAAAACTCTGCTAACGGCAAATGTTTATCCCAATTCTTACCAAAATATAACACACAAGCTCTCAACATATCTTCTAGTGTTTGTATCGTCCTTTCACTCTGCCCATCAGTCTGGGGATGATAAGCGGTGCTCATGTCGAGATTCGTTCCCAAAGATCTTTGGAGAGATTTCCAAAAATTCGATGCGAATCTAGGATCTCGATCTGAAATGATCGATACAGGCACTCCATGCTTGCATACAACATTCTCAAGGTATATACGAGTCAGCTTCTCCAGTGAGAACTGCTCTTTAACCGGAATGAAGTGTACTGATTTGGTCAGTCTGTCGACAATAACCCAAATCGAGTTATTTCTAGATGATGTTCTAGGAAGCTTGGTGATAAAGTCCATCGTAATTTGCTCCCACTTCCATTTAGGAATCTTTGGTTGTTGAAGTAGTCCTGATGGCTTTTGATGTTCAGCTTTGACTCTAGCACAAGTCAAGCATTGAAGAACATACATAGCTATGTCAGCCTTCATATTCGGCCACCAGTACAACTTCTTCAAATCATGGTACATCTTATCAGATCTCGGATGAATGGAATACTTAGATTTATGGGATTCTACCATAATCAAGTCTCTTGAGCCTCCAAACTTAGGTATCCACATACGACCTCTTAAGCATTTCACTCCATCAGCTCTAACCTTTAAAGGATCTCTTTCTCCTCGGAACCCTTCATTAACAAAATTTTTCTTCTTACAAGCTTCTAATTGTGCATTTCTAATTTGCTCAGGCAAATTATTGTGCACGGTCAAGACTAGAGAACGTACCCTGATAGGCTCTCTATCTTTCCTACTTAACGCATCGGCAACAACATTGGCTTTTCCTGGGTGATATTTTAATCACAATCATAATCACTTAACAACTCTATCCATCTTCGTTGCCTCATGTTCAATTCCTTCTGGTCGAGAATATACTATAGGCTTTTGTGATCGGTGAATACCGTACACTTGGTGCCATACAGATAATGTCTCCACAACCTAAGAGCAAAGACTACAACTCCTAACTCAAGATCATGAGTAGTGTAATTCTCCTCATTCTTCCTTAATTGCCTAGAAGCATAAACTATCACTTTCTCTCGCTGCATCAAAACAGCTCCATAGCCTCTAAGAGATGCATCATAATACACTACAAAATCCTCACTCCCGTTGGGTAATGAAAAAATTGGCGCACTACATAATTTTTGCTTCAATGTCTGAAATGCTCCATCTTCATCACTTCCCCAAACGAAAGGTTTATTCTTCTGGGTAAGCTTAGTCAAGGGTTTAGCTATCAAAGAAAATTCTTTAATGAATCACCTATAATAGCCAGCCAATCCTAAGAACGGTCGCACCTCCGTTGGCGTTGTTGGTGCAGACCAATTCTTAATGACTTCAACCTTTGTAGGATCAACATGAATTCCATCTTTGTTAATCACATGACCAAGAAATTGCACAAAATCTAACCAGAAATCACATTTCGAAAACTTAGCATACAACCTTTCATCCTTCAACAAATTCAAAACAATCCTTAAATGTTCTCTATGTTCATCTTCATTCTTAGAATAGATTAGAATATCGTCAATAAACACAATCACAAATTTATCCAAGTAGGACTTGCACACTCGATTCATTAAATCTATGAAAACCGCAGGTGCGTTAGTTAACCCAAATGGCATTACTTGAAATTCATTGTGTCCATAATGAGTTCTAAATGTAGTCATAGGAATATCTTCTTCACGGACGCGAAGTTGGTGATATCCTGACCGCAAATCTATCTTAGAATACACACTAGATCCTTGTAGTTGATCAAACAAATCATCAATCCTTGGTAAAGGATATCAATTTTTAATTGTCAACTTATTCAGTTCCCTATAATCAATGCACATACGGGAAGATCCATCCTTCTTCTTAACGAACAAGACTGGAGCTCCCCAAGGCGATGAGCTCGGTCGAATAAAACCTTTATCAGACAACTCCTTAAGTTGCTCAGATAACTCCTTTAATTCAGAAGGGGCTAATCGGTATGGCGCACGTGCCACCGGTGCAGCACCAGGAATTAAATCGATTCGAAACTCTACTTGCCTTATCGGTGGAAGTCCGGGTAAATCTTTAGGAAATACCTCAGGAAATTCACAAATAATAGGTACATCTTCCAATCGTTTCTCCTTAGACTCATTCCCGGTCACTTGAGCTAAGAATAACTCACAACCGTTCCTGATGTACTTTCGGACTTTAATACATGAAACGATTTTCAAACGGGATTCACCTCGATTACCATCAATTACTAACGTCCTATTCCTAAGAGGAATCTTAACTTTCTTCTCTCCACATAAAATGGTAGCATTATTCAACGACAACCAATCCATACCAATAATAATATCAAAACTACCTAATTCTATCAACATCAAATCAATCGGAAAGGAATGGTTTAAGAGATTTAGAGAGCATCCTTCTAATAATTTATTAGTTTTCACTAATTTACAATTAGCCAATTCCACCTCGTAACTGGTATTTATCTCAACAGGTTCAATGTCAATAAGGGCACTAAATTTAGTGGATACAAAGCTCCTATCAGCACCCGAATCAAATAAAGCAACAACATTATGATTGTTGAGTAAAAACGTACCGATAACGACATTTGGATCCTCTTTCTTCACCTCAATTGTTCCAAGTTGATAGATACCACCCTGGGGGTTTCTTCCAGGTACAATCGCTTTCAACTTGGGGCATTCCGATTTCCTATGACCTTCCTCATTACAGTTGAAGCAAATGGTTCCCTTCTTACACCTTTCAACCTTGTGTCCAAGCTTTCCGCAATTTCGGCACTTCCAGCAGTCGCCAGCATGCCTCTTGTTTCCACACTTAGGACATCTATCATCGTTGCGCGGTGTATTGTTGGTAAGAGCATTTGCATTCCCCTTTCTCTGGTTCTGACGGCGATTGAAATTCTTCCTATTATCACCTCTATCTACACACTCACAGTCTCCCTTTCTTTTCTCACCAACACGGGCTTCATCTTCCCTATCCTGAATTATCTGTCCAATGAGTTGGTAAGCCATTCGAACCGCATCATCAATGGTCAGTGGTTTAGATGATGTCATGTCCCCCCGGATATTCCTGGTCAACCCTTTAGTATATTGCTCAATTCGGATCTCTTCGGGTTCCACCAATCGAGGACATAGCAAGGCCAACTCATGGAATCGGTTTGTGTAACTGTCAATGTCCACACCTTTTATTCTCACATGAATCAACTCTTGTTCTAACCTAATGATCACACTACGGGTACAAAACTCCAAAGTCATCCACTTCTTAATTTCAGCCCAAGGAGTAACATTAGCAGCATCAAGACCCATGAAAGCAATTCTCTCGTTCCACCAAGTCAACGCACGACCTTTAAGAGTAGCCATAGCAAAAGTCACCTTATCTTCCTCCTTACACTTACTAATCCTAAACACCGACTCAATCTTCTCAATCCACTGGCTTAATCCTACAGCACCTTCAGTTGCATTAAAAGGTAGAGGTTCACACTTCATGAACGTCACATAAGTACAACCACCAACTTCAGGTGCATTAGCTCCAAGTCCTCCTACATTTCCTCCAGCATTAGCATTCACATTATTAGCATTCACATTCACATTAGTACCGCCAATTCCACTACCGCCAGCTCCACTACCGCCAGCTCCACTTCCGCCAGCTCCACTACCGCCAGCTCCACTACCGCCAGCTTCATTTCTAGCATTTGCCATAAATTCAGTCATAGATGCGGTAACTTGCTCCGTAATAATCCTACGTACATCATCCTCAGTCACAGCCTTCTTGGGCGGCATAGTTCTATAATTTCACAATTTCAAAGTATTAAGCATTCACCCAACAAGGATTCATATAATATAGATTGAATTCATAAACAAGATACAAATAAGTCACAATATGGAATTCAAGACAAGATACATATTTCATTCGATTTGAAACAAAAGCATTGTCTTAGTTACATCCTATATCAAAGTTCTAGCACTATATACACTCAAAATTCGTGCCAGGTCTACTACTAACAAGTCGGTTCAGTCAAAACTACAAAAGTACAAAAGATACAAATGTCACTACTAAATACAGACTGGTCTACTGAGAACCGCCAGATGGTCCATCATCCATCGTCTTCTGTATCTTCGTCGGACGATCACTAGACACATCTTCAGCTGGGCGCTTACGGATCACTCCTCTTTCAACCATGTCGGCATAAAATCTACTATTCCAACCCACAGATATATTCAACTCCTTCTCAGCTTTCTCACGCATCGCACGAGCTACACTCAACTGAATCTCCATAGAATTTACCTTTTTCTTCATTTCGGCAAACTCACCACTTTCCAACACCGATAACCTCCTAAAAGCCTCATTCAAACCACGTTCTACATCAGTCAAATCCAAACTAAGCAATTCCCGCTCTTTCTCGCCAACCTTAGTCTTCGACTCCAAATAAGCAACTTGAGTCTGAACAACACCTAATCCCATCTCTGTCATACCACTCTTAACACGGGAAGCATCTAGATCACGTCTCAAGGCCCATGGTGCAAGACCATCAATATGAGTAGCCTCTCGAGTACTAGACGACTCTCCTATCACACGTCTACGAGTAGCAATACCATCAGTACCATCAGGTGCATTGTCATCCTCATCCTCCTCTGATTCAGAATCAGATTCAGACGATTCAGACATTTCATCCCTAGGTAGCTCAACCTCAGAATCAGACAAATAAACTGGTGGGGGTAAAGGCTCGCCCTCTGGAAAATCATAAGGGTAAATAAGCTCGGCTTCCTCATCGTCATCAACCTCATCGTCTATACCTACATCCTCCTCGACATCCTCGTCGTCAATCTCATCATCTAAATTATCTATCCCAATCTCCTCATCATTCTCAATAACAACATTATCAATCTCATTTTCTACCATATCAACCTGAGGGGAAATCTGATCTCCTAGTCATACCTCGGGCTCGGGATCCTCAAATGGTTCCTCCTCATCATCCATATCATAATCTACTAAGTCTAAATAAGGATCATCATCTATATTAGGTTCGGGAATAACATGGTTTTCTATAGGAATATTAGGATCAGCCATGACAATCTGCATTTATATATATATATATCTCGTATTAGGATACCATTACACACTAAAATCACGATATATACGTATATATAAATTAAATTATATATATAAAAATATATATATTCTCAATAGGGCTTGTTGGTAATGTCGGAGATCTCTGGCACCGTTATAGTCAAAAGATTTTTCAAATATTTTCTCAAATGTTCATAGTTAAAAGATTTTGAAAAGTTTTGTTCAAAACCTTGGTTTTTAAAATCTTTTGTTCTCTATAACGAGAGCTCTGGTACCAAACTGTAACACTCTCAATTTTCGTATCGGTACAACGGAAGGGTCTTTTAGAGTGTTACGGGATAGCACAATAACTCCAATCATAGACAACACATAAACATGGTTGTACAAGGTTCAACATACATTCATTCGATAAAAAGTTTTAAAGTGTACAACAGGTCCCAAATTATACAGGTCATTAAGTTTACAAAACATAGATCGAATGAACATTTTTAATATTATGTGGGCCATGGGAGTCGATCTCCATCCGAATTACCTTCAAGCACCTGAGATAAAAACATGCAAAAATCATATCAGCGAATTCCGAGTGAATTCATAGAGTTTAATAAAAACCGTTATATAAAACAATCGTTAAAATCAGAACACAAGTATAATATCGGAAGTAAGTCCTCGTATTGCTAGTCAGGCAATATATAAATCAAGCATACATCTTAAACCGTCCATGAGACCGTAGTCTCAATATTACCATTATAGGTAATATTATCATCGTTATTAGCGTCGTTATCGTATTGTATTGAAATACATTATGGATTATTATTAGCCGCATGACATTGTTACCTTACTATGAAAACAACGGGCCGCGAACCCGACAAACAATTTGCCCATCTAAATTAGAGTGTCGTCACAAAAATCACGCTATGTAATCTTCTCATACATAAATTCGCTTACCAATCAAGGTGGTGCGACGGGGATCAACCATCAAGGCGCGAACTGGGGTGATCGTCCCCAAATAGTACTATCAAATGCATAAGCGTCTACCAAATCCCAGTAGTTCACAATTCATGCTAATGGGACTTTAAGTGACATAACCTAACTACTAATAATCCTTTTTGTCTCGTTTATAGGGTCATAGCATCATTCAGGTCCATATCATTAAGCATACCATCGGGACTACTTGTGTTCTATTTTTATCAAAAATCTAGCATGTTATCTCCCTCGCGGGTTTACAAATCATTTTATAAAGCATTTAAAAGAGTGCGAGCCAATGAACTCACGTTGATAATGAAAGGCGGATTATCGGCTACGGGCGTGCTTCGATGACGGAAACCTATATAAATAATAATCGGTCTTAGACTTTTGTCCGATGACTTTATCAAAATAACAATATACATATGATGATTTTTGTACATATGATGATGATCAAGTGGGTTTATATATCCTTGTTTACTCATTTTAGTGTTTACGTATTGGTAACTTTTTACTAGTTTACTAGTTTTACCTATTTACCTATTTTAAGTCCAATAAGCTTATTATAAGTTCTTTAACTTGTTTTAATCCATTTCATACTTATATTATCAGTATTCACACTTTTCATGTTGGGCCCAAATGGGTTAAGCCCAATAAATTCTTTTTATAAGTGTTTATCTTATTTAGTCCAATTATTAGTCCAATATGCTTACTTAGCTCGTTAATGTTCGTATTTCATATAGTTCGGGTTTTATCGGTTTTTACTTGTATTAGATACTTATATATCAGTATATGACTTTTAAAAACTTTACATTAGACGGGTTTGATCGTCTAAGTTTTAATTGGCGAAAAACGTTAATTTTACGGTAATAGCCGAAAAAGTCGTAAAAATCAAGTTTATAGTTTTTATAACTTATAAGTATTATGCCACTACCATTTTTATAATTTATCCATTTATTTAACCTTATACATATTTATATAAATGAAATTCATAAGTTAGTGGGTTTTAATTTTACATTTTATACAATATAATTTTGAGTGCTTATATAATAGTAATAAACATTAATTCTCAAAATCTGATTTTTATTTTCATCTTCACCATTTTTATCATATCTAGAGTTCTACAATGAATTAGAAGCTCATTTTTGGATGGCATGATCTTCATATTATGTGCTATTAACTTATTTATAGCTATTGCTCATTTTAAGTTTATCTATCCTTAACAGTCCCTACAAAACAGCTTATTCAGATTAGCACACTCATCTTGTTTTGATCATATCTCACTCATTTTAATGATTCCATTACATGGCCAACTCTCACATGTGTATAACATCTTGTACTTACTGTAAATGGATTCTACCATGCAAGTTTATCAGTTCAAGTTTTGGTTACATACTGTTTTTATACAGCCAACAAATTAATCATGATTTTAGCCTTGTTTCTTATGGTTATTAACCTTTTTAAGCATATTTATCAACACTTGATCCCCACACAACATTTTTATCATCATATATTCATCATATACATATACAACAAGAAAGAAAGTACATTTGATCTTTACAAAAATAACAAGAGAAAATGGAGAGGATGATCTTCTTTACCAACCAAGAGTATATCTTGTTTTTGGAAGACAAGAACTTGATGAACACCAAATGTAACTCCAAGATCATCAAACACCAAGAAAATAAGTTGAGAAATCAGCCCTAGGACACAAGCAAATCACCTCCTTTGTTGTTAAAATGGCCACCAAATGATCAAGGCTTCAAGGTAACTCCATGATAGAGCTAGATAACAAGTATTTTGTGGCTAGAAAAGATCAAAAAGGGGTGTTTGTTCTTTAAAGTGGACAGCAATGGTGGTGATGTTGAGAGGATTTTTGGTTGATTTTGCATGTGTGAATGGTGGTATGTGTGTAGCTAGTGGTTTTAGTTGGTTTGGTAGCTTAAAGTGTAAGCTTAACTTACACTTGTAAGTTATAAGCTAACATGATGCCACATCTTTGATGTGGTGTCATGTGTACCGTCCCATGTGTGTAGTGGGGTGGGATAATGTATTTTGTCCCACCTCACTAATTTACGGGTATTCCTCGATTCTAGTTTCCTCGATTTGCGTGCCCTCGGGTCGTTTCACGAAAAATGTTTTTATAAATTATGAATCAACGGCACAAAACGAATCCAATAAAAATTGTCTCATCAAAAACGGAGTTCAAAAACGTAAATACGTAATCCTAAGGTTTCCGGTTTAATCGTAAAAGACGCTAAGTTATGCACGTAAGCCCAAAATTAAATCCGTAAATTGTGAGTTCATCAACCAACATAAAAATAAGTTTCAAAATAATATACAAGAAAATAATTTACTACCTGAAAATGTTAGATTGTCACAGATGGTCTGTGAAACCACAGAATTTACAGGGAGGATAAGGTCTATAGTTTCCCTGTTGTCTTTTGGAACCCTATGGTCTGTCCCTAGAGGGTGTCCGAGCTCTTTTAGCTGCCATGTGTCTGTCATGATCTAAAGTCATATGGTGAGAGTTTTTACATACATTGCAATAAGGTTTTATTAACCTTTCCCCTTTGGGTTCACCTAGGACTGACTTAGGTTCATGAGAAGTAGAACATTCAGCGGAAGGCTTAATGTGTTGTTTCAAGAGTTCTACTTCTTTCATTAGAGACAACAGGCGATCTTCAGTGGTAGGGTCAACCTTATCCACAGATTTAGTAGCAACAGGCTTAAAAGCTACTTGTTTACCAGTTTGTTTAGCAGGCACATGAAAAACTTTAGCTAGAGGTTTCTCAATATCAGTTCTAAGTTCACCCTTAGCTGCTCGAGAGGAACTGCTAGGTTCAACTCCAGAGAGTTTCGTCAAGGGTGGTAACTCAGCCACATCTTCAGAGACAGGGTCATTAGTCAAAGTGGTATCTGACATATGAATTGTCTCTGTAGATTTGAAGACAATGTCTTTGGGTTTGGTGAGAATTCTCAGCTTATTTTTCTTAGCAGATATATCCCTCTTAATGTCAGCAGGCACTTCATCATTAAGCAATTGATCTATAGTGAACCTAGCACACATCCATTTTTCAATAACCTTATTTAATTCAGCGACTTGATCATTTAAAGCAATGTTTTTCAAGGTTAACCTAGCGACTTCATTTTGCAGGGATATTTTCTCTAAATTAACCCGCCTGAGAGTTTCACATTCAGATTTAGCATTTAGCAATTCAGTTTTAACAGAGTGGAACTTATCAAGTAGGTTCTTTCTTTGTTCCTCAACAAAGTGTAAATCAACAATGGTGTAACCAAGGACATGCTTACGTTCATCACTATCAGACATAGATAAAAGTTTATGTACCTTTTTCATTGTGATGTCAACCCATTTTCCTAATCTTGCATCACCTTTTCCAACAGCTGGTTCATCCTCAGCTATAGCCATGAAAGCCCTGACTCTTGTAGTATCTTCCTCACCTGAAGTCAGTGGCTCATCATTCCAATCATAAGCTTCAGCAACCAACCCTTTCTCTGTCTTTTTATCACCACCCTTCTTCTTGGACAGAGCTTCAAGCTTCAAGTTCATTTGTTCTAACTCAGCTTTAAGTGCCTTGTACTTGTTTTTGTAAGCCTTCTTCTCAGTGCCTGATGAACTGGATTGGTAAGATGAGTTGTTATGTTGTTTGAACTTGTAAGGTTTGGATGAAGATGATGGATAGGAGGGTGAGGATGTCTTGGTGGAAGGACAGTCTTTTTGGAAATGTCTAAGCTTTCCACAGGCAAAGCAAGTTTCTTTTGACCTGTCAGTTGGTTTACTAGCTGATCCTATTCTCCCTGATCTTTTGAAGAATCTTCTTTGGTTGGCTAGCAAGGCTCTTTCATGAAACTCTGCATTAAGGTCTGTCAAGAACTTTTGGCTGCTGCGGGTGTCTTCTTCAACATCAGAGTCGCTGTCACGAGGATGTGTTGCAGAGATCAAGGCTTTAGAAGATGCTCCTTGGACTACAAATCTTTCAGTCTCTGACTTGTAAATAGTATCGATCAGCCCTTCTTCATAATTATACTTTCCATAAAGCCGAGCAAGGGTGTCATTCTTGATTGAGTTGTTAGCTCTCTGAGTCTGATTCATACTCAGCCACTTTCTTGGAAGGCTGTTGACAAATGTGGAATTGATCTCAGCTTGACCAATAGTGGCATCATTCATTGCTAGGTCATTGAGAAGAATCTTCAGCTTTGTATAGGTTTGCTGAACCTTTTCACCTTCAAGTGACTTGAAGGCATTGAACTGAAGTTTGAGTACCTGAATGTTTGTCTCTCTTGTTTCCGAGGGTCCTTCATAGCCAAGGATGAGGTCTGTCCACATTTGTTTAGCTGTGGGACACTGAATGACAGACTTCATGATGTGTTTGGGAAGACAGGATATGATGATGCTTTTGAGACATTTATCTTGGTTTGCCAATTTTCTATCAGCTAGAGTCTATTGTTTGAGAGGTTTGGGAAGAGGGTTTTCTTCAGTAGAGGCAAGTGCCATGGGAATATAAGGACCATTTTCTAAAATTTCTAGAAGAAAAGGTTCTAGACCATCGAGATACACAAGAAATTGACTCTTCCAACTGGAAAAATCTTCTTCATCAAAGACTGGTACACTTATGACATGTGATCCACCTCTTGAGTCAAGAAGTTGGGGTAGATCATCGTCATTGGCAGGAGGGTTGAGTCTTGGTGAAGATGGTGTTGTGGAAGGTGATTGTGGTGGGTTAGAAGTTTCTGGCATGGTGGATCTTGATTATAAAACTGAGAACGATGTTTCTTGAAGGTTTTAATATCAAACACCGCTCTGATACCAATTGAAAGTCCCTAATCAATGCTAGAAACCCTAATCTTAACTAATCAACACAAGGTAATACTTTTCAAACGTAATCTTATTATTGTATAATAAAGAATTACAAGTGTTATAGATAACACCGTTTGATGACAATGTGTTGTGCACACTTTGAACAACTATAAACCCTAACTTATGAATACAGTCGTAGCTGTTTGAGTCTATAAGTTCTATGCAATAATGCTATGAATATCTCAAAGTGTTAAACATTAATGCATGGATACACATCCTATTTATAGTGTTACGAGATTGAACTAAATAGTACTTGATGGTGACTACACAAGCTTTTACAAGTTCCCACATCAGTCACATGATGTTCTTCTATTCTTGGTAGTCTTCCATTATGCTTTAAGGAAACAGTTGTCAAAACAGTTTCCTTTTTCTTCATAGTCTCGAACACACAAATGGCATGTCCAAAGTGTGCTGAGTGTTAACAAGGTATTGCCACCCCTGTTAACTCTCAACCCCTCAGAGTCCCTGATACATCTTGGCTGTTATCCATCACAGCCAATGAGTATGTCTTCAAGTAATCTTTGACTTCCTTGACAATGTCTCTGACATGGACTCCTCTGAGGTTGCTTACAGAGACTTGGATCTCTGTAAGTCTTGCGATACTTGCCTGCCTCCTAGGCACAGGCAAGAGACTATCTAACAGCTTAATTATGTTTAAATCTATGATCAGGGAATCTAACAAGTTTAGATTCCCAATAGAAAAATATACAACTTTAGTCCCTCCGCCAAATTTTTGAAATTTTTGGACTTTTTGGCAAAAATGGTCCCTCCGTATTTTATTTAAAATCTCAGGTTAATTTTCACCTTTCGATCAAACCAAAATAGATGATGAAGATTCGTCCCTTTGCTTGTGAGAAAAAATAAATTTGCAATTAAACTTTTGTCAAGTTTTATATAAGAAAAGTAAACGTGTCTTAGGGATTAGTGAATAAATTTGTTATTTTTCGATTAGTTAAAGTTAATATAATTAACAATCAAGTTCAAAATCTTTTTAACAATAATATTACTGGGATAACTATAATTATTGGAATAACTAAATTGAATTAATAAAGTTAAAACTTGTAAATTCTGAATTCTTACAATTATTGGAATAATTATAAATTTAAATTTAATAAAATAAATTTATTATTATTACTATTGCTACTATTTTTTTTAACCATCACTTTAATAGAAACAAAAAGGGATTTACAACAAATTGGATGGGAGTCGAGATACTATATGCTGCTACTACTATTATAATTATTATTATAATTATTTCTATTATTTTTTTATTTTTTTTACTATAAACCATCACTTTATTAGAAACAAAAAGGGATTTACAACAAATTGGATGGGAGTCGAGAAACTATCTGCGCTCCCACCCCTTTAGCAATGGAAAAACCTATATTATAGAAAATGTGTACAGCAGCGCGCGCTCCAGTGTCTTGAGCCTTAGAAAATCTCTGGATCCGCTTCAGCAACACAACTGCATCTTCCTGTAACTCACCTAGAGAAGAAAAAGAGAAAGGAAGAAACCCATATCCGAGAGTTGCACACTTATCCAAATACTTGCATCATTTACGTTGTGCAGATCGACACACACATCTTTACCTCCATCCCAAGAATAAAACAAAATATCTGTCGGACGTAAGACATTATCAAGTCCTCCATTTAATCCAATATTAACTTCCTTTCCGACAGATATCCCTGAAAGATAGCATATATCAGCAAGAGTATCACGTATCAAATTGTGACGATGCTTAATCCCAACGATACCAGCACACGATACCGCATGATCCCCAAATATATCCCCATCAAATACTCTTGAACAAGCTGAACAGGGCTTCGAAACAGAGAACAAGGGAATACCTAAGCGATAACACAAAACACATCGATAAGTCCTCCAATTCATAGTCTGACCCAACCCCGAGATAGGAACCGTCCTAAGCCAATCAGAAGTATGATCCTCCCCCTGAGATGCCCATAAAGCCATTTGTCGAGCAGATAAAGCGAAAGTGGATTATGCATTCTTAATAACCCGAGAAAAATATATATCTGCCATTTTCTTCATGATTTTGGGGGCAGCGACTTCACTCGGATTACTTAGAAAATCAATATCCATAACCGAGTTAAACACACGTAAGGCATCATCAAACTGGAGTCCATAAGATCTAATATCAATGTATCCATAAGATCAAACTAGATTGTTATTATTATTATTATTATTATTATTATTATTATTATTATATTATTATTATTATTATTATAAACACCACTTCATTAGAATAATAGGATTTATAAGAAATTAGTGGGAAGCCGAGATACTATCCGGGCTCCCACTCCTTTAGCGATAGCGAAACTTACCCTATTAAAAATATGAACAACAACACGCGCTCCAATTTCCTGAATAATGGATAACTTTCGGATCCGTTTCAGCAATGTAACCGCGTCCCCCTCTAGTTCCCCCAAAGAAGGGAAAGAAAATGGGAGGAACCCATATCCAATATATGCACACTTAGTCTCATATTTAACACGTTTACGTTGTGCAGCATCAATCACCACACGACCGGGCACAAATTCAGCTATCCTAGTTTGCGTCAAGGGAGATGATCCAGTTAGATCCATACAAACATCTAGCCCACCATCCCACGAATAAAGTAACATGTCTGCTGGACGTAATGGTTTGTTACAACCCCCATCCAACCCGATATCCACTTCCTTACCAACCGAAATCGCCGAACGATAACATATGTCGACAAGGGTATCACGCACAACATTATGACGATGTTTAATACCGATGACACTAGCACACGATACTGCATGATCACCGTAAATAACCCCAGCAAAAACCCTTGAACAAGCTGAACAAGGCTTCGACATAGAAAATAAAAGGATGCCCAATCGATAACAAAAAACACAACGGTAAGTCTTACCGTTCATATTATTATTATTATTTAATAATAACATCACTTATTATTATTATTATTATTATTATTATTTATTTATTTATTATTATTATTATTATTATTATTATTATTATTATTATTATTATTATTATTATTATTATTATAAACTTCACTTCATTAGAAAACTAAGATATTATAATTATTTTATTTTTATTTTTATTATTATTTGTTAACTCATTATTGTTGAACATTTACTTAAAGTTAGATGTGAGTCGAGACATTAATTACGCTTCCACCTCTTTCGGAATACAAAAACCCACTTTATGAAAATAAATGTGCCACTATTAACATTATTGGAGTGACTAATAGAAAGAGACTTAATACACGAGAGAGTATCCAAATCATCCTTATCATATTCTACGAATGTCGAGAACGCATATGAACTTGTATCTATTATTTGCACATATTGACGAATACTTCCTATTTTTCTTTTCCACGACATTGTGCAAGGCTACCTCCGAGGACCAGAATCCACCCCAATACCAACAAAGGGAGAGATGTCGGTCACATCTAAACATGCATCATTACCTTGATGCAAATTAAATAGTAAAATGTCTTTTGGTCTTAAATCTTTCCCATCCTTTGAGAGAAAACCCATTTTAGCTTCCTTACGTACTATGGTCCCGACTTTGGAACATATGTCAACAAGAATAGCACGCAATAAATTATGCATGAACTTCACACCACCTCACCCTAGTGTGGAATCCTAAGATTCCTAGATCTTTAGGCTGCTATGAACACATAACATTAACTTGATTGAACAAGGCGGAATAGAATGAAACATGTTAAACAAGGTGTATATGGAACGAATAAGATGAAAATTCCCAATGATTGCTTGTATTATTACTAACAAACAACCTCTAGGCGTGTATACATTAATCCCACGCCTAGAACACACATTTGATTTAGGTTTACATTATGAATGAAAGTTATAAAAAAACCTAAGACCCATTGGTTCCTTTAAAAGTGCAAGGAACATGGATTATACAAAAGATAATATCAAATAAACATGTAAATCTTCTATTTGAATAAACCATATTTTGAATTCTTATCAAAATAAGAATCCATAGCTGGCGAAATAAGTCTTCGCACGTTTTATTCTATGAGTTTCTGCCACATCAACTTTTAGACCCAACAATCTTCCCTTAGTTGATGTCGGCAAAACTCCTTGTGTATCTTTTGTATATAGTACATGATCTTCAAATAGCTTCTTCAAATAGCTTCCCCCCCCCCCCAATTTAAGCATCTATATCTTCCCCTTTTTGTCACATCAAATAGGGAAGGAACAAATGTATGCAATCGAAGATTCTCCAAAAGTAGGTTTTGTGTAATGACCTTGACGAAAAATAAATACAATAATCTTGAAGTAGAAACAGAATGACCCAAACATGTGTTCCATTTCTTGTACTATTCACGTGACGTCGAACTTATATGAGGTTAGAGAGTATAAGCAGACCTCGATCTCTTGTCAAAATTCTCATCTTTATATGAGACACTGAGCACAAATAACGTAACTACTTCAAGTGATAGCAACCACTCAATTGCTAGATATGACAAATCTTCGTCACCAACAATGTAAGCACGAACCAGTTATATTTAAAGTCAGTCTGACTGGAAAGACCATGACATTAAGATATGATAGAATACAAACTCATGATAATCTACTTCAAACATCAATCATATCATAAACATTCTTCCCCTTAATCATATACCTCGTTATGAAATATATCCGAGCCATTAATATCAAAATGATATTCTATATAAAGTCAGAGATCCCATGTACCTGTGTGTGTTAATATCTCGTTTTGTGTGCCAAAACTCAACTAAAATTCCAAACAGCAGCAAATCCTTCTTTACTCGATATCCTTCTTTGTCTAATATCCTTTCAGCGTGTCTTGTCAAATATCGGACAACATTAGTCAGTGGATAAAATCAATATATCGAACAACACTACTGTCAGCGGCTAGATTATGTTTGTCAGCGGTAAGCAGCTAGCCACTGACACCATTAGTGGCTACCACCTAATGACAGTGGCTATGAACTTCTATTAGTGGCTAGAAAGAGATGACAGTTGCTAGATAATTATCTCAGTGGCTTCAAATATACTTCATACCACGTCAACTCTTTTCAGCTTGTTATCCCATGTCTCATAACACACTGATAGAGTTCATCATCGATCCATGATGAATCGATTCCCCAAAGCTAACAACATA
Organism: Glebionis coronaria; assembly: GCA_025667525.1. Taxonomy (NCBI): domain Eukaryota; kingdom Viridiplantae; phylum Streptophyta; class Magnoliopsida; order Asterales; family Asteraceae; genus Glebionis; species Glebionis coronaria. The sequence continues at coordinate 38,501,369 of CM046881.1, forward strand.
TCACCTTAAATCAGCAACAATAACTAAACGATATAGGGTTTTTAAACAAAACCCTAATAATGACTATCATCACTGCAGCCAATTTCGGCCACTAATAACTCCCTCATAATCGATCAGATTGACGATCGCTCTGGTGAGATACTAAACACATGTCTTGAGAACCTACAACGTGAATTTTACGACGATCCAACAGTTAACAAAGAAAATATGGCCGTTTTACTAATACTGTTCACAGAAAATGGCACATTAACACCCTTTTTGCAGTGAACTTCGACACCCTATAACTTGTTCTTGGAGACTAATCTCGACAATCCCTCCAGTGAACGCCTATCTACATAGGTGAAGAAAATACACACCAATATTCGTGGCGAGCCAACGGTTCATGGAAAAGTTATGGCCTTTTTACTGCTGTTGCGCACACAAAACTGCCAAAAAATCCTAATACGGGTTTCTTCTTTATTATACGATACGAACACCTCGTTGAACCTAGCATCAAGAGCCTCTAGGCTCGGATACCAATTGTGGAATCCTAATATTCCTAGATCTTTAGGCTGCTAGGAACACATAACATTCACTTGATTGAACAAGGTGAAATAGAATGAAACATCTTAAACAAGGTGTATATGAAACGAACAAGATGAAATTCCCCAATGATTGCTTGTATTATTACTAACAAACAATCTCTAGGCGTGTATACATTAATCCCACGCCTAGAACACAAATTTGATTTAGGTTTACATTGTGAGTGAAAGTTATAAAAAACCTAAGACCCATGGTTCCTATTATAGTGCAAGGACCACGGATTATACAAAAGATAATATCAAATAAACATGTAAATCTTCTATTTGAATAAACCATATTCTGAATTTTTATCAAAATAAGAATCCATAGCTGACGAAATAAGTCCTCACGCGTTTTCTTCTTTGAGTTTCGGCCACATCGACTTTTAGAACCAACACCCAGAACAATGAACGCATAGTCTCCCCATTAGTCCATTTGATGCACATTGCAACTCGGGCAGATGGTTCATCCTCTGTCCCAATCCATCAATATGGATGGTGAAAAGAAAATCTTACGCGTGTGGGACCCGATTGCTACTAAGAATCGTCACATGTCGTGTACTTAGCGCATACCTAAAGACAATGTCTTCTCAATCATACCAAAGTAACATTTTGCCAAAGTTTTCATCATTTGTGGGCTTAAACACTATTGTTGATAGAAAAGATATCCATGTTGCATATATCATTAAAACTAAGAGCATTCTGAAAGGATGAACCATATGAGACAATACATGTCTTTGATATATATTGGCTTATAGATTACCCATATGAAAACCCGAGGAAAGAAAAGCATATCTGATTATCTCCCTTGCTGAAAGGATGCCAAGACCACACAAGTGGATTGGAAGAGTGGAACGCCACTGCCAATCCCCGAACCCTCGCCTTGAAGCCGTAAAAATCTTCTCCAAACAGGCAAGTAACGCCTCATCAAACTGAATTTGGGCATCCAATAAAGATGCGGGAGAGCAGTTCCTTAAAGCATAAGATAATTTTGCAACCATAGCGCAATTGCGAAGAAAAAGGATCTCACATTAAAGATCATGGATTTTGTGGATTGCCTCAATTAAAGAGTTTGTTTTAGAGACGCTTTTCAAGGCTAAATCCTTACTAAAACCTACATCCAAACTAACAGAACTACCTAAAATTTTGAAATTTTTTTAGTGGAAAGCCGAGATACTATATGTTCTGCCACCTATAGCTACAACAAAACCAATTCTACAAAAGATATGGACAGTTCACATGCTCCCGTGTCTTGAGTAATAGAGAACCTCTGAATTTACTTTAATAAGGTAAGCACGTTCTCTTCAAATTCCACCAAGGTAGAGAAAGAAAAGGGAAGGAACCCATATCTAATAGTTACACACTTGGACTCATACTTGACACATTTAAGCCACGCCGCATCAACAACCACACGACTAGAAATGAAATGAGCCATACTCGTTATTGGGAAGTGCAAAAGTCATACATATATTTATACGACTGGAACTACATGAGCTTACGGGGTCATACTTATACACTCAGATAGTCATAATGCTTGGGGTAGAGGATTTAATAATACTAGAAGCAAAGCACAGATTAATAGAAGATAGTCATAATGCAAAAGTCATACATAAATATTGCTCCAACAGTCATAATGCTTGGGTACATGGCTAAGCAAACGAAACCAAAAATCAAACCGAATCGAACCAACCATTTTTGGTTCGGTTTTCGGTTTTGCATATTTATTTAGATTTTGCTCGGTTCTGTTCGGTTCAGTTTCAGGTTAAACCGACAAAAATACGTCTATATATTTCGGTTCAGTTCGATTTCTATTCACATTTGGTTTTGTTCGTTTTACTTCGGTTCGGTTTTCGGTTTACGTTTTCTTCAAAATCGGTTTTCGATCTGTTCGATTTTATTTTGGGCCGTTGCTCAGCCCTACTTGGGTAAATAGGGAATACGGTCACTTGAACTCCAGCAAGGGGCGCAGAGCCCTGTAAGGAGGCGCAACCTCCTTTATTTTTGTATTTTTGTCGTGTTAAAAAATATATTAACTTAATGAGCGTGCGTTCTACATGTCTTTTAACTTATATTTGAAATGAATTTGAAAACGCATTGCTCTTTATTAAATTTCAATTGTATAAAATAGTTGATGAAACTAAAAGCGATTACGTCGGTTAGTGAATTACTCTTATACCACCTAAAACATAAACAATAAAAAAAAAATCAAAACGATTCAGTTAAGTACTTAAGTACTTCCGCATGAAGCGTATATATAACGAGTACATATGTCCGCGCATCGCAACGAAGATTTAACATTTTCTACGTCGATAATTTAAAATCGTTCGAGTTTATTTATTTTTGTGGAAAACATTTTCCTGTTAACATTAGGCATTAGGCAACACAAGTATATAAGTAAATACTTCATCCGACCTATTTTAATTGGTTTCATCACTATTTTATTTTGTCTCAAAATCTTGTTCATTTACTTAATTAAGATATTATATTTTAATACATTTACAATTTTACCCCTCTCATTTATTTTGTAAAGAAAGTAATTGCGACATTTAATAGATTTATTAAGATAAACTTGTCATTTTAATAAATAAATATGTTGAGCATATCTTAAAATGAACTTTTTATGTTGAGGGACAATTAAAATAAGACGAAGGAAGTATATATTTCCCCGAGGGCGTCTCCTATTTATCTCAAAATGACATCCTTTCTTCCAGCATTTTCACACCCATGTACCTGAAATAATCGAAATAATTATAACTTTTATGAATATATGTTAAGTTACTATTTCTAATTTCTTTTTGCTAGTCTTCGATATACTCTTGTTTAAGCCAATAATGCATATTAGTCGTTTACCTTCCGAGCATCATAATAGTAGCTTGAGGATTTGTTCCTGGTGAACTGAGTAATGTTGAACTATCGATCACACGCAGTGCACCAACACCGGCAACTCTATAGTTATGATCAACAACTCTACCAACTTGACACCCTCCATGGTAATGCCATATAGTCATCACGGTATCTTTGCAATATTGCTCTAGGTCGAATGGTGTGTTGATATGTCTAGGTCTCAAATTGAGAGGTAGAGCGACCACCAAAGCTAACAACTCATGAACTGACAAAAAAGGATCACGAAATTCTGATAGTGCTGTTGATTCTAACACATTTATAATGGTTTCCATTGTTTAGATATGCGATCATTTAGCCATCGGTAAATGCGTGAGCCTATCGGGGGCACACACTCAATACGAAGAACACACGTTTATTTATGTTTTATTATTTATAATTAAACGTATAATAAAAACTTCACGTTTTATTTAATTAACGGTGGTTTAATTAATTACGGGATTTAATTAATTAAAGGCGAGTGCGTTATTTAAATTTAAGGAAGGAAAACGACTTCTAGAACCCTCCGGTGCCATATAGGCGGCCGAATATCATTAAGGGTCTAGAAGATCCTTTGTTTGGTGAACAAGTAATTAAGTTACTTAATTTAGGTGTTGGGTTGGGCCTAATTAATTTTGAGGAGGTTCAAGGATGTGTATAAATACAATCCCATACCCCTCATAATTTTTCATCCCCTCTTTCTTGTTTGTGTTGGCCGATCGACTCAAACCCCCACACCAAACACTTACGAACTTTTTCTTTAACCCTAAATTCACTTAAAGTGTAAACCTTTGCAAGATCAACTACCTTAGGGTACTTACTTGTGAAGTTTCTTAGCCTTATACTAAACCTTTGATCCTCGTGTCAAAGTTTTGGTCTCTTATTTGGTTCCCCTTGTGGTTCGTCCAAACCCTAACCCTAATTAGGGTTTCTGGTGAATTTTTCCAAGTATCTTGTTTCTATCTATAAACCTAATCCTTAACCTATCAAATTAGGGTTTTGGATATTAGGGTTTCTAGTTGCAAGATAATCGAAGTGAAGTTACCACTAGCATCGTGGTGTGTTCGTTTGACGTGTCGTGTGAGCAATCGCTAGAGGACGGTTACTTTACCGTTGTAGATTCAAGATCAAGATCAATTAATTGATTTATTCAATTAATTAAAAGGTTGGTTTTATTATTGTTTTATTATGTGTTAATCGTGAATATTATACTAGATCCATTCCGCTGCGCACTCGTAGTTAATGGTTTAACTAGTTCTAAATCCCAACAGTGGCATCACGAGTCAAATCGTATGGCATTCATGGGTTACACATAGAATAAAACACGCTTGCTTCGCTTTAAAATCTCTTTTATTTATGTTTTTATGACAATTACATGCATACTTGTCATAAAGTTTTAATCTTGATCTAGATCTATTAAAATTGGGTAGGTTAAAATTGAACCGGTTAATAATTACTTTTGTTTTTTATTATCCGTCAAAGACCTTTGCATCTCACTTTTGTGATACTTTGCACGTCATCAAGTACCTTGCTCGAAAACTTGATGAGGGTCTTTGGTCCTCAATTTGGGGAAGACTCATTCGAGACATGGATCTTATATGATTTACCGCTTTCATATAGAGTCTGTCTTCTGCTTCTACCCCCTTCTGTCTGTTTTATGTGCTTATTTGTTTTCCATTATGAATTGCAAAACGTAATAATTCAAGATTCTAGGAATCATAAAACGGATGGTACTTATATCGAAACTAGCTTTAAAACTATGTCATATTTATTCACCATACTTTCCTTGCGAATCGGCTATGTGTTATTTGTTAAAATCTTGATTTTCGAACAAATCTTAATATGGACATAAGAACTATGAAACTTGGTTTTATTGTATTCTAATTGTTTTGCGAAATCATATTGTCACTCGAGTTGGGCTTACATACCGTAATGATGGCTTATAAACTATCTTCTCAACGACGTGATTTGCAAAAACAATTAGTTTATAATACTTAAAAAATACAACACCGTTTTGTGTCTTTACTAATGATGGACTTGCTATTGCACTTCGTGCTCTAGTCGAGCTATCTAGGGTTTGAGAAATCTTTAATTTTCTCCCGTGTTCCATAGGTGTTCCGGCACTTATGGAATAATTATCCCAAGCACTTGCACCTTCGGGTGCATGAAGAGTAGGATATAGGGTTTGATCTCTCTTTAATCTTCTCCCGCGGTAAAACACGCCTAAACCAAAAAGTTAATAAATTGTTTTCTTAACTTGTGCTAAGAGAATGAATTGCATGCATTCTTTTACACACTTTGACATTTGTTTTCAAAAACTTATGTGATACCTATTTGAAATTTTTAAGTCTATGCCATCCAATTTAGAAGCACTTGTAGTTGTTTTTCGTCATCTGGTCAGACCTAGGGCGAATTACATACCCGAGGCGATCTTTGTCACTGGTCAGACCTTTGCCAATAATTGCAGCTTCAAATTGGTACGACTTAAAGTCGAGTTCCCGGTCAGATTCGGAACCCGAGGCATAAAGATGAGATGAAACATACTCATGACTTTATTAAAATGTAGAACAAGTTTGTTTGAGATGTTCAAAGGTTCTCGAAAGAGATGAGAGAACATCCCATCCAAACACTCTACAACAAATAAACTTCATGAATCGTCTCATACAATCTAAGAGTTGCACTTGTAATGCAATTAACGCCCGTCGCTTACCTCTTGCCCCACTTGAATACTAGACGGTCGGACCTCTAATATTAAGTGGGAGTGCAAGCAAGGATCTTAGTCTCAACATGATTAATTGGGTAGTTAATTCTTTGAGAATGTAATTATCGAAAATACTAATCGTTGAACTTTTATTTTGTAGATGAATAATCAAAACTCTTGCTTAAACAGCACGGTTGTTAAGTCATTCCTTGAAAAGATGAAATTGACTGAGAATAACTTTGTTGATTGGTATCGTGCTCTTCGGATAGCGCTCGAAACTGATGACTTGGTTAAATACCTTGAGCAACCAATTCCTGATCAACCTGCAATTCTGCCTCATGGTCATGAAGGACCAGAGCAAGACCCGGATTTACATCCAACTTGGGTCAAAAGGTCACGAGAAATCGCTGGCCTTATGCTCATGACTATGTCCCCTGAACTCCAGAAACTTTTGGAGGGTCATGGCGCATGGTCTATGATGGAAGAATTGAAGACCATGTTCACTGAACAAGCTGATCAAGAACTCCTTGATGTTGCACGTGCCTTTCACGCGTATAAACATGAGGATGGACAGTCTGTGAGCTCCTATGTCTTGAAGATGAAGGGGTTCATAGAGAATTTGGAACGTTTGGGTCACCCCATGTCCCTGAAATTTTCAGTCAGCCTAATTTTAGCCTCACTGAATAAGGACTATGATAGGTTTGTGCAAGACTATAACATGCATGGCCTGGGGAAGACAATACCTGAATTACATGCCATGCTTAAGCTACATGAGAAAATGTTGCCAAAGAAGGTTGCACCTGCTACTCCTAATACCATTAATGCTATTAGGGCAGGAAGGGTTCGGAAGCCTAACAAGGCTAAACCGTCTAATGCTGCGAAGGGTAAGAATCGTGGTAAAGGTAAGAAAGTAGCTAACTTTACTCCCAGAGCCAAGATCCCCCCTCCACCAAGAAGAGAGAATCCTGCTAAGGATGCCATTTGTCACCAATGCGGTGACATTGGTCATTGGAAGAGAAACTGTCCAGAGTATCTCGCTGAGTTGTGGAAGAGAAAGAAGTCCTCTCAAGGAGCTAGCACTTCAGGGTCTAAGGATAAGTAAGAAGGTGAAACCAGGAGCTTTGAATCTGTACGTGGGCAATGGTCATCGTGCAGCTGTTGAAGCCATTGGTGTTTTTCAATTATTTCTCCCTAGTGGATTGGTTGTTATGTTGAATAATTGTCATTACGCACCTTCTATTTCTAGAGGGATTGTTTCAGTTTCATGTTTGTATGACGATGGATTTGTTAATCGTTTTGAGAATAATGCAAGTATTTCGGTTTTGAAAAATAATATGTTTTATTTTAATGCTGTTCCTAGTAATGGTATTTATGAAATTGATATGTGTGATTCTAATGCAAACAATAGTTCTATGTATGCTATAAGCAACAAAAGGGCCAAATCTAATTTGGACTCTACATTGCTATGGCATTGTCGCCTTGGCCACATAAGCAAAAAGCGCATTAAGCAATTACAATCTGATGGATTGCTCAAGTCAAACGATGATGATTCCTTTGACAAATGTGTTTCATGCTTATCTGGAAAGATGGCACGTAAACCTTATTCACATCAAGTGGAGAGGGTTAAAGATCTACTTGGACTAATCCACACCGATGTATGTGGTCCATTTAGAACCGTGTCAAGACAAGGTGCAAGTTACTTCGTCACTTTCACTGACGACTTTAGTCGTTATGGTTATGTTTACTTGCTAAAGCATAAACATGAAGTGTTTGAAACATTTAAGGTGTTTCAAAAAGAAGTAGAAAATCAACTCGGTAAAACTATAAAGGCACTACGTTCGGATCGTGGAGGTGAATTTATGAGTTATGAATTTCTGGAGCATCTTAAGGAACATGGAATAGTTTCCCAAAGAACTCCTCCATATACACCACAACACAATGGTGTGTCTAAGAGGAGAAATAGAACCCTACTTGATATGGTTCATTCCATGATGGCCCAAACAACTCTTCCTAAATCCTTTTGGGATTATGCTCTTGAGTCTGCTGCTCGCATACTCAATATGGTTCCAACTAAGAAGGTTGAAAAGACTCCATACGAAGTATGGTATGGGCAAGCCCCTAAGCTGTCTTACTTAAAGGTCTGGGGATGTGAGGCTCTTGTTAAGCGTGACACGCTTATCAAACCTGACAAACTAGAGCCCCGATCTGTTAAGTGTATATTTGTAGGTTACCCAAAGGAAACGATGGGTTACTCCTTCTACTACCCACCCGAGAACAAAGTATTTGTTGCTCGTAATGCTGAATTCCTAGAGAGCAATCTTATGAATCAAGAAGCAAGTGGGAGTATAGAGGATCTTGAAGTAATTCAAGATGAAGATATACATCCTTCTGAAAACACTAGCAATCATGAAGAGGATGATCAAGAAATTGATGAACCTATAAGTGATATAGCTCCCATTCGAAAGTCCGCAAGGACTAGGCGTGCTCCTGACCGTATGTGTTTATACATTGACGCTGAGGAACATGAGTTAGGGGATCATAATGAACCCACTAACTACAAAGCTGCATTGGCAGATCCTGAATCTGACAAATGGCTGGATGCTATGAATGTGGAGATGCAATCCATGAAAGACAATGATGTCTGGATCTTAGTAGACCTTCCCCCTAACGCTAGAACTGTTAGTGGCAAGTGGTTATACAAGAAGAAGAATGACATGGATGGCAATGTACACACCTTTAAAGCTCGATATGTAGCGAGGGGCTTCACTCAAACCTTCGGGGTTGATTATGAAGAGACCTTCTCTCCTGTTGCGGATATCAAAGCTATAAGGATTCTTTTAGCCATAGCTGCGTTCTATGACTATGAGATTTGGCAAATGGATGTTAAAACCGCCTTCCTCAATGGACTACTTTACGAAGAAGTCTATATGAAGCAACCTGAGGGTTTTGTTGATCCAAAGTATCCAAACCGTGTATGCAAGCTTCAAAGATCCATTTATGGACTTAAGCAAGCATCAAGGCAATGGAACAAGAGGTTTGATGATGAAATCAAGAAATTTGGTTTCAATCAAAATCCTGATGAGCCATGTGTATATATCAAAGCTAGTGGGAGTAGCGTAGTGTTTCTTGTCCTGTATGTTGATGACATATTGTTGATGGGAAAAGACATTCCAATGTTGCAAAGTGTAAAAGCTTACCTTGGAAGGTGTTTTTCCATGAAGGATTTGGGAGATGCTGCGTATATTCTTGGAATCAAGATCATACGTGATAGACCTAGACGGTTAATTGGTTTATTTCAAAGTGCTTACATAGATAAGATTTTGAAGAAGTATAACATGGACAATTCCAAACGTGGCTTTGTTCCCATGCAAACTAAATCAAAATTATCTAAGACTCAAGGAGCATCGACACCTGATGAGGTGAGACGCATGCAGAGAGTTCCTTATGCTTCGACAATAGGATCAATCATGTATGCTGTTAGATGTACGAGACCTGATGTTGCGTTCTCTCAGAACATGACTAGCGGTTTCAGCAGAATCCTGGCGATTCTCACTGGACTGCTGTTAAGAACATTCTGAGGTATCTTAGGCATACCAAAGACATGTTTCTTGTTTATGGAGGAGGTATGAAAAGAGAGCTCAGGGTTGCTTGCTACACTGATGCTGGATATCTTACGGATGCTGATGACACGAAGTCTCAGACGGGATATGTTTTCATGCTGAACGGAGGTGCTGTAAGCTGGAAAAGCGCAAAGCAGACCATCTATGCAAACTCATCTACAGAGGCTGAGTATATAGCCGCTTCGGAGGCTGCTAAAGAGGCAGTTTGGATTATGAAGTTTATTTCTGGGCTTGGTGTTGTTCCCACAAATAATGAACCTATGACGATGTATTGTGACAATACCGGAGCCATTACTATAGCTAATGAACCAGGAATCACTAAAGGTGCGAAACATTATCGTTCCAAAGTTCACTACCTTAGAGAAGTGATTGAACTTGGTGATGTTAGTCTGGAGAAAGTTCACACAGACGACAATTTAGCTGACCCCTTTACAAAGGCGTTAGACCTCAAAAAGCATTCCATGTTAACTCATGGAATTGGTTTGCTTCCAACTAATAGTCTCATGTAATCTGTGTTAATCGAAGTATTTGGATAATTTGGGATTGTAAGACAATTTAATTATTTTCTGATGAATAAAGATATTTGATGTTTGTTATCTTCATATAATTGTTGTTGCCCTATGTTTGTATGTTTAAATCCTTGAATAATTTAATTATTCTAAACATGTCCATTGTCGGTTAAACAATATGGGAATATTGTATACATTAAGACAATTATGAGTGTTGGTTATATATACTGGTATATATGGTGGACGGCTTCCAACCAAACTCATATGTTATTCATTGATATGAATATTGGACACCCCGAACTTTCGAATGATTACTTTTGGATCCGTTGTCATGAGTAAATTCGAATACATAAATGGTAAGGATTAGGTTATCCTTAGACTTGAGATGCAAACAAGTTGTGCATGTGTGGATATCGCTTCTTGATTTTATGTCCAACGCTATTTTGGAAGATCTAGCTATAACGACTCTAATTGGAAGTGTTGTGAAGCAGCATCCACAGACACTTGCAGTCAATATAGAATTCGTTCCTCCACTCTGATATAGTGCAGTGAAGTACCCTGGATCCCCTCCAGAATTAATTAGGTAATTGTATGGCCGTACCCAAAATGTAATCAAGATGATGCTTGTTACAATTTGGACTATCTAAATTAATTTGTAAACGAGGAATTAAAGTTAAACTATATGGAATGAGTTAGGATCCATATCCATGGTTTAACCGGTACATTGTAACGAAGGGATGATTATCAGCAAGCTCAAATAATCGTACACCATTACTAGTCTTTAAGATCTTATTCTTGAAACTATTTAACTCAACATTTTCCGGTTATAATGAAGTGTTGCTAGATGCTTCATTATGGACGCTGTATGTCTAAACTCTCACAAGTGGGAGCTGTTGAGATATGCGATCGTTTAGCCATCGGTAAATGCGTGAGCCTATCGGGGGCACACACTCAATACGGAGAACACACGTTTATTTACGTTTTATTATTTATAATTAAACGTATAATAAAAACTTCACGTTTTATTTAATTAACGGTGGTTTAATTAATTACGGGATTTAATTAATTAAAGGCGAGTGCGTTATTTAAATTTAAGGAAGGAAAACGACTTCTAGAACCCTCCGGTGCCATATAGGCGGCCGAATATCATTAAGGGTCTAGAAGATCCTTTGTTTGGTGAACAAGTAATTAAGTTACTTAATTTAGGTGTTGGGTTGGGCCTAATTAATTTTGAGGAGGTTCAAGGATGTGTATAAATACAATCCCATACCCCTCATAATTTTTCATCCCCTCTTTCTTGTTTGTGTTAGCCGATCGACTCAAACCCCCACACCAAACCCTTACGAACTTTTCCTTTAACCCTAAATTCACTTAAAGTGTAAACCTTTGCAAGATCAACTACCTTAGGGTACTTACTTGTGAAGTTTCTTAGCCTTATACTAAACCTTTGATCCTCGTGTCAAAGTTTTGGTCTCTTGTTTGGTTCCCCTTGTGGTTCGTCCAAACCCTAACCCTAATTAGGGTTTCCGGTGAATTTTTCCAAGTATCTTGTTTCTATCTATAAACCTAATCCTTAACCTATCAAATTAGGGTTTTGGATATTAGGGTTTCTAGTTGCAAGATAATCGAAGTGAAGTTACCACTAGCATCGTGGTGTGTTCGTTTGACGTGTCGTGTGAGCAATCGCTAGAGGACGGTTACTTTACCGTTGTAGATTCAAGATCAAGATCAATTAATTGATTTATTCAATTAATTAAAAGGTTGGTTTTATTATTGTTTTATTATGTGTTAATCGTGAATATTATACTAAATCCATTCCGCTGCACACTCGTAGTTAATGGTTTAACTAGTTCTAAATCCCAACATCCATGCCTTGAACGCATGTTTGTAGGTCTCGTGGGTCTTTAAAGTAGTTAAACGTGACTTTGGGATTATCTTCTGGATTTACTGTCTCAAGCTCAAGAACACCTGAAGAGAGCGGACCGGTCACCTTTTCACCGATCACTCCGGCATTAAGTCCAGATAAATCCAAATTCCAGCAACGCTCAATAATAGATATTATCTCGTCAACATTTGAAGTCTGGAATAATGTAACTTGTTAAATTTTTGTCGTAGGATAAGCAAACTGTAATTCACTACAATTGCTGGAAATGAAAATAATTTACAATCATACAAATAATATGGTTAGAAACTATTGCTACAAATTAAACCTTGTTAATAAAGTGCGCGAATTGAGAACCATATTTACGGAGCAATGCCAAATTAATATTGGCACAAAGGGATTCAATATAACTTCCAAATCGGGTAATCCCCACAATCTCTACAAGTGATATCTCTATGGGTTGGGTCGTAGGTACGATTACTATATTCGTTGGGTTATCAGACAACCCTTGTCCAACCATGGGCTGGTGCAAAACAACTTTGATCTTATGGGCGGTTAGTTGTTCAGAAGGACCGATTCCACTCAACATCAACAACTGTGGGCTACCAAGTGTGCCGGCCGTTAATATAATTTCATTCTGCAATAACCCTTCGTTTAAAACTGCTGTGTGCTCTTTCCCTTTCTTATCCTTGTACAGCACTCCTATAGCTTTTGGTTCTGTAAAGTAAACATATTACACGGTTTAAAATATAATTCGATAAAAAGGTAACTAGATACCATATGTTATATAGAGAGATAGATTAGGAGGACGTAACATTCTGGTAAATACAACACAGTTAGTACGTTAACTTTCTATTCTGATGAATTTGGAAATAAGCGTAGTTACCATCGCCTGTGAATAAAATTTGGTGCACAGTTGCATTTAAGTAAACCGCAATGTTGCTTGGGTCAGCATATTCAAGCAAATCGGCAGCCGTGTGTCGCCTCCCATTCTGATCAAAAATACTGCCGCCAACTTTAGTCCCATATAAATGTTCTAATGTAAAGCCATTATTTGGCAAGACGCCAACCTCCAATAAGCCATCTCTGACCGCTGCCGGCCATGTCAACACTTTCGGCTCAAATTCCACTTTCTTTGCAACCCAGTCATAAGATTCGTTCACAAGGTTTGGGTCCAACCCTGCTTTGTTAATAAAGCCAGGTTCCGCCTTAGTGAAGAAACCAGCGTTAATTGCAGAACCACCACCCAGAACGCGGGCTCTTTGGTTGACCACTCCATCTGTGGACACGAAGGTTTGAGAAGGAGAGGTAGGACCAAGGTGAAAGTTTATGGACTTAAAATTAATAGTCGTGAGATAGGATCGAACTCGGGATCACGGGATTGCACACATAACGTAAAGAGTTAATTTATTTATTAAATATATTTTATATATATTTATTAAATCGAACCAAAGCTTAACTAACGATCGTTGATAAATAAAAGTTAAGTTATAACGACCGTTATGGAATTAAATAGAAGCTAAAAGAAGGAAACAGGAAAAGTTCCGGAAGCCCTAGATGGGCCTTATGGGGCGTCGGCCTAAGGAAGAAAAAAAGGAAGGAGGAAAGATTTTCTTTCCTAATTGGGGTTTAGCTTGTAAAACAAGTTTTGTTAAGCCTATATAAACACCCCAAGGCCTTCATTATTTTTCACCCATCCCTCTCCCTTCTCTTCTCTTGATCGCCGGCCAAACACCCTTTTATTAGGGTTTTGGTTTTCGATTTTTCTATTAAAAATATATCTAGTCCTAGCCCCTCTCTAGGGTTGTTGGGTAGATATTCCATAAGCATTGAAGCTCGGTTTGTTCATGCTAGACTCACGGTTAACTCGTTGTATTACGTGTGTACAAGAGCGTGATATAATCTTCCTTTAGATTATATTCTTGGTGGTGTTCGTGATAAACCCTAGTTGCCGTTCGTTCCGTCGTCTTGTGGATCTTGCTAGGATAAAGGTATGTAACCCTAATCTTGATTAATATAATTGTGTTAAATTAATGATCTTGTTAATCACTTCCGCTATGCGTTCTTTGATCCATATTAGGGTTTTAAATAATTGTTATGAACTATATAAACCAACAGTGGCATCGAGAGCCGTTTTAACATGATTATAATTATCAAGATCTAAAGTTTTTTAACTAATAATGATTTGTGTTAAAAATTACATGTTGTTTTTAGGTTTTATGAAAAATTAGGGTTTTGTTTTTTATTATTATTAAAATCGACTTTAGTCGAATTTTTAAAAAAAAAAATTTTTTTTTTGTAAACCCTAAAATTACATGGTAATTGACTTTAGATGTTTTGCATGAATTAATTGTTATGTCATGTGTGGTTACGATCCGTAGTTTTTAATTGTTAAGAGAATGTGGGAGATCCGTAATGAACGTGCATGTTTTTTACGGATCATATAATTTTGATTGCTAATTGCTTTATTTGATTCAAAGTTTTAAAATTAGGGAAGACCTTTTATGTTTATAAAAACCCTAGATTTGATGTTCTTTGAATAAATTGGTTTGCATGTGGCTATTTGATTTAGTTTTTTTTGTACTACTTGTTTTCATACGTTTTTTTTATTGTATGTTGTAAACAAGGGTAATTCTTTCCAAGAAAAATAATATGGACTAAATCTTATCAAAATTAATGAATTGATTTGAGATGTAAAATACATATGATTTGTGTTGATTAGAATTGCAATAGAAACTTAACGGCCTACTCAATTTTGACAAACTATAAAGTGGGTATAACGCACCGCTGGTCAAGTACCCGGTTAAGGAAGGAGGTGTTATGCTTCAGCGCTGACCAAATTCCCGGCTCGCCTGTGCGTCAAAATTGGAATTACCTACGGTTGTTATTGGTATAATTCTTTAAGGTTGATTTGACTACATTGATTCACATCCGAAACACAATGAATAACGTTATTACTTTGTGCTATAACTGAGTTCTAGAAAAAGTACGGTGTGAATTTAGTTGTGTGTAAAATCTTTGATTGGTTGAACCAATACCTCAACTTGCAAATATATGATGAACTTTTAGTCTCACCAAAAAGTTTACTAAACGTTTTTTTATTAAACTTATGTTATGGAGATGTATGCATGCTTCTCCGTACATGATTTTGACACCAAAATCTTTACCCTAAATTTAAGTCATATGCCCTCTATATGACGAACACTTGAAGTTACGATTGTCGTCATATAAGATATCGGACGATGTTGTAATGGAGAGAAAACTTCATGACTGAATAAGATTGCACATGAAGGTTTTACGTTCTTTAGATTAGTCGACTTAATTGAGTTACTCAGTGAGAACTGGAAACTTAAGGCATAAAGTAGGGATAAAACATGTTTACAATGCAAATGATTTTGGCAATGTAAATCCCTAACATATCTAGAAATTGCAATTTGATTTGGCAATTATTGTTCGACAAGTTACTGTGTTGAATAAATTTGTCACTAGCAGATCAACTGATGTGATGAATCTATGTCAATATGGGTTCTAGTTTTTCAAGGAAAATACTATGGTTTTATTACCGGGGTAATTTTATTTTCTTGAATCGTATTATCGAAAATACTAATGTTTGAACTTATTTCTGTAGAAATGGCTCAACCTGAAAGTAATCTGACAATAAGCTCGGCGTTCAAAGCTTTCTTTGAACGGCCTGAACTTACTGGCCTGAATTTCAATGACTGGTACCGCTCACTAAGAATTGTTCTGAGAGCAGTGGGTACTATCAATATCTTGGAAACTCCTTTTTCGGAGGATCTTGCTGAAGGAGCATCTGATGCGGAAAGGTTTCAACACGCCGCTAACGTTAAGAAGCACCATGAGGTGCCTGCTGTAATGTTAGGGAGAATGGCTCCAGCACTTCAAAGGAAGTATGAGCTATTTCCACCTCAGGCAATGCTTGAGGAACTTAAGGCAGTGTATGAAACGCCACAGGCTGTAGAGATCTATGATATGGTTGATGCTCTACATAGCTGCAAGCAAGCTCCTGGAAAGTCCGTAAGTGCACATTACTTGGAGATGAGAGGTTATATGGAACAGCTCATCGCACTAGGACAACCCTTTGATCATGCTCTGGCTATTAACTTGATCAACAGGTCCCTTAATAAGGACTTTGGTGATTTTGTTCGTAACTATAATATGCATTGCACGGGGAAGACAGTGAATGATTTGCATGCAATGCTCATTGACTTCGAAAAGGGTTTGAAAGATAAGGCATCCACTTCTACGCCTCAAGTACTCTATGTACAAAAGGGTAGAGTGTCTAAACCTAAACCGCAAGGGAATAAGAAGCAGAAAGGCAAAGGCAAGGCTGATAAGAGCAAGCAAGTTGCGACTACATCTAAGCCGAAGCAGAACTTTGCTAAGAAATCTCAGAAAGATGAGACTTGCCACTACTGCAAGATGACTGGACACTGGAAGAGGAATTGCTCTCTCTATCTCCATGAAATGGCAGAACATAAGAAGAAGGCTGAGCAAGTTGCTGCAGCACCATCTTCAGGTAACTTATTTATGATATAGTTATTTAATCTTTCATACAAATCAAACTCCTGGGTATATGATACGGGATGTGGTATTAACATTTGTAATACCCTGCAGGGATTTGAGTTGAAGAGGAGACTATCCTATGGGGAACAATCTCTGCAAGTGGGCAATGGCGCACAAGCACCGGTTGAAGCTATAGGAATATTTAAATTAGTTTTACCTTCGGGTTTAGTACTGTCTTTAAATAATTTTCATTATGCACCAACAATTGTTAGGGGTGTTATTTCCTTTTCTTGTATGTTGGATCTTGGATTTACTCACACAATTGATAATAATAGAATTTCTGTTTTCAAAGATGGTCTATTCTATTTTGATGCAATTTCTGTGAATGGTGTTTTTTGAAATTAACATGCATGATGAAAATTCCAAGAGAAAAAATAATTCTGTTTTTAGCATGAATAAGAAAAGTAAGTTAGACAAGAACTCTTCTTATCTTTGGCATTGTAGGCTTGCCCATATTGGGAAGACTCGCATACAAAAGCTGCAACGTGATGGGCTTTTGGAAAGTATCAATGATGAATCATTTGATAAATGTGAATCTTGTATCTCTGGAAAGATGACCAAGAAACCTTTTAATAGCAATATTGAAAGGGCTACTGAACTACTTGGTTTGATACATACTGATGTGTGTGGACCACTTAGACATGTGTCAAGGAAAGGTGCTAGCTACTTCTTAACGTTTACGGATGATTATAGCCGTTATGGTTGTGTTTATTTACTTAAGCATAAACATGAGGTATTTGAAACATTCAAAACGTTTAAAGCAGAAGTAGAGTTACAACTAGGAAAGAAGATTAAAGCTCTTCGTTCTGACCGTGGTGGTGAATATTTAAGTCAAGAGTTTAAAGATTATTTAAGTAAGAATGGAATTGTTCAGAAACTTACTTCTCCGTATACTCCACAACAAAATGGTGTATCTGAAAGGAGAAATCGTACATTATTGGAGATGGTGTGATCTATGTTTAATCTTACAACTTTACCATTATCTTTTTGGGATTATGCTCTTGAATCTGCTGTTCGTATTCTAAATATGGTTCCCACAAAGAAGGTAGATAAGACACCATATGAACTATGGCATGGCAAGAAGCCATATTTGTCTTATTTAAAGGTCTGGGGTTGTGAGGCGTATGTGAAACGTGACTCTTGAGATAAATGTTAGAAATACGTTTTACGTATATTAGAAGTATCGGTCACTCCACAATATTATTAATGTTGTAATAGCTCGTAGTTAACAAATAGTCATTAGTTGCTTATTAAGTTAAGTAAGAACCGGTCCATGGGCTTGTCATGGACCGGCCCAAGCCCATGTAGCTTGGAAGTATAAATACCCCTTTCCACCATGGAAAGGGGTTGGTTGTTGTCACTTTTCTAGTTTCACTTATTGAAATAACACATAGTTTCTCTCACTTTCTCTCTCTAACTTTCTCTCTCTAGAAATCAACAAACCCCTTCATAGATTCATAGGTTATCAATATTCTACATTTGGTATCAGAGCTATGGGGTGATTTAAGGTAGTGATTTGTGTGGTTTTTTAGTTTTTGATTGTATTAGTGTTCTTTAAGAAAATCCATCTTGATTCTTGGTGTTTTTGGTGTTTTTGTGATTGGGATTAGTGGATAAGTATTAGTTTTTACTTATTATTGTTGAAATCACAAAACTTTTTGGGTCATTTGGTCAAAATCTGGGTTTAATCTTCATATTAGTGGTCGACTGTTCATCGTATTAAGGTTTCTGATTAACCCAGCAAAAGTTCCGAACCAACAAGTTCCGGATCAAGAAGTTCCGGATCAAGAAGTTCCGGATCAAGAAGTTCCGGATCAAGAAGTTCCGGATCAAGAAGTTCCGGATCAAGAAGTTCCGGATCAAGAAGTTCCGGATCAAAAAGTTCCGGATCAAGAACTTCCGAACCAAGAACTTCCGAACCAAGAACTTCCGAACCAAGAAGTTCCGGATCAAGAAGTTCCGAACCAAGAACTTCCGAACCAAGAAGTTCCGGATCAAGAAGTTCCGGATCAAGCCAAAAGTTCCGAACCAAGAACTTCCGAACCAAGAAGTTCCGGATCAAGCCAAAGTTCCGAACCAAGAACTTCCGAATCAAGAAGTTCCGGATCAAGCCAAAAGTTCCGAATCAAGGTAATTCCAAGCCAAATCTTCCGAATCAAACTTCCGAATCAACAAAAAGTTCCGAATCAAGGGTTATTTTGCTTGTTTTTTCGACGATTTTTTAGAGGATTTAATCTTGGTTTCTTACAACAAAAACTCAACACAATTCACAAGCTTTACTTCACTGCTCGATCAACCGATAATCTTTGTCTCTTTGAAGTTAACAAAATGAATCCGAATTCAGTAATGCCTCAGATGACATCACTTACGGATATTTCGGTGATTACGGGAACGGATAATCGCCCGCCAATGCTCATCAAAGAAGTTTTTGAAGCTTGGCAAGGCCGGATGATGTCTTACCTTAAGGGAAAACCCGTATATGGAAGGCTTATGGTCAAGTCAATCTTAAATGGTCCACTCGACTATGGTACCATCGTGGTTGACAACGTGACTCGACCACGAGAATTTGAAGAACTCACTCCAGCTCAACAACTTGTTGCAGATGCAGATGAAAAAGCTCTTCAAACCATTCTTCAAGCCCTTCCACACGATATCTATCGGATGGTAAGTCAGTATACTGTGGCAAAAGAATTATGGGAACGTCTGAAGGTGTTGCTACAAGGTACGTCTCTCACCAAACAGGAAAGGGAATGTCAGCTGTATGATTTGTTTGATAGATTCACGTACAACCCAGGGGAAACGCTTCACGATTATTACTTCAGATTCACCACACTCATGAATGATCTGAATGTATACAATCTTGTGATTGCACCATTCCAGGTTAACACCAAATTCTTGAATACTCTACCTCAAGCTGAATGGGGTGAGTACATTACCGATGTTAAGTTAACCAGGGATTTGCATAAGTGCAATTTGGATCAACTCTATGCTTTTCTTCAGCAGCATGAGAAACATGTGATCATGCACCGTTCTCCACGAGGTATGTACCCTGATTCATTAGCTTTGATGGCGAATCAACCAAGCTTATCTCACAACAACACTCCTTATATTTTGGGACATCAAGCCTATCATCCATCACCTTACATGACACCAACTTTTCCCCAATACTCGATTTTACCGCAACCACCTACCTCACATCAGCAACAATATCGGTTTAGTGCACCTTCATCACAATATGCTACACAACCTCACCCAGCAAGCATTGCACCTTATGCTCAATCTTCATATTCTTATCAAGAGAATGCAGCATATCCAACAAGCTACCCTGATCGAATGAGTATTCCTTCTAGTGATTATGCAGCTCACCAAGATCAAGCAATGTACTGTGATGATGAGGAAGTCCCCATTCCTGTGTTCAAACAAGGTGCTGACCCAGTTGAAGTGTTAACCACTATGTCTGCATATCTCACAAGGACTTTAAGCAAACGAGGATTTAGGGGTTCAACTCCTACCAACAATCAGTTGAGGAATTCTTCCAATTCTCGCCAACAAGCTACTATTGAGAATGGCAGGGTAATGGTTCAACCAATTCAACCTTATCAGGGGAGACCTACTACATCAACCAACAATGCTCGCACGGTTAATCCTGCTCCTGCTCCAATGGTCAACAATCCTCCTCGGGCTAATTCAGGCAAGTTGAGAATGATTACTTGCTACAACTGCAAGGAAGATCTATCTGGTGAATGCTCAGGCACAAGGAAGGGAACTTGATGAAGAGGAGCTTGCATTTCTTGCTGATCCAGGGATTGCTGAACAAGACACTATTTCCACACAGAATGCAGCATACCAAGCAGATGATCTTGATGCGTATGATTCAGACTATGATGACTTTCAATCTGCAAAGGCTGCTCTCATGGCAACTATCTCCAGCTTAGGGCCAGATAAGAGATCTGAGGTACTTATTAATAACACTGATAATACCATTGATGCTAGTATTCAACCACATCGAGTTGTGCAAGAGAGTGCAGATTCGAATGAATCTTCGGTGGTGAGTCTTTCAAATGAGGAGACAATCAATGATAGTAATATCAATGTGAGTTCCCAGACTTTGAGTGAATCACAACCGGGAGCCATTTCGCATTCACCTACTCCTGCTCAAAAAGATTTGGTCATGGTTCCTGCTACATTACTTAGCCAAATGAATGCTGCACTCTTAGAAACCCTAGCTAAGAATAAGAATTTGTCTGATGAGCTTGCCTTAAGTAATGAGAAAGTTCAAACCTTGGAATTAGTGCCTTCGTCTAGTGTTCTCACAAATCTCGAATATGATCACTTTAGAAACAAACAAATGGGTCATTTGCAAGAAATTGAAAACTTAAGAGCAAATCTGTCTAATGAACTTAAAGAAAAGGAGTTAGTAGTCACTAATTTTCAAAAACTTCAAACGGATTTTGAATTACTCGAGTCTAAGAAGAATGAAATGGAGATTAATGCTGCTAATAAGATTAGAAGTCTAGACTACTTGCTTTTAAGACAATACGCTGCTTCTCAACTAGTGCACTTATTTGATGCTTCGTTTAGAGAGTTTAACTTATCCCGTCAAAAAGGCCTTCCCCCTAACCCAAGGTATGCAAAACAAGCTTTTAGACATAGTCCAAGATTGTATAATGCAACTCAATTAGGATTGGCCTTAGACCCGATTATTTTTCCCGATGATCGAACAAGTAAGGATCTAGTTGATGAGGATCGGTCATACAATTCAGCAAAATATCCCGAATGTGATTATTTTAAAATGAATAAGGAGCTTGCTAAAACTGATTTTAGAGTTCGCTTCCATATGGATAAAGATCTCATCACAGCACCAACCTACATGTTAGAGGAAGAAAGCCCTAGTACATTTCCTACACTTGTCAACATGGAAGGTCCTAAGGAAATTCCAAAGAATCTTCCACCCGTTAGCACTGTATGGTTAAACTTGCAAGAGATTAACCGATACTTTACTAATTTTGACAAGGTCATTTTGGAATGTACGACTTCAAATGGCTTAAACGCCGGAGAATGGGCTTTCGAACACATGAACGAGGTGTTTAAAAATGAGATCAATCCGTTTGTCGAAAGTCTAAAAGGAAGTTTTGCATCTCTTAAGGAAAATCTTCAGTTTGAAATTGGCGAAGTTCAAAAAGTGTTTTATGAAATGGACACCGCTTACGAACTACAACTAATTGAAAAGGAAAAGATTTTATCCGAATATGACCGATTCTTGTCCGAAGTAATCTCGTGTGATGTGCTTACTACTGTAAATGTTAATTATTCGAATGAGCTTACATCCGCTATGATTAATTGTGATGATGTGCATATATGTGATGATGTTTGTGATCTCTCTGTAAATGTTGCTGATACTGTAAATGAGGTAGATAATCATTCTTGTCACGAATCTAACGCTGAGTTTTTAACGCTACAAGATTCTTACAATTTACTTTCAAATCGCTTTAATCAACTAGAACAACATTGTATATCTTTAGAATTAAAACAACAAACTCAAAATGAGAATCTTTTGATATCAAATGTTTGTGAAAACGGTGTTGAGACGAGTGACAAGATGATTGCAATTGTTAAGACATTAGAGGAAGAAATCATGAGATTGAAGAGAGATGTGTCATCAAATGAAACATTAAAATTGGAACTAGAGGCTGCAGAGTCTAAAAACCAGGCCTTAGAAATTAGACTTTCGTCTATTCTAGGGGAGATGGATCGGACAAGACAGGGATTATCCGCTCTTTATGGTTCAATAGAAGAACGCTTAGCTTTTAATGCAGCACAACAACAATCTTATGTTGAACAACTGAACCAAAAGTGTGAGGAAATCTATGATTTAAACATACCGCTCATAGACAAAAACATGGCTTTGGTCGAGTTAAAGGAGACACTTCTTCTCACCCGACAAGAAGTTGTTGATAACTTAGCTACCGACTCTGCACCGTCCACTAGTGCTCCAACAACCAAGTCAGTAGTGCTTTATAAGAACCCGCTTCATAAGAGAAACCCGGTTACCTACGATGATTATATGAGGAATGCCATTAAGCATGTCGATCTTCTTAGGGATATTTTAGACGATCTTTATGCCTTAGATCCCTCAAGTAGCGACTATTATTCGGCTCATGAATATATTAAGCGAGTTCAATATTGCTTAGCATATTTGCAATACATAGGTACACCAGGTTCTGCACTACTTAATAATAGGCCCATTGCTGTAACTCCATTTAATAAGACTCCAGGAGCGAAACCGTCATTGGCACAATCAAGTAAGGCACCTTTAAAATCTGTTGCTAATGTTCCCACTTTGCCTTCTACAGGATTAAAAGAGACTACTAAGGCTAAAGGATCGCCACTCAAGAACGATAAGATCAAGCCCTCCACTAGTAGTGCCAAAAAGAAGAAAGTAGAAGTTCACAATAGGAATGCTAGTTCAGTTTTAAATAAAAAGAATCATGTTAAGACTAAAAGCTCTGCGCCTGTGCAGAAGCCAAAACCATTCGTGAATTCTAATTTGAATTGTTGGAATTGTAATGAATGTATGTTTTCCCAACGTCATGATTTGTGTCTGATTGATCATGTGAATGAAATGAATGCTATTAAGAATGGTCTTGAATGGAAGCCAACGGGTAGAACTCGTGCCCAAGTTGGCTGGCAATGGCGTCCCACTGGTAGGACCTTTACATTAGATGGAAAAATGTGCCCTTTAACTAGGAATGCATCCATTAAGGTTAGGTCTGAGCGTCCTTTAGTTAGGAACACTCGCACTCAAGTATGGAAACAGCACCCTTTAATTAGGTCAGCCCCCACTATAGTGCCTATCAGTGTAGAAATACCTCAGGATTTAAGCCAACTAGAATCTACACCACCAATTAGAAAGAAGAAGGCTAGGAAATCTAAGAAACCTAGAGTTAGCAAATCTAAGATTATTAAATCTGTACCTGCTAATAACAAGGAACACTCAGATTCCGATACCTCTACATTGTCTTCGTGTGGTGATATTTTCAGGTGGTCCAAATCATCCTGTGGTATTTGGACTCCGGTTGTTCAAAACATATGACCGGAAATCGCTCGATGCTCCGAAATTTCGTCAGCAAGTTTCTTGGTACGGTTAAATTCGGGAATGATCATATAGCAAAGATAATGGGGTATGGTGAATATCAGATTGGAAACGTGACGATTTCAAGGGTATACTATGTAGAAGGTCTTGGTCACAATTTATTATCAGTAGGACAGTTTTGTGATTCCAGCCTTGAGGTTGCTTTTCGACAACACACTTGTTTCATCCGCAACTTGGAAGGAAAAGATTTGTTGAAGGGTTCTCGTGGTGCAAATCTTTATACGTTGTCCCTACAAGACATGATGGCCGCCTCTCCAGTATGTCTTCTCTTTAAAGCATCTAAGACCAAGTCATGGTTATGGCATCGCAGATTATCTTATCTTAACTTTGATGCTATCAATCATCTGGCTAAAAACGAATTAGTTCGTGGTCTTCCAAAGCTTAAATTTCACAAGGACCATTTATGTTCCGCGTGTTCAAGGGGGAAAAGTACCAAGAAATCTTACAAGCCCAAAGCTGAAGACACCAATCAAGAAAAACTTCATCTTTTGCATATGGATCTTTGTGGGCCGATGAGAACTGAAAGTGTGAGCGGTAAGAAATTCATTCTGGTTATTGTGGATGATTTCTCCAGGTTTACATGGGTTAGATTTCTACGTACAAAGGATGAATTACCGAAAGCTATCATCACTTTTCTGAAATTCATTCAGGTACGTTTGAACACTACTGTCCGCCGTATTCGTACTGACAATGGTACAGAGTTCGTCAACCAGACTCTTCGTGATTATTATGAGGGAGTTGGTATCTCACATGAAACATCCGCTGCACGCACTCCACAGCAAAACGGTGTCGTTGAAAGACGGAATCGTACACTTATGGAAGCTGCTAGGACTATGCTTATTTATGCGAACGCTCCATTGTTCTTGTGGGCAGAAGCTATATCTACTACATGTTTTACCCAAAACCGTTCTATCATTCGGAAACGCCATGGAAAAACACCTTATGAGCTTCTACATGACCGTAAACCCGATGTCTCATTTTTTCATGTGTTTGGTGCTCTTTGTTATCCAAACATTAATAGTGAGAACTTGGGTAAGCTTCAACCGAAAGCCGATATAGGTATTTTCATTGGTTACTCACCGTCCAAGAAAGCATACCGAATTTACAACCGTCGTCTTGGCAAGATTGTAGAAACTATGGACGCAGATTTCGATGAGCTGACAGCGATGGCTTCTGAGCAACACAGCTCTGAACCCGCGCTTCATGAGATGGGAACCGGTGCTATTAGTTCCGGATTAGTTCCCAATAATCCTACTTCTACATCATTTTTACCACCATCAAGGCCCGAGTGGGATAAACTGTTTCAACCGTTGTTTGATGAATTCTTCGATCCCCCTACTGATGAAGTTCCAGCACCTGTAGTAATTGCTCCAATTCCTGAAGTGGTTGCTCAAGCTAATGAACCTTTATCTAATGCATCTTCAATTCACATTGAACCGGATGCACCTTCACCTAGTGATTCTCAAACTACACCTGAATCGTCACCCCTAATTGTGCCTAATGATGTGGAAGAGGATTCTACTGATCACGACTTGGAATATGCTCACTTAAAAGAGCTTCCTTTCTTTGGTATACCGTTCCCTGCAAACCCTTCAGCCGCGTCTACCTCAGAAGAAGCTCCTCCTATTGTTCACTCCAGACCACCTAGGATTGAAAAACATAGTACCAAATGGACAAAAGATCACCCTATTAGGAATGTTATTGGAGATCTAGATCGACCAGTCTCAACACGCCATCAATTACAAGAGAGTGCACTTTATTGCTACTTTGATGCATTTCTCTCTGAAGTGGAACCTAAAAATTGACAGCAGGCTATGACTCAATCATCTTGGATTGAAGCCATGCAGGAGGAACTAAATGAATTCCAACGACTTGAAGTATGGGAATTAGTTCCTCTCCCTGACAAAGTTAACATCCTTACTTTGTTATGGGTTTATAAGGTGAAACTTGATGAGATGGGTGCAGTATTAAAGAACAAGGCTAGATTGGTCGCTAGAGGATATAAACAAGCCTTGGGTATAGACTTTGAAGAATCTTTTGCTCCTGTGGCACGATTGGAGGCTATTAGACTATTCCTTGCGTATGCTGCTCATATGAATATGATCGTCTATCAAATGGATGTGAAGACGGCATTTCTGAACGGTGAACTAAGGGAAGAGGTCTATGTTCGTCAGCCGGATGGGTTCGTTAGTACGGAGTTTCCTAATCATGTGTACAAGCTTAAGAAGGCTCTCTATGGGTTGAAACAAGCTCCACGCGCGTGGTACGATCTCCTTTCAACATATCTCATCTCGGAAGGCTTCTCCAAAGGCAAGGTGGACCCGACTCTATTCACTCTCAAGGAAGGCAACGACATGATTCTGGTACAAATTTATGTTGATGATATAATATTTGCTGCCACTAACATAGAATTGTCAAATTGTTTTGAGAAGATAATGTCCACACGCTTTCAGATGTCGATGATGGGAAAAATTTCATTTTTCTTAGGATTACAGATTTCTCAGAATCCCAGAGGCATCTTTATAAATCAATCCAAATATGCTCTAGAATCTCTTAAGAAATATAACTTTGAAAACTGTGATCCCGTGGACACTCCAATGGTGGAGAAATCCAAGTTAGATGAAGATAGAAATGGGACTATTGTCGATCCAAAACTTTACCGTGGGATGATCGGCACCCTTCTCTATCTGACTGCCAGCAGGCCTGATTTGCAATTTGCTGTATGCATGTGTGCCCGGTATCAGGCTCGGCCTACCGAAAAGCACCTACATGTTGTGAAAAGGATCTTTCGGTATCTAAAAGGAACACTTCATCGTGGTCTATGGTATCTGAAAGATTCCTCTATTGCTTTAATATCATACGCAGATGCCGATCATGTTGGATGTCAAGACACGAGGCGTAGCACTTCTGGATCTGTGCAACTCCTTGGAGATAGATTGATCAGTTGGTCTTCAAAAAGGCAGAAAAGCGCTGCAATATCAAGCACGGAGGCTGAATACATCGCCATGTCCGGTTGTTGTGCTCAAGTCCTTTGGATGAGATCACAATTAACTGACTACAGTTTGGGATTCAATAAAATCCCGATGTATTGTGACAACAAGAGCGCCATTGCCCTTTGCTGCAACTATGTTCAACACTCCCGGGCCAAGCACATAGACATTCGCTACCATTTCATTAAGGAGCAGGTGGAGAACGGAGTGATCGAGCTGTATTTTGTCACTACTGAGTACCAGCTGGCGGATATGTTCACCAAAGCACTAGATCGAGGACGAATTGAGTTTTTGATCGACAAGCTTGGCATGAAATCATTCACTCCAGCGACTCTCAAAGAGTTGGCAGAAGAATCAGCTGAATAGTCGTGGTAAACTATTAAGAGTATCCTTTGTTTGTGATCATGTATATTATCGTAAATATATAAACCACAAAAAGAAAATACAAAAATATAAAACCAACAAAAACCATAAAAATTATAAAACCTAGAAAAACCATAAAAAATATAAAACCTAGAAAAACCATAAAAAATATAAAATCAAGAAAAACCAAAAATATTTTTCGTTTTTAAATCGGGCATGTCTTTTAGTACGGTAATATTTACGGCCTTAGAAATGTCGATCAATATTGACACGGTGCCATAAATAGAGTCCGTATAAAAGTTGTACATTTTTAAAACATGGCCACTATGGCTTGTAGTTATTTCTGACTGCAACCCGGTTTTCATATTAAAGTCACGTATTTCCTTGGAAAACGTTGGCTCAGAACGGGAATTAATTTTCTCGGGCGTGATTTACAAGCCAAATCATGCAAAGGGATCAAGTTTACTTTACAACTTGGTCTAACACGAATTTATGTACGTCTCAGTGCATTAATTTGTTAAAATAAGAGAAATCTTATTGACACCACGAATCAAACTTTTTCAAGATATAAATTGGAAATGCTTTCATCAATATTTGACTCTTTAAACAATGACTACAGCTCTTTAAATAGAAAACGGGTCATCGTTTAAGGGGGAGAAAATATTAAAATCATCTTCGTCATTAAAATTGATTTTCAAAAGTGATTGTGAAAATTAAGGGCTACATGGTAATTGAGTGGTTTTGCTTTAGAATACGACGTGTGATAGAAATGGCTTTAAGATCTTGGAGTTTTGCTTATAGATCGATACTTAAGTCGTGTGAGATTGTCGAGTTTAGCTAAGTAAAATTAAGTTGACTAAAATTATCAATGGAAAGGTACAATGAATTGAAAAAGTTAGAAACAAAAAGGAAAACGAGTGAAATTGGAGGACTTAAGGTGACAATATGTTGAAACTTGTCAAAAAATTTGACCTAGTCAAATATAACCCCCCGCCCCCCTTTTTTCCTTTTCACTGTTTATTTACTCACTTGCCGCCATTGTTAAAACTCTCTCACAAGATCTAAAATCTCTCGGTTAATCATTCATTTTGATCCTGTTCATTCGCTTAATAAGGTAAATTCATCAATATTTAAACTTATAACTCGTCTAATTCTTCACTATCTCCTGGTAAACGACTAGTTTTATTTAGATTAAGTCCAAATTAGGATTTTGTGTCTAATTAAACTGTATTTGATTAGGATTTGTGGTGGGTTTTGTGCGGATTAACATTAAGTGATGTTTAATTGCCTTAGATTGCCTTAGAAACTCACAAACGCGCATAGATTAATCATCAAGGCTGTGTTTGAAAAGTTCCAGATGAACATGGTTATAACTTCCGAATGAAGGACATTTTGATCAAAACTTCCGAATGAAGGACTTCCGAATGAAGGAAGTTCCGAATGAAGAACTTCCGGATGAAGGAAGTTCCGAATGAAGGAATGTTCCGGATGAAGGAAGTTCCGAATAAAGAACTTCCGAATGAAGGAAGTTCCGAATGAAGAACTTCCGGATGAAGGAAGTTCCGAATGAAGGAATGTTCCGGATGAAGGAAGTTCCGAATGAAGAACTTCCGGATGAAGGAAGTTCCGAATGAAGGAATGTTCCGGATGAAGGAAGTTCCGAATGAAGAACTTCCGGATGAAGGAAGTTCCGAATGAAGAACTTCCGGATGAAGGAACTTCCGAATGAAGAACTTCCGGATGAAGGAAGTTCCGGATGAAGAACTTCCGGATGAAGGAAGTTCCGAATGAAGGAATGTTCCGGATGAAGAAGTTCCGAATGAGGAAAAGTTCCGAATGAAGAGTTTGATTATTATTGCTTGCATGTTATATGTACTTGTTGTATTATGTTATATGTGTTATGCTTAGAAGTAAGAATGATATATATCTATATGTTTTTTGTGCATCAACCTTTCATGTCTTATCTTAAGCAGATACAATGACTAATCCAACAGTACAAGCAATCCAAGACTCTAGAGAAGCCGCTATTGCTAAAGCACGAACCCTTAAGTTTATACCTAACAACTACCGACTGAAGCAAGTCTCCAAATCCACTCACCATGGATTTAAAGTAGCCATCGCAATCCTTGATCAATCCCATGTTAAGAATGCTTTAAGAAGTAGTGCCTCGGTGCCTTATGAGTATATGTATGAATTTTGGGCCACCAAGGAAATCACTTCAAACAAGATCACCTTCACCATCGATAACAAGCAGCAGACGCTCACAGTTTCAGACTTTCGTAAGATTCTTGGTTTACGGGATACACCCAAAGGCATGTCATTCTCGAGGGATCCTACTAAAGATGAACTCATGGAATTATTTGACGCTCTTGGATGTCCGGAAATACGAGTTGCGTCTGAGTTTACCACTGCTAAAGTAGGACAACCTTGGAGAGCATTGATGGGTATTCTCAGTAGATGTCTTACACCAAAAACAAGTGGCCATGATGCTCTGCGCAGTCCTATAATAAACCTGTTCTATGGCATGTACAAAGCTGCAAATGCAGATTATGCATTGTTGATATGGGAAGAATTCACCTTTCAACTCTTCCAGAACAAGAAGCTGAAGACAAATTTCTTTCCTTATCCAAGGTTTATCAAGCTTATCATTAATTATTTTATGAAAAATGATGCTACTATTGATAGGCGTGCAGCAAGTCGTTATCACACTGAAGAAGCTGATGATACTGTGGATCTGAGGCATGAAGGACCATCTGGTGGTGTGATTCCTGGTCCTATTCCCGATTACCTTCTGACAAATAAAATCAAAGGTTCTGCTGATTACAAGCTACTGCAGCTAGAAATCAAGAAGCTGAAAACAAACCTTCAGACTGGAGAAGACTCGTCTACAACGGTCAAGAGTAAAGGTAAACGCAAACAACCAGCTGCGTTACCTGAACCCGAAACCAAGAAGAAGAAGACTGAGGGTAAGAAGGGAAAGGGTAAGGATGATGAGATGATTTACGTGACGAAGAAGATATTGTTGATCCTGCTCTTGACAAGAAAGAGAAACAGATGATGAAGATAGCAATTCAAAGGAGTAGGAAAGATACTGGCGGTAGTGGTTCAGGTGCAAGGGTAAATGTTGAGGAAGAGTACCAGGAACCAGATGATGTTTATGAGTTTGGGTCACCTGAAAATTATTCCACTTCGAATGAGCCATCAATCCCTATTTCAGCAAGTGTGGAAAAGGAGTCTGTTGCTCCTACGATCATGGTGTCAACTCAACCTTTAGCAACTCAACCTCCACCCATACAACCCTTACCAACCAGACCGGCTTCAACACCATTTCTTCCACCACCTATAATTCCCATCCTTAGTACCGCAGTAACAACCGAGCCTCTTCAATCAACCCAGAACAGCTCTGCAACATCTACAATGGCTGCATTGGTGATGGCCGAACTGTTGGATAAACATGTGGATACTCACAAACGAGAAATGGATGAACTTCGCCAAGAGTTACAAAGACGAGCTCAAAGTGAAGAAGCATCTAGGAAAGCCCAAGAGGAGATGATTGCTAGGTTCACTGCAGATATGGAGTTGACTCGAAAAGCACATGCAGAAGAACTAGCTCGGGTTAAGCAGGCTGAGGCTGATAAGCATGCTGCACGTATCACCAGACTTCAAGCGATGAGGGATAAATACAAAGAGCAAAAAGAAGCACTTGAAGCCTCTGTGGAAGAAAGAGTACAAGAATCTGTTGAATCCATTATGCCTAAACTGCGTGATGAATTGAAGACGCTAGCAGCTGATAACTTGATGATCAAGTCATCCAATCCTTCAGAATCCGCCTACAAAATTGCTTATGAGTTAACGGATTTTTAATTGAAAAAGATCCTTAAGGCTCGTATGGTGGAACTTGGATCGTTTGATAAGTCTAGGATTCAACGGGCTCTATACAAATCCCTGAATGATGCTATCATGAAGGATGATAGGTTATTCAAAACGTTTGGAAGTGTGGTACCTTATCACATTCTACCTGAAGAGGAAAGGGAAGAAAGTGAGCAGGAAGAGGGTACTGGTGAAGAGGAAGAGGAAGAAGAAGGAGAAGAAGAGGAAAAGTATGACGATGATGGTGATGATGAGGATAAGGATGAGGATGATGATGACGATGATGAGGATGATGATGATGGCGATGATGGTGGTGATGAGAATGAGGAGAGTGCTAGGGGTAGTAACGGGGATAACAATGAGGATGATGATGGGGGTGAACAGCCTAAAGAGGGAGACAAGATTACCAGCTCCAAGAAACCTGCTAAGACTGGAACCAAGTCCAAGAAAGATGTAGCGCAGAAGGACAAATCAACATCATCGGAATCAAGATGATCTAAGTGGCGCCACGATGTGAATGCCACTACAGCGTCATCGGTTCCCGGTACCTCTATTGCTGTATCTTTACCTATTACCACTAACCCCATTAGTTCTGTTGTTGTTCCTCCTGTGATTGCAGAATCAGTAACGGAACCCGAAGCTGCACAACACTCACCAGTTCACGACACTACCGAAATGCCTGAATCAGAACCAGCAGATGTTCGCACTTCTACTCCTCTACAACAAGCACAACAATCTACGGTTCCTGAACCAATCACACGAGACTGGGCAGACACGTTGGAGATAGACGAGACTGCACCACCACAGGCTTGGATCACGGCAGCAGCACAATATGATCCGATCACAGACGCTGACAAAGATGTGTTGTATCTCCGTATCCGCAGTCCGATTGACTTATGTGCATTTCTTGCTGATGAGTATAAGACTTCGGTTACTCCATCCTTGGTGAAGAAAGCGCTGAAGGATAAGAGACTTCGTGCCAAAACCCGGTTAACCCGAATGGAGTTCGAGTATTATGCCGATGAGATCCTGAAGGCTCTGAATACCGTTCAACGGCCAGGACTTCATGAATCAGAAAGAGCTCCACCTCCAATGGATCCTTCTCAAGACAATCAGATTGCTCTTGACTTCTTCGTCACCAATGATCTTGTGTATCTTCTGAAGGGGTCATCAAAGTACGCAACCTCCCTGACCTTGCTGAAAGCTGCCAACTGGGGGACAATACCCTTTATCGAGGAAAAGGTAAACCGACTCTGGGTCCCAAAGATAAATCGTAATTATGATATGTATGCTGTCATAGGTGCATCTCATTGGGACGAACGAGTCCGAAGGGCATACAGGGGTTGCTGCCTAGTCAATTCTGGAAGCAACGTTAGATCCGACATCCGCATCTCCAGCATCTTAGGGATGAAAACTGAAGCCAAGAATGGCTATTATCATGTGACGGAGATTCGTTTGAAAAGGGAGGATGACAGGGAATACAAAATCCAGCAGGGAGATTTTTCCATCATTCGCCTTGAGGATATCGAAGATATGCTGCTTCTGATGACCCGAGATCAACTCACACATATTCCTCGTGAAGACCTGATTGCTTTGAATACAACACTTCGTATGTTCACACGAAGCGTTGTCATCAAGACACGAGTTGAAGATCTTCAGTTGGGAGTCGAAAGCTATCAAAGGAAGCTTAACCTAACCCGTCCAGTGAATCAAGTGCTACCTCAACATGTAGAAAGATGTCCCTATACCGGCATTTCTGTCCCGAATTACGGCATTTTCTACTTGAACAGTCGAGGTTTGATGAAGTTTATGAGGGTGGGTGAGCTCCATAAGTACAGTGATGGGACTCTTCTACAAGTCAGAGGAAAGTTGGAGCATCTGAACTCAGGTGGGACTTTGCCAGAAATGACGGAGGATTGGCATCCGGGTTACCGGCAGATGGCGAAGTACGTGATCAAGAAGATAGATCAAAAGCTCCGTGAACGTAGATTGATGAGGAGCTTGGAAAGGTTCGTTGGTGGAAGACCGTATTTAGTGCACCACAAGCTACTGCAACGATCCATCTAATGGGTCGTACACTTCAGGTCCACTTTATATTGGTTTTCAATTGTGAATATGTATATTTGTGAATAATGTGCCTTAATGGCTTGATGTAGTATTAAGGTATGATAATTTTTCAAGAATTTCTCACGAGATTCTAAATCTTTCAAAATATATCATACTAAAGCACTACAACTATCCCTTATTAACTTAAGGGGGAGCAATAACTTGTTCTATGGCCAAACATTGATTTCATTTTTACCCAAAGACCGGTTAATCCATTCAATATCCCAAATATTAATGGTTAACATTTTGGATAAGGGGAGAAAATGGGATTAAGGAGACGTAAGTGATACTTGGCTAAAAGATGAAAAAGATTTAACGATTATCCAACTTAATATGTGTAAAGCACATGTTAAGGGGGAGCGTTTTTGATGAACAAAACACCTAAGGTACAAAACTTTTGATTTCAATATCACAAGTACTTTAGGTGATTTTTCAATGTTTTTTCATGGTGGCAATTCCTTCCCAAAACACGCTTAATTCACGACGGATGTGGTGACAAAAGGGTGGTAGGAATAGGTTTAGTCCAATGATTCATCAGAGCCGATGGAATCTTCCCAAGGACAATTCCCTAGATAGAATTAGAAGTCCTAGGAAAGATGGAGAAAGAATGTGAACATAGCTGAATGCCGACCAAGTACTTAAGCTAGCACTAGAACAATCACAACAAGGTGCTAGTGATGACGTATTGGTAAGCATTGAAGGGGTTGAAGAATGAAAACGAATTGTAAAGATAAAGGGTGTAAAGAAAGAAGCCCTCCTTACAACCTTAGGCAGAAACCGGGTCAATACATATGCTATTGAGGTCATTTTTGCTAATGATTCTCGGTATTGAAGAAAGACATCATGGACCCAGTGATGCAATGCACAACCCTTTCCAGCTAACTCAAATATCTCTCAAAAGGTATTTGTTTTAATCACACGGAGATCAACACGTTATCTATTGGTTTATTCACTCCGAATAGACTGGTATTGAAAAGGTGGCACTCCTCTCCAGCCATCGCTCACTAAATCAAAACGCACAATCGAGTCTAGAGCCAAGAGATCATCAAAAGTCTCATTAGGACACTTTCCATTTATTCCTTGCTTTCTCACACACTGTGAAAAGTAAGAGATTTTCATGAGTCCTACGCAGTATTCCTGTAATATTGCCAGAACATCCGAGTAATACGCAAGTATTACAATGAAGATGGAAATCCTGCTTGAGCCAACATCAAACAACCTCATGGTAGGTTACACGTGCGGTTCTTTTAGAACCAATCTTGTGAAAAAACTGGAAGGTAACAGTGGTTTAATTCTTAATTGAACTTAAACTCGTTCCAGGCCTCTTCGCATTATCATATGATCTTGCCAGAACACTCAGAGTGACTCTTTATTGATCACAGTGACGAGTGGAAATCCTTCTAGTGTTAACATCAAACAGCACTTGGTAGGTGACGTGCAAGATTCTTTATGAGTTGAGCTCGTGACAACTGGAAAGCAACGATGGTGAAAATCTTAATTGAAATTCACTTGTTCCAGGTTTCATGAATTGACGGCTTCAAATCACAAGGATAATTTATCCAAGTGATTCACTCTTTATGTTCGCAGTCAGCTTTGGACGGTCGAATAAAGAGAACGGGTTTACCCGCGAAATCCTGTCAGGAAGTTACTTAATTGAAACTATCCATCACGGGTACGATATCTAATATCGTCCAACGGTCTTCACCGACCGGAGGTAAAATGCTACCGAATTAGAATAAAATGATCAAAGCCATTTTATTCGTGTTGTTGCTGTGTACCTGTTAAAGACGGTGGCGTTGCTGTGTACCTGTTGAAGACGGTGGCGTTGCTGTGTACCAGTGAAGACGGTGGTGTTGCGGTGTACCTGTAGAAGTCGTTCCCACATGCTTATGTTTTTCTGCATCAAAGTTTAGCAAAAATTCAAGAAAGAACAAGATAAAGTCTTCCGCTGTACCAAACTCTGAAACTTTCGAGAATTCAACAAAAAGACATAAGTGTGTGGAACATGGAGTCACGAGAAGGCAAATTCACAAGAGAGGCAAAGATCGCACGTGAAAGGCCAAAGAACAATGCTCTCAAGCCAAAGCCAAAAAGATCAAACCAACATATTCACAACAAAAGAAAGAAAAGAAGAAAAGACTACGAGCTAAAGAACGAAGACTTAGTATAGTATGCTAGGTTTAGAACTTTGTAACGTGGAGTGACCTCCCTTAGGGGGAGATTGTTAGAAATACGTTTTACGTATATTAGAAGTATCGGTCACTCCACAATATTATTAATGTTGTAATAGCTCGTAGTTAACAAATAGTCATTAGTTGCTTATTAAGTTAAGTAAGAACCGGTCCATGGGCTTGTCATGGACCGGCCCAAGCCCATGTAGCTTGGAAGTATAACTACCCCTTTCCACCATGGAAAGGGGTTGGTTGTTGTCACTTTTCTAGTTTCACTTATTGAAATAACACATAGTTTCTCTCACTTTCTCTCTCTAACTTTCTCTCTCTAGAAATCAACAAACCCCTTCATAGATTCATAGGTTATCAATATTCTACAATAAACTCCAACAACGCTCAGTTAAATGTATCTTTGTAGGTTACCCTAAGGAAACTATGGGTTACTACTTTTATTATCCGGCTGAGAACAAAATAGTTGTGGCTCGGTATGGAGACTTCCTTGAAAATGATCTTGTAAATCAAGAATTCAGTGGGAGAAATTATGATCTTGAAGAAATTCAAGAAGATACATTGCCTTCTGAAAATACTAGCGATGAAATTCCTTTAGAACCAGAAAGTCTGAGTGTTCCACCGGAATTAATTCCTCCACGTAGGTCTCAAAGGACTATACGTGCGCCAGACAAACTATGTCTTTACATAGAGGATGATGAGGAGGAAGTAGGGGATCTTGGTGAACCTGCTAACTATCGATCCGCAATGTCTGATCCAGAAAAGTCAAAATGGATAGTTGCGATGAATGAGGAAATGAAATCCATGGAAATCAATGATGTTTGGATTCTTGTAGACGCGCCTAAAAATGCTAAAGTAGTGAAAAATAGGTGGATCTATAAGAAGAAAACTGACATGGATGGTGATGTACAATCCTATAAAGCACGTTTAGTGGCTAAAGGTTTTACTCAAACTTTTGGCATAGACTACGAGGAGACATTTTCTCCTGTAGCAGACTTACGAGCTATTAGGATTCTCATAGCTATAGCAGCATACTATGACTATGAGATATGGCAAATGGATGTTAAAACTGCCTTCTTGAACGGTCGCTTAGATGAAGACATCTATATGCAACAACCAGAAGGGTACGTTGATCCTAAATATCCAAAGCGCGTGTGCAAACTTCAAAGATCTATTTATGGTTTGAAGCAAGCATCACGACAATGGAAAAAGCGATTTGATGAAGAAATCAAAAAGGTCGGATTTATTCAAAATCGTGATGAGCCATGTGTATATCGCAAAGCTAGTGGGAGTAATGTAGTGTTCCTAATTCTATATGTCGATGACATATTAATCATGAGAAGTAACATTCCAAGACTTAAGGAAGTTAAGGATTATCTTGGTAAATGTTTTTCTATGAAAGATTTGGGAGATGCTGCATATATTCTGGGAATTAAAATCTATCGAGATAGGAGTAGACGGTTGATTGGTCTTAGTCAAGATGCTTATATTGATAAGATATTGAAGAAATACAACATGCATAACTCTAAGAAAGGTTTCTTACCGATGGAGGTTAAGCATGAGTTAAGTCATGAGAAAGATGCATCATCACCTGAAGAGGTGGCTTACATGAAGAAGGTGCCTTATGCTTCGGCAGTAGGATCTATTATGTATGCTGTAAGATGTACAAGGCCTGATGTGGCGTTTGCTCAGAACTTGGTCAGTAGATACCAACAGAATCCAGGAAAGTTCCACTGGACTGCTGTTAAGCATATTCTAAAGTATTTGAGGTATACGAAAGATATGTTTTTGGTATTCGGGGGTAAACCAGACACAGAACTGAATGTAACAAGGTTCTGTGATGCGTCCTGGCAATGTGATAAAGACGATACGAAGTCTCAGACGGGTTACTTGTTTGTCATCAATGGAGGAGCAGTTGACTGGAAGAGCAGTAAGCAGAAAACCATTGCTATGCATGCGACTCAATCAGAGTACATGGCTGCTTCAGAAGCTGCAATGGAAGCTGTTTGGATTAGGAAGTTTATTGGAGATCTTGGAGTGATGCCTTCAATTAAAGAACCTATTGATATATATTGCGACAATTCTGCTGCAATAATATTCGCCAATGACCCTGGAGTTATGAAAGACGCCAGACACTTTAAACGTAGATATCACTACGTTCGAGAACAAGTGGAAGCTCGAGAAATAAAATTAATAAAAGTTCACACAGATGATAACGTAGCTGATCCTTTTACTAAGGCTTTATCTAGGCCAAAGGTAGTTAAGCATGCCAAGGCAATTGGGCTGCAACTAGCTAGCGAATTCATGCAATAAATCTGTTGATTAGTATTTGGATAAAGGATGTAAGACATTATTGAATTGATGAAATAAAGAATGGATTTCGTTTATTTTCTGTTATTTAATTTTGTATCCTATTTTACATGTTTTAATCCATGAGCATTATGATGTTTCTAAATGTCCGTTGTCGATTAATAATATGGGAGTATTATTAAACTAAGACAATTCAAAATAGTGACAGAGTATACTTGAAAGTATATTGGTCAATTTTGGATGATATTTGATGGATCAAATATTGGACTTATCCCAACTATGTGATTTTACTTTATGGATCTTTGTCATTAAGTAAATCATAAATAGTTATCCTTAGACCTGAGATACCAGAAAACTGCATTGAATGTAGTGCATTTCTGTAAGGTAACCTAACGCTAAACGTAACTGGTAGTCATAAGGGTTATTTTCAGAAGTGTTGCGAAGTTCATGTGTTTTGCTTGTATTCGAAATGGGATTCGTTTCCTTCAAAATTTATTTTGAAGTATAAATACAACTGGGCCCCTCGGGGGAGTAGTAAGATGTTTGTGTGGCCACACCCAAATGTGTTTTGGTAATCTTGCTATATCCGTAAACGAGAAACAAAATAGTTAATGAAGGAATGACTTAGATTCATATCCTTATTAACAATGTATTTGAAATGAAAGGATAATAATAATGATGTAATCATTAAAAGGTTCTTGTCCAGGAGACCTTACCCGGTTTGTACTAGTGACATTGCTAGTGTAAC
The DNA here is from genome assembly GCA_025667525.1 of Glebionis coronaria. Lineage (NCBI taxonomy): Eukaryota > Viridiplantae > Streptophyta > Magnoliopsida > Asterales > Asteraceae > Glebionis > Glebionis coronaria. The sequence goes on from CM046881.1 coordinate 38,539,825, forward strand.
TAGACGCTAGTCAATGTGATCACGATATTAGAATTTTGTCCAAGTGGGAGCTGAAAGTTTATGGACTTAAAATTAATAGTCGTGAGATAGGATCGAACTCGGGATCACGGGATTGCACACATAACGTAAAGAGTTAATTTATTTATTAAATATATTTTATATATATTTATTAAATCGAACCAAAGCTTAACTAACGATCGTTGATAAATAAAAGTTAAGTTATAACGACCGTTATGGAATTAAATAGAAGCTAAAAGAAGGAAACAGGAAAAGTTCCGGAAGCCCTAGATGGGCCTTATGGGGCGTCGGCCTAAGGAAGAAAAAAAGGAAGGAGGAAAGATTTTCTTTCCTAATTGGGGTTTAGCTTGGAAAACAAGTTTTGTTAAGCCTATATAAACACCCCAAGGCCTTCATTATTTTTCACCCATCCCTCTCCCTTCTCTTCTCTTGATCGCCGGCCAAACACCCTTTTATTAGGGTTTTGGTTTTCGATTTTTCTATTAAAAATATATCTAGTCCTAGCCCCTCTCTAGGGTTGTTGGGTAGATATTCCATAAGCGTTGAAGCTCGGTTTGTTCGTGCTAGACTCACGGTTAACTCGTTGTATTACGTGTGTACAAGAGCGTGATATAATCTTCCTTTAGATTATATTCTTGGTGGTGTTCGTGATAAACCCTAGTTGCCATTCGTTCCGTCGTCTTGTGGATCTTGCTAGGATAAAGGTATGTAACTCTAATCTTGATTAATATAATTGTGTTAAATTAATGATCTTGTTAATCGCTTCCGCTATGCGTTCTTTGATCCATATTAGGGTTTTAAATAATTGTTATGAACTATATAAACCAACACAAGGTTCGCTAGTGTGTCTAAAGAGCCATTTATGGTGTTAACGGAGGGGATACCATATGGCAAGTCACCTCTTTCGAGTACTAATACTTTTGCGCCTTGTGAAAGTGTGGCTGCCAATGCACAGCTAGAAGTTCCACCCCCAACAATGATGTAATCGTAGGATGAAACTTCTGGTGCTTCGGTTGCATCTTTGGCAAATGTGGCATATGGAGCTGTAAATGAAAAGAGTGGTTAGTTTATGAAATATGAAAACATGCAAGACTTTAGTGAATGTGATAATTAAATTAAGTACCTTTTTCGGACGTCGAAGAAGAAGCAAAGAAGACAACGATTAGAGCGAATATAAATCGAGCTAAGTATGAACTAGGGTGTCTGTTACGAATGAAATCCATAATGGATCTTTTAACGGATGAATTCAATTGAATGAAATGGTCTATAAGATCATGAATGACCAACTAGTGTGAATGTTATTGATAAAATGCCTTAATTCTAGTGACGATCCACCTTCCCTTTGTAATGCAAAGTTAAGATTCATGTATTCCCTTATATAAGATAAACTACATATACCTTAGTATAATACATACTCAATTAACCAATTACAACTATCAATTTTTATCATTTAAAAAGAAAAACTCAATATTTAAAAATTAAATATCTCACAAACCGTTCATCCCTACGTAAAACAAAACATATCATCGTGACGAGAATTATATCATCTATCTATCGAGGGGCACATGCATATACTTTCGACGAACTTTTTTTCGACTTTTCTTTCTTAAGTCACGTCTGAAAGAATCATATATGATTCGTCACAGAACATATTTTCAGAAAATCATATATGATTCATATCGCGAATCATATACTACGTATGATTTTCTGAAAATCATATATGATTCGTGACGAATCATATATGATTCTTTCATATGTGACTTAAGAAAAAAAGTCGAAAAAAAAGTTCGTCAAAAGTATATACATGTGGCCCTCGATAGATAGACGGTTTAATTCTCGTTGCAATGGTGTATTTTTTTCGTTTGACGATTTACCGTTTGTGTGATATTTAATTTTTAAAAAAGTGGTAGGAAGTGAGTTATTAAAAACATAGGTGATTATAATTGGTTGAATAAGTTTATACTAATTTAATGGTTTACATATATCTTAAAAACACAGTTTTCACAACTTTTTTTAAAATTAAATATCTCACAAACGGTAAATCGTGAAACGAAAGAAAATACACCATTGGAACGAAAAGTAAATCATCTTTCTATCGAGGGGCACATGTATATACTTTCGACGAACTTTTTTTCGATTTTTTTCTTAAGTCACGTCTGAGAAAATCATATATGATTCGTTCACGAATCATATATGATTTTCTGAAATCATATATGATTCATATCACGAATTATGATTTCTGAAAATCATATATGATTTGTGATACGAATCATATATGATTTTCACTAACGTGATTGAGAAAAAAAAAAAAACGTTCGTCGAAAGTGTATACATGTGCCCCTCGTTAAAAAGATGATTTAATTCTCGTCAGGATGGTATGTTTCGTTTTGCGTGACGGTTAACGATTTGTGAGATATTTAATTTTTAAAAAATAGTTTTTTTTAAATAAAAAGAATAAATGGTTGTGATTGCTTAGTTGAGTTAATGCTAAAAAGAGGGTGCATGTTGAACTTTTTCCTGCAAATGTATCAACGCAGTTTGTCATTTATTCAATTTTAAGAATTTTTTTGAGGAAATATGTATGATAATATTCCTTATGTGTAGTGCATAGCGGGTTTCATGAACAACAAGCTAGCCTTTATTTTAAATATGACTAGCTTTTCAATTAAGAGACAGGTCCACTTGGGAGTCGGGTATGACACACTTTTGAGTCACGCAATATATTTTGTTTTCTAATGTGTTGAACTTTAAAGAGTGCAACCCAAAAGAAAAAAAGTGTTATTTATTTCTGTACGGTGCAACTCGTTAAAAAAAGATGTGTAACTCTCACCTTAAAATCCTAAGTCGTTCTATGTAAGGAATAAAGTGACTTATTTTTTGGCAAAACAGTTATCCGGTGAATATTCTGAAAAAAAATCAAAACTAGGAGAGTCCAAGAGCAAATATCGATTATAAAGGCGTTATATAATGTAAAACTACATCGGAACATAGAAAATAAAATTGATTTTTATGGTGTCAAGTAAATGAAGTTTACTTGAGAGACTGTTGCTCATTACTACTGACTATATAAATTTTTAGATTTTACCGTTATCGTAACGTAACAAGTTTAACAAACTCAAACTCCACATGTGATTATGTTAAATAAAAAAGCTTTTTAAACCTATGTGTAACAAAAACTAAGAGTAAGAAACAAGTTAATTTTGTTTTAAGTATAAACTTATTGCAAACATGTTAATGTTGTTTTAAATACGGGTAATATTATAATAAAAAGTAGTCATGTGTGTTAAATAGTAATCGTATTAGTAGAAGATTATATATGAATGTCATTATATAAAGGTGAGCGATGATGTATATTAACATTTCTAACTCTAACCTTTGGTGTCTGGTTTGTAAGTTTTGTATGTGCAAAGACTGTTTGTGACTAGTTCTCATTCTAGTCGGCTATATAAGTTGGAGAAGCAGCTAGGTTTCATAACTCGTTCTTAATTTATACCAACATTTTTGTTATCATCTTCTCTAGTCTGTCTAGTATTAGTATTGTGTTCTTGATCATCTTGATCAATAATAGTTTGGTGTTAATCTTGTTATTTAGAGATTGTATTGAGGATCTTTGTATGTGAATCTATATAGAAGTTGAATCCATTAGAGAGACAAATTATTTCTTTTGTATTGGTGATAGCACACTTTCGTCGACTTATCTTATTGATTAATAGTAATAAGACGTACATGGAAAGGTTGATTGGTGCTTCGACTTGTGTGTTGATATTGGTTACTAGCTTTAACATGGTATCAGAGCCATAATCATATAGCTTATAGGTTCTTGATCCTTTGTGAAATTAAGGTTTGGATAAGATTTCAGGATTTTGATTATGGAGGTATTCCTAGTGGTTTTTGGTGGTTGGATATTTGTTCTTGATGGTTGATCTGTGGTTCTTGGTGGTTTTGTAGGCTCAGTTTATTCAATTAGGGTTTTGTCTTAAAACCTTAATTATATTAAGAAAAAATTTCACGTTTGGTCCCTATCGTTTACCCCAAATATCAAGTTTGGTCCCTATCTCAAACTAAGTGCACAGATCGTCCCTATCGTTTACACTTTGGATCAAGAATGGTCCCTATGTTGGATGAGCGTTAGTTTTGCTCGTTAAGTGGTATGAGTGGAGGGGTATTTTGGACTTTTCCATTATCTATTTTTTCTTTTAACCTTTTTCTTTTCTTTCTTATATCTAACTCTCTCTGTCACACAATTTCATCCTCATCCATGTCAAAACCCAGATCTATTACAAAACCTTATCACACATTAATTCCACTTAGAAAAGGTGAAATGATTACAGCTGGGTACCAAGTACTCAAACAACAAGCACCTCCCAATCAAACTGCTACGAATGTGATGAGTTTGGTGAGGAGTGGAAGGGATGATCTTTTCATCAACTACTTCTCAACAAGATGTTATATTCACTACCTCAACTCGTACCAACTGATAAAATTTTGGCTGTGTATACCATGTATACCAGCTCAGGCACAATCGTGATGGATATGTGAGACTCGTTTTTAACATCAGTCATACAACTTGTGCCACAACTATCTTCAAGTGCCAGCCACCATTTTATCTCAAGCAACCTTTTAGTATCAGTTCTTGACTAAAAAGAGATCGAGGTGCCAAGCAAAGCATCAAGGTCATTAAACGTATTAGGCTAATTCGAAGAACACGACACCACCTTTCACAAGACCATCAAAAGACCCTCACCATCTCACAACCTCACTATCTCCACAGCCCGAACCATCACACGACCTAACACCTCACGAACTAACCATCTCCATGACCTATACACGTACTCACCATTCTCCACAACCACACCATCTCTACCACCTCAGAACCTCGCCACCTCCACAACCTCATTACCCATTTAAGATCCGAACAAGAACAATCTATCATCCACCCACCAGCCCATTACCTATTTAGCAAGAAAGAAGCCTCATTCCAATCGAACATGCATAAGAATATCAAGAACTCTCAAACCCATAACAAAACTAGATTTAAAGATCTTCAAAAGGGGTTTTGTTAATTATGTGGCTCGTGGGTTTGATAATGAGTTGACAGTGGAGACGAGACCTATAAAATTATGTGGCTCGTGGGTTTGATAATGGAGCAGCAGATCTTAAGGTGGGAGAGAGAGATAGGTGAGAGAGAGAGACGTGAGAGAAAAAAGAGAAAAAAAAAAATTAAACAAAAAAGAAAGGGAAGTGTTTGTATTTAATAAAACAAAAATAGTAAAAGACTAAACTACCCCTTCACTCCCAATAGATAACGAGCAAAACTAACGCTCATCTAACATAGGGACCATTCTTGATCCAAAGTATAAACGATAGGGACGATCTGTGCACTTAGTTTGAGATAGGGACCAAACTTGATATTTGGGGTAAACGATAGGGACCAAACGTGAAACTTTTTCTTATATTAATTTGGGGCATATTGTTCCGTGGGATTTTTTATGGTGATTATATGTTTCCCTTCTCTTGTTGACTAAGTGAAATGATGACGTATAGTCCCTAGTCGGGCTGGATAGTCCGACTCACTGGTACTACCAGCATCCATCAGGAATGGATTGGATACTTGTGCGATGTGCGCACATAGCCCATAAAGGCCGGTAAAGCCGTTGCCGTGCAAGAGGTTGATTACTTAGCCAAGTACTTGTCGCAGTGTGACAAGATCAGACCGAATATAACTTATATTATAGCTATATTCGCCTAAGAAAAAGAGATATATACTTGCCTTAGTTGGATAATGAAGATCAAGCTATTTCGAGTCATTATCTCTTCCTTAGGCCGCAAGAACAGGGAGCCCAACCTGGACTCTTTCGAGTATAAAAGGAACCCCTTCGGTTCAACAAAGGTACGATACACACAATACCCTAAACACTAATATACTCAAACCGATTACTTACTCTCACGCAAGAGCCTAATCGTGGGTGACAAACCCACGGTAAGCCTAACGATGTCTTTTTAGTGCGCAGGGTCCTAAAGCAAGTTTCACTTGGTGCGAGAGCCGGAGTCCACAAGACCCCAAATTAAGCCTGATTTTGGTTAAGCTCGGTATACCCCAACTTTTGCATCAACAAGTTGGCGCCATCCGTGGGACCCTTACTAAGCTCTAAAATGACGAAAAAAATGAAGGCCATCAAGGATCCTCGACGGTAGATGGCCGTATCACATCAGTAAATGTTACCCCTGGATCTGCCAGCGAGGCAAACACTCGGGACGTGAACAATCCCCCAGTTATAAGAACGGTAGGACTGTTCTCAACTCCCCTACTCGCCGCCGGGGAAAAAGACATCGAATGGAAGTCAACTCAGCCTCCTACCAATAAACAAAAAAGAAAGACGCCCCAAGAGGAGAGAGGGTAAGTCATCGCTACAAAGGCGCGCATGATAGAGGAGTATGTAGCTCATAACTTACAAGCGCTCATCCTTTTAGTAGCAAAACATGAAAAGATGGTAGAAGAATCAAAGCGCGCTAAGCATGCCTCATCCTCAGAAGGCAATCCGTCAGGATCAAGTGATAGTCCGTCTGGAAAATGTATGCGCGCAAGTTATTCCTCGGATGACCAAATCTTCTCACAACCTTGGAGAAGAGCCAGGAAAAACGCCTTTACGAGGCACATACAGCATTATGGAGACACCAGAAAGCGCCGCACGCCATTGAACGTGAAAACTTATGATGGCACGACGGATCCAAAAGACCACTTGAAAGTCTTTGAATCCCAGGAAGGCATCGAACAATGGCCAGAGCCCGTATGGTGTAATATGTTTAACTCCACACTCATAGGGAACGCGCGGACGTGGATTGATAGGCTTCCGCCGCGAATAGTCAACGAGTACGAAGTGCTGGGAAAAGCGTTCAAAAGAAATTATGTACAACAAAAAAGGCATGATAGGAGTGTTGTATCGCTCGCCAGGGTAAAGCAGCGCCAAGGCGAATACTTGGAAGACTTTCTAGAACGTTTCAAAAGCGAGTGTCCTCAAATAAAGGACTGCCCAGAAATTTTGAGAGTATCCTACTTCATGGCGGGGATACGGAACAATGACTTAATAAAGAAGCTTAATGAAAGAACGCCGGAAACCTTCGATGGAGTGCTGAGGCGGGTAAGGTCTTTCATACAAGGAGAATCAGCTGCTTCAGAAATAACATGAAGCACTTATGATCACAAATCTATTCGCATGCCCAATGAAGGACCCAACAATCAAGGAAAATATCCAAGCCCTGATTACGTAGGAAGGAGAAGGCAGGGGTGAGCTTATAACTCAATGTTTACCCCCTTAAGTTAACCCCAAGAGAAATCCTAGTGTCGGAAGGTGCGAGTTTCACAAGGCCAACGCAAATGACCACCACGGCCAAAAAACGCGCTAGTAATAGATATTGTGAATACCACAATGAGAGAGGGCACGCTATGAACGAATGTATTCAGCTGCAAAAGTATATCGAGAATAGAGTAAAGAAAGGTGAGCTAAAACACCTTGTCAAGGAAAACACGAAGGATGATAAAAAAAAGTCGCCAACGCGAACGTTTACATGGTGGAATCATGGCAACGAAGGACAAGGCAGAGGGTGAGCCAAAAATTCTCGAAGGGGAAAGATATTTCTTTTCCCCCACTCAATGCAAGGAACATCGCAGACGGCCCGCTAGTTATAGAAATAAGCATTGGTCAGCACAGCATACATCGTGTGTATGTGGATGGAGGTTCATCGGCAGAAATAATGTACGAACACTGCTTTCTAAAGCTTAACGCAGAAATAGAGAGCCAAATGATGCCTGCGACTTCCCCGCTCATCAGATTCAGCGGAGAAGCGGTATGGCCCTTGGGACAACTAGAGTTAGTAGTAAGAGTGGGAAATGATGAGCACTCGATGAAAGTCCCAATAAATTTTTTAATCATACGGTCGCCATCACAGTATAACGGGATCATAGGGCGACCAGCTATACTAGCAATGCGAGCGGTACCTTCTATGGCTCATGGTATGATGAAATTCCTACTTGATGGATGGGTCGCAACGATATTCAACATGGAAGTTACACCCCCAGAATGCAATGCGATCACAGAACCGCCTAGGGTCACGTTGGAACCAAAGGTGGACTCACCACCAAACTTGAAGGTAGCAATACATCCGCATTACCCGGATTAGGAGATAACGATCGGAGGGACATTATCTGACAAAGGGAAGACAGACATGTGTCGCGTCTTGAAGGATAACCTAGACGTCTTTGCATGGGAACCCAAAGATATGACGGGGGTGCCAAGGTAGATAGCTGAACATAAGCTTCAGATCCGAGAAGGATACCCTCCAGTTAGGCAAAAGAAAAGAGGACAGGCCCCAGAGCACAACAAAGTAATACTGGACGAGGTAAAAAAGTTGGTGGAGGCAGGAATCATGAGGGGAGTTTACTATCACGACTGGCTCGCTAACCTGATAATGGTAAAGAAACATGGTGGCAGCTGGCGCATGTGCGTTGATTTCACAGGCCTCAATAAAGCTTGTCCCCAAGATTGCTACCCACTCCTAGAAATATATTGGAAGGTGGAATCATTGTGCGGATACCCCTTCAAATGCTTCCTGGATGCATACAAGGGATACCATCAGATACAAATGGCAGAAGAAGATGAGGAAAAGACATCATTCCATACCAGCCAGGGTGTGTACTGTTACACAAAAATGTCGTTTGGACTAAAGAACATAGGGGCCACGTATCAACGACTGGTTGATAAGGCATTTGAAAGCCGAAAAGGGCAAAATTTAGAGGTATATGTCGACGACTTGGTAATAAAGAGTCATACGGAGAGCGAGCTTATTCAGGACATAGAAGAAACATTCTCTACCCTCAGAAGGATAAACATGAAGTTAAACCCAAATAAGTGCACTTTTGGGGTGACAGAAGGCATGTTCCTAGGATACATGATTGACCCCAACGGAATTAAACCCTGTCTGGAGAAAACAGACGCGGTTATTCAACTCCAGAGACCAAAGACGAAAAAGGAAGTGCAGTCGCTAAATGGGAAGCTTGCAGGATTAAACAGGTTCCTGTCCAAGTCAGCAGAAAAGTCGCTCCCCTTATTTAAAACACTTAAAAAGTGCATTAAGAAATGAGACTTCAATTGGACGAAGGAAGCGGAAAAGGCCTTCGAGGAATTAAAGGCGCATTTAGCTTCGCTCCCCATGTTAGTCGCGCCACGACCTAAGGAAGAGCTGATAATATATTTATCCGTAACGCATGGAGCGATCAGCGCGGTGCTAATGACGGACAGGGACAATGTGCAAACTCCAGTGTACTTTATAAGTAGAGCGTTACAGAGCTCAGAGCTAAATTACACCCCGATGGAGAAATTAGTGCTCGCGCTAGTGTTTGCAACAAAAAGGTTGCGCAGATATTTCCAAGCGTACCCGATAGTGGTGATAACGGATCAACCGATAAAGCAGGTGATCTCAAAACCAGATGTCACAGGCAGGTTCCAAAAATGGAGTGTTCTAATGGGGGAACACAATATTACCTACATACCTCGCAACACTGTGAAAGGACAAATTCTGGCGGACTTTATCATTGAAAAGCCAGAGGAGGGCGCTCAGGGGCTAGATCAAAAGGAAGAAGATCAAGCCCCGTGGATCTTGTTCACAGATGGGTCATCCTTCATAGATGGACCAGCGCGGGACTCATACGCACCGATCCAGAAGGAATGGAGTTCACATAAGCATTACATTTTGAATTCACATCCACAAATAATGAGGCAGAGTATGAAGCGCTGATAGGAGGGCTCAGAATCGCAGCAAGAATGGGCGTGCGCAATCTCGAAGCAAATGTAGATTCTCGGCTGGTAGCAAACCATATACTTTGTGATTATGAAGCAAAAGAGGATAATATGGTGCAGTACTTGCAAAAAGCCAAAGCATAAATTGAGGGGTTCCATAGGTTCCAGATACGCCAAGTACCCATGGGGGAGAACAAGAAAGCAGATGCACTTAGCAAGATAGCTTCCACCAGTTTTGTGCACCTATCGAAACAAGTCCTGGTGGATATCCTAAAGGACAAGTCAATCAAAGAACAAGAGGTCGCGTCGGTCGTAGAGGAAGAAGCCCCTACATGGCAGACAATTCCAAGAATCTCTTCTTGAGGTGTGATGTCAGCGTCACCTGTTGCGCTGCTAGATAACTTGCCTCATCGGCCAGGACAATGTCACTCATCCCTTCAAGTACTACCTTTCGGCCGGGGGGCACAATGTTGTCTAGAAAGCTTGCACAGTCAAATGCACTTGTGAGATCGGATGATACAGGGAGCTCCCAATCAAGGGCGAAGGTATGATTCTGGGCGAACGTATCCCCTCCCGCTGATGAAGCCTCTTTGTGGGGGGAGGATGTTGTCTTGACTTTTGTAGAAGATCTTTCCTGTTCATCACTGCTGTATAAAAGTAATAGTTAGACGGACGTTTAAAGTATAATCACGTAGAAATGCAGCGAAGAATGTATAGTTTACGCTACCATATAGAAGAAAATGGTTACCTCAGATTGATGGTTGTGGGGGGAGTACGTGGAGGGGTCTTTGCAAGGTTCTCTTCAAACTCTTCCTTTGTAGTGTGCACCCCTGTCCAGGAGGGACCAACCCTGGTGCGTGCGACTTTGTGTGGCGATAATGGGGGGCTTCTGCGTCTTTTTCCTAGAGAGATGATGTTCTCTTCCTCAAGCTCAGCCGTGGTTTTTTCAGCATCCCTGGTATACTCATTTGAAGACAGTCAGGAACTGAGAAAGGGCGGGGGTTGTTGTTGTACGGGTGGCTGTTGTTCCAACTGTTGACCTGGTGGAGATGACGGTGGTTCGTCAGCGCCAGTGCCTTCACTCCCTTGGGCGATAGATGGCTCCTCAATCTCTAAGTCCATGGTATTCTTCTGCGCACGATCACGGAGTGATTCTTCATTTTCCTGTTGAGGACGAGAGTACACCAGCAAATTTTCAGGAAACGCACCACGGACAAGGTCAAGAACATCCATAACTGCGAAAAGAAGCAAACTGAAAATAGGGAAACATATTTTAGTATCCTAATATTCGATGGTACTTACATAAGGTTATGATGAAGGCAGGAAGGACCACTAACCCTGGCCACTCTCTCTGCAAAACACTATTACCATGTGCTCACCACAGATGACTACGTGGCTTAGGCCAAGAGTGACTAACACACTCTCCAGGTAGGGTTGCACCGGAATGGGGTTGTTGTTCAGAGTCTCCGCATCTGCAGCGTTGTAGGAGTCGGGGCCACGTAGGGGGTCCTTCCTCACGGTGTCAGCGGTCAAGAATGGAAAGTGAAAGGGAAAGGCAGCGTCGTCGACCCAGAAGAATCCGTCGGTCCAATTCCTTAAGGAATCTATCTTTCCATCAAAACATTGCATACCACCCTTTCGCTTAGCAAAAGACACCCAACCATTGGCTAAATTCCATTGGTAGAGTACGCGGAAGAGATCTACTATGGGTTCTATGTCTAGGGTGCGGCGGTTTATTTCGAAATTCAAAATTTTCGTTGCCCCTATGCAATGTAGTTGGGAGACATGGGTTTCGTAGTGTATTACTACGCTCAGAAGAAAGCGCGACATAGGTATACGCTGGTTTGCGTAATCAAAATAACGGGTGTACAACCCTATCTTCCCTGCGGGGAACTGACTTATGTTATGTTGTGGGTTAGGAACTTCTGGGTGCAGATAATCGTGTATGTAGAACTTAGAGGTAAATTTATCTAGTTGAACAATGGTCAAAATGGACGGGGTGTCGGTTAGTTGTTTCACCATGGTGTTGTGTATACAAAATAGTGGTCGCGCGGATTACCTTAATATAAGATCTGGTGATGATGAATGATAGAGGCGTTAATGGTGGTTTGAATGTTTGTAGATGGTAAAGAGTCAAAAGGAGGCGTGATGGGTTTATACAGGCTTCCTAAGTTTTACTTCATGTTCAGATGTGTGCCACGTATCCCCCACTTGCTACTCTAACAGTAGAATATGAAGGGGTAACTATGACGTGGAAAGCACTTTTCCCGAGTTCCAAGGAGGTTAGGTGAAAGAGGGGATGTTTTTCTTCTTGGCGGGAATGTTTGAAATCTGAGTTTATGCTTGGACTATGCGACTATTTAGGTTTGATTATAGTCTATTAGCCGTGGATTAGACCTGTGACCATTAGACTAGGGGGACATGATAACGTATAGTCCCTAGTCGGTTTGGATAGTCCGACTCATGGGTACTACCCGCATCCATCAGGAATGGATTGGATACTTGTGCGATGTACGCACATAGTCCATAAAGCCCGGTAAAGCCGCTGTCACGCAAGAGGTTGATTACTTAGCCAGGTCCTCGTCGTAGTGCGACAAGATCAGACCAAATATAACTTATATTATAGTTATATTTGCCTAAGGAAAAGGGATATACACTTGCCTTAGTTGGATAATGAAGATCAAGCTATTTCGAGTCATTATCTCTTCCTTAGGCCGCAAGAACAGGGATCCCAGCCTGGAGTCTTTCGAGTATAAAAGGAACCCCTTTGGTTCCACAAAGGTACGATACACACAATACCCTAAACACTAATATACTCAAACTGATTACTTACTCTCACGTCGAAGCCTAATCGTGGGTGACAAAGCCACGGTAAGCCTAACGGTGTCTGTTTAGTGTGCAGGGTCCTAAAGCAAGTTTCACTTGGTGCAAGATCCGAAGTCCACAAGACCCCAAATTAAGCCTAATTTGGGTTAAGCTCGGTATACCCCAACTTTTGCATTAGCATGAATCAAGAAGGGAGGGGGTGTAAGTCATCCACTAGTTTGTTATTGATGTTTACATGCTTGGTAACACAGTTGCCCCCTTCTTCATATTCTTTATTGTTTGTTTTATTTTCTGTATGTGTTTGAATCGTGTTTGCTCTGCCCTTGACCTGCCATCGTAAGTTGTTCGGAAGCCTCGGAACTAACTAGCATTTTTTATTCGCGTAGTTTTTGTGTGTGTGCTTGTTTTATTTTCTTTGTTTCTTTGTTTATTTAGTTTGTTATTCTTCTTGTGTTGTTGTTATCTATTTTCTGGTATTATGGTTGATTATGAGGTGTTGATTAGTGGTTTAGATGCTGAACCGTTTATATTTTCATAATAATAATCGTTATAATCCTCCTATTGTGAATGTTAAACTTACTATTACTAAGATTTACAAAATGTGGTGTACGACTATGATGATTGCTGTAACTTGTAAAAATAAGATGGGTTTTGTGGATGGTTCTTGTGTTAGACCTGCTACTAGTGTTGTTCTTGCCAACAAGGAGATAGGTGTAATGCAATTATGGTAGGTTAGATTCTTAGGTCTTTGTCTCTTAATTTGTATATTTATTAAGTTTATTCTAGAATTGTTTTTAAAGTGTAGATGAATTAAAAGAGACTTAAGATAAATTGAATGGTTCTGTGATTTTTTATGTTATTCCTAATATAAATGGCTTAAAAAGGTTAATTGTATGTTTTCGGTTATTATCATTAGTTGAATTCATGATGGAAAGAATTTTATACTCTTACTTTATTACATGCTTGTATTTGTGCTACTCAAGAAGGTGTTCTTATGCACAATCAACTTGCTAGACTTATGCAGTTTTTAATGGGCTTAAATGATGTGTATCAAAAATTTATAAGTAATATTCTTGCTAGAGAACCTTTACCTGATGTTAAAGATGCTTTCAATGTGATATACAAGGATGAATCGCATAGGGGACTTCATCCTGTATCTAGATCAGGGAAATAAGGTTCAAGCTACTATGTTTGTGATGAAGACTAACAATTTTAAGGGTAATGTTTGCTTAGCATAACTGATATTTCTTGTCTTAACCTTACTATTTATCATCCCAATGGTACAATCGCTAAGACCTTTGTTACTGATAATCTTATATTGTCATCTAATGTGGTCTTATTTGATGTTCTTATGGTTCTTAAATACTATGTTAGTCTTATGCATGTTCATAAGTTGATTAAGGATAGCAAGTTGTTTGTTTTTTTGATGAGCATTAGTATTGTATTCATGATTTAATATGGTTAAAACTATGGGTATTAGTAATGAATCTGGTGGTTTGTATGTGTTTGATGAGGATAATATAGGTAAGACTACGTCTGATTTGTCTAATTATGCTTTTGTTTGTAATGTATCTACGCAACTTTGGCATAGAAAACTTGGTCATCCATCTGACCAAGTCTTGGTTATCCTTATTAAATCTGTTGGTCATACGTATGATAATCATGTTTCTCCTTATGACATATGTCACGTGGCCAAACATACTAGAGAACATTTTCTCTTGAGTAATCATGTCTGTAACATTGAGGAGTTGGCTCATCTTGATCTGTGTCATCCTCAAAGGGTTCTAAGTAGGGATAGATATAAGTATTTCTTTATTGTTATAGACGATTCCAATAGACATGTGTGGGCATGTCTTTTTTAAACTAAGGATGAAGTTAGGTATCACGTTGAAAGTTTTTTTTTAATTAATTAAGAATTAGTTCAATAAAAAGGTGAAAGTGTTCATGTCTGATAAGGGTACTGAATTTACGAATAACAAACTTTTTTATATTTTTTTCATGAAAATTGTATGATTCATCAAACCTCTTGTGCTCACACACTTCAATAGAATGGTATAACAGAAAGAAAATATAGACATGTTTTGAATGTTTCTGTAGGTCTTTTGTTTCGGGAGGAATTGCCCTCAATATGTGGTCCAAGTGCATTTTAATTGTTGCATATCTTATTAACATGATTCCGTATTCTCTCTTCTCTGGATTGCTAGCTACCTATTAGTTTATGTAAAAGAACATAGTCTCTTTTATATTAGGTGTTTTAGGTGTTTGTGTTACTCTACTATTCTTTATAATCATGATAAGTTCTGTTTTAGGTCTGAAAAAATGTGTTCTTATTGTTTTTTTAGTGTTAAAAAAAATCTTATAAATTGTACAATCTTGAAAATAAAACTTGCTGCTTATCAAGAGATGTGGTGTTTTATGAAACTATTTTTCCTTTCAAAATGTAGTCAAATTCTTTGGACAGTCAAACTTGTGTTTAAATTGAGTATGATGTGAACTTATTAAACTCTTTTTATAACACTGATTTCGTTAGATTATTGATTTCGTTGTTGATCAACATGTGATTGTATCAACTAAAAATTTGCTTAGCATAATTGATTTTTCTTGTCTTAACCTTACTATTGATCATCCCAATGGTACTATGGCTAAGTTCATTGCTATTGATATTCTTACATTGTCTTCTAATGTGGTCTTATTTTATGTTCTTATGGTTCTTGAATACTATGTTAGTCTTATGCATGTTCATAAGTTGATTAAGGATGGAAAGTTGTTTGTTGGTTTTGATGAGCATTAGTATTGTATTCATGATTTGAATCTGGTTAAAACAACTGGGACTGGTAATGAATCTGGTGGTTTGTATGTGTTTGATGAGGATAATATAGGTAAGACTAAGTTTGATTTGTCTAATTATGCTTTTGTTTGTAATGTATCTATGTAACTTTGGCATAGAAAACTTGGTCATTCCTCTGACCAAGTCTTGGTTATCTTTATTAAATCCGTTGGTCTTATGTATGATAATCATGTTTCTCCTTATGACATATGTCACATGGCCAAACAGACTAGAGAACATTTTCCCTTCAGTAATCACAAGTCTGTAACTTTGACGAGTTGGCTCATATTGATATGTGCGATCCTCACAGGGTTCCGAGTAGGGGTGGATATAAGTATTTCTTGATTGTTGTAGACGATTCTAGTAGACATGTATGGACATATCATGTTTAAACCTAGGATGAAGTTAGGTTCTATGTTGAAAGTTTTTTTAATTAATTAAGAATCAATTCAACAAAAAGGTGAAAGTGTTCAGGTCTGATAATGGTACTGAATTTACGAATAACAAACTTATTATATTTTTTCATGAAAATTATATGATTCATCAAACCTCTTGTGCTCACACACCTTAGTAGAATGGTATAGTAGAAAGAAAACATAGACATTTTTTGAATGTTGCTATAGGTATTTTGTTTCATGGGGAATTCCCCTCAATGTGTGGTCTAAGTGTATTTTAATTGTTGCATATCTTATTAACATGATTCTCTATTCTCTCTTATGTGGATCTCTCCCTACCAATTAATTTATGGAAAAGAACCTAATCTCTTTTATATTAGGTGTTTTGGGTGTTTGTGTTACTCTACTATTCTTTATACAAATGATAAGTTCTGCTTCATGTCTGAAAAAATGTGTTCCTAGTGGTTCTTTTAGTGTTAAAAAACTTATAAATTATATAGTCTTGGAAATAAAACTTGCTGCTTTTTAAAAGATGTGGTGTTTTATGAAACTATTTTTCCTTTTAAAATGTAGTCAAATTCTTTGGATAGTCAAACTTGTGTTCAAATTGAGTCTGATGTGAACTTATTAAACACTTTTTATAATAATGATGTCATCACACCTGAAAAACCCAATGATGATGACGGAGATGCTCCTAGTGGTGATGGAAATGTGATGGCCCCTAATATTTATAACATGGTCCCCTTCCTGTTAATGAGGAGGCAACCTTTACAACATCCATAGGATATTCCAGTCATATATCTGAGGGTAGTATGTTCAGTATTAATGATTTTGGTTCTACTGGAGAGGAGCCACATACTCTAAGGAAATCTAGTATGTAGGAAATGTTCCTTCCAAGTTTAATGGTTTTGTTCTACCTAGTAATAAGAAAGTATGATATTGAGAATCTTGGTAGTTATGTAAATTTGTCTTCTATGAATATGTGATTTGCTTCTAGTCTTATTTAATCATCTAAACCTAAGAGTTTTTAAGAGGCTTTTTAAGATAAGAATCAGATATAGGCTATGAATAACGAAATAAAAGATTTGCATAGAAACAATACTTGGATTCTCACTAATTCGCATGTTAATAGAAAAACTATTCCTATAAATAATTAAATAAAATTAAATACAAGTCTTCTGGTGTCGTTGAAATATCTAAGGCCACACTTGTAGCTAAGGGTTTTGGAGAAATGGAGGAAATAGAAGGTGAAGAGACCTTTACTCCTATGGTTAAGAAGGTTACTATTATGATCTTATATTAGTCTAGCTGATCAAAATAGTTGGCCTTTGTATCAACCGGATGTGAATAATGTTTTTCTATATGGTGACTTACAAAAGGATGTTTACACGGATGTGACTCTTGGGTTTTATGTAAGCCCGAGACTAGTGTTTGTAAGCCTGCTAAGTTTTTTTATAGACTTAAATAAGCTCCTAGACAATGGAATGATAAATTGACTAGTGTTTTGAAAGAACATAGGTTTAGGCAGAATATAAATGATTATTCTTTGTTTGTTAAGGATGATCAGCGTTTTTTTCTTATTCTTCTTGTGTTTGTTAATTTCATAGTGATAACCGGGAATAATGAATTAGAGATTGAAAATTTTAAAGTATTTTTTGCTTCAAAGTTTCAAATTTAAGATATGGGAGTTTAAAAATGCTTTCTTAGAATTGAAGTTTTTGATAATAAGCATGGGTTGCGTTTGTCTCAAAGGAAGTATTGTATGGAGTTTTTATGTAAATATGGCTTACTTGCTTACAAACCTGCTGCTATTCCTATACAGAAGAATGTAAGTTTAATTCATGATGAAACTAGTAAGGATAAAAGCTTAAAATTTTGACCTCTTATAAAAAGCTCGCGGCTAAGTTGATATATATTTTTATTACTTGACCATATATATATATATATATTTAATGTTGTACATCGTTTATCACAACATATGCACTCTCCCTTACAGTCTCATTTTACTATAGCTTTGAGAGTGTTGAGGTATGTGAAAGAAAGTCCTGGTTATCGTATTCAGTTTTATCATGGTAAGAATGTAAGTATGCATGCCTACTCTGATGCTGACTGGGCTAATGTTTAATGACAAGAAAATTTGTGGCACGCTTTTGTGTAAATTTTGTGGTAATCTTGTTTCTTGTAACAGTAAGAAGCAGGCAACCATCTCTAGATCTTCAACATAAGCTGAGTATAGACATGATATCTACATCTTGTGAGACAATTTAGATTACTCACTTGTTGAAGGATCTAGGATTGAAGGTTCTGCTTCCAATTCCATTGGATAGTGATACCAGTTATGTATTCAAATTAATTTTAATCGTTTGTTTCATGAAAAGAAAAAACATTTTGAGATTGATGTGTATTTGATTAGGGATAAAATTGATCATAGTGTGATACGTACCGTAAAGATCAATTCACTTAATAATGTTTTTGATCTTTTTTCAAAGAGTTTGAGTATATCTCAACATAGGTAGTTCTGCTTGATGTTGAATAGGACTAATATGCTTAGAGTATGAGTTTGGGGAGGGGTGTTGGATAGTAGATTGACTTTGTTCAAATTCATACTTGAGATAATATTATTGTTAATTTTCTTAACTCTAACCTTTGTTGTTTGGTTTTTATGTTTTGTGTGTGTAAGGACTCTTTGTGACAAGTTCTCATTATAGTTGGTTGTATAAGCTAGAGGAGCAGCTAGGGTTTCATAACTCGTTTTTATTTACACTTACATTGTTTATCATCTGATTTAGTCTATTTAGTATTAGTATTGTGCTCTTGATCATCTTGATTAATAAGTGTCTGGTATTAGTCTTGTTATTGAGAGATTGTAGTGAGGATCTTAGTATGTGTGAATGTGTATAAAAGTTGAACCTATTGAGAGGACAACTTATCATTCTTTGTATTATTGTTAAACACAATTTGTGAAATTATCTTATTGATTAATAGGTTTAAAAAGTACATAGAGAGGGTGGTTGAGTGCTTAAATCTGTGTGTTGATATTGGTTTAGTTCTTACACATGCATATGAAAATATCTAACCATCTTTAACTTAACCGTTATTCCCACACCACATCTCATATATTGTCACCTTAACAAATATTATCAAATTAACATTTAACCGTTATCAAATTAATAAATATTATTAACTTAACATTATCATTAGCATCACTTGCCCGTTACTCATACCAAATTTATTGTGTGTTGATATTGGTTTAGTTCTTACACATGCATATGAAAATATCTAACCATCTTTAACTTAACCGTTATTCCCACACCACATCTCATATATTGTCACCTTAATAAATATTATCAAATTAACATTTAACTGTTATCAAATTAATAAATATTATTAACTTAACATTATCATTAGCATCACTTGCCGGTTACTCATACCAAATTTAAGACAATCAAATAATATCAAACTTTGTTCAAAAAAAAAATAATATCAAACACATAATTGTTAACATAAAATATCATAGAGAAAAATAGAAATTTTCGTTAACTTAACCATTATAACAAAACAATTTACATCCGAATTCGATACATTGAAAGGTTTTAATTAACTTAAAAGAGACAATTACATTACTTAGCTATTACATACCAAATCAAACATAAATCTCTTGATTACTTGCTATTATCACTCATAAAGGATGTTGACATGATGAAAGTAACCTATCATATAATTTCAGCTTTGATTTTGTGACCCTCAACTTACAACAATGATTTGTACATAGGAAGAACATCAATCTTTTATAATCCACAAGCTTTTTTAGTCGTTTTTCCTTTTGGTACATCTTAAACAACAAGTCTTTGTAGCATTCACTTACAAGATCTTCATCCAAAAAATAAAAAACACCACAAAATAACATGTTGCAAATCGCTCGCTCGAATTCATTGTTGTTGTCGTTTGTACAGTTAATCGGCTGTCACATTTAATAAGGTATTTAATCTTACCACCAATTAATGTTGATTCTAATGATGACCAAGATGGCATGATTTAACTTTTATGATTTTTTGGACTGTTGGAGATATTGGGGAAGTGGGTTTTATATAATTAGGGGTTAAAAGGGTGGAATATGTAAAAAAAAGTTAAAGTGTACGGGGTAAATATGACATCTATATTGAAATAATGTCATGTCATGAAATTTGTTAATCGGTGTTACATTAAGGAAAATAGCAAAGTATTTTCATTCTTTAGAAGGAAGATTAATATTTAATTTGATGCTTACAAATGAGAAAATAGATACTACGATGCTTTTTAAACCATTAACCTAAAGAAAATAATGCTTCTTAGGGAATAGAATAGTTGCGTAAATATTAATGGAACACTTCTATAAGCAAATTAATCAGGCGTTTAATACTCGTATTGTCCTAACATTATTATCTTACAATAAAAGATATTTAATAGAACATTTGTTTTATGAGTTTTACTTATATATTTTAAATAGTGAATATTTACTAAATAACAATTAAAAAGATTCATAAACAGATAATTCGGGACGGTAGAAGAAGTATCAACTCACCAACCGTTTTATATCTGCATGTAGACAATTCCTCGTGTATAAAGCTATATATCACTCTATGTTTCTTTTTTCAAATTTGCATCGCTAAATGTCAAACTTTGCATATAGTTTTATGCTATATATCTAGTTAGCTTACCATGACTTTTAATATTTTACATTGTTTTGTCTGCATTAAAGGGCTACTCGATTATGCTAGGACGCCATTTTGTTTTTGTTGTTGTTGATGTATTAACACAAAAAAAAACAATCTTATGCATTCTTGAAAAGTTTAAAACCAAAGGTTTCATAATTTTTTATAGCTTTACACTTTTATGGTTTTACTTGAAAAATCATGCATTGAAAATCAACACGTTTTTATTTTTTTGCATTTGATATCTTTGATTCCTTGCACCTGAGGCGGTTGGGCTTCTGAAGAGAATTTAACGCGTTATGAATAGCAATGTTACATCTAAATCCACAAATGTGGTTTTTATAGAAATAGCTTTGCAATCTAAAAAGAGTTTGCGGCGCAATTTGTTACTTGTTTGCTTACTACATCAATATAAGTAGATTGTTCATAACAATTGTGTGAAATTATATTATCACGAATTAGTTTTGCAAACGATGCCTTTTTAATTAATCAAGGTTGATCAGGAAAGGAGCACCAATTTGCTACATCGCAAAATTAAGCTTCCTAACTAACCAAAGAAGTTTAAACTACCAAGGCTATGTTTGGCGCGTGAACTTATTAAAGTATAGCGTAGCATGAGCTTGTTATTCTTTTTAAAAAATAAGTTACTATTAAAAATAAGTCTCGTTTGGCTGACAAAGCTTGAAAAAGCTTGTTAAAAAATATGCTTGTAAATAGCATGCTAGCTAAAGTAGCATGTAAAAATAAGCTCAAACTACATGCTCCAGCATCCAGCTCTATGCTCTAGTGATCCGCTTCAGGTCTTAAGAATCCAAACATACCCTAAATCAGATTAATTTTATTTAATTAAGCTTCCTAACAAACGAAAGAAGTTTAAACTAATAAATCCGATTAATTTTATTTTCACTTGCAATCAAGATAATTAATCCTAACCATTTATTACCTAAAATTAAATTTTATAAAAAGAACACGGAGAGACATTGTTTGCAAAATGTCCAAAAATTGCGAAAAAACGATAGAGGAACTAAGATTATAAATTTGATAAAAAATATTTCTTAATAGTGATATTTCACTAGTGATAAAAATAATGAAATATTACTAGTGATAACAGAATGAAACATCACAAGTTGTATTTAATAAACATAGTTATAGTGTAATATCACCAATGATATTCATTATTTTATCACTAGTGATATTGCATTGTTTTTTTCAGTAATGAAATATCCTCACTGATAAAAATCAGTTCGAAAAATATACAACATTAGTCCCTCCGCCAAATTTTTGAAATTTTTGGACTTTTTGGCAAAAATAGTCCCTCCGTATTTTATTTAAAATCTCACGTTAATTTTCACCTTTCGATCAAACCAAAATAGATGATGAAGATTCGTCCCTTTGCTTGTGAGAAAAAATAAAGTTGCAATTAAACTTTTATCAACTTTTATATAAGAAAAGTAAACGTGTCTTATGGATTATTGAATAATTTTGTTATTTTCCGATTAGTTAAAGTTAATATAATTAACAATCAAGTTCAAAATCTTTTTAACAATAATATTACTGGGATAACTATAATTATTGGAATAACTAAATTAAATTAATAAAGTTAAAACTTGTAAATTCTCAATTCTTACAATTATTGGAATAATTATAAATTTAAATTTAATAAAACAAATTTATTATTATTACTATTGCTACTATTTTTTTTAACCATCACTTTATTAGAAACAAAAAGGGATTTATAACAAATTGGATGGGAGTCGAGATACTATCTGCTGTTACTACTATTATAATTAATATTATTATTTCTATTATTATTATTTTTTTACTATGAACCATCACTTTATTAGAAACAAAAAGGGATTTACAACAAATCGGATGGGAGTCGAGAAACTATCTGCGCTCCCACCCCTTTAGCAATGGCAAAACCTATTCTATGGAAAATATGTACAACAGCGCGCGCTCCAATGTCTTGAGCCTTAGAAAATCTCTGGATCCGCGTCAGCAACACAACTACATCTTCCTGTAACTCACCTAGAGAAGAAACAGAGAAAGGAAGAAACCCATATCTGAGAGCTGCACACTTATCCAAATACTTGCATCATTTACGTTGTGCAACATCAATCACAGCTCGGCCAGGTACAAAGTCATTCATCCCCGTACGAGTCAAAGGAGAAGAACGAGTCAGATCAACACACACATCTTTACCTCCATCCCAAGAATAAAACAAAATATCTGTCGGACGTAAGACATTATCAAGTCCTCCATCTAATCCAATATTAACTTCTTTTCCGACAGATATCCCTGAACGATAGCATATATCAGCAAGAGTATCACGTATCAAATTGTGACGATGCTTAATCCCAACGATACCAGCACACAATACCGCATGATCCCCAAATATATCCCCATCAAATACTCTCGAGAGGGCTTCGAAACAGAGAACAAGGGAATACCTAAGCGATAACACAAAGCACATCGATAAGTCCTCCCATTCATAGTCTGACCCAACCCCGAGATAGGAACCGTCCTAAGCTAATCAGAAGTATGATCCTCCCTCTGAGATGCCCATAAAGCCATTTGTCGAGCAGATAAAGCGAAAGTGGATTCTGCATTCTTAATAACCCGAGCAAAATATATATCTGCCATTTTCTTCATGATTTTGGGGGCAGCGACTTCACTCGGATTACTTAGAAAATCAATATCCATAACCGAGTTAAACACACGTAAGGCATCATCAAACTGGAGTCCATAAGATCTAATATCAGTGTGTCCATAAGATCAAACTGGGTTGTTATTATTATTATTATTATTATTATTATTATTATTATTATTATTATTATTATTATTATTATTATTATTATTTTATATAAAACCATCACTTTTATTAGAAACAAAAAGGGATTTACAACAAATTGGATGGGAGTCGAGATACTATCTGTGCTCCCACCTCTTTAGCAATGGTAAAACCTATTCTATGGAAAATATGTACAGCAGCGCGCGCTCCAATGTCTTGAGCCTTAGAAAATCTCTGGATCCGCTTCAGCAACGCAACTGCATCTTCGTGTAACTCCCCTAAAGAAGAAAAGGAGAAAGGAAGAAACCCATATCCGAGAGCTGCACACTTAGCCAAATACTTGCATCGTTTACGTTGTGCAGCATCAATCACAGCTCGACCAGGAACAAAGTCATTCATCCCCGTACGAGTCAAAGGAGAAGAACCAGTCAGATCAACGCACACATCTTTACCTCCCTCCCAAGAATAAAACAAAATATTTGCCGGATGTAAGACACTATCAGGTCCACCATCTAATCCAATATTAACTTCCTTTCCGACAGATGATATTATTATTATTATTATTATTATTATTATTATTATTATTATTATTATTATTATTATTATTATTATTATTATTATTATAAACTTCACTTCATTATAAAACTAAGATATTATAATTATTTGATTTTTATTTTTATTATTATTTGTTAACTCATTATTGTTGAACATTTACTTAAAGTTGGATGTGAGTCGAGACATTAATTACGCTTCCACCTCTTTCGGAATACAAAAACCCACTTTATGAAAATAAATGTGCCACTATTAACATTATTGGAGTGACTAATAGAAAGAGACTTAATACACGAGGGAGTATCCAAATCATCCTTATCAAATTCTACGAATGTCGAGAACGCATATGAACTTGTATCTATTATTTGTACATATTGACGAATACTTCCTATTTTTCTTTTCCACGACATTGTGCAAGGCTACCCCCGAGGACCAGAATCCACCCCAATACCAACAAAGGGAGAGATGTCGGTCACATCTAAACATGCATCATTACCTTGATGCCAATTAAATAGTAAAAGGTCTTTTGGTCTTAAATCTTTCCCATCCTTTGAGAGAAAACCCATTTTAGATTCCTTACGTACTATGGTCCCGAATTTGAAACATATGTCAACAAGAATAGCACGCAATAAATTATGCATGAACTTCACACCACCTCACCCTAGTGTGGAATCCTAAGATTCCTAGATCTTTAGGCTGCTAGGAACACATAACATTAACTTGATTGAACAAGACGGAATAGAATGAAACATGTTAAACAAGGTGTATATGGAACGAATAAGATGAAAATTCCCCAATGATTTCTTGTATTATTACTAACAAACAACCTCTAGGCGTGTATACATTAATCCCACGCCTAGAACACACATTTGATTTAGGTTTACATTATGAATGAAAGTTATAAAAAAACCTAAGACCCATTGGTTCCTTTAAAAGTGCAAGGAACAGGGATTATACCAAAGATAATATCAAATAAACATGTAAATCTTCTATTTGAATAAACCATATTCTGAATTCTTATCAAAATAAGAATCCATAGCTGGCGAAATAAGTCTTCGCACGTTTTATTCTATGAGTTTCTGCCACGTCAACTTTTAGACCCAACAATCTTCCCCTAGTTGATGTCGGCAAAACTCCTTGTGTATCTTTTGTATATAGTACATGATCTTCAAATAGCTTCCCCCCAATTTAAGCATCTATATCTTCCCCTTTTTGTCACATCAAATAGAGAAGGAACAAATGTATACAATCGAAGATTCTCCAAAAGTAGGTTTTGTGTAATGACCTCGAGGAAAAATAAATACAATTATCTTGAAGTAGAAACAGAATGACCCAAACCTGTGTTCCATTTCTTGTACTATTCACGTGACGTCGAACTTATATGAGGTTAGAGAGTATAAGCAGACCTCGATCTCTTGTAAAAATCCTCATCTTTATATGAGACACTGAGCACAAATAACGTAACTACTTCAAGTGATAGCAACCACTCAATTGCTAGATATGACAAGTCTTCGTCACCAACAATGTAAGCACGAACCAGTTATCTTTAAAGTCAGTCTGACTGGAAAGACCATGACATTAAGATATGATAGAATACAAAATCATGATAATCTACTTCAAACATCAATTGTATCATAAACATTCTTCCCCTTAATCATATACCTCGTTATGAAATATATCCGAGCCATTAATATCAAAATGATATTCTATATAAAATCAGAGATCCCATGTACCTGTGTGTGTTAATATCTCGTTTTGTGTGCCAAAACTCAACTAAAATTCCAAACAGCAGCAAATCCTTCTTTACCCGATATCCTTCTTTGTCTAATATCCTTTCAGCGTGTGTTGTCCAGTATCAGACAATATTAGTCAGTGGATAAAATCAATATATCCAACAACACTGATGTCAGCGGCTAGATTATGTTTGTCAGCGGTAAGCAGCTAGCCGCTGACACCATTAGTGGCTACCACCTCATGACAGTGGCTATGAACTTCTATTAGTGGCTAGAAAGAGATGACAGTGGCTAGATAATTATCTCAGTGGCTTCAAATATACTTCATACCACGTCTACTCTTTTCAGCTTGTTATCCCATGTCTCATAACACACTGATAGGGTTCATCATCGATCCATGATGAATCGATTCCCCAAAGCTAACAACGTATCACCTTAAATCAGCAACAATAACCAAACGATATAGGTTTTTAAACAAAACCCTAATAATGACTATCATCACTGCAACCAATTTCGGCCACTAATAACTCCCTCTTAATCGATCAGATTGACGATCGCTCCGGTGAGATACTAAACACATGTCTTGAGAACCTACAACGTGAATTTTACGATGATCCAACAGTTAACAAAGAAGATATGGTCGTTTTACTAATACTGTTCACAGAAAACGACACATTAACACCCTTTCTGCAGTGAACTTCGACACCCTATAACTTGTTCTTGGAGACTAATCTCGACAATCCCTTTAGTGAACGCCTATCTACATAGGTGAAGAAAATACACACCAATATTCGTGGCGAGCCAACGGTTCATGGAAAAGTTATGTCCTTTTTACTGCTGTTGCGCACACAAAACTGCCAAAAAAAATCCTAACACGGGTTTCTTCTTTATTATACGATACGAACACCTCGTTGATCCTAGCATCAAGAGCCTCTAGGCTCGGATACCAATTGTGGAATCCTAAGATTCCTAGATCTTTAGGCTGCTAGGAACACATAACATTCACTTGATTGAACAAGGCGAAATAGAATGAAACATGTTAAACAAGGTGTATATGAAACGAACAAGATGAAATTCCCCAGTGATTGCATGTATTATTGCTAACAAACAATCTCTAGGCGTGTATACATTAATCCCACGCCTAGAACACAAATTTGATTTAGGTTTACATTGTGAATGAAAGTTATAAAAAACCTAAGACCCATGGTTCCTTTTATAGTGCAAGGACCACGGATTATACAAAAGATAATATCAAATAAACATGTAAATCTTCTATTTGAATAAACCATATTCTGAATTATTATCAAAATAAGAATCCATAGCTGACGAAATAAGTCCTCACACGTTTTCTTCTTTGAGTTTTGGCCACATCGACTTTTAGAACCAACACCCAGAACAATGAACGCATAGTCTCCCCATTAGTCCATCTGATGAACATTGCAACTCGGGCAGATGGTTCATCCTCTGTCCCAATCCATCAATATGGATGGTGAAAAGAAAATCTTACGCGTGTGGGACCCGATTGCTACTAAGAATCATCGCATGTCGTGTACTTAGCGCATACCTAAAGACAATGTCTTCTCAATCATACCAAAGTAACATTTTGCCAAAGTTTTCATCATTTGTGGGCAGAAACACTATTGTTGATAGAAAAGACATCCATGTTGCATATATCATTAAAACTAAGAGAATTCTAAAAGGATGAACCATATGAGACAATACATGTCTTCAATATATATTGGCTTATAGATTACCCATATGAAAACCTAAGGAAAGAAAAGCATATCTGATTATCTCCCTTGCTGGAAGGATTCCAAGACCACACAAGTGGATCGGAAGAGTGGCACGCCACTGCCAATCCCCGAACCCTCGCCTTGAAGCCGTAAAGATCTTCTCCAAACAGGCAAGTAACGCCTCATCAAACTGAATTTGGGCATCCAATAAAGATGCGGGAGAGCAGTTCCTTAAAGCATAAGATAATTTTGCAACCCCAACGCAATTGCGAAGAAAAAGGAGCTCACATTAAAGATCATGGATTTTGTGGATTGCCTCAATTAAAGAGTTTGTTTTAGAGACCCTTTTCAAGGCTAAATCCTTACTAAAACCTACATCCAAACTAACAGAACTACCTAAAAGTTTGAAAAGATATTAGTGGAAAGCCGAGATACTATATATTCTCCCACCTATAGCTACAACAAAACCAACTCTACAAAAGATATGGACAATATCACATGCTCCAGTGTCTTGAGTAATAGAGAACCTCTGAATTTACTTTAGTAAGGTAAGCATGTTCTCTTCAAATTCCACGAAGGTAGAGAAAGAAAAGGGAAGGAACCCATATCTAATAGTTGCACACTTAGACTCATACTTGACACATTTAAGCCATGCCGCATCAACAACCACACGACTAGAAATGAAATGAGCCATACTGGTTATTGGGAAGTGCAAAAGTCATACATATATTTATACGGCTAGAACTACGTGAGCTTACGGGGTCACACTTATACACTCAGATAGTCATAATGCTTGGGTAGAGGATTTAATAATACTAGAAGCAAAGCACAGATTAATAGAAGATAGTCATAATGCAAAAGTCATACATAACTATTTGCTCCAATAGTCATAATGCTTGGGTACATGGCTAACCAAACGAAACCAAAAATCAAACCGAATCGAACCAATCATTTTTGGTTCGGTTCTCGGTTTTTCATATTTATTTAGATTTTGCTCGGTTCGGTTCGGTTCAGTTTCAGGTTAAACCCACAAAAATACGTCTATATATTTCGGTTCGGTTCGATTTCTATTCACATTTGGTTTTGTTCGTTTTACTTCGGTTCAGTTTTCGGTTTACGTTTTCTTCAAAATCGGTTTTCGATCTGTTCGATTTTATTTTAGGCCGTTGCTCAGCCCTACTTGGGTAAATAGGGAACACGGTCACTTGAACTCCAGCAAGGGGCGCAGAGCCCTGTAAGGAGGCGCAACCTCCTTTATTTTTGTATTTCTGTCGTGTTAAAAAATATATTAACTTAATGAGCGTGCGTTCTACATGTCTTTTAACTTATATTTGAAATGAATTTGAAAACGCATTGCTCTTTATTAAATTTTAATTGTATAAAATAGTTGATGAAACTAAAAGCCATTACGTCGGTTAGTAAATTACTCTTATACTACCTAAAACATAAACAATTAAAAAAAAATCAAAACGATTCAGTTAAGTACTTAAGTACTTCCGCATGAAGCGTATATATAACGAGTACATATGTCCGCGCATCGCAGCGAAGATTTAACATTTTCTACGTCGATAATTTAAAATCGATCGAGTTTATTTATTTTTGTGGAAAACATTTTCCTGTTAACATTAGGCATTAGGCAACACAAGTATATAGGTAAATACTTCATCCGACCTATTTTAATTTCATCACTATTTTATTTTGTCTCAAAATCTTGTCCATTTTCTTAATTAAGATATTATATTTTAATACATTTACAATTTTACCCATCTCATTTATTTTGTAAAGAAAGTAATTGCTACATTTAATAGATTTATTAGGATAAACTTGTCATTTTAATAAATAAATATGTTGAGCATATCTTAAAATAAACTTTTTATGTTGAGGGACAATTAAAATAAGACAAAGGAAGTATATATTTCCCCGAGGGCGTCTCCTATTTATCTCAAAATGACATCCTTTCTTCCAGCATTTTCACACCCATGTACCTGAAATCAACGAAATAATTATAACTTTTATGAATATATGTTAAGTTACTATTTCTAATTTCTTTTTGCTAGTCTTCGATATACTCTTGTTTAAGCCAATAATGCATATTAGTCGTTTACCTTCCGAGCATCATAATAGTAGCTTGAGGATTTGTTCCTGGTGAACTGAGTAATGTTGAACTATCGATGACACGCAGTGCACCAACACCGGCAACTCTATAGTTATGATCAACAACTCTACCAACTTGACACCCTCCATGGTAATGCCATATAGTCATCACGGTATCTTTGCAATATTGCTCTAGGTCGAATGGTGCGTTCATATGTCTAGGTCTCAAATTGAGAGGTAGAGCGACCACCAAAGCTAACAACTCATGTACTGACAAATAAGGATCACGGAATTTTGATAGTGCTGTTGATTCTAACACATTTATAATGGTTTCCATGCCTTGAACGCATGTTTGTAGGTCTCGTGGGTCTTTAAAGTAGTTAAACGTGACTTTGGGATTATCTTCTGGATTTACTGTCTCAAGCTCAAGAACACCTGAAGAGAGCGGACCGGTCACCTTTTCACCGATCACTCCGGCATTAAGTCCAGATAAATCCAAATTCCAGCAACGCTCAATAATAGATATTATCTCGTCAACATTTGAAGTCTGGAATAATGTAACTTGTTAAATTTTGTCGTAGGATAAGCAAACTGTAATTCATTACAATTGCTGGAAATGAAAATAATTTGCAATCATACAAATAATATGGTTAGAAACTATTGCTACAAATTAAACCTTGTTAATAAAGTGCGCGAATTGAGAACCATATTTACGGAGCAAGGCCAAATTAATATTGGCACTAAGGGATTCAATATAACTTCCAAATCGGGTAATCCCCACAATCTCTACAAGTGATATCTCTATGGGTTGGGTCGTAGGTACGATTACTATATTCGTTGGGTTATCAGACAACCCTTGTCCAACCATGGGCTGGTGCAAAACAACTTTGATCTTATGTGGGGTTAGTTGTTCAGAAGGACCGATTCCACTCAACATCAACAACTGTGGGCTACCAAGTGTGCCCGCCGTTAATATAACTTCATTCTGCAATGACCCTTCGTTTAAAACCGCTGTGTGCTCTTTCCCTTTCTTATCCTTGTACGACACTCCTATAGCTTTTGGTTCTGTAACATAAACATATTACACGGTTTAGAAGATAATTCGATAAAAAGGTAACTAGATACCATACCTTACTTATAGAGAGAGATTAGGAGGACTTAACATTTTGGTAAATACAACACAGTTAGTACGACTACTTTCTATTCTGATGAATTTAGAAATAAGCGTAGTACCATCGGCTGTGAATAATATTTGGTGCACAGTTGCATTTAAGTAAACCAAAATGTTGCTTGGGTCAGCATACTCAAGCAAATCGGCAGCCGTGTGTCTTCTCCCATTCTGATCAAAAATACTGCCGCCAATTTTAGTCCCATGTAGATGCTCTAATGTAAAACCATTATTTGGCAACACGCCGGCCTCCAATAAGCCATCTCTCACCGCTGACGGCCATGCCAACACTTTTGGCTCAAATTCCACTTTCTTTGCAACCCAGTCATAAGATTCGTTCACAAGGTTTGGGTCCAACCCTGCTTTATTAATAAAGTCAGGTTCCGCCTTAGTGAAGAAACCAGCGTTAATTGCAGAACCACCACCCAGAACGCGGGCTCTTTGGTTGACCACTCCATCTGTGGACACGAAGGTTTGAGAAGGAGAGGTAGGACCAAGGTTCGCTAGTGTGTCTAAAAAGCCATTTATGATGTTGACGGAGGGAATACCGTATGGCAAGTCACCTCTTTCGAGTACTAATACTTTTGCGCCTTGTGAAAGTGTGGCTGCCAATGCACAGCCAGAAGTTCCACCCCCGACTATGATGTAATCATAGGATGAAACTTCTGGTGCTTTGGTTGAATCTTTGGCAAATGTGGCATATGGAGCTGTAAATGAAAAGAGTAGTTAGCTTATGAAATCTGAAAAGATTCAAGACTTTAGTGAATGTGATAATATTAAGTACCTTTTTCGGACGTCGAAGAAGAGGCAAAGAAGACAATGATCAGAGCGAATACAAATCGAGCTAAGTATGAACTAGGGTGTCTGGCACGAATGAACTCCATAACGGATCTGTTAACGGATGAATTGACTTTAATGAAATGGTATGGTAGTAACTATAAGATCATGAATAACCAACTAGCGTGGATGTTATTGATAAAAATGCCTTAATTCTAGTGAAGATCGACACTTAGCTGGCACACCTTCCTCTTATAACCATGCTGCCATCGTTCATAATATTGTGGTTGATGCAAATGTATCAACGCAGCTTGTCACTTATTCAATTTTAAAATCATTTTTGAGGAAATATGCAGATAATATTCCTTATTTATAGTGCATAGCGGGTTTCATTTGGGAGTCGGGTATGACACTCTTTTGAGTCACGGAGTGTATTTTGTTTTCTAATGTGTTGAACTTTAAAGAGTGCAACCCCAAGAAAAAAAGTGTTATTCATTTCTGTACGGTGCAACTTGATTTTAGATCTAAAATTATGTATGATACAAATTTAGTACTTATGATAGACATATAATCCGCAAAACCCGTTCGAAAAAAAACTGTGTAACTCTCACCTTAAATTCCTAGGTCCTTCTATGTAAGGAATAAAAGTGACTTATTTTTTGGCAAAAAGTTATCCGGTGAATATTATGAAAAATAGCTAAAAAAAATCAAAACTAGGAGAGTTCAAGAGCCAATAGCGATTCTAAAGGCGTTATCTGATGTAAAACTACATCGGAACATAAAAAAGTGAAAGTGATTTTTATGATGTCAAGTAAATGAGTTTCACTTGAGAGACTGTTAATCATTTGTAACACCCCACTTGGATAAGTGGATCGTTACGTGTATTTATGGCGTGTCATCAAAACATAAGGTAAATGTCCTAAAGCATTAACTGACCATAAAGGAAATACCGGAATCAAACATCGGTAATGCAAACATAAGCTCAAAACAAGAAAAGTAAATACTGAAGGAAATAACTAAACAATGTCCAAATAAGCAAAGTAATGTAAGAAGTGCATAAAGTAAGAAGTCTGGATAGCTTCCATCCAAATGCACATGCTCTCAGAATCCTAAGAGCGTCCCGGTGTACCTGCCGTTAGAACATGAAAGGAACTACGGCTGAGCATAACGTCCAGTGAACGGATATAAAGCATGATAAGAAATACTGAAATGAAGCAGATAATAAAATACTGAAGCTGTAAGACTGATGAGTAAATTGCAGCAGAAATCTGTATATAATATAAAAAGTCTGATTTATAAATAGTAAAGCTGAACTATAACTGTTAAGTATGAAAAACATACTTTTACTGTATTTTAATTGCCAATAGCTTATATAGGTCATGTGTTGTAACAACTGCTGCATGAATAAATAGAGGGGTGACATCGTCATGCTGTAGAGGGGTGACCTCTAAATAATGTGTTGGGTGGAGGGATCAACTCCAATGTGAAGGATGTAGAGCACACACCACATTCACCTGATAAGCTGTAAACTGATAAGCTAGGATGCATCCATATGTCCCGCTGATAATACTGATAAAATGGCCAAGCTAAAATAAATGGGACGCTGCGAGAAATCACTCCCCCGCAGAGGAGTCATGACACCGGTGCCTCAAGTGTCATGGTTATGGTACCTCCGTAACTAGTACTGGACTGGTCATGCTTGTATATAAAGCTCAGACACTTTAACTTAGTTAATAAAAATGATTACTGATAAAACTTAGAACATATACTGGGGAAAACATTTGGCTGCAGACGGGAATCCTAGTCATGCATAGAAAGAGAGTCCTTACTGAAGGACGGAAAATGCGTACCTCGTATCCAGTAATGAAATAAGAATGAAAGCTGGAGGATCGACTCCGACTTCACAGATACTACATAAATAAAGGACGATGAGACGAGTTGTCTGATTACAGTTTACTATTTATTTGTTCTTAATTCATTTTGTGCGATCTCGTATTATTTTACTGGTTGCGTATAAACTAATTAATCTGATTGTCTGGCGTTCTTCTGATAAATCTGACTGTTCTTTAAATGTTTACTGATTAGTGTATATCCTGTATTTCATACTATGTTATGATATTTACGATAGTACTATAAGTAGTAACCTGCTATAAATAGTAAGCTTCTAAAAATGAAAAGGTTTCCAAAAATAGTTTCTTTAAAATTAAATCGTTAATAAATCATATGTTTTAAAATACTTAACAGGATAAAACAAAATCGATATAATTTTATAAATTAAATCAATAAAATCGATAATTAAATTTATTTTTATAAACTCCTTTATAAAATGATCTGTAAAATTTAAATAATCCCGTATATTTATTATTTTTTTCTCGCGATCCCGTAAATCTGAGTCAAAAACTCTCCCCGAGACACCCATGTCTCGGGTTAACCAAACCGGGCCCCCTTGCTGCCGATGTCACCCAGTGGTTCCCACTGTTTCTGTTTAAGTTCCCAATGTTAGTTATGTTATTCTCACTATTTGTGTATTCTTCCAACCGTTCTGGTTATATTCCCACTGCTAATGCAATGGTTCCCACTGCTTGTACACCCAAACACCCCCTTACCTCTTGTTAACCCAAAACACCCCTGCTGTGTTTTCTGTTTGCGGTTGGTGACACCAAGACCACCACCGAGACATTTTATTCTCACTGCTTAGTTAACCAAACACCCCCTTTGTCCCTTATCCCCCATGTTTAGGTTGTTTTGGGCTGCGAGTAAGACCAAACCCACCACACACCCATATATGGGTCGCGGCTGGGCAACAAAAACACCACTCCGAGACCTATTGGTCTCACTTTCTTTCTGATTTTACATAAAACCCGACACCCCCTTATCTCAGTTTATGATTATATTTTTTTATACAACTGCTCTTGATTAGATGATAATTCGTGAATAAGAAAAAGAGATCACATACTTACCGTTATTGGATTAAGGAAACAATGATTCTTGTACCCGAATCAAAGATCAGCAACAATAATAAAAGAAAACGATTCTTGTTTGTTTTTTTTCTACTTGGCGGCACCTCAACTCCCAAACCCTACATTTTATTTATTTATTTATTTTTTGTTACTTTTTGGAAAAGGGGTAATAAAACACCCGTGTATTTTTCCTTAGGGTGGGCTGGGCTCCAAGGCCCAATATTCATTCCTTTGTTTAATAATAAAGCGCAGCCCATATAAAGGTATACATGCTTTTCTGTTTCGTCTCGTTTATAATTTTAACTAGCGTGTTCGTGTCTTAAATCCCGTCATATACTTATTTATTCTTCCCTGAATAAATAATACTTACTTGATACTTATATAGTTAAAATTAATTATTATACTGAATAATTAATTACGTAACATTTTTAAATAAAACTGGACTGCGTGAAATTAATATTTGTTGGTTTAAAACATTGCGTACGTGTTCGTATATTAATCCTTGTGATACATTCTGTTATGGATTATTTATTTCTTGAATGATTAATAATTGCGTAATACTTGAATTAATACTGTCATTTATTATCTTAATAATTAGTTACGCAACGTATAAATTAAAGATGTGATTATACGTAATTAACGTAATTAATATTCGTGGACTTTTAAAGCGGGTTTTAAAACTCTTCCCCTCTAAAAAAATAATTCGTCCTCGAATTAGAGACACGATAATACTACGGTTTTACAATTTTACCCCTCTAAAAAGGTGAAATTCGTCCTCGAATTAAAGGTAGTAAGCTGATGAAGTTATAGAAGCTGAAAGGATACATATGCTGAAAGAGCATGAAGGCTGAAAAGACATATAAGCTGAAGGATCATTCGTCCTTGATTTAGAACATACTACAGCTGAAAGGGTATAAACGTGACATTACTGAAGTGAACCTGGAATGTGACATGGCTGAAGAGAACATGGAACGTAACATGTCTGAAAGAACTTAACTGAATCTATTGAAGGAAAAGGATGAGAGGTCCGGATGGACTCCTTCGTTTCAAGTGGCTTCTCGCTCGAAACGATTCCTTCAACGGTCTAAACATAATGAAAATTCTTGGTCCTAATGACCCTGTCCTGATGAATGCTGAATAGTTTCTAGTTCTATACTTAAGATGGATTTTCTGAATCTGATCGAATGAATAAGCTATAGCATGTGGTATATATGAACCGGTACGTACTAATATCCTGAAAAGATAACATTTATATCTCTGAGCAAGCTGCTGAAACATATAGGGACGATCTACGTGAACAATTGTGAACGTACTATGTGAGAAATTGTGATCGTGGTTCATGATTATATGAGGAACGATGGGCATGGAATATATCGTGAACGTATGATGACTGAGGGAGGAATGCCAAACGATACGATCTGAGAAGTGAACGTCTGCCTGGATATGGAAAAGCTATACTAAACTTGAGTCTGGTTTCTTAATCTTTCTGTGACCATATACAGTAACAAGCTGTGAAAGGTGTATCGTGAGATGGAACACGAACCTGAACGTGAACAATGTCATGAACGCAAACGTAGGCGCGAATCATGAGATAGACATTATATGAACAAAATCATAACTGTGTACGTGAGACGTAAACCTGAAAGTAAGCATAAACGTGAGGATGAACACAAGCGTGAGCGAAATTCGTGGACGTTAATTTCTATCTGACCTGACTGTTGATGGAATACCGTGAAATCGTACGATCTATTGTTGAATTTCCTACAGATCCGTTACTACGTAATCCTTTCGGATGGAGGAAACGTGTAAGCTGGGTTAAATAGTCGGCCAAGAATTAGGTAGTATCATACTTCTCTTGAGTCTGTGGTAACTGATAATAACTTCCATGGAATCCTGTCTCAATTTTGTTCTGAATTTTCTAATGGTTGTAATAGCTCACTAGCATATTGGTGTTCTATCTTGAACCTACTCGCATTTCAGGCATCAAGATATGAACATAGCTACATCCTTGTGTTATACTGTCTCCATCAAAATTCTGTCTGGGATTATGGTACATTTTGGTGGAATCTGGATGAATAGTCTTGAAAATTTTTTAAGTCTCGGTAAATTTATCTCTCCTAGCGTAGGATCTGATGGATTACAAAATTTTAGTGTAGATCATCTCCTTTATGCGTAAGCTTAGTCATGGAAAGCTAATCGTGAGAACTGTCATCAATTTCTGCGGTAGTAGTCAATTGCGTTCTAGAAAATTTTATAGTTTAGTCACTAACGTCGGTCTTGACCATCTAGTGATGGCCTTCACCTTCGTAGGGTTTCTGAAATGTCTTTCTGCTGAAATAATGTGGTCCAGAAAGGCCACCTTTATCTACTGGGATTCATATCTGGAAATTTGTGTATATAATTTTGCTCCTATCATAGAATCTATACAAATGTGAGAAGATGTTTCTCGTGTTCTTCTCTAGAATTTAGTAGTTCAGAAAGTTATAAATTAATATACTGACGATTTTTTCTGAGAAGTCTTGAAAAAAAATTCATAAATTTCATACTATAGCTAGAGCATTAGGAAGCTCAGAAGTATAAATCAATTTTTTTGGGAGACTATGACGTGTGCAACAACAGTCTGGAAAACATCATGTTCTTTCTCTTACCACTGATGGTGACATGGTCGTGAATTGTTCTGAAAAATATTTAAGACATCATAGCAGATCAGGTAATCTCTATACGTGAAATGAACATCGATTAAGAATGGTGATATTGTAAAAATTTCGGGGGTCGATACATGATCTCATGATACTGGCCTTGTCCTAATAGACAGAAAAACGATGCACCTCCTGGTGGTGAGCTAGGGCGAATAAGCTTCGTTCCGGTAACTCCTGCAGTAATTTCTGTAACTCTTTTAGCTTAGTTGTATCCCTGCGATAAGGATTTTGAAAACATGTTATGTTCTTGAGACAAGCTCGATGTTAAATTCTGTCTCGTGGTTAGGAAGGAATTTCTGGAAAACTTTTTGAATTTACATCCGAGAACTCTGGAATAATCTGTTGATTATGAATTTAAAGAACTGCATAAGTGGATATATAACTGGTAGCTAAAAGTCTTCTTATCTTTGGAATAATAATTTACTTGTTGTAAAGCATAACAATTTGTACTGATTTTTCTGGCAGGAATATAATGAACATATTCAGGAGTTAGTAAGACGGATCTCGTCGTCAACTGGAAGGAAAAACTTGAATAAGTATGGGTGATACTATGGAGTCTTTTCTGAATGTGAGGTAGGTACTACCTGTTTTAAGATAAAGCTGGCATATGAATCCGTGAAGTAGATGTGGCAGATTTCAGTAAACTGGTATCGTCTATAAATTTACAGAATGAACACTGCGTGTCTAATCTGGAAAATACTCTTGTGGTGGTGACTGAGTCTTTAGTGGTTTGATTTATGCATGGCATGACAAAACGGGTATACCCCCTTCGAGAGTACCCTGAATTTCTGAGAGCCTGGTTTATAAGATAATACTGAAATTATGAGTCTTGACTCGTACCCTGAGAATATATTCGTAGGACATGTATCATGACTGGTATCCTGACATGTGTCTTACGAAATGATACTAGAGACCTGTGTCTTGACTGATGTCTTGACATGTGTTTTGGTATAGGAATTAGGTTGAAAAATTTTGATAACTGCTAGGATTAGCGGACCTGTTAGACTATTGACCTCTGTATTTCTGGTCACGTCCGTACCGGAGTTCCGATGGTTTCTGACTGATTTATTTTAAGCACGATGGTTGTCATTACCGCCTTGTCTATCAGTTTCCTAACGGTCGTTATCATGACCGTAATTCATGTAACTATTTCTTCTGAGTGGCCGACTGGGTACCGGTTTCCACTCTTTTGTCTGAACTTAGCTGTGTGACGTGTGACATTTTTACTGAGGAAGTAAAGGCATGGAATAGAATGGTAGCGTCTGATGGTTGAAGTTTATTCTTGTCAGCAACTTCAAATTCATAGTTTTTGTCCTTGTTCTAAAGAGTCTTCATAGTATAAACAGCATCAACATCTGGTGGATTCTCCAAAGTATCAGTAGCATCAGCATTAGTGAGGTCTTCGAAGTTTTAATAGCATCAGTATCTGGTAAATTTCCAATTTATGGGAAGCATCAGCATCTAGTAGAATATCGACATGTGGAAAACGCCTAGAATGACTGAGGACCGATTAACAATATCCACGGAGTAAGGTACATAGAGTACACCTGGACTCCTGTACATGGGTACATAATGAATACTGCACAAGGAGCATATTTGAGGTATTGTACGTGGAGTACATATGAAATATTATACACGAGATATAACTGAGACACTGATGGTAATTTATGGGATGATCGATATTGGTGTCAATTATCTGACATGATCAAAAGAAATAAATTGATTTTAACGGTAGTAAGCTGAACTGAAACGAGTTACATGATAGCCTAGCAATTCATGTGTAGACTTAATGCTGATCGTATAGAGAGCTCAAAATATGATTAAACGGAGTTTTATCAATATCCAGTATGAAGATATGATTGATGAAGACCAAACATGATTTACCATGAAAACAGGATTTTACTAAAATCCTTTTGTGTCTTAGCATGAAAACATCATCAATCTACTAAAAATAAAACCCTCGTAAGGATTCATGGAACTGAAACAGCGTGAAAACGACATCAACTTGAGATTGTGAGAACTGGACTGTTACAAAGAATATAAAAGTATGGCCACTGTGGTTTAACAACAACTGGTGTGGATGGCTGTGGTTCAATCCACAGGATTCAAGGAGAAAACATGTGACTAAGTATGGGTGATTCTGGTTCGATCCATACTTATCAAAATTTTATAAGAACTGTCATGTATAGAAATTTATAACTTGGGACTAAATGTGGATGGCTGTTTTCCAAACCATACTAGTCAAAAATTCAATGAAACATCATGATATGAACAAAGCTGAACGCTTTTGGGTCGGTTCACAAAACAATTATCGTCTAAAAACATAAACTTTGTCCTGAAAAATGGTGAATGTCTATGGGCCGGTTCACCAATACAAAATCTGAACGGGCAAGGGTGAACGCCTATGGGTCGGTTCATCAAAACAAAATTCGTAGAAAAGCACATGCGACTAAATATGGCCAGTCCTGTACCGTCCTTTCACTCAGTCAAAATTTTAAGAAAACTGACTGATAAATGAAGAAAGTTGGCTGATAAATGCATGGGAAACATGGAAGATAACAACGCCAAAATCTGGGAAGCTCCTGGTAACTAGCTACTAGTCACAGGTCAAGTTTTAGAGCCTACAGGTCGAACCAAGCTCTGATATCATAATTGTAACACCGCACTTAGATAAGTGGACCGTTACGTGTATTTATGGCGTGTCGTCAAAGCATAAGGTAAATGTCCTAAAAGGAAATACCAGAATCAAACATCGGTAATCTAAACATAAGCTCAAAACAAGAAAAGTAAATACTGAAGGAAAGGACCAAACAATGTCCAAATAAGTAAAGTAATGTAAGAAGTGCATAAAGTAAGAAGTGTGGATAGCTTCCATCCAAATGAACATGCTCTCAGAATCCTAAGAGCGTCCCGGTGTACCTGTCGTTAGAACATGAAAGGAACTACGCCTGAGCATACCGCCCAGTGAACGGATATAAAGCATGATAAGAAATACTGAAATGAAGCACATGATAAAATACTTAAGTTGTAAGACTGATGAGTAAATTGTAGCAGAAATCTGTGTATAATCTGAAAAGTCTGATTTATAAATAGTAAAGCTGAAGTATAATTGTTAAGTCTTGAAAACATACTTTTACTGTATTTTAATTGCCAAGAGCTTATATAGATCATGTGCTATAACAACTGCTGCATGAATAAATAGAGGGGTGACCTCATCATGATGTAGAGGGGTGACCTCTAAATAATGTGTTGGGTAGAGGGTCAACTCCAATGTGAAAGATGTAGAGAACACATCACATTCACCCGATATACTGTAAACTGATAACCTAGGATGCATCCATACGCCCCGCTGATAATACTGATAAAATGGCCAAGCTGAAATAAATGGGACGCTGCGAGAAATCACTCCCCCGCAGAGGAGTCATGACACTGGTGCCTCAAGTGTCAGTGTTACGGTACCTCTGTAACTAGTATTGAACTCGTCATGCTTGTATATAAAGCTCAGACAATTTAACTTAGTTAATAAAATGATTACTGATAAAACTTAGAACATATACTGGGGAAAACATTTGGCTGAATACGGGAATCCTAATCATGCATAGAAAGGGAGTCCTTACTGAAGGACGGAAAGTTCGTACCTCGTATCCAGTAATGAAATAAGAATGAAAGCTGAAGGATAGAATCCGACTTCACGGATACTACATAAATAAAGGACGCTGAGATGAGTTGTCTGATTACTGTTTACTATTTATTTGTTCTTAATTCAATTTGTGCGATCTCGTATTATTATACTGGTTGCGTATAAACTAATTAATCTGATTGTCTGGCGTACTTCTGATAAATTTGATTGTTCTTTAAATGTTTACTGATTAGTGTATATTCTGTATTTCTGGTTACTGTATATTATATTGTGTTCTGTTATTTACGGTATTACTATAAGTAGTAACCTGCTATGAATAGAAAGCTTCTAAAAATTAAATTTTTTCCAAAAATAGTTTCTTTAAAATTAAGTCCTTAATAAATCATATGTTTTAAAATACTTAACAAGATAAAACATATTCGATATAATTTTATTAATTAAATTAATAAAATCAATAATTAAATTTATTTTTATAAACTCCTTTATATAATGATCTATAGAATATAATCCCGTGTATTTATTATTTTATTCGCAATCCCAAAAATCCGAGTCAAAAACTCTCCCCGAGACACCCATGTCTCGGGTTAACCAAACCAGGCCCCCTTACTGCCGACGTCACCCAGTGGTTCCTACTGTTTCTATTTAAGTTCCCACCGTTAGTTATGTTATTCCCACTGTTTGTGTATTCTTCCCATCGTTCTAGTTATATTCCACTGCTAATGCAGTCGTTCCCACTGCTTGTACACCCAAACACCCCCTTACCTCTTGTTAACCCCAAACACCCCTGCTGTGTTTTCTGTTTGCGGCTAGTGACACCAAGACCACCACCGAGACATTTTATTCTCACTGTAGTTAACCAAACGCCCCCTTTTATCCCTTATCCCCCTGTTTAGGTTGTTTTGGGCTGCGAGTAAGACTAAACCCACCACACACCCATATATGGGTCACGGCCGGGCAACATCAACATCACACCGAGACCTATTGGTCTTAGTTTCTTTCTGATTTTACATAAATCCCGACACCCCTTATCTCAGTTTATGATTATTTTTTTTATACAACTGCTCTTGATTAGAAGATAATTCGTGAATAAGAAAAAGGGATCACATACTTACCGTTATTGGATTAACGAGACAATGATTCTTGTACCCGAATCAAAGATCAACAACAATAAAAAAATACGATTCCTGTTTGTTTTTTTTCTACCTGGCGGCACCTCAACTCCCAAACCCTACGTTTTATTTATTTCTTTTTTTTCGTTACTGTTTGGACACGGGGTAACAAAAATCCCGTGTATTTTTCCTTTGGTTGGGCTGGGCTCCAAGGCGCAATATTCATTCCTTTGGTTAATAATAAAATGCAACCCATATAAAGGTATACATGCTTTTCTGTTTCGTCTCGTTAATTATTTTAACTAGCGTGTTCGTGTCTTAAAT
Source organism: Glebionis coronaria (assembly GCA_025667525.1). Classification (NCBI taxonomy): domain Eukaryota; kingdom Viridiplantae; phylum Streptophyta; class Magnoliopsida; order Asterales; family Asteraceae; genus Glebionis; species Glebionis coronaria. The sequence continues at coordinate 38,581,956 of CM046881.1, forward strand.
TCCGTCATATACTTATTTATTCTTCCCTGAATAAATAATACTTACGTGATACTTATATAGTTAAAATTAATTATTATATTGCACAATAATTACGTAACATTCTTAAATAAAACTGGGACTGCGTAAAATTAATATTTGTTGGTTTATAACATTGGGTACGTGTTCGTATATTAATCCTCGTGATATATTCTGTCATGGATTATATATTTCCTGAATGATTAATAATTGTGTAATACTTGAATTAATACTGTCATTTATTATCTGAATAATTAGCTACGCAATGTTTAAATTAAAGCTATGATTATACGTAATTAATGTTCGCGGAATTTTAAAGCGGGTTTTACATCATTACTAGTGATTATATAAATTCAGATTTTACCGTTATCATAATGTAACAAGTTTAACAAACTCGAACTCCACATGTGATTATGTTAAATAAAACACCTTTTAAATCTATTTGTAACAAAAACTAAGAATAAGAAACAAGTTAATTTTGTTTTTCAGTATAAACTTATTGCAAACATGTTAATGTCATTTTAAATACGGGTAATATTATAATAAAAAGTAGTCATGTGTGTTAAATAGTAATCGTAGTAGTAAAAGATTATATATGAATGTCATTATATAAAGGTGAGCGATGATATATATTATTTTCTAACTCTAACCTTTGGTGTCTGGTTTGTGAGTTTTGTATGCGCAAAGACTGTTTGTGACAAGTTCTCATTCTTGTCGGCTATATAAGTTGGAGAGGCAGCTAGGGTTTCATAACTCATCTTGATTCACACCAACAATTCTGTTATCATCTTTTCTAGTGTGTTTAGTATTAGTATTGTGTTCTTGGTGTTAATCTTGTTATTTAAATATTGTACTAAGGACCTTTATATGTGAATCTATATAAAGTTGAATCCATTAGAGAGACAAATTATCTTTCATTTGTATTGTTGATAGCACACTTTCGTGGACTTATCTTATTGATTAATAGTAAAAAGACGTACATGGAAAGGTTGGTTGAGTGCTTTGACTTGTTTGTTGATATTGGTTACTAGTTTTAACATGGTATCTGAGCCACGATCATATAGCTTATAAGTTCTTGATCCTTTGTGAAATTAAAGTTTAGATAAGATTTCAGGATTTTGATTATGGAGGTGTTTCTAGTGGTTTTAGGTAGTTGGATCTTTGTTCTTGATGGTTAATTCATGGTTTTGGTGGTTTTGTAGGCTCAGTTGATTCAATTAGGGTTTTGTCTCAATACTTTAATTATACTAATTTGGGGCTTATTGTTCCGTGGGATTTTGTGTGGTGATTTTAGGTTTCCCTTCTCTTCTTGACTAAGTGAATCAACAAGGGAGGGGTGTAAGTCATCTGCTGGTTTGTTATTGTTGTTTGCATGTGAAATTGAGTATATTGAAGTTCATTTCTCTCGATTCTTAACCAATTGAAAGTCCTAATCAATATCAAGTTTATTATTGTTTTTGGTTGATAGGGTTTTTTTGGATTTTCTATGTCCATTTAACCAAGCACGTAAAAATGGTGAAGAATATTAAGCTACGTAACCGTAAAACACTTAGCAATTACCAATTAATATTCACAAAAGGACAAAATTGTAAAAGCATGAAAGTAATGTGCCAAAAATGTAAAGTAAATGAAAGTTCTAAGCTTGAAATGTAAATTCTGAAAAGTTAAAGGACTAAACGTGTAAATTCTAACAACTTTCTAACCAACTTTAACAAACTTGTAAACTAACTAACTGATTTTAGCAAGTTGTTAAAAGTATAAGGATGTAAATGTTGCAAACCCTAATTAAATGCAAGTTTAGCAATCATTGAAAACAGCAACAAACAATAAGGACCAATATGCAATTAAAAGAGACTATTAAGCAAAAACGGGCACAAGTAAGAAATAAGCTCGTATGAGCTTAATACTAGACCAAATAAGCTCAAACAAGTTTCAAACGACATAATATCGAAAATAAGCCAGACCTGTTTGAGGAAATGGCTTAAAACTCAATGAAACTCAAATAAGCTCAAACCAATAAGCCATGAATAAGCTATCTAAAAATCCAAACATGCACATTCAGATTTTTAAGCCCAAACTTGTAAAACAGCTCATTGAGATTGTGGAATGTCCTTTCTTTTGGAAAATGATCAAGTGCATAGGCAGAAAAATGGAATTAAGCTGAAACCTAGCTTATTTGACTTTTGTTGACCAAAAGTTGAAAAAGCTCAAAAGTTCAAAATCTACTAAACACTAGTTTCTAAACAAGAATATGAAAGAAAATTGCAAGTTTTATGAAGTGGATTTGTCAATCCAAGAAAACAGTTCACTCTAATATTATAGAAACTTGCAATAGCTCAAGAACTTATTAAAAAGCTATTTTCTAGCTGAATTATGAATACTGTAGAATTTCCTTTTTGCAGAATCAAACTTTGGATGTTAGGTCACTAATAGAAACTGGTTTCAATAAATTTGATAAAGAAATGAACATTTGGCAAGTGATTGAAAATTGCTAGTTTTCTGATGAACTAATAACCAAGACTCGACCCAAACTATTTTTATGACCAATTGCCTGTTTGACTTAAATTTTGACCACAAACTTGAACACAAATGTTTACAAATGTATACTAACCAAGAATAAGCAAAGATTAATAGATTTATCACACTTGAATTACAAAAAACTCACAGATCCAAACACTACTTATGTAAACTGATATGAACTTTTATGAAAGAATTTTGAGTAAATGAGTGAATTAAACTTTGACTGATATCCAAATATATTTGATGAGAAAAATGAAGAGTTTTTAGACCAAAACTAAGCTTGTAAACAGGTTTGAACACAAATTGACCTCACAAGTACTTAACCGATGTATAAATGTGCACAATCAAGTAAAAACAGGTAAAATGCTACAATACTACACAATAGCTCCAAATCATCAAAATTACATTAAATCACACTAGAACACATGATCAGAGCATCAAATATGATTTACAATAGAATTTAGAAGGAAATGAACAATTGAGTGGAATTCTAAAACTAGAATAAGCAAACTTGTGAGCTTAGTCATCCTTTGATGGAGGAGTGTATCGCTGAGCCAACTCAATTCTATCAAATCATCGTTATATCATCACCATACACCAGTTAACAACCTCAGATCACCATTGTTGATCAAAATCAACTCAAAGCAGCTACCAACTCTGAATTCAACTACTAACATGATCTGGATCAAAGTGAACAGAAATAGAATCTCACAAAGCTTCCATTAACCAATGGTGATCAATTGAAACAAGTAGTATCAACAGTAACAGTTTAGTGCAATGAAAGTACAACAGAATTTGGAGGGAATTTGAATTTGAATTTTATTGAAGTAGGAAAGTTGTTACAATTAGTTACAACTAACTAATAACTAACTCAAGAGGTTGTCAATCTCTTGAGTTTGTTATTCTAACTGCTAATTAACTAGCTTGAGAGATGAAATAAAAGTGTGTGTGTTTTTTCACACTTTCTACGTGTGCAAAATGAAAGCCTAGATGTCTATTTATAGAGGTTGGATGGAGTGTTAGGGATGTTAGTGACGTGTTCCCACCAATTAGAAGTTGCCAGGTGTCCTCAAACTCTTGATTGATACTAGCCGTTATGAACTTGAATTTGGGCTTTTCTTCTTGGTTGACTTTTAGGCTAATTAAGTGAGTGGGTTGAATTCGTCATCCAAAAATGAACACTTTTCATGTAGAAACTTTTTCATGAAACTCATTGTAGAGGAATCTCTGTTCTGGGCTCGTTTGAAGAAGGAGATGATACGTGGCACTCTGTGGTTGGTTGAATATGTGTCACACGGATTTTTATCTAAAACTGGATAAAAGATTATTGCATGCCGTCTTCTTATTGGCTCAAAAGTGAGATAGTGGACATTAGTGTGTAGATACGGCTCATTTATTGAGCTGGTGAGCTGGCCACTTTGTTGGCAATCCATGTTTCATTTTTCTTGTGTTGTGATTGGCTAATAGCATATGCACACGGATCACATATAAACTTGAGGTATTTTTGACAAAATCAGTCCCTAGACTTTGGCAGATTCATCATTTAAGCTCAATTCTTCATTCCAATGACATTTTCAGTCCTTCAACTTGCATTTTTGTTTATTTTCGCCCTTTGACTTGGTTGACTTTAGAGTTGACCAGGTTTGACTTTAATCTTGACTTTGACCAAATTGCACTTTAAGTCCCTCAACTTTGAATGTTGTCAAGATAGGTCCTTCATCTTTAAATTCTTGTCATCTTTGATCCTTCTTTGTCTTTTTCATCACAAATAAGCTTGATCTCTTCTTGTTTGCTTGAAAATGTATCCATGTTACCTATTTAAACACAAACACAAAACATACCACATAATTCCGCTTTATAGCACAAAAGTTAGGTATTTTCCATGTGTTTTAAGGTGATTTGTTGATTAATTGATATGAGATTGTGCTCATATCAAATCCCCTACACTTGAACATTGCCATGACCTCATGCAATGCTATATTTTGAAGCACAAATTTACATTTTCCTCATAATTAACTCGCCTTGGCCAATATGGAATGCTATTACACTATTTTACTCTATATGATGCATGATTTTGATTTTGTACAATGCAATGCAATGAAAACAATTCTATTTATATATATTTTTGATTTTCTTGAAATGGCTTTGATGGAAAAACTCATAACGAAGTCAATTGTTGGGAATTATTTGTTAAGTGTCAAGTACCGTTAGTATATTTTAAGTACTGTTAGTGTTATGTAAGTACCGTTAGTATTAACGCGACACATAGTAAGTACTGCTACTTATAAAGTAAGTACTGCTATATTGATTAGGACGAATATATCTTTGTATAAGATATGTCATAGTTATAGTTAGAGTATATCTTATGTGATATACTTAAATAGTTAGAATATTGATAATATATCGTCTGTGATATAGTTATCTTTATAGAATATTCTAAGGTTTCTAGGGTTCCTTACTCTATAAAAGGAACATAGGTACAATGTCTTTCATGTACCTCATCTAAGTCGATTAATAAGAGAATCGAATAGTTAAAAGTAATTCAGTTCTTCTGTGCTTTATAAGTTAGATTCCGCATAACTTATTTAATGTTAGTAAGAGTGCTCAAAGTGTTTTAGTTTGATTACAAACTACTATACTAATTCTTAACAGTATATAGATCCAATCAAAGGGATCAACAAGTGGTATCAGAGCTTGTTGAGAAACTCTGAAAAAGAATAACACAACCCCAAACACACCACACACACCAAAACTCAATGTCTCAACCAGAAGGTAATGATGCTCACTTGGATGATGTTCAAGACCCAGATCCTATACCACAGGGACAACCACAAGTTGTGCATCTTGCACCAGTACAAGGTGTTCAAGCCGTGAATATTGTAGCTACCTCTACAACAACACCTTCTCATACTTTATCTGTTGTTAAACTCCCAGTTCTCAAAGGTGACAATTATGAGACATAGGCTATGCAGATGGAACATTACTTGAATCACATAGATCATATTGTGTGGCAAGTTATCAAGAATGGGAACACACCAAAGAAGCTACATTGGTTGCCATACGGTACATGCTATGATCTACCTGCTATGACTGCTGAGGAGGTACAAGCAGAGATCAGAGAAAGAAAAGCCAGAACTGCTTTGGATATGGCTCTTTCTGAAGACATTCTACCAAGCTTTCATCATTATAAGGATGCTAAAGCTATGTGGGATGTTATAAAACTTAGATTTGGGGGTAATGACAAATCTAAGAAGATAAAGAAGATTGTTCTTAAGCAAGAATTTGATAACTTCTCAATTACCAGTATAGAGGGGATACATGCTGGCTATGGAAGGTTCAGTAAGCTGCTTATTCAGTTGGCAGTTTATGGATAAGTAATTCCTAACGAAGAAGCTAATTTAAAGTTCTTAAGAAGTGTTCCACCAGAGTGGAAAGCAATGGCTATGCACTTCATCACAAGAGATGATCTGGAAACAATTCTTTTTGATCATCTCTACAACAATCTTAGATCATACGAGATGGATGTGAAAGGCACTGAAGTAAAGGCAGTAATAAGTGTGAAAACACTTATCCTTTTACTACTTATTTCCAATAATAACAAGACCAAAACGTGTATTTTATGTCGTAAAAGTCAGAATTATGCGTGGTTTGTGTTTTTATTGTGTTTTAGGACCAAAATATGAAAAAGGAAGAAAACACGGGCTTTCACGGGCTTTTATCGAATAAAAAGACAAAAGACGGAGTCAAAAGATCAAGATTGCAAAAAGAACGGAAGTCAAAAGCTTATTCTGAAGATTTATCGAAGAAAAAGACTAAAGACGGAAGTTTAACAAAGTCGAAGAACCAAGTCTAATAATAGAAGAAAATTAGAAGACGAGTTCATTTTATATCGACAAATCCCGAGACAACGTCCACAAAGACGAACAAATTAAAAGACGAAAAGACAAAGAAAGAAAGAGAGGAAACAACAACAACTTCCCCTCTTCCTATAAATAGTCATTTACTCCTTCATTTTGAGGAGTTAGTCATTTTAGGAGTAGATTAGTTTAAGAGTAGGAGTAGATTACTTTCTCTCTCTAGATTTATTTCATGTTCTTAAGCTTTTCTTTCAAGTTTTTTTAATCTTTAATCTTTAATCTTGTACTTTTGAATCTTTAATCTCCATCTTATTTCAAGATTTTTACAATCTCTCATTCTTCTTTTCTTGCTTTTAAATATCTTGTTTTGTTTGATTAATCTTGAAGTTTTGTTTAATCTTGATGTTTATTTGATAAAAGTTCTTATTTTTCCATTGTTCTTATCATTGTCATGCAATTGATGTTCTTTCCTTGTTGTGTTTTTAGCTTATTTCTTGTTTAGCTTATTTTCTTTTAAGTGTTTTCAAAAGTTGAATCTTTTTAAAGTTTATTTTATAAATTTTGTTTATTTAGTTTTTTGAAAGTTTTTTAAATTTGAGCTTATTTAGCTTTTCTTTTTATTGTTTTAATTAAGTTTTTGGTAATTGCTTATTATTAAAGTGTTTATTTGGTTTTGATTATTTGCCTCTTGTATACCATCGTAATTTTCTTAAGGGTTTACTTGTTCCGATCTAGTTTCGTGATCGCATCAACCCCGGGGGTTTCTACTTGCGATCCAAACTAAGATCACTCATTAAGATCACTGAGTAAGATCACTGAGTAAGATCACTGAGTAAGATCACTGAGTAAGATCACTGAGTGCGATCACTGAGTGCGATCACTGAGTGCGATCGGGAGTGCGATCGAGAGTGCGATCGGGAGTGCGATCGAGAGTGCGATGGGGAGTGCGATGGGGAGTGCGATCGAGAGTGCGATGGGGAGTGCGATCGAGAGTGCGATGGGGAGTACGATGGGGAGTGTGATCCAGAGTGCGATGGGGAGTGCGATCGAGAGTACGATGGGGAATGCGATCCAGAGAGCGATCGGGAGTGCGATCGGATTGCATTTTTTAGTTTTTATTTCCAGTTTTTACTTTTAAATTCAAATTTAACTTTTCCCGCCATTTTTACTTAGAATTATTTTAAACTTGTTTTGTCTTAGTTTTATTTTTAAGTTTGCAAATTTTACTTTTTGTCGAGTTTTAATTTTTCGTCATTTATTTTTAAAGTTTTATTTTTAGTTTAATCTTTTCAAGCTTTTATCTGTATTTCGTTTAAGTCTTTATTAGTTTATCCTTTTATTATTTGCCATTTACTTTAAAGTTTGCATTTTTATTTTGTTACACAACGACAACCTTTTATTTTATCCACCAAAGACGACTGAGTCGCACTTTCAACCTTTTTCAATCCGAATCGAGACGAGACGATAACTTTTTTCATACTTGGTAAAACCTTGTATTAAATGGCGCCGCTGCCGGCTCTTTTCCTGAAGATTAACGGTTTATTGTGAGAGACGGGTTGGATTTTGGGATCCGTTCACTTTTGAACGTTATTTTTCTTGTCAAATTTTCAAAATTTCAAAATCCAAAAACAATTAAAAATTCATAAAAAGCATTTCTTTTTCCAAGAGTTTTGTACCAAAAACATTCTTCACCCTCTATTGTGTTTAATTCTTTTTCTCAACCCCTCTAATTTTTAATTCTCCTTGGATTCTTATGTCCATTGCGTAGGGTGTGGGAGACGATTATATCGGTGCGAATCATGTCAATGGTGTTCTTGTGAGCAATGCGGAAAAGATCTTCCACCCGTTTCAACCGATTCACAATTTGGATTTTGTCCATCATGCAATTCGACTAATTCGTCCTTTGCTTCTCATGCACTTACTCCCCCCTCTTGCATATATTGTGGAAGCGATTCTCATTGGCATGTTTCGTTTCCGATTCGATATCCGTCTCATGACGGGCAAGAACTGGGTTACAATTATGAAAATGGTAATAGCTATCCACAAGACGCATCAGGTTTTTCTCAATACTCGTGTTGGAATCATTGTGGGGGCCCTCACGATACTTCTTATTGTCAACAGATGAATTACTTTGAACCAAATCCGTGCTATGATTCCGGTTTTTATAATTTCGAGCCCCCACGTTACTCCCTCGATCATCAACCTTCTGTTAGAATGAGTGAAGAAGAACGAGCCATTTTTTTGAATACACTTCAATACGTTCAAGAAAAATTAGCTAGCATACGCGAAGCAAGGAAGGAGGAAAAGCGACTGCAACAAGAGCAAGTATCTAATCTTAGTGATTATACTCCTCCTCTTGTGCGTCCATACTACTATTATGATGATGACGAGGATGATATCTATGCTCTCAACCCATCTTCTGAGGTTACTACTCCTACTCTTGATATCCCTAATGCGTCTAAGGATTATGATACATCGAGTGAGATTAGTGAATTTGGTCTCGGCAACTTATTTGAAGAGGTTTGTGATGTACCGACTTTGGCTGAGCTTACGGACGAGGTCGCTCTTAATGATGATTTTTCTCCATGCTATGAGAATTTCACTTTTGAAATTTCTCAATATCCTCCGGGAGATGAAGGCGATGTTGATTTATTCTCTCTAACATACGAGAAGTTCACCACTGAACTTGGTCTTGTAGATGAGGTGGAAGACGTTATTCTTCGCAACAAATTATTGAAAGTTCATCTTCTTATTGCTGAAATTGAAGAGTTGAATTCTACTCCTATTTTTGAGTCTTTACCCCCGTCTATTACCCCCGTTGAGAATAATGATCCATTTATGGAGGAAATTGACAATCTCTCAATACCTCCGAGTATTGATGATGATGACACGGAGGGGGATATTCTTTTTGATAATTTGCTGCATGAAGATATTGTCCCAAGTCCCCCTCCCGAGCACCTTTCATCCACTCCTTTAGACACCATTACGGAGGATGAGTGCTTTGACCCGGGAGGTGACATTGACTATTTTATGAGTGATAACTTTACGGCTTTGCTGCTTGGTCAACATCCATTATCTTTGGGGGATGACAATGTGCTTCCTTTACCCACCCCACCTCCCGTGGATCACGACATCACATACTTTCCGTATGTTGAGAGAACTTTTCTACCCTTTAAGACTTATCCTCCATCCTCTCCTTCTTTGATGTCCTCCGGGAACGAGGACAAGGTCTTTGATCCTGGTATTACATTCGAGGCTTCCCCATGGACCATTTAATTCGGGGACGAGTCAGGCTCGTGACTCGGTTAACAAAAACAAGCGCTTTTTGGGAGGCAACCCAATTATCTATCTATCTTTATCTGTTTTTATAATAAGTGTAGGGGAGACCCTAGTATGTGTTTGTTGTCTTCTTTCTTATCTTGTGCAGGGATTCGAGCTTTCAAAGATACATTCTTGATGACTTTCGACGACCCATGATTTCGTGTACCCGTCTTCCCGGTTCTATCCTAAACTCTTTTGGTTCACTATTTTATATTCTTCAATATTAAAATAGGAATCACTTTAGTTGTCTCTTCCTTAGCAAGATTTAAACAAAGTGCACAATGTCCTAAGTGTAGGGGAGGTTACTTCCACATGCTTAAACATTGAGGACAATGTTTATATTAAGTGTAGGGGGACTTCTATCGAAGTTAAGTGGGATTTTCCATGCATTTGTCCTCACTTTAACCGGAAAATTGATTTTTTGACATTTTCAAAATTTTTGATCTATTTTGGCCAAGTTGTATTTACCTTTGTTATGGTTATTTTCTTTCTTTGCTAGAATAAATTTTAAAAAAGTGGTTTTAATTTTTAAACGTTGTGAATCTTTTGACTCAACCCGAGTTTACTTATCCAAGTTTACTCTAGCTAGTATCCTTAGCGTGTTTAAGTCAAGTTTTGCTAGGCTTTTATATAGGGAACTTTAAAACGCGAAAGTCTTAACTCTTACGGGTTAAGAACAAGAACTTTTAACAAGTTCCTATAATTGATCCTAGAAAGTCGTTTATCAAGGGAACTTTAAAATGCGAATTCTAAACTTGAAAAAGTCTAAGAAGTTTCAAGATCCTATAGATGATTTGAAAACCCAAAACTTTGGTTTAATTGCTAAGCATCCACGAGTCTCATTCCTTGAGATTTTAAATTGTGGAGAACGAGATATGATAGAGTCAATTATAAGTTTGGTATTCTTTCGTGAATTTATGTGAGTTGATTATAAGCTTTTTCTCCCATCTCTTGTTAATAAATATATTTGCAATAAATAAGGTTGTACTGTTTGAAAAGTTACTTAGCTTCTAGCACAAGATCGCTTAAAAGTTGCTCGGTATTAATTAGAGTTCATAGCCAAGGCATAACTTATTGAAGCGGGATGCGAAGTTTGGCGAGTCCAAAAAGGCCCTAACAAGGCATGAGGGCTACATTTTGTTGCTAAAGATCCCAAGTGATGTGAAGAATTATTTATCAAAAATCAATATGAAGGATCGAGACACACGACGAAAAACAAATACTCCCCTAAAAATCATGGGGAAGTCTTCCAAAAAGACCCTAACAAGGTATGAGGATAAATAGATCCAAGTCCTAAAAGGAGGTGGATCGTTGTATATCAAAATCCAAAATAAAGATTGGAGAAAAATGAAGAAGTCGTGGTCCAAGTATGAAGAATCTCTCAAAAACCTCAAGTGAAGAAATTCCTATTATGAAGAGAAGACCATAATTTCAAGAATGTCTCTCAAGATTTGAAGTATGAAGTCACTGCTAAATATCGGTCCGAGAAAGGTCTCAAATCGTGAAGCGAGTTATGCCAAGATATGAACTTTATGAGGTCCCGAGAAGCAGTTTTAAAAGATTTTGTCCTTTAGCTAACTATTGATTAAATCGTCCTACTTTATTTTCAGCCTAAATAACTATCGAAATAAGTCAACAATGCATCCTCGTGATCATTCAAGACAACAATAAAATATAAGAGATACACCTAGGAATAAGGGAGTTTAAGTGAATAATAGGCCCACATGAGTTTGTGTTAGTTTGCTAACTTATAATAACAATGATCTCGTTTTTAAGCTTAGTTTGGGGAACGTGAAACTTGAGGGTGATAAACATTCATGACTAGCCAAAACCTCAATGTAAGTCTTTGATTTCTTTACTTGTTTTGTATATATTTATATCTTTTTAATAAAGGCCAAGGTGGGTTATTTATGAGGAAAAATGTAAAGCGTGCTTTGAAACTAATACATTGCATGAGGGCATTGCAATGGTTAAGTGTAGGGGATATAATAAGTGTGAAAACACTTATCCTTTTACCACTTATTTCCAATAATAACAAGACCAAAACGTGTATTTTATGTCGTAAAAGTCGGAATTATGCGTGGTTTGTGTTTTTATTGTGTTTTAGGACCAAAATATGAAAAAGGAAGAAAATACGGGCTTTCACGGGCTTTTATCGAATAAAAAGACAAAAGACGGAGTCAAAAGATCAAGATTGCAAACAGAACGGAAGTCAAAAGCTTATTCTGAAGATTTATTGAAGAAAAAGACTAAAGACGGAAGTTTAACGAAGTCGAAGAACCAAGTCTAATAATAGAAGAAAATTAGAAGAAGAGTTCATTTTATATCGACAAATCCCGAGACAACGTCGACAAAGCGAAGAAATTAAAAGACGAAAAGACAAAGAAAGAAAGAGAGGAAACAACAACAACTTCCCCTCCTCCTATAAATAGTCATTTACTCCTTCATTTTGAGGAGTTAGTCATTTTAGGAGTAGATTAGTTTAGGAGTAGGAGTAGATTACTTTCTCTCTCTAGATTTATTTCATGTTCTTAAGCTTTTCTTTCAAGTTTACTTAATTTTTAATCTTGTACTTTTGAATCTTTAATCTTCATCTTATTTCAAGCTTTTTACAATCTCTCATTCTTCCTTTCTTGCTTTTAAATATCTTGTTTTGTTTGATTAATATTGATGTTTATTTGATAAAAGTTCTTATTTTTCCATTGTCTTATCATTATCATGCAATTGATGTTCTTTCCTTGTTGTGTTTTTAGCTTATTTCTTGTTTAGCTTATTTTCTTTTAAGTGTTTTCAAAAGTTTAATCTTTTTAAAGTTTATTTTATAAATTTCGTTTATTTAGTGTTTTGAAAGTTTTTAAATTTGAGCTTATTTAGCTTTTCTTTTTATTGTTTTAATTAAGTTTTTGGTAATTGCTTATTATTAAAGTGCTTATTTGCCTCTTGTATACCATCGTAATTTTCTTAAGGGTTTACTTGTTCCGATCTAGTTTCGTGATCGCATCAACCCCGGGGGTTTCTACTTGCGATCCAAACTAAGATCACTCATTAAGATCACTGAGTAAGATCACTGAGTAAGATCACTGATTAAGATCACTGAGTAAGATCACTAAGTGCGACCACTGAGTGTGATCACTGAGTGCGATCACTGAGTGCGATCGGGAGTACGATCGGGAGTGCGATCGGGAGTGCGATCGGGAGTGCGATGGGGATTGCGATCGAGAGTGCGATAGGGAGTGCGATCGAGAGTGCGATGGGGAGTGCGATTGAGAGTGTGATGGGGAGTGCGATCGAGAGTGCGATGGGAAGTGCGATCGAGAGTGCGATGGGGAGTGCGATCGAGAGTGCGATGGGGAGTGCGATCCAGAGTGCGATAGGGAGTGTGATTGAATTGCATTTTTCAGTTTTTATTTCTTGTTTTTATTTTTAAATTCAAATTTAACTTTTACCGCCATTTTTACTTAGAATTATTTTAAACTTGTTTTGCCTTAATTTTAGTTTTAAGTTTGCAAATTTTACTTTTTGTCGAGTTTTAATTTTTCGTCATTTATTTTTAAAGTTTTATTTTTAGTTTAATCTTTTCAAACTTTTATCTATATTTCGCTTAAGTCTTTATTAGTTTATCCTTTTATTAATTTGCCATTTACTTTAAAGTTTGCATTTTTATTTTGTTACACAACGAAAACCTTTTATTTTATCCACCAAAGACGACTGAGTCTCACTTTCTACGTTTTTCAATTCGAATCGAGACGAGAGGATAACTTTTTTCATACTTGGTAAAACCTTGTATTAGGCAGCGACTACTTCAAAGTCCGACTTGGCTTTTGTATCAGATGGAAACAACGGTACTTACTTTCATAATACCGCTAGTGGATCTAGCAGCGGTACATACTTCACAAATACTGTTGGAGGACTTACAAGCAGTACTTACCCACAAAGTATTGAAGGCAACCCTATAGTCTCTCAAAATCCACATGGAAGTTCTTCACCATTGTTTAGTGACAATGATGCCTTCTCATTCTTCGCTGGACAAGACAACAAGCCAAGATTAACACTCAGTGACTTGTTCCAAATGGATGATGTTGATGTTGAAGAAATAGACCTTAAATGGCAAGCTGCTATGGTGTCAGTAAGGTCTAATAGGTTCTTCAAGAGGACTGGAAGAAAAATGACTGTTGATCCTAATGATCCATTAGGATATGACAAGTCCAAAGTTGAATGCTATAACTGTGGAAGGAATGGACACATTGCAAGAGAATGCTCTAGAGACAAAGCTGAGAATAGAAATCAGAAGTCTAAGCACAGCTATTGAACCAGTCCAAGAATAACTGAAAGCTTTCCAAAAGGAAACATCAGGAGTCCTAAAGGAACCAAAGCATTGGTTACTTTAGATGGAGTGGTGAACTGGGCTGAAGATGAAGAAGAAGAAGAGCTTCGTTTAATGGCTCTCTCACATGAAGATACTGAGGTACATCCTTGTTCTAAAGACTGTGTTCTTAAATTTAATAGCCTAAAAGTAAAACTAGAGGAACAGTATCAAAAGGTTAACACATGCACTATAGAATTAAATGATTTTAAACAAGGTGTTGTTAAATTAGAGGAAAATATAGTTTTGTATAAAAAGGCTCAACAAAATTATGAAGAGAAAATAAGAATTTTAACTCTTCAAATGAGGGAAAAAGATGTAGAGATAAAAGCTTTTGAAAGACAACTGTTAAAAATATCAACAGAAAATGAAGCTTTAAAAGCCAGCCTTTATAATGAATGGGAAGTGATTAATCATTGGCAAAAATCCTCTAAAGGATTGGGAAAATTGATTAATTCACAAATGGGGTATTATGATAAATCAGGCCTAGGATATATTGAGGACCAATCTGGGATAACTTTAACTGACAAGGACTTATCAAAAAGGATTTTTGATAGTTCTAGTAAGGTAGATGATACACCTGAAAATGATAGATATGCTAAAGGAATGAAGGCAGTTCCTCCACCACTATCAGGAATTTTCATGCCCCCTAGTAATGACACAAGTATAGAGTTAGAAGAACCAATGGTTAAAAATACCTTAAACTCTAGTACTTTGTGCCAAGAAAAGACTGTTGTGACCAAAAACATTGTTTATCCACCTTTAATGAACAACTTTGTTTCTGAAGAATCTAAGACTAGTTCTGCTCCCAAGCAGGTAAAAACTCCTAGTAAGATTTTGGAAAACAATGTAGAACATAATAAAGCCAAAAGGGGTGGGCTAGGTTTTGAGAATGTTAAGTCAAAGCAACCTTTTGGGTCTTCTTTAAGAAGAAAAGGATGTTATGTTTGTGGTAGTCTAAGTCATTTTATCAAATATTTTTTTTGTACTCTACATAAAGATAAGATCATGAAACAAAGGCTGCACAAACGGTCTTGAAAAACAGTAATGCACAGGTTTATAGGAATCATAAACTTAAGAATGACATACCTAAGTTTGATAACTCTAGGGTAGCTAAAAAAGTTAAATATAACTCTACCAAAAGTTTTGTTCCTAGGGCAGTACTTATGAAACAAGGTCTAGTACCGTTGAAGTCTGGTAAACCAAGTACCGACAAGTCTAGACCTGCAAGTACTACTAGACCAAACTTAAGTACTGTTGGTTTAATGTCTGTAAAACCAAAGTTCTCTAAGACTTCTAAGAAGGTTTTTGAAAAATTTAAAACACCTAGAAGTAAGGATAAAAACAAACCAGTGAAAATGTGGGTTCCTAATAGAGAGAAATCATGTGTTAAAGCAAGTACCGCTAAAGCAGTACTTAAGGCAAAGAAGTCTGAGCACATAGAGTCACCCTATGTCTTTGACTACATAAATCATGAAATATAAGAGCAAAAGTAGCATTACTGGGAATGCTTCAGTACAAACTCTTAAATGTGTAGGTCCCACAAGATCTGAGCCAAATGTGGCTTGGGTCCCTGTTAAAAACTAATGAGTTCCATTTGTGTGCAGGGGCATCTAATTGATTAATTGAAAGATAAAGATATATTAGATAGTGGATGCTCAAGACACATGACAGGAAACAAAGATTTTCTTGCTGAATTTGAAGAATTCAAAGGAGGTCCAGTAGCCTTTGGAGGTAGCAAAGGGAAAATCACTGACAAAGGGAAAATCAACACAGGAAAGTTGGAATTTGAAGATGTGTTCTTTGTAAAAGAATTGAATGAGTTCAATCTCTTTTCTGTATCAAAAATGTGTGATAAGAAGAACAAGGTACTATTCACAGACAAAGACTGTTTGGTGCTATCTAAAGACTTTGAGATGCCTAAGGAATCTCAAATACTGCTTAAAGTATCCAGGCAAGAAAATATGTACACCTTTAATCTTCATACTATTACTCCAACAAGTGGTATTACATGTTTGCTAGCTAAGGCTTCTTTTGATGAGTCAAATTTGTGGCATAGAAGGTTAGGTCATGTGAATTTCAAGAATCTTAATAGATTAGTGAATGGGAATTTGGTTAGAGATCTACCTAACAAATCTTTTCAAAATGATTTCACATGTGCTTCCTGTCAAAAAGGTAAACAACATTGAGCCTGTTATAAGACCAAGACTGTCAACACTGTAACAAAACCTTTGCATCTTTTTCATATGGATTTGTTTGGTCCAGTTTCTATCAGAAGCATTAGTCATAAGACCTTTTTTCTAGTCATAACTGATGATTATAGTAGATTTAGTTGGGTTTTCTTTTTAGCTCTTAAAAGTGAAACAAATGAATTACTTAAGGATTTTATCACCTTAGTTGAAAAGCAGTTCACTAAACAGGTTTTAATCATTAGGACTGATAATAGGACAGAATTCAAGAATGCTGAATTTGATGAATTCTGTAGGTCTAAAGGAATTAAGAGACAATTTAGTAATCCTAGGACTCCACAACAAAATGGAGTATCTGAAAGGAGAGAATAGGACACTGATTGAGGCTGCTAGAACTATGCTGGCTGATTCTCTTTTGCCAAATACTTTTTGGGCAAAGTAATCAACACTGCATGCTATGTGTTAAATAGAGTTTAGTAACCAAGCCTCAAAACAAAACACCTTATGAAATATTGACTGGTGTGAAGCCTACAATAAGTCATTTAAGACCTTTTGGGTGTCATTTTTCTATACTAAATACTCTTGATTATTTGGGAAAGTTTGATGGAAAGTCCGATCCAGGATATCTTGTAGGGATATTCAGTGCAAAGTAAAGCATATAGGGTTTATAATTTGGCATCTAAGAAGGTTGAAGAAAATGCTCATGTTAATTTCTTAGAAATTAAACCCAATGTTCCAGGAATAGGTTATGCTTGGATGTTTGATTTAGATTATCTAACTAACTCCATGGATTACTATTCTTTGCAAAAGGATTGTCAAACTAACAATGTAGGTGAGGAGTCAAGTGAAACTAATGCAGGTACTCAAGAAGATGTTTCTTCATCAGATGATGATGTTCATATCTATGTGCCCAATATGCCTACTGTTACTCCTATGTCTGCTACGCCCAAGAAGCAAACCATGCCATCAAAAGATGATCAAGCCTTCCAAGAGCTTCAGAGGCTTCAAGATCAAGAAAAGAATGCTACATCTGCTAATAAGCATTCAGGAGAAGAATCTTTTGAGTCACAACACTCAGCAGTACCTACAACACCTAGCAGTACTTCATCTGCAAGCACTGCTAAGTCAAAGACTGCAAAATCTGTTGACTCACTAGAAGAGATTTTACAAGCTATGGACGATGAAGACTTATATGCTAGTCCAGCTGAAGGAATCTTCTCCAAAGCTTCCTATGATGAGCAGGGTGCAGTAACTGATTTCAATAATTTGGAAATAGAAATTCCAGTCAGTTTTATTCCCACTCGTAAAGTCAACAACAACCATCCTACTACACATATCACTGGATATCCCAAATCTGCTGTGCAAACCAGAAGACAACTTCAAACCAATATTGAAACTCATGCACTTGTGAGTTATGTCAAACAACAGCAGAGAACAAATCATAAAGATACTCATCATTGTTTGTTTGTCTGTTTCTTATCACAAGTAGAGCCCAAAACCATTTCTCAGGCTCTTGATGAACAAAGTTGGGTAGATGCCATGCAAGAAGAATTAACACAGTTTGAGCTACAAAAAGTTTGGATTCTTGTGGATCTTCCCTTAGGTAAAAGAGTAATTGGTACTAGATGGGTTTTTAGGAACAAGAAGGATGAAAGAGGAGTTGTTGTGAGGAACAAAGCAAGACTTGTTGCTCAAGGATATAGACCGGAAGAAGGTATAGACTATGATGAGGTTTTTGCACCAGTGGCAAGGATAGAAGCCATTAGGTTATTTTTGGCCTTTGCATCATATATGGGATTTATAGTCTATCAAATGGATGTGAAAAGCACCTTTCTATATGGTACTATTTCAGAGGAGGTATATGTCTCACAACCTCTAGGTTTTGTAGATCCTAAATTCCCAAATAGAGTCTACAAGGTTATCAAAGCACTTTATGGTCTGCATCACCAAGAGCCTGGTATGCAACCTTATCCAACTTTCTACTAGAACATGGATATAGGAGAGGAACCATTGACAAAACTCTGTTCATCAAGAAGAATGCTAAGGATATCATTCTAGTTCAAGTTTATGTTGATGACATCATTTTTAGTTCTACCAAGAAGACATAGTGTGAAGAGTTTGAAGATTTGATGAAAGGAAGATTTCAAACGAGTTCTATGGAAGAACTAACTTTCTTTTTGGGACTGCAAGTCAAACAAAGGAAAGATGGAATATTTATCAACCAAGATAAATATGTTGCTGAAATCTTGAAGAAATTTTCATGTATGGATACAAGGAGTACAAGCACACCTTGAAGCCAAGAAGTCTTTATCAAAAGATGAACATGGAGAAGATGTTGACACTCATCTATACAGGTCAGTGATTGGTTCATTGATGTATCTTACTGCTTCAAGGCCAGATATAATGTTTGTTGTGTGTGCCTATTCAAGGTTCCAAGTTCATCCAAAGGTGTCACATCTACATGCTATGAAGAAGATTTTTAAATATCTTAAAAGTCAACTAAATTTAAGATTATGGTATCCTAGAGATTCCACCTTTGAATTGGAAGCTTACTTAGACAGTGATTATGCTGGAGCTAATCATGATAGGAAGTCTACAACAGGAGGTTGTCAATTCCTAGTGTAACACCCCATTTTGATATATAGAATGTCACGCGTTATTATGGCGTGTCATCAAAGCATGCAAGGTAATATGTAGTAAAACATACATGACCATAGGGAAAACCGGAATCAAACATCGGTTCTCAAACATAAGCCCAAAACATAACAAAGTAAATGAACTGAATGAAAGACTAAACAAGCATAAATATATGAAGGAAACAGGAGAAGAAGTCTATGGCAGCTTCCATCCTATGCATGTCCTCCAAATGCTCGAGTCTTGGGTACCTGCCGTTTTGGGACATGGAAAGGAAAGTAACGGCTGAGCAAAACGCTCAGTGCACGGATATACAATATAGCATGAAATAGGATAAGCATGTAACATATAACAGCGGAAGACTAAGTTCTGAGTAGACTGGTCAAGTATCGAGAAAACTGGTTTTATAGTTTGAAAAGCCTTATGTTTATCTTATGAAAACTGTTTTAACATAAATATACCATAGCCCATATAGGTCATGAAAAGGTCACGTGCATGAATACTTGGAGGGGTGACCTCATCATGCTGATTAGAGGGGATGCCTCTAATTAATATACTGGTTTGGGTAGGAGGGATCAACTCCTTGTGAAGGATGCAAGGCACACACCACATTCACCATGAAATACTGAATAAAACATGTAACTAGGATGCACCCATACGCCCCACATGATATAATAATATGGCCAAAACTGAAAAGGGACGCCACGAGCTATCACTCCGCCGTGGGGAAGTCATAACATTGGTGCCTCCAATGTTATGGTTATGGTACCTCCATAACTAGGTGAAACTGGTCATGCTTGTATATGGCTATAGATTATGCTAATTAAACATAAGCAGTTCAAAACAATAAAACAAATACTGGGGAAAACAGTTGGCTGCATACGGGGAAATCCTAATAAGGAAAGAATGTCCATACTGAAAGGACGGGAATCCGTACCTCAAGTCCAGTGAATGAACGGAAGAAAGACTCCTACTTCTGGATCACTAAAGCTACATGAATACACACGTGTATAAGTATCGATTCACTGATTACGTACCGGGTTTTATGTCTCGTCTTAGCTTACTTTGTATGTTTTAGGTCATGGTTTACTGTTTAAAGCCTTAAACTGTGTTTATCTTGTATTCTGATTAATCTGATTAAGTATTACTGGTATTTCATGTATTATTATACTTACTGTGTAATAATAAGTAACTTTCCAAAAATAGCAGGTTTCCAAAAATAGAAAGTTCCCAAAAATAGAAAGTTTCCAAAAATAGAAAGTTTCCAAAAATAGAAAGTTACCAAAATAGAAAGTTTCCAAAAATAGAAAGTTTCCAAAAATAGAAAGTTTCCAAAAATAGAAAGTTTCCAAAAATAGAAAGTTTCCTAAAATAGAATTTACTGCTTAAAATAGATTAGTTTCTAAAAATAGAAAGTTTCCAAAAATAGATCAGCTGCCTTAATTAAATAAGTTTCCATATATAGAAGGTTTCTATGATTAGATTAGCTGCCTGAAATAGATAGATTTCCATATATAGAATTAAGCTGGTTACATAAGCTAACATATAAGTCTAAGTGTTTATAAGCTTATTTTCTTAAGTCATATGATATAGTGTATAGTTTAATTATTATTTCATGTATTTTAATTAAACTATAGGTTTAGCATTTTAATTAAAGTATAACATGTTTTAATTAAAATGGAATAAAATACTTAGGTTAAAATGTGTATCATTATGTATTAATAACCTAACCTAAGTCGTGTCTAAATTAATTAATTATAAGCATGTTTTAAATAATTAATTAATTATAACATATAACATAAAATACTTAGGTTAAATTAATATCATGCTAAATTAATAATTAAAATAACCTAAGTCATGATTTAATTAATATCTCATGTTATTAATTAATTTATATCCTAAGTTCATAATTCATAAAAATTAACATGTAGCATAAATCATGATTTAACCAACGATCCGTGAACCGGGCATGATATCGACACCGTACCCCGAACCAAATCGGGGTTCCCCTTGGTTCCTTGCTGCCGTGGGACCCACACCACCAAACCGGGACCATATGGTCTCGGTGGTGGTTTCTAGGCCAAGCCGTGACCCCCTTGGGGCACGGTCTAGGCGTCGGCTAAACCAAACACCCGTAAAACACCCTTTTGATTTTACCTCTTAACCAAATACATGTTTATTTTATGTTTTTAAAATAGGTTTTAAAAACATCATGTTCTTAATCAATTTTACCAAATCAAATCAAAAGAGGGAATTAAAAAGAAAGGTTAAAAAGATATACCGAATGTGTGGATCAATAGAGGATGAACAAACACGAACACTTGTACAATATTCAAGATCAAAATCAACAAGAACACCCCCTCTTGGTGTGTTATAGGTGGCGGCCACAAAAGGAGAGGAAGAACAAAATTAGGGTTTTAATTGTTTTCAATAAAATGTGATAAATGAATGACTTTTTCCCTTAACCCCTTGTTTAGTAAAAAAGATGGGCTAGGCCCTTTTCTTGTCCCTAATTTCGTGGTTCATGGGGCCCACATGGGGTAACCCAAATGTTTTTCGTGTCTAAATAATAAGTGTGTTCTCGTGTTCGTGTTTTACGTGTTTTAATTAGTTAAGTGTTCATTCGTGTTTATTGGTGTTCGTGTTTAGTGTGTTCTCGTTAAATATTTACCGTGCCTAATATATTTATACGTGCTCGTAATTATATTATATGTATTTACGTGATTATTTTAGTTCGTGTTTTAATGGTGATCATGATTTAATTATGTTCCCGTGAAATACTTATTAACTGCTTATCATGAGTTCGTACGTAAACGATACTTATCATGTTATACACGTATGTACTTACTTGATTATTAGCACATGAGTGTGATCAATACTAAATAGGGTAAGTTTTAATCTAGGACGTACGATCTTAAGGGCACTATTCATGGTAAAAGCATACGGGTTTTACAATTCTTCCCCCCTAAAAAGAATAATTCGTCCCCGAATTATAGATAAAGTAACTGGAAGCGAAACATACCCGAATCAAACTGGAAAGGTATGCAAAATAACGGAAATGAAGGTGACATGGTAGAAGGGAACGTGGAACGTGACATGTCTTGAGAAGACATGGAACATGACGTGACTGAAAAGACATATCTAATCGATAAGAGAAAAATGGATAAGAAGTCCGGATGAACTTGTCCGTTTCCAAGTGACCTCCCTCTTGGAACGGTTCCTTCAGAAGATCCTGACACTAATGATAAATCTTGGTCCTCCTGACCTTGACTTGGAATACGAAGAAATTCTTGGTTATCAACGGAAGGTGGATCCCCTAAATTTGATCAAGGAAAATAAGAGTTAACGTGCAAGGGTAACTGAAACGTTACGATGCAAGACAAGCTGACTTAACTGATAATTAGAAACGATGCGCGAGACATAAAGAAACGTAGTACGTGAAAAATTTTGAACGTGATACGTGAAAAATTTTGAACGTGCTACGTGGAGATATGGTGAGTGTAGTATGAGTAAACATAACGTGATCCATGATACGTGTAACATATCTTGATCATGATATGAGGAACGTGGAATGAACATGACATGTGAGACATATCGTGATCATAGAATATAATGGCGGTAACTCCAAACGCTACAAGGTGAGACGTGGAATATGACGTGAAACGTCTATCTGATGATGGAGAGTTATACTAAACTTGGGTCTGGTCTCACAAGTTCTTGCAACTTCCCAGAATGAGAAAAGAAATGAACGTAAAATCGTAAGCCAAAATACGATCATGAACGTGAATAGTGTCATGAACATGAGCGCGAAAGCAAGTCGTGGAATTAGAATGAAGACGTGAAGTAAGTTAGGAGTACAATTACGAATCTTTGTCTGACCCGATAGCTGAGGGATTGCCAAGTGATCGGATGAGCCTTGGCTGGAACATGTTCGTTCAATCTGTTGGTTCTGAAATCCGTACGGATGTAAGGATTCTGCAGACTTGATCAAACTATTGACAATAACCCAAATAGCATCATGCTTCTTCTGAGTTTGCTGAAATCTGGTAACTAAAATTCATGGAGATTTGTCCCTTTTCGATTCACAATTTCATATGATGAAAACATCCCAGTTTGTTGGTGTCCTATCTTAACCTGTTGGTATGTCAGGTACCTAGATATGAACGTAACTGTATCTTGCTTCGTAGAACTTGATACCTAGGAGTTTGCGAAACTATGAGTCTCTGAATCTAGACTTCTCCTAGCGTATAATTTTCTAGAACACCTAATGTAGTGTAGGGTTCTCTCCTTTACGCATAAGCTGAGTCATGGTAAGATTAACCATAGAAACCCATGTGATTCAGTGTGTCACTGTAATCAAACAGAATTGATATTGGAAAAAAAAATTTCCAGGGTAGAATTTCTCTTGTCATAGAATTTGCAACATAGTGCAGATATGGTCTTCCTGTTCTTCTCTAGGCTTAGAAGAAATCAGGTTATCCTTAATGAAAACGCTGATGAATTTGTTTAGGAGTTCATGGAAACTCAATTTATTAAGTCCATAATGCGGTTGGAGCATTGATGAGACTAATTCAAAATCATAAATTTAGCATGACCGAGTCGTGTACGAATAGCAGTCATGGACATGTCCTGCTTTTTCACTCGTCACTGTTGGCAGCATGATCGTGAGTTCGATCTTGGAAAAGTGATTAACACCATACGGTTGATTGGACATGTAGTCAATATGTGGAGGAGAATAACGGTCATGAATGGTGATTTGTTTAAGTCGACGGTAGTCGACACATAATCTCATGGTACCATCCTTCTCCTTGAAGGTTCTTCTGGAGTGTAAGGAACAATTTTGGAATAATCCGTTGGTTATGCGTAAAAGGACCTTAGTAGTCGTGTGTTACTGACAGCTAGAAAATTTTAGCAATTATAGCTAACAAAGCACGTGCTTGAAAAGCATAGATAATTTGTACAGATTTTCCTGATGGAAAATCAAGCTGAATGTATTCAGGAGCCTGAACATTACTGTACATAATTATGAATTGTAGCATGGTGTGCTGTTCATGGTCCATAATTAAGATAAAATTCATCTCGTGTCTGTCCGAGGAAATGCGTTAGCAGCTTGGATCTCATCATTAAGCTGAAGGAAAAGCTTCGAAAGACGTCCTTCATGGTCATGAGTCATATGAAATATGGTGAAAGAAATGAAAGTGACATCGGCAACGTGACAGTTCTCACTGATGCGCTGATAGTATTGAAATTCTTGTGGCCTGATTAATACATGGCACAACAACATAGATATACCTTTGGAGGGTACCCTGAATTTCTTAGAAATGTTCCATAATTAGACGTGAGTCATGTGTCTTGACTCGTGTCTTGAGAAATGTAAGCGTGACATATGTCTTGACTGGTATCTTGACATGTGTCCTCAGAAAGTATACGTGAGACATGTGTCTTGACTGATGTCTTGACATGTGTCTCGAGATGTGAAACAATTAGAACTACAAATATTAGGTTAATATGCCAGAATTGGCGGATCGGTTGGACTACTGATCATTTGTATGTCTGATCACGTCCGTGGCCGGAGCCTCGGTTGTGATTTCTAGGATAGTTGCTGTCATAGTAGTGGTTACTATCATCTTGTCTGTCGGTTCCATGACGGTCATTCTCATGACAGTGACTCATGTAAATATTCAGCTGAGTGGCCGGCTGGTACTGGTTTGCACTCATATGGCTGAAATGACAGCCGAACGACGTGTGACATGTAACTATGAATTTGTGACAATGATTGATGGGAATTGTCTGATGGTGAAGCATCTTCTCGTCCAATTGCTTTGCTCCGACGCCTTTGTCTTCGTCTTTTAGGATCTCCAGGTTGTGAACAGCATCAGCATCAGCATCTCGTAGCGTCTCCCAACATCAGCAGCATCAACCTTCAGTAACATCTCCAAGCTATGAGCGGCATCGACAACCTTGTCGAATATCAGCAAGTGAACATACACCTGAGATGATTTAGAATCGACCAGCGAATACTCGTGAAGTATTGCAAGTGGAATACACATGGATTAAGGTACATGTAATACACATGAAATACGGTACGTGGAGTACACATGGAACGCACATGAAATGATCGGTATGGGCTCGATCATTTGTCATGATTTAAGGAAAGTAAACCGGTTAAACGGTTAGGAAAACTGTAACACCAGCGAAAGTGCCGTATGATGCTAAGTTATTGTCTCAAGAGCTGTTCAGTATGAGCATCTCTCTTAAGTTGTGGCTCACTTGTGGATGTGATATCCCGAGCCCAACATTATTTATTTAATCCTATTTTACGTATAATTTTTGAAATTTTTAAGTATTTTTATCGTGGAATTATTTGACGGTTTAAGTTGAAACCAACGTTTACGGTCGTAATTTAACGTTTGACGATTTAAGAAGAACCGATGACGACTACGATACCGACGGATGCCCAAAACTTATATTTTATTATCGATTGATCGATATTTGAGTTTTTCAAGATTTTATTTTTTATTATGTGTTAAGTCGAGTCGGAACCATATGAATATTCGTTTTGTGTGCGTTTGAACCATTTAAAGGTATTTTGGAGTGTTTGGGATGATTCCTGACTCCCGTAAAATTTTCTAAAATGACTAGTGAGTCAATCCCGCAAGGTTTTAGAGTCGTTTTTGCTTAAGGCCAAAAGAATGCTTAAATTGCACCACAAGTCCCTCCAATTTTACAAAAAGGGGAAACAAATCACACACAACACAAAATCTTTCCAAAAATTTTCTCAATCTCTCTCCCTTTTCTCCTTTAGGCCGACGGCCATCCTTACCCACCATAAACCACCCATAAAAATTTTTCTACTTGGTTTTGATTAAAACTAAGGTTAGACCACCTCTAATTTAATCATTCCCCATCTTTCTATGTAATTTAATCCAACATGCATTCATATTTTTTTTTCAAGAATCAAAGGAATTTTTCAAAATCGTTTTTGATGTTAATTGGGTAATTGCATGTTTAATTCATGTGTTTATAAGGATGAATCCTCCAT
This sequence comes from Glebionis coronaria, assembly GCA_025667525.1. Lineage (NCBI taxonomy): Eukaryota > Viridiplantae > Streptophyta > Magnoliopsida > Asterales > Asteraceae > Glebionis > Glebionis coronaria. The sequence goes on from CM046881.1 coordinate 38,607,897, forward strand.
AAAACATAATGGGGTATATGATTCTTGTGTTCCACAGCCCCTAAAGCCACGAATTTTTGGGGGTTTTTGGGTGTGTTCAAAGTGTTTGATGAAATGTCATGGGTTTGTGTTTATAATGATGTTTTGGGTGTGTTTGAATGGGTTAAACACATTGAATGTTTGTTTTATGATTTTGGTTTTATGAGGTTGATGATCAAATAGGGGTTTAGGACTGAAAATGTTGTTTGGTTGTGATTAGGGATACTTAGGATGATGTCTAGTGATGATAGATGGGTTTGGAAACGAGCGTTAGTGTGATTTTGGTATGGTTGATTTTGGGCAGAAAGTTTAAGGCATTTTGGTAAAAATTATTTTTAAAACAGGTCTTGTGGATAGGATAGATTTGTAGAGCATCTTCTTAGCTTCGATTTGGTATAAGGTAGAGCTTACGACTCATAACGAGTCAAAAGTTATGACGTTTTGAAATTCGTGTACCGGGAGATGAAAACCGTCATAATCCGAAATTATGCTTGGTTTAGGTCAAATCCCGGGGACTATAAGTCTAGTTTGGTAAATGGTAAAGGGCTGAATTTTGGTGTCAAACCTGCACATTTGAGTCTATTATAGGACTTAGGTGTCAAATGGGTCAATGGAGTATTTTAAACGGGTCAAATGAGTCCGACTTGGTCAAAGTACAATTTCAGTCCGAAAAACGTAGTTTTTGGAAAAGTGTTGAGTAATGAGTCGTAGAAGTAAAAACTTTTATTGGGATTAAATATATGTTTTCTACAGGTCTTATAGTATTTTTGAGAATTTTGTTAAATTTTATAAAAATGGTTAAGTATAGTAAAATAGTCCGTACTTTTGGTAAGTATCGGCGAAACCGTAAAATGGATAGTAACTTTAATAACATTGATAAATGGTATAAGTCTTGTAACAACTACTTGTTTGACTTTGGCGTGAGTTTTCATAAGCATTGAGTGTGTTTGCATTTGCGTGTGTTTAGTACAATAATGTACGCGGAGTATTGATTTGGTTTACGTACCTTGATTTTTAGGTCAAGTATTTGATTTTCCCGGGCATCCATGTCGTCGGTGGCATTTCTCGTTACGTCTTCGCTAGAACCACTACTACTACGCAAGGTGAGTCTATAGCCTCGCTCTTTACTTATTTCAAATGTTTTTACCCGCGAGGGGGATACATGCTAATTTAAATGAAAATGAACATAAGTCATGAATGGTTGTTGGACCCGAATGTTGCCTTTGAAATTGTGTTGAGTACCTAGTTGCAAAAGACCCTAATTTCATGAACTATTAACTATTGTCTTGCCCTTGCGAAGGGGGAAATAGCCGCTTATACAAAGTGATAGTACTATGGGGTTGACTACCCTATCCGAGACGAGGGCTAGTACGTTGATACCCCCTGCGGACGGATAATTTGTGATAAGAGATAAGGTATAATTGCAACTGATGCCTTATTAGGGGCCATGGTTTCATCTAAATCACGCCGGTAATTATTACGCGGGTGATTGAGTTAACGGTTAGTGTCATGAGCTTAAACACAATTGTCATATCCTTGAATAATAGATTGTATGGCCACAATGCTATTGAATGATCATGATTGGTTTTTAACACTTATGTTCAACTGATGTTTTGATAAACCTATAGATTCGCTCAACCTTTGTGTTGACGATTTCAAGCATGTGTTTCAGGTAACCAAGATTGATAGCAGCGGAGCATGCGAGGATGGAAGTTGTTGTGGCTTGGCGGTCTACTTGTTTTCCTCCCTTTTTGCACTTAAAACTCTTTTATATTATGTCATGAGAATGAAAATGTACTTTTGGGTTGAGATTCAGTGGGGACCTAAACGCAAACTCTGTTTTGTATTATCTTGGGATTTGGAAAACCGTAGATTTGTATAATTTAAAAATGTTTAAATTCATGTTTAAACTTTTACGTCTCTTTGAGTCGTTTAATATAACTTATGTGTGATGATAACTACGTAGCACCCAAATGTTGTAGTTCCGCTGCGCATATCATTTGTGGGGGTGTTACAGATTGGTATCAGAGCCATGAGTTATAGAGAACTAGGTCATTTTGAAAAATCCTAAACTATAACTTTTGGTGTCGTAAGAAATTGTCCAAGCACACAACTATCCTGCATGGCTCCGGTAAGAATTCTTTAGCATTGCTTCATATTTTAGATGTATCCCTAAAAAAAATTGATATGAATTCTCTAGTATTTAGTAAGTAAATACTTTGATATATATTGAGATATATTGTTGTGTACGTTGAGTACTTATCATCGTAATTAGCAAATTCTTGTAAGATTATCTTATATGTTGCATGTAATTGGCATAACGGGCTACATTGCATTACATGGCAACACCGCGTTGTAATCTTACGTGTATGTAGGAATGATGGTATGTATCAGTATGTATATATACTATGGTATTTAAAGGCATTGCACGTGAAGCAATGGTCCTTGAGTAATTATCGTACATTAAAATGCGGTTTTGTTGAGAATTCGGCCTCACCGCAAATTATCAATCTTGATAATTAATTTATTGATCAAATAACCGAGTGTGAACCTCGTTTGATACTCTAGATACGTAAATAACGCTTCGTAATATATTGTATATTGACTAGAATGATCTCGATTGTCGTTATCGCATCGTGATGTGTCATTGTGGACATTTTCTTTTGAAACGTAATTTACTTACGTATTACTTTATTTTTCTTTATTCCTTATGGGTTTGATATGATAGTTGGCGTAACTATAATATAGACGAAGTATAATCAACGATGCGTACATCGTAGCGACGAATCACATGTGTATGTTATAAAACATGGTTGAGGCGTGTTGCCATTAAATCGTTGTTTACTATTCTACTTGAATTTTAAAGATATGTTTTAAAATTTGACTAGCGTTGTGATCAATCGTGATAACTTAGAAATTGGTTGGTTTGTGTTAATTTTGTGGTGTACAATTTCGAGACTCATCCGAGGCCAATAACAACACTTAGTTGACATACGTATTCTCGCTTCGTTTATTTCATTTGTCTTGTTGTCTCATTATTTGAATTCGATATTTTATATGACGAGGTCCGTCAATTGTGTGAGTTAAATAAAGCATTAAACTTTCTTGATCGAATGACTTAAAGATAAAGTGTTTTACATATTAAATAAATGGTGAATGAAACTTTTGGATAAAAATGACTTATGATGTGTTTTGTAACAAGTAAAAATAAGTGTAGAGAAGAAATGGACAAGTGAAATTATTTTTCTTTTAACTTTGGTTGGTATATCTTAATAAGTAATCTATATTACTTGTAAAATCCTTGTTTTCATACATTAATGATTTGATACTAGAAGCTTGTGATGGATTTGTTAAGAATTTGTTTAATTTAATTTGAAAAAGGAGTTTATAATAAAATTTGCGATATGACTATTGAGTATATGTAGCTTCGGATTTGGTATGAATTAATTTTTGGGTCAATATAGTAAACTTTTGACGTATCTTGTAATATAAAACGTGAGTAGAAGATGTGGGCATGTGTTTTGGAGCTAAAAACTTTGTAAAATTGGTTTCATTTTAAACATAAGGTTATGTTTACGTATGCATTGGTGTAAACTAGAACACGTTACTTGTTGTAGTGAATAAACTGGGATAAAATCGGAATATACACTATAAGTGAGAAATTCTAACGCTTGAAATAAATTTTTAAATATTAATGGAACGTCATTGGAAATCATTTGTTTATTTAAATTTTCGTTATATAGAATCACTATGCATAATTCGATGATGCTTGTTTAAAATCGTTTGAAAAATCTTTTGTTTTATTCCGCTGCGAGATGTGTTAATCTTAAAATCACTTGATAATGGGCTAATGATTAAAAGTTGAATTTTATATATTTTGGAAATAATTGAAATAAGCATTTTGATCACCTACTTCATTATTATATTATCATATTATTATCATTAATTTTTGAGATTCAAGTCTCGACTAGAATCAGTAATTAATCCGAGATAATACTACGTGAAACGTCTTTGACGCCTGACTCGAGCCGCGTGAATAAAATATAGCAAATCAATTGTAAGGAAGACATGTGTGTAATAAAAGTCAAAGGTTGAATTTCTAAGAGTTAATTGGACTAGTTTGAATCATGTTGGATACGTGTATCTTGGTGATAATATGAGTCGTAATAACAGTAATGAGAAACTTTGAAAACTCTTACTATATACGTTTTGGTACTTAAGATATGAACATTAACGAGATTTTGACACGAGTATGGAGATTTTCAAAGCTAATGATTTGTCGATTATGATAACCGAGTCACCGCATCTACTAATGTTAATAATTCCCGAGAGATTGAAATTTTTCAGAAATGAAAACTTTGTAAAGATTGGAAAATGAAAGGTATAAATTCTTTAATGGTGTAACACAAATTAAAAATGTGTAAATGTTCGGTTTTACAATGTACAAGGTAACACTAATTATTATACGCAACTGGATTATACAACACACGCCTACTTGTATATTATTTAATAAAGATGTATATATAATGTTTTGAGTCACGATGGTTCGATCGTCCGACATCAGTTCTTTGATTTTGCGAGTCTATATCTGAGCTCGAGTAGTCATGTAATTGTTTATTTTAATATTGTCTATGGTATGAAACCATTATTATTATATTTATTTTAAAGCTACTATTTCGCTAGTACTTGATGATGAGGGTATGTTACCCGGTATATTTTGTCCTGTTCATGGACGTTGTGACTTTTCTTCTTACGGTTAATGGAACCTAAAATTCTGTAATTAATTGAACGACGCTATAAGTCTTCATTAAATCAGTTGTTTATTTATATCGAACAAAAGCGAGGAGGCGAAGCCGCTTTACTGAATTGTAGAGGTGAAAGAACTCGACCTTTCTGGTGAAATTGTTTCTATTCGACCAAGTGATTATTCTTCTCTCCCCGTATACCCTTGGTGGAATGTGTGTGCAACTCGAGACGATGGGAATTGTGAGCGTTGTTTTATTTTTGACGCTTGTGTTGATATTCAATTTTTACTCTATGTATTCGTAGATCGCTGTTGTTATCCCAAGACTTTTGTCATATATTTGAAGTATTTTCATTTCTAATGTAGTTAATTTTAGTTGGCAAAGATACTGCTCGTTTACCTCGTTCGATCTCATTGCTTTTTGATTTTATTACTTGTTGTGCTTGCAATGATCTTTAGTCTTGAACCACCTTACCGCTATTTTGTGAATAGTCTATTTGAAAATATGTATGTGTGTGAAATGTTTTGGGGAACCAAATGCAAAGGGTGTCGATTTATTTTATTTAATTATTTATTTATTTTCTCATAAAAAGGCAAGGCAAAAATATGTTTTCAAAGTGTATGAAAGATGTTTGATGTGTTTCTTAAAACGATGGTAACAATATTTTCCCATTTCAAATTTCATTTCAAATGGTTTAATTATTTTGAAGTATAGGTCGAAAACTTTCGTAGTCATATTTGGTATGTAATAATAATGTTTGTATCGTCACTCGATCCTCAATTATGCACAGCTTAGCTAACTATGCATAATTCGGGAAGAGTCCTGTTTTGTTGGTTGTTGTTGCTTGATCCTTAAGTATGCATGATCTGGCTAATTATGCATAGTTTAGGAAGGGCACGATCGTGTAAAACAAATTGGTCATCTTGAAACTTATAGTGTTTTGATGAACGTTTGGATGAGAACGTTTCTTTTAAAAATGGTGGATCATTTTTGCAAGTAGTCGTAATTTCTTTGATTCTTAAAGAAAATTTTTGAATTTTCTTGTGTTCTTTAAAATCTTTTCTTTTGTTTGGCGTTGACTTAGTAAGTCACTGTGACCGAGTAATTTTGGAAAATGTTTTTATGAGTTGTGTGTAACGTGCAAATTTCATCAGAATCACGAGGGTGTTGATGAAATACCAAAGGGGCTCGTATCGACACTGAGAAGAGTTTTTAACAAAATAGAAGACTTCCGAAGTAGAGGAAATCCGAGTTCGAATAACTCTGAGGGGAATGACGAAGACTTCTCCTACATCAAACGTATCGTACCTTATTTATTTTCTTTTCTTGTTCTTTTAACATGTTTAACGACACGCGATAAATTGTTGAAGTTTACCAACTGTGCATTGGTAGTTGCAAGACAATTCCACTGTCGTCTTCGTTTATTTAAGTGAGGAATCCTCTTTGCTTGACTCAACCATCCTTGATTATCGATGGTTAAACGATAGATAGCCATAGTTGATGTTTTTATGGTGAACCCTTGTCTTTTATGTGTTTATGTTGTATGTGATCTAGTCGAGTGATCGTAAGTTATGGGAACTTGAGATGACATTGTCCAATGAAGTCCGATCATGGAGAACACGTGCCATGAAATATATATGTATATTTTTTTTATATACTGTGAACGATGATGCTTATTGAGATTTTGACCACGTTTGGGACGAAAGTGAGATGGTGTTCTTGTAATATCTTTTGTGTATGAATCCATGGGTGAGCGCCCTACGATGACATATGTATGTATTTTTCTTTCCTTATGGATATGCATCCATAGCTAGCAAGCTCGTGAACCTTCTTTAACTTGCAATCTTCTTTTAACTAGACTCATCCGAGAAATATGTCAAATATTCTTATTTTATCATGGCTTGGCCGGTTAGCAAGCATGAGTTAACTTGGTTGAACTTATTTACTTGGCATGGTTTGGCTATTTCGCAAACATGTCGTGATACGGCTTTATGTGCTTCATAATGGCTTTTGTGTTTGATTGGATTGTGACGTTTTCGAGAGAGTTATGTATACGTCGGATGATTACCGTATCGATGGATTCGTTTTTGATGAAATAGGTTTGGATGTACCTAATATTGCGACAAGGTGATTTTGTACGACTAGTAATAATTACTTCGTCTTTTATATTTTGAACGTTTTCCGATGGGGTTATGTGTGACCCGTGTGATTTTCTTTATGATTAATTGTTTTTATGAGACGATGAACCAAGTGAAAGGACGATTCGAAAGTTGGAAGACGTGCTCCGAGCGTATGTGTTTGATTTTGGTGGAAGTTGAGATCGTGGAAGGGCGTGATTCGTTTTGGAGAATAAGAAAGGTGGGTCCAAAGGTATGTTGGACCAGTTGCCTACTAGTTGGAACTGCTGGATGAACTCCGTATAAATGACAATACTCTTCATGTGTCGAATTTGAAGGATTATGGGATGAAAAGGTAGATCACCAGTTGGATAGAATGAAGCAGGAAAAAGTCAGTTGAATGGACTTGAAATGATTCGAGAGGCTACGGAAGAGATGGTGTAGATTAAGAATCACTTGCTAACCGCGAGAAGCTTTGAAAAGAGACGTGTTGATAACCGTAGGAAGAATTTGGGAAATTGAAGTGGAGATCATGGATCGAGATGGTAAGAGACTGAAGCAAGGTGTAATACCCATGGTGAAAATGTGATAGAACCCGAAACATGAACCGGAGCTCGGAACAGAACATGAAGACCTCTTTAGGAAGAAGTACCTTTACCTTCCTAGTAGTACAAAATGCGAGTACAAGAACCGGAGAGCGCCGGGACGTCGCTCCCTTAAGGAGGGGAGGATGTAACACCAGTGAAAGTGCCGTATGATGCTAAGTTATTGTCTCAAGAGCTGTTCAGTATGAGCATCTCTCTTAAGTTGTGGCTCACTTGTGGATGTGATATCCCGAGCCCAACATTATTTATTTAATCCTATTTTACGTATAATTTTTGAAATTTTTAAGTATTTTTATCGTGGAATTATTTGACGGTTTAAGTTGAAACCAACGTTTACGGTCGTAATTTAACGTTTGACGATTTAAGAAGAACCGATGACGACTACGATACCGACGGATGCCCAAAACTTACATTTTATTATCGATTGATCGATATTTGAGTTTTTCGAGATTTTATTTTTTATTATGTGTTAAGTCGAGTCGGAACCATATGAATATTCGTTTTGTGTGCGTTTGAACCATTTAAAGGTATTTTGGAGTGTTTGGGATGATTCCTGACTCCCGTAAAATTTTCTAAAATGACTAGTGAGTCAATCCCGCAAGGTTTTAGAGTCGTTTTTGCTTAAGGCCAAAAGAATGCTTAAATTGCACCACAAGTCCCTCCAATTTTACAAAAAGGGGAAACAAATCACACACAACACAAAATCTTTCCAAAAATTTTCTCAATCTCTCTCCCTTTTCTCCTTTAGGCCGACGGCCATCCTTACCCACCATAAACCACCCATAAAAAATTTTCTACTTGGTTTTGATTAAAACTAAGGTTAGACCACCTCTAATTTAATCATTCCCCATCTTTCTATGTAATTTAATCCAACATGCATTCATATTTTTTTTTCAAGAATCAAAGGAATTTTTCAAAATCGTTTTTGATGTTAATTGGGTAATTGCATGTTTAATTCATGTGTTTATAAGGATGAATCCTCCATAAAACATAATGGGGTATATGATTCTTGTGTTCCACAGCCCCTAAAGCCACGAATTTTTGGGGGTTTTTGGGTGTGTTCAAAGTGTTTGATGAAATGTCATGGGTTTGTGTTTATAATGATGTTTTGGGTGTGTTTGAATGGGTTAAACACATTGAATGTTTGTTTTATGATTTTGGTTTTATGAGGTTGATGATCAAATAGGGGTTTAGGACTGAAAATGTTGTTTGGTTGTGATTAGGGATACTTAGGATGATGTCTAGTGATGATAGATGGGTTTGGAAACGAGCGTTAGTGTGATTTTGGTATGGTTGATTTTGGGCAGAAAGTTTAAGGCATTTTGGTAAAAATTATTTTTAAAACAGGTCTTGTGGATAGGATAGATTTGTAGAGCATCTTCTTAGCTTCGATTTGGTATAAGGTAGAGCTTACGACTCCTAACGAGTCAAAAGTTACGACGTTTTGAAATTCGTGTACCGGGAGATGAAAACCGTCATAATCCGAAATTATGCTTGGTTTAGGTCAAATCCCGGGGACTATAAGTCTAGTTTGGTAAATGGTAAAGGGCTGAATTTTGGTGTCAAACCTGCACATTTGAGTCTATTATAGGACTTAGGTGTCAAATGGGTCAATGGAGTATTTTAAACGGGTCAAATGAGTCCGACTTGGTCAAAGTACAATTTCAGTCCGAAAAACGTAGTTTTTGGAAAAGTGTTGAGTAATGAGTCGTAGAAGTAAAAACTTTTATTGGGATTAAATATATGTTTTCTACAGGTCTTATAGTATTTTTGAGAATTTTGTTAAATTTTATAAAAATGGTTAAGTATAGTAAAATAGTCCGTACTTTTGGTAAGTATCGGCGAAACCGTAAAATGGATAGTAACTTTAATAACATTGATAAATGGTATAAGTCTTGTAACAACTACTTGTTTGACTTTGGCGTGAGTTTTCATAAGCATTGAGTGTGTTTGCATTTGCGTGTGTTTAGTACAATAATGTACGCGGAGTATTGATTTGGTTTACGTACCTTGATTTTTAGGTCAAGTATTTGATTTTCCCGGGCATCCATGTCGTCGGTGGCATTTCTCGTTACGTCTTCGCTAGAACCACTACTACTACGCAAGGTGAGTCTATAGCCTCGCTCTTTACTTATTTCAAATGTTTTTACCCGCGAGGGGGATACATGCTAATTTAAATGAAAATGAACATAAGTCATGAATGGTTGTTGGACCCGAATGTTGCCTTTGAAATTGTGTTGAGTACCTAGTTGCAAAAGACCCTAATTTCATGAACTATTAACTATTGTCTTGCCCTTGCGAAGGGGGAAATAGCCGCTTATACAAAGTGATAGTACTATGGGGTTGACTACCCTATCCGAGACGAGGGCTAGTACGTTGATACCCCCTGCGGACGGATAATTTGTGATAAGAGATAAGGTATAATTGCAACTGATGCCTTATTAGGGGCCATGGTTTCATCTAAATCACGCCGGTAATTATTACGCGGGTGATTGAGTTAACGGTTAGTGTCATGAGCTTAAACACAATTGTCATATCCTTGAATAATAGATTGTATGGCCACAATGCTATTGAATGATCATGATTGGTTTTTAACACTTATGTTCAACTGATGTTTTGATAAACCTATAGATTCGCTCAACCTTTGTGTTGACGATTTTAAGCATGTGTTTCAGGTAACCAAGATTGATAGCAGCGGAGCATGCGAGGATGGAAGTTGTTGTGGCTTGGCGGTCTACTTGTTTTCCTCCCTTTTTGCACTTAAAACTCTTTTATATTATGTCATGAGAATGAAAATGTACTTTTGGGTTGAGATTCAGTGGGGACCTAAACGCAAACTCTGTTTTGTATTATCTTGGGATTTGGAAAACCGTAGATTTGTATAATTTAAAAATGTTTAAATTCATGTTTAAACTTTTACGTCTCTTTGAGTCGTTTAATATAGCTTATGTGTGATGATAACTACGTAGCACCCAAATGTTGTAGTTCCGCTGCGCATATCATTTGTGGGGGTGTTACAAAAACCATCATGATAACCTAGCAGTATTAGCATAGACATCATTCTGGTTGCATAGAGAAACGCTAAAGTGTGGTTACGCAAAATTCAACGATGATTTGCCTGACAGCATGATCAATGGAAACCAACCATGACTATCATGAAAGCATGATTCAAGAAATCTAACAATGTCTTGCAGGACAACGTAAATAACAAAAGAGGCGTGAAACATAATCAACATGAAGACGGAATTATCATGAGGAAACATGGAACCATCTATTACGAAGAAGTGTATAACATAATCAGCATGAAACTGAAGTTAACCATGACAATATGAAGGCATACTTGACGTAAAAACATAATAACTTATGATGGGACATGAAAAAAAAAATTTTTATGCCAATTTAAATCATGAGAAAAATTTTATGCAAGAAAAACAGTGCATGAATGCGTAATGTAGTTTATAAAACCTTTATATGTGCGAGGGAACGCCTATGGGTCGGTTCCAAAACAAAAGACATGGCGAGGGGACGCCTATGGGTCGGTCCCAAAGTTAAAAGTTTCGATAAAAGCACATGCGACTAAATAGGGCCAGTCCTGTACCAACCATTACTTAGTCAAAATTCCTGCAACAGATGACATATGATATAAATGCATGAATGCATGGAACATAATAATTAAAAGTCATTGTCAAAACTTAACAGAAAAATTTTATGTGAAAATTATGAACTACTGGGGTCAGTCCACATCGTCACAGTTCACGAGGAACATCATGCATAGACAATGACACATAACTAAGTATGGATGACGGTTGTTCATTCCATATTAGTAAGACGATACTGGTGAAAACATCATGGTGAAAACAACAAGGTGCTGAAAACGTCATGGCTAAAACAAAAAGGTGCTGAAAACATAATGGTTAAAACAACAACGCGCTGAAACATCAATACGTGGAATAACAATCGTTGGCTTAGGAAGCTCCTGGTGACTACCCACTAGTCACAGGTCGAGTTTTAGAGCCTACAGGTCGAAGCCTTGGCTCTGATACCATAATTGTAACACCCCATTTTGATATATGGAATGTCACGCGTTATTATGGCGTGTCATCAAAGCATGCAAGGTAATATGTAGTAAAACATACATGACCATAGGGAAAACCGGAATCAAACATCGGTTCTCAAACATAAGCCCAAAACATAACAAAGTAAATGAACTGAATGAAAGACTAAACAAGCATAAATATATGAAGGAAACAGGAGAAGAAGTCTATGGCAGCTTCCATCCTATGCATGTCCTCCAAATGCTCGAGTCTTGGGTACCTGCCGTTTTGGGACATGGAAAGGAAAGTAACGGCTGAGCAAAACGCTCAGTGCACGGATATACAATATAGCATGAAATAGGATAAGCATGTAACATATAACAGCGGAAGACTAAGTTCTGAGTAGACTGGTCAAGTATCGAGAAAACTGGTTTTATAGTTTGAAAAGCCTTATGTTTATCTTATGAAAACTGTTTTAACATAAATATACCATAGCCCATATAGGTCATGAAAAGGTCACGTGCATGAATACTTGGAGGGGTGACCTCATCATGCTGATTAGAGGGGATGCCTCTAATTAATATACTGGTTTGGGTAGGAGGGATCAACTCCTTGTGAAGGATGCAAGGCACACACCACATTCACCATGAAATACTGAATAAAACATGTAACTAGGATGCACCCATACGCCCCACATGATATAATAATATGGCCAAAACTGAAAAGGGACGCCACGAGCAATCACTCCGCCGTGGGGAAGTCATAACATTGGTGCCTCCAATGTTATGGTTATGGTACCTCCATAACTAGGTGAAACTGGTCATGCTTGTATATGGCTATAGATTATGCTAATTAAACATAAGCAGTTCAAAACAATAAAACAAATACTGGGGAAAACAGTTGGCTGCATACGGGGAAATCCTAATAAGGAAAGAATGTCCATACTGAAAGGACGGGAATCCGTACCTCAAGTCCAGTGAATGAACGGAAGAAAGACTCCTACTTCTGGATCACTAAAGCTACATGAATACACACGTGTATAAGTATCGATTCACTGATTACGTACCGGGTTTTATGTCTCGTCTTAGCTTACTTTGTATGTTTTAGGTCATGGTTTACTGTTTAAAGCCTTAAACTGTGTTTATCTTGTATTCTGATTAATCTGATTAAGTATTACTGGTATTTCATGTATTATTATACTTACTGTGTAATAATAAGTAACTTTCCAAAAATAGCAGGTTTCCAAAAATAGAAAGTTCCCAAAAATAGAAAGTTTCCAAAAATAGAAAGTTTCCAAAAATAGAAAGTTACCAAAATAGAAAGTTTCCAAAAATAGAAAGTTTCCAAAAATAGAAAGTTTCCAAAAATAGAAAGTTTCCAAAAATAGAAAGTTTCCTAAAATAGAATTTACTGCTTAAAATAGATTAGTTTCTAAAAATAGAAAGTTTCCAAAAATAGATCAGCTGCCTTAATTAAATAAGTTTCCATATATAGAAGGTTTCCATGATTAGATTAGCTGCCTGAAATAGATAGATTTCCATATATAGAATTAAGCTGGTTACATAAGCTAACATATAAGTCTAAGTGTTTATAAGCTTATTTTCTTAAGTCATATGATATAGTGTATAGTTTAATTATTATTTCATGTATTTTAATTAAACTATAGGTTTAGCATTTTAATTAAAGTATAACATGTTTTAATTAAAATGGAATAAAATACTTAGGTTAAAATATGTATCATTATGTATTAATAACCTAACCTAAGTCGTGTCTAAATTAATTAATTATAAGCATGTTTTAAATAATTAATTAATTATAACATATAACATAAAATACTTAGGTTAAATTAATATCATGCTAAATTAATAATTAAAATAACCTAAGTCATGATTTAATTAATATCTCATGTTATTAATTAATTTATATCCTAAGTTCATAATTCATAAAAATTAACATGTAGCATAAATCATGATTTAACCAACGAACCGTGAACCGGGCATGATATCGACACCGTACCCCGAACCAAATCGGGGTTCCCCTTGGTTCCTTGCTGCCGTGGGACCCACATCACCAAACCGGGACCATATGGTCTCGGTGGTGGTTTCTAGGCCAAGCCGTGACCCCCTTAGGGCACGGTCTAGGCGTCGGCTAAACCAAACACCCGTAAAACACCCTTTTGATTTTACCTCTTAACCAAATACATGTTTATTTTATGTTTTTAAAATAGGTTTTAAAAACATCATGTTCTTAATCAATTTTACCAAATCAAATCAAAAGAAGGAATTAAAAAGAAAGGTTAAAAAGATATACCGAATGTGTGGATCAATAGAGGATGAACAAACACGAACACTTGTACAATATTCAAGATCAAAATCAACAAGAACACCCCCTCTTGGTGTGTTATAGGTGGCGGCCACAAAAGGAGAGGAAGAACAAAATTAGGGTTTTAATTGTTTTCAATAAAATGTGATAAATGAATGACTTTTTCCCTTAACCCCTTGTTTAGTAAAAAAGATGGGCTAGGCCCTTTTCTTGTCCCTAATTTCGTGGTTCATGGGGCCCACATGGGGTAACCCAAATGTTTTTCGTGTCTAAATAATAAGTGTGTTCTCGTGTTCGTGTTTTACGTGTTTTAATTAGTTAAGTGTTCATTCATGTTTATTGGTGTTCGTGTTTAGTGTGTTCTCGTTAAATATTTACCATGCCTAATATATTTATACGTGCTCGTAATTATATTATATGTATTTACGTGATTATTTTAGTTCGTGTTTTAATGGTGATCATGATTTAATTATGTTCCCGTGAAATACTTATTAACTGCTTATCATGAGTTCGTACGTAAACGATACTTATCATGTTATACACGTATGTACTTACTTGATTATTAGCACATGAGTGTGATCAATACTAAATAGGGTAAGTTTTAATCTAGGACGTACGATCTTAAGGGCACTATTCATGGTAAAAGCATGCGGGTTTTACACCTAGGCAGAAGACTCATATCATGGCAGTGTAAGAAGCAAACCATTGTTGCTACTTCTGCAACTGAAGCTGAATATGTAGCTGCTGCTCATTGCTGTGGACAAGTACTTTGGATTCAAAATCAACTGTTAGATTGTGGGTTTAACTTCATGAACACCAAGATTTACATTGATAATGAAAGTACTATATGCATTGTCAAGAATCCAGTATTTTACTCCAAGACCAAGCATATTGAAATAAGACATCACTTTATAAGAGATGCTTTTGACAAAAAGCTTATTCAAGTCTTGAAGATTCATACAGACAACAATGTAGCTGATTTGTTAACCAAGGCATTTGATGCAAAGAGATTTGAATTCTTGGTGACACACATTGGTATGCTCAACCAATAACCTACTCCATATGTTGAGGGGAGGTAATAATTGTACAAGTTTTTATAATTTTTATTGTATACTCTATGTTTTGTGTTTTTGATGTAATTGCAGGTTAATAGAAAAAGATAAAAGAGGTTACATTGTTAGTGGAAAGCATGAACTGGTCAAAATTGTAAGGTACCGTTGTCACTCCAAGTACCGCTAGCACAAATTCAAGTACCGCTTATGTTCCATGTACCGCTACATGTCCGTTGTACCGTTAAGGGTCTCTTTTGTAAATTTGGCGGTTTCTTCGCGCTTGGGTTTGTTATTTACTTAAATACTTACTCCAATTATACAATTGATTCACCTAATATTTTATTTTTATCTCTTGATTCTATAACCTTCTCTCTAATTTTTCGATCATCAAAAATACTAATGGCTGCTTTACAAGTGATCTCTAAGCATAATTTGGTTGCGAATCTTGCTACGAATGATGAATCTCTTGGTTTCCATGAGATTCTTGGTTTCCTATCTCGAAGTCATGTTCGCTTTGCACTCACTGTAAGTCTAGTTGTCTCTATTTCCATTGTTGAAAAATTTTGGAATACTGTTGTTTTAGGTACTCGGTTGGATCAACCTTGCATTAAGGCTAGGGTGAATCATAGAAACATATATGTAACTGAGGTATAGCTAAGAACAAGTTTGAGATTAAATGATGAAAATGGACTTAGTATGCTTAATACAGAGATTCATGATGGCCTTGCAGCCATGGGCTATGGAGGTGGTAGGGAAAGTCTTACTTTCTTTAAAGCTTTATTTTCACCTCAATGAAAATTGTTTTTTCATGCTATTATTCACTGTTTAAGCTCTAAAAGTACATCTTTTGATCAAATTCCTGCTGCATTGGCATCAGCTGGTATTTTTCTAGCAAATAACAGGGTTTTTAATTTTTCAAGATTAATTTTTAAAGGCATGTCTAGGAATTTGGAAGGGACTAAAAAGTTTTTAATGTATCCTAGATCCATTCAGACTTTATTGAGTGACCAAATACCTAACCTACCAGAGTTAACTGATACATAGGATGTTCCTACATTTACAAAGAGAACTTTCTCTTTCTTGACCAAACAAGGCAATGCCTTTACAGGAACAGTTACACCATTGTTTGCTCATATGTTAGCCCAACCTGCCAATCAAGAAGGTGAGGAACCTAGAAATGCTAGTGCTTCTCAGCAAACTCCTTCTCACCAGATTTCCCATTCCCTAGAAGATTTACAATCTTCTTATCACAATGTTGGTGTTCCACCAAACACTGATGAGATGATCCACACACCTACTGCTTCTATTGTGCTAGTGGTTCACCACAAGCACAAGCACCAGAGGTGGTGGATGTTGCAAATTTAACTTCTTTGTGTACTAGTTTTTCCCAACAAGTACAGGTGTTGCAGAAAGAAAAGCTTGTTCAAGACCATAAAATTGTTGAATTGGAAGCTAGCCTAATCAAGTTGAGGAACAAAGTGTCACCTTGGATGAGGCAACATAGATCTATTCAGAATTTTGCAATCAAGAAGCAAAGATTCAGGAACCACAAGAAAAGGCAACTGAATGCAACCAAACAGGGGAGGAATATTGAAGAACAACTACCTTCTTCTGATAATCAGACAAGGATCTTTAGAAATGACATCAATTTTAAGTTGGATGAAGATGTCATGGGGACTTATGAAGATGGAACTGGCTCAGAGACTGGTGTGGATAGACCTTCAAATATGGAGATTCAACAGGAAGAACCACAGCCTACTCATGAGGAGCCACAAGTTGAAGACATATTGGTAACTCAGCCAGCATCACCACCTCAATCACCACTTCAAACAAATTGCAGTGCTTTCTATGAGAAGTTGGAGGAAATTAACATTCAGTTTCCTGTATATTCAACTCCATCACCACAAAGACAAGTATGGTTTCAAAGGAAACAGACTTTGCAAGTACTGTCTAGATCAAGAATGAGCAATGAATCAGACAAGACTGAAGAGGTGCAAGTTGAAATGATGGCTTCTATGGAAGAAAGAGTATCTGGGGATACACAAGTGATTGAAGAAACAAGTGTGTCTAATACTGGTGAAATCAACATTGTTGAAGATCCAAGTACTGCTAAGCCAACTAAGCCGACTACAAGTACTGCTGACATTGTTGAAGACCCAAGTACTGCTAAGCCAACTAAGCCGATTGCAAGTACCGCTGGTGATCATCCTTCTCTAGAAAGTCAAAATCCTTTTAGAGAGGATGAGACTTTAGCCCAATTATTGCTTGACTTAAGAAAGAAGAATTTAGTTGAGCAAACTAAACAAGCATAGGCAGAGAAAAAGACACAACAAGAAGTTCTTGCCAAAAAGAATCAAATTCAAGGTAAGAAAGTTCAAGCTTCACACCCTACTAAAGGTGTAGTTATTCAACAGCAAGCTAATGAGGAAATATCTACCAAGCTGGAGAAGAAGCTACCTAAGATTGATCCAAAGGATAAGGGGAAGAAGCAAATATTATCAGAATCTGAAGATGAAAGTGATTTAGATGAAGATATAAACAAAGTCATGTACAGATTTAATCAATTGGACCATGATGAGGAATATGCTCTTAGAATGCAAGCTCAGATTCGTGAAACTGACTTACAAGAAGAACTTGAAGCTAAGCAGCATTTGCTAGAAGCTAAGAGAATATAACAAGAATGGAACATACAAGAGTATGATAGGATCCAAGCTGAATTACATGCAAGTGAGCTTCTTGCAGAATCATTGTTAGCTGAAGAGAGAAATGCTTATGATGAAGAAGAGAAATTAAAATTGATAGATGATCTGGTAAGGGAGCAACAAAGATTCTTTGCTGAAAAGAGAAGAAGAAAAAAGAATAAGCCTCCAACTACTATGCAGATTAGGAATCAAATGATGAATTTTCTTAAGAGAGTTAAGGGTTTTACTCATATTTAGCTGAGAATTTTGAAGAAATCAAGACTTCGTATGAGCAAAGTAAGAGAACTAAATTGAATTTTGTTGAGATTGGATCTGATGCAGATAGAAAAGCTGTTGAAGAGCTTAAAAGACATCTGCAACAACAAAGACAATTTGGAAGTACTCCTAGAATTGAGCCAAGTACTGGTGAACCTACAAATACATATCCACCTATCAAGAACACTTATGTGAGGAAGAATAGAAAGGAAAAGGTAAGTTTCAGGGAGGAAGAGACTGCTCAAAGAATGAATACAGGAGTTGAAACTCAAGATATTGCTCAGACTGAAAATGTACAAGCAATACTTACACAGTCAACAGTACATACAACATTACATACTGAGGAGACGGTATATACAAACTTGGAAGAGGGTTCAAAAGAACTTGAGGGAACCTCCAAGGGTGTTAAAAGGAAAAGGTCAACAAAGATAAAGAAGAAAGCCAAGAGGGCTAAATCAACAAAAGAAGATAGTGATGATGATGAGAGCTTGAAGAAGTACTTGAAGCTTGTAAACTTTAAAGATCAACGTGTTGACACAGATCATGGAATTCAGAGAACTGATGGCACAACAAGGATATTCAGACTTTTGGAGGATATTCTTCATATTCTTGACAAATAAGATATTCAGGATCTTTTCAGGTTAGTTCAAGAAGCTAGTGCAGGTAAAACTTAAGTATCACTATTATACAGGGAATTTCTCTTTATGTATGAGCCACACAATTGTGATCAAGAAATGTTGAAGGAATTAGAGAATCAGGTTCCTAGTTACTGGAGATATTATAGGTCATGTGGATTGCATATTTTGAATGTAGATGATGTTACATACTATATGTTGCAAGAGAAGACTTACCATTTCAAAAGAAGATTGTTGGAAAGGATGTTAGAATAACAATTGGAAGTTATAAAAGAATCTTTTGATGCTTTGGAGTTGATCAGAATGGTTAAACAACAAATCAAGGATTTGAAAGATGAGGAAGAAGCTGAGAAAGAGCCTTAAGTGTTTGACTTTCATTCACACTTCACAAATGGTTCTCAGTTCACCTTGTCTAACACACATAAGAACTGGATAGTCCATAAGCAAACGGTTTGTGGTAAATACTTATCAAATCCGTTGAAAGCTGATAGTTTGCTAAAAACTATATGGTTCTAACTTACCTTGTTTCGAGACAAAGAGTTGGCTAATCCTAGACAAACGGTACTAGGTAAAGACATCATCAAATCCGTTGATGGTTGACAATTTACCAGAAATTGTAAGGTTGTCAGTACACCTTATTTTTATGAATAAAGTATTGGCTATTCCAGAGTGTACGGCTAACTGGTAAAGAATTTATCAAATCCGTTGATAGCTGGTGATTTGCTAAAAATCATGAAGCCAGTACAGATTGGTTTTTGTTGTTAACTGTTTTATTTCAGGTATGAAGATTGCAAGCAAAGGAGTACTTAAAAAATACTTAGAAGGTTTTGTCTTATCAAATCAAGACTAAGGTTCATGATTCAGAGTTCAAAGATGTAACTCAAGAAGACAATAACTGATGCTGCAAAGATAAATAAATGCTCAGAAGACACAAAGAAGATCATAGTTTTAAGACAAAGATGATACTCATGATGTTTGAAGATTATCTTATCAGAAGAAGATCTACATTTGAAGTGTTTGACTACATTCAGTTGGTTACAAATACAAATTACCAAGTTCAATCCAAGGATGAAGGAAAAACTGAAGACATGTATTTTAATACATCCAGTACAAGAGAAACAAGAAGACAACAAGTTATCATTCTTGTTTAGGGGATGATTATTGGGAATTATTTGTTAAGTGTCAAGTAACGTTAGTATATTTTAAGTACTGTTAGTGTTATGTAAGTACCGTTAGTATTAACGCGATACATAGTAAGTACTGCTACTTATAAAGTAAGTACTGCTATATTGATTAGGACGAATATATCTTTGTATAAGATATGTTATAGTTATAGTTAGAGTATATCTTATGTGATATACTTAAATAGTTAGAATATTGATAATATATCGTTTGTGATATAGTTATCTTTATAGAATATTCTAAGGTTTCTAGGGTTCCTTACTCTATAAAAGGAACATAGGTACAATGTCTTTCATGTACCTTATTCAAGTCGATTAATAAGAGAATCGAATAATTAAAATTAATTATGTTCTTTTGTGCTTTATAAGTTAGATTCCGCATAACTTATTTAGTGTTAGTAAGAGTGCTCAAAGTGTTTTAGTTTGATTACAAACTACTATACTAATTCTTAACAGAATATAGATCCAATCAAAGGGATCAACATCAATGAATTAGATTAGGGCTTTGGTACCATGAACACTTATCACCCTCAAGTTTCACTTTCCCCATACCAAGCTTAAAAATGGGATCATTGCATTCACAAGTAAAAAGTGCATCAACTTATTCATGACAATTAAATGTGGAACCGGTTATTATTTGAGCAAATTGCTTGAAGGCAAATTTTTCATTATTTAAAGTGTGAAATATAAGAAATGTAAAATCCAAAAATAAAGAAGCACGGTTTTAATCCTAAGTAAACCTCTCCTCCATTACTTGAAAACCGCTCAAAATTAATATAAGTCCGTTTCAAGAGTAATAAGTCATTCGCCTTATGTGTAAAATCCTCATGTCATGCATTAATAAGTAGCTACACACTCGCTAAGGAAAGAAAAATAAAACTCACGCAATAATCTACATCCGCCATCTATTTGAGACTTTGGATCTTCAATCCCGCAACCCGTCAAGGTAATATTGGATTAGAGCAACTATTAAATATCCGCAACCCGTCAAGGTAATATTGGAATATAATAGTTACTATAATTAACACTTCACTGTCCCTCTTGGGAGTCTTGTATAATTAATTTTTTTATTTTTTTATTTTTTTTATTTTTTTTCTAGCCACTCATTTTTTTTATAAGCCGCTCTTATTTTCTTTATTCCTCACAAAGAAAGTTGAAAAGAATAAAAGGAAAAACACCCGCTAAGTATTAAGCATGACATAAGTCTAGTACACATAAAACGTTCTAACTTAGAATCTTAAGACGTACTTATACCAACCGTGAATGATTAGACAAAAATGCATAAGAGACTACAAACCAATTAAAACCGTTTTTGATTATTTATTAACATATATACATGCGAAGAAAATAGAGGTAAAGAGGAGAAGGTTTTAGCCACAAGTAATTATCATGAAGTTTATCTAACCCTTTTATACTTGCTTCAACTCTATCATCTCCCATTCTCCACAAATTTAAAATCTCAAATAATGAAAGTGGTGGATTCTTAGCCTAATAGACCAATGAAGGACTACATGGTTAAGGATACTAGCTAGAGGATGCTTAGATAAGCAAACTCGGATTGAGTCAAAATATCCACGGCGGGCCTAATATGTCAAAGAAGTCTAAATTTGTTAAACCATGTCCTTATTATATTTTTTTCCTTTTTCCAATTTTTTTCATAAAGAACAAAAGAAGAATTATATACAATGCAAATGTGTTATGCAAATGAAAAATGATTGACGAAAAAATTATGAATGCAAATTTGTGGTGGCCAAAGTAGATAAAAAATTTGAAAAATGTTTTAAAAAATAATTTCCAGGTTATCATGAAGGTCAATGACAAAGTCTAGGTAAGGTCACTTCGATAGAAGACCCCCCTACACTTAAGCTAAACATTGTCCTCAATGTTTAAGAGCATGGAAGTATAGAACTTCCCCTACACTTATGACAATGAATAGACTTTGCTTAACCTAAGTTAAGGAAAGATCAACTACAGTGAATTCATTTTTAAAGCACAATGTGTCTATGAAAAATCACAATAGTAATGAAGTGAACCGGATACAAGGGCCTCCTCCATAAGCTCCAAAGCACGTGATGAGTGAGCAACCCTACAAACAACAATAAGACAAAAGAAAATCTCCCCTACACTTCTCATCAACTCTCCATCCTTATTTCTAACCTACAACACTCTAAGTCTAAAACGTCTAAACCTACTTATTCAAGCTTGATTTAAGGAGTCTCTAGCCCGACTCGTCCCACACTTAAAAGTGCCTAAAACCTATCATGGAGAAGAAAATTTTTGCCCTTTTTAAGAAAAATATCCATGATGAGGTAAAACAAGTTTTCAATATCAAAACTCCATACATATCCCCCTGGATCAAATACATAATTACCATCCCACTTATAACACAATTCAACAACTAGATTCCCAAGCAATGGTGAAAAAGGTGAGGTGATACTCTCAAATCTTGCACAAGTTTTCCTTTTGTTGCAACAGGGGGATACTGAGATGGTTTAGCAAGCTCTATACCAAGATCAAAAATCCGTTCCTTGATGGGAAAATAACAAGTGGTGGTTGCCTTAGAAGACTCTCCTTTGTAGGCCACATGGTGAGAGAAAGGTTGTGGAGTAATGGGTAACAACAAGCTCTTGGAAGGAACCATCATGACTTGTTTTCCTTTGTCACATTGAAAGGTTGAGGTGGAGAAGGAAGAAGGTATATGATCTTCATGCAATAGCAATTCCAGAAAAAGTATGTCCCCTCCTCACCAATATATCCAAGTGTGTACTCAAATGGGATATCAACCTCTAAAAACTCATCACTCTCATCTATGATAGAATCCTCCTCGTCACCATAAACATCAAAGATTGGTCTATCAAAGATTGGTGATTCCTCAAAACCCAAGGAAGTGTGATCATCAACAAATGGAGAGTTACAAGTAGAGATCTCATCATAATTATAATCATCATATGTTGGTGTATCACAAATAAGAGACTCTTCATCACTAAAATCCTCATTAATGTCTTCATTATTATGGAAAAGTGGGTTATCATATGAGGTTTCAAAGAGAGGATTGGAATAAATCACAAAATCCCCAAAGTTAAGCTCTTGAGGTTCATGAAAATCCAAGGATAAAGTAATGGAGGAAATGGTCTCAACATGAGGTAAATCATAATCTCCACTTGAGCAAGCTTCATAAAAATATTCATCACAAACTTCATCAAAGATATCATCTTGATTTTCCTCATTCACGACATCAATATGCTTCACCGCTTCGGGCTCATTAAACTTCTTTGACAACTTTACCATGTTAAACACAACTCTCTCATCTCCTACCCGCATTATAAGTTCACCTTCCGCCACATCTATAAGAGTCCGATTCGTTCTTAAAAATGGCCTACCAACAATCAAAGGAACTCTCGGATCCATATCATAATCAACCACCACAAAGTCCGCGGGAAAGGAAAATCTATCAACCCCCTACAAAAACATCCTCCGCAATTCCCATCGGATACGCTATAGGACGGTTAGCCAACTCAAGAGTCATCTTAGTAGGAGTGAGCTTGGGAAGTGAAATTCTTTTCCAAACCGATAATGGCATGAGATTTATGCTTGCTCCTAAATCCGCTAATGCCATGCAATTTTCCACCCCCGGGAAATTTCAAGGAATCAAAAACCTCCCCGGATCTCTAAGCTTAGTGGGCAACTTCTTAAGAAAAACCACGGACCAATTTTCATTTAAGGAAGCATTAGGCAAATCCACCAATCTCTCCTTGTTAGAAAGTAAGTCCTTGATCATCTTAGCAAACTTAGGCATATTGGCTAAGGCAAGCAAAGGAGATTTTTATGTTAAGTTGCTTGAACATCCTCAAAAGTTTGAGACTTGGATATCATCCTTGTTCTTAAGCTTGTCATTTCTCAATCTTGATGGATAAGGGAGATTTGGTTTTGGTTGTGGTTGAGTTGTTGATGAAGGATTTTCCTTATTGGTTTCTTCATGAGTAGGTGTGGAAGTGGGAGAAATGGGAGAACTTGAGGACGTAGAAGGCTTATCACAAGAAGGAATAATAGTAGGCTTTACCAAAGTAGGTTTGGGTGGTGAAGGATCATGAGTTTTCTTTCCACTTCTTGTTTTAATAGCATTGAAATTTTCCCTCGAGTTTGTTTGTGTGTTAGATGGTAAAGCCCCTTGTTGTCTTTGATTAAATGCTATCAAAAGCCTCTTAGTTTGCTCCTCCATTGTAAGTTTCATTTGCTCATTCATTCGTTTTTCACTTTCCCGAATTCTCCTCTCAACATACTCATGAGTATCATGTATCCCATATCCTTGATTTTGAACTTGAGGGTATCCTTGATTTGGGAAGGGTGGGGGTGCTGGATTAAATCCTTGATTTGGTGGATAAAAGTTATTTCCTTGATGTTGAAAGTTGTTGGGTGCTTTGTAGTTGTTCCCTTGATATTGTGGTCTTGGCCCTTGGTTTCTTTGTAACAATTGAGGGGGATTGGGTTGAGTAATGGTGGGTGGATGGGGCGGGAATCCCGATGAAGCAAGGTAATTTTGAGACTTGTAAGAAAGGTTGTTTGGATTAATGTTGGGTTTGAAATGTTCTCGATGTTCTTCTTGGTAGGCATAACACTCCCTTGATAACCTTGCACCTTATCACATTGTTGATAGGAATGAGGACCTCCACAAGTCTCACATGAAAGAGTAATAGCATGTACATCATTGGTGGAATTGTTCAAGGAAAGGCCCTTAATGGCTTGAAGTAAATCCTGACTTGCCATAAGATGCATCTCATGATCCCTATCTATTCTTTGGAGTATCTCTTGTTGACTCTTGAGGATTTGGTTATCACATGGTGTTTGAGAATTATTTTGGATAACATAAACCCTTTATTCAAATTGAGTGTTAGTTTGCACCATTGCTTTGGTCTCAATAATATCCCAAGCTTCTTGAATGGATTTAGCAAGAATATTTCCACCCGCAGAAGCATTAAGTGAATCTTGGTGGTGTGGTCTCAATCCATCATAGAAAGTGTTGATTTGGTGAACCTCATCGAATCCATGGTTAGGGCATTTTCTCAATAACTCCTTGAACTCCTCCCAAGCATCACTAAAGGTTTGACTAGGTTTATGTTGAAATCCTATAATTAAGTTCCTCAAATTCGTGGTCTTAGATGGGGGAAAGAACTTGTTCAAAGACTTCTTAGTGAAACCATCCCATGTGGTAATGCTCTCGGGTGGTTGTGTATCTAACCAATGCTTAGCCGGACCCTCTAGTAAAAATTGTACCAATATCAACTTAATGGCATCATGGGGAACTCCATTGTCCTTAATGGTGTTGCAAAGAGCAAGAAATTTCTTAAGGTGATCATGTGGATTATGATTCTTGTTCCCAAAAAATGGTGTGTTTGAAACCAAGTTAATCATGGATGTCTTTAGCTCAAATGTGTTTACGGGAATATCGGGTATCTTGATAGCATCGGCATATCCTTGCACATTGGATTGCAAGTGCTCCATCAAAGGTCGATTGTCCACTCCGGCCATGGCTTCTTGTTGTGTGTGGATCAAAGCACGATTCTCAGGATCGGCTTGATGGACGGTGGTGTTTTTACTCTTTCTCTTTTTCTTCCTTTTGGGAGGAAGGGATTGTACACCAATCGGTATTTGTGCACGCCTGCGAGTGAGCATGCAAATCAATACAAGGAGTGAGAGAGAAGCTCTCGTTCGACTTTGAAGAAGAAGGGATTATCCTCTTCGAGATTCAATACGAAATACCCCTAAGAAAATATAATATACGTATGTACTACTTGGGTGCAAGACCCCCAATCAAGCCTTCCTTCTTAGAATACGCACTAGTGAACGAGGGGTTAGGTGGCGCGAAGCACTTAAGTACCTATTAACCCTTAGATGGCATTCTATAGCACATCACCTTTCTATTCACTTTGTAGTTTGTATTCTTTGAATTATTGCCTATTGGAAGATTTATCTATTCTTGCTTTATTGAATTTGATCGATACACGTGTCAAGGACCGGAACGCCCCCTAACACGTGTATTGCCTCGGCAATACTTATGGAAGATATGTGTATTGGTTGTTCTTATACGTATACGTATCAACATATAATAATATAGAGAAAATATTTTTCTATTTATTGAGGTTTTTTTAAAAGAAAATACTATATGTACATAAAAACCGATGAAATCCAATAATATATATTTTTGGGTGCAATCTCTTAGGAAAAAGATTGCTTTTTGATTTTTTTTGGTCAATTCTTTAGGAAAAGAATTGTTTTTGTTATTTTTTAAGTTTTTATATTTTTATATTTTTCATTTTTTATGTTTTTGATTTATGACACGTAAAAATAACGTTCACAAGTTGAACAGATCCCAAAATCCAATGAAAACCGTCAATCGATAGTCTCTCGTAAAGTCAAAAACCGCCAGCGGCGCCATTTGAAATTGAGTATATTGAAGTTCGTTTCTCTCGATTCTTAACCAATTGAAAGTGCTAATCAATATCAAGTTTATTAATGTGTTTGGTTGATAGGGTTTTATTGCATTTTCTATGTCCATTTAACCAAGCACATAAAAATGGGGAAAAATATTAAGCTACGTAACCGTAAAACACTTAGCAATTACCAATTAATATTCACAAAAGGACAAAATTGTAAAAGCATGAAAGTAATGTTCCAAAAATGTGAACTAAATGAAAGTTCTAAGCTTGAAATGTAAAATTCTAAAAAGTTAAAGGACTAAACGTGTAAATTCTAACAACTTTCTAACCAACTTTAACAAACTTGTAAACTAACTAACTGATTTTAGCAAGTTGTTAAAAGTATAAGGATGTAAATGTTGCAAACCCTAATTGAATGCAAGTTTAGCAATCATTGAAAACAACAACAAACAATAAGGACCAATATGCAATTAAAAGACACTATTAAGCAAAAGCGGGCACTAGTAAGAAATAAGCTCGTATGAGCTTAATACTAAACCAAATAAGCTCAAACAAGTTTCAAACGACTTAAAGTCGAAAATAAGCTAGACCTGTTTGAGGAAATGGCTTAAAACTCAATTAAACTCAAATAAAGCTCAAACCAATAAGCCATGAATAAGCTATCTAAAAATCCAGACATGCACATTCATATTTTTAAGCCCAAACTTGTAAAACAGCTCATTGAGATTGTGGAATGTCCTTTATTTTGGAAAATGATCAAGTGAATAAGCAGAAAAATGGAATTAAGCTGAAACCTAGCTTATTTGACTTTTGTTGACCAAAAGTTGAAAAAGCTCAAAAGTTCAAAATCTACTAAACACTAGTTTCTAAACAATAATATGAAAGAAAATTGCAAGTTTTATGAAGTGGATTCGTCAATCCTAGAAACCAGTTCACTCTAATATTACAGAAACTTGCAATAGCTTAAGAGCTTATTAAAAAGTTGTTTTCTAGATGAATTATGAATACTGTAGAATTTCCTTTTGCAGAATAAAACTTTGGATTTTAGATCACTAATAGAAACTGGTTTCAATGAATTCGATAAAGAAATCAACGTTTGGCAAGTGATTGAAAATTGCTAGTTTTTTGATGAACTAATAACCAAGACTTGACCCAAACTATTTTTATGACCAATTGCCTGTTTGACTTAAATTTTGACCACAAACTTGAACACAAATGTTTACAAATGTATACTAACCAAGAACAAGCAAAGATTAACAGATTTATCACACTTGAATTACAAAAAAACTCACAGATCCAAACACTACTTATGTAAACTGATCTGAACTTTTATGAAAGAATTTTGAGTAAATGAGTGAATTAAACTTTGACTGATATCCAAATATGTTTGATGAGCAAAATGAAGAGTTTTAAGACCAAAACTAAGCTTGTAAACAGGTTTGAACACAAATTGACCTTACAAGTACTTAACTGCTGTATAAATGTGCACAATCAAGTAAAAACAGGTAAAATGCTACAATACTACACAATAGCTCTCAAATCATCAAAATTACTCTAAATCACACTAGAACACATGATCAGAGCAGCAAATATGATTTACACTAGAATTTAGCAGGCAATGAACAATTGAGTGGAATTCTAAAAACAGAATAAGCAAACTTGTGAGCTTAGGCCTCCTTTGATGGAGGAGTGTGGCGCTGAGCCAACTCAATTCTATCAAATCACCATTATATCATCACCATACACCAATTAACAACCTCATATCACCATTGTTGATCAAAATCAACTCAAAGCAGCTACCAACTCTGAATTCAACTACTAACAGGATCTGGATCAAACTGAACAGCAACACAATCTCACAAAGCTTCCATTTAGCAATGGTGATCAATAGAAACAAGTAGTATCAACAATAACAGTTTAGTTGTGACTATCCGTCAATTTATGATTGATATTTTATCCTCAAGTATTATTTAAAACCATTATTTTAATGTTATATTATGTCTCACTCAGTTTTAGGAGGAAATTTGGGTTTACGTCTTGAAGTAGCATCGACTACGTCTAAACCGCAGGATTCTACGTTACGTGCTTACATTTTCATACACCATTTTGATGACAGTCCGACATTTTAGAAAATAAATTAATCTGGGAATATTATTTTGGAATTTTAAATTTGTGTTGGTTCATAAACTCATAAATTTACGAGAAGAGATTAGGACTTACGTGCATAATTTAACGTCCTTTACGACTAAACCAAAAACCTTAGGTTTATGTATTTACGTTTTTGAACTCCGTTTTTGATGAGACAATTTTTATTAGATTCGTTTTGTGTCGTTGATTCATAATTTATAAATACGTTTTTCGTAAAACAATCCGAGGGCACGAATATCGAGAAAACTAGAATCGAGGAGTACCCGTAAATAATTGAGGATGAGACAAAACCACTTTTGCCCCACCCCCAATATGGGACGGCTAAACTAGCTAACAAAGACACCTTGGTGTCACTTTTGTAACAAGTGCAAGGACACTTATCCATCACTCTTGCCAAAACTACCAACACCTCAAAACAAGCTAACCAAACCATCCCTCTCATTTTTCAACATGCAAAACACTCACATCTCTCTCTCTCTACTCCATTTTGGCCGTCCATATCACCACCATAAACCACCATATGATCAAAAATTCAACCTTGATTCATGTGTTTAACTTGCACAAGTTGAATACCCTTTGAAGACTTGTTGATTGGAGGTGATCATAACATCCACACAGGAGATTTTTTGAAGATCAAGGGCTGATTTCTCAAGGAGTCTACAAATATTTGGTGATCCTAGAAGTGGTGTTGATATCTCATAAGATTGGTTACCCAAAACCAAGTCTTGTTCATCATCAACCCCATCTTTTCATCACTTTGGTGGTATAGAGATTGGTCTTCCTATCCTTTTGTTATTTTGAATATGTAATCTTGTATTTTCTTTATTTATTTATATGTATATGATGATGAATGATGATAAAAATATTGTGTGGGGATCATGTGTTGATAAACATGGATAAAAAGATGAAAAACTACATGTAAAAGTAGTAAATCTTACTTAAATTAGTAGGCTGTATAAAAACAGTAACCAACCATATGTTAAACTGATAAAATGGCATAGTTGAATCAATATACAGTAAGTATTAAGTCTTGTACACATGTGAGAGTTGGGAATGCAATGGAATCATTATAATGAGTGAGATATGATCAAAACAAAATTAAAGTACCAATCTGAATAGTCTGTTTTGTGAGGACTGTTAGAGACACTTAGACTTAGATTGAGCAGTAGCTAAAGCTAAGTTAATTGTAGAAAATAATATTAAGTTTATGTCATCCAAAAATGAGCTTCTATCTCCCTGTAGAACTCAGGATATAGTAAAAATGGTGAAAGTGAAAGTTAATATCAGATTTGTGAAAATTAAAGTATATAGTATTATAATAGCCCTCAAGTAAATAATATATAAAATGTAAACTTAAAGCCCACTAACTTATATATAACATTTATATAAGTATGAACAATAATAAATAAATGAGACATTTTATAAAAATGGTAATTTGATAAGTTTTATAACTTATAAAACTATAAAAATGTTTTTTACGTCTTTTCGGCTAAAACCGTAAAATTAACGTTTTCGTCAATTAAAACTTAGACGGTCGGACCCGTCTAATGTAACCTTTTTATAACTCATATACTGATATATAAGTACATATTACAAGTAAAAACCGATAAAACCCGAGCTTTATAACTTATGGACATTAACGGGCCAAAATAGCCTTATTGGACTATTAACCCGACAAGTTGGCTAAACACTAATGGACTTACTCATTGGGCTTAACTCACTTGGGCCCAACATGTGAGTATAGGCCTGATAATAAAAGTGTAATTAGACTAGTATAGGCCTGAGTGAATAAAGATGTACAATCCCACTTGATCATCAGAATACTTATAATATCATCATATATATACATAGCCATTGTTTATACAAAGTCATTGGACAAGAGTCTAAGACGAGTATTATTAGTCTAGGTTTCCGTGATTAAAGCACGTACCGTACATCCAAATCACTGATAACCGCCTTTCCCAATCAACGTGAGTTCATAGCCTCGCACTCTTTTAAGTGTTTTTATGAAATGTTCTTTAAACCTGCGTGGGAGATAACATGTTAGTTTTAATAAAATAGGACACTAGTTGTCCCGATTGTTTACTTATTGATTTGGACCCCAATGATTATATGACCCGATGAATGATTATATGACCCGATGAATGATTATATGAACCGATGAATGGAATGAATGGGATTATTAAAGTTAGGTTATGTCACTAAAAGTCCCATTAGCATGAATTGTTTACTACCGGGATTTGTTAGACGCTTATGCATATAATAGTACTATTTGGGGAAGATCACCCCAGTTAGCGCCTTGACGGTTGATCCCCGTCGTGCCGCATTTATTGGTAAGCGAATTTATGTATGAGAAGATTGATATAAGCGTGATTATTGTGACGACACGCTGTTTTAGATGGCAAATGAGTTTCGGGTTAGCTACCTGTTGTTTGTTATAGTAAGGTAGCAATGTCATGCGGCTTATAATAATCCAATAACGAAATACTGCTATACGCATTGAATTATAATATATTGCCTGACTAGCAATACGGGGTCTTATTATTGATATTATTTTCGTGTCTTGGTTTTACATAGCCATATTCATATAACGGTTTTTATTTAACTCTATACAACGTTATAAAACGTATTGTATGATGTTTTTACGACAATGGTTCGTATAATGGTTTTGAAGGCAAAATCCTATATTATGATTTTGACAAGGATTTGTATAAAATGTTGTTGGCCTATTTTATGGCCTACTATAAAGATTTGTAAAAAATGATTTTCGGTAATAACTTTATACTGATAATATATTAATGGATATGATTAAACTCTATGAATTCACTCGGAGTTTTCGCTGACCTTTTTCTTTTAACATGTTTTATCTCAGGTACTTGAAGGTAATTCTCGGGAAGAAGACAAAAATTTATGGCCCGCACTTAAACAACCATTTTCATTCAAATGCTTTGTAAAATTTGTATGAAATAATATCACTTGGGACCTATGTAAATTTGATATTTATGAATGGAAATACTTTATTATTAAACGACGTGATTTTTAAGCGTTCTCTATGATGTGAGTAATGTGCTATCCCGTAACATCAACGACTCTTCCGCTGTATTGAATTGTGTAAATTTGGAGGTGTTACAGTTTGGTACCAGAGCTCTCGTTATAGAGAATGGAAGATTTTTAAAACCAAGATTTTGAATAAAACATTTCAAAATCCTTTAACTATAAACATTTTTCTCAAAATGTCTAAAAATCTTTTGACTAAAACGATGCCGAAGAATTCACGAGTTACCGACAAGGCCAGACTGAGAAGTGTTATTTTAATATATATATATAACTTGGATTTTAAAATGTATATATATATATACATTTTAAAATGTATATATATAACGATGCCGACAAGGCCAGACAGAGAAGTGTTATTTTAATATATATATATATATAACTTGGATTTTAAAATGTATATATATAACTCAGACTGAGAAGTGTTATATATATATATATATATATATATATATATATATATATATATATAAAACAAGGCCAGACTGAGAAGTGTTATTTTAATATATATATATATATATATATATATATATATATATATATATATATATATATATATATATATATATATATATATATATATATATATATATATATATATATATGTAGATTTGCTAAAAGCTAATTCGGTGGTCTAGTAGGGTGATAGATGGTGGAAGCCATAGATGAAGTTGAGAGAGAAGGTGGTTGTGTGTGAAAATGAAGAAAAGTGTATTAAACTAGAAAGTGAACACAAGCAACACCCCTCCTTGGAAGCTAAGGAGGGGTATATATAGTCACACACGATACACTTAACTATACACGAACCTAGTCTAGTCTAAGCGTGTGTGACTATGATAACTAATGGGAATTCTTAAATGTCGTCACATAAAGTGAGTTTCCAACAATCTTCCCCCATGGGAAGACGTCACTACCACAAAAAAGCACACAAAGACCCCTTAATAGGAACCGGTTATATAATAACCACTCCTTATGAAGTCTAAAAAATCAGTTGTTATATAATTACCGGTCTTTTTAATATAAAAATAAACAAAAACCTGTTATGCCAAAAGAACCGGTCTAGAAACATTTTCAAAGACACCGGTTTTTAATAAAATATAGTTTTTATTATATTTTAGATATTGACACCGGTAATTTCAGAAAGTAGAGACTTGTAAATATATGTATACAAGTTATATGATCAAAGGAAGAAGGGAATTAAGAAAAGGAATTTAAACAGAGAGTTTTTGGTTGTGCAAAGATGTATATGATCAAATTTATCAGTGGGCTATTTATACTGAGAGACACACAAACGAAACGTAGCCGGTGCACTTGATGGTGTTTTGGACGAGGAAGACTATAATCAGTTCGACGAGTTATCTCCATTTTCTATTCAGTTTTAGATGATATTATTAATAATGATCCTGGCTATTTAAAATCGGATCATCAAGAAAGAAATAAAAAATGATGAGTCAAGTAATACAATATTTTACTCAAATTATAATTAAATTTAAGCCAGTACAATTTATTATTTAATCAATCAGTTAATGCATTTTTTACAAATAAATTAAATAACATTTTTTTACAAATAAATTACTGTAAATAAATAGCAAACACTAATCAAATACAGTAAATATTTTTTTCCCCAAAGCAAACAAATAATATCCTTGACTTTATTAAACAATATCCTAACAACTCACAAAGAAGACGTCAAACAAAAACCTCTCCAATTCTTCCCCAATATTTACTGCCAATCAACCCATAACTGCTCCACGATCATCCATATCCACTCTCAAACTCCTTCCAATCAAACCTTATCATCGAATCCACCTCCACCTCTGCCATCACAAATTTGGGCCCTTCATCTGAGTTTCAGCATATACGAAGGTATTTTTCTTCTTCTTAATTTACAAGTGATACACAATTGCTACTTATTTCAAGGTTAATTTTAGTTAATTAGCTTTTGCAACTTGGATTAAGGCTGGGTTTAGGTAGGTCAAATATTTTTTATATTTATAAATTGTATCATTTAGCTGCTTATGTGTTTACTATGGGCTGCCAATGTTTCACCATTAGGTGGGAATGTGAAATATATAAGTTTTATGATTTACAATTTACATGTTGTTAATTTGTTAATTTTGTGATTTTAGTTGTCAATCATGGGTATGCTAGTTG
This sequence comes from Glebionis coronaria, assembly GCA_025667525.1. Lineage (NCBI taxonomy): Eukaryota > Viridiplantae > Streptophyta > Magnoliopsida > Asterales > Asteraceae > Glebionis > Glebionis coronaria. The sequence continues at coordinate 38,641,353 of CM046881.1, forward strand.
TTATTGTAAGGCAGCCAATTTCAGATCGAGTAGGATACAGTTGACTTTTAGCTGGATACATGAGTTCCGCTTGAAATGTTAACAGCTACTCCAAAAGAGTCGTTGAAGTCTAGTACATTATTTCAGCCGTGCGTTTGTTTAATTGCTAAACTTTCAGAAGATTAGTTAAGATTTAAAAGCGAAGAGAAGAATCCTCATATATAGATATTTGAATTGTGGTTGGTGGTTTAGTGCCGTGTATGGTGATTTTTTTTGCTCGGATAGTGGGTGGTCCAGTTTGAATACTTATGAGTGTGGGTGTGTAAGCCAACACACTGCATGTGTTTAGCTATGTGTATTAAAAGAGGGAGAAAATGTGAGTTCTAAAAAAGGAGACTTGTTTTTTTTAGAACGGAAAATGTTAGTGGTTAGTGGGTCGAGTCGTGCAATGACATTCAAGCGGCAAAATGTCTTCTTCGAACCTTCGCCTAGTTATGTTAAACTCCTAATCCGCTTCGCCTGAGAGCCCTTGGCAGGTATTCAACCCAAGACCTCCAGGAAACCTCCCCAAAGAAACCACTTAGTGGAACCTTGGTGGCCAACTGAGCTAAGCCTGTTGGTTAAAAAAAAGGAGACTTGTGATTGATTTTTAGAAACATGCAAATTAAATGGATTTATAGATCAGCTTTTTAATACAGTAATATGTAGTCTGATATAGATAAACTCACATATGTATAGAGTATAGACACGGGGTTGTGTATATCGTATATGTGCATCGGTGCTTAATAATTGATATCATAGAAATTTCTCTAGCTAGTGCAGGTGCTAAAGTTTATAATGGTTTGGACTTTTCCCTAGTTTAACTTTGAGTCTTCATAGCCTTCACTTCAAATATCTTTTCATCTGTCTACAAATACGTATTCGTCAAACTTTTAGATGACATTGTCTCATGTATTTGTAACTGTAAACCAAATAAGTTGAGCTAAAAAGGAAAGGTTGCAACTAGTGTAAATTAAGGCACATGCATGTGGTTTAACATACACAAATGTGTGAGAAAGTTGTTCATATTTGTTATTTATCTAAATTTCTTTCCCAATATAATGATAAAAGTAATTTTTTGGACTTGATTGACAATTTTATTTAGTAGTAAATCTTATTATGGAACACTCCCAAGAGAAACTTGTTGCAAGCTTCTTCTAAAACTGTTGGTTAACTTGGTTTCTCATCGTTCTTTCTTCATAATCTCAGCAGGCTGTCCTACAACAAGCTTACGCAGCCTGGTGTCGCTGTAGTGCCACCAGCTCAGCAACCTACTGCTATTGCTGCTCCCCAATCCTACTACGACACCTACTATTGACTCAGTGACCCCCCTAATCTGCTTTAAAATCTATGTCATTTTGCTTCATTTCCTTGTTGTCTGTAAAATGCAGATCTACTTGTTTTATTATGATATCTAGATAGATTATCAATTAGTAGCAGACATAAATGACGAGTAATTGGTCGAGATGTCGGCCCGTCATCCGAGTGTTGCAAGCAGTTACGGGTACATCAATTGATGGGTCGATATCTAGTTTCAGGCTTGTCGGAGTAGTTTATTGCATTGACTAGATAGGTAACCATTATTAAACTTTGCTAAAAAAACGACTTGTAAGCTTCAGGTGTGATTCTGTCGACTTTAACTATCTAAAACTGCATCTTATGTTAGCCTCCTTAAGAAAAATCTCCGTATATGCATCTATGTTACATTGCTCATAACCTTGATCTCATAATTGTTTTAATTTGCAGAAGAATCTTCACTTGATTTTGATATATTTTCTAAGTATAGCCTCAAATTTGTAGCAGAATGGTGGGTGCTTTGAATTCTTCGGTGGACACCCGACCAAGGTCAAACCTCACGAGCATCCTTTTTAGGGTCAACCTTTAGGATCTATGTAGGCAACCATTTTTCATTATTTATATTTTTTATGATGCTATTTTTGACATTGCATAATACCTGTTATTCTCTTTGTGATTACCAGGGAGCCATGGAAAACAAGAGTTTGAACGTGTGTGCATATATCATCTTTTTAATACTTCTGTATTCTCACAATTATTTGTTTAAATTCTAATCTAATTATGTATATTGGTTTTTGAATAGATGTTCAATCCAAAGCTTGTTTTGGCATCACCAGAAACTGCTACTTATTTCTTTCTTTTCAACATAACGACATGTACCTATTTGCAACATAATGACATGTGCCTATTTCTTTCTTTATATTGCAGTACTTCCATAACTGGCCGGACTGACAACAGGTTCATTGATCATATCCGCTTGGGTGTGTTGCTTTTGTACTTCCCCTTTCTATTCATTCTGATTACATGAACATAAGTGGCGGAGAGTCATCCAAGAACTCAGGTCACCACCAGGCTGATATTGCCACTGCAACTTCTAATTCAGTCTTATATATAAGTGGAAATTCACCGTATCTTACGTAATTTGTTTATTAGATGGTGACTTGGTGAGCTGGTCTGATGAGGGGTGTTGTATCTATAGCGTTGGCATGCAAACAGGTATTGCATCTAAGCATTCTGGTTTCATTCCTATTCAGATTCTTATTTAGTAATTAAAAGGGACACGATTCTTTGTATGGTGGTGTGTAATGGATCCAACTAACGCTACTATGATCACCACCACGATTGTAATAGTGCTCTTCAGCACCATTGTAAGTATCCTTTTCTCAGGTCGTCTTAAAAACGGGAATAACCTTTTGGTCCAGATTAACTGTATTAAATCGACCCTTTAGGTAATAATACTTTACCCATTAGTTTATTTATAAATAATAAAAGGGGCAAAAGGTATATTAGGCAAGAAGGTTAGACAACCCATACAAATTACTCATTTTGACCCGAATAGTTTATTAAGAGTTCAAGACCCACTAACATATTTCTATATGAAAAATCCTCACCCTTTGATAATTATACATGAAATTTCCATTCATTTATTCATTTTCTACCATTCTGCATTTTGTCGATTGATATGTATTTGACACCTCCTCGTCAAGTGATAATTTCTCATCACATATAATATATTGTGGATAACTTTTAGGTTTTCTATTTTAGTTGGATTTTGCATTGTCAGTATGTCATATTAAAACATGTGTGCAGGAAGAAGTTACAATCGAAATTGGTGAAGCTGTTGTTAGAGCCTTGAAAGGGAGAGCTCACTGCTACTGCCATTCATTTCTAGTTTAAATAAGTTTTGAGTCAAGTTGAGACGATTCGATATGTTGTAATGGAGTTGGTTATATTGGCATGTGTAAGACTTTTGCACTTTAGTTTAGTTGTATATTCAGGAATTATACTTTTTTTTTATATTTTCTGCAAAAATTATTTTTTTTAAAAAGAAATTCTCACCAAGACCGGTTCTTATATAATAATGGTCTTTTTCCTCTATAATAGGGAATCGTAGACATCGGTTGTAGACACCAGTTCTTGCTAGCAAACCAGTTCTGATGTTCATATTAGACACCGGTTGTGGAACCGGTTTCTATATGTTTTGGTTATAGAAATACCCCCTCGCCTAGATTGGTTCTGAAACCACTCTCCATGAGCCATTCTAACCAGTCTCCATGAGAATTTTTGTAGTAGTGCGTGTAGAATTCCTTACAATATTTTTTCCTAACAAGTACATAATGATAAGAACAAGAGCTTTCATGAAGCGTCCAATGCTGATGAAGTCTTCTGAGGCCTTCGTCTTCAAAACGACTCATCTTTAAGTAACTTGTAGTAGAAATACTGTAACGGCACGAGCTAAGTAACCCATACACTTCTGGTTAAGGAGAAGCTTCTGAATTAGCTTCCCCCTAATTCATGCCACATAATCTTGATGTAGAAGCTTTTAAATAGCTTCCCCCTAAATCGACAATCCTCGTAAGCAACTTCAAAGCTTTCAATAAAGCTTAGAATGATTAAGCGCACAGCGGAATCTAACAAGCAAATCCCATCATATAACATGATAAACGTTGCTAAGAGGGATTGAAAGTAAGGGGTACACCAAGTAGATCAACAACTTTTCTTCTCACGCTTGAATAATTCTTCTGAATTTTTCTTCCCCCTGAGAGTTCAAGTAATGCATACCAGAAAGAATCAAGACATTTCTTCCCCCACATAGTTGAAGAAAGTAAATCAATCCCCATTATGAAGCTCAAATACTGAAGTGGACACTTTATCCCATTCATGAAGTGGACATCGTAACACCAGAGTCAATTAAGTCCCAGAAATGCACATATCTTCTTCCGGAGATGCACCAGAGTCAATTAAGTCCCGGGAATGCATATAGGATAATGATGATGAATAATTGCAACAACCAAACAATTAAACATCGAATCAGTAGTGTACCGTTTAGAGATTGATAACGCCACGAGTTAAAACACTGATTTTCTCTGCGGCTATGACAAATGTCATCCCGGAATGTCTTCAAATCAAAAGAAGGTATGAAGTTCATCACGTGTACTCGTTGTGCGTTCAATGTGTCTTCTTCTTCCCCCTTGATGGTTTCGAAACTCGGAACCATCAATAAATCGTAAGCACATGATCCTGAAAATCTCGAGAGAATAATAAATAAGCTTAATTATATTTGGTGAGAATCAGCTGTTGATCGAAAATCTCTACTCATAAAACTCTCCATGGCCATCTTTACCAGCCCCTTTGTAGGCAATTTGAAGTGACTACTGATAAAATGAACCATATACATCAAACGTGAAACTGAATAAGAATCCTTCGATCTTGTGACTTAAGCTTGCACAATTGTTGAATGAAGAACGATGGAGAAATCTATAAGTACCCAATGCATCACTGAAGAAGTCTATAAGCACAACACCTCTTGAAATTATCCACGTCGACTAAGCGCGTGACACAGAGTACAACAATGTAACCCCTTTAAGTGATAGTTATCCGAGTCATCAACCAACCACCCCAAACCCGAAAACTAGATAAACAAGTCTTCATTCTAATTAAGCACGAGCAAGTTATCTTTGAAAGATAAAATAAGTGCACGCCTTCGAAAAATGCGTCTTCAACTTCAAATAATTAATACCCGATCCAAAAAAAATCTGTAGTCACTAAAAATATACCCAAATTTTTATTCGGTCTCGTCAAAATAAATTTTTGTCACTTGGTCTCGTCACTTAAATTTTGTCATATGTAAATCTAATTGCCACAAATATATAATAATCAAAAGAATATCAATTTGATATGGCCATGCACCAAACGTCAAAAGTAGAGTATCAACATATATCAAATTGACGTAAATCAAATTGATGTTGGTGGGCCCATATCCATTAATCTTATGGATGTGCAAATATCAAGACCACGTGTATGATTATAGTAGTGTCTTAGCAAAGCCATCTTTCGGATATTGCACAAGACACTCCAATTACTAACAAGTTGAATAATCAATATGTTAGCCACGTCTTAATATTCCACATAAACGTGGTAAGCCCACCGAACATGTCATTTTATAAAACTCGGCCCATCTACGATTTACTTATAATCGGACCAAGAATTTTGCATGTAGAAAAGCTAAATCGGATCCGGTGGTCTAATGTGGTGGTAAAGGGTGGTGGAAGCCATTGTTGGCTTAGAGAGAGAGAAAGAGAGGTTGAGAGTAAAATGTGTGTATTCCCAAATGAATAAAATAACAATCAACACCCCTCCTTGGAAGCTAAGGAGGGGTATATATAGTCACGCACTTTACAAAGAGCCTAGTCTAGTCTAAATGTGCGTGACTATGATAACTAACGGGAATTCTTAAATGTCGTCACATAAAGTGAGTTTCCAACAATCTTCCCCCATGGGACGACGTGTAGAATTCCTTACAATATTCTACCTATCAAGTACAAAATAATTAAGAACAAGAGCTTCCATGAAGCATCCAATGCTGATGAAGTCTTCTGAGGCCTTCGTCTTCAAAACGACTCATCTTTAACTTGTAGTAGAAATACTGTAACGGCACGAGCTAAGTAACCCATACACTTCTGGTTAAGGAGAAGCTTCTGAATTAGCTTCCCCCTAATTCATGCCACGTAAACTTGATGTAGAAGCATTTTAAATAGCTTCCCCCAAGTAGATCAACAACTTTTCTTCTCACGCTTGAATAATTCTTCTGAATTTTTCTTCCCCCTGAGAATTCAAGTTATGCATACCAGAAAGAATCAAGACACTTCTTCCCCCACATAGTTGAAGAAGGTAAATCAATCCCAATTATGAAGCTCAAATACTGAAGTGGACACTTTATCCCATTCATGAAGTTGACATCGTAACACCAGAGTCAATCAAGTCCCGGAAATGCACACGTCTTCTTCCGGAGATGCACCAGAGTCAATTAAGTCCCGCGAATGCATATAGGATAATGATGATGTTTAATTGCAACAATCAAACAATTAAACCTCGAATCAGTAGTGTACCGTTTGGAGATTGATAACGACACGAGTTAAAACACTGATTTTCTCTGCGGCTATGACAAATGTCATCCCGGAATATCTTCAAATCAAAAGAAGGTATGAAGTTCATCACGTGTACTCGTTGTGCGTTCAATGTGTCTGCTTCTTCCCCCTTGATGGTTTCGAAACTCGGAACCATCAATAAATTGTACGCACATGAACCTGAAATCTCGTGAGAATAATAAATAAGCTGAATTATATATTTTGTGAGAATCAGCTGTTGATCGAAAATCTCTTCTCATAAACTCTCCATGGCCACCTTTACCATTCCACATGAAAGCAATTTGAAGTGACCACTGAAAGAATGAACCAGTTACATCAAACGTGAAGCTGAATAAAAATCCTTCGATCTTGTGACTTAAGCTTGCACTATTGTTGAATGAAGAACGGTGGAGAAATCTCTAAGTACTCAATGCATCACTGAAGAAGTCTATAAGCACAACACCTCTTGAAATTATCCACGTCGACTAAGCGCGTGACACTGAGTACAACAATGTAACCCCTTTAAGTGATAGTTATCCGAGTCATCAACCATCCACCCCGAACCCGGAAACCAGATAACCAAGTCTTCATTCTAGGATTAAGCACCAGCAAGTTATCTAGTAAAAGATAAAATAAATACACGCCTTCGAAAAATCCGTCTTCAACGTCACGTAATTAATACCCGATCAAACAAAATCTGTAGCCACTAAAAAATCGCCCATTTTTCTTGGTCTCGTCAAAATAAATTCTTGTCACAATTGTCACTTCAATTTGTCGCGTCACATTTCTCGTCACCCAATCGGTGTCAAGAAAAAATTAAAGAACCCCAAATGCAACAAAAAACTACAAATTCAAAAAAGGAATTTGTTTGTTTGAGCATTCATACTCCTTAACAATGTCTCGACAGTTTTTGTCTCGACCCGATGTCACAATGAATTAAAACGTAATACACAACAAATTTATTTAAAAAATTTTAAAAAAATTTGTGTGTATGTGTTATTAAAACACACGGTTTAAAACATTCCATTTAGCCAAAATTCAACCAAAATCGAGTGTCCAAAAAAAAAATTTCATAGGCCCAGCCCATTCATCCAAGACCCGGTCCAAGAGTGTGAGTTAAATAACTCTTACCCAAATAAAATGCAATATCTGGTGCACCCACATGACCCGATCCATCATGTTACACATAAGTTGCAATAACCCTAAAAATTAGGTCAAATTAACCTAATAAACTCCTCTCCCAATCTTCGCAGCCTCCAAAACACTCTCAACCCAACCTCGTTGAATCCGCCCCATCCTCCTCCATCTACTCACTCATCATCTCTGCTAATCTCATCAGATTAGCTAGCAAACAATATACAAACCACTCAATCTATCAAACTCAATATACAAATAATCCCATACATAATCATCATGTAATCCCATCTCAATCTTTCTTAAACCACTGCTAATCCCACGAAATATTTCATATTAGACGAACCCAGATGATGAGTCGTCTAAAATGAAACGATTTGAAGATGCATTAAAGACTTTGCTTCAAGATCATAAGAAAGTGGTCTCGGGTAGGTATATATGTTGTTGCATGTTGGTTTCATTTAATGAATCGAAACAAGGTTTGGATTTAACAGAAATTGTTAAAATCCCTCCTTAATTTTCGAATATCAAAGGGTTAATACACCCAAAAAGATCGATGATGATATATTTTTATTGAGTTCTTGATCTTAAGGGATCTTGGCTTGCATGTGTGAGCACAAAATAAATCTGAGATCAGTTACTTTTCAGTTTGTTTGAGTCTAGATGGGGATAAGGAGACGAAGGGTTAGGTTAGATTATCAGTTGGATTTGAGGTGATAAAAGGTTGAAGGTGTGTCTGACTCAGTGAGTTTGACTGAGTCAACTCGGTAATGACCGAGTTGACTCGGTTGAGATGGGTTCAGTCCTGGTCAAGTTACGTTTTTGGTCTCGGGTCAAGTGTTAAACAAGTTAAGTTGTCAAGTCTTTGTATCGCAATCTTTAAACAGTTGCATCGCAATGTCAAACGATTGTTTTCCATCGCAATCACAAACCATGACCCATCGCAATACAAAACATCCATCGCAATGTTGATAACATATGGGCAGCATGACGTCTTGGCTGTGCCATTGCGACAGGTCAGCCACCCATCGCAATGTGACTCATCGGAATGAGTCCCATCGCAATGGGTATGGCGAACCCATCGGAATGTGTCAAATACCATTCCATCGCAATCCATGCGATTGTACCGTGTAGAGTCCAAAAGTGGTCCTTGTACCGTTTTTTCAGGGATCTTGTTTCTGGGTAGGATTTTTCTGGCAAATATGAGTTTTTCACCATCATCTTCAAAAAAATATATAACCCAGAAAAAAAACAGTACTTAGATGAGGACTAAAGTGATAATCCAAGATACAAAATATGATCAAATTTAGTATAAAGTGACTGATGACTTGACCATGATAATTTGACCAGTGAAATAGATTTGGACCGAGAAACATGTGACAGTGAAAAAGATAATGAAACCGTGACTCATCAAGATGATAATATCCAAAACGTGTGACTTGGACGATTGGACAAAACATTTGAGTCGTGACAAATTTTTTTTGACAAAATGGACAGAAATAAGTATAACGAGACACAAGAAATATATTAGACCACCAAAATCGAAAATGTAAACACGATCCAAGGATGGAACCGTGGCTCTGATACCAAATGTAGAAAAGCTAAATCGGATCCGGTGGTCTAATGTGGTGGTAAAGGGTGGTGGAAGCCATTGTTGGCTTAGAGAGAGAGAAAGAGAGGTTGAGAGTAAAATGTGTGTATTCCCAAATGAATAAAATAACAATCAACACCCCTCCTTGGAAGCTAAGGAGGGGTATATATAGTCACGCACTTTACAAAGAGCCTAGTCTAGTCTAAATGTGCGTGACTATGATAACTAACGGGAATTCTTAAATGTCGTCACATAAAGTGAGTTTCCAACAATGCATATACCTAGAAATGAGGTATTAAACTCTCCCTAACATTAAACCAATGCAACCGTAATCACTACACATTCCCAGCCACACACACAAATATCTTACTTTATTTTCTCCGCCCCCCAAAATCATCCATCTCCCAATCTCATAACCTCCGTTTCTCTAATCCATCTGAGTTGATACCAACAAACCCAAACAAAATTCAACCGACTTCATTTCAGTCTTTTTAGATCAAACGGAAGCTAATCACCCATCTTTAATATCTATCAAACAAATCACTCATCTTAATCAATCCCTATCTTCATAAAACTCGAACCACATAGCACTCTTTTATAGTTCCAGCTCGTAATCATTCAAATCTTTCAAGAAGACTATAGTCAAGAACATGTCATCAACAAGATCTGTAAAATGGTCTCGGGTAGGTTTTATGACGAATTGCATGTCAATTTAATTTAAAACCGAAATAAAGAATCAAGATTATAACATATTTGTTATAGATCTATCTTTAAGTTCGAAAATTAAAAGAGAAGGTATACACTTCTCACAGATATGTGATGATATGATCGTTTTCGCGAATGATCTTAAAGATAATTCACATGCATGACGGAAAAATCTGAGATCAATTTAATTTTTTTGTTTTAAATGATTCGAGTCTATGGGGGTTTAGGAGACGATGGGATTAGGTTAGCTCGAGTCGGTGTTGTGGAGTTATAAGGATGAAGAGTTAATATTGGTTCTTGTCACGTCTTGGTCACGGTAAATGTAAACTGGTCAGAGTAACCAAAAATGACTTAACCAAGCCATCGCAATGTAACAAAAAAAACGGATTTGTGTACGTATCAGTGCACTTATTTTGTCTAAATAAGAGAAATCTTATTGCCACTAGAATCGTTCTTAAAATCACTAAACCGGAAAAAGTCTTCTCGTATATTTGTTCTTCTAATAACAATGACTACAGCTCTTTAAATAGAAAACAGGTCTATGTTTAAGGGGGAGCAAATATTATATTGCTTTTGGTATTAAAATGCATCTTCAAAAAGGATTTTCAGAAACTATAAAACCAGCCATTCTCAATTCTATATGCTTTGTTATTTTATGTGGCTTGAAGTATTGCCTGTTCGAAATTAAGCTTTAGGAGTTTGATGTCGTGTTTGACGTTACAGGTTTAGGTGTTAGCTATTTCACGTGTTGCTACATGTCTTGGTTAAACATTTTACACCTTGGGGGAACACAAATTGCAAAATTGCAACTAAGGGGGAACCAAATTGCAATTTATTGCAAATTGGTTTGACCACAGTCAAATACATATCCCACCCCCCACTCGTTTATCTGTCTTAACATAAACTCAAAACACACACTCGTTCGCCATTGATATAGCTTCATACCCATCTTATCGTGCCTTTGTTTATCTCTGATCTAGGTATAACTATATTCATTTGCTTATGTTTATTAGATGTTTATATCTCATGCTAAAATCATTAACTCGTACGAATATCCATACGAATCTGAACCAATTTAGGGTTTCTTGATTGTTAATAAAAACGAGTTTTTAGTGCTGGGATGTGTTCATATTGCCTAGATAAACATTGGATATTAACAGGTTGGCTTATAACATCGTCCTTGTCCCGTAATCGCTCACTTAAGATTTACCTCGGTTCTATCACCAAGAATGCGATCAATGGCTACGATCCATTCTCATCGCATTGATTGCGATGGCTTTACCATATCCACTCGCTGCGATGGCTCATTACGATGGGCCTGTTGCGATGGTCCATTACGATAGATCGTTGTGATGGTTCGTTGCGATGGATCGTTGCGATGGTCCGTTGCGATGGATCGTTGCGATGGTTCGTTGCGATGGATCGTTGCGATGGTTCGTTGCGATGGATCGTTGCGATGGTCCATTGTGATGGATCGTTGTGATGGTCTGTTGCGATGGATCGATGTGATGGGTCTGTTACGATGGAACCACTGCGATGGATCTGTTACGATGACTCCAATGCGATGGGTAGGATGCGATGGTAGGATGCGATGGTAGGATGCGATGGGGTCGGATGCGATGGGGTTGGATGCGATGAGTATGATGCGATGGGTAGGATGCGATGGGTAGAGTGCGATGGGTTGGCACGATAGGTATAGTTCGATGGACTTAATACAAATGAATTCACTACGATGGGTATAAAATGACGCATTATTACAATAGACAACATTTGCTAAGTTTTAAGATATGTGTAGCACTAGAATGGACTTAGTTTTGCCATGCCCTTGCCTTTTATATCTCGTTATGTGATTCTGAATGTATGACTTTGGTCCATATGATCTATGTTCGTTTTTGCTACTCAAACATATGTGGTAATAAATTGTTGTGATTTATATCCAATGCTTAGACTTTACATGTTTATGAGATATATATGTGTATATATCAAGTGTGCTTGTATTTATCTAAAAGCAGGAAAATGTCGATAACCGAAGAAGAACAAAAACAATTAGATCTTATCCTTGTTCCACTTAATGCTCGAATGCAACATGCACCAAACAGTTTTCGTTTGAGAGACGATTTTGATCCTTCTTTGGCGGCATTCAAAATCGCAACAGACATCCTCGATTGTTCACCAATAAAGGATGCATTACGTGTCACTGCATCGGTTCCTGAAGTATACATGCATGAATTTTGGGCAACTGTCTCAATCACACAAGCAAAGCAATTGTCAAAGAAGATAATCTCCTTTACTCTGAACAACAAAGCCTTGACATTTGACCTACGTCAGTTTAGGCAACTATTTAAGCTTCCCAAGCTTGCAAAAGGGGAACACTTTGTGCCTGATCCAGATGCAGAAGAACTACTTAGAGTAATCCGAGAATTAAACAATAAGGGTGAAATTGGTTTTCTTTCTCAGTTTAACACGTCACATATTGGACAACCTTGGAAAGCAATTGTCATCACTTTAGTGAAGTGCCTTACTTCCAAGATTCGCGAATCAGACGCAATGCGACCCGCTCATGCAGTTATCTTTTGGGGTCTCTACACCGGATCTAAAGTGGATTATGCTTTACAACTTTGGGAAGAATTTTGTCATCAATTCACAAGTTCCAAGAGAAAAGCGGTGCATCTTCCTTTTCCAAGGTTCACAAAACTCATTATCAATCACTTCATGAAGAGTGACCCGGATATTGATCATCACGGGAACTTCTTCTACCATACTCAAGATGATGACGATGTGTTAGACACTATGACTGCGGATAATCAATTCACAAAATATAAACTCAGACCAGCTCCAGTGCCAGCAATCATGATGAATGAAGGTATAAGGGAAAGTGATCACTACAGAGAGATGCTTAAAGATATTGAAGCACAATTTAAACGAGCAAATGCAGATCCTTCCGAAAAACAAGCAGAGACGCAAAAAGGAAAACGAAAGAAAAGAATTTCCAAGCGTCAATCGACTGTTTCATCAAAAGACAAAGACACAGGGAAAGAGCATTTAGTTGATGAAGATGCTGAAGATGCTGAGATGACCCAAACAGAGGAAGAACAGGAAGAAATACCACTTCGAAAGACAAAGAAAGCAAAGCAGACCAAAGGTAAAGAAGCAAGTTTTGCTTCCGAAGAACCTGCTCAACAACAAATTTCTGAAGCTAAACGATTGCGTATTGTTCTTCAACAAAGCAGACAGGAAGCTTTCTCCACAGGATCAGGTTCAAGAATGTTTGAGGACTTAGCAGAATTCGGCAATCCTGATGTTGACTTGGCATTTTATGAAGATCCTATCGAGGAAGATACTTATGAAGATGTTGATAACTACCACTTTGAAAGTCGTGAGCCAAGTGAAGAACTTGAGAGTAGTGCAGACACAGATACAAGTATGATGTATCGAGACGGCAATATTACCACTTCTTTACCAGAACCAACTCACATGGTGTTAAACGATGATGCTCATGCAACTCTCATACCAGAGACTCAACTTCAAAGTAAGTCTACTTCTGGTTCTGATGACGTTTTAAAATATCTTAATTTGGAAGGGGAGGGCGTTGAGGTCACAAACACTGATCCATCAACAAACGAAGCAATGGTAGATGTTCCCATTACTACTGTTACATCCACCACCACTCCACCATTATCCACTCCGGTCATCAGTGAGGTCATCACACCAGTTATCACCCCGGCACCCACTGCAAAACCAGTATCAACCACCATCATCACCACTGAATCTACACCGTCATCCGTAGCTGAACAACTTGTATCAACCACCGCCCCGATCACTGTATCTACATCAACACCTATCCTTCAACAACCAGTATCATCCACCACCACTTTAACAGTTATGGTTATACCTCCACCAGAAGAAACACAAGTATCATCCACATCCAATCCCTTCCTCACTGTCAATGATCCACTGATCCAGTCTCTTCAACAACAGCTGGAGGCTCAAGCTACACAAATAGCTACATTGACTGAAAGGATCACCACTCCTCCCAAGGAACCACAACATGATGAGCCTACACTTCAGAAACTAATAAAAGAGTGTCTAGACTTAAAGCAAAACATAAATCATTTCTTAAAGAGAAGAAAACTCGGGATAAAGAAAATGTTGCTTTTCTCGGGTCAATTGACGAGCAGATGACCACGATCATTCGACGCGAAGTCAAGTCTTATGTTGATCAACAACTACCACATCTTGTCGGTAATGGTTTATCTACTCTTCAACTGATGACATTGCTACAGACACGTCTTCTAGATATGGGATCTCATAAATCGAAATACAAACGCAAAGTTCTGCAATATCTCAACAAAGCAATTCTTGAAGAGAATCCTGTAGACACTACCGACTCTGAGTCTGACGATGAAGACGAATAAGAGAGAGAAAGGAGAGGAAGATGAGAAAGATGGAATTGTGATTGAGTGAAATGTTAAGTGTTCAACAACCCCTCCTAACATGCTAGGGGGGTTTATATAGCCCATCCTACATGTGGGCTATATGGGCTATATTGGATCACGAGCCCAATATCATTGGAGTGACCGATCCTTTCTATATACGTAAAAACGTATTTCCAACAATCTCCCCCAAAGGGAGGTCACTCCAAGTTACAATTTCCTAAATAGTCTATAGCTCGTGATCTATGCTAATAATGATGTGACCGAGACTTTCCTTGGAAAAACGTATTTCCAACAATCTCCCCCAAAGGGAGGTCACACCATTTTACAAAATCTTAAACCTAGCATACTATGCTTGAGTCTTCGATCTTGTTCTTGTGAATATGCTTGATGTGATCTTTGACTTCGGCCTTGAGCATGTTTCCTTTCCTTGATCTTGTGCATTCATCACTTGTGATATTCGCCTCCTTGTGACTTCATGTTCCACATAATTATACCTTCGTAATTCTTGAAAGCTTCAGAGTTTGATACAGCGGAAGACTTGACTTTTAGACTTTCTAGAATTTGATGAAGTATTAAGTGCATATAGTATTAGCATGTGGTGACGACTTCTTCTGGATTGTACACCGCAATGCCACCTTCTTGTTACGCTGCATAAGACAGTTAGCAACAAAACATATACACAGATGAAATGGCTTTGAATATTTCATTCTAAATCGGTAGCATTTTACCTCCGGTCGGTGAAGACCGTTGGACGATATTAACTATCGTACTTGTGGCAGGTAGTTTCAATTAAGAACCTCCTTGACAAGATTTCGCGGGTAAACCCGTTCTCTTTATTCGACCGTCCAAAGCTGACTGCGAACATAAAGAGTGAATCATTTGGATAATAATATCCGCATGATTTGAAGCCGTCAATTCATGTTCCTGGAACAAGTGAAGTTCAATTAAGAACCACACCATCGTTGCTTTCCAGTTGTCACGAGCTTGATTCGTATAGAATCTTGCAAGTTACCTACCAAGTGCTGTTTGAGGTTAACACTAGAAGGATTTCCACTTATCACTGTGAACACTAAGGTATCACTCTGAGTGTTCTGGCAAGATCACTAAGATATTGCGTAGAGGCCTGGAACGTGTTTAAATTCATTTAAGAATTAAACCACTGTTGCTTTCCGCTTATCACAAGTTTGATTCATAAAGAATCGCACAAGTCACCTACCATGAGCTTTTTGATATTCGCTCAAGAAGGATTTCCATCTTCATTGTAAATACTTTCGTATTACTCGGATGTTCAGGCAAGATCATGAAGATTTTGCGTAGGACTCTTAAGATCTTTCTTACTTTTTCACAGTGTGTGAAGAAGCAAGGAAATATGAAAGTGTGTCCTAATGAGATATTTGATGATCTCAAATGGCTCTAGACTCGATCGTGCACTTTGGATTTTAGTGATCGGAGGCTGGAGAGGAGTGCCACCATTTCAATACCAATTTATTCAGAGTGAATAAATCAATAGATAATGCGTTGTCTCCGTGTGATCAAAACAAATATCTTTTGAGAGATATCTGAGTTAGCTGGGATGGGTTGTGCATTGCATCACTGGGTCCATGATGTCTATCTTCAATATCAAGAATCATTAAAAATGATCTCAATAGCATATGTATTGACCCGGTTTCTGCCTAAGTTGTAAGGAAGGCTTCTTTCTTTACACCCTTTATCTTTACAATTCTTTTTCATTCTTCAACCCCTTCAATGCTTACCAATACGTCATCACTAGCACCTTGTTGTGATTGTTCCAGTGCTAACTTAAGTACTTGGTCGGCATTCAGCTACGTTCACAATCTTTCTCCATCTTTCCTAAGGACTACTATTTCTAGCTATGGAATGTCCTTGGGAAGATTCCTCCGGTTCTAGAGAAATCATTGGACTTTAACCTATCCTACCATCCTTATGTCACCACAATCTTCACCGTCGTGAATAGAGATGTTTTGGGTAAGTGTATGTCACCATGAAATCCATTTTGAAGTGCAAATCCATTTTGCTCCCCCTTAACATATGCCACGATATCCGAAAACATTTTGCACATGTCGGGATGAGCTATCACGTTAAGTCAAACCATTTATGATTGATCATATCCTATATTAAATCATATTTTCTCCCCCATATTAAAAATATTAACCCAATCGATGTTTTTAATATCAATTGATTTAATAGCATTTTAAGAAAATTTGGGAAGAAAAATGCAAATCCAATTATCTTCATGAATTACACAAGCTCCCCCTCAAATTAATGAGGGTGTGCTGAAACGTAAATTAAATACCTTTTAAACACAAGTGTAAGGTATTTATCACGTGCAAGATCATATATGATAATGAATTCACAAGATTAACAATTTACGAGGTAGGACCTGAATGATGGAGAACATCATATGGAAGATTCACATGGTTCTTGTTCACGAATGTTGGTCACCTCGTCACGTCTGAAGTTATCTCTTGACTCCATGTGTATGATTGATATCGTTGTCTTGACACCAATATGTGAACTTGGCACTCTCGGCATCAAGGATTCTGAATGCTGGACAATTGCTCCCCCTCAATTGTTGACCCGTGTTCTATTCAAAGAGTTGTAGTCACCGTTTGAGTAGACGCATCGTCGAGTATGTAGATATCAATTGTAAGTTGCTACGGTTGGTGGAGATGATAACTTCATAAAAAACAAGATTTCTCTTGTTTTAACAAATAAATGCACTGAATCGTACATATATTCGTGTTAGATTGTGTTATTACGTAAACACAATCCCTTACATGGTTATAAAGTAAACCATGCCCGAGAAAATTAATTCCCGTTGTTGAGTCAAAGCTTTCCGGTGAAATGCTTGACTTGAATAAGAAAATCGGGTTACTATCTGAAATAATAGTAAACCATTTTGAGCATGTTTTAAAACATTTGAACTTCTGCTCGAACTTTATTTACAACCCCGTGTCATTATTGAATGACATTTCTAGGTTCGTAAATATTATCGATTCCAGAAGACATGCTCTTTTTATCAAAACATTTTTGAACACACAATTTTGAAAGATTTAGAAAAAACCTTTTGAGAAATTCTCGAAAAATTGTGTTGAAAGTTTTGAAAACCAATTACTTGAGCTTAAGATGTTGAATATCTTACGAAACGAGCTCAAGTCCGAGAAGTCGTAAACTTCCCGTTGTTAAGGATAAGTTTATCATCGGCGATAAACTTTCCTTTTAACTGAAGAACAAGTCCTAAGCTGACATTTACTTAAAAATCGTTTTCATGAGCTTGAAAACTTTGACTGTTTTAACGGAAAGCTCATGACCGAGAAAGGTTAATTTCTCGTTATGAGGAAAAGTTCTCTTATTTAAAAGATACACTTTCCTTTCTGAGCTTAAAACTTCGAATGTTTTAATACAAGCTCATGACCGAGAAAGGTGAATTTCTCGTTAAGAGGATAAGTTATCATAAAAGACAATCTTTCCTTTATTTTAAGTTCGAGTTACAGTCTGACATTTAACTGTAAGTCATTGTGCATGAGCTTAAAAACTTCGAATGTTTTTTGATATAAGCTCATGCCCAAGAAAAATTAATTTCTCGTTGTAAGGATAAGTTTATCATCGGCGATAAACTTTCCTTTCTTTGATGCACGGGTTATCGTCTGATATTTAACGATAAGCCATATACACGAGCTTAAAACCGTCAAATAGTTTTAATGAAAGCTCGTGTCCGAGAAAAGTTAATTTCTCGTTAAGAGGGTAAGTTATCGTTGCGTAGATAAACTTCCCTGTCTCTGAAGTCCGGTTCATCATCTGTCATTTAACGAGGAACCTTGATGCATGAGCTTAAAAACTTGGAATTGTTTTTGATATAAGCTCATTCCCGAGAAAAATGAATTTCTCGTTGTTAGGATAAGTTTATCATCGGCGATAAACTTTCCTTTCTTTGATGAACGAGTTACAGTCTGTGATATGACTATAAGTCCTTTACACGAGCTTAAAACCCTTGAATAGTTTTAAATGTAAGCTTGTGTCCGAGGAAATTTAATTTCTCGTTTTGAGGATAAGTCATCATCGGGATGAACTTTCTTGTCTTTTGAGAGTGAGTTACAGTCTGTTATGTGACTGTAAGTCCTTGTGCACTGTAAGCTTAACTGGAAATCCCCTGAGACACTTGTTTCTTAGATATCAGCTTCTTTAGCAACCAAACTCTGAGAGTGTCCTTAATTGAATGGTATACAATGATTGGACCGCTTCGTTCTTTTGGAACATCCTCTTTGGTACCTGCATTCTCATTTGGAATTTGCATGCTTTGATATGGGTTAGCGATATCTATCTTAGAAGCAAGTGGGGGTTCACAGTTTTCTTTTCTTGTGCTAGAGGTGACCTGAGGAGATGATTCACTTGTCTTAGCTGGTAAACGTTTCCTTTTATAGAAAACCTTAAGTTCAGGCTTAAGTGATGTATCCTCCTTTTCAATTTCCTCCCTAGTAGTCTTAGTAGAATCAGAGACTATCCTAGTTAAAGGGCACTCATTTCCTACGATAGTGAAAGTTCTACCAGTGGGGCGCCACATTTTACCAACAGGTTTGATTTTTAGCCACCCACTAGGATCTAAGTCTAGCACGAGAGTTCACCTCATTAAGTAGTTTCTTGATACAAGAATCATGATTAGCCGTAAAGACACATTTTCTACATGTTTTACAAGTAGCATATTTAATGTCTGAGTAAGATCTTGAATTCCTGGACGATTGATTGATGCTCCTAGGATTTGACATGCTATGGTTAGCAGTGTTGTTTAATCTAGAAGGCATTTGACTAGGTTTGAAATTCCTATCTCTTACTTGTGTCTTTTGCTTAGCTTCCCTTAGACCAAATGTATGGCGAACGTCATTTGAACTAGTTCGAGACGTATTCTTTGGACTATGTCTAGGGAGACTAGATGCAATCATGTGATTAGGTCTTGCAAAAACTGTTTTAGTCACATTGGGCCTAGATGGTGGAGTGACTGGTCTAGGAAAATGAACCAAATCAACTTGGGAGGCAAACCGCGGTCTCGAGGATTGAGGTCGCTCGGATCTAAATGCAGTAGGTTGTCTGACAGTCGGTTGTCTGACGAACTGATTTGTAGGCGGTTTCCCCAAGATTGATGGTTTTTCAAGCTTAGTGTCCACACTAGGTCCTTTAGTTTTCCTCAAATTGTTTTTCAACGCAGCTATAGCAAAGACCTTTTCCTGTACTTGAGCCTTTAAGGTCTCATTTTCTTTGAACAATTCATCTTGGGATGCCAATTTAGATTCAAGCAACTTAATTTGTTTCAAAAGATTATCCTTTTCAGCTTTAGAATCTAGAACTGTTTGGTCCAATTTTCGTTCAAGAACAACGTTTGACTTTTCAAGTTTTTCAAAGTATGTTTTAAATTTCTCCGTTTTCTTCGAAAATTCAATTTTGGCATCCTCAAGCTCTTTTGATTGCTAAGCTAAAATCATTTCAAGCTCTTTAATCCTAGAACAGAATTGGTTAATGTAGCAGTCATAAAGCACTTATCATGATGTTTAACATTTTGAACACTTTCTCCCCCATTATGACTTACATCGGATGAATCAGAAGTGGTATTTCTATCACTCTTTTCCATCCCATGTTTGTCATAGTTAGGTTCAGAATGCTCAAAATGCGGTATTTCATCAGCATATACATCATCAACATTACATTGTACCATGTCCACAGGCTCTTCGTCATTAACGAGTAAGGTGTCATCAAAAGAGATCTCGTGAACATTGCCTGACATGCCACTGGTATCATGTTGTCCTCCTGATTCCGTGCTCTTGCCATTGTTATGCTCAAAGTTGTCAACCGTATGACCATTCTCCTCTTGTATCTGCATCATAGATTCTTGCACTCCATTATCATACACTTGGTGAAGTCTGGATCTTTCATAAATTGAAGACGAAACCGATGTCATAAATTTCAACAGTTTATCACGGAAATCTTTAACATCGTTCTGTGTGTATTGAAAAAATGACCGGCATATCCCTGAATTGTCAGACTTGATGATACTGGATTGGAGGAAAGGCGTGAGTTGTGTCACAAGAGCCTGATATGCAGTTTCTGATGCAGAGTGATTAAAGTCTTCTTTGTGAAGTTGCTCAGCTAGGTGGTTCAAGTTGAGAAATAGTGACTCGATGAATGTATAATGATGTTGACCAAAGAGTGTCACAAATTCGCTTCCTCCTTGAACCCATGCAATAGTCCTAAGATGTGACTGAAGTAGTCGAACTGAAGTGATACCACTTTCTCTAGCTTTGTCATGCAAAAAATGCAATTCTCCCTCGTTCGATGTTGAGTTCGAAAAATCCATTGAAAGTCGATGAAAAATGATGCGGATATTGTTGTCGGTTCAAAACGATTATAAAATAAACCCGATCAAAAATCCGTAGTCGATAAAAATAAATCTCGTCACGTTGACTCGTCACTTTTGTCTTCAAATCCGGACACAAAAACTTTTAACCCGTCAAATATATTTTCACGTTAAAACTTTCAAAATACCCGCCTCAACACGATTTATCAAATGCAAGGATGTCAAATGATAAAATATACAAAATAAATTTAACTAAAAAAAATAACTTGAAAAATAGAAAAAATGTAAAAAGTAAACTTAAATTAAATAATATAAGAAAAATTTTGTATGACTAATAAAAATTTGGATTAACTCCAATTTAACACAATCCAAAATAAAATAAAATTACGTGTGTGATTAAATAACAAACTTTCCAAACCAGCAAGATATCGTGGCCCAATGTGGCAAGAGACTTGGCTCAAATTTACTCCCCAAACCAGAACGTGGCAGCAGTAAAAAAAATATTCAATATATCTTTCTTGTAATCTCCGCCTGATTTCACCCTAATTATATAACAAGCACACAGTCTAATCAAAAATCAATTCCTAAAAACACGCACCTTGTTTCCTCCGCCTTTTACTCGTCCAAAACTTAAACACCCAAATAACATAAACAATAACAGTCAAAAACAGTCACATTAAATCCGTTTCTTTCATCTATTTTCTCTCAAACAACCATCAATCCGAAACTTATATAAACTAAAACATCAAATAAAAGATCCTTAAATCCAGACCCGTTTAATCCTTTTCGAAAAGATCAGATTAAAAGATAACCAATACCAATCTCTGATTTTACACCCTTCGAATATTGATCAGTATAAAATGACCCTATAACCAAAGAAGGATATGCCTTCAAGATCAACAAGTTGGTCTCGGGTAAGTATTTGCATGTGTTTGTATTTTGTTATGAGTCTACGATCAATGAAGGTTTTATGTTTTACTGAGATCTTGGGTTTGTGTCGATGGGTGTGGTCGAGTCTGTGTGAGTCGAGGTCGAGAGATGATTGAGTGAGTCAAGAGTCTTGTCAGTCAGACGAAAGGTTGTGTCTGTTTGTTGTTTGTTTTTTTTTTTAAAAATCTGTCTTTTTGTTTAAAAATCAGTCTTTTGTTTGCCGAGTGCTATGCTGGTGAGACGAGGGTGAGAGTCAGACGAGGGAGTATTGGGGATTGTGTTGCGAGGGGTGTTGGTTTTTTTATTGAGAGATGATGAATCGTAGTTGAGAGTCTGTTTATTGTGAGTCCGATCTAAAGTCGAGTCGTGAGTTCGATCGAGGGTCCTTTTGAGTCCGGTCGTAAGTCTGATCGTGAGTCCGATCGTAAGTTGAGTCGTGAGTCCGATGGAAGGTCTTTTTGAGTCCGATCGTAAGTCTGATCGTGAGTCCGATCGTAAATCCTTTTGAGTCCGATCGAAGATCCTTTTGAGCCCGATCGTAAGTCCGATCGTGAGTCCGATCGTAGTCCCGATCGTAGTCCCAATCGCAGTGACACGATCCAAGTCACACGATCACAGGTCACGATGGCATGTCACGGTCGCAGGTCACGATCGTAACTTAGATCGACAAAAAGATCGTAAAATGGTAATCGGAATACTCGATCGCAAGTAGAACCCTAAGGTTATGCGATCGCAATATTCCGATCGGAATATGATAAACCCTTGCAAACAGATCAGAATATGGAACAATGCTAGCTAATGGAATATCAAACTATTATACTTGGACAAATTATGATAGAGACAAATATGGAACACAATATACTCAGAAGTTGATAGGAAAAAAAAGGACAAAAGTTGACAAAACGTTTGATTAAGATAAAAATATTAGAAAAAAATTGATAAAGAAATTTGATGATGAAAAGAATTGAAAATGAATTTGAGAAACAGATAGATAAAAAGATGAAACCAATGATGATAAAACAAAACTGATAATCAGAAACACGTAACACCAAAAGTAAAGAAATAGTGAAAGAGGAAAAATTTTACCACCAAATCAAAAGATAAAAACACATTAATCCAAAGAATCAACCAGGCTCTGATACCAATTGTAGGATCGTATTTTTCTAAGGATTAGGCATTGTGTGATTTACCTATTGAGATGAAAGGGAAATGGGAAGAACTTAGAGAGAGAAAGAAGAGAGAGAAAGGAGAGGAAGATGAGAAAGATGGAATTGTGATTGAGTGAAATGTTAAGTGTTCAACAACCCCTCCTAACATGCTAGGAGGGGGGTTTATATAGCCCACCCTACATGTGGGCTATATGGGCTATATTGGATCACGAGCCCAATATCATTGGAGTGACCGATCCTTTCTAAATACGTAAAAACGTATTTCCAACAATATATATATATATATATATATATATATATATATATATATATATATATATATATATATATATATATATATATATATATATATATATATATATATATATATATATATATATATATATATATATATATATATATATATATATATATATATATATATCTTTTTAGAACCCATATTAACGTCAGAACTGTCAGAACCAATTAATAGCCTTTGATCAAACTAATCAATGGATGAAAATAAAATGGCATTATCGTAAATAAAATTATTCTTATTTCAGAATTAAAAATTAACAAAAGGGCAATATCGGAATTTTATTTAAGTAATTTACTAAAGTAATTGCTCCAAAAATAGGCTTAACAAATCATATCGTTCTCTCTTTCATATCATACGCTGACTACCACACAACCCTTTCTACCAGATCTCATAGCCGCTCCATTATTTCACATCAGTCGCCGGATAAAAACACCTTGACCATATAAAGTGTCGTGCAAATCATCCACAACCATTGATAAAATAAAGAAATCATATTAAAATGTAAAAAGGCCGCCCCTTGCTTGTTTTGAGGTAACTGTCGGAGTACTATAACTTCCATGATGTAGGTTTGTTTTCTAACTTTATTAAATATAATATTAGTTTTTAATAAGATGTCTTCTAATATGTGAGTATCAAAAGTCAAAACCATGGTCAAGAATGTACGACTAATGGAGACTCTTTTGTTAAACAATATGGATATTAAATTTAAATATTTTTTTGCAAGATTGATTGAAAAAGTTGAAACCAAACGATTGTAAGTTTAGTGATGACTTTTTTTTGTTTGACAATATGTTTTGATCTTTTCTTTTGAATAAATTTTTTTTACAAACAAGATCTTGAACTTATTTTTTAGATTAATTGAGCGATTCATTTTCTTAGAAGTGGTTGGATTTGAATTTTTTATTTGATTTTATTTTTATTTCTGTCGTAATTATTGTTTAACTTATAAGTTCAATCATTTTATTTTTCTGGTTTTATTTCATTTTTAATTACGTCTTAATTATTGATTGAATAAAGTGATTTTGCATATAATGTATAGATTGTTTTCTTTATGAAATTAATTTCAAAGTTTGACCATTTTTATAAAACTGATTTCATTATTGTATAAATTATTCAATGTGTAATGCTAAACTTGAATAAATTTAACATTGTATTAAAGTATTGTACTTACTTATATGTATGTTGAGAACAACAACTTGATTCTAACTCCTAAACATGATTTTGTTATTGGCGCAGGAATAAAATTATTTAAGACGTGCATGTATGTTATTCGAGGATGTACATGTATGTTTTCAAAATTCGGTAAAAAAACTAGAAGTACAATTATGTTACTTGAAGGCGAATATGAATGTTTTGGATGGTGAACATGTATGTTTCTTAATGGAGAACATGTATGTTTTTAGATGGCGAACATGTATTTTTTAGATGGCGAACATGTATGTTTTTAAATGGCGAACATGTATGTTTTTTAGAAGGCGAACATGTATGTTTTTGATGATAAACATGTATGTTTTTTGATGGCTCCCATATATACATCAGTAGACACATATGGAGATAATTTAGAGCAGAAATAATTATTCCATATGTATTTTTTATGCTTGTAATAAAATCAAATGTACATAGAAATATATGAATCCTTTTCTTATATTAGAATTTCCTTTTATATGATATTATGTTTTTTTGTATTATCTTAAAAAAATACGCTAAAAGATATTGGTACATGAAAAACTTGAAAACATGTATGTACTTGGAAAAAAATATGCATGTGCACGTGAGAAGTAACAAAATGGTAAAAAAACATGTATGCACTTGAAAATATTGGCACATGGAAAACTTGAAAACATGTGAGTACTTGGAAAAAAATGTATGTACACGTGTAAAGTTACGATAGGCTAAAAAACATGTATGTACTTGAAAATTTTGAAAACACGCATGCTGAAAAAAAGAAGAAAAGTAACTAAGAAAAATCAAAATTTAAATATATTGAAAAAACGAGATTTAATAAAAAAATAAAAATAATATAAAATTGTCTTTTACAAGTATGCATTAAAATTTTGAATTTTGAAAATTTAAAAAATAAAAACATACATGTACAAAAAATTATAATAATCTACGTAAATTAATAAAACACTCATCTTTTTAAAAGTTAACAACCTATATTTTAGGAATCTTTGAAAACTTCTTATAATTTTAATACATATCAAATTTACATTTATGTCCTTATGTATTTTAATTGAAAAAACTAAATGAAATTAATTATCTAAATTTTGATTGGTCTATTATAGTTCTGACAGTCCTGACATTAAAAAGGGTTCTGAAAAGAAAGCCCCCCCCTATATATATATATATATATATATATATATATATATATATATATATATATATATATATATATATATATATATATATATATATATATATATATATATATATATATATATATATATATATATATATATATATATATATATATATATATATATTAAAATAACACTTCTCAGTCTGGCCTTGTTATATATATATATATATATATATATATATATATATATATATATATATATATATATATATATATATATATATATATATATATATATATATATATATATATATATATATATATATATATTAAAATAACCTTTGATTGCTAAATCTTACATGTATCGATGTTGTCTATCTTTTAGTGATGCAACCATTGAACAAGTACTCATCTTGATTTGAGTTACGTTGTGGATTATTCTTTTTGAGCGCCATCGAAGTCATGAACCTCATGATTAATTGGCTAAAGCTCATTTCCTATCATATTGTAGTTAGTTCTTGGTGAACATCTTATCATCACTCTTTTGCAGATCCCTCATTGTTTTTATAAAGTTAAAACATTATCCCTTGATAAAGATTGAATTTTCATCACCGTAAGGATTATTTAAAGTGAGATTTATAAGTAATCATTACCAAAATAAAGTTGTTTATGAAACACTTTGGAAAAATTAATTGTTTCCATAACAAAGAACATCTTTGTAAATTCATTTTGATTCTTATTCCAGAATTAAGTATGAGTTTTTTTTTATTTTAAACATGATGACAAAGTTTTGACGAACTGAGTATTGCATTATTAATCCTAAAATTGTATATAGTTGCGAGCCTACATACAATTTGGAAGGGACCATGCAAGGCTGATTAGTAGTCACCATGAAATCATTAATAAACACTAAATTTTCTTTGAAGATATTAAAATTTATGAGATCTGCAAGAAGTGCAAAAATAGGGACATATTGTTAGGAACACCTACATATGTGCCCGTACCATTTATTTTCTGAATCGAATTTAAACATCTGTGGAAATTGTCTTCATTGACAATTGATATCCCCTTCTTGTCCAATTCTCTAATGATGAGATTCTTTGAAAAAGTATTTTTATTACCGAGTGTTGATACCCGACTGGATTTATCGACGTTCCTATCATTTCTTTTGACTAGATTTCATTTGAATGACCTGGGTAACGATCCGAGGAGCTTTTGAATGCGTACTCAATTCATGAAAACATGGGATATATTCATATTCGTTAATGTTTTTGTCTGTATCTGATTTGAAATTCTCTCGCGTAAATTATGTGTTGACCTTACTCTTTACTGGTGGTTATGTCTCCAGATATCCTTAAATTTGTGAATGATTATGAGTTATTATTAGTCTTTTGAGAAGTTCACATCTTATCAAAATAAAACTGGAAAGTTGGTAGTGCCAGTAGAATGGATTGATTGATTATGACATTATGTCATTGTCTAAATTGATGGGAACTCGAGTAGAATTCCCCTAAAAGATAAGATTTTGATTATCAAAAGTGATCTAAATAATTCCCGATAGGTGACTGTATCCTGCAATTAGGCTTGAAATTATACCATGAATGGTTATGAACTAGTTATAGATATTTTAATCTTGAAAGAACTTAAAGTAAATTTATTAAAAGATGTTTCTGTTATCTGAAACTTTAGGAGGTATTTGCTGGTAAATTACCTAGACTTTCGCCATTAAGGCAAGTTGAATTTGGTATTGATTATGTTCCCGGTGTTGCACCTGTGGCGTGTGCACTGTACGTCAGCACCATCTGAATTAAGAGAGCTACTGTACAACTGAGAGAGTTGTCGGATAAAGCTTTTATTCTACCAAGCTCGTCATCATGAAGAGCTATGGTGTTATCATTCCTTATATTTATTGATTACCGTGAACTAGGTAAATTGACGATCAAAAATCTATATCCATTACTCAAGATGGAAGATTTGTTCGATCATTTACAAGGTTCTAGCGTATGTTCTAAAGTTTTGATCCATGACATGGTTATCATTAAATTCACGTCCGTGAAACAGATTATCTATTCCAATCACTACATTCAGAACTTGTAATGAACATTGTGAGTTTCATGTTATGTCGTTTGGTTTGACTAATACACATGTGGCATCCATAAATATGGTGGATCACGTGTGTAGGCTGTAATTTGATAAATTCATGCTTGTGATCATTAAGAACCATTTGTTTGTTTCTAAGAACAATAATGAGTTAATAATCATTTATAGACTGCCCTGTGTTGGCCGAATAGTGAAAACCTGTACCTTGAGTATTTAACATGTGATTTAAGGTTTGATCCTTTACATTATATGACCATGTAATTAATGACGGTAAGATATATATTGATTCTTCAAAGATTAGAGCCATTAAGGTTTTGAGTTATACTAAAAAGAAAGTGCAAAATTTTTTTGACAAATATTTATCAAAGGATTTTTAAGGAATCAATCCCTTATACCCAAATTATTTAACTAAACTCCTTTAGGGGTAAATGTTTGTGTATACCTCAAGACAACCTAAGAGGGATTGAGGAAACCATTTAAACCATGACTTGGAATTTGAAACGACTATTTTTGCTTTTCAACTAAGAAAATTTTGACCAAAGTATAACCAAAGATTTTTCGAACATTTACGAATCTTATTAATTATTTTCGATAAATCAACAAAAATCGTGTTAATTAAATTCAAATTTATTTTTATCATTTTTATATAATTGGTCGATCTAAGAAATTTAAAATTTTTACGTTTACGTTTCATAAAATTTGAATATTTATTATTTAGTTACTTGTAATATTTATTGACGCTTTAAACGTCAGATTGAGCAAAACTGATAAAAATAATAGTTGAGACGAAACTAAAACTTAGAAAATATGGAAAAAGAATTTCTGAGTGAATTGTGGTCATGATAATCACTTCATCAGGAAAGGTGAATGTAGATACTGAGACATTATGTAGAAGGGATAAAGAATCAATTAGGATGTGTTCCTTAATAACGACTGTGCAAAAAAATAAATTGCCGAGCAATTTAAAATATAGCTGATGCTTGTAAAAAGGATAATTCAGATAATAAAAGGGGTTCGCGGCTAATGTGAACCATTAGAATTGAGAAGCCGATGGCGTTAAATGTATAAAAGGCCGCTTGTGGTTGCCTAAATATGGAGATTTTGAGATTTCGTCATATTAGAATCTCATAAGTTTAAGTATTCTATTCATGCCATTTCTGACTAAAAGTATCTTTATCTGAAGAAGTTGTACTGATGGCAAATTATGAAGGCAGATATCGCCTCATACATTAGTAAACGTCTAACTATTGCAAAGGTCATCATCTAAATTTGATTTGATTTGGGTCATCGTCGACAGACTGACCAAATTTGCTAATATCATTCTTGTTAATGATAGATTCTTGATGAAGAAATTGACTCTTTTGTATTTAAATGAGTTGTGTAAACATAGTGTGCCGGTATCGATCATCTCTATCAAGATCCTCGCTTCGCATCGAATTTCTAGAGATTTGCTCAGAAGTCATTGGGAACAAACCTTGATGAGAGTACTGTTTACCACCCCAATTGAAGGGACGAGGTAAAGTAATGATACAAAACACTAGAAGTGTTGTTTTATGTTTGAATGATTGACCTTTGGTAATAAACCGTGTAATCGCTTTCCTTTGGAGAGATCATCATTGATAATTATCGTATTAGGATCGAGATTGAATCTTGTGAGGATCTATATGAGAGCATCTGTAAGCAGGAGTTGGGATAAAGACACCCGACATACACCCATTGTGAGTTGGACATGTATTTTAGGTTTGAGGTTGCCAATGATGACAAACCTAACCTTACAAAATACCCGACCCGCGAGACCTGAAATGATTGTTGAAATTAGGATCTGATTATTGACTGCCGGTAGTGGGTAGAAGGTTATGTGAATATGAAATGTAGATCTTGAAGTGCAGGATGGGTAGCGAAGTTATGCCAAAAATTTTCACCTTGGAAAAATGAATTGATGATCTGAAAGATCATGGAAATAAGTCCCCGTTGTATGGGACCACTGAGAGAATGTAAAAGTTCGTTTGGAAGGCATATAAGCTGGATCTACCCTAGGACTTCAAGGGCTGCGTGAATTATGTTTCGTATATCGAACTTGATAAAATGTCTATCAAGTGAAAATCTGATTACTTCTTGATGAAGTTTAGATCGGCGAAAAGTTGCATTCATCAAAAACCCGTGAACATCATGGATAGAGAAAGTAAGTCAGCATTAAGCCTGATCGTATTCTCGTAGTTATGTTTGATGAAACTCGCGTATTGTAATGAATTACACTTGTGAGAAAAGCCCGAATGTGGAAAAAATACCCACATGGCTTCAACTCTATAAGAAGCGAGTAGTAAGATAAATCGATCTTTGAGGACAAAGATCCTGTTTAGGGGTAACTGCTGTGACAATCCGTCAATTTATGATTGATAGTTTATCCTCAAGTATTATTTAAAACCATTATTTTAATGTTATATTATGAACTCACTCATTTTAGGAGGAAATTTGGGTTTACGTCTTAAAGTAGCATCGACTACCTCAATACCGGAGGATTCTACGTCACGTGATTACGTTTTCATACACCGTTTTGATGACAGTCCGACATTTCAAAAAATAAATTTATCTGTGAATATTATTTTGGAATTTTAAATTTGTGTTGGTTCATAAACTCACAAATTTACGAGAAGAGATTAGGACTTATGTGCATAATTTAACGTCCTTTACGACTAAACCGGAAACCTTAGGTTTACGTATTTACGTTTTTGAACTCCGTTTTTGATGAGACAATTTTTATTAGATTCGTTTTGTCCCGTTGATCCATAATTTATAAAAACGTTTTTCGTAAAACGATTCGAGGGCACGCAAATCGAGGAAACTAGAATCGAGGAGTACCCGTAAATAACTGGGGATGAGACAAAACCACTTTTTCCCCACCCCCAATATGGGACGGCTAAACTAGCTAACAAAGACACCTTGGTGTCACTTTTGTAACAAGTGCAAGGACACTTGTCCATCACTCTTGCCAAAACTACCAACACCTCAAAACAAGCTAACCAAACCATCCACTCTCATTTTTCAACATACAAAACACTCTCATCTCTCTCTCTACTCCATTTTGGCCGTCCATATCACCACCATAAACCACCATATGATCAAAAATTCAACCTTGATTCATGTGTTTAACTTGCACAAGTTGAATACCCTTTGAAGACTTGTTGATTGGAGGTGATCATAACATCCACAAAGGATATTTTTTGAAGATCAAGGGCTGATTTCTCAAGGAGTCTACAAATATTTGGTGATCCTAGAAGTGGTGTTGATATCTCATAAGATTGGTTATCCAAAACCAAGTCTTGTTCATCATCAACCCCATCTTTTCATCACTTTGGTGGTATAGAGATTGTTCTTCCTATCCTTTTGTTATTTTGAATATGTAATCTTGTATTTTCTTTATTTATGTATATGTATATGATGATGAATGATGATAAAAATATTGTGTGGGGATCATGTGTTTATAAACATGGATAAAAAGATGAAAAACTACATGTAAAAGTGGTAAATTTTACTTAAATTAGTAGGCTGTATAAAAACAATAAACAACCATATGTTAAACTAATAAAATAGCATAGTTGAATCAATATACAGTATGTATTAAGTTTTGTATACATGTGA
Source organism: Glebionis coronaria (assembly GCA_025667525.1). Taxonomy (NCBI): domain Eukaryota; kingdom Viridiplantae; phylum Streptophyta; class Magnoliopsida; order Asterales; family Asteraceae; genus Glebionis; species Glebionis coronaria. The sequence goes on from CM046881.1 coordinate 38,672,458, forward strand.
GAGTTGGAAATGCAATGGAATCATTATAATGAGTGAGATATGATCAAAACAAAATTGAAGTACCAATCTGAATAGTCTGTTTTGTGAGGACTGTTAGGGACACTTAGACTTAGATTGAGCAGTAGCTAAAGATAAGTTAATTCTATCACATAATATGAAGTTTATGTCATCCAAAAATGAGCTTCTATCTCCTTGTATAACTCAAAATATGGTAAAAATGGTCAAAGTGAAAGTAAAAATCAAATTTGTGAAAATTAAAGTATATAGTATTATAATAGCACTCAAGTAAATAATATATAAAATGTAAACTTAAAACCCACTAACTTATATATAACATTTATATAAGTATGAACAATAATAAATAAATGAGAGATTTTATAAAAATGGTAATTTGATAAGTTTTATAAGTTATAAAACAATAAACATGCTTTTTACGTCTTTTCGACTAAAACCGTAAAATTAACGTTTTTGTCAATTAAAACTTAGACGGTCGGACCCATATAATGTAAACTTTTTATAACTCATATACTGATATATAAGTACATATTACAAGTAAAAACCGATAAAACCCGAGCTTTATAACTTATGGACATTAACGGGCCAAAATAGCCTTATTGGACTATTAACCCGACAAGTTGGCTAAACACTAATGGACTTACTCATTGGGCTTAACCCACTTGGGCCCAACATGTGAGTATAGGCCTGATAATAAAAGTGTATTTGGACTAATATAAGGTAATGTAATTATAATGGGCTTATTCGGCCTAAACATGTAAACAAGATAAACTAGTAAAACTAGTATAAAAATTTACCAACACATAACACTATAATGAGTGAATAAAGATGTACAATACCACTTGATCATCATCATACTTATAATATCATCATATATATACATAGCCATTATTTATACAAAGTCATTGGACAAGAGTCTAAGACGAGTATTATTTGTCTAGGTTTCCGTAATTGAAGCACGTACCGTACATCCAAATCGCCGATAACCGCCTTTCCCAATCAACGTGAGTTCATAGCCTCGCAGTCTTTTAAATGTTTTTATGAAATTTTTTATAAACCCGGGAGGGAGATAACATGTTAGTTTTAATAAAATAGGACACCAGTTGTCCCGATTGTTTGCTTATTGATTTGGACCCGAGTGATTATATGACCCGATGAATGATTATATGACCCGATGAATGAAATGAAATGGATTATTAAAGTTAGGTTATGTCACTAAAAGTCCCATTAGTATGAATTGTTAACTACCAGGATTTGGTAGAAGCTTATGTATATAATAGTACTATTTGGAGAAGATCACCTCAGTTCGCGCCTTGACGGTTGATCCCCGTCGTGCCACATTGATTGGTAAGCGAATTTATGTATGAGAAGATTGATATAAGCGTGATTATTGTGACGACATGCTGTTTTAGATGGGCAAATAAGTTTCGGGTTAGCTACCCGTTGTTTGTTATAGTAAGGTAGCAATGTCATGCGGCTTATAATAATCCAATAACGAAAATACTGCTATACGCATTGAATTACAATATATTGCCTGACTAGCAATACGGGGTCTTATTATTGACATTATGTTCGTGTTTTGGTTTTACATAACCATATTAATATAACGGTTTTTATTTAACTCTATACAACGTTATAAAACGTATTGTATGATGTTTTTACGACAATGGTTCGTATAATGGTTTTGAAGGCAAAATCCTATATTATGATTTTGACAAGGATTTGTATAAATGTTTTTGGCCTATTTTATGGCCTACTATAAAGATTTGTACAAAAATGATTTTCGGTAATAATTTTATACCGATGATATATTAATGGATTTGATTAAACTCTATGAATTCACCCGGCGTTTTTGCTGACCTTTTCTTTTGACATGTTTTATCTCAGGTACTTGAAGGTAATTCTTGGAAAGAAGACAAGGATTTATGGCCCGCACTTAAATAACAATTTCCATTCAAATGCTTTGTAAAATTTGTATGAAATAATATGACGTGGGACCTATGTAAATTTGATATTTATGAATGGAAATGCTTTATTATTAAACGACACGATTTTTAAGCGTTGTTGTTGACACAAAAGTTGGGTAATCCTTGCTAGACCCGAATTAGGCTTAATTCGGGTTGGCTGGACTATGGCTCCTGCACCAAGTGAATTATCTGGTTGGGATCCTGCACACTAAAACAACACGCGTTAGGCTTACCGTGGGAATGTTTCCCATGATTTAGAATCCGGCGTGAGAGTAAGTAATTGGTTAGGGTTATGAGAATCGTATGAGATGTGAATGTGTAGAATGTAATAACTTTGTGGAACCCTTGGGGGTTCCTTATATAGGCAGTGAAACCCTTATGGGCTGTCACTGATGCTTCGGCCCCAAGGAAAGGATAAATACCAGAATTAGATTGATTGTTATCTTCTAATTATGGTGAGTGAATATCCTCTCCTTTGGGATAAATCCTAATCATAGTAGGAGTATGATTCTGTCTAACCCTGTACCGGCCATGTCGGGCCGTGGGCCGCATACGTGTGTGCGGTTACTATTCATCTAAGCCCATAGGCTTAAATAACATTAATCCCACCCATCCGTGATGGGCCGGATACGGGTAGTACCCGTGGGCCAGGTTTATGACCCGGCTGGGGACTATACGTCATCATGTCCCCCCAGTCTAGTTGTTACAGCCGTAGGCGTAACCTCTAGACTATCAAGATGCTCCCCGCACGTACCAAGAAAGATCCTTATGGAATGATAAATTTTTCAAAAATTTGTTTTGGCCGCACGTGGCAACCTGATTTAGGAATTTATTCTAATGATACCTCAGCCGCACGTGACGACCGAGACAAATTAAATGTAGCATTGAATATGGTCTTACGTAAGACCGCATATCCTGACACAATTGACTGTTCACCTGCCAATTGACTGACAAAGTGCAAACAGTCAGAACCTCGAGCGACGTGAACTACTGAGTCAGAAGTGACCCGTGGGTCCCAACTGACTGTTCATTTGCCACTTACACCCCAACCACACGATTTAGGATAGTGGCAAACACGTGTCATGCATCCAACAGACCATGACTTGCAAGGCAACCCTATAAATAAGTCTCCCCTACGGCTGTATGTAACACACAATATTTTTCTTCATTTCTGCCATTAAAGCTTTCCTTCTTATCACCACCTTCTTACGCACGGATCCCTTCCTACACAGGTTAGAATACCACGCCCTTATCTTTTTTATTTAGTAATGGCTCAAAGAAACAACCCCTCTATTGGATCCGTGCTCAACATAATGACCCAGGAGAAATTGGAGCACTTTTGCATTGATTTCTTCATTCCTAGCAACCTACACCCTTCTCTCCCTGGTGCAGGGGATCTCATAACTGAGGCGCCCCAAGGAAAGATTGGCCTATACACCCATCTGTTCGATGCGGCCAACTACCGCATTCCTTTCACTCGTTTCCTTGTATATCTCTTAGGATATTATGACGTACATATTACCCAACTACACTGTATAGGCTCATGTAAGATTAGCTAGTTCGAAATCTTTTGTCGTGCAAGAAGAATCCCCCCTACCGTAGAGTTATTCAGGCTATTTTATACCCCTAGTTTAGTAAATGGTTGGCTCTCCTTTAAGAAACGATCCCCCAATAGCCCCAAAGCCCATAATAAGGTTATGGATTCGCTAAAAAATTGGTACGACCATTACTTTTTCATCGACTCAATAGTGTGGCCGGCTGATTTCGTTTTTAAACATAGATTATCTCCTGACCCTCCTCCGCGCGCTGGTACATATAATCCCCAACATTCCCAAGAAATATATAGGAATATGACAGGGTTCCATAGGAATCTACCCGAATCATTCCTTTGTTTGCTAGGGATTGGCCGCAATTACTTCGGCTCATCCAACAAATATCCTGTGTTTTGGAGGAGGCCTGGTGAAGGTAAGTATAGCATCCGCACATCAAAGACGTACATACACCTATTGGCTATAACTAACATAACTTTTTTGGAATCCTTCGTCAAGGTGATCCAAAACTTATACTAGAGGGAGCCCGTCGTAGACCCGTGAGAATGAGCTACCCCTCCTCGAGCATACCCGGAACATGACAGTTTCCCTAGTAGCCGTACCAGACCCTCATTCTGACGAAGAAGAAACAACACTCTTGAGAACCCCCGTGGATTTCGACAACGAAGACGGTGACAACATGATGCTGGAAGATGAAGCCGGGCCCTCCTCTCCGCCTACGACTTCTACCCCCGTACACGGGGAAGAGCAAGGTGACAACATTGAGAGGACCACCTCCAGTCTTCGCTAAATGTCGGGTGATGACGAGGAGGAAGTGCAATAAGTAGAGGAAGAGGAAGAAGAAGGGGAAGCCCAGCCCACCCCCAAGCGTACGCGTAGGAAGAACAAGCGGGTAAGAAGAGTTGCTCAGGCTGAGGTCGGGGAACACAATGCCCCTCCGAAAAAACTGCGCGAGGATCACCCCCGCTATTAGTCTGTTGAGAGCACCACCCAAGCTTCCGAGACGGTGCGTGCTGCACCCGTGGATCCAGTCGTGCCGTTAACCAATGCCGAGCTAGTCACTCAAGTCCCCCCCCCCCCACTACATCAGAACTAGAAAGAACCAATGTGTAAGTCTACCGCATTTGTCTGGTCAAAATATCCATTATCCAAGTAAGAGATACGGACTTCCACAAACAATATTTAATACTTATTCCAATTGTTACTTGCAGGGATGAACAAGCTGGTGCCGCACCTCCCGAAGATGCACGAAAGGGAAGGGGAAAGAAAATGAGAAGGAGAAGGAACCCACCCTACACACGGTCGCAACCAGATCTGACCCCGCATTTGAGGAAGGTACCCCCACAGCTTCCCAAGAGGTCCCGGTGTCCGGCCCTCATACACAATTTAACCCCGACTGGAAGATCACCACCGCTTCATGGATGAGACAGGCCGAAGAGTGTCGTGATTATCTTAATAACTACATCCCCCCTGGGCTGGTAAGAGATGTAAATGAACTAAACCATGTGGATCTAGTGGATGAATACAACGACGCCTTGGTTCATCAGATGGCCATGGGCACTTCCATGCAGGTAAGATTTGACGCTGCCTTAGAGCATGTTGATTCCCTGAAGAGGAAGGTTGGTCGAAGAGAGAAGATGATTGAAGAAAATGAGGCCCAGGTTGCCGCCCTCCAGTCCTAGCTTGCTACTACCGAGGCTACTGTTAAAGAACAATCAGCACATACCAATGCTCATGACCGACATGTAGCCGAGCTCGAGACTGAACTTGAGGCTGCAATAGCCAAGGTATGTATCCGCACCGCATCACGCCTACGTCGAAATATCCTTCATTTTAATACTTGATTTATTAAATATAGGTGACCGTGGCAGAAGCTTCAGTTAAGTCCTCCTCCGACCAAGTATCCATTCTCACAAAGAAGCTTGAGGACGCCCATGCGTTGATCCGGGGTGAGGAGAAACTGAAAGAGGAGCTTGCTCATGAGAGGGTCGTGGTCGAACAATTGAAGGAGGCGTCCAACCAAAAAGATGTACTGGTGAATGCCCTTATCTCCGAGTGTGATGATGTGTTATACCCCCAACTACTAGCAGCCATTAACGGCCGTAGGTGATGGTGGGTCTTGGGACGCGTTTGGTCGTCACAAAGGTATTGGAGGCCCCACAATTCGTTCAACAGTTTGTGAACCTCGTGTCAGATGGCATCGACCACGGTCGTCATGAAGGAATGGTCATGGCCGCAGAGCTAATAAGGAAGAAACAAAACTTCACAAAGCATGCCTTCTTCAACACCAGAGCTGCTGAGAAGATGATTGCTTCTATGGCCGCAATGCGAGATCTCCACTACCCCTTCTTGGCCGAGCTGGAAGCCACAAAAGATGCATCTAACAAGGAGATTATGGAGAAACTAAGTCTTGGTGCCTTTTCTCAGGACGAGGGACATTCCCGGACTCCCTTTACTCCCTTACCCAGCCACCTCACTCTTCCTATTTATGAAGACGTTACCAGAATCGTAGTTGGTGAACAGCCATTAAGCGAGGTGCTGGAGATGAATGCAGCTCAAGCTCTGGAGCGAAAGGAACATGGTGAGATATTGCCCCGTCTGGCTGAGGAGCAATGGGAGATAGGTAGGTTTCTCCCCCCCATGTAGGGTGCTCCTTAATTTGTTATAACTTCTGGATAATTTGGTTTGTAACCTAAATATTCGTTCGTGGATGTCCACGGCACTTTATCCTTTTTGTAACATTATTGTAAACATTTATCATAATATTTATAAGTCCGTGGTGGTTACGACAATTTTGATAATTGAAAACTTGCTTATATTCTTTTTAGATATCATGTATCTGTGTCGCATGACGTGTCACGTCTTACCTAGAATAAAACCAAGTCTATATTTTACTAGACGTGTGGCGTGCGTCTTTACCATGCAAAGTACTATGTGAGTGCGGCATATGGAAACTTATCACAACGTCTTGTGAGTAAGGTGTCTAGTAAGGATACATGATCAGCGTCACTGGGATTGCATCCCTCTTATGTGACAAGTTAAATTATTAGGTTCACTTAATCCTCTTACCCCGCCTGGAGGTGTATAGTACATGTACGGTTATTGAATTAATGCATATGAATAAGAGATGGCACATTATAGTAATAACAACTAAATCTATACGACAATAATAGAATCTATAGAATAAAACAATTTGCACTAGAACGAGTCGTGGAGCTAGCTATGATGTGAGTAATGTGCTATCCCGTAACACCAACGACTCTTCCGCTGTATTGAATTGTGTACATTTGGGAGTGTTACATTAGTGCAATGAAAGTAGAACAAAATTTGGAGGGAATTTGAATTTGAATTTTATTGAAGTAGGAAAGTTGTTACAATTATTACAACTAACCAATAACTAACTCAAGAGGTTGTCAATCTCTTGAGTTCGTTATTCTAACTGCTAACTAACTAGCTTGAGAGAGGAAATAAAAGTGTGTGTGTTTTTTCACCCTTTCTATGTGTACAAAATGAAAGCCTAGATGTCTATTTATAGAGGTTGGATGAAGTGTAGGGGATGTCAGTGACGTGTTCCCACCAATTAGAAGTTGCCAGGTGTCCTCAAACTCTTGATTGATACTAGCCGTTATGAACATGAATTTGGGCTTTTCTTCTTGGTTGACTTTCAGGCTAATTAAGTGAGTGGGTTGAATTCGTCATCCAAAAATGAACACTTTTCATGTAGAAACTTTTTCATGAAACTTATTGTAGAGGAATCTCTGTTCTTAGCTCGTTTGAAGAAGGAGATGATATGTGGCACACTGTGGTTGGTTGAATATGTGTCACACGGATTGTTATCTAAAACTGGATAAAGGATTATTGCATGACGTCTTTTTATTGGCTCAAAAGTGAGATAGTGGACATTACTGTGTAGATACGGCTCATTTATTGAGCTGGCCACTTTGTTGGCAATCCATGTTTCATTTTTCTTGTGTTGTGATTGGCTAATAGCATTTGCACACGGATCACATATAAAATTGAGGTATTTTGACAAAATCAGTCCCTAGACTTTGGTAGATTCATCATTTAAGCTCAATTCTTCATTCCAATGACATTTTCAGTCCTTCAACTTGCATTTTTGTTTATTTTGGCCCTTTCACTTGGTTGACTTTAGAGTTGACCAGGTTTGACTTAAATCTTGACTTTGACCAAATTACACTTTAAGTCCCTCAACTTTGGAATGTTGTCAAGATAGGTCCTTCATCTTCAAAGTCTTGTCATCTTTGATCCTTCTTTGTCTTTTTCATCACAAATAAGCTTGATTGCTTCTTGTTTGCTTGAAAATGTATCCATGTTACCTATTTAAACACAAACACAAAACATACCACATAATTCCGCTTTACAACACAAAAGTTAGGTATTTTCCATGTGTTTTAGGGTGATTTGTTGATTAACTGATATGAGATTTTTCTTATATCAGCATGCTTGGTAACACATTCGCTCCACTCTTCATATTCTTTATTGTTTGTTTTATTTTTTGTATGTGTTTTTGTGTTTGAATCGTGTTTACTCTGCCCTTGACCTACTATCGTAAGTTGTTCGGAAGCCTCGGAACTAACAATCATTTTTTATTCGCGTTTTTTGTGTGTGTGCTTGTTTTATTTTCTTTGTTTATTGGTTTATTCAGTTTGTTATTCTTCTTGTCTTGTTGTTATTTGTTTTCTAGTATTATGGCTGATTATGAGGTGTTGATTAGTGGTTTAGATGTTGGCAATCGTTTGTATTTGCATAATAACAATCATTATAATACTCTTATCGTGAATGTTAAACATACTATTACTAAGATTCAAAAAAATGTGGTGTACGAGTATCATTATTCCTTTAACTTGTAAAAATAAGATAGGGTTTGTGGATGGTTCTTGTGTTAGACCTGCTTCTAATGTTGTTCTTGCCAACAATGAGATAGGTGTAATGCTATTGTGCTAGGTTGAATTCTTGGATCTTTGTCTCTTGATTTGTATATTGATAAGTGTATTCTAGAATTGCTTTTAAAGTGTCGGATGAATTGAATGACACATATGATAAATTAGATGATTATGTGATTTTTAATGTCATTCCTAATATAAATGTTTTAAAAAGGTTAATTGTATGTTTTCGGTTATAATCATTGGTTGAATTCATGATGGAAAGAATTTGATACTCTTACTTTGTTACATGCTTGTACTTATGCTGCTCAAGAAGGTGTTATTAAGCACAATCAACTTGCTAACTGACTTATGTAGTTTTTAATGGGCTTAAATGATGTGTATCAAAATATTATAAGTAATATTCTTTCTAGAGAACCTTTACTTGATGTTAAAGATGCTTTCAATGTGATATACAAGGATGAATCGCATAGGGGACTTCATCCTAGATCTAGATCAGGGAATAAGCTTCAAGCTACGATGTTTGTGATGAAGACTAACATTTTTAAGGGTGGTGATTTCAAAGGAATAATAGGAATGGACCAAGACTCCCAAATCCTACCTTGTTATGCAAAAATTATGGTCTTATAAGACATACTATAGAAATCTTATGAAATAATTAGGTATCCCCCTGGTCTTAAAAGCAATCTAAATCTGGTAAAGCAAAACACTCCTATGAAACTGTTTAATTGAAACATATAATCACCAAGGGGTGCTCTTTCTTCCTTTGGTACTATGAATTTTAATACTTTTTTCACAAAACATCAGATGATGACATTTTTTTCATTTATTAACGAAAAACCACCTGGGTGTGCAAATGAAAATACGGAAGGTATGACTCCTACTTTATGTAATGGCAATGCCTTTTTAATCTTCATTTCAAAAGTTTTTCTTTTCTCAGTCGTGTTCTTATATGTGTAATCTCTCTGTGGGTTGGATTATTGATTTCGTTGCTAATCAACATGTGAATGTATCAACTAACAATATACTTAGCATAATTGATATTTCTTGTCTTAACCTTGCTATTGATCATCCCAATGGTACTATAACTAAGATCTTTGCCATTGGTAATCTTAGATTGTCTTCTAGTGTGGTCTTATTTGATGTTCTAATGGTTCTTGAATACTATGTTAGTCTTATGCATGTTCATAAGTTGATTAAGGATAGCAAGTTGTTTGTTTATTGTGATGAGCATTAGTATTGTATTCATGATTTGAATCTGGTTAAAACTATGGAGATTGGTAATGAATTTGGTGTTTTGTATGTGTTTGATGAGGATAATATGGGCAAGACTAAGTTTTTTTTGTCTAATTATGCTTTTGTTTGTAATGTATATATGCAACTTTGGCATAGAAAACTTGGTCATCCCTCTTACCAAGTCTTGGTTATCCTTATTAAATATGTTCGTCTTAAGTATAACAATCATGTTTCTCCTTATGAAATATGTCACATGGCCAAATAGACTAGAGAACATTTTCTCTTGAGTAATCACAAGTTTGTAACATTTAGGGAGTTGGCTCATCTTGATATGGGCGATATCCACAGGGTTCTGAGCAGGGATGGATATAAGTATTTCTTGATTGTTGTAGATGATTCTAGTAGACATGTGTAGGCATGTCTAGTTTAAACCAAGGATGAAGTTAGGTTTTATGTTGAAAGTTTTTTTGAATTAATTAAGAATCAATACAATAAAAAGGTGAAAGTGTTCAGGTATGATAATGGTACTGAGTTTGCGAATAACAAACTTTTTATATTTTTCATGAAAATGAAATCAAACCTCTTGTGCTCACACACCTCAGTAGAATCGTATAGTAGAAAGAAAACATAGACATTTTTTAATGTTGCTATAGGTCTTTCTTTCAGGGGGAATTACCTAAATATGTGGTCTAAGTGTATTTTAATTGTTGCATATCTTATTAACATGATTCCTTATTCTCTCTTATCTAGATCTCTTCCTACCTATTTGTTTATGAAAAAAACCTAGTCTCCTTTATATTAGGTGTTTTAGGTGTTTGTGTTACTCTATTATTCATTTTAATCATGATAAGTTTTGTTAAGGTCTGAATATATGTGTTCTTACTGGTTTTTTAGTGTTAAAAACACTTATAAATTGTATAGTCTTGAAAATAAACTTGCTGCTTTTCAAGAGATGTGATGTTTTATGATACTATTTTTCCTTTCAAAATGTAGTCCAATTCTTTGGAAAGTCAAACTTTTGTTCAAATTGAGTCTAATCTGAACTTATAAAACTCTTTTTATAACATTGATGTCATCACACCTACAAAACCCAATGATGATGAGGGAGATGCTCCTAGTGGTGATGGAAGTGTGATGACCCCTAATATTCATAACAGGGTCCCCTTCCTGTTAATGAGGAGGCAAACTTTACAGCATCAATAGGATATTCCAATAATATATCTGAGGGTAGTATGTCCAATATAATGATCCTTGTTCTAGTGGAGAGGAGCCACATACTCTAAGGAAATCTAGTAGGTAAGAAATGTTCCTTCTAAGTTTAATGATTTTGGTCTACGTAGTAATAAGAAAGTATGATATTGAGAATCATGGTAGTTGTGTGAATCTGTCTTCTACTAATCTGTGCTTTGCTTCTACTCTTATTAAATCCTCTAAACCTAAGAACTTTTAGAGACTTTTCAAGATAAGAATCAAATATAGGATATGAATAACGAAATGGAAGATTTGCATAGAAACAATACTTGGATTCTCACTAATTTGCATGTTAATAGAAAATATGTTCCCTGTAAATAGTTATATAAAATTAAATACAAGTCTTCTGGTGCCGTTGAAATACCTAAGGCCACACTTGTAGCTAAGGGTTCTGGTAAAAAGGAGGAAATAGAATGTGAAGAGACCTTTACTCTTATGGTTAAGAGGGTTACGATTAGATGTGTCATTAGTCTAGCTGTCTAAAATAGTTGGCCTTTGTATCAACTGGATGTGAATAATGTTTTTCTATATGGTGAATTACAAAAGGATGTTTACACGGATTTGCCTCTTGGGTTTTATGTAAGCCCGAGTTAGTGTTTGTAAGCTTGTTAAGTTTTTTATGAACTTAAACAAGATCCTAGACAATGGAATGAGAAATTGACTAGTGTATTGAAAGAACGTGGGTTCATGAAGAATATAAATGATTATTCTTTGTTTGTTAAGGATGATCAACGTTTTTTCTTGTTCTTCTTGTGTTTGTTTATGTCATTGTTATAACTAGGAAAAATGAACTAAAGATTGAAAATTTTAAAGTGTTTTTAGCTTCAAAGTTTCAACTTTAAGACATGCGATTTTAAAATACTTTCTTATAATTGAAGTTTTAGATAATAAGCATGGGTTGTGTTTGTCTCAAAGGAAGTAATGTATGGAGTTTTTATGTGAATATGTCTTACTTGCTTGCAAACCTGCTGTTATTCCTATGCAGGAGAATGTAAGTTTAAGTCATGATGAAACTAGTAAGGATAAAAGCTTAAAATTTTGACCTCTTATAAAAAGCTTGCGGGTAAGTTGATATATATTTTTATTACTTGACCATATATATCTTATGTTGTACATTGTTTATCACAACATATGCACTCTCCTTTACAGTCTTATATTACTGCAGGTTTGAGAGTGTTGAGGTATGTGAAAGAAAGTCATAGTTCTCATATTCAGTTTTATCATGGTAAGAATGTAAGTATGCATGTTTACTCTATTGATGGTTGGGCTAAATGTTTAACAATAAGGAAATTTGTGTCGGGCTTTTGTGTAAATTTTGTGATAATCTTGTTTCTTGTAAAAGTAAGAAGCAGGCAACCATCTCTATACAGTGAGAAAATTCAGATAGCAACCATCTCTATATTTTCAACATAAGCTGACTATAGATGCATGATAGCTCATAAAAGGGTTTTGAGCGATTAAAGTCTTGAATGATGGAATATTGGAATTATATTGATTGTACCTACTCTTTAATTTTCGCCATGTATTATATTGAGCGGGATTTTAAAGTTTATTTTAGGTGGGTCGTTTGAAGGCTTATGTATAAAATACACACCAAAAAATCCATACTAGTACTATTTTTGAAAAGTTTGGGGTTGGTTTTGGCCCACCCTCTCTACAATGTTCCTCCGTCCCTTCATAGGAAGAACATCAATCATTCATAATCCATAATCCTTTTTAGTCGTTTCTCCGTTTGTAATATTCACATGGAAATTCTCATCCAAAAAATCATAAACATAACATGTTACAAATAACTCGCCTGGATTCCTTATTGTTTCCATTTGTACGATTAATCGGCAGTCATGTTTTATAAAGTATTCAACCTGACCACCATTTAATGTTCATTCTAATGACGACCGGGATGACATGATTTAAGGTTTATGATTTTTTGACCGTTAGGGAATATGGGGAAAGTGGGTTTAATATAATAAGGGGTTAAAAGGGTGGATTTTGTAAAAAAAAATAGAAGTTAAAGATTACGGGGTAAATATGATATTAGTAAAAGTTATAATTGTATTAAAATGACGTCATGTCATTAAGTTTGTTAATCGATGCTACATTAGAAAAAATTAGCAAGGTATTTACATTCTTTTGAAAGATTAATACCTAATTAATGTTTACAAATGAAAAAAGAGATTTTAGACCGTTAGCCCTAAAGAAAATAATGTTTTCTGCTTTTGTAATATTCACTTGGAAATTATTCATCCAGAAAATCAAAAACATAACATGTTACAAATCACTCGCCCGAATTTCTTGTTGTTGCCGTTTGTACATTTAATCGGTGGTCACGTTTAATAAAGTATTCAATATGACCACCATTTAATGTTGATTCTAATGACGACCAAGATGGCATGATTTAATGTTTATCATATTTTGACCGTTAGGGAATATAGAGAAGTAGGTTTAATAGAATAAGGGGTTAAAAGGGTGGATTTTGTAAAAAAAAGAATTTAAAGATTACAGGGTAAATGTGATATTAGTAAAATTTATAATTGTATTAAAATAACGTCATGTCGTGAAATTTGTTAATCCATGCTACAATAGAAAAAATTAGCGAGGTATTTGCATTCTTTTGAAAGATTAATACCTAATTGATATTTACAAATGAAAAAAGAGATTTTAGACCATTAGCCCTAAAGAAAATAATGCTTTCTAGGGTATAGAATAGTTGCGTAAATATTAATAGAACATTCTTATAAGCAATTAATCAGGCGTTTAATACTCGTATTGTCCTAACATTATTATCTCAGAATAAAAGACAGTTATATCAAAAAAAGAAAAATGTTAATTTTGTGAGTGTTTCATTTAAGAGGTTAAAGTTTCTTTTAATTACAAAAACCATCTAGCTTTTAATATTGTGTAATTTTCAAAAGAAACAAAACAAAAAAAAACCTTCATTAGACTTACATATGAGACTTATTTTAGTGTGCGTTAAAATAAACGCACTCGCCTTTGATTTTTACTAGTCTCATTCCCCTAAATTAATAATTTGTTTATGCAAAAATAAAAAAGAAATATAATATATAAAATAACAATCAAATGTTTTATTTTAGTCAATCAAACATAACAATTACACAATAATAAAACACTTAAAGTTTTAAGTCACTAAAAAAACACATTTCAAATTTAATTATTATTTTATAATAAAAAAATTATGATTAAATTAAATAAAACTCAAACATAGATTAGCATATCATGATTTTTACCCAAAAACATGTAAAAATGTATAATCGTTACTACTCTTTTTTTTCTACTTTTTGCGAGATAAAATTGCAATAAATTAATTATTGTTTTACTTTTGTAGTAACAATTTCAAATATCATGGTAAACTCAATAAAGATTTCTAATGTATTTTTAATAGTGAATATTTACTAAATAACAATTAAAAGAAATTATAAATAGATAATCCGGGATGGTAGAAGAAGTATTTTATATCTGCACGTAGACAATTCCTTGTGTATAAAGCTATATATCACTCTATGTTTCTTTTTTCAAATTTGCATCGCTAAATGTCAAACTTTGTATATAGTTTAATGCTATATATCTAGTTAGCGTACGGCGACTTTTAATATTTTACATTGTTTTTTCTACATTAAAGGGCTAGCCAATTATGCTAGGGCGTCATCTTGTTTTTTTTTGTTGTTGTTGATGTATTAACACATGCATTACTCTGAAAAAAACAATCTTATGCATTTTTGAAAAGTTTAAAACCAAAAGTTTCGAACTTTTTTATAGCTTTACGTGCTCAAATTTTTTTATGGTCTTAACGGAAAAACATGCATTGAAAATCAGCACGTGTTTATTTTTTTTTTCATTTGATATCTTTTGTTTCCTTGCACCTGAGGTGGTGGAGCTTCTGAAGAGAATTCAACGCGTTATGAATAGCAATGTTACATCTAAATCCACAAATGTAGCTTTTATGAAATAGCTTTGAAATCCAAAAAGAGCTTGTGACACAGCTTGTTACTCGCTTGCCTACTACAACGATATACAGTGAGTATATTGTTTTTAACTATTGTATGAAATTATATTATCGCAAATCAGTTTTGCAAACGATGTCTGTTAAATAATCAAGTTTGATCACGAAAAGAGTGTTGAAATTTATAGAAACCCACCATATTAACACGTTAATAATCACGAGTACACAACGGATTAATTAAAGATCACGTATAGACAACTAATTAACATAAACGATAAAGAATCACGTACCTTTTAGCAATAGATTAAATCACCATTATCGAACAACCAATATAACTGAAAACCCAAATAAAGATCAAAGTACGGTCTCTCTAAGTACACACATAATACATTTAACAAGCCATAAGTATGCTTGCACATAAGTGTTAAACAAGCAAAAAATCAATACTCTTGAATCAATCAACAATACGAAACCAAATGGTTTCTTTCTTCGGTCGATCGCAACACCAAACGCCCCTTAGAGTTTTCTGCAAGTTTTTGAATTCAGCATCAAGTTATTGTGTTTTAAAGACCATAAAAGATTGATAGTATCTCGTTTTTAATCATGGTCGGACTTTTTGAAAATCCCTATTTGTATACAATTATGTTATGTATAAAGTTCAGGCTAATTCAGAGGTTAAATGGCTCAAATATGCGTTTTAGTGAAGTAGGACAGAATCTTAAATATGCAACAAGCTAAACTTCAAAAATTCATATAAAATAAAGTATGGCTTAGTTGGGAGCGTCCTATACCTTTTCGGAAATAAAAAGAGTCTACTTTCAAGTAAAAATAGCATTATGTTCTGTTTAAGTGGTTAAATCAGTTAAAAAGTTTCATTTATAGGCTGTTGTAGAATTTGAACTCACTGTTTATTACATGTTTTAGGGTTTGAGACATGATTTGATGTTTATGCATGTTTTGGATGATTATATGATATAATAACTCATGCTCTCAAGCTATGTGGTTATAAAATAGGTTATGAAAATATTAAACCAAGTGTTTAGACTTCGTTAGCTTAGCATAAGTTCGTGAGCATACTAGTACATGGTTCGCGTGCTTTTATGCCATAGCTAGTTCATTGGTTCATCCGTGTTTATTCAGTTAATAGCTAATTTCTCATGCCATGTTTATGTTAAATTCTAAGTTATGTGTTAATAGCCTACATATATGTATCTATCATGATATAGGTGCTTGAGTCATGTTAGGAATCATTCAACTTGCATTGTATTGTATGACCCAAGTGAGTAACGGATTTTCTTTTAACATGTCTAGTAGATTGTTTATGTTTACTATATATATTTCTTGTTATATCCTAAGTAATATGTGAGTCATGTATTCTCGTGATCTTAATGGTCAAATATGCATGCCAAGTTCTATTTTGACCCGTGTGGTCATAATAGTGTCATTTTGACATGTGTGGTGATATTTAGCACCATGTTGACCCGTTTGATCATCATAGTATCATTTTGACCTGTGTGGTCATATTTAGCACTATGTTGACCCGTTTAGTCATAATAGTATCATTTTGACCCGTATGGTCATATATAGTATCATTTTGACCCGTGTGATCATATTTAGTATCATGTTGACCCATGTGATCATATCTAGCATAATTTTGACCAGTTTGATTGGATTAAATATCCTGTTGACCTTAATGATCATATTATCACGTCAAGGTCATAGTTAGTATTCTCGCTCAACTTAGCCCAGTTTAATATCATGTTATGGTCAAGGCCCAATATTTAGCTCAACCTCAATCTAGATATGGAATATCATATATATGAATATATATATATATATATATATATATATATATATATATATATATATATATATATATATATATATATATATATATATATACTCTACTCTTATTTAGCTAGTAATAAACTTATTCCCAATAAGTATGCTTGATTGTACTTACATATATCTATGATATGTTGTATGTACTTTAACGAGTCTTGTTGAACACGTAATTATTCATACATTTAATGATAATTTCCCTTACTTCATAGCGTAGTAAATAGCAAAACGTGTATTTTTAGTGCATTTATCGTTTATATGTGTTATTTATTATTGTAGGTACGCATATTAAGGAAAAAGAGCAAAACGAAGCGAAAGATCCAAAACGGACACGAGACATGGAAAGAAGACGGAAAATCGAGTCCGACGGTGTCTTCGTCTTTTAAATGGGCCGACCCAACAATATTTAAATGGGGTCGGACCGACCCATTAACATCTTACTCACAAAGCTGCTGGCCCATAATGACCAAACAGTGCAACCTTTGTTTACTATAACCACCAGGCCTGAATTGCAGCCCAAAATTAAAGAAGAGACGCAAGGACACAGGCCCAAGAAGCAAATGAAGGCCCAGGGATGCAAATATCAGATTTTGGATGGCATAAATAAAAGATGGTGGCTGAAGATTAACGAGACCATATACTCCATATCTTTGGGGGGGGGTCCATGTATCTCTTTGCTGAATATACACGCAAATACAACTTTCCATCTTTTGATTTTTTTTCTTCTTTTACGTTTTTTCCTTTTCTTCATTTTTAATTTAGGTTCGAAGATTTTTCTACTTCCTTTCATTCTTCGAGTCCAGTTTATTTTTTACACTAATCCAAACGCAGCTACTAGTTCTTTTTACTTTGTATTCAGATTCGATTAATAGATAATTGAAAGTTTGATTTTCGTTTATAAGTTTTCTACAGGTTTCGGCTGATGTTTTATTTTGTATTTAGATGAATCATAGCAGTTCTATTATTCAGATGTATTCCAACTTTATGATGGTGTTTGGTTGTTATTCGATGTTGCGGATTTGTTTTCAATAGATGCATTTTAGATTCGATTTTGACATAGGTTCCGGTTTGTTGATTATTGAAGCTTTGCGATTTGGTTATGATGTATGATGATCAAATATGGGTTTCGATTACTGATTGAAAAGGGTCAAAGTTTCAGTTTGATTTACATAGATGAATTTGATTTTGCGGATGAATTTGATTTTGCTCAGCTTTTATTCTGTTGGTCTAATAGCTTTTTGCACTTGACTCTAGCATATGTATTTTGCTTTAGTAGTTAAAATGGTTAACCACTGTGTTACATTTACTTTCATGTTAATGATTTCATTTAGGTTTTTTTATTTTATTAGGTTATTTAAGATTTAGTTTAATGACCAGTTAGTCTTATTATAAGTTTTTAATCAGATTTTAATATAGTAAATTAATTTTACAGTCGTTTTTTAGAAAGGGGCATTTTAAATAGTCTTTTAACTTTAAATTTAGTTTCTATAGATTTTAAAAATGCTTTAGTATAATTGCCGCTAATATTTGTTTTTGTTTGATGGCAATCTAGTTCATCTCTTTTGGCAAGAAACTTACGGGTTTATTAAATTTAGTTGATATTAAAGTTTAGACGTTAATTGGTTTAAGGTTTAAATATCGACTAAGTTTATAAATTGGGTGGTTATTTTTTCGTCTTCGGTTTTGTCGCTCGGGTATCATTCTCTATCTCTTTTCTTATTTCATTTCATTAGCTTTAATATATAGTTATTGTTGCCTTATTGATGTTTAGTTTTATTGTCGTGATTATAGTAGTTTTGGTTATGCTCGTTTAGTTTACCATCGTTATTGTTCTTGGTATTATTTTAAATACCTTTAGTTTACTATTCGTAGTATAATTGTCTCTTTCATTATCTTTTAATTTTTAGTCGTTATAATTAGTAGTTTTAAATATAAAACTCTATAACCCATTTTAATTCAAGCATCAAACTTTAGACATAAACGCGGATTTCTATTCACACTTCGCCAGGAACTACGATAACCTTCGGGTGTACGAAAACGACTCTACCAAATGGCGCCGCTGTCGGGGACGTGTGTAGCGATGTTCGCGTTGTGTTTTTAGTTAGTGACTTGAAGATCCTTTCGTTTTGAAAGTTTATTTTCGTATTTGTATATATATATATATATATATATATATATATATATATATATATATATATATATATATATATATATATATATATATATATATATATATATATATATAATAAAAAAAATTAAAAAATTCATAAAAATATATAAAATTTATAAAAACCAAAAATATTTTCTTATTTTATCTTCTTTTCTTTATTATTATATATATCACTTTAAAATTAAAAAAAGGTTTCAAAAATATTCTTCTTTATCCTCTATTGTGTTTAATTCTTTTTCTCAACCCCTCTTATTTTTAATTCTTCATGGATTCGTATTGTATAGGATGTGGGAGACCATCGTCTGGTAGTCAATCATGTCAATGGTGTTCATGCGAGCGGTGCAGAAGAGATCTCCCCAATTCACAATTTGGACATTGTCTATTTTGCAATTCGATCAATTCGTACTTCACCTCTAATGACACTATCTCACCCTCTTACATTTATGGGGATCCTTATCCACAAAATGCACCGGGTTTTTCTCAATACCCGTGTTGCAACAATTGTAGGGGCCCTCACGATACTTTTTCTTGTCAACTGATGAATTATTATGAGCCAAATCCGTGCTATAATTCCGGTTTTCATAATTTTGATCCCCCACATTACACCCTCGATCATCAACCCTCTTTTGTAGTGAGTGACGAACTACGAGCCACTATTTTGAATAAACTTCTTAAAGTTCAAGAAGAATTAGAGAGACTAAAAGCTCATTTGCAAGAGGAAAATAGACAAGAGCAAATATCGAATATGGATGCTTATACTCCTCCTCTTGTTTGTCCCTTTTATTATGATGATGACGAGGAGAGTATCATTTCTTTGCGTGATCTTATTGATCGACATCCTTCGTCTAGTGCAATCGTACTTCCTTCTCTCGTCCTGCCGGCTATGGAGCCCGAGAATTCACCCATCCTATGGGATGAGGATATTATCACAATTCCTACAAAGGAATCTGACGAATTCATAAAGTCTAGTGACGATAACCTTGTCCCGATCCCAAGTGAATCTGAGGTGACATCCGACAGTGACGATGAGTGTGAATCTCTTTCTATTGATGATTCATTACCTCCCACCGACATCTTGGGAGATGATTCTTTGGCTTTCTCTAATCCTCTTTTTGATCTCAATGATGATTTTACTTCTAGTGATGACGAGTCACTATCCGATGAAGACGTTCTGAAGGAAAATCTCAAGATATATTCGAACCCTTTACTTGATTTGATGACGCATACATCTCTAGTGAGGTGAATCCTCTCTTTGAAGAGGGGATTGAGGACATTGATAGCTCTGACTCTCTGGCTATTGATGAGCATTCTTTGTTAGCCATGTCACCTCCCATCATAGAGGAGGTGGAAATATTTGACCCTACCTTCCGTTTTATTCGGTCTGGAGAGGTGATGCGGGTGGTAGATATTTCTTCTGATATTTCTCATATTATGTTGCCACCCCATCCTACCGCGTGCACACCCAAGCGGGTGATGTATCGCTTTTACTCTCCTCATTTCATATCGGGAAATGAGGATGAGTGTTTTGATCCTGGTGGAGACGTTTATGTTGCTATGACTTGTGATGTTTTACCGGTTATCCCATCAACTCTTGCTTTGAGTTTCTATCATGTGTCCTCAGGTGACACTTTGATATCTTTTTCTCCCACCCTCCCGCCCTTGGCGAAGACGAGTAGTCTTAAGGATCGCCTTTATACCTATTTCTCGTATGTTATAAGAATCCTTCTGCTTTTCTTCACTTATACTGTGGATTCTTCTTCTTTATTCTCATCTGGTAGTGAGGATAAGATTTTTGACCCTGGCATATCTATTTTGAGCCAGTGGTGATTCTCTTGCTCCCCCACAGACCATTTAATTCGGGGTCGAGTCAGGCTCGTGACTCGGTTAACAAAAACAAGCGCTTCTCGGGAGGCAACCTGAGGATCTATCCTTATTTTATCTATTTTCTAACATAAGTGTAGGGACGTGCTTCTCTCCATGTGTGTTTGGTGGTATTTGTTTTTGTGTGCAGGGTTCCCTTGGATCGAGAAGACTTTCAGAGGGCTGATGTTGTTGTTTTCCATCATCTTCTTCATTCAGTCTCCGATCGATCTTCATGTCCATATCAGGGGAGTACTCAGTTCTCATCTTTATCCATGCATATCTGATTGTGTTCTCCTTCTTATACTTGGAATTCTAGCATTAGCCTTTTGTGTTCTTAAGTGTAGGGGTAACACCTTATCACTTTTGAACATTGAGGCCAATGTTCGGTTCTAAGTGTAGGGGGTTTTATATCATACTGATCATATTCATGCCTACTTGTTTGCCCTCTTGCATCTTATTTTGATCAAATGTCTGTTTGTTTTTATTTTATTTTATTAAAAATAATAAAACGTTTTTTACCGTGCGTGATTGACTTGTCCCGTACGCTAGAACAAAGGGGATCCTGACTCTGCCTGAGTGTTGATTTGGCTGCTCCCTTAAATTTTTGACTGAGCTTTTAGGAATTGTGAAAATAAAAATGCTAAACGTGGAGTAGTTGGTTCTCTTTAGAGCTTATATGAGTAACTTGTGGCTTTTCCTCCTAGATTATAACTAGACTAAATAAGCGTGTTTTTTTTCAAGCCTTTGAACGTTAAAAATTGTGTTGTTATGCAAAAATAAATTCTTATGCACTTTTGATATAGAGTCCTAGTTCAACTTTTTATTTAAATTTGAGTGAAAGCATACTTTCTTAAATTTGAAATAATGTCGAGTGAAAAAATATGTTGAAAAAAAAATCGAATCGAAAAAAAAGAGAAAAAAAAAATAAGAGAAAAAAAGAGAAAAAAAATTGAAGAAAAAAAAAGAGAGTGTTCAATAGAGTTAGAAGAGTCGAATAAATGAATAATTGTTTTTTTGTTTTATTTATGATTGTGAGAAACTTGCTTTTTCTTAAATTTAAATCCGAAGTTGAACTAAAATTCGTCAATTTTATATAAGAGTTTAGACGGTAATAGAGAATGTAGAAGTCAAAGGTCCCGTGAGCTCCGATACTAATCTGGAGGGTGTAAAAACCTAGCCTCCTAAGCTTTGCTAAAGGACAAGCTGAGAAGAAAGTCGCTACATGGAGTGATCTCTCCTTTGAATCTTCATTCTCTAATTACCGTCGTTGCTTTTCATCTAAGTGTCCTTTATTAGATTACCGGTGATTTCAAGATATTTGATTTCAAAATCCCGCCAATCCCGGTACTATTCTCCGTGGGGTGTCAAAAGCCCGGGCACTTAACCGATTAGGTTGGGACGTTCCGAGAAGAAAGCCGTTACATGGAAAAGGCATTTTTGAATCTCAAATCTCGTCATTTTCGGTGAGTCTAATATTCCACTTAGATGATTAGCAACCATAACAAATGTCGATTTGAACGATCAAAAATTTGAAAATGAACACACTTGCCTAGTCGTTATAATTATAGGAGTGAAAAGTTATATTTACATAGGTTATTAGTATAAGTAGTGTTAGCATTTTAACAAAACGTTTGCACAAGGAGTCTTAGCTTAGTTGGGAGTAATAAAAAGAGGATGACGATATTTATTCCCTGGAGACACCCAGTTTACGTGTTTTCCGTTCTATGATCCTTATACCTTGAATAAAAAGTCGAGCATGGCAGGTCACGGTAGATTTTTATTTTTATTTTATTTTAGCAATTTCGAATAAAGTGGTTTTAAATTCTTTTTGGATTTAACGTGTGTGATAGTAGTTGCTTGGGGGCAAGCAACGTTTTAAGTGTAGGGGTGTGTTGAACACGTAATTATTCATACATTTAATGAGAATTTCCATTCATTTATAGCATAATAAATAGCAAAACGTGTATTTTTAGTGCATTTATCATTTATATGTGTTATTTATTAGTGTAGGTACGAATATTAAGGAAAAAGAGCAAAACGAAGCCGAAGATCCAAAACGGACACGCGACATGGAAAGAAGACGGAAAATCGAGTCCGACGGTGTCTTCGTCTTTTAAATGGGCCGACCCGACAATATTTAAATGGGTCGGACCGACCCATTAACATGTTACTCACAAAGTTGTTGGCCCATAATGACCAAACAGTGCAACCTTTGTTTACTATAACCACCAGGCCCGAATCGCAGCCCAAAATTAAAGAAGAGACGCAAGGACACAGGCCCAAGAAGCAAACGAAGGCCCAGGGATGGTAATATCAGATTTTGGATGGCATAAATAAAAGATGGTGGCTGAAGATTAACGAGACCATATACCCCATATCTTTGGGGGTCCCTGTTGATCCCAAACTTAGATCGATTAAGCTTTGTGTATACGAGATTAGATCAAGTAATACACGTAGAGAAACCTTTGCTTATGAATAAAGTAACTAAGTGTTATGCGGAATTAACACTTAATCTAAAACACAAAGATGTTAAACAAACTTTCACTGGTATTAGAATAATCGAACTTGATTACAATGAAAGAGGTTTAACTTGTGAAAACTTATGATAACTGATATCGAACATTAACCTAAAAGATCTTCTTTTATAGATTAAGAAGTCTTGTACAAGAAGCTACGAATCAACTATTCAAGGTAAAGATAATAATAGAAAATACAATGTCGAGCTTATCTTTACCATATACAAATATAGAAACAAATAAACAAAAAGATTCGTATGAAGATATTCCATCAGTGCTTGTCTTTAAGGCTGTCAGCGTTGACTTCTTCAAGTGTCAACGCTTGGCTGTCAGCGTCCAATATCTTCTTATCAGCGCTTGAACTCTTCTTATCAGCGTCTAGTGAACTGACCCATAATTTATTCCCAACAATCCTCCACTAAACTTGATATCTATTCCAATGATCAAGTTTCTGAATAAATACTTTAAGGCTTAGGAGGAATCTTACAAAAACTTCTTATGTTGATGATAAACATATCTAATCAAGTCTTTGGCCACATCACTAGTATAATCAATCTCCAAGGGTGTCTCCTTCATCTTCTCCAATATTTCTTTGGACAAGAAATAGTCAACATCCACAAGTAAATACTCTGAAAACTTTGTAGAGCTCAAATGAAACACACCACAAGTAGAATAAAGCCTCCAATGAAGACCACTGAGGTCATCTTCAAGATCCTTCCATATGGCAGGATCTGCTTCCCTTGGACCACACAAAGTCAAAAATGTGTGCCATAGTCTTATTCCATTTGCTGAAGTAGGTGCTTCAGCCGTATACTTGGCCTCTATCAATCTCCATAGATGCACCAAGTCTTCTCTGTCTATGCTTGCAAAGATAGAAATGATTGAAGTGAAAGTATGTACCTCCTTCCCAAATCTGCCAATCTTCCAAAATCCACACTCATCCTCATCAAAACTTATGATTGGATTTCTGGCATCTAGAGGTACCACATTAACCAAATCTGAAGCTTCCAATGGAGAAAGCTTGAGATGCTTCCTTATGACAGTCTCAGTTGGATAATACACATCCATATCTTTGGGAAATTGGAGAGGATCTCCTTTCTTCACTGGTCTTTGAGCAATCCTCATCTCCTTTTGAATCTGCATTTCCTCAACAAGCTCTTGTTTCCTTTCTTTTGAAAGAAACTGTAAGACATTATTTCTTGCACATGCCTCCAAATAGGATGTGCCCTGTACTCTAGCTCCTCAAAAGATAAAGCCAGCAACTTCTTGTATGTCCATCCAGGTTGATGGCATCTAAGCAATTTGTAATACAATTGCCTTCTATCTCTTTTAAGCCAAGTCTTGACCTCTTGTGCATTATACTTCAAAATCACCTTTATATCATCTTGTACTCTGAGAAGAATTTCCAACCCCCAAATCTGATCTGATAAGCTCATCCCTGGGTTGTCCATTACCTTATCTTCCCAAGCATGGTACATTCTGGTGATTTCTGGTAGGTCCCAATCAACCTGCATCTTCAAATCACTCAATCTTTCTTTTGCTAACTCATCTCCATATTCAAGTCTTTCTGGATCTTCAATTATCTGAACACTTGAATCTGAGCTAGCTCCTTCTCTTTCATCGTCACTCTCTTTCTCACTCTCAGAAGTGGCAACAAATGGTGATCTACCACTTCTCTTCAAATCTTCTTCCAAAAGTTGTGCAGCCAACTGTTTATCAAATGCAATTTGTGCTGCATCTTTCTTTGGAACATCTTCTTCAATCATAATTCCCTTACCCTTGTCTTTTGGATCAATAATTGGTAAGGTAGAAGAAGAAACCTGTGTGGACACATCTTTGATGATTGCTGATGACTGGAATACATCAACACCACCTGCAACTTTGTCAGCGTTCAAGTTACCTCTATCAGCGCCCCGATTACCTTTGTCAGCGCTGGATGTGTCAGCGTTCAAACCTGTATCAGCGCCCATTGTTTCTGTGAAAGATCCTTCCAAGTTTAATGGTGTCACCTTGGATGTATCAATAACAGGATGCTTCTTCAGGCTTGTAAGAGCTTCAGCAATACCTAAGGATCCACCATCATGTGAACTCCTTTCACTTGCAGTACGTATAAGCTCATCCACTTCATCCTCCCCTTTGGAAGATTCCTCCATTCTACTCCTGCTACTAGGATTCTCCAAAACAGTTACCCGCTCCCTCAATGCTTGGAGTTCACGGCCCTGAGTATTGACAAGTTGTACAAGGCTGACATTTTGCTTTTGCAAGCTAATGACAGCAGCCGTCAATTCATTCAATGTCATAGGTTCCAATCTGCCCTCAGCTACAATAGGGATTTGACCACCCAAAAGAGAATCATAGGGCATGGATGAGGTCTTATCAATGTTGGACCTGTCTTGGCCAGCATCTAAGCGTGTACCAATAGGTCCAGCCTCACCCATGTCACCAGCCACACTTGTGGAGGTGGTTCTCTCTGTAACAAGGCTAGGACCACTAGAGGAGAACACTCCAGTAGTCCTTTGGCGTTTATTCAACCTAGATTGTAATGGGGTGGAAGATGATGTAGATTGTGTGGGTGTGGGTTGAATAAGGGGTGTTTGGGATTGTTCATCAGCGTTGGGATTGGCTGTGTCAGCGCCAACATTTTGAGTGTCAGCGTTGACATTGGCTTGGTCAACGTCCATGTGTGCAGGTGAAGGTAATGGTTCAAAGACAGGCTCAAGCTGAGGTTCATGGTCTGGTTGTGGTTGGGCAGCCTGAATTACTTCAAGCATGGCTTGAGGAAGAGGTATGAATTGGTTTGGGGAGCTCATTTTGTCAAAAATGGTTTTCTTTTGCTTAGGGGTCTCATAAAAAGTGTCATGATCCCTAGTACAATATTCTTGTAAATCAAACACCATTTGCAAAAATCTTGGGTAAGCCAAAGTCATTTTACTTCCCTTATTTTTACACATCCCTTCAAAAATCATTTTTGAAAATTATACTTAAGCCCACGTGACATACAAACCTAAGCACTTGCAATAGACCTGTTTATTTCATTAAAAGCAGTACATTTTGGACTTAAGCATTGAAGAAGGACATGTATCAAATATTTCCAATCTGAGGGAAATTCCTGCTTATGATATTTATTTAAAGGTTTACCAGCAGGAATAGGATAACCCAATTCCCTAAGACCTTGTTCTATTGTTGCAATGGCAAGGGTAGTCACACCATCAGCGTCATCAAGACGCAAAGCTTGGCGAACCAAGGCTTCAGTGACCACCCATGTTCTTCCATGAACAGTAGATGTTAATGTAGTCACTCCATTAGCTGTTGTGGAACGAACATTATTCCAAAACTGTCTAATGTGTGCGACAGGGACTAGTGGTTCATGAGAAAGTGCATACCTTATTGAGGATGCATTTAAAAATGCCACCATTTGAGAGTACTGAGGGAACAAATCATTATCAGCGTCCAAGTAAGCTATCATATTATGTTGGCTCTTGAACTCCAATGTCAGATTATTTGAGTTGAACTTTGGTGCCATGTTGAAAGCTGTTTAGGTTATGTGATATGGGAAAAATCTAGGAGAAAAATGTTAGACAAGAAAATATGAATACCCAGAACAAAAGTTAGCCAAATTTATAGGAGAGATGCATGATTTGGATTGGTCAAAAATGAGGCAGTTATATTCAAAGAGTAATGATGAAAATATTGAATCAAATATAACTTATCTCATGCATTAATTAAAAATAACAGCTCCCCAGAAATTACGGCCAAAGATTAGTCAAAAATAACAACTGGGTAGGACCCACTAGGTGTCAACGGTCAAAAATAGCCCATCAACGCCTAACGGCTATATTTTCTTGTCAGCGTTTGCCTAAAGCCTTGTCAGCGTCACGATTGGTCGTAACAGCGTTTGGAGAAAAACTTGTCAGCGCCTAAAAAAAAATAAAAATATTTAAAAAGAAAAAGACCTTAACAAAGTAATTTATCCTAAGGGAAATATCTTGCAAGCTGATAATAATTACTGGGTGGCAAGCACTGTCCACTTATGCACACTTGCTTAAGCAAGATAGACACAAATGTCCTCTAGTGTCCCTTGCTAACCAAAATACTTAACAACAAAGTTATTTCATAAAATCCTTTGTAACTCCCAGGTAAACCCATAAAAATATCCCCAAGTCTCCCAACAGACCACACCCAATTCTAGGTCAAAAATGTCTTGGCAGCATGCAAAGTTGATATACTATGCATGCTACAGTGCCTCATGGTTTAGTAAAACTAACCCATACTCACCTGTGGACACAATCTAGAATTGTGATAAGAGTATCATATGGATACCCAAAAGTCCTAAAGGTTCCTTAAACCTCCCCTGAAACTGTGATACATGAGTGTCTCAAAATATATATGAACATTAAAAATTTATGTCAAGATAGGAATATAAATATTCCAACCATCATCCATAAACAAAAACATGTTCAAATAGCGCTTCAAAGATCCATAAGCAACTCTGTATCCAATGGCATAAAGCTAACACCACCTACACATTTAGATTGAAAAACCACAAAACTAACATTGTTGCTGACAGCGCCCCGACAACACTTATCAGCGTTGAGGGAACTCTTGTCAGCGTTAGACAATAATATCTCTAACAACGGCAAAATAACACTTGTCAGTGTTACAAATACCTTTGTCAGTGTTAGAAAAACTAAAGTGGAAAAATCTAAATCATCACAAAGACCAATAACAATGCATTATCCTGTACATACTTTTACAAAAAGGTTCAAAAACACATATTAAGTGAGATTAACCATTCCAATATTTGTTACCAAATATTGAAATCTTCCAGTATCAAAAGGTTTAGTTAATAAATCAGCCACATTATCTTCTGTGGCTACCCTATCTGGTTGTATTAAACCTTTCTCAAAGCAATCTCTTATAAAATGATGCCTAATTTCTATGTGTTTGGTTTTAGAATGATGTACAGGATTTTTAATAATGCATAAAGTACTGTTATTGTCTACAAAAATCTTGGTATGCATGAAATTATACCCATAATCCAACAGCTGGTTCTGAATCCATAAGACTTGTCCACAACAAGCAGCTGCTGCAACATATTCTGCTTCAGTTGTAGAGTTTGCCACCACTGTTTGTTTCTTGCATTGCCAAGATATCAATCTACTCCCAAGAAATTGACATCCACCAGTTGTGGATTTCCTATCAAACTTGTCACCACCATAGTCACTGTCTGAATATGCAATAAGCTCCAATGGAGAATCTTTTGGGTACCATAAGCCAAGATCTGGATAACATCTGAGGTACCTAAATATTCTTTTCACAGCAAAAAGGTGACATTCTTTGGGATTCACTTGATGGCGTGCACAAGCACACACAGCAAACATGATGTCAGGTCTTGAGGCTGTAAGATACATCAATGAACCAATCATTGATCTATAGTGCCTAACATCCACATCTTTTCCAGCTCCAATCTTTCCCCAAGGGTATTCCCTATCCATAGGAGTGGAAGCACTCTTTTCATGTGGAGAAAAACCATATTTCTTCAAGATTTCAGCTACATATTTGTCTTGAGAGATGAAGATACCATCTTCTTTCTGCTGAACTTGTAAACCTAGAAAGAAGTTCATCTCACCCATTGCACTCATCTTAAATTTATCTGTCATAAGCTTGGAAAAGTCTTCACTCATCTTTGGATCAGTGGATCCAAAAATGATATCATCAACATAGACCTGAACAAGTAAGACATCCTTACCTTTCTTCTTTGTAAACAATGTCTGATCTATGGTGCCCCTTTTAAAACCATTTTCCACCAAGTAGGTGGACAATGTACCATACCATGCTCTTGGGGCTTGATGAAGTCCATACATAGCTTTCTTCACTCTATAAACCTTGTCTGGATTCTCAGGATCTTCAAAACCAGGAGGTTGCATAACATATACCTCCTCAACAATTGTTCCATAGAGGAAAGCACTCTTCACATCCATTTGATAAACAGTGAAGTTCATACAAGAGGCATAAGCTAGGAAAATTCTTATAGCTTCAGTTCTTGCAACAGGAGCAAATACCTCTTCATAATCTATTCCTTCCTCTTGTGTGTATCCCTGAGCTACCAAACGTGCCTTGTTTCTGACCACAATACCCCTTTCATCCTTCTTGTTCCTTAGAACCCATCTTGTCCCAATTGGTCTCACATATCTAGGACAATCAACCAGCTCCCAAACATCCTGTATAGCAAATTGGTGAAGCTCATCTTGCATTGCTTCCACCCAACTAGGTTCTTTGAGAGCATCAAAAATCTTCTTGGGTTCCTCTTGTGACAGAAAACAGGCAAACACACATGCTTGTACAAGAGGGGTATCAACCTTCTTGTGGATATTAGCAATGAAGCTACCATGAGTCTGGTGAGATCTTCTAGTTTGAACAGGAGTCATGATATTCCCAATAATTTGAGAGGGAGGATGATTCTTCAAAGTAGATCTAGGAATTCCATTTTCAAGAATTCTGTTGTCTTCAATATCATCCTCCATGTTGCTAATATCTTCTTCAGACTCTCTTCCATCTTGAACCTCTTCATTTATTCTTGAAGGTTCACCTTGTTCAAAAGTGGAAGATATGAAATGCTCATGAGTGTTGTCAACGTTGGAATTTTGCTTGTCAGCGCTAGAATTACTTTTGTCAGCGCCAGAATCATTGTTGTCAACGTTTGAGCCATCAGCGTCTGAATTGGTCTTGTCAGCGCTCGAATTGTGCTTGTCAGCGCCTGAATGACCATGCATGTTATCAACTGGTGGTATTGAAGAACCACCTTTATCCTTTCCAGCAGCAGCAGCAGCATAATACTCATCTGTCCATATGGGAAGTGTAACATATTCTTGTATGGGAGATGACTCAACTGCTTGTGGTCCATTCTTCTTAGCAACCTGTGTACCTGAAACATTACCAATTCTCTTTTCCAAAACACTTGAAGTTACCTTCACAATGTCTGGATTAGTAACAGGCATATAATTTAAAGCTCTAGATAATGGTTCCAAGTCAAACAACCAATTTGGACCACTCTCAGGATCACTAGGTTTATTCTCTAAAAACCTAACATGTACTTTTTCAAGTATACGTTTTTCCTTTTTAATGTAAACCCTATATCCTTTGCTCTGCACTGAATAACCCGTGAAATAGCCTTCATCACCTTTTGCATCAAATTTACCTAGGTCATCACTAGTTTCTAAAACAACTACATGACAACCAAAAGGCTTGAGAAAGCCAATATTTGGCTTCCTTCCCCAAAGTAACTCATAAGGTGTCTTATTGTGTGTTTTGTTGACCAATGCCCTATTTTGAACATAACAAGCTGTGTTAACAGCTTCAGCCTAAAAGGCTATAGGAAAGTGGGCATCAGCCAACATGGTTCTGGCTGCTTCAATTAGGGTTCTATTCTTTCTCTCAGCAACCCCATTTTGCTGTGGGGTTCTAGCTATGCTAAACTGCCTAGTAATCCCCTTCTTGGCACAAAAATCCTCTAGTAACTGATTTCTAAACTCACCCCCATTGTCACTTCTAAGAATTTTGACCTCATTACCACTCTTCTTTTCAATCTGGGTAATGAAATCAATCAAAATTTGGGCAGTTTCACTTTTCTTGGCTAAAAAGAAAGTCCATGTAAACCTAGAGAAATCATCAGTGATGACAAAACAATATGATTTACCCTTTAAACTTTCTATATTAGTTGGACCAAAGAGGTCCATATGCAATAAGTGAAGTGGTTTAGAACTAGAGTGCACCTGTTTAGATTTGAATGAGACCTTGTGCTGCTTGCCCTTAAGACATGCAACACAAGAGTGGTCATTGTGAAAAGCCTTTTCAGGCAAACCATCAACTAAACCAAGTCTCACAAGTCTATTGATATTTTTAAAGTTTATGTGCCCTAATCTCCAGTGCCAAAGATTACTTTCATCTACTGAAGCTTTAGCATAAAAACATGACATTGTATTATTCATCTTAATTCCATTAAGATTCACATTATATATGTCTTTATGCCTTGGTGTTCTAAATTCTATGTATTTCTGAGCTTGTAATCTTTGCTTAACACCAAGCATTCAGTGTCAGTAAAAAGAACTTTATTCTTGTTATCACATACCTGTGATACACTAAAAAGATTATAGTCAAGTTCTTTTACCAAAAAAATACGTCTTCAAAACGTAAGTTGTTGGTGAGAAGAGTTCCTTTGCCTGTGATAGTTCCATATCCGCCACCAAAGAGAACCTTATCACCATCTTCAATGGGAGTGAAGTTACTCAAGTAATCTTTTTTCCCAGTCATGTGCCTAGAGCATCCACTGTCCCAATATCCATAGTCATTAACCTGTTTTTGAATGCCCTGCACATAAGAAAACAAATTAGTTTTCTTTGGGAACCCAAGCCTTAGAAGACTTGGATTCATCTGGTTGTTCAACAAGAACAGACTTGGTTCTCATAACAACCCCATTTTCATCCCTTTTTGGATGAAATGCCCAGTTAACCCCAATTGGTCTTGACATGACCTTTGAAATGTAATGAAACCTGTTGCATGTCATAGAAAGACCAGTAGAATTAGGGTTTTGGACTTGTTTTGGTCTCCATGATAAGCTAGTAGAAGCTTTAGACCCCTTTCCCTGTGGTTGCAAATACCTAGGTTTGGCAGTATGTCTGTCAGCGCTGAAATTGTTCTTGTCAGCGCCCCGATTGCTTTTATCAGCGTGGAACCTAGGGTTTGCTACAGGAACCCATTGCCTATTGGACCTGGTGTTTGTCTTTTGGAAAGGTCTTAGGCCATGTGTGTTAGACCCTCTAGAAAAGAATGGGGCTGGTCTAACAACTTGTAAACTTTTGTTCACAAAGGTTTTGTGTCTGACAGTGTTTGACCTATGTTGACTTTTGTCAGCGCTGAAATGGTTCCTATCAGCGTTGACATTGGAAGCGTTGACACATTTGTATGCCAAATGTGAAAAGCTACCACAAATGTAACAGGCTTTTCTAGACATAGTCTTAGGTCTAGAAGCAAAGAAGCCTGTTCCATGGTTACTAACTTGGCTTTTTGGTGACCTAGTATTCCTATACATCTATGCATACTTAACACTAGGTTTTCTAACAGTGTGTGAGCCAAGGTCAACAGCTTTGCCAGTGGTTGGGTGTGTGATTTTAATAGGTGTAGGATCATGGCTCGTGATTGGTGTGGGCTCATTTGGACTTTCACACAACAAACCTCCCTTAACAAACAAAGTGTGATTAGCTTTCTTCCACTCATCTAGGTCAGTCAGTTTTTGTTTATATTCTTCAACTGGGGAAGTCACTCTAGGTGGAGGAATGAATTCCTTCTCTAGGCATTCTAGCAAGCCAGTCCAAGATAAGTCCTTTGATTGGACACCATAGAAATCCCCAGCTGGTGGTGGAACACCAGTATAATCTTTCATCCCAATCCCACTCATGTCCTTAGAGTCTCTTTGTTTACTAACACACTCTCCTAGGGTTTGTGTGGCCTTATCAAATCTCTGGATTTTAAGACTCACATTATCTTTATTTTTGTTAGCCTCATCTAACTTAGCTATCAAATCAAGATTAACCATGTTTGTGATATCTTGAATATCTTTACTTTGATGTAACTCATGTTTTAAGATATTTATTTTATCCTTTAAATCAAACTCCATTTTCTTATACTCAGCTACTGTCTTTTCTGTTTGGGTGAGAGCAATTTGATAATTAGATACTTTGCATCTTTCAGAACTTGCCTCATCTAATAATTTTACTATCTCCTTATTTAGTTTTTCAGTATTTAAACGACAACCCTTAGAACAGAAAGCATCATCATATACCTCATTATCTGATGAAGAGGAGGAGTGTGCCATGAGAGCATATTCAACATGCTCTTCTTTAATTTCAGCAACCAATGCTTGGTCCTCTTCCTTATCCTTAGCCAAAAAGTTCCAGCTCCAGTCCCATCCTCCAACACCATCAATTTGTTGAACAGCTACCATGGCCTTGGGATCTTGGCTCTTAACCATTTGGCTTGAAGGCTTACCAGCATCAGATCTTCTTGGAGATCTACATTCCCTCATAAAGTGCCCCATACGATGACAATTGTAGCACTCAACTTTGGATTTGTCAAATCCAGCAACATCCTTAGCATCAAAGGTCATCTTCTTCTTGAACCTTCTATTAAACCTGTTTGCTCTTAAACTTACAAGAGCCATAGTCCACTTGATGTCCATCTCTTCCAGTTGCTCATCACTTATCTGCTCAAGATCTTCATATGTAATCCTTGAATCACTGGGCAAAGAAGCAATGAATGCACACACAGTATCTAGATCTAAACCAGCAGGTTTAATTCCATCAGCGTCAAAGTTGTGAGTGTCAACGCTTGAGTATGAGGCGTTGACAGGATATGATCCAGCGCTGACAGGATGTGTTCCAACGCTGATAGGATGTGATCCAGCGTTGACACATGCAGATCCAGTGACTGGATGTCCATAGGAGTTCATGGAATCAAATTGACCTTCACTTTGTGAAAAGAAGGCCATGTTGCTACTAGAAGGTTTATTATCTTTCTCCAAAAGCCATTCATTCTCCAACAATCTTAGTTTGTTGAAGATGTCATCAAACCTAGAGGTTTTGTGGGTGTTATTGACAAGAATAGATCTTGCCTCAATCTTCCATATATCACTAAGACTTTTGAGAAAAGTAGCATTCAAGTCAGGGTCATCAATCTGTGTTCCCATGAAGGAAAGTTGACTTGTAATGTCAAGCAGTCTACTTCTCACACTGCTGAGATTCTCATTAGGTTGAGCCTTAAAGACAGCATACTCATGCATGAGTTGCTTCTTCTTTTCTTCTTTGGTATCAGCATTGCCACCATGTGCTACTTCAAGAGCTTCCCAAAGCTCTTTTGCAGATTCAAAGCGTTTGTACTTGTGCTGATTCTCATGACCCAAGGTGTGTTTCATGATGTTCAGAATTTTCATGTCCATCCTTTTCTTGGCTATATCTTCAGCAGATACAGCTCTTCCATCTTCAGGCCTTTCCTTCTTATCAGCTTCAGGACAATTAGGAACAGCTGACCTTGTGGCAATAGCAGCAGCAATCTTTTGAGCTTTGTTGAATGTATTCCCATATTCAACAATCTCCCAAAGAGTGTAGTCATGGATGGCTACATATTGCTCAAAATTGGACTTCCAAAGCTCGAAGTTCCTGGCATCAAACATGGGAATCTTGATACTAGGGTTTGTGGTGTTGCTTTGTAGCAAAATAGGAGCAGGAGGATCGTCTGAGCCAGACATGATGTTTTTAGGGTTTTTAGGGTTTCGTTGTTTTAGGGTTTTTGGTGTTTTAGGGTTCTTGCGTTACTTAAAGATCAAAAGTTTCTCAACAAGCTCTGATACCACTTGTTGATCCCAAACTTAGATCGATTAAGCTTTGTGTATACGAGATTAGATCAAGTAATACACGTAGAGAAACCTTTGCTTATGAATAAAGTAACTAAGTGTTATGCGAAATTAACACTTAATCTAAAACACAAAGATGTTAAACAAACTTTCACTGGTATTAGAATAATCGAACTTGATTACAATGAAAGAGGTTTAACTTGTGAAAACTTATGATAACTGATATCGAACATTAACCTAAAAGATCTTCTTTTATAGATTAAGAAGTCTTGTACAAGAAGCTACGAATCAACTATTCAAGGTAAAGATAATAATAGAAAATACAATGTCGAGCTTATCTTTACCATATACAAATATAGAAACAAATAAACAAAAAGATTCGTATGAAGATATTCCATCAGTGCTTGTCTTTAAGGCTGTCAGCGTTGACTTCTTCAAGTGTCAACGCTTGGCTGTCAGCGTCCAATATCTTCTTATCAGCGCTTGAACTCTTCTTATCAGCGTCTAGTGAACTGACCCATAATTTATTCCCAACAGTCCCTGTATCTCTTTGCTGAATATATACGCAAATACAACTTTCCATCTTTTGATTTTTTTTCTTCTTTTACGTTTTTTCCTTTTCTTCATTTTTTAATTTAGGTTCGAATATTTTTCTGCTTCCTTTCATTCTTCGAGTCCAGTTTATTTTTACACTAATCCAAACGCAGCTACTAGTTCTTTTTACCTTGTATTCAGATTCGATTAATAGATAATTGAAAGTTTGATTTTCGTTTATAATATTTCTATAGGTTTCGGCTGATGTTTTATTTTGTATTTAGATTAATCGTAGCAGTTCTATTATTCAGATGTTTTCCAACTTGGTGATGGTGTTTGGTTGTTGTTCGATGTTGCGGATTTGTTTTCAATAGATGCGTTTTAGATTCGATTTTGACATAGGTTCCGGTTTGTTGATTATTGAAGCTTTGCGATTTGGTTATGATGTATGATGATCAAATATGGGTTTCGGTTACTGGTTGAAAAGGGTCAAAGTTTCAGTTTGATTTACATAGATGAATTTGATTTTGCGGGTGAATTTGATTTTGTTCAGCTTTTATTCTGTTGGTCTAATAGCGTTTTGCACTTGACTCTAGCATATGTATTTTGCTTTAGTAGTTAAAATGGTTAACCACTGTGTTACATTTACTTTCATGTTAATGATTTCATTTAGTTTTTTTATTAGGTTATTTAAGATTTAGTTTAATGATCTATTAGTCTTATTATAAGTTTTTAATCAGATTTTAATATAGTAAATTAATTTTACAATCGTTTTTTAGAAAGGGGCATTTTAAATAGTCTTGTAACTTTAAATTTAGTTTCTATAGATTTTAAAAATGCTTTAGTATAATTGCCGCTAATATTTGTTTTTGTTTGATGGCAATCTGGTTCATCTCTTTTGGCAAGAAACTTACGGGTTTATTAAATTTAGTTGATATTAAAGTTTAGACCTTAATTGGTTTAAGGTTTAAATATCGACTAAGTTTATAAATCAGGTGGTTATTTTTTCGTCTTCGGTTTTGTCACTCGGGTATCATTCTCTATCTCTTTTATTATTTCATTTCATTAGTTGTAATATATAGTTATTGTTGCCTTATTGATGTTTAGTTTTATTGTCGTGATTATAGTAGTTTTGATTATGCTCGTTTAGTTGGCCATCGTTATTGTTCTTAGTATTATTTTAAATACCTTTAGTTTAATATTCGTAGCATAATTGTCTCCTTCATTATCTTTTAATTTTTAGTCGTTATAATTAGTAGTTTTAAATATAAAACTCAATAACCCCTTTTTATTCAAGCATCAAACTTTAGACATAAACGCGGATTTCCATTCACACTTCGCCAGGAACTACGATAACCTTCGGTGTACGAAAACGACTCTACCAAGTCTCGAATGGAACAAATGTTGTATGCATTTAGTAAGGTGCACACACTGTTTATGGACATAGTCAGGCGTACGATGTGTTTATACACCTTAGTCAGTTCCAATTAGAATATAATGCTTTTGCATTTAATAAGGCGAGTGAAGTGCTTTATGAACTTAATCAACGAGTATAGTACTTTAAGTACATAGTTAGCATAATGCTTATGCGCTCGACCAGTATAGTACTATATGAAAGTTTATGGACATATATTTAATAGTCGTGTGATAGGATCGAACTCGAGATTATGGGATTGCACTCAATACGTAAAGAGTTAATTTATTTAATAATTATATTTATTATATTTATTAAATTAAACCAAGCTATAACTTTAACGACCGCTGAATAATTAAGAGTTAAGTATTAACGAACCTTGTGGAATAAAGAGAAGAAGAAAATAAGGTTCCGGAACACCCTTTTAGGGTGTTTCGACCGTCGGCTACACCAAAGGGGAAGGGAGAAGAAAAATTGCCTTATATTCGTTTCCTTGGGTCACAAGATAATTAAGCCTATATAAGGACCCCTTAGCCTTCATAATTCTTCACCCCATTCTCTCTTCTCTCTTTTCTTTTGGTCGACCGAATCAAACGCACCCTTAGGGGATTCATTTGTTTTTTCGATTAAGCTATAAATCTAGTCCTAGCCCCCTCTAAGGTTGCCGGGTAGATTTTTCCATTAGATTTTGAACCTCGGTTTACACGTACTAGACTTACGGTTAGCTCGTTGTATTACGTGTGTACAAGAACGTAATATAGTCTTACTTTAGACTATATCTTGGTGGTGTTCGTTATAAACCCTAATTAGTGATTCGTTCTTCATCTTGTGAAATCGCATTAGCTAAAA
Organism: Glebionis coronaria; assembly: GCA_025667525.1. Lineage (NCBI taxonomy): Eukaryota > Viridiplantae > Streptophyta > Magnoliopsida > Asterales > Asteraceae > Glebionis > Glebionis coronaria. The sequence goes on from CM046881.1 coordinate 38,709,931, forward strand.
GGTATGTAACCCTAATTCGATTAACTATAATTGTGTTATTATGATCTTGTTAAATCGCTTCCGCTATATGTGTGCTTCGATCTCGTTTAGGGTTTTGTGTAATTGTTATGAACTTAATAAACCTTCAGTGGCATCGAGAGCCGTTTTAACATGTTATAATTATCAAATCTAAAGTTTTTTAACTAATAATTTTTTTAAGTTAAAACTACATGTTTTTTAGGTTTTCTTAAAAAATAGGGTTTTGTTTTTTAAAATTAGGGTTTTGGCCGAATTTTATAAAAAAAGAATTGTTTTTGAAACCCTAAATTACATGTTGCATAATTTTAGATTAAATTACATGATTAATTGTTATGTCATGTAAATTAAAGGTTATGATACAAAGAGATTTAGATGTTAAGAGATTTGGGTGGATCCATGATAAACGTGCATGTTTTCATGGATCATAAAATTGTATGGTTATATAATTTTATGTGCTACTTGTTTATTTGATTCAATAAATCTTGAATTAGGGAAGACTTTTATATGAATATAAAAACCTGGATTTGGTGAATATTGAATAAATCATATGCATGTGGCTATTTGATTTATTTATTGCACGTATAAATTGTTATTATGTGTTTGTAATTTAATTTTTTTACTTGTTTATGTTAAAATTGTTTGAATTATTGTAAACAAGGGTTTGTTTTATATAGACTAAATCATATTAAAATTAAGATTTGTTTGAGATCTAAATTACATACAATTACGTTGATTGATGAATTGTAATAATAATTTAACGGCCTACTCCTTTTGACAAACTTTAAAGTGGGTTTAACGCACCAATGGTCACGTACCCGGTTAAGGAAGGAGGTGTTCAGCCATTAGTCGCTGACCAAATTCTCGGCTCGCCTGTGCGACAAATTGAAATTACCTACGATTATTATTTGCATTATTTCTTAAGGTTGATTTACCGCAAATTCACGTCTGAATCACAATGAATAAGGCTATTGCTTTGTGCTTTATCCGTGTTCTAGTATAAGTACGGTGTGAATAGTTGTGGGTAAATTCTTTGATTGGTTTAACCAATACCTCAACATAATTTATGTAGAAATTTAGTCTCGTGAAAAAGTTTACTAACTATTTTATTAAGCTTATGCTATGGAGTTGTAGGCATGCTTCTCCATACATTGATTTTGACATCAATTTTATACCCATAAAATTTAATTCGAATGCTATCTAATTGAAGAACACTTGAAATTATTACGTCGTCATATGAGATTTTTGGATGATGTTGAAAGAAAACTTTCATAGAATGAGAATTCGTGTGATAGTTTTACGATATTCAGATTAGACGACTTAATAAAGTTACTCAGTGAGATTTGGAAACTTAAGGCATTCAGAAGGGATGAAACATGTTTACAATGCAGAACGTTTTTTTGGCAATTGATGTGTCGTTGATAGTATATGTGATAATTTGATATACGTTATAGGGTAAATTAGAAAATTACCTTTAGGAAAAAGTAATAGACTAATAATACCAGTGACGAATTCAATTAAACACGTTGGTGACTCGAGTTCGTTGTACACGAAGATCTTATGAATTTGAGACGTTTTGCTTTGATTAGGACAATTGATTTGAATTGGTTTTCGGTTTTTAAACTACAATTAAAATCTACCAATTTTAAGCTATTAAAAATAAGCCTAAAGTGCATGAATCGTAAACCCCGCTAAATTTAAAATCTAAAAACACAATTAATTACTTAAAAGTTTAATTCTATTTAAAATTTAAGCTAATTAACAATCTATTAAAATTATTCTATTTAATAAATTTTAAGTTATTTTAAAAATCTAATTAAAATTTTTAAACTAACAAAACTTTATTTAAAAATTACTTAAAACAAATCTTATTTAAAAACTATTTTTTATTTAAATCTACTATTTATAAAATTCTAATTAAAAATAAACTAATTAAACTTCTTTTTTAATTTTAATAAAAACATTTTTTATATTATTTTATTTTTATTTATTATTTAGCTAAAATATACTTTAATAAAAACATTAATTAAAAATTTATTTTAAAAAAACGGATTTAAAGTAAATTTAATGTTACTAAATTAAACCAGCCAAAGCCGACTACACTATATTAATGAAATAAAGGTAAGTAAAATCAAAAGAACCTTGAGCTCAATTGGTTAAAGCTTGAGGCTGTCAAGCGCTAGGTCACGAGTTCGAGACCCAGCAACTGCATATTTTTGCAAATTATTTGATTTTTTTGACAGATTGAAATTTAGAGATCACAGGAGTGATTTTTGCAACAATAATTTTGGGAATGTACTGATAAGGATATCAGTACTTGAGTAAATCAGATCAATTGGAATCTGATAACTGAAAAGTATATAAGCTTAGCATAACACAGCTTAAAAACAGATCAGTAACAAAATGCAATCAAATTAACCATGATTCAAAAATAATCTGATCCAAACTTAACATTCCTAATTATCAGCAAACTGAATCTCTAATTAATTCTATCAGTTAACAAATTTTAAGAATGAATCAGCAAGCACAACTTAATACTCATTAAGTCTAAAACAGATATAATTAGATCAAATAGCAGACAACAATGTAACCAGTAAACTCAAACCTACAAACATAATTTGAGTAAACGCAGGCATAAACAATACTGAACAGCAGACTTTTTAAAAAAAATCAACAATTCTAAACCGTATCAGATAATATCAGTAATCATAACTCGTTTAAGTTCACTATTCAGATAAAAAAACAACTTGAAAATAACTCATATACCAGATCAATTAACCAGAAATACCAAACCAAATGTGTTCTAACATTGACACAATATTATCACAGAATACATGAACTCTCAGATACTACTTAATACAAAATTAATCAGAAACTTCATTTATAACAGATAGAACTGGTGATAAAAATCAGATACACTATTAAATCCAAGCAGCAACATCAAATTTTCCAAAATAATTAACATAAAAACTAATTTAATCTAAAAAACATTTGAATTAAAAGAAACTGTGAACCTTTTGAAGAATCCGTTGTGCCGTAACGCAGCGCTGAGCTGGTTAAATACGCAAGCACTCCATCACCGTAACACCACCATCACGATACATAATACGAACCATCAATGACAATCGAACCATTTTCATTTAATTTTTCCAGTAGGGAAAAATTACTTAAATCCTTTTTCACTTTCAGTATTAAAACATAAGCTATTAATTAGCTTATTCTTAACATCTCATACGTTATCCTTGAGAAACAGTAATAAACTTAATTCATATATAACTTTAAACAAATATAAACGAGACACGATTGTGAAGAAATCAACAGATCTTTTATTAAATTTCAGAAAGATTACAAGTTTTAATTAAAAGAAATACAAAATTAATCCTACAACTATTTCAACAAAATAACTTTAAAGAAAAGTAAAGGATAAAAAATTACAATAGAAATTGGGGGTTTTATAGCCATCCCCAAGGGCTTGCTGAGAGGAATATTCAAATCTTCTTGGGTATATTCTTCACGATTTTCAGCCCTTGATATTCTCTTTCTCTCTCTTTGGTTGATCGGATGGTGGATATAACACGCACTAGCACACGGATTGCCAACGTGGCATCCGTGTGTGCTAGTTGTGCTTCTTTTGAGGCTCTTGATTGGTTGATTTGATAAATGAGCTGTTCAATCCAATAGCCTTTTGCCACGTAGCCTCTTGATTCCTCACAATCTCTCCCTATAAATTGGGGGATTTAATTCCCCCTCACGTGAATCACACGTGAGATCAAAACCCCCATGTTTAATTGACTTTTTATCCATCTAGGGTTTATGTGAACAGTGACTATTTACTTGTTATGGGTGATGAAGAAGAAAAGGGAAGAAGCACTTTGGTTTTAACGGAGGGTATTTAATTGTGTGTGGGTGAATAAGAGAAAACGAGTGAGAGTAAAATAAAAAACGTGTGAATGGGATTAATGAGTGAATGGAACGTTTCGTTTATTATTTATTTGTGAATGAAAATGAGTGGATGAGGTGTCGTTTATGTGTGGTATTTGAGTAAATGAATGAATATTAAAAGCGTAAGATTGTGACGTGTTTGACTGGAAGAGTCATATAAAGCGTTTAATAAAACCCTAAAGCCCAAAACATTTGTTCCTTACGTTTATTTGTTTTGAAGACATTGGGCTTTAGGCCCAAAACACTCCATCCGTATATAACTACTTATAACTTGGGCCTGGATTTTGGGTTTGTCCAAGAGTTATTTACTTTAAATCCAATATTGGGCTTTTCAGGCCCAATAAGCTCATGTGGGTCCCACTTGGCCCATAAACTTGCATAATTATTAAATCCACTCAAGTCGAGCTCGATTTTGGCTTCATTGATCTTTTTCATCAATCTCGTGTCGAAATTTGCCGGTTTTCGCGAACTTGGTACCTACACACATGAAAACAAGAAATACACATATACAAGGCATATTTGATACATTTCATGCATAATTTCATTGTTTTAAGATACAAATGATATGAGTAATTACACTCATATCAAATTCCCTCATGTTAAGCAATTGTCGTGTCCTCACGCAATGATAGAATAAAATTCTAACTACACCATTATTCAACTTATGACACTTTATTTTGCAAAGACATAATGTATTACTTTCATTATTTGAAAAATAACTTTAAGGATCATAAAACTCAAATAGATTCATCGTCCTCGACTTTTCACTTTTCCATGTCAAGTGCAAAAACAAGATCATTGTTATTATAAGTTAGCAAACTAACACGAACTCATGTGGGCCAATTATTCACTTAGACTCCCTTATTCCTAAGTGTATCTCTTATATTTTATTGTTGTCTTGAATGATCACAAGGATGCATTGTTGACTTATTTCGATAATTTATTAGGCCTAAAATAAAGTGAACGATTTAATCAATAGTTAGCTAAAGGACAAAATCTTTTAAAACTGCTTCTCAGGCCCTCATAAAGTTCATATCTTGGCATAACTTGCTTCGCGATTTGAGACCTTTCTCGGACTGATATTTGGCAGCGACTTTATACTTCAAACCTTGAGAGACGTTCATGAAATAATGGTCTTCTCTTCATATAGGAATTTCTTCACTTGAAGTTTTGAGAGATTCATACATGGACCATGACTTCTTCATTTTTCTCCAATCTTTATTTGGGATTTTGATATACAACGATCCGCCTCCTTTTTGGACTTGGCTTCATTTATCCTCATACCTTGTTATGGTCTTTTTGGATAGACTTCTCCATGACTTTTGGGGAGTATTTGCTTTTCGTCGTGTGTCTTGATCCTTCATATTGATTTTTGATAAATGATTCTTCACATCACTTGAGATCTTTAGCAATAAAATATAGCCCTCATGTCTTGTTAGGACCTTTTTGGACTCGCCAATCTTCGCATCCCGCTTCAATAAGTTATGCCTTGGCTATGAACTCTAATCCATACCGAGCAACTTTTAAACGATCTTGGGCTAGAAGCTAAGTAACTTTTCAAATCGTTCAACCTTATTTATTGCAAATAAATTTATTAACAAGCGATGGGAGAATAGGCTTATAATTAACTCACATAAATTCCCGAAAGAATACCAAACTTATAATTGGCTCTATCATCTCTTGTTCTCCATATTGTAAAATTTCCAAAATGTGAAATCAATGGATACTTAGCCTATTAAATCAAAGTTTTGGGTTTTCAAGTCATCTATAGGATCTTGCATCTTCTTATACTTTTTCAAGTTTTAGAATTTGCGTTTTAAAGTTCCCTTGATAGACGACTTTCTAGGATCAATTATAGGAGCTTGCGAAAAGTTCTTGTTCTTAACTCGTATGAATTAAGACCTTCGCGTTTTAAAGCTCCCTATATAAAAGCCTAGCAAAACTTAATTCAAATACGTTAAGGAAAAGCTAAGGTTAAAAACCGAGTCGAGTCAAAAACTATTCTTATTTTTACCAACGGAAAGCCTACATTCGTGTCAAAAGCACTTATTTTATTTATTAAAACTTAAAAATAACACTAAAAATTTAAAATTTTATTGAAAAATGAGAAAAACAATACGTTTGGACACGACAAAAGCAATTACAAGCGATTATATCGATTGACTCCCCCATGCTAAAACCAAACATTGTTCTCAATGTTTCTTAGCTCAAGAGTAACACCCCCTTGCTAAGACACGAAGAGTCTAATGCAAATTCCTAGCATGGAAAGAGCACGCAAATCTATAAGCCGTTTATTAATTGTTCCTCAAGAAAAACGTTAGTCGATAAAAATCAAGGGATAGAAAGTGTGCCCTTTTTTGGCATTCAAAGAATGGAAGATCAAGTGGACCGGCAAAAACCGAACACGAGAGTCTTCAAATATTAGGGTCATACCTAAGATTCACAACACAACAAAACACGAGCACGAGCTTGAAAGATCAAGCCTTATTAATGTTAGAAAATATATAGAAGATAGAATGTATGGGACTCCCCCACAAGGCACCTCGTTTTTGTTAACCGAGTCATGAGCTCGACTCGATCCCCGCATTCATTGGTCCTTAGGGAAAGTTTGAAAATCCGGGACAACCTCCGTAGGTATGTCCCCTCCAAAGTAATGTTTCACACGATGACCATTCACCTTAAAGTTAGGCCCGTCTTTTTGAGCTAGCTCAACGGTGCCATAAGGGAAAACTTGTGCAATGGTGAATGGTCCGGACCAACGGGATTTAAGCTTGCCCGAGAAAATCTTAAGTCTAGAGTTGAATAAGAGGGCTTGATCACCAACATTGAAAATGCGGTTTTTGATCTTAGAGTCATGAATCCTCTTAGTCTTCTCCTTATAGATCAAAGAATTTTCATAAGCTTGATCCCTTAATTCACTTAGTTCATTCAATTAAACCTTGCGATGATCACCCGCGGTCCTTAAATCAAAGTTACAATGCTTAAGAGCCCAATACGCCTTATGTTCGAGTTCAATTGGCAAGTGGCATGCTTTTCCGTAGACCAACCTAAATGGTGTACAACCAATTGGCGTCTTTTAAGCCGTACGGAAAGCCCACAATGCATCGTCCAATTTATCCGACCATGAAGTGCGATTTTCTCCAATAGAACGCTCCAAAATCCTTTTAAGAGCACGATTTGAAACCTCCACTTGACCACCCGTTTGAGGGTGATAAGCCGTAGAAAGTCGATGAGTGTCACCATATTTCTTTAGAACTTTTTCAAATTGTTCATTACAAAAATGGGTCCCACGATCACATATAATAGCCCGCGGAGTTCCAAACCTAGCAAAGAGTTGTTTCAAAAAGTTCACCACAACTCGAGCATCATTCGTGGGCAAAGCCTTAGCTTCGACCCATTTAGACAAATAGTCCATGGCTACCAGAATGTATTTATTTCCTTTCGATGATGGAAACGGCCCCATAAAATCGATCCCCCACATGTCAAAGATTTCACAAACTTGGATAATGTTTTGAGGCATTTCATCCCTTTGTGAGTTATTTCCTTGACGTTGACAATCATCACAAGTCTTGATCAAGTCTTGGGCATCACGATATATGGAAGGCCAAAAGAAACCGGCATCAAAGACTTTCTTCTCGGTGGCGTTAGCACCATGATGTCCCCCGGTGGGTCTCTCATGATAAGATTTAAGGATATCTTGAGCTTCTTTGCCAAACACGCACCTACGAATCACTTGATCCGCGCACACACGAAACAAATAGGGGTCGTCCCAAAAGTAATAGGAAATATCCTTAAAAAAACTTTCGTTTTTGTTGGGACGACATACCCTTGATCACAAACTTCCCCGCATGGTAATTTGCGATGTCCGCAAACCATGGGGTACTATCATCACCACGAAAAGCAATCATACCAAGTGTCTCGAGAGGAAATGTTTCATTGATTTCCTTGTTCTCTCGATCGCTTTGGTGAGGATTCTCAAGTCGAGATAAATGATCGACCGCGAGATTCTCGGCTCCTTTTTTGTCTAGAATTTTGACATTAAATTCTTGAAGGAGGAGAATCCACCGGAGCAACCTCGGCTTAGCATCTTGTTTATTAAGAAGATATTTGATAGCCGAGTGGTCCGTATACACTATGGTTTGAGACAAGACGAGATATGGTCTAAACTTTTCAAAAGCATACACAACGGCAAGTAACTCCTTTTCCGTTGTAGTGTACTTTGTTTGAGCATCCGACATAGTCTTACTTGCATAGTGTATAGGCAAGAAGTGTTTTAACTTACGTTGCCCCAAAACCGCACCTACCGCATAATCACTAGCATCACACATAATTTCAAAAGGTAGATCCCAATCCGGGGCAACTAAGATTGGAGATTCGGTTAACTTCTTTTTAAGCATCTCAAAGGCTTGAATACACTCATCCGAAAAGATGAAAGGAGTCTCTTTTTCCAAAAGATGGGTCATAGGCCGAGCTATCTTAGAGAAGTCTTGTATAAAACGACGATAGAAGCCGGCATGGCCGAGAAAACTCCTTACTCCCTTAACGGTGGTGGGTGGAGGCAATTTGGCAATCACGTCGATTTTAGCCCTATCAACCTCAATACCGGCCTTAGAGATCTTATGTCCTAACACAATTCCCTCTTTGCACATGAAGTGACATTTTTCATAATTAAGCACAAGATTCGTTTCCTCACAACGTTGCAACATTCTTTCAAGGTTAGAGAGACATGAAGTGAAAGATTCCCCAAAAACCGAAAAGTCATCCATGAAGACTTCCATAGTTTTCTCGATCATATCATGGAAAATGGCCATCATGCACCTTTGGAACGTCCCCGGAGCATTGCATAGTCCAAAAGGCATGCGACGATAAGCAAATGTTCCATAAGGACAAGTAAATGTGGTCTTTTCTTGATCACGAGGGTCAATGGGGATTTGGAAATAGCCGGAAAATCCATCCAAAAAGCAATAGAATTCATTCCCCGCTAGTCTCTCTAACATTTGATCCATAAAAGGTAATGGAAAATGATCCTTCCTAATGGCATCATTAAGTTTCCTATAATCAATACAAACACGCCAACCGGTCACAAGTCTAGTAGGAATCAATTCATTATCCTCATTAGTAACAACCGTCATTCCTCCTTTCTTTGGAACACAATGCACGGGGCTAACCCATGGACTATCCGAGATAGGGTAGATCATTCCGGCGTCTAGAAGTTTAGTGACTTCCTTTTTTATCACCTCATGAATCTTTGGATTGACCCTTCTTTGATTTTGGATAGCGGGTTTATAATCATCCTCCATTAGAATTTTATGAGTACAAAATTTGGGATCTATACCCTTAATGTCGGAGATTTTCCATGCAATGGCCCGTTTATGCTTTTTAAGCACTTTGATAAGTTCATCCTTTTCATTTTCCTTTAATCCCATAGCAATAATCGCCGGTAACTTATCCGATCCCTCAAGAAAAGCATACTCCAAATGAGTGGGTAATACCTTAAGTTCTAATTCGGGTGCTTCCTCAATAGATGTTTTCACTTTAGTCTCATTTTCATTCACAACTTTCAAATCCATAGGTGGCGATTCATAAGGATCTTCATTCAAAAAGGCTTCAAGTAAATCGATATCTCCCTCCATATCATGATATTCCTCATCATATGAAGTTAGCAAATCCGGTGTGCTAAGAAAAGCATCCACCTCCTCCAAGATAAAATCACTAGTCCCAAATGGAGTAAGGGGTGGAGACGAAAGGGCAATAATAGGATCCGATAAAGAAGGATTGCCACTTTCGGAATTAGCCGAGAATCCAAGCACTTCTTGAGAATATTCTTCACAAGTAACATCAATCACATCGATTTGATTAATTGATTCCTCGTAATACTTGGAAGAAAATTTAGAGATATGACCAATATCAAACGTGATATTTTCTTCATCAACTCTTAAAGTCAATTTCCCCGCTTTCATGTCAACTAAAGCACTAGCCGTCATCAAAAACGATCTTCCCAAAATTAGTGGTACACGAGAATCTTCGGGATAATCACAAACTACAAAGTCCGTTGGAAAGACGAGTTTCCCTACTTTGACAAACACGTCCTCGGCCATACCTTTTGGTAAGGCGATCGATCGATCCGCTAGCTCGAGAGTCATCTTAGTAGGTGTAAGCTCGGGAAATGATAACCTTTTCCATACGGAAAGAGGCATCAAATTAATGCTAGCACCAAGATCGGCTAAAGCTAAGCATCCTTCCATATTAGGGAAATCACATGGTATCACAAACTTGCCCGGGTCTCCAAGCTTTTTGGGAAGCTTTTGTGTAAGGACCGCGGAACAATTAGCATCTAAAGATGTAGACACTTCAACCAATTTCCCTTTATCATTCATCAATCTCTTAATAGTCGAAGCAAACTTAAGCATGTAAAGCAATGCATCCGCGAAACTAACATTAATATAAAGATTCTTAAACATCTCTAAAAAAGTAGCCATTTGAGCATTGGACTTTTCGCGGAGCTTCTCTTGGTTAAGTCTCGAAGGGTAGGGTAGTGTGGGTTTAGTCTTTGGAAACTCGGGTTCCGGAATAGGCAATTGGTCTACCTTTGGTGGAATAGGAATTTCCTTTTCTTTAACCACCTCGGGTTCTTGCTCCACTTCCCTCACCGGAGAGGTACTCACATGTGGAAGCAAAGGTCCGTCTAAAGCTTTCCCACTACGTGTGGTTATAGCTTTCATCTCACCCTTCGGGTTTGGAATGGTATTACTAGGTAAGCCACCCGAAGACGAGGAAGGTTTGGTCATAAAAGATTCAAACATCGAAAGCACTTTGTTTTGACTTTGCTCCATAGTTTGTTGCATACGATTTTGGTTTTGCTCTAGCCTTTGTTGATTAAGCTCAATCTTATTGTTTTGCCCTTTAATCGTATTTTGAAAATCGAGTTTCAAAGTATTAATTTGCCCTTGAATGTTATTTTGAAAAGCTTTCATATTTGCCTCATTTGACTTGATATAGCTTGACAACTCATTTTGATTATTCCCTTGAAAACCTTGATTGTTTTGATTAGCATTAAACCCATTTCCTTGATTGAAATTCCCTTGGTTACCACGGTTAAAATTATTCCCATTGTTTCCATTGTTGTACCTATTTTGAACTGGTGGAAAACCCGATGGAGCAACATGATTTTGACAAGGAACTTGACCGTTGGAGCCATAAGTTCCCGTCGCGGCAAAAGCACTAGCTTGATCAAACCCCGTGGTTAAACAAGCATGATTAGGATGTGCTCCACCACATGATACACAAACATTCTCAACCATATTAACGGATCCATGAGGATTCTTCCTAAGCTCATTCAAAATCGTGTCAATCTTAGAGTCCAATCTAGCAATCTCGGGATTAAACGAATTCACATTGGAAACACCCGGCGTGTTTCGTGAATATTGTGCTCTAGATTTATTCTCAATTATTCCCCACGCGTCTCTCGGAGTTTTTCTTAAAAGATTACCACCCGCGGCGGCATTTAAAGAATCTTGTTCAATCATATTAAGCCCATTATAGAAAGTATTTATTTGATGCAATTCCGAGAAACCGTGGTGTGGACATTGTCTCAACAAATCTTTAAATCTTTCCCATGCAACCCCAAACGATTCATGCACTTTTTGTTCAAATCTAGTGATCTCGTTCTTAAAGTGTGTTGTCTTAGATGGTGGAAAGAAATAATTCATGAACTTAGACACTAAATCATCCCATGTTAAGATCGAAGCCGGTGGTTCTTTCTCATACCAAATCTTAGCATTACCCTCGAGCGAGTACGGAAAAAGCATAAGCTTAATCGCGTCATTCGGCACATCTCTAAACTTGAGAGTCGAGGTAATTCGAAGAAAATTCCGAATGTGAGAGTGCGGGTTATTGGTCTCATTGCCACGAAATTGGTCGGCACGAATGAGCGATAAAAGACCCGTCTTAATCTCATAATGATCCGCCAAAATAGCCGGCACAACGATTGCTTCCCCATACCCTTCGGTGGGTGCACGGAGCAATTCCTCCATTGTTCGGTTATCGGCCATCTCTACAACAATAGGTGGAAGCTCGGGTTCCACTATTCGTTGTTGACGATTTCTATTTCTACGAGGAATATTTTCAAGCCTACTAAAATCAATCACAAGACGAGAAGAACGTAATTGCATACACTACAAAGACGAGAATTTAGAGGATTGGAGAAAAGAAATTAGACAAGAAGAAGATTATTTTTGGTATTTTATTTGGTATTGCTCAATCAATAATGATCGATAAAAACAAGGAATAAGGATAACTACTATGGAAGTAAATTACCCTCGGTCGACTTTGAAACGATAGGTGAAAACCTAAACGTCTCGAGGTTCAATAAGTAAACAACAAAAATAAGATTTATTACTACTTGAGTCGGCAAACCAATAATAGGTTGTCCCTCTCAATATACGCACAAGCAAGCGGGGAAACGAGGTGGCACAAAGCACTTAAAACCCTTTTTCCTTAGACGGCCTTTTATAGCACGTCGCCTTATACCCACCTTAAAGTTTGTATAAATCGAGTTCAAACTTCTTATTAGTATTTATCTATTTTGCCTTTTATTTTTGTTTTGGATTCGACTACAATAGTTAGGTGATGAAATCCCAACTAAGGCTTATTTGAAAAGTATGTAAATTGATTGTTCTACGTAACACAATATATTATTCACAAAAAACGAGAAAACCGATACATACTATATAATAGAAAAATAACAAAACTTTCCGAGGACGGAAAGGGTCTTCAAATCAACGATCAACAAATCTCCACAAAGACGAATCGTACACAAGATCCCCGGCAGCGGCGCCAAAATTTTTGATGTGTCGTTGATAGTATATGTGATAATTTGATATACGTTATAGGGTAAATTAGAAAATTACCTTTAGGAAAAAGTAATAGACTAATAAAACCAATGACGAATTCAATTAAACACGTTGGTGACTCGAGTTCGTTGTACACGAAGATCTTATGAATTTGAGACGTTTTGCTTTGATTAGGACAATTGATTTGAATAGGTTTTCGGTTTTTAAACTACAATTAAAATCTACCAATTTTAAGCTATTAAAAATAAGCCTAAAGTGCATGAATCGTAAACCCCGCTAAAGTTAAAATCTAAAAACACAATTAATTACTTAAAAGTTTAAATCTATTTAAAAAATAAGCTAATTAACAATCTATTAAAATTATTCTATTTAATAAATTTTAAGTTATTTTAAAAATCTAATTAAAATTTTTAAACTAACAAAACTTTATTTAAAAATTACTTAAAACAAATCTTATTTAAAAACTATTTTTTATTTAAATCTACTATTTATAAAATTCTAATTAAAAATAAACTAATTAAACTTTTTTTTTTAATTTTAATAAAAACATTTTTTATATTATTTTATTTTTATTTATTATTTAGCTAAAATATACTTTAATAAAAACATTAATTAAAAATTTATTTAAAAAAACGGATTAAAAGTAAATTTAATGTTACTAAATTAAACCAGCCAAAGCCGACTACACTATATTAATGAAATAAAGGTAAGTAAAATCAAAAGAACCTTGAGCTCAATTGGTTAAAGCTTGAGGCTGTCAAGCGCTAGGTCACGAGTTCGAGACCCAGCAACTGCATATTTTTGCAAATTATTTGATTTTTTTTTACAGATTGAAATTTAGAGATCATAGGAGTGATTTTTGCAACAATAATTTTGGGAATGTACTGATAAGGATATCAGTACTTGAGTAAATCAGATCAATTGGAATCTGATAACTGAAGTGTATATAAGCTTAGCATAACACAGCTTAAAAACAGATCAGTAACAAAATGCAATCAAATTAACCACGATTCAGCAAACAATCTGATCCAATCTTAACATTCCTAATTATCAGCAAACTGAATCTCTAATTAGTTCTATCAGTTAACAAATTTTAAGAATGAATCAGCAAGCACAACTTAATACTCATTAAGTCTAAAACAGATATAATTAGATCAAATAGCAGACAACAATGTAACCAGTAAACTCAAACCTACAAACATAATTTGAGTAAACGCAGGCATAAACAATACTGAACAGTAGACTTCTTTTAAAAAAAATCAACAATTCTAAACCATATCAGATAATATTAGTAATCATAACTCGTTTAAGTTCACTATTCAGATAAAAAAACAACTTGAAAAGAACTCATATACCAGATCAATTAACCAGAAATACCAAACCAAATGTGTTCTAACATTGACACAATATTATCACAGAATACATGAACTCTCATATACTACTTAATACAAAATTAATCAGAAACTTCATTTATAACAGATAGAACTAGTGATAAAAATCAGATACACTATTAAATCCAAGCAGCAACATCAAATTTCCCAAAATAATTAACATAAAAACTAATTTAATCTAAAAAACATTTGAATTAAAAGAAACTGTGAACCTTTTGAAGAATCCGTTGTGCCGTAACGCAGCGCTGAGCTGGTTAAATACGCGAGCACTCCATCACCGTAACACCACCATCACGATACATAATACGAACCATCAATGACAATCGAACCATTTTCATTTAATTTTTCCAGTAGGGAAAAATTACTTAAATCCTTTTTCACTTTCAATATTAAAACATAAGCTATTAATTAGCTTATTCTTAACATCTCATACGTTATCCTTGAGAAACAATAATAAACTTAATTCATATATAACTTTAAACAAATATAAACGAGACACGATTGTGAAGAAATCAACAGATCTTTTATTAAATTTCAGAAAGATTACAAGATTTAATTAAAAGAAATACAAAATTAATCCTACAACTATTTCAACAGAATAACTTTAAAGAAAAGTAAAGGATAAAAAATTACAATAGAAATTTGGGGTTTTATAGCCATCCCCAAGGGCTTGCTGAGAGGAATATTCGAATCTTCTTGGGTATATTCTTCACGATTTTCAGCCCTTGATCTTCTCTTTCTCTCTCTTTGGTTGATCGGATGGTGGATATAACACGCACTAGCACACGGATTGCCAACGTGGCATCCGTGTGTGCTAGTTGTGCTTCTTTTGAGGCTCTTGATTGGTTGATTTGATAAATGAGTTGTTCAATCCAATAGCCTTTTGCCACGTAGCCTCTTGATTCCTCACAATCTCTTCCTATAAATTGGAGGATTTAATTCCCCCTCATGTGAATCACACGTGAGATCAAAACCCCCATGTTTAATTGACTTTTTACCCATCTAGGGTTTATGTGAACAGTGACTATTTACTGGTTATGGGTGATGAAGAAGAAAAAGGAAGAAGCACTTTGGTTTTAACGGAGGGTATTTAATTGTGTGTGGGTAAATAAGAGAAAACGAGTAGGAGTAAAATAAAAAACGTGTGAATGGGATTAATGAGTGAATGGAACGTTTCGTTTATTATTTATTTGTGAATGAAAATGAGTGGATGAGGTGTCGCTTATGTGTGGTATTTGAGTAAATGAATGAATATTAAAAGCGTAAGATTGTGACGTGTTTGACTGGAAGAGTTATATAAAGCGTTTAATAAAACCCTAAAGCCCAAAACATTTGTTCCTTACGTTTATTTGTTTTGAAGACATTGGGCTTTAGGCCCAAAACACTCCATCCGTATATAACAACTTATAACTTGGGCCTGGATTTTGGGTTTGTCCAAGAGTTATTTACTTTAAATCCAATATTGGGCTTTTCAGGCCTAATAAGCTCATGTGGGTCCCACTTGGCCCATAAACTTGCATAATTATTAAATCCACTCAAGTCGAGCTTGATTTTGGCTTCATTGATCTTTTTCATCAATCTCGTGTCGAAATTTGCCGGTTTTCGCGAACTTGGTACCTACACACATGAAAACAAGAAATACACATATACAAGGCATATTTGATACATTTCATGCATAATTTCATTGTTTTAAGATACAAACGATATGAGTAATTACACTCATATCAGCAATGTAAATCCCTTTAAATATCTAGAAATTAGAACTGGTTTTCTAATAATTTGTTCGACAAGTTACTATGTGGAATACATTCATTACTAGCAGATCAACTGATGTAATGGATCTATGTCAATATACGTTCTAGTTTCGAGGAAATACTATGGTTTATATACCGGGGTAATTTTATTTTCTTGAATGTATTTTATCGAAAATACTAATATTTGAACTTATTTCTGTAGAAATGGCTTAACCTGACAATAACACTATAAGTTCTGCGTTCAAAACATTTTTTGATAGTCCTGAACTTACTGGCCCTAACTTCAATGATTGGTACCACGCACTAAGAATTGTCTTGAGAGTAGCGGGTACTATTGATATCTTGACCACTCCCTATCCGGAGGATCTTGCTGAAGGAGCTTCTGAAGCCGGAAGGCTTGAACACGCTACTACGATTAAGAATCACTTGGATGTGGCTTGCTTAATGCTAGGGAAAATGTCCCCTCCACTTCAAAAGAAGTATGAGCTATTTTTGCCTAAGCGTATGCTTGATGAACTCAAGGCTATGTTTGAGAAGCCGCAAGTTATGGAGATCTACAACTTAGTAGATGCTTTGCATAGCTGCAAGCAAACTCCTGGAAAGTCTGTTAGTGCACATTACATGGAGATGAGGGGTTATATGGAACAACTCATTGCACTAGGACAACCGTATGATCATAATATGGCTATTAACTTGATCAATAGGTCCCTTAACAAGAATTCAATGATTTTATTAGAAACTATAATATGCATTGCACGGGAAAGACAGTTAATGATTTGCATGCAATGCTCAATGACTACGAAAATAGGTTAAACAACAAGGCATCTACCTCTACTCCTCCTGTACTAACAATACAAAAGGGTCGAGTGAGTAAGCCAAAATCGCAAGCGAACAAGAAGAAAGGAAAAGACAAGGGTGATAAAGGCAAGCAAGTTGCAACTTATTCGAAACCTAAGCAGAACTTTGTCAAGAAGAATTAATCTCAGAAGGATGAGACTTGTCACCATTGCAAGGCAAGTGGTCACTTGAAGAGGAACTGCCATCTTTACCTCGAAGAGGTGCGAGAAATAAAGAAGAAGTCTGAGCAGAGCGTTGCAGCTTCAGGTACTTTATTTATGATCGAATTATTTAATTTGACATACAAATTAAATTCATGGGTATATGATACGGGATGCCGTATTAACATCTGTAATACGCTGTAGGGATTTAAGTTAGAAAGGAAGCTATCCTATGGGAAACAATTTCTACAAGTGGGCAATGGCGCATAAGCAGTGGTTGAAGCTATAGGAACATTTAATTTAGTTTTACCTTCGGGTTTAGTACTGATTTTAAATGATTGTCATTGTGCACCTACAATTGTTAGGGGTGTTATTTCCTTTTCTTGTTTGTTGAATCTTGGATTTGTTCACACTATTGATGATAATGAAATTTCTGTTTAGAAAGAGGGTATTTTCTATTTTAATGCAATTTTTATGAATGGTGTGTTTGAAATAGACATGCATGATGATTCCAAGTATAATAGTAATTCTGTCTTTAGCATGATTAAGAAGAGAAAGTTTGACAAGAACTCTTCTTATCTTTGGCATTGTAGACTTACCTATATTGGGAAGACTCGTATACAAAAGCTTCAACGTGAAGGTCTTTCGAAAAATATCAGTGATGAATCATTTGATAAATGTGAGTCTTATATCTCTTGAAAGATGACCAAGAAACATTTTAGTAGTAATATTGAAATGGCTATTGATCTACTTCGTTTAATACACACTTATGTGTGTGGACCACTTAGACATGTGTCAACAAAAGGTGCTAGTTACTTCTTAACATTTATGGATGATTATAGCCGTTATGGTTTTGTTTATTTACTTAAGCATAAACATGAGGTATTTGAAAAACTCAAATTGTTTAAAGCAGAAGTAGAATTACAACCAGGAAAGAAGATTAAAGCTCTTCGTTCTGATAGAGGTGATGAATATTTAAGTTAAGAGTTTAAAGATTATCTAAGTGACAATGGAATTGTTCAGCATCTTACTTCTCTTTATACTCCACAACAAAATGGTTCCGAAAGGATAAGTTGTACACTATTAGATATGGTGCGATCTATGTTTAATCTTACAAATTTACCATTATCCTTTTGGGATTATGCTTTAGAATCTGTGGTTCGCATTTTAAATATGGTTCCCACGAAGAAGGTGAATAAGACACCATGTGAAATATGGCATGGTAAAAAGCCATATTTGTCTTATTTAAAGGTCTGTGATTGCGAGGCGTATGTGAAACGTAACTCGAGTGAGAAACTCCAACAACGATCTATGAAATGTATATTTGTAGGATACCCTAAGGAAACTATGGGTTACTACTTTTATTATCCACCTGAAAACAATGTGATTGTTGCTAGGTATGGAGACTTCCTTGAAAGTGATCTTGTAAGTCAAGAATTCAGTGGGAGAAATTACGATCTTGAAAAGAGTCATATAGATACATTACCTTCTGAAACATTAGCGAAATAATTCCTGTAGAACCAGAAAAGTCTGGCGGTTCCATCGAGGCTAGTTCCTCTACGTAGATCCGTAAGGATTAAAGACGCAAAAAGTAATATATGTCTTAATATAGAGGATGATGAAGTAGGGGATCTTAGAGAACCTGCTAATTATAAATCTGTCATGCTTGATCCTGAGAAGGATAAGTGGATGGTTGCTATGGATGAGGAAATGAAATCCATGAAACTTAATGGCGTTTGGATTCTTGTAGATCCACCACCAAATACTAAAGTAGTGAGACATAAGTGGATATGCAAGAAGAAAACCAACATGGACAAAAAAAATACAATCCTATAAAGCTCGTTTAGTAGCTAAAGGTTTTACTCAAACTTTTATCATAGACTACGAGGAGACATTTTATCTTGTAGCATACTTAAGAGCTATTAGGATTCTCATAGCTATAGCAGCATACTATGACTACGAGATATGGAAAATGGATGTTAAAACTGCCTTCTTGAATGGTCGCTTAGATGAAAACATCTAAATGCAACAACCGGAAGGGTATGTTGATCCTAAAAATCCATAACACGTATGTAAACTTCAAATATCTCTTTATGGTTTAAAGCAAGCATCACGTCAATGGAACAAACAATTTGATGAAGAAATTAAAAAGTTCGGATTTATTCAAAATTGTAATGAGCCATGTGTATATCGCAAAGCTAGTGGGAGTGATGTAGTATTTCTAGTCCTATATGTTGATGACATATTAATCATGGGAAGAAGTATTCCATGACTTAAAGTTGTTAAGGATTATCTTGGCAAATATTTTTCTATGAAGGATTTAGGAGAAGGTGCATACATTCTGGGAATTAAGATCTATCAAGATAAGGAAAAGACGGTTAATTGGTCTTAGTCAAGATACTTATATAGATAAGATATTGAAGAAGTATAATATACATAATTCCAAGAAAGATTTTCAACCTATGGAAGTTAAGCATAATCTAAGTCATGAGATGGATGCATCAACTCCTGAAGAGGAGGCATACATGCAGAGGGTGCCTTATGCTTTAGCTGTAGGATCTATTATGTATGTTGTAAGATGCACAAGGCCCGATGTGGCGTTTGCTCAGAACTTGGTCAGTCGCTACCAACAGAATCCAGGGAAGCTCCATTGGACTGCTGTTAAACATATTCTAAAGTATTTGAGGAGTATGAATGATATGTTTTTGGTATTTGGAGGGAAACCAGACACATAACTGAATGTTACAGGTTTCTGTGATACGTCCTGGCAATGTGATAAACACGATGCAAAGTCCCAGACGGGTTACGTGTTTGTTATCAATGGAGGAGCAACTGACTGGAAGAGCAAGAAACAGATAACGATTGCAATGCATGCTACTCAATCTGAGTACATGGCTGCTTTGGAAGCTGCAATGAAAGCTGTTTGGATTAGGAAGTTTATTGGATATCTTGGAGTGATGCCTTCAATTAAAGAACCTATTGAAATATATTGCGACAATTCTGCTGCAATAATATTTGCCAATGATTCTAGAGTCATGAAAGGCGCCAGACACTTTAAGCATAGACATCACTACGTCCGAGAACAAGTAGAAGCTCGTGAAATCAAATTAATAAAAGTTCACACGGATGATAACGTAGCTGGTCCTTTTACTAAGGCTTGGCCTAGACCAAAGGTGTTAAGCATGCCACGGCTATTGGGCTACAACTAGCTAGCGATTTCATGCAATAAATCTGTGATTATTATTTGGATAAAGGATGTTAAGACATTACTATTATTTTGATGAAATAAAGATTGAGTTTCGTTTATTCTGGTTATTTAATTTTGTATCCTATTTTACATGTTTTAATCTATGAATAAATCGTTATGCTAAATGTCCGTTGTCGATTAATAATATGGGAATATTATTAAATTAAGACAATTCAAAATTGCGATAGAGTATACTTAAAATTATATTGATCGATTTTGGATGATATTCAATGAATCGAATATTGTACATATCCCAACTATATTATTTTACTTTGTGGATCTTTGTCATTAAGTAAATCATAAATAGTTATCTTTAGACCTGAGATACCAGAAAACTGTTTTGAATCTAGTGCATTTTTGTAGATTTAATCTAACGCTAAACGTAACTGGTAGCTATAAGGATTATTTTTAAAAGTGTTGCAAAATTCATTAGTTTTGCTTGTAGTCAATATGGGATTTATTTCCTCCGATTTCGTTTTGGAGTTTTGATAAAGCTAGGCCCCTCGTAGGATTAGTAAGATGTTTGTGTGGCCACACCCAAATTTATTTTGGTAATCTTGCCTAATCTGTGAACGAGAAACAAAATGGTTAATGAAAGGAATGACTGAGATCCATATCCTTATTAACGTTGTATTAGAAATAAAAGGATAATAATAATGATGAATCATTAAAAGATTTTATCTAGGAGACCTTACTCGAGTTGTAATAGAGACATTGCTAGTGTAACTAGACGCTAATCAATGTAATCACGATATTCGAAATATGTCCAAGTGGTAGCTGAAAGTTTATGGACTTATATTTAATAGTCGTGTGATAGGATCGAACTCGCGATTATGAGATTGCACTCAATACATAAAAAGTTAATTTATTTAATAAATATATTTATTATATTTATTAAATTAAACGAAGCTATAACTTTAACGACCATTAAATAATTAAGAGTTAAGTATTAACGAACGTTGTAGAATAAAGAGAAGAAGAAAAGAAGGTTCTGGAACACCCCTTTGGGGTGTTTCGATCGTCGGCTACACCAAAGGGGAAGGGATAAGAAAACTTGCCTTATATTCGTTTCCTTAGGGTACATGATAATTAGGCATATATAAGGACCCCTTAGCCTTCATAATTCTT
This sequence comes from Glebionis coronaria, assembly GCA_025667525.1. Lineage (NCBI taxonomy): Eukaryota > Viridiplantae > Streptophyta > Magnoliopsida > Asterales > Asteraceae > Glebionis > Glebionis coronaria. The sequence goes on from CM046881.1 coordinate 38,731,258, forward strand.
CACCCTATTCTCTCTTGTTTCTTTTCTTTTGGTCGACCGAATCAAACGCACCCTTAGGGGATTTGTTTGGTTTTTTCGATTAAGCTATAAATCTTGTCCTAGCCCCTCTCTAGTGTTGTTGGGTAGATTTTTCCACTAGACGTTGAAGCTCGGTTTACACGTACTAGACTTACGGTTATCTCGTTGTATTACGTGTGTACAAGAATGTAATATAGTCTTAGTTTAGACTGTATCTTTGTGGTGTTCGTTATAAACCCTAATTGGTGATTCATTCTTCATCTTGTGGAATCGCATTAGCTAAAAGGTATGTAACCCTAATTCGATTAATTATAATTGTGTTATTATGATCTTGTTAAATCGCTTCCGCTATATGTGTGCTTTGATCTCGTTTAGGGTTTTGTGTAATTGTTATGAACTTAATAAACCTTCACTATAAGCACCCAATCATTGTTCTTATGGCCTCGGCATTAGCATTATGCTTATGTACCCATTTAGTATTGTGCTTTATGTACTCAGTATCATGCTCATGCGCCAAGTCAATAACACGCTTATGTACTTAATTAGCACAGAGTTTATATTTCAGTAGTCATAATAGTATTATATGTACTTATTAAGTATCATGCTTTATTCATGCACTTTCAATAGTAAGTTTAAGATAAATCTTAAATAAGAGTAAGACCGCCAAAGCTTCATTCAAAATAGATCATTATTATTAAGTTAGAAATCAGTTCATAAATAGCTTTATAGTTTCGTTAGTAGCTCGTTTAGAAATAACATCAGACTTATTGAGACGGAAAAGTGATATAAGCACATACCCAGAATAGATATTTTATAATTTACATCAAGTAATAAGCTAGAACCGGTTAGACAATGTGTATATTTTGTAGTCTAGTATTACAGCTGCTCAAGATGGTCACATGACTTTTTTTGCGTAAAGGGTTATCCCGATAAATTGTATTAATGATAGAAGCAAAAAGATTACAGTGGAAGATGGCTAAATGCCATGTTAACCCCAAGTCTACACTTGGATGCCCCAAAATCTACAATCCGTGACATGCCACAAAATTGTAATCACTAGACCTACTAACAACCTGGACTACGAATACAATCTAAAAGTAGTAGGCATATTCCATCTATCCAACATTAACTGAAAACATTTCTCGAGTTTTTTAACCGATAAGTGCTCAATTTCAAGCGAACAGTAACCTTGATAAGATCTCGAACCTCCTCTGGCGTTCTCTTCCCTTTCTTGAATATATGATTATTTCTCTCAAGCCACACAAAGTAGCTTGTCGCAGCAAACAAAACCCTACCTATGATGCTTCTAGCTGATCGTTTAGATGCCATAGGAAGAAGATGCGTAACAATGTTTAATAACTTAGGCTGAATAGCATCCATTCCTCCTAGTTGTCGCACATAATACCAAACCTTCGAAGCAAATTCACACTCGAAAAAAACCGCGGATGAGAGTCCTACTGATTCCCACATAATGGGCAACGAAGCAACGAGATATCAATACCATCACCAACGTCTATCCGTTTTCAGTCGTTCCCTCATAACCAGCCACAGAATAAAAGAGTGTCTAGGAATAGCATGAGGAAACCACACAATTCGATGCCATAGGACTAGATTACCTCATGACCGAAGAGCCTCCCACGAACAGCCAACCGAGAAATCCACCAGATTACCATGCACATCTTTCGATTTTAGCGAATCAGTTTTGTTATCATCAACGTTAAGGGCAGGGATCATACCAATATTTAGGGCCTTAAGAAGCCATTCATTTGGCCACTGCCATACACCATCCAAAGCAATATCAGCCACCGAAGAACAAATATTATAGCCCGCCCTAGAGATCTCCCTCGGATTAAAGTATTGACCTAAAGGACATTGAGTGTCCCATAAGTCATACCAAGCTGAAACGTCTTTCCCATTCCCGAGCTGCCACCAAAAGAAATCTTTAACAAACGGACGAAGCTGGAGCAATTTAAGCTACCCCCAACTGTGATCCGAGGATATCGAGACATCCCAAAAAGATCTACGCTTCAGCTTAAAGTGAATCCAACGGACCCATAAGGATTTCTTATGAGATACAATATTCCAAATATGCATAGTCAACAACGCCATAATGAAAATATTAAGGCATCAAAGACCAAGACCTCCTTCCGATTTAAGGAGGAAAATAACGTCTCACGCCACCTTTGCTTTCCCTCTCTTATATTCGCCATTACACCATAAGAACCCTCTAATAATTTGATGAATATCATGAATAATGCCCATAGGGATCATTAAACCTGAAGCCCTATATACATGGAGCGAAGAGATGATCGACTTACAAAGTTGAAGGCTCCTTGCAAACGATAAGGACTTGTTCTTCCAATCACTAACCCGATTAGTAGCTTTCTCAACAAGGATCTTGCAATCCCTATTCAAAAGCCTCGACGATATAAGCGAGACCCCAAGATACTTTACCGGTAAAGTGCCTTCCAAAAAAAGGCATAATAGATAGAATAGCAAATCTTGTATGATTTTGGACGTTAAAAAAGGAAACTGTGCTCTTCGGTAAACTAGGAACCAAACCCGAGGTTGATTTAAACTCATCCAAAGCTTCCATGATAATTTTGTCCGAGCTAACATCGCCTCTAGAAAACATAAACAAGTCATCCGCAAAACACACATTGATAAGCTCCATTTCTTCACATCGATGATGATAGTGGAACTCATCCGAGAACCTAACCTTCCTTTTTAGCATAAGAGTAAGAACCTCCATAACTAAAGTAAATAAATAAGGGGAAAAGGGGGTTACCTTGACGAATACCACGTTTACCCTTAAAGAATTCATGAATATTGCCATTTACGCTTATCAAAAATGAAGGCAAAGTCACACATGTCATAATCCATTTGATCATAGAATGATGGAAGCCGAAACATGTCAGGACCTTCTTAAGAACACTCCAATTCACTGTATTATAGGCCTTCTGAATGTCCACCTTTAACGCACATTTTGGAGGGGCCCTATTACATGATAATTATTCAATAATTCCTGAGTCATTAGGATATTATCCAAAATACGCATACCAGGAATAAACGCCGATTGGTTTTCACTCACCACCTCTTTAATTCCCATCATAATTCTATTAGTAAGAATTTTACTAATACATTTGCACAACGTTGCAACATGATATCGGCCGATAATCAGTCACCTTTCTTGGAGATGAAGTTTTTGGAATAAGGGAAAGAAAAGTGTGATTAACTTCCTTGAGGAGCTGCCCATTAGCAAAAACAAATCCCTAATCGCATTGAAAACATCAACGCCTACCACGTCCGAACCTTGTTTAAAGAATGTGGAGGTGAAACCATCAGGACCTGGAGCTTTATCATCCCCAATATCGAACATAGATTCTTTGATTTCCTCATTTAATACATCACGAACCATAAATTGTTTGGTTTCCTCCAACACACACTAAGTAAAAAGCTCCTCGGTATCCAGGTCCGATGTATGAGAATCATAATCCAAAAACAATTTATAATGGTCCATAAATACGTCTGGAACAACTTGCCCCATAACTTCTTCATCATTACTATTAAGAATAACTTCAATACGCTTCATATGGTTACGAATCTTGATAGTTTTAAAGAAATACACCGAATTTAAATCACCAGCTTGCAACCAATCAACTTTTGTTTTCTGCTTTAGAAATCATTCTTCATCAATTTTGGCCTCATTGAAAGCATTAAGATAAACAGCAACCTCCTCCTGAAGCACCACATCATCAGGGTGTAGATCCAAATCACTTTGGACTATATCCAGCTCAATACGTAATCTGTTCACTCGATCATGCAAATTTCCTTGATTAATGAGTAGTTTACGTAGCGGTTTCTTTACAGCTTTAGACACCAAATTAAACATATATTGACCATTCCCCTGGTAAGACCAATGTTGCACCAAGATGTAATGGAATCCCTGTTATGAGCCAAAAAATTATAAACCTTAAATGGTTTCAGTTTATTATCCACCAAATCAGGAATCTTAAGGACCGTCAGGGCATGATCCGAGATCCGATATGGCTGAAATAACCCAAACGCTCCAGGACATGCGTCCACAAAAGCAAGGTTACCCGTGATTCTATCCAACTTCCTTAGAATACCACCACCATTGGGATTTTGAATCCACATGCACTGCAGACTCAAATAATTTAAGTCCATGACCTCAATTGCTGTGACACAGTCCTTGAATTCTCCCATTTATGCATTCATAATAGACGAGCCAGCATGAGTGTCCTCTAGGTTCAACACAACATTAAAGGCCTCCATTAGCGCCCATGGTTCATTATGTACCATATTCTTATGGAAAATAAGATCAGACCATAATCTCCTGTGCACAACCTTTGAATTGCTAGCATAAACAAAGAACAAAACAAAGTATTATTAGTCACCCTATGCACCACATTAACATGAACCACTTGGTCAGTTTACGCGATCACCATAAGGTTAACTACATCCAAATTTCAACCAATAATTATCAGATAACCATTCATATAATGATTGGCATTTAAGGTCCAATCCCAAGATCTAAACACTCGTGAACAAATGTTAGATAAAGACGACACATCAACATGGGATTCAAGTATCGCACAAACACTCAGATTATTCTCGTTTACACCATGCCTCACTTTCGATTGTTTTGGGGCTCGGTTAAGGCCCCGTATATTCCAAGTGGAGAACTAAAAATTAAGGACCTCTTCTTTGGGAGTGCTTGCCCCCTTTTTGGTATTTGGCGCGGATTCTAGATATAACTCCTCAATCTCACTATCCGAGTTATTATTCAGCATATCCCCATTATTCCCCACATTACTTGACTCTCTAATCTCTGAATTTCCTATCACCTCCTCCATGTCATTTAAAGCTTGAAAATTATTATAGAGAGTCACGTGTTTACTCCCACCTGTGGACCCGTTAGTCTGCTTTACTACATCTTTATCCTTACCCGAAGTTTTGTTGCTCTTCGTACTCTATACAAATGATGATTTAAGGTTTGGAAGCTTAAGCCCCACAAACTGTTTAGACGGTACTCCTAAGTTTGTTTTACCACTCCTCTTCCTCCTTGTCACCTTTATGAAGCCATCATTATTATCATTCACTTTTGAGGTCTCAGTCACTGTAGGTACCTTTTGCATCTTAGGACACTGATTATTAGAGTGGTCGAACACGCAACACTCCTTACATATCACCGACTTCCATTCGTATTCCACCTGCATACGCACCTTAGTATGGCTAGGGCCATCTGTATGAGGAATGGCCATTACCACCTCTTCCTTTAAATCCTTCCCAGCTGATACTTTAATCAACGCACGCGCAACCCCAATACGTACCCACGGTTCAACACACATGGCATTGGTGAAAGCATCTAGCATAATGGGTAACCAATTTGCGAAGCAATTAAACTCAACCCATTAGCTGAGTATGCTTCCACAGGAACCCTATGTATTTTCACCCACACCGGAAGCTTCACAACTTTGTCCCTCCAAAGGGTCATATTAGGCATCCATTTAGTAATAATCAGAGGATGGTTTTTGATCATCCACGGACCCTTCTCAAGGACATGTTCTAAACCCGTCAAGACGAAAACTTAAAGAAGAAAACACCATCCTCTTCCCTCATCACCTTTTGCAACCCAAACATCCCCCATTTGTTCATTACATAACTTTTAACCAATGGAAAAGCAACTCATTTCCCAACAAGAAACCCACCAATGAATTATCAAATTTGTGTTGTGCAGCCAACACCTTTTCCACTGGAAGAACAAAGTCTATATCTTCTATTATGTCCTCATTAAAAAGATCCCTAAAGTGGATTTTAGGGTTTCCATCCACTTTCATTGAGTCCTCTATCGTGAACTCTGCAAACGAACATACATTGCTATCTTTTACCCCTTGTATGTTTGGATCCTCCCATCCTAATGAGGATGACTGTACAGCATGCACATCGTCCTTTAGTTGTTTGTCGGTACCATAGACATTAGACACCCTAGGGTTAACCGTCTTAAGTTTCGAAATAAACGTATCAAAATCATTTGCCAGTGATTTAATTTCAGTAACCGAATCAACCTCCTCCATATCTCTTAAAGCAAAGGAACAAATATCCCACTCACAGAACAAAAAAATCAAACCCTAGATTTAAGGTTTCAATCAAAGCCACCACACGCACAGATCCCTAACCCACCTCCATTAATATATTATAAAAATATAAACCGACACAAAAAACCCTAATACTATGAACAAATATCAAACCCTAAAATAACAGCAAAGACCAAATGCTTATAAGTCATGTCGAATCAAATAGCGAATAATTATCAAGCCCTAGACAATCGCAACACCCCACGAGCCAACTGATCACAAAGAAGATAAGGACGATTAGATCGAGGCCTATCCCTTATCACAAGTTCGTTGATGAGATGATGTTAATATCCAAGGGAGAATGATAATCAAGCTCTATTCAATTATTGATGAATTATCAAGATTGATCAAAGCCGCCAGGATGAAGAGGTTTGAAAGTCGCCCATAGTAGAGAGAGATCAGGGTAAACTTCTAATTTTTACTAACCCTAAATCAACTAAAGATGGTCACATGACTTATGAAAGAAATACCATGCTTATAGACTTACCGTTCTCAATTTCATGTTATGTAGGTATGAAAGATGAGACCATGTATGTATTAGATGGAGCATAATGGGTTAACTTGGTGTAGCTGGCTGGTTAGGTAACAACCTACTCATTTCCATCATTCGTTATCACTTTAAAATGCCCACAACATTTCATTTTTAGTATAAAGTTTCATAGTACAAGTTATGTACTACTTATAGTTCCGATTTTAAAAGGGCGTTTGGTATAAGCCTGTTTACATGTGAAACTTACGCTTCCATTTATTTTATTAACATATAAATATTTTAGACATGTTGTATATTAAAAATGAAATACGTTTTTAAATGTTTATGTTCTGAATGTTTAGCAGCTATACGCAACTATGTATATAATAAAAAAATCTGGGCGTTTTAATCTTAGGTGCTACTGTATTAAACAAGAAGAAAAAGTAACCAACTGAATAAAGTATATCGATAAGTATGTGAGTTTTTTACTTACATAAATGTTGTGGGTTCAAGTTTTGTTGTGTGAAGTATTTTATAAGATATATGTGAAGTAATTAGAAGTCTAAAAAAAGAAAAACAACAAGAAGAAAAAGCATAACTTCATCGTGTTTGAAATATATAAGATCTTGTCATGGTTAGACAAATCGTACACACAGAGGCGGAACTAGCATGAACAAAAAGAAAAAACAATAACAAGAAAAAATATAACTTCACTGTGTTTGAAATATATAAGATCTTGTCATGGTTAGACAAATCATACACACAAAGGAATTAGTATGAACTAGGGGTGGCAATTTCTAACCTGACACGAAACCCGACCTGAAACTGACACGAAAATTAACAGGTTCGGGTTGAGTATACTAAATTTTGGGTCAGGTTTGGGTCGACCTATCTGACCCGTTTATTAAACAGGTTAGGTTTGGGTTGGATATGAATTAAGCAGGTCGACCCGATAACCCGTTTAAGATTTTTTTTTTTCCTTATATTAAAAATGATTAATATTTTATCATACGTGTAAACTAGGTTAAACGGGTCGAACCTAAACCCCATTTAACATGTTAACACGTGTAATGTGCCTATTTTTGTATATAAAATTTGTTAAACGGGTCAACCTGAAACCCGTTTAACCTATTCAACCCATGTAACCTATTTAACGCCAACCCAAATATATATATGGGTTAAATGGGTTAGGTTCGGGTTATGTGTAAACAGGTTAGAGTTGACATAACTGACCTGATTATTTAAATGGGTCAGGTTTGGGTCGAGAATTTCTGACCCGCCAACCTGACAACCCGAACCCGCTAACCCGAACCCGACACGAGTTGCCACGCCTAGTATGAACAGTTGCGTGCATATTTTGCGTAAATTTTTGGTAGTTTGTAGTGTAAAAGAGTGATTTTTTATTTCAAAAAGAAGTAATGAAACGTTTTAAAAAAGGAGAAAGAATTGTGCCCACGCATTGCCGTGGATTCATTTTTATATGCTTTTCGAAAATAACTGATAGTACAAAAAAGGTAAACCTCGGTATTTTTTATAAAGTGGTACGTATGTCTAAAGCATATAAATATTGAGCTCGTTTTGTAGGTATGTTACATATTTAAATAATAATGTTTGTTGCATAAAAAGATAACTAGAGGGTTTTTTGCATAAAAGTTTTTTGTACCAAAATCTTTGTGGGCTGAGGTTTATTGGGCTATATCTTTTCATATTAAGCTAACTATTTTGGGCAATCCTAGTTTGTCGTATACATTATGCTTCCATGTCATTATCTATAGCCCAATCGTGATGTAAACCTTTGCGATAATACTTTGAGCCGGCACTACTACAAAAATTGCAATAGAGCCCTGTTGAAAACACCCATAGAGCCCGTTTTTGCCTGGGGACTCAAAAGGGGAGGGACTCTATTCGAAAACCAAATAAAGCCCGGTTTGAAAAAGGGGCTCTATTCCATATCATAAAGCCCCTTTTTTTCTTACCGAACATGGCTCTATGTGAAGAAAAATTTTTTTTTTAAAAATAAATTTTTGAAAGAATTCAGCCATTCAATAATATTATCATCATTAATTATTCATATATTACAAGAAATTCTAGCTCTCAAATTTTCATCATCCTTATATCTTTAGTTCAAACTTCAAACCACGACCCATCTTGTTCCTGAGCTTTCGTTCTAGCCGACAAGTTATATATAGAGCTGCATATATAAAAAATATGGACTAGAACATGTGAAATAACAAAAACAAAGTTAAAGCTCAAGAATCATCTTAAGTTGTCGAATGCTGGATAAGGAAGCTCAAAATAAACCAACCTGTTTGCAGACAACAATACATGGTTCCATTGTGGTAGAAGGAGTGGTAACAAATCACGACATGTCTTCATTGTGATGTCGGATTAATTTTGAGCTCTTGCACGATCTGTTTATAAATTGCTTCTTGTATGTTCATCTGAATCACCTACAAGGTATAAACCAGGCATTTCGAAGGTATAATAATGCATATTTGAAAAGATGCCAGGTTACTATAGTCAAATTTAAACCAAGAGAACAGTTTCAAAAAGTGAAACGGTCGGGTTGACCATATATTTCTTATGCTTACTAATGGGCTACTCTTAATCAGTTATCAACTGTGACAAGTACTGAGTATGATTGACCAACATGAATGTCAAGAGATGAATACATTTGTTGTAGAGTGTGTGTTCCTTCTACTTCGACAAGCTTCATCCTAGAATTAAAAAGCATCACCTATTAAATTCGTTTAGCAATCGACCTATCTTGTTTGAGTTTATAAGCCCTTACTCATAAATTTCATAATTACTGAAAATGATACGTCATAAATAAAACCAAAATTGACTGGTAGTTACTCGTTCCTAGGTAACAAAGTAATACGTAGTACAGTATGCAGATACTATATTTTTGGAATAGACCTATCATCTGGTAACTAAGTAATATGTGTACAGTATGTAGATACATAATCAATAGATGATCATAATGGATTATATATCCACTTACCAGGAAAGAAGAAAAGACTCATCTAAGCTGTTGATGACATTGATAATGAGGTTATCATTTATAACAGAATAAATATCAGGTCCACGAAATTGACCATTAATCAAAATTCCCTGCATTTTCAAGTCGCAAAATAACCATATATAAACATTTTGAAATAAGCAACTCAAATCACATAATTCAAAACAACTTATTTAAACCAAGAGAACAGTTTGGAAAAGTGAACCTATCGGGTTGACCATATATTTCTTATGGTTACTAATGGGCTACTCTAAATCAGACTTGGCGAGTCAATAGGGGACTGCAACTCTGGTTTGTATTATTCTGTTTCAGTCCAAAGAACTATAGTAGTCAGTTCTTATAGTTTTTACTCTTGGTATGTCAGTCCCTAAGTCACATATGACCTCACAAACCAACACTTTAATAGACCATTATACTAATCATGAAAACATAACATAATGCAAACTAATGGCAGAATCTCAGACACTAGTCTAATGTTGTACATATTGTGGAAACACATCTAAACCAGCCCTATGCATCGACCATATTGATGAAAGGATAATATATCAGCAAGTTCCATGATACGCTAACTGCACCAACATCAACAAGAGCGTACTACTTCTACACTAAACCAGCCCTATGCATCGACCATATTGACGAAAGGATAATATATCAGCAAGTTTCATGATACGCTAACTGTACCAAAATCAGCAAGAGCGCACTACTTCTACACTAAAAGTGCATGCAACACTAAGTGTACCATAAGGACTGAGTGTTTATACCCGAGGGGAGTGAGAGGTTGCTTCTTCAATTGTGTCAATATCTTAACAAAGTTCTTCTTTGTTTCTTTCTTCATTCTTCCTTGAATGCTAATATCAACCTACAAAACACAGTAGGTAAACCAATTAAAACTCTTTAACTGTTAGAGAATATATAATAGTGTGCTCTAACATTATAATGATGCACAATAGTTCATAGACTTGGTATACTGATAAAAATGCTAGACATAACTAACAACATTACGGTCAAGTGAGTCAACGAGTGCTTTGGATGATGACATCCACATCCAAATCGACGCCAACAGAAGCAACAGTCCATAGCAAAGGTTCAAGCATCGCTTTGGTTGGACTAGGATGGCGCCTGTATAAAGATTTTCAAATCTAAATGTTACATTGCCATCCTTTTATGATGATTATTATACTCCTCAAATGGAAATATCTATTACAATGAAGTATATAATTAACTAACCATAATAGTGACCACGGAGTGAAGTGTTACTAAAATGACCAAACAACATCTAGTATAGGATATTTCAATAATCATATATGACCACTCTTTATCTTTAGAGAAGAATATGCTTAAGTTATCTGGTTAAACCGGGTCATTATTACTTATTATAGGATTATATAAACCTTTACTCGATGCTAACATCATAAAATAGTATTGTTGACATAAAGAAAAGAAACATCATAAATTAAAGTGGTACCTCTTCCATCCGGTATTTCTGAACCAAGAACTTTAACTTGTACGTCACTGACTAGTTGAGTGCCCCATATGTATTCACTTTATGAAGCGACGTGACTTGGTTTCATAGTTCCTCAATATGTGGGTGTGATTCAGCAAACTATCACCATTCCGGTTGACATTCTTCCTGTTAAAACAAGTTCACAAATAACAATAAATTATTTCAACATTTAACAATGAACTACTAGAAATGGCTAGTCGTAATAAGGTATGCATATTTTCAAAATGTTCATGTGACTAGTCATTCACCCACTTAAGCTCAACTAGCAGAACCTCGCTTGAGTTTGAACAACCAACCCCATTTGATTTACCTACCTCGTTCGGCTCGGCAACCCAGTTGACCAATATGACCCGACATACCTGTTTTCCCCAACAAACCCATATGACCTACATGACCTGCTCACAATTGTGAGCTAAAAGTCAGCCATACGATCAATTATTCATGGTCAAAATTAACACATATACTATACACAAATATGTAATACAAATACATAGAGAATTGTACTCTAGTAGTGTTCTTCCTATTTTTCAATTAACAGTTTTCAAAAGCTCATTGCTACAGACTAAAAAGATATGATACAAAAACAATATTGGTATGACTGAAGTGGCTTAGCTACAATATAGCATGACATACAATCACATTATAAGCAAATTTAGTTAATTGTTTAGCTCAATCCACTTGAATGATAACAATAATTAAACCAAATTAGCACAAAATCAAGTATCATTTTGTATTATTAATGACAACAGATATTATGCTAAATAGACAATAAATTAAACAACCAAATCAATTAAAAGAAAATATTGGACAACAAGAAAAAGTAAACAACATTTATAAGATATTAGAAAGATTAATTGAACAAAAAAATTGAATTACAGAAATTAGAGACCTGTTAATTGAAGATATGATTGTGTGACGGCACCAATAAAACTCCAGATCTGATTGTGTGTGATAGTAAGAGAGAGTTAGGGTTTAAAGTTGCGGATCTGGTGAAGTGAGAGAGGGGTTTGGTTTTGTGAAAGTAGATGGGGGGAATGTTTGGGAATTTTGAATCGGTATTGAAATTTTGAGGAAGTATTGAGAGAGGGTTAGGGTTTCACCGCTTAAAGTTTTGGTGAAATATTGGGGAGAAAGAGCGGGCGTGAAAAAATGGGTAGCGGGAAGATTTTGACTTTTATTTACAAAATGATAAAATTTACAACGCTATATGGGGTAGAGAATAGATCCCGGTTTTTAAAAAACAAACATGGGTTTATGGGTTACTTAAATAAAGCCCGGTTCTACAGTGAGAAACATGGCTCTATAACTTTAAAAAAGAAGGGATATGCTTTTAGATCCCGTTTTTTACGTATAAAGGGCTTTATTAAGGGGGATCTATACCTGTTTGTGTAGTAGTGCGGCCTACTCATTTTGGAACCACAGAGACCCAAATTAGATAGTCCTATTTGAGGTTCTGTATTTGTATGTTTTTAAACTATGTTGTTAAGATATTCTACTTGATAAAGATTATGTGTTTTGCTAAGTTTATCAATTTGTATTTCCAATCCAAAAAAACGAAACAAGCACGCGGAATCCAAGTTTCTGAAAACCCAAACTGAAAAACCCCAACGATCATGATTGTTAGGATAGCAAATTCTATCTATTTTCGGTAATGAACAAGTCTCAAAAACGAAATATCTCAATAAGAAAAAAAAATATTTACATACAATCAACAAAGTAAAAATACCTATTCCTATAAAGCTTGCTACAACTATAACAAGCTAAACCTATAATATATGATATATCCTCGGAGATATGTTTTTATGGTTGTATCACAGTAATGGAAAAGCTAGTATGACCCATGAGATACGAAGATAACCTAATTTTCCCGATGGTGTAAATGTAAAAAGTAAAACTTTGACGTATAAAGTATATACATGTTCGATGTTTCTAACTACGAGAGCTACGCGAAGGCGTGATCTTGATGACAAGTCCAGGGAAAACATCGTCCGGATCATGAATATGCGGATTCTCTTCGACTATAAACGCGTCACCACACTTATCACTAATCGTATGCAACGTTTCGCCTTCTCCTACGACATATATCTCGTCGCACGCTTGACCAACCGTGGGACGATTCATTTTCTTGATCAAAGAGTTCTCATCTGTGAAAGAACCTAACACGACGAGAAGCACGAGGAATATGAGGCAGTACCATCGCGCTGCGTCCGTGTAACACACGGTTGATCTTGACGAAGCCATGGCCAACGTATAAGAAATTATAGAAAGTTTATAAGTTGTGTTTAGGGTTTTGGTTGTAGGAAGACAAATGAAAGTGGATAAATATTTGTGTTTATATAAGCACTATGAATCATGGGATAGTTGGGTGGGCGTGTATGTGGCGTTAGAGTATTGGTATTGGTTTCAACGACCTTAGATAGGTGCCGTTTTGTTTCAGCTTAGTTGACTTGCTTTTTTTTAAAAAAATTTTGCAACTAGTACTATTATTGTGTTATCTGTTTTCCGTTAGGTGTTGCTATACTAAACAAAATGTTGTTGCAATTACAAAGCTTATCAAGAATGAATTAATCATTTGACACTTATTTGTTTCCTATAATACTAGTTAAATCCTATACGTGCTAAAAATGATATTTATTGGTAATGTGTTTATACGCGTCACTTGTGAATTGGGTCGAGTTGGGTTGGCTTGGTGACTCAGTTTTGTCCCTTATCTTTAGTTTTTTAGGTAATAAAAATAAACAAATCAAGATAGTCGCAAGTAAACTCGTGTTGTTCGATTAATCAAATCTGTTTGTCATGTAAAACAGCGTTGCAAATGTAAATCTTATGGACACTAGTATCGATTAAAGGTAACTCACTCACATATTGAAGTGTTTTGATCCATAACATATAGTATCGATTAAAGGTAACTCTTCTAAAAATATATAGCCTTGTCTGTATAAATTTTTTTAAACTTTCGGTTTGGTTCGGTTTTTGTATAAAATCGAAATCGAACCAACAAATTTCGGTTTCTGACTTTTAGGAACCATTCGGTTCCGGTTTTGTGTCAGTTTGTTTTTTCGGTTTTCGATTTACTATCAGTTTGCTTTTCGGTTTTTTCAGTTCCTATATGATTTACCGAGCTTTGCTTTTACAAGTCGATTTTGAATATACAATAAACCGACACGTTGAAAGCTTTAAATAAACAATAACAACTAGAAACACAACATTAACAATAAGGAAATAATTATCATATAAAATCCTAAAAAATCATTTATGTATATAAATCAACACAATAGCAACGATAAAAACCTAATTTAAAAAACAATCGAGAAGAAAACTTATTATTTAGTCATGTTCAATAAGCATATAAAACAATGATTAGTTATTAAACATGATAGAATTAATCTAGCGTAACATATTCATCGTCCATTAGCTTCGACGTGAACTTATATTTATATTCTCATGTTTAAAAAGATCGATTCGGTTTATATCGATTTTCTTTAATACGAAAACCAAACCGAACCAAAAGCTTCGGTTTTTTCAAATTGCAAAAACCGAACCATCGGTTTATCAATCGGTTTCGATTTTTTAGGTTTCGGTTCTTCGGATTTTTTCGGTTTAGTTTCGGGTTTTCGGGTTTTCGGTTTCTTGCACACCCCTACTTTATAATATAATAAAGTTCAATTTTCATAAGTAAACTAGTAATAAATAAGACTATAAACACATTACGATGTATCATGCGCATTCAAGATATATTTGAAAAAATCAACGTTTTTTTTTTCAAAATTAACACTCTATCAAAAAAATTCATAGGTTTAAGGTATAAATAGCAACGTACTTTTTGAAATGTATCGATATGGTACGTGTTTTTTTTTATTTATCTATATGATACGTCTACTTTATCAAATCGGATAATATGGTACGTATACCCATTTTTCTACCATTTTGACTGACTAGTTGGCTGACGTTGCTCATTTACATTAAATAATATTACCGTTGCACAGTTTTGGCTGACGTGTCCTATTTTATCCCCAATAGCCTCATCTTTTACCCTTTTTCGAAAAAAAACAAACCCTGACTTTTTTCCCTAAACATAAACCCTAATTAAATATCAACTGAATCATGGCATCATCATCCACCACGTCCAATTGGATCCGACCTATCACCACTCGTTGCTTTTGTGATTTTCCCGTTGTTAAAAGAACATCACGTACTCTTGTCAACCCAGCTAGGCGAATTCTTTGTTGCCCTTATCCTAGTGTAACTTTAAGATAGGATCTACTACTAATTCTTATTTAACATGTAACTGTACTAATTTTGTTTTGATTTTGTCAATTTTAGGATCGGGCCTCTTGATCCAGAGATTCGTTATGGGTACTGTAGAGCTGAGATGCATAGTCTTTATACTCAACTACAACAAGAAAAGAGAAAGATGCAAGTGGCAGAATACAACCACAAATATCGGGTTCGTGAGTTGGAGATGGAACTAAATGAAAAAACAACCACTGGTGATTGCTACAAGAAAGTTGTTGTTGTGTTCATTTTGGTGGTGTTTGTGATGTTCTTCCTAACCAATAACTGAATGAAAGAACTAAATGTTGTGGTTATTTGATGGATCTTGGGTTTAATATCTTTGTTTAAGATTTATGTTGTTTTGTAATGTTGTTATGTAATGTTTCTAGTTAATGAAAGACCCTTAGTGAAATGGTATTGTTTTTAGTAAAACATTGCAACGGGTTAAGACAGAAGCATACATTTAAAAATGCAATGGGTTAAGACAGAAGCATACAAAATGCAATGGGATAACACATAAACACAAGAATTAATGCATTTAAAAAAAATAAAAGATGCTTCATAGTTTAACATATCTTGTTTCACAAAAGCATAAAGAAATAGGATTGTGGTCTACCCACTACATAGTGTTTTACAAAAACATAAAGCTAAGCATTGGGGTTCATTCAATCTAATACATCAAGTGATGTTTCTGGCTTTTTACCAGGACCATTGGGGTCTTCTTTCCTCATCCTTTGATTTGATATCATCTTTGATGGTCCCCTAAATGCACCAACATCTCTCTTTCTATATACTCCCATCCTTTTAGCCTCCTCCAAAATCCTTTCAGCATCATGTTTCTTTTTTGCTCTATTTTCCGCTTCAGTCGTCTCAACAAGAGCCATAATCTCAACATCAGTAATATCAGCATTAGTTTCATCAGTTCCCTTTCTCTGCAAAAAAAATATAAGCAACTCTATTTTTATATGTATCTAAAAACACCTATCCATTAGAATCCATACTTGCTGTTGTTCCATGGTTTTCAAAATTCCAGTGAAGCTTTCAACAAAAGGATCTACATCATTAGGATGTGAGGATAATCTTGATCTGCATCATTAGGAGCTGAAGGAGTTGGATCTATAAAATCTTGATCTGGATAATAATAAACTTGCTCATCATCATAAGTAGAATTTGCTAGATCTTCAACTTCTTGATCTGCTGGACTTGGATTTGAATCCCTAGGTGGGTCGAATGGTTGATTTAGTTTCTTGTTGCTTGGCCTTCCAGGTTTCCTTTTCTCTACTTGTGATTTTGGTCTAGTTTGATTGTAACATCTTTCTTCGTTATGCCCCTTCTCCAAACAGTTTGAACAAATCATGTTTCTACCAACCCTAGACACTTCACTATCATTCTCAACCAGGTGTCTCACCCTTTTGTTCCTAGGCCTACATGTCATGGTCTCCTTCTTGGGGGGTAGTGGGGATAGACTGTCCATCTTAGGCCACATTGAGCTACCACCAACTGGTCAAATAAAATGACTCTATGTATCCAACCACATCTCTTTGCTAAAATAACCATACACACAAATAGCAGGATCTAAATTCATGTAACTGTATGCAACCACAACATGAATACAAGGTATACCAGATAACTCCCACTACTTGCAAGTACATGTTATGTTTTTCAAATTAACAGCAAACCCATAATCACCCTTCTTAATTCCAAATTATTTTGGTGCACTAGTAAGAAGAGTCCAATAACTAATCTTCCTTTTTAGTTTCTCTATTAATTTTCTAATTGAAGGACAAATTGTATCAACTAACTTTTCTGCTTTTTCATGGATAGCAACTATCATTAGCATAAGGTAAATCCTAATTTCTTCTAGCATGATAATAAATGTTTTGGACCTAGCATATAATATAGCACTATGGTATGACTCTAACATACCATTTTCAAAAGTAGAACAACACATATCCATCTGACAAAAAGCCCTACACCATATCTTAGGGTCCCTTTCCATTAACCAGTCATATGCAGCTGGATCAATGTTTTTCATCAATTCTATTTTATGTTTAAACCTTACCTCTAATGTAGATGATGCAGGACCCTAGAACAATGACTAATAGTGGAGTCCATTTCATTTATTTTTGAAATTAGCATAGATGTGTCTTGCACACCTTCTATGCTCAACATGTGATAGAAATGTGTGTACTGTATCAATAAGACCCAGTAATAACACTAATTATGTACTAAAATGATCATATATATATAACACAACTAATACAATAAAATAGTTGAAAACATAGATCATACCTTGTGACCATCTGAAAGGACTGTAAAATATGCTCCATTAGAAAGGTTAAAGTCCTGACATAAGTAATTGATAAACCAAGCCCAATTCTCAGTATTCTCAACATTCATTGTTGCCCAAGCCATACATCTGTTTATTTCCATCTCTTCTCATAATTGTCAACAGTTCACTTCTAGAAAGTACTTTTTGAAAAAACAACCATCCAGTCCAACTACTCTCCTACATGATACCCATCCTAATTTTTTTTTATAACCGTGATTTCCGACACATTGGCCGACTAATCCTAATTTCATAGCTGTTTAAAGACACACATGAGTGTTAATGCTTCGAAACAGACATAAGTGTTAAAGACATAATAAAACAGAAAATATGGGAAATATTATACCTTCGAAGCAAACGTACATCCTTTTGAACTGTATTTTCCCATCATCCAAAGTTTCAACATCCAAATGACATGTTGAACCAGGATTAGTTGCCAATAGCTGAGCTCTGTAACCCCACAACCTTTCATAGTGGTCTTTCAGTCCACCTTCATGATCATACATTGCCCTCTGTTTTGCTCTTTTAGACTGGCTTACACTCACATTTATCAAAAACTTATCCTTAAGATCTACTACCATCTACCTACAACTAATCTTAGGATTTTTATATAACTTCTGCTACAAACTACTTTGTTATCCAATTGTAAGTTACCAAACATCCTAAACTAAAGTTTCTTGAGCAAGTGTGAGTAGGTATTAATGATTTTATTTGGAATGTTGATTCATTTTACATCCACCCTGTCCATAGACTAAAAAAACAACTTTTTTTACAGCATCAGTTTTAGGTGTCCACTTTGGTGATTTGGGTTGTGTCTTGGGTGATTTGGTTGGTGTCTTGGATGACTTGGTTGGTGTCTTGGTTGATTTGGTCGGTGTCTTGGGTGCCTTAGAGTTACGCTTAGACTTACGCTTAACCCTAGACTTCCTTTTAGCATTAGACAGAGAATCAGGTGTATGTAGGTCCTCATCAATCAATCGTTTTCCTTTCTGGATTGAACACCTACCCCCTTTCAGATTTCTCCCACACAAAACACCAACATTCCCATAATCATTCCTTCTAAACCATAGCTGATAACAATTAGCCATCTCATAGTTAATCAAAAGATCTTTCAGCTGCTATGGATGCTCAAATTTTATGCCTAATAAAGGTGCCATCTCATTCCATGGTACATCATGGTTAAAAGTAGGATAGGAAA
Organism: Glebionis coronaria; assembly: GCA_025667525.1. NCBI lineage: Eukaryota > Viridiplantae > Streptophyta > Magnoliopsida > Asterales > Asteraceae > Glebionis > Glebionis coronaria. Next base: position 38,750,231 of record CM046881.1, read on the forward strand.
ACCCTTATTTCACCTTAAACCTATCATCAACATCGCTGTTATCATCTACACCCTCCCTAGAACTACTAGAACCTGTACCTAAATTTTTGACAATATCTTTATCACTAATTACTTTCTATCAACTAACTTGTTTAAGAAAATGTCATTAATGCTTCTGTTTGTGATAACTACATCTTCTTCACCTACTTGTTCTAAACCCTCAACATCAATTATATAGTCTGATATATCCTTCATTTCAATTTCATCATCAGAGTCATCGCTTTCTAGTGCTATTCAACAACCTTTAACACATCATAACCATGATGTTCAACATATAGTTCTACTTGGCATTTGTTATCAAAAGCTAATTTTATAAACTGGGGCGTTCCTTAAGGGTTTCATTTGTGTACCTAGATCTCATTTAGGAGCACAAAAATACATACCATGAACAAGAACTCGACAACATTGTTTGATAATCCTTACCAGCCTTCATGATTGGACTTTCCTAAATCCACAATTTCTACGACATCTACATCACCATCATGATACTCTAACGGATCGTACATAAAAGTGCCTTCATGATGCACAGTGATTAATATTCTCTTCTTAGCAATTGATAATTTTGATTAATTGAACATTTGAAAAAATTAGGGTTTAGTTTGATTTGAGGGAGTCTTGGTGTGAAAGTGTTATAAACGATTTGGGCGAAATGGGGTTGGTTTATATATTGTCATATGTAATTTCCATGTATGCACCTACAAATAACAAAAAAACAAAATAAATGTACAGGTGTTTTAACAGTTACCAGTCACAAAGTGTCCATATTGTCACGAACCAAAAAGTAGACGTACCATATAGATAATAAAAAAAGTATATGTATCATATTGATACATTTTAAAAAATACTTAATTATTTCATGCCTTAGTTATATTGATACATTTTATGCCTTAAACCTAAATTCATGTAACTATATGCAACCACAACATGAATACAAGGTTTACCACATAACTCCCACCACTTACATGTACATGTTATGTTTTTCAAATTAACAGCAAACCCATCATCGCCCTTCTTAATTTCAAATTCTTTTGGTGCACTAGTAAGAAGAGTCCAATAACTAATCTTCCCTTTTAGTTTCTCTATTTAATTTCTAATTGAAGGACATATTGTATCAACTAAATTTTCTACTTTTTCATGGATAGCAACTATTATTAGCATAAGGTAGATCCTAATTTCTTCTAGCATGATAATAAATGTTTTACCTAGCATATAATATAGCACTATGGTATGACTCTGACATACCATTTTCAAAAGTAGAACAACACCCATCCATCTGAAAAAAAATCCCTACACCATATCTTAGGGTCCCTTCCCATTAACTAGTCATAGGCAGCTAGATCAATGTTTTTTATCAATTTTATTTTATGTTTAAACCTTACCTCTAATGTAGATGATGCAGCGCCCTAGAACAATGACTTATAGTGGAGTCCATTCCATTTATTTTTGAAATTAACAAAGATGTGTCTTGCACACCTTCTATGCTCAACATGTGATATAAATGTGTGTACTGTATCAATAAGACTTTGTAATAACAATGATTATGTACTAAAATGATCATATATATAACACAACTAAAACAATAAAATAGTTGACAACATAGATCATACCTTGTGACCATCTGAAAGGATTGTCAAATATGCTCCATTAGCAAGGTTAAAGTCCTGACATAAGCTATTGATAAACCAATCCCAATTCTCAATGTTCTCAACATTCATTATTGCCCAAGCCATACATCTGGTTATTGCCATCTCTTCTCATAGTTTTCAAAAGTTCACCTCTACAAGTACTTTTTGAAAAAACAACCATCAAGTCCAATTACTCTCCTACATGATACCCATCCTAATTTCATAGGTGTTTAAAGACAGACATAAGTGTTAATGCTTAGAAACAGACATAAGTGTTAGAGACTTAATAAAACAGAAAATATGGGAAATATTATACCTTCGAAGCAAACGTACATCCTATTGAACTGTGTTTTCCCATCATCTAAAGTTTCAACATCCAAATGACATGTTGAACCAGGATTAGTTGCCAATAGCTGAGATCTGTAATCCCACAACCTTCCATAAAGGTCTTTCAGTCCACCTTCATGATCATACATTGCCCTTTGTTTTTCTCTTTTACACTAGTTTACACTCACATTTATCAAAATCTTATCCTTAAGATCTACTACCATCTACCTATAACTAATCTTAGGATTTTTATATAACTTCTGCTGCAAACTACTTTGTTATCCAATTGTAAGTTACCAAACATCCCAAACTAAAGTTTCTTGAGCAAATGTGAGTAGGTACTAATGATTTTATTTGGAATGTTGATTCATTCTACATCCGCCTTGTCCATAGACTAAAAGAACAACCTTTTTTACAACATCAGTTTTAGGTGTCCACTTTGGTGATTTGGGTGATGTCTTGAGTTATTTAGTTGGTGTCTTGGATGATTTGGTTGGTGTCTTGGATGATTTGGTTGGTGTCTTGGGTGCCTTAGAGTTACGCTTAGACTTACGCTTAACCCTAGACTTACTCTTAGCATTAGGCGGAGAATCAGGTGTATGTAGGTCCTCATCAATCAATCGTTTTCCTTTCTGGCTAGAACACATACCCTTTTTCACATTTCTCCCGCACAAAACACCAACATTCCTATAATCATTCCTTCTAAACCATAGCTGATAACCATTAACCATCCCATAGTTAATCATAAAATCTTTTAACTGCTCTGGATGCTCAAATTTCATGCCTAATAAAGGTGCAATCTCATTCCATGGTACATCATGGTTAAAAGTAGGATATGAAAACCCTTCTTTCACCTTAAACCTATCATCAACATCGTTGTTATCATCTACACCCTCCCTAGAACTACTAGACCTTGTACCTAAGTTGTTGACAACATCTTTATCACTAATTACTTGCCATCAACTAACTTGTTTAAGAAAATGTCATTAATTCTTCTGTTTGTGATAACTACATCTTCTTCACCTACTTGTTCTAAACCCTCAATATCAATTATATAGTCTGATATATCCTCCATTTCAATTTCATCATCAGAGTCATCGCTTTGTAGAGCTATTCAACATCCTTTAACACGGCATAACCATTATGTTCAACATATAGTTCTACTTGGCTTGTTATCAAAAGCTAATTTTATAAACTGGGGCGTTCCTTAAGGGTTTCAATTGTGTACCTAGATCTTGTTTAGGAGCACGAAAATACATACCATGAACAAGAACTCGACAACATTCTTTGATAATCCTTACCACCCTTTCATGATTGGACTTTCCCAAATCCACATTTTCCACGACATCTATATCACCATCATGATACTCTAACGGATCGTACATAAAAGTGCCTTCATGATGTACAGTGATTAATATTCTCTTCTTAGCAATTTGATAATTTCGATTAATTGAACATTTGAAAAACATAAGGTTCGGTTTGATTTGAAGGAGTCTTGCTGTGAAAGTGTTATAAACGATTTGGAGGAAATGGGTTTGGTTTATATACTATCATATATAATTTCCACGTATGCACCCACAAATAATAAAAAGAAAATAAATGTACAGGTGACACATGGTAGCTGGTTTTAACAGTTACCAGTCACAAAGTGGACATATTGTCACGAACCAAAAAGTATACATATCATATAAATAATAAAAAAAAAATATGTATCATATTGATAAATTTTTAAAAAATACTTAATTATTTTATGTCTTAAATTTAAAATTCATAAATGTCTCGAGTACTAACATGACACCTAGCTCTGCCCCGCTTAGCTTTGGTCTTGCACGCTAATGCAAAGCTAGTTTGTACAAAAACACAAAAATAGTATGACATTTAAAAGAAAGTGGTGTCAAACATGATGGCTAAGAAGATTAGTAAACCTTTTGGCTAATGGTGCATGCTCATTCTAATGGTCCATATTCTAAGTCTTAGAAGGCCACCTATGGTTTTGAAAGTCATAATCTTTACCAATGTCTAGGTTCAATATTTCTGTAAATATCTACAATTTGATAGAGAATCATCTTTTCTTTTAGCTTTAATAAAAAGGTCTATATAATAGAAGGTGACTAAGATGATGTTATTTATTTATGTTTGCGTGAACTAAATGAGCAGCCTTGTTTAACAAATTGACCAAAAATAGTTTATATTTATCTTCATTCGTCATAATGCATGTCTCGTGTTTATTTTGCCATGTGTTCTGCTTTTTTTAGTCGATGTATATCTTCAATTTTCTTTATTATTATCTCATACGTAGTAACTGTCAGATATGATAAATGAAAATATCATTTTCGTAATGTATTTTCTCGATTGGTTTAAACTTTAAAGCGATGTCTATTAGATATATAAACTATGCAGGGGCGGATATACTTCTATGAGATGGGAGGCGGAGTCCTTGTTGGTTAGCTCGATAAAATAAAATAAAATCTTAGCGTAAATATTTTTATAATTTTAAGTATTTTTTGAGAATGTTCTCTACTTATAACTTAAATTGTTCCTCATCTAAATATTAAAGGTATGCTTGGCATTTTTTTTTGGAGTTGGAGCGTATTGTTGAAGCAGGCTGCGTTGGATGCTAGAGTATGTAGCTTTAGCTTATTTTTACATGTTACTTTAACTAGCATGTTATTTATGAACTTATTTTTTTTAACAAACTGCTTCAAGTTCTGTCAGCCAAACGATACTTATTCTTAATAGTAACTTATTTTTAAAAAACAATAAGCTCATGCTACGATAAGTTCTCATAAGCTCATGCGCCAAACATAGCCTAAAACTTAACATTTAACGTTCAAACACCTTATAAATCATTCTTTTCTAAGTAAAAATGCATGATTTGTCGTTTCGATACTAGTTTTTTCGCATTTTGAGTTATTGTTAAAAACTAACTTTTTTGCTCTTCACAGTCTAGTTTTTTGCGTCCGTCACTGAATATACATATAGATCATACGATTATTCGTGCATAACGATGGTATATAAAAATAAATAATTATACATAAAAAATTGTGGTTTTTGTGTGGCTCATTTACGGGATCAATCTGTAGTTTTTTGCGATAAAAAAAAGTCTTATGGGCTATTAAAAAATAAAAATATGAAGATTTTGTAAATTTTATTACCATTTCTAAAATTTTCAAAATTCAAAATTAAAAAAAAAAAAAAAAAAAAAAAAAAAAAAACTAGTTGTTCTATGTTCTAAACAAATACGGAGTATAAATTTCTAAAAAATAAGGGATATCGAAGACATGAGTTGTACATTAAAGGCCCAAAAGCACACAAGTTGCACAATGTCAACTCATTAAATCGTCAACTGTAAGTCTGTAACGGACCTATTATTATTGGTCCATGACGATTGACGTGAAAACGTATATAATAATTTCGATGAAAACTTGGTGTACAATTAAATAATTAATAAACGACGCGTTACATAATTTTATATTCACATATTGAATCTACCAAAATAATACATATATGAGCATCATATAAAGTGTTAAAAAGGAATCAGTACTTTTGAATATATTGAAATATATAGAACGCATTATTTTCCTCATAGAAGCCAAACGTGTGATAGGATAACACAAAATAATGAGAAAGTGTTTTTGGTTAGAACATGATTTCTGTGAAGTTGATTAAAGAATGAGTGGGTATTAATCATGTTGAAACAAGAAACTAAAAGAAGCAAAAAAAAACAAAATAAGAGATGATTACGTGGCTAATAAGAAAAGGTTAATGGATGATCCCAATCGAAGTTAACAAAGTTGTTGGGTGATGATGATGCGATCTGTTGCCGACCACATTTGATCCAACCAATATTTTAAATTCTACAACATTAGTAAGGGGGCGTTTCTTTTTTACTTATTCAACTCTTTAGTAACAGATTAAGAGCATATGTAATGGGGATTTTACTAAAAGATTTTCATTATTTGAAAAAGCTATTAAAAAGATTTTTACCATTAATTACAAAAGCTTTTTACAAGATTTGGAAAAAAGACTTAGGGTGTGTTTGGTTTTATGCTTCGAATGACAATTGGTATAAATTTGATAATAGGATGTAATAGGTATCAAACTTGTAAATATTTCAAGTGATAACAAATTTACTAGATTTGGGTATCAAACTTGGTTTAATTACTAGATTTGGGTATCAAACTTGTAAATAGTATTAAAAAAAGGTTATAAGAAGATTTTGTATGTGATAATAATTAATGGATAAAACATGAAATCTATGATAGATTTCATAGGAGCCTCATTTGTAAACTATAAAGTATAGCATTTTTTCAGGAATGAAATACTCTTTGGGAACCAACATTGATTAACCAAACAAGTTAATTGGAATGAAAGGATTACTTCATTCCAGTTTATATCAAACCAAACACACCCTTAGTATTAACCAAGTCTTTGAAGCAATAGCTTTATAATTACAAGGATTCTCATAAATATTTCAAGTGATAACAAATTTAGCATTCATTGTCATAAAAGCTCCAAGTCATGAAAGACGTGAAGCATTGTGGATGCTCTTAGACAGGCCTACATATTTTTTTATTTCTTTTTCTTGTTTTTCGGTCTACACATCTAATTGAGGAGAGAGCTAAAAATAGCTCCTCTCAAACCAGAGGTTGATATATATCATCTTTTATCAATATTTTTCACTCTTTACTAATTTTCTCTTTCTCTCTTTCTCAATATATATTTTTTCTTTATCAACATTCTTATAAGATTAATAATATCATTAGATCCCTAATGATGATGGGTTTCTTTTAGGGTAAAAGCTATAAAATATCATCTTACTTATTGATTTGTGTCGACTTTAAACACTTACTATTTAATCTCGTGACTTTACTATTCTACTTTCAAAATCGTTTCGAAGTTACCAATTTGGTAACTTGTTATCGACAGCGTGGCACGGTAATTTCCACGTCATTATTTTATTACCTTTAATATAGCCACGTCTGATTTTCCTATTTTAGGTAAAAGCTATACAATACCTTCGTACTTATTAAAATGTGTCGACTTTAAACACTTACTAATTAATCTCGTGACTTTACCATTGTACTTTCAAATTTGTTCCGATTATAGCAATATAAGCCTGAAATGACTATATTACACTTTTACAACAGTTTTCATTAGACGAAAAAATATTAACAAACGCAAAAAGATAACAAAAACAAGATAATGTTCATAAGTCTATACCTTAACATTGGCAGACCAACTCCTCAACCTCTCCTCCCGCAGCAACAGCAATGTTTTTCCTACATACATATAAAGATAAGGGATAATTCCATATGTCCAATTAAAATCTTAAAATGCCTTATTTACCCAAGCAAAATCTATAATATCATATATATACCCAACTTAATCATTATATTAGATTCCAAATATATCCTTTAAGAATATAGATAAATAGATGGACTTTTCAATCGTTTAACATAGCAAAGATCATGATTCAGATTTAAGAACTTATAAATTAAAGTATTACTACTTATTTAGAATCCCAACATACTGATTGAATGAAAACTTCTTTCTTGATAGTGCAATATCATAGGGTATTGATATTTACACGGACGGAATTACTTCATCCACAGAAATTTATTGTTAATTTACAAATTTGCCCCCAACTCCAACCATTAAGCTCGCTGCTCGCTGTTGTCCTTGTTGCTCTTTGGATCATACAATATTTCATAACAACTCAACACCGGTCTATCAATATCTTTCATGTATTTATTTATTTAAACAAGGAAATTTGCCACCATAACAGTTATGACTTATGACTGATATTGCACATTTATGATACTGATAACATCCGGTGATTTATGAATCTTGAATCACCACAGTCATCCAACTGTACTTTTCCCGTACATGTTGAAGTAAATAAACATAACAATGCATCAAAACATTTTCTCATGTAGAACTATAACCTTGCGAAATTCTAGACGGTAACCACAGATAATGTCGTAGCTAGTGTTGGAAAATATTTTGCAAAATATGGTTTTTGCAATACTTTGGACATAATTTTATATATGTATATGTTATATATATTCGTAGTACTTAGTAGCTTTGCGTTCTCCTCGAAGAGAGCTTCGCAACGAGCTAAAGTATGTCCAATATGGAGTTAATATGAATGAGATATCGTGTCTCAAAGTGAGTCACGTGAAACACAATATTTGGAAAAATATTTGTCCCACATCGCTTGAAACATGAAGTGAAAACATGTTTATAAAGAAATCCTAGTTTCTACCCTACAATATTCATTTGTGGGTTTTTACTCCCACGCCTACGCGCGCGCAGGGGGGGGGGTGCAGAAAGTGGGATTTCTAGGCCAAAAACGGGTTCGAAGCTATTGAACTTGTGCACGAGCGCGCGACCTGCGGACACGAATGCAGCTCCGAAATCTGCTTGGGTGCGGGCAAATTCGGTGTATTTTTTGCTGCTCATTCGAATTTTTCCTTCCAGATTTTTCTAATCTATTTTAGGAATAGATACAAACTTATTAATTAAGTTTACAGAAATCTGTTTTGTGTATTAAAAGATTTGCGAATCTGTGTTAGTAATAACAGATTTTCATGTCAGTTTAATTTAGGAGCAAATATTATGTCTTGGTGACCAAGACATATAATGCTTATAAATTAAACTTGATTTTCATTCATCCAGACATCCAAAAACGCAGCTTTTCTGCATCATAGCTCCAGCAATTTTCCTCAGTCAGAAACACACACTGTATCCGTGATCTTTCAGGCAAGTAAGTCAAGTCCGGCTGTACAACAGCTTTAGACGTTGTACCCTGGGAAACAGACGACGAATCTGTTTTAAGGGAAGCGTGTTAAACACGTGCCTCGTCTTTGTTTTACTGCTTTCTTATTACTGTTAATTACATTCTGTCAATTTAATTTCTGTTATTTTATTGTAAATTCGATTTTATAATAAGAGTGTACACCGGTTCCTACAATCTTAAAACAGATTCGGTTTAACAGAATTAAAACTTTTATTAAATCGGATTAATAATTTTTATCAGATTTATTATAAACTGTTTCTGCCGAAACCAGGATTGAGTTTCACTGGAATCAGTTTTAATTTTACAGATTTTAATTAACAGATCTCTAACGTTTTTCTTTAAGCAGTTGTTCTTATCAGTTTATATTGAAACCAAGATTGTGTTTCTGTTAAACTGATATATTAGATAATTGCATCTGATTCATTGAAACCAAGATTGAGTTTCTTTGAAGCAGATCCACTATAAGTATATAGAGATCACGATTGAATTTCTTATATACAGATTTATAACAGTTGTCTAACTGTTTGTGTTTTGATCTTGTTTGATCTTTCAGGATGTCTACCAGCACTCCTGTAACTCCTGTAACTCCTGCAACTACTACTGTGAATGTAACTGGTGCGCCAGTTCCCCACACAGTTGCTAATCATGCTGAAAAACCAGAAAAATTCAATGGACAGAATTTTAAGAGGTGGCAACAGAAGATGTTCTTCTATCTCACTACTTTGAACCTTGCGAAGTTCCTAAAGGAGACTGTACCTCAGGTGGAACCTCCTAAAGAAGGTGTACCCGAAAATCAACAAGCCCTGCAAGCTGTTGAAGCATGGAAACATTCAGACTTCTTGTGTCACAACTATATTCTGAATGGTTTGGTGGACTCTTTGTACAATGTGTACTGCAAGACTAAGACTGCCAAAGAATTATGGGAGTCGTTGGAACGCAAGTACAAAACCGAGGATGCTGGTACAAAGAAGTTCGTGGTAGCTCGCTTTTTGGATTACAAGATGGTTGATTCAAAGAGTGTGATAACTCAGGTTCAAGATCTGCAGGTTTTGCTACATGACATTCATGCTGAGGGTATGACTTTGAGTGAAACTTTTCAAGTTGCTGCTATCATTGAAAAGTTACCTCCAAGCTGGGTAGAATTTAAAAACTACTTGAAGCATAAGCGAAAGGAGATGACTGTTGAAGACTTGGTTGTTCGTCTTCGTATTGAAGAGGACAACAAGCTGGCTCAGAAAAACACTTATACACCTGATTCTGCCAAGGCAAATATGGTTGAGCATGGTTCGTCTTCTTCAAAGTCTAAAGGCAAGAGCTTTGGAAAAGGGAAGAATGACAAGAAGAGCAAAGGGAAGTCTGAGTACCTTGCTCCTAAGGCTGGAATTGCGAAGCAGAAGTTCCAAGAAAATTGCTTCAACTGTGACAAGCCAGGTCATCGTGCTGCTAATTGCAAAGCGCCAAAGCGGGTGACTCCACGCGAGGCTAATATGGTGAATGATAATGTGGACATGATTGCTATGGTGTCTGATGTCGTTACCATGATCTCTGAAGTTAACCTGGTAGGTTCTAATAATAATGATTGGTGGGTTGATACTGGGGCAACCCGTCATGTGTGTGCTGACAAGAGTATGTTTCACTCTTTCAGAGCGGTTGACAATGGAGAGAAGCTGTACATGGGCAACTCTGCAACTGCTGATATCAAGGGCGAAGGAGATGTTATTTTGAAGATGACATCCGAGAAAGAGCTCAAGTTGACTAAAGTCTTGTATGTTCCGGAGATTCGCAAGAATCTTGTGTCCGGATGGCTTTTGAATAAGTTTGGTTTTCGTCTTGTTTTTGAGTCTGATAAAGTTGTAATTTCTAAGAATCAAATGTATGTTGGTAAGGGGTATGCCTTGAATGGTATGTTTAAGCTCAATGTAATAGTTGTTAAGAGTGATATCAATAAAATGAATTCTTCTGCTTACTTGATTGAGTCTTCTAATGTGTGGCATGGCCGTCTTGGACATGTTAATTTTAATTCAATGCGTCGTTTGATTAAATTTAATGGCATACCAAATTTTCATATTGATTCAAATTATAAGTGTGAAACTTGTGTCGAAGCCAAACTTACAAGATCATCTTTCAAATCGGTTGAACGAAAAACCGAACCACTTGATATGATACACACAGACATATGTGATTTGAAATCACTACCCACAAAAGGTGGCAATAAGTACTTCATCACGTTTATTGATGATTGCACTAAGTACTGCTACGTTTACTTGTTGAAAAGTAAAGATGAAGCTATAGACAAGTTTGTTCTATACAAAACCGAAGTTGAGAATCAACTTGGTAGGAAAATCAAGGTTGTACGAAGTGATAGAGGAGGTGAATATGTGTCTCCTTTTGCTGATCTATGTGCGAAACATGGAATTAGACATGAGTTTACTGCTCCTTATTCACCTCAGCAAAACGGTATTGCCGAAAGGAAGAACCGTACCTTGAAAGAAATGGTTAATGCCATGTTGTTAAGTTCTGGTATGAGCCGGGACATGTGGGGGGAAGCCATTCTAACGGCTACTTATCTTTTAAACAAGATACCTCGTAAGGATAAAGAGGAAACCCCATATGAACTGTGGATGGGAAGAAAACCATCATACCAGTACCTACGAGTGTGGGGGTGTCTAGCCAAGGTAGCTGTGCCGACACCTAAGGCCCAAACTATTGGACCTAAATCTGTGGATTGTATATTTATTGGATATGCTAAGAATAGCAGTGCGTATCGTTTCATTGTACATGATTCGAAAAATCCAGATATACACAAGAACACAGTTATGGAATCAAGGAATGCGTCCTTCTTTGAAAACATATTTCCTTGTTTAAAGAAGGAAAATGAAAGCACATCTAGAATAGATGATGCAGTTGTCCAAGACAAGAGACAACGAGATGATAATGATTTCCAAGATGAGAGACAAGATCAACCCGAGGAAGAAGAGGCTGAACCTAGAAGAAGCAAACGGGCGAGAACCGAGAAATCATTTGGACCCGATTTTGTCTCTTTTATGGTAGAAAATGAACCCACTTCTTATCAAGAAGCTGTAAATTCCTCGGAAGGGCCTCGATGGAAAGAAGCAATTAATAGTGAAATAGAGTCTATTTTACAAAATCATACTTGGGAGCTCGTGGATTTACCTCCTGGTTGTAAACCACTAGCCTATAAATGGATCTTCAAGAAGAAGATGAAAGCTGATGGCACCATTGATAAGTATAAAGCAAGATTGGTGATCAAAGGTTTTAGACAACGCGAAGGTCTAGATTACTTTGATACTTATTCGCCTGTTACGCGAATAACTTCTATTAGGATGATTCTTGCTATTGCAGCATTAAGAAATTTAGAAGTTCACCAAATGGATGTGAAAACGGCTTTTCTAAATGGAGATTTAGAAGAAGAAATATACATGAACCAACCTGAGGGTTTCATGGCTCCTGGACAAGAGAGAAAAGTTTGTAGGCTTGTTAAGTCGTTGTATGGCTTAAAGCAAGCTCCAAAACAATGGCATCAGAAGTTTGATCACGCCATGCTAGAGGGTGGATTCAAAATTAATGAATGCGACAAGTGTGTTTATGTCAAAGACACAAATAGTGGATATGTAATCTTGTGTCTTTATGTCGACGATATGCTTATCGTTGGCAGTAACGACAAGATGATCAAGTCTACTAAAAACATGTTGAAATCAAAGTTTGACATGAAAGATATGGGTTTGGCTGATGTGATCCTTGGAATAAAGATCATACGAACTCAAAGTGGACTTGCATTAAGTCAAGCACATTACGTGGACAAAATTCTTAATACTCATAATGCGGGGGATTCCGGCCTAGCTAGAACTCCAATAGACACCAGTTTGCATCTATCTAAAAATAGAGGCGTAGGTGTTGCCCAATTAGAGTATTCAAGAATTATTGGCATGTTAATGTATCTGATGACATGTACCCGACCTGACTTAGCATATGCTGTTAGCAGGCTGAGTAGATATACTAGTAATCCAAGTGATGCACATTGGAAAGCTATGACTAGGGTACTTCATTATTTGAGATACAGTCGTGATTATGGACTGAATTATGCTAGATATCCATCTGTTATTGAAGGATACAGTGATGCAAATTGGATATCTGACATAAAGGATTCTAGATCGACCAGTGGATATGTGTTTACACTGGGAGGGGCCGCTATATCTTGGAAGTCTTCCAAGCAAACTGTAATAGCTAAGTCCACGATGGAATCAGAATTTATCGCGTTAGATAAATGCGGGGAAGAGGCGGAATGGCTACGTCAATTCGTAGAGGACATACCCAGGTGGCCTAAACCGGTAACGGCCATTAGTATACATTGTGATAGTCAATCGGCAATTGGCAGAGCTCATAGCACAATGTATAATGGAAAGTCTAGACATATCCGTCGTCGACATAATTCGGTACGACAACTACTCTCAACAGGCGTTATCTCAATTGACTATGTGAAGTCAAAGGATAACATCGCGGATCCGCTTACGAAAGGCTTAAGCAGAGAGTTAGTTAGTAAGTCGTCTAAAGGAATGGGACTAAAGCCCTTAAAGGAATGAGTTTCTATGAAGGAAAACCTAACCCAGTTGACTGGAGATCCCAAGATCTGGGTTCAATAGGACAACCTAATCATAGAAATGTGGGGGAAGTCACGTCAATGTGGGGGAGTTACTTAATACAGTAACTTTCCTAGTCCATTCCTAGAACAATGTGACTTGTTGAGAGGTTAAACATATGGCTTAATGATTCAGGATGAAATCATAAAGCATAATGATTCAAGATGAAATCATAAAACATATGTTTTTAATGATTCAAGATGAAATCACCTATGTGAGAGAGAAGTGGGGTCGCTTCGAAGGAAATTGTGGGGGCGCAATTTCTAAGAGCTCTTGCAGAACCAGGCGAGTGTTCATGACCATAACGAACACGACTATGAGGACTTGACAAGGTCAGGGAGAGTCTTGTGTGAGTGTGTATTGTCGTCTACGTAAACAGAGGCTGAGTTCAAGGACATCACGTCTACTCAGATCTAGGAGACTAAGTGCATCTCACAAGGGAAGGTTCAAAGGGTTACACCTACCTATCCTATGCAGGACTTAACCGCAGAAATTTTGCCGAAACTTTCGTGTGTTTTCGACCGATTCCCATTCATGTGGGGGATTGTTGGAAAATGTTTTGCAAAATATGGTTTTTGCAATACTTTGGACATAATTTTATATATGTATATGTTATATATATTCGTAGTACTTAGTAGCTTTGCGTTCTCCTCGAAGAGAGCTTCGCAACGAGCTAAAGTATGTCCAATATGGAGTTAATATGAATGAGATATCGTGTCTCAAAGTGAGTCACGTGAAACACAATATTTGGAAAAATATTTGTCCCACATCGCTTGAAACATGAAGTGAAAACATGTTTATAAAGAAATCCTAGTTTCTACCCTACAATATTCATTTGTGGGTTTTTACTCCCACGCCTACGCGCGCGCAGGGGGGGGTGCAGAAAGTGGGATTTCTAGGCCAAAAACAGGTTCGAAGCTATTGAACTTGTGCACGAGCGCGCGACCTGCGGACACGAATGCAGCTCCGAAATCTGCTTGGGTGCGGGCAAATTCGGTGTATTTTTTGCTGCTCATTCGAATTTTTCCTTCCAGATTTTTCTAATCTATTTTAGGAATAGATACAAACTTATTAATTAAGTTTACAGAAATCTGTTTTGTGTATTAAAAGATTTGCGAATCTGTGTTAGTAATAACAGATTTTCATGTCAGTTTAATTTAGGAGCAAATATTATGTCTTGGTGACCAAGACATATAATGCCTATAAATTAAACTTGATTTTCATTCATCCAGACATCCAAAAACGCAGCTTTTCTGCATCATAGCTCCAGCAATTTTCCTCAGTCAGAAACACACACTGTATCCGTGATCTTTCAGGCAAGTAAATCAAGTCCGGTTGTACAACAGCTTTAGACGTTGTACCCTGGGAAACAGACGGCGAAACTGTTTTAAGGGAAGCGTGTTAAACACGTGCCTCGTCTTTGTTTTACTGCTTTCTTATTACTGTTAATTACATTCTGTCAATTTAATTTCTGTTATTTTATTGTAAATTCGATTTTATAATAAGAGTGTACACCGGTTCCTACAGCTAGCTCCGGTGAAAGAGTAATATGTCATCGTGAGTTACTTTTTCACGACTTCACGCGCCACTTATGACTTATACCTATCTGAAATACCGTTTCGTATCGAAGTTCATAATATTTATATTTCTGGTGTTAAATATGAGCAGAAAATTTGTACGACAAGTCATCGTAGATTTGGATTAACAACTTTCTAAGGTGATTGTAAATTGTGAATGCAAGCATTCGTGCTAAAAGAGCTATTTATTACTTTTAACATTTTTTGTTTAGAGGATTGTGTTGATATCGGCGATGAAGGGGGCTTGTAGCCTTGCAGGGAGACTATAGAGAGTTAGGAAGAAGATTCACGATGGTAGTGACATAATGGGCAGATATAGTCAAAGTGGGGAAAATTGTTTAAAAAAATACTATTAAGATGGCAAAAAGGTAAAGTCACTTAAAATTTCAGTGGATGTATCAAATTCATCCGTGTAAATATCACTATCCTATGATATTATGAGACATGATAAAGAAGTTGCTGCACAAATGAAGAAATCATTTAATGATGTTGTTATTATAATTGTATCACAGAATGTTGAATCTGAAAAGATTAAATGAATTTGAAGACTCAACAAAGAAAATCAAGAACGGGAAAAAGGAGATGGGAACTTATCGAAATCGGGTCGATATGTGAACGACATAAATATATGTCATCCTCATGCGCATATCACTGTATACTCGAATTTGTAGTAGCTTTTAGTTTCGTAGAAATCATCGCCCTTGACATAATGATCCAAAAGTATACATAACCAATGAAGGTACTAAACATTTTAGAACAGTTTACTGATGAAAATACCAAGCAAACAATACCGATGGATTACAGAGGAACAAAAATGGCTATCGGAACAGCGTCGGTAAATCGACGGTAGCCTATGCAAGGTAGTGACGTATTTCCGACGGAAGTCCCATCCCTCGGAAATCAGTCAAAAAAAATAAAGTTGTCGCTAATATGACAGAAACGCGTCGGTAATTTAACGACAGAAAAGTATCCGTCGGAAATTCCGTCGCTGTTGCTCCATTTTCTAGTAGTGATAATAAAAGATTTTAGATTTTTTTAATAATT
This sequence comes from Glebionis coronaria, assembly GCA_025667525.1. Classification (NCBI taxonomy): domain Eukaryota; kingdom Viridiplantae; phylum Streptophyta; class Magnoliopsida; order Asterales; family Asteraceae; genus Glebionis; species Glebionis coronaria. The sequence continues at coordinate 38,766,303 of CM046881.1, forward strand.
AATTTACTGATGTGTAAATGTAACCGGTCATAATGGTAATATTATTACAAAACAAACAAGTAGAATGGTAAAGTCACGAGATTAAATAGTAAGTGTTTAAAGTCGACACAAATCATTAAATAAGATGCTATTTTATAACTTTTACCCTTTTTTTTATTCCTTTACTGCAAATCTGCTCAAATAGTGTTTGAAGTCATAGTGTATAGATTGATTTTGTTTTTAAGAGTTTAATTGGTTACTTAAATATTATACGGTGTTTTGTATTTATATATATGTATATACTTGTTTTGACATTAATAGTTTCTTGTTAATGTAAAAGGAGATCCAACAAGATATTTGACAACTTGATATGAATGTCAGAAACTATAAGAAAATAGGGTTAGGGTATGTGAGGAATTTTGGATATCTTGCTTGAATCGTGTTGAGTTCATTTTCCGTATAAAGTATTTCGATCCTATCGGTGCCTGGGTTATACGAAATCCTTATCGGGATAAGACAAGAAGAACACTTTGATTTCTAGGCACAAGAGATCAAAGCAAAATATGGAGATGATTGTATGGGTTGTTAAGATTCTTCATATTGTTCATATGAAAAGACCAAACATGTAGGAAAAAGTTACTCCATTTGTCCCAATTTACTTGTCCACTTTTGATTTTTTAAATCTTTTTTCATTAATTTTGATCTTAAATTAAAAATGTTGTGTTA